>OY720152.1:32139516-33628137 GCA_963082725.1 Pedicia rivosa | reverse complement strand
TCACGACGCAATTCAACAAACTTTGATCTCAGATTATCACTACCATGGATTTTAAATTTAGAAGCAGCTTTATTCTTTTTATTTCTCAAATTTATAAGTTCACGAGTAAACCACGGGGGACGGTTGGAGTTTTTATTTCTATTTTTAAAAAGTGGTATAAAATTCCGAAAACCCGTGAACAATAAGTCATAGAACTTCTCAACATTAACATCTAACGCTTGTGAGGTAAGAGTTGTTGACCAGTCAATTTCTTCAAGGAATGAATTTAAGCCATCTTCGTCAAGAGATCTAAAATTAAAAATATCAATATTATTAGTATCACAGCTAGGTTTATTTAGTGAAAAGTAATCCGGATTGAGTTCAATATCATATGCCTTATGGTGGATGTCATTTACAACAAAAGGTATTAAAGACTCTTTTATATGGCAGAGTTCATAATTATTGACAAAAACTAAGTCCAAAAATTTTAATAAATTATTACAAATAAAATTAATTTGTTTCAAATCACAACATAACAAGGAATCAATACAAAGACATTCAATAATTGAATTTACATTAACCGGTATTAACCAATCACAATCATCCTCTTTGAGCCAAGAGATATTTGGCAAATTAAAATCACCTAAGACTATTACATTATCATTAATTTTACTGTTAGAAGTAATATCACATATACATTCCATTTGCGTAAAATATACGTCAAAAGTTGAATTAGGTGGAATGTATAGACCAAATTAAAAAAATTGAACTATTTCTTATAGATAATTTAACACATAATAATTCGATTGAAGTTTCACCAATAACTAATTCACTACAAATTGATGAATGGACGGCAATAAGTATGCCTCCTCCACGGGATTTAGAACTGTTGATGGTGGATCTATCATTTCGATAGACGATATAATTAGTACCAAATAGTTCTGAGCTATGGATGGATGTATACAGCCAGGTTTCAATTAAAACATAGATTTTATACTCAGTACTGTGCACAAATCTGAGAAATGAAGACGTCTTTGACGACATACCTCTCACATTTTGAAAATAAATAGAAAACTCTGAACTAAATGGGCATTGTTGAAGTTGATTATATTGATTCTGATTTTGTTGCTGTGTTAGTTGTAGTTGATTATGTTGATTTTGATTTTGTTGCTGTGTTAGTTTTAATTGACATGATTGTTGCTACGCCACTTGAGCACTAGCAACATTACGGGATCTTGGACGAAAAATGAACTCTCTTACCAACACACCAGCAGGCCAGATCTCCGGCAGAAGAGCCTTTTTAAAATATTCTTCAGTTAAGCTTAGTCTACATGAAACAAATGTTAAACTTGACAAGTCCTTGTCCTTAGGAGTAAGGCTTTGGCAAATTATTTCATCAGCCGAAATTCCAAGCTTATCTCCTAGATATTTACCAACATCTATTGGTTTAGCATTTGGATTAAGTCGGGACACATACAAATGTTTTTTTAGTGCAACTGCAGTAACCAACGTTGTAGAAGAAGTATCAGTGCCAATGACGACAGAAGAATACGATGTAGGAGTGGTCACTAAAGAATCACTATTTGATGAACCACTAGATGGCGCATTCTGAAGATTTGGAATTGATGAGCCTGAAGGAGCCTTAAAACATTCACTGAAGAGCTTAAAGGCGTCGGAAAGATCCTTAAGCGTTTTTGAAATGGTGTCCATTTTATTTATTACTGCGCTTGTTGTGATGTCTTTGCAAACATCACAATTCCAAGTGAGATTATTGGAACTCTTCTGGACAGCTTTTAAAACAGTTTGAGTCAACCTGACACAATTTAGATGGAATGGTACTTTACAAGTACCTGAGCAAATGATATACTCATCACCAGTGCAGACAGCTCCACATTTACCACAAGCCATAACTTTAATTATTATTGAATTATTTATTTATTTGGGCAAATGACTATTTGTTCTACCACATGCATGTATATGGAGAATAGTTAGAGTATTTCATGATGAAATGGGACATTTTGGGGTAGAAAAAACATTAGCAGGGGTGAAGCAAAAGTATTGGTTTACAGGAATAACAAAGTACATAAAATCATGTATAGAATGTGCTTTTTACAAAACTCCAGGAGGGAAAGTTGGAGCACAGTTGCATCCAATCGAAAAAACACCATTGCCCTGTCATACGTGGCATATGGATCATATGGGACCATTTGTAAAAACTCAAAAAAGAAATACGCATATTCTCGTTATTGTTGATGCTGTTGATACTGTATAATAAAGGCAGTGGTTAATACATCAACAAAACCAGTATTATCCGCTTTAAAAGAGATGTCAACACATTTTGGATCTCCATACCGAATCGTGACTGATAGAGGAACTTCGTTTACATCGAAAGGTTTTAGGAGCATGGAATTAAACATGTATTGAATGTTACCGCCACTCCTCGTGCTAACGGACAAGTTGAGCGTTATAACCGCACAATACTTAACGCACTACGAACTTTAGCAGAAACAAAAAGTGAGAAATCATGGGACGATTCATTACGTCAGATTCAATGGGCTATAAACAGTTTACCGACGGGAGTTGTTCAGTCTGGGAGAAGATTTCGTGGAGTGTTCGCTGCCGATCGGTTGAAGCCGTATTGTGATGACGATGAAGATGAAAATTGAGGACAATTTGTTTGTCAGAATGGCCGAATGTAATGAATTAATTTGAATTTGGGGCTACATTTTGTTTAAGTTTTTATGTGGCAATATTGCATATAGAAGAGAGAGTTCTAATGGCCGTCGATGAAGAAGGACGTGCAAAAAGTAGTGAAAGTTTCTTTGAATTAAATTTAGTTTTATTGTAATGTATATTTTTTAAAACTAATAATAAATAAGTTGAGATTAAAAAAGTGTTTTAGTCTTACATTAAATATATAAATATTTTTTTTTTTTTTTTAATAACTAACATTTTATGTAATTTTATTTTTAATTACTTTTAATATTCTCTTCCAATTTAATTTTGAACAATTCAACATGTTAGAAGTCGAGAATTCTCACCTCAATTTTGACAAGCTCAACCACGCAGTCTCAACACGTTAGAATTTCGCCTATACATTAGTACCATTATCGAGTTCTACCCAGTATGATCTTGGCGTAGTGTGAGGTCTTTCAATTTTCCCCTTCACCCACTTATTTCTTTCTTTCAACCAAATCTTCTGTCCTGCTCTAAATTCATTTCTTGATTTGGTACCTCTGTCATAATAAAATTTATTTCGCAAATTGTTTTCATTTCTATTAGCCATGATATTTGGAATAATAAGTGAACTAAACTGATTGTTTTTCCCAGGTAATACTGTTCTAGTTCTACCACCCATCAATACCTCTGCAGGTGATAGTTCGACTCCTTTTATTGGTGAATTTCGATACTCCAACAGACTATACCATAATTCATTCAGCGATCTACTTTTC
The DNA here is from genome assembly GCA_963082725.1 of Pedicia rivosa. Taxonomy (NCBI): domain Eukaryota; kingdom Metazoa; phylum Arthropoda; class Insecta; order Diptera; family Pediciidae; genus Pedicia; species Pedicia rivosa. The sequence goes on along the minus strand of OY720152.1, from coordinate 33,624,706 downwards.
AATATTAATTTTTTTGCAGTTTGAACCGCCTTTTCAGCCGCTCCATTAGTTTGAGCATATAATGGGCTTGTAGTTATAAGTTCAATATCATACTCTTTACAAAAAGTCTTAAAGTTGAACGAGTTAAATGGCATATTGTCCGATACAATTTGTCTGGGTATACCATGAGTGGAAAATAATTGCTTCAATTCACCAATAATAGTCTCAAGCAGTTTTATTTTTAACATGACAAATTTCTAGATAGTTGGAATAACAATCTACAACTACCAAAAATTATTTATTATTCAATTCCATCAAATCCATAGTAATTCTAAAACGACAGGCAAGTATGGCTGTATGCTTCGCCGAATTTTATGCGATAGTATTGTCATTTAATATAATAAAAAAAAATTATATGGGGGTGCTCCACCACGTGTTCCGATCCCCCCTAAAATCAATATGGTTCTATGATGGACCAATAAAATACTAATCCCAAAATTTCATTCCAATCAGTTGTTGCAATCCTCGGGAATCTGATTTTTTCCAAAACAATTGTATGGGGGGTGCTCCACCCCGTGCCCCGATCCCCTCTAAAATCAATATGGTTCTATAATGGACCAATAAAATACTAATCCCAAAATTTCATTGCAATCAGTTGTTGCAATCCTCGGGAATCTGATTTTTTCCAAAACAATTGTATGGGGGGTGCTCCACCCCGTGCCCCGATCCCCCCTAAAATCAATATGGTTCTATGATGGACCAATAAAATACTAATCCCAAAATTTTATTGCTTCGATTAGTTTGTTTCTGTAGTATGTATTGTAAAAGAGCTTAGGTAATGTAAATGTGTAAGTGTATTATATTGTAATTAAATATTATTGTAACGGGAATGAATTGTAATATGATAATAAAGGCAGTTGTTCTCTAGAAGTCACAAGATACAGATCATTTAAATATTGCATGGCGCTGTGGACAAACAGAATGATAAGTAAAGTTACAAATGGGTGTAAAAAAAACACGGAATACAAAGCACTTAAAGAAATAGAAAGTCCAAAACAACCACGAGGTCGTCCGCCAAAATTAACAGTCATAGTGAAAGAGAATAATACAATGGAGTATATAAAGAAAGTTGAGGAATTAAAGATTGAAGGTAATTTGTCAGAGAACTGGAGAGTGTTCAATCTGAACTTTGAAATATTTGCCACTGCTATCGAATTAGACAAAAAATCCAGTGTTGTTCAAGTAGCAATTTTGTTAAATTCTATTGGATCAGAAGCAGTTGAGTTATTTAATACGTTTTCTTTAACAGAAGATGATAAAAAAAAGTTTGATGCAGTATTCAAATCGTTTGAGAACTTCTGTGTACCACGAAAAAATTAAATATTTGAAAGCTACGTGTTTTACAGTAGGAATCAGAAAGAGGGTGAGCCATTTGACAATTTTTTAATAGAGATGAAAAAATTAGTGAAAACATGTGGTTTTAAAGAAGAAAACAGAATGTTGAGGGATAAAATAGTAATGGGTGTTACCGATAAACTGTTAAGGAGAAAATTATTGGAGATGCACGAGTTGGATCTCGACAAAACTATAAAGATGGCAAGGTCAAATGAGGTTAGCTTGGAGCAAGCATTACAAATGCAACAGCCGTGTTCAAGTTCATCAGTTGACGTCATTCACACTAACAATCGGTTACAACAACAACAAGTAATCAACAAGAAAACAAGTGTGAATACAATGGATACAACAACAAAACCAGATGTAATATGGTCAACGGGACAATACAACAGGGAGTATCATCAGCAAAAGAATAATTATAGATACAATAATAATGTTTTTTCAAATAAATTAAATTTTAGGTCAAATCAAAATCAATTTGGTAGAAAACAATACAACATGTTGTGCCGTTATTGTCCAAGAAGTCATTCATATGGGAATTATTATAACTATTATAATTCACAAAACTCAAATAATAAACAAAAATGAAATGTCATTTGATGTTTTTGACATTTCTCACTTTACAGTCAAATAAGATCCATTTATGCAAGCGGATTTTTTTCCATACCGGAGTGGCGCTGAAGTTCATTGTAGCTCCGGCATAAAGGTCTGTTGGATTCCCAAGATGTTAGATGAAGCGTCGTAGAGCCGTAATAAATGACTCGGACGATTGAAAGCTGACGAGCTCAAGATGGATGGCTTTAGTGGTCATGCAAACAAATACAGCAACATAACCTTTACTAGATTTTGCTCTAGCACCACAAACTTTGTTTAGATTAATGATAATTGCACCCGCATAATCCACGCCCGTTGTTTGGAACGCCCGTTCTGGTGTAACTCGGCTAGATGGTAAATTACCCATAAGTTGCTGGGTAATGGGGCTCGTTGTCGAAAACAAATTAGGTATTTTTTTGTGATCTGTTTCACGTGAACTCTGCAATCTAATATCCAATATTTTTGCCTAAGACTGCAAATTGGATGCAAATACAATTTGTGATAATATTCAATAATTAACATTGTGAATGCATGTTTTTTAGGCAAAATTATTGGATGTTTGATATCAAACGGTAGTGATGAATTCTGCAACCGTTAACCAACTCGAAGTACTTTGTCTGCATCAAGAAATGGATTCAATGGTTTCAATGATCTGGACTTTGATATGTTTCCTTTGCCGGACATCATCTGAATATCTTCCGCAAATTCCATTGATTGCACCCATTTGATGCAAGTGATTAATGCATGTCGTGACTCTTGTGTTGTGATGAATTGGATGTGTCTCAACTGTCTTGGTGTTTTACAATTGGTAACGAATCGAAAACAATAACTTAATGTGAGTATTAGTTTGTAGAATGAAGATGACCTTTCAATTAGTGGTGATAAAACATCATTTTGAATAATGATATGTTGAGTGACAATTGACTTTGTCCTTTCTTCTTGATTAAATTGGTCATCTTCAATCGTCAGTCTTCTGCTGAATAGCCAGCTGTTGCACTGTTGAGATAACCATTCTGGACCATGCCACCACAATTTATTATTACCGCAGTTACGCCTAACGTCCTATATATAGAACACATAAATCATGAATTATTTGTATATATTAAATACGAAAATTTCACTCTTTACGGTGCTTTATTTACGCGTTGCATATTAATTGTTCGGTTGTTTTTAGATATTCCGACCATCGTACAATATTAATATCGAAGAATTGAATAAATTTTTTATATTTTAATTTTATTGGGTCTGTGTAACTTGGTTAAAAATAAGTTAAAATTAGGTGAAAAAATATTGGTGAGAAAAATTTAACTTTGGTGATTTTAAGCTGTGTAACTTGGTTAAAAATTTGACATTTAAATTTATGAAATAAATCTCTTAAAATGAGAAAAATAATTTTTTTTTAGTATTTTCAGTTGGTCATAATTTTTCAAAAAGAAAAAAAAATATTTTAATGGTAAATATAAATTAAACTTTACGAAAAATAACAATTAAAATAATAATCCTATTTTTTTTTTGTTTATTAAACTTTTTTGAATAAATTTGGGTATTTTTAAGTTTATTGATCTGAAATATTTGTTCACTTAAATTATTTTTTAACTTCAAACGTCAAAATTTAACATGCCCCAAAGCTAGTTAAAATTTTGACAAAATTTTGACAAATTGAGGTGAATATGTGACGAATATTTAACATTGGCTGTCAAAATTTTAACTTTTAACTAGTTTTTAACCAAATTACACAGACCCAAAATTAGTGAAAATGGGATTCCCCAAAATTTTATAAGAGTTAGTTTCACTGATCTAGGCTAGATGGAATTGCACGGAAAAAAGTAATTTGTTTGCTAAAATATTGCATATATCTTCTTTCTTTTAAAATTCCAACCAGAAAAACTTTTAAAACATATATTAATAAGGTCTAGGATAAATCTATTAGTGGAATAAAGAATGGAAGTAAAATCAGCTTGTCTTACTTTTGATATGTGGACAGACACCTTAAATACAAAGTCATTTTTAGGTGTTACAATCGCCTTAAACCAGAAAGTCTGGAGAAATTATTATTTTTGTCGTCAATTGACAAAAAAAGCAAAATTCCTTTTGCTTACTTTCTTTCCTTTTTATGTGATATTTTTTTACTTACTTTATTTTTTTATTTTTTTTATATAATTTACTTAATTTTTTTATTATTTTTTTTTTTTTTTTATATTTACTTTATTTTTTAAAATTTATTATATACTATTATTATCAGTACATGAAGTACCTAACTTGCATTTATTTAAGGCGACCATCCGTCATCTTTTGTAGAGGACAGTCATCTATTTTAACTCACTGTCATCTTTAAAATTTGTGTCCTCTTTATATCATCTTTTTTAAAATCTGTCATCTTTTGTCATCTATTTTAAAAAATTACTCAATAGTTTTTTTTTGCTATATAGGGCTTTAGCTTTTGAAAAATAAATGGCAATACTAATTTTATTTTCGTAAAATTTTTGTGTAGAGGGTTGTCAGTTGTGACATTTGTGTTCTTTTATGTGTCTGCATGTTGTTTGTTGTAAAAAATTTAAATGTAAAAAAAAATTAAGATATGTATGTAAACTTTTATATACAATGAACTGAAATAAATTTTTTATTTTGTTATATAAATGTCATCTTTTTTCATTTCCAATATCTGGGTGTCGATTCTGACTGCCATTCAATTCATTTTGTAATTGAATTGAATCCCGAAATTGTCTATGTATTGTTCGGTGCAAATCGGTTGGGAGGTAATAAAATTACATTTTTGTTTAACGATCTAGTACAATTTGTTATTGTTTTTAAATTTTTGACATTTAAAAATTGCGTTTTTGTTTTGATTTAACATCTGTTTTCAATCAAATATATATGATGGTGTGCAATAATTTATTTTATTTTATATAATAAAATAAATTATTAAATAATGAAAAAAATATAAATTAAATATACCATCCTATAATATCTAAAAAACGAATATTGTATATTTTATCATTATCTATATTTAGATATACAAAATATTTTTTATTCTTATTAAATTTATTATTTATTGTTTTTTATTCCTTTAGTATCTTCTTCATTACAATTGGGTTTCTGTCTTAATAATTATATTAAAAAAAACATGAAAAAGATTAAATTAACATTTAAATTATTTAAATGGTTAAATTATTATTATTATTTATATATTAAAAGAAAAACAATTCTAAAAAAATGAAGAAACCTACGAAATTAATTTAAAAAAAATGAAAAAATTAATTAAATAATTGAAAAAAAAATTCCTAACCATTCTATTAATATGAAAAATGTTTGAATAACAAAATAGTTGTTCAAAGTTTTTGACGTTTCAAATTCATTTTAAATCCGAACATAGTCCGAAAAAAAATATCCAACCGCATCTCGCACTAACACATTTACATTGCAAAACCATATGATCTCGTATACGTATACGCCAAAAATTCAAAGTTCAAAATGAAATGAATTGAATGGCAGTCAGAATCGATACCCTGGTCGCCTTAATTTATTAAATGAATTTTTCATAATGTTCCTTAATTTTTTTTTTATAATATATGTGTTTAATCTGGTTGAATAAAACTTTAGGAATTGGATAGGAAATTCTTCTTTAACAATCCCGATGTATCCGGGCCAGACATTTCTCTGTTAAAGAAGTTTGAATGATATAGACAATTTGACTCTCTGAATATAAGTAAATTTATTTATGAAAAATCTAAGTTTATATACATTAAAAATTGATTACATTGCATTTTAACTTCATGAGAACAATACAAAAATATGATAAAGAATTGTTATTCTCATATAAGAATGTATCATAAAGAATTGTTATTCTCATATAAGAATGTATTATAAATATGCCCAAAAATGCATAATTGCAGAATACATGAAGATGTTTTCTGCGGTGCAATGATCTAATATAATTTGATATATTTGATTTTTAATGTATTTTGATGAAACAATTATTTTGCGTCTGAGAATGACGCTGCGTTTACAACGCACCGTTTATTTTTTTATATTTATAAAATATGTGATTGAACAATATGTAAATATATAATATTCCTCCATCAGCATATTTATATTTTGAAATTTAAATTGTTTTATTTTTGAATTCTATAAAATAACAAAAAAATAATCCATTGATCATTAATTATTGAAAGTCGATTAATAATCGATTAACTCTGAATGATTAATTGGCATAATCGATTAGTACCGGAATGAGTGGTCGATTATAAAGGTGCTACCTCACACAAGCTTGTAATAATCTTGATCAGAATCTTAATTTTCGGTATATACTTTTCCATGAGAAAGACAGTGAGAGCATGTCACGCGATAGCTATATAAACTGCTAGAAAGTCAAGACGATAACTCATTAAATTAATTGGAGAACCAATTAATGCTAGAAAATTAATGAGATATCGTCTTGATGTTTCAACCGCAAAAAACCGCTCAATAAATAAATCGTTTAATATATTTATTTAGCTTAATTAAAAATATTTAAAAATTCATTTAGTACATTTTTAATATTATTTAATTGAAAAATGATCATTTTTTGTCATTTTATTTTAAACAATTTCATTTGTTCAAATACGCGGCTTTTATGTGTGTAGCAGTTGATTGCAGTTTACATTTTGTGTAGTTGTTTTTATTTTTTGACATTTTTCGACCAGCTGTCAAAACATAAACAAACAAAATTTAATAAAAGTGAAAAATATAATCGACAAAAACTGAATTTCCAAACCAGACATATTTTATCATTTTGATTATTATTTTGTTGAATATTTTGATTGTTATGTGTGTTTGCATTGTTTATGTTTATACATTTGACAGTTTTAATGAAATATTTGAAAAATATATTTGTCTCTTTGTATCAAAATTCAAGCAGTTATTTGATTTGCTCGCCACCTACATTCGATTTTTAAAGCTCGTCAAGATTCTGATCAGAAAAATAAAAATACAAAAAAAATTTCATAACATTTCCGCTGTCAAAACCAATTCGCTTCCTATTTTTAACAGAGGTATAATTTAACAGAAGCTGAATACCGATTTAGCATTAATGTTATTTTCAAAATGTTAGTTTGAAATGTTATTTAAGGGTCCTATGCTGACAACAGCAAACTCAGATTTCAGTTCGTTTCTTCTTCTTTATTCTTTAATTTAAAAAACAATGAATGAAAATACAGTAATACTATTTTTTCTATTTTATCTTTTATTCGTGCCTGCCGACGCAAATTCGTATTTTTCTGCTCGGTTCTTGTTATCTTTTTTTATTTCTATTTCTAATATTGTTGCACAAGTATTATTTCTTTTGGTTGTGTTTGTGTTTATCCTATTCTCAAAATCTTTTATTCGTGCCCGCCGACGCGAATTCGGATTTTTCTGTTCGTTTCTTTGTTATATTCCTTTTTCTTGTATTATATTATATTATTTGTTTTCATTGAATTTTTGTTTACAAAATTATCTATGCACCTTTATATTCTCAAAATATTATATTTTGTCTTTTTTTTGGTTTATTTCATTGCGTAGTTTCACATGTTTTATTATTTGGAAAAAAATAATTTTTGTTTCTTCGTATGCACATAGAATTTTTATTTAGGTTTTATTATTTATTACTAATTCAGAGATTTTTTGGAAAACAAAAGGGAAAATATAATAAAACATCGATTTAATTTATTTAATTCGTTTATTATTTATTATTTATTCTAAATAAAATTCATAAAAATTAACTACATATATAATATATATATTATACCAATTATTACATACTATAAATATTTACATAAAAAATTGAAAACAAAAATGTCCTATGGCCGTGGTAGCAGACCACGAGGAACACGAGGATCTACTAGTTCTGGTAATAGTTTGTCAAAATAAAATGTTTTTAATTTTTCTTCCATTTGTTCATGCCAGAAGTTTTCATCGCGTTCAATTCTTTCAACGAAAAGCTTTTTATTGCTGGAACTCCATACACAAAACAAACAAAATGTTTTTTGTGTTATTTCTAGTTGACCTTGTACTTGAAAATAATAGTTATGAGTTTTTTTTAAAATAATTTTATTGTTATATGACACTAAATAATTTATTTTTTTATTCAACACGGCTGTTTCTATATCTTCGCCAGCAATTGAATATGGGCATTTCATTTCTACAATACCGTCTTCGTTGATTAGACCATCTGGGTAGGGATTACGGAACGAAACCGACTATTCTCAAACTCAATTATTGAGTTTACTCTTCTTATTTTTTTTTCGAATGTATTGTCTTGTAAAAATAGCAAACAAGCATGTGTTTCAATGTACGTATACATGCATTTGTGTGAAAAGTAGGATTTATGATTGTGTTAGTATATGCAATAACTTACTATGAGCAATACTTTGAACGAAACTCAAAATTCATTTCCAACTGGTTTCGACCTGTTGAAAAAAAATTTGAGTTTCGTTCGAAGTATTACATTATTGCTCATACTAACACAATCATAAATCCTACTTTTCACACTAATGCATGTATACGTACATTTAAACTCATGCAATACATTCGAAAAAAAAGAAGAAGGGGAAACTCAATGATTGAGTTTGAGAATAGTCGGTTTCGTTCCGTAATCCCTCCCCTGGAGAACTACCCAAATATTCAAATAATGGATGTATGAATAATCCACATTTCTTTACTGTAATTTTTTCTTGTATTTCTAATTGTCTAATGGCTTGCTCTTCATTCAATCTTCCATATTCAATTGATTTGATTCCACTTAGATTACTGTATATAATGCTCTTCACCAATTTACTGCAGTCTGTTTTTCTTCGATGACAAACCAGTCCAAAATTAGAAGATGTTAGCAGAGTCTTTCGACATTCATTCCATAAATTTGACATATTTTGTTCTTGTGTTTGTATTTGAATGTCTAATCTTCTATTATGATTTTCTTTTAATCTTTTCATAAATTCGTCTTTTTCACTTTGATACTGCGTTGCATCTAGATCAGGCTTTTCACATGTATCGGTACCATAATGCTGATCTTTTCCGCTGCTTCTTCTCTGTCTTTTTCTCAATTGACGGTGATCACCCGTGGATTGTTGTAATCTTAGTTCCGATCTACGCCTCTCTAGTTTTTGAATTCTTTTAGGCTGTGTTGATTGAAATGTGTTACTGTGTAATGACGAATGAGCCTCTCCAGTGTTATGTTGAACTAATGCTGCAGTACAACGAGTTCGAAAAGAACTTTTTAAAGAATAATTTATTCTTTTACCTCCAACAAATTTTGCAATTATAGAATTATACTGTTCGACAATGTTTGAATCAACATCGAACAACAGACTTTCCGAATTCAATGCCAATCTTGAACAAATTTTCAATAGTTCAACGAAAACTGGATCTTTATCTAAAACTCCTAATTCATTTCCATTTTGTTTTTCTTGGCAAAAATATGACGCACAATTTGCATGACAATCAAAAACATGAAAACTTGCATTTTTGATATCGTTCCTTAAAAATTCAATTTTTTTTGCCATACATTCTGAAGATTCTTTTCTATATTTAATTGCCATTTTAATACCAGTAACTAATCTTTGACTTACACTTCCGATTTTCTTTCTCATACTAATTTTGAAATGTTTATTTAAAATAAGTTCTTTTATTTTGTTTCTAAAGTTCCGGAATAAATGGTTTCTGCATTCAATTTTTTGGACACGTCTATGATTATATGGATTCGAATCTAGGATTTTCTTGTATACACTGCTATCTCCGTCAGCTATTAACTTCAAATAACGCACTCCATATAAAGTTTCACTAGCTTGAAATCCATCAACCAAAAGTTTTGCTTCCATACCAGTTGACGATCCGATATAGTTTGTATTGCACTCGTGCTCCGGTATCGAATTTGGATCAGAACGAGCACAGACTACACAGTATTTGTTAGCAACACCCAACCATATAACTTTTTCGGTATGGAACCCAACAATAGCAGCAGCTCCCGATAATGCTGAATAATTTGTCCTGTATGAACGTTTTGACCAACATCCATCTGCAACAACTGTTATAAATGGAAGCTTATCTACAGGATCCACATCTCCTCTTTCTATAGCTGCTAATTTTTCTTCTTCGATGACAGCCTTCATGGCTAATTGAGCTGTTTGCTCCCAATCTTTTCCAATTTTATTCTGAAGATCATTGAACTTATGTGGTCCCATGCAAGGAATATCCATAACACTTAGAAATTCTTGCAAATGAGAGTAACCACTTCCAATGCCAATTATACCTGATACCGCAGCATAATCTGCATCCACACGTTCATTTGCATCAATAGTATTACTTTTCAGTTCCATATTGCACATATTACATTTGAAAAAGATGGTAGAGTTAAATCCGGCAATCTTTTCTTTGATTACTATTAAATTACTAAAGTTACAACCAAATTTTTTTGAATGATCACTTATATTTTTTAAAGATTTTAAAAAAAAATCTATGTAAACAACTCTTCTTCCACCTAACAGTTTATCAGTGATAGTATTACTTCTATTTTCATTTTCAATAATCATTTCATAATCATTATCCATATCCACATCACTTGTATTGTCAATATTACTAATTTCTGGTTCAACTATTTGACTTTTTTTTTTTTTTAAATATCTACGTTTTTTTCCGTAAGCAAGCCTAACGTTTTTACTTATTTTTTTGCTCATTTTATTTGATGTTTTCACTTTCTAGGTTAAAAAAATAATGGAGAAGGGAAGTAAATTATGGATAGGGTTTTGAGTATTTTTCCAATAAACTAGAATTAATTTCTGATTTTTCTGTGTTTTTAAATATTTTTTAAAAAATCTGGTGATACAGATATATCCAATTTAGTTAAAAAAATTCGTTGACAATAATTATTGCCTATTGATGATGTAATGAATTTTCCTTCTTTTTCATACGGGTATGAATCCATTAGAGTAAAGTGAATAGCACGATAAAAATTTTTAGGGAAATTTATAGTTTTGCTTTTCGATCATAGATGGTACAGCAATGCTCTACCATAATGCTATTTAAAAATCAACCGATATATTTAAACATTATTTTATATAACATGATTTATTTTAATGTATATTCCAAAATTAATATTTTTTAATATTTAAAATAATATTTAAAACTAAATTTGAGAGTATATATTGAAGAAATAACTTTTTTTTTTATTAAATAATTTTGTAGTTAATGTTTCCATAACGTTGTAGCGTTTTAATATTTGCACGACATAAAACTAAAAAAATAATGACCACAAAAATTTCCCACAACAAATTTGTTAAATGTCATATATATATTTTGGTTGTGAAAATAAATAAAATAAAATCAGTTCAAAGTAATGGAATTTGTTTAAAGAAATATGAAGGTAAGTTTAATTAAATCATGTTATATTGTGTGATGAAAACTAAAAATAATACAACAAAAAAGCAAATCATATAAAAAATAATATTTTAGGTAAACAAATATTTCATTGTAATGAAACAGCAAACAGAGTTGTTCATCATAGAATATGTAATGCTTACTTGAAATGGAAAAGCGTTTGAAGAAATAAGAAAATTGATAAAAGAAGATCTACGTTATTTGGAGTTTAATTCAAGTGAAAAGGTAAACAATGTTTTATTTTTTTCAGCATGTAATCCAATCAAAGTAACAAGCAACATCATTTTTCAGAGAACAAGAAAGCAAATTGACACCAAACACACAGAAACAAATGATCCAATAATTAAACTTCTATTAAATCATTTATTAAAAGCAACATCAACATTAAATGTTTTACATGTTCTTGATCGTATTGGTGAATTAAAAATGGAAAATGATAATCATGGTAAGTGGCGTTTCGTATTTAATAAATCACCGTTCAATTTATATTTTTATTTTAGATAATTTTAATAATATTTTGCAATAATATTTATGAAGAAATATCGGAATATTTTTTTTCCTAAACTGAAATCGATACAACGCAGGAAAATCCATCATTAAATAAAATAAAACTGTTTAAAGAAGATGAATACAGTAAAAATGGATTTAATAAAAAGTAATTAGAACAAGAAGTATTTTCTATTGGTGATGAGTTTTTATTAATGGCTTTTGATGAAAGTGTAAATATTGCTGAAGAACATAATGTAAACGATGAAGGAGAAGATATTGAAGATTTTTTTAATAAATCGGAATCCTACAGTTATTATACCAAGTATGTTTGATTTACAATAAAAATCTATTTCTGGTTTTGCTTTTAGGTAAAAAGAAATATTGAGATTTTCTTATTTGAGTCTAATTATTTTTCTAGATTAAATAATTCATCCAGTCTAACAATATCGTTTGAGGAAATTATTTTTAAGACAAATTTCATCATTATTAGATTCTAAATTTTCTGTTGTTAATCGATTTGTTGTTCATAAAAAAAAACACTAAAATATTAAATTTAAAAATAAAATTGTTTTTCTTTTATTTTTCTTAAAATTTTCAGTTTATAATTTGTCTAGTCTATATATTGATTATTAATTTCTATATGTCTTATTGACAAAGTGATCTTCACAACACACATTTTAATCACTTTTTTATTTTAAGTCAAATTGTAAACAAATGTCGAATCGTCAACAAATGTGAATTGTCCAAACAAGGGAAATTTTTTGATCACTCGACAGAGTCAACTATATGTTTAGAAGGAGACAAACATATAAATTTAATGACGTCACATTTGAAATATTGCCAAATGGAACCATAAGTCCAATCGTCCTATAATGTCTGAATTTTGAGTTTTCTTTTGGAAAATTAGTTATGAAAAAAAATTATTAGACATAATGTTTATTCTACAAAAGTACTCCATTATCGGTCTAGTATCTAAAAAAATAATGAGTAGCATTTACTTCCCTTGTCCATTATAAATTCTTTCCGAAAATTCTTTATTTATACTTACCACCAAAATTAAAAAAATAACGTTATCTACCAAACTAATTTTTAATTGCTGTAATTGTTTATCTTCAAACGAGGTGTTGAGTGCAAGTTGTAAAGTCAAATTAAAGGGTTGAAATAATAATAATAAAGACACCTGTGGTCCGATTACGATTATTTCGTTAGAGAAAAAAACGAGAAAATGTCTATGTACATAAAACTAAGACTGTGTTAGTGCGAGTTGCATGCAATACTATGATACGTTATTTCGTTTATATGCCTATCATTGCATTATTTTGTTATTTATCTCACAACCTATGGTAGGTTGTGAGATATTTTAGGTATTAATTGTTTTCATATTTTGTATTTCTTTACATTTTAATTTTTAATATTGTTTATATTGTTTTACTAATATCATTGAAAAAATTAATGATGAAGAATTTATTATTTTAAAGAAAATTTATTTAATCTTTTATTCAAAAACAAAAAAAACGTAAATAGAAACAGGCCAAAAATAAAATATATAATGGTTAGTTCAAAAAAATACATATTTAACTAAATACGAAATATTTCTCGTAAAAAATAATTGTAATCGGACTACTGTAGCAATAACTTATCATAGTATTGCATGTAACTCGCACTAACACATTCTTAGTTTTATGTACATAGACATTTTCTCGTTTTTTTCTCTAACGAAATAATCGTAATCGGACCACTGATCAATAATTTTTTATTGCTGTAACGCCTCTTCAAGTTGTAAAGTCAAATAAAAGGGTTCACATAATAATTATAAAGACACCTGTGTAGCGATTATGCCGTACATCGATAAACAGTGACGATAAAAAAACGTATGTCGTGTCTGAGTTTTTAAAAAAAAAATTCGAAATTAAAATAAAAACGTAGGTCGCATATAGTAGACATTTTGTTTTTGTTGTAATTTTTGACATTTAACAATTCATATTATAATTCTCAGTAATTGTTTTGGTAAAGAAAATTAAAAGTGCAAAAATTAACAACAATTTGTAATATATATAATAATAATAATAATAGAAATTATAATATTATTTAAATATTAAAGTATTTTGTTTTATGAATATATTTTGGTTTCATTTATTGATTGTTTTAATAACTAATGATTGGATTATTATTATTACATTATATTTTCATACAATATATAAAATATATAATAATAATTATTATTAATAATTATTATATAATTATTATTATTAATTATTAAATATATAATAATTAAATATTATTAATGAAAATAAAAAATTTTACTTTAAATTTTTTTTGGTTATAATTTTGTTTGTGTTTAGTTTTAATCGTCAAAGCAACTACGATAAATATTTATCATGAAGAAAATAGTAAGTGATAAATGGCAGTGCGACTGCGTTCGGTTATTAAAATTCATTTCGAAAAAAGTGTGTTCATTATTTTACATCGAAAACGTAAATGTGTGAGTCACGATAAAATACATCCAAAAATATGTGTTGGTACACATCGTGACGTCACTTTTATCGATACTTATTTGACGATAAATGTGCATAATCCCTACACTAATGTCAAGATACAGGTAATTGTTATATACGAAAGGGACGGTACTCTATTTATAATATTTTTCTTTACTTCAATACGGCCAACACCAATTTTTCCCGAACATCTTGGAATAACCCAAAATTTAAAAATCTATTGATTTTTTTTATTACTGTATTTGTGCCCACCCATTTTTTTCCTAAAGACAAATATATATTACTTTGTAAAATTCTTGGAATTTTCAGAAATTTAAAAATCTATTATAGTTATTTTATTTAGTATAATGTTCCAAGAAATTATAATTTGGGTTTTTTTCAAATAAAATTATTTTTTTTATTTCAAATATATGAAAGTATATTTTATAAGAAAAAATTATTAAAATAAAAATAAAAATATTTATAATAATAATTGCCCTGAAAACAAATATAAATTCCTATTCAAAAATGAAAAAACTCAAATAAAACGACGCAAATAATTTTGTCTCTTCCTTTGCATTTTATAATATTTAAAATCAACAAAATTTACACAAACTGAAAAACACACACAAATAAAAATATTCAGTGTTGCACAAACCACGCCCTACAAAAACAATACGAAAAACAGCATAAAGAAGAAAAAAAAAATTCTTAAAAATTTTCATTCATAAACACAAAAACTATATACGCGATTGTATGAGGAATTCGATGAACTAAAAACCGGTTTTTCTTCCCTTTAAATAAATAAAATCGTAAAATTTTGCATAAAAATGATGTTTTTAAATTAATTTATTTTCGCTATTGAAAAATTTTGATTGAAAAGTGTTCAGAAAACTTTAATTATACTTTTTCTAGTAAAAAAAATAAATTTTTTTTTTGAATCTAGTAGTAATTTGAAACTAAAAAAGACCCATCTTTTAAGGGGCTAAAATAAGGGTTAGAGATCAAATTTCGAATTGAAAAGAGCATTAATGCTAGTAACTTTCTTTTATCTTTACAAATCCGTTAAAATTTTTTAAATCGGTGAAACCATGTAGAAAAAATGATGGGGGAGTTTGGTCATGTTTTGCCTATATTGGCACATTTCAAGTGATTGTCAGTGGGACCCTATATAAAATTTCGAAATGAAAAGAGCATTAATGCTAGTAACTTTCTTTTATCTTTACAAATCCGTTAAAAATTTTTAAATCGGTGAAACCATGTAGAAAATATGATGGGGCAGTTTGGTCATGTTTTGCCTATATTGGCACATTTCAAGTGATTGTCAGTGGGACCCTATATAAAATTTCGAAATGAAAAGATCATTAATGCTAGTAACTTTCTTTTATCTTTACAAATCCGTTAAAATTTTTCAAATCGGTGAAACCATGTAGAAAATATGATGGGGCAGTTTGGTCATGTTTTGTAGCATTAAACTCTTAACAGTAAAAGGTATCGCGCACCAAGCGCGAATTCGCGTCACAAGAAAAAAATTTACGGGAAAATATACCTTCTTTGGAAGGTGTAAGGTCTGTTAAAGCAAAGCAGATAATTTGGTTATTGTTAGCAAAAAAATTATTCGCGCGAATTTAATGACCACACTTTTGCGAACAAAAAATTCGTTGACGTTTCATGTTTTGTTTGAACATAACCAAATTAAATTTGTACAAAAGTTTCATACCATTTTTGTGAATTTCTCTTCGGATACGAATCAATTTATTGGTAGCAAAAAAATTAAATTACAAAAATTTAAATACGTATAAAATTGCTTTTCAAATTTAAAACAATTTTTTTAATAAGTATTTTTTTTATTTATATTATTCAAAAGAAAAGTTAAAAAATCTCAAAAAAAAAGAAGTAAAAATATTACAAATAAAACAAAAATTTAATAAATATCAAAAATTCAAATACAGTAAATCCCTCGAGCTGCGCGGTTTCGGACTGTGCGGTTTCGGACTTGCGCGTTTTAGTTTTTACCACTAAAATTTCGCATTGCGCGATAAAAGTTTCGCTACAGCGCGTTTTTTTTTGTACTACATGACATACGTATATATTTCGTGCAATTATTGGTTTAGAATTTGGTGAATCCCCTTAAATTGTCATTAAATGTATGTAACGTATATGATGTTGAGATGTCAACTTGGTGAAGAAGCTATTGACCAAGACCCTGATTTGGAGCGTGCTTTAATATTCCGTAGACGTTTGACGGAAGCTTTAGCGCCGTATAAGGAACTTTACAACTTAAGAGATAGTAAGCAATCACTATTAACAAGTTTTTTTACAAAACCCTTGGCTGCAATATCAAGTTCATCGGATGATAGCAGCGAAATTGAAATGATTTAAAGATTTTTTGTTTTATTTTTATGAATTATTTTATAATTTTTATTTTTTTGTTTATGTTTATGTTTATATATTTAATATATGTAACTAGTCATTGAATAAAGACTTTATTTTAGTTACGTATGTACTTTAAATTTAATTTTTTTGTAAGAATTTTAGGATTTGTACGTATCCCTCTAATTTAATACAAAATAGGGTTCACAGTGCGCGATTTCGGATTGCGCGCTGTTTTTTCAGAACGTAACTACCGCGCAGTCGGAGGGATTACTATATTAAAAATTTAAAAGGATTTGTCGGCTCACGAACACAAAAAAAAATCCGAACCTACAATTACTCATTCTTCGGCGACGAAAATAAACTCATAATATATAAAATAAAATCAAAAATATATAAAATAAAATTCATAAACACGAACAAAAAAATCCGAACCTACAATGACTCATTCTTCGGCGACGAAAATAAAATCAAAAATTCCAAATAAATGGCCCAATTCAGATTCTGTTATGTTACTGCTACTGTTAAATAACATTTCAAAATAAAATTTTGAAAATAACATTAATGCCTAAATTGGTATTCAGCTTCTGTTAAATTATGCCTCTGTTAAAAATATGAGGCGAATTGGTTTTGACAGCTGAAATGTTATGAAATTTGTTGTTGTATTTTAGTTTTTCTGGAAATCAAGCATAAATAAAAAATAATAAAAAATGCTGCATTTTAGATTAAAATAATATAATTGTTTTATTTAAATATAGAGAAATACATTTTAAAAGAAATTTTTTTATGTAAATTTTGTTGTTGTCATGATTTCTTTTACGATGAAAAACTATTGTTGAGTCTTGAATCTCAGATGAAAATTATTTTCTTTTATTTCTTAGGTGATCCGGGAACTTTAATTAATAATTAATAACTGATGTTTATTTAAAAATAATTAAAAAAAATTCATCACGGCAAAAAAAACTTTTTTTCAGTTTAATCCAATATTAATTGAATTTTTGATTTTAAAACAATAAGATAACACATTTATTATAATTATAATACACTTTATTATCACAAAAACATTTATTAATTATTTAAAAATTGTTTTTATATCGCACTATTATTTTAACGAGTTAGATTTTCTCTGTTAAATTAACATTTATTTTGACAGCTCTTAACAGTAATAGAGGCCACCTGAATACCAATTTAGGCATTAATGGTATGTTAACAGTAACAGAGCGAATTAACAGATACAGAATTGGGCCAAAAGATATAAATTGAAAAATGATTTAATTTTTCAACATAACAAAACAGTGGCTTTAAGAGACATCTAGTATCTGATTTAGGCAATAATATATAATTATCTTTTATATGCACTACATTATAGTACCAAAAAAAATCAATTTGGCGTCCATGTCAACTCTGACAAATTTGAAATGCACATACTCCTCTTAAGTCATATATTGTCCCACCGCCAGTTTTTTGTTGAAATTGAACAATCTTTCGAATCTTCCTCCTAAGGTTTCTTCTCAGATCTGTCCAACACTGTTTGTAAATTAATGTTTTTTTTTTTTAAATTTAAATAAATTCACCAATTCACCTTTTTCCACTGCGCGATGGTTTTTGTTGGACACAATTTATTTAGATCGGAAGCCATGTCTTCCCATTTTTTTTTCTTTAATATGGGTTCCTTGTCCATCAATAAATTTGCCATTTATAGTGTCGAAATTTGTTTTCATTAATTCTATTAAAAGATCTTTTTGATGTTCATTAACTCTTAGCGCCTAAAAAAACATAAACTTAAATTCTAAACTTCCCTAATTTTTATTAAAAAAACCTCGCGTCAAAATATATCGCTCTTTCTCTCCTCCGTTAGTTCAACTAACGAAAAATGGTTAACTAGAGAATTTTTGTTAGTTGGACTAACGTTCGAAAATTTTCGCACTTTAACTAGAGGTTTCAGTTCAGTGATATTGGAGAGCAAAATGGCTCTGAAAGTAATGTGGTAGATAGCTAAACTATGAAAATGATCAAAAAAACAACAAAAATAATAAAACCAAGACCCGCCAAAAATAAATAATATATAATTATTCTAATTAAATAAAATAAAATTTAAATAAAAATGTATAAATTGTGATTTTAATTTTAAAATCATTTATTAATAATAAATATAAGTAAAAAATTTTAAATTTAAAATTAAAAAGAATATTTTTGATTCAAATTTGGAGATCTACACGTTAGTTCAACTAAAGTCTACAATTTAAGTAGTTAACTATATTGCGGTTTCAGTGTTAACCATTTTTCGTTAGTTGAACTAACGGAGAGGTGAGAAAGAGCGATACATTTTGACGCTAGGTGGATAGAGAAAAAACATAACAAGTTAACTATTAAACGTACGTTAAGTAGTTAACTATATTGCGGTTTCAGTGTTAAGCATAGTTAACCACTTGACTTTCAGATCCATTTTTTTCTCCAAAATCACTGAACTGAAATCTCTAGTTAAATTGCGAAGAGAAAGATAATAGGTTGGCGTTTTTAGATTTGATGGTTATTAGAGGAGAAAATGGTTGTATACATACGGAATGGTACAAGAAGCTAATTGCCTCTGATAGAATACTGAACTTTAAAAGTCAACATCCATTGTTTCTCCGCATAAACACGGCATACGGTTTGATCAATAGAATTAAAAAACTGACAACGACGAATATAGACACTTAGACAATAATATTTAAATATTTAAAAAGTAATAATTACCCAAATTTCTTAATAAATAGACTATTACATATTTATGATCAAAAACAATAGACTCTAACAGGGATAATAATAAAACTAATAAACCTTTTTATAATACAATTCCGTATATTGATGGCTTAAGTCAAGAACTAAAATCTATTATTCAACCACACACATCAACGACTAATATAGTTTTTTCTATTGATAGGAAATTGTCAAATACTTTTGTTTCCAAATTAAAAGATCCCGTTCCACTATCATCTGATTTAATTTATTCAATACCCTGTCATGTTTGTCCGCTTAATTTTATTGGTACTACGTCACAATTATTGGGTAAACGAATATTAGCCCACAAATCTGATTGTAAAATCCCGTTCAAAAATATAAATGCGACAGCATTAGTCTCTCATTGTTATTCTACAGGTCATTTATTCGACTTTGAAAATGTAAAAATTTTAGACAGAGATAAAAATACTTATAAAAGAATGATTTTAGAAATGATACATATCCGGGCTAATATCAAATGCGTTGTCAATAAAAGAAGTGATATAGATTCTCTCAGTTCGTTCTGGTCTGGCATCATTGAAAGAATATCTCGAAAAAGAAAATAAGCAAATTAAAAATTATAATTAAATTTAAAAATTAATTTATTGAAAACGTGGTGTTTATGTGAGTTTCTTGATTTAATAAGTAGTTAATTGTTGTTTTTAATTTTGTGTTTCTTTTGTTGTTGAATAGAATTTTGTCTTTATGATTGCTAAACTGTTTCTTCGTTCATCTTTGTTTATTGTATTAATGTTCATTTATATAACTTTTATACTGTTTGACTATAACAACATCATTAATTGTAAGTTCCTGTTTGTTAAAACATTTTAATTTGATTTATTTTGGAGTTTATGTACATATTTTATTGAAATAAAATTTTCTTTTAGTCACCTTAGGAAGACACCAAAAAAGTGTCGAAACGTAGTGATAAATTAAGAAAATTTCTGACTGATCCGCCATCAACACATTACAATTATCATATTACAGTCATCTGATTTTTTCCAAAACAATTGTATGGGGGTGCTCCACCCCGTGCTCCGATCCCCCCTAAAATCAATATGGTTCTATGATGGACCAATAAAATACTAATCCCACAATTTCATTGCAAAACAATTGTATGGGGGTGCTCCACCCCGTGCCCCGATCCCCCCTAAAATCAATATGGTTCTATGATGGACCAATAAAATACTAATCCCAAAATTTCATTGAAATCAGTTGTTGCAATCGTCGGGGAACTGATTTTTTCCAAAACAATTGTATGGGGGTGCTCCAGCCCGTGCTCCGATCCCCCCTAAAATCAATATGGTTCTATGATGGACCAATAAAATACTAATCCCAAAATTTCATTGCAAAACAATTGTATGGGGGGTGCTCCACCCCGTGCCATGATCCCCCCTAAAATCAATACGGTTCTATGATGGACCAATAAAATACTAATCCCAAAATTTCATTGCAATCAGTTGTTGCAATCCTCGGGAAACTGATTTTTTCCAAAATAATTGTATGGGGGGTGCTCGACCCCGTGCCCCGAACCCCCTCAAAATCAATAGGGTTCTATTGGGGACCAAAATAATACTAATTCCAAAATTTTATTGAAATCACTTCACGCGTTTTTGAGACTATTTTAAAAAGACTATTTTAAGACTTTATACTATATAGAACAGCCAAAAAAATGTAGCTAATGAGTACAAGTTACTTTCTTCTAGTTAAAAGTAAATTATTGACTACTTTGCTATCAAAGTAAGCTTTTTTTTATATGATCATAGCAAACAGTCCTCAGATAAACAAAATATTTACTCAAATTGGTAATATTGTAATTTAGTAATTGTTATATGTAGTGAATGTTAATTTTGTATTATAATAGCTTTAGAGCTAAATAAATGTTTATTACTATTATTATTTAAATTAATACATACATATATATAATTTGTAATAATATGTAACAATATATATATCACAATAGATAAAAATATTAAGAACGAAAATTAAGATTAAAACCATTTACCTACAATATTATAAATAAAAATAATGAATATTATAATTCAATTTAATAATTTTTTTTAGTTTATTATTAAAATTCATGAAGATGACTTGAAAAGTACTTAATTCAATAAATGTTGTGAAACAAAAAGGTGTTGTTTAAATTTTATAACTCTACACATTATATATGTGTATATATAGTACTTTCATACTTTTCTCAAAATTCATACTAATTAATAAATTTTTTCCTTAAATCACTCATTGATTAAACCATAATTATTATTATTAAATTCAAAAATATGTAATTTTACTTAATGTGCTGGCTTTTATAATTCATTTTACATATTTCTATTTTTTTTTTTTTTTTCTTTTTTTTTATAAATAGGAAGGTGGAAATCTTCCAAAGACTGAGTGTGGGATTTTTACCTTCTAAAACCACCTCCCTTCTCCTAGTCCCATATTCCCCCCGGAACGACCGTAAAGTATTACTTTCTATTATTTAATATTACATACGGCGCGGCGCAGTGTATTTTTAAACTATCATCTTATGTAAATTTATATAGCAATCTAAATTTACATAGTATAAAATTGCGAAATTACATATCGATACCTAAAGTACATAAAGTTGTGAAATTTTACACAGATTTTTTTACTGTGAATTTGTTATGTTATTTAGTTTGTGATAATACCTAGTGGAGAAAAAGCAAATACAGCACGTCGATTACTATCATAAGCTTAGTCATCTGTCTCTGAATATAAATAGAAATGATAAAGTTTACTGAAAATATAAAAATATTTGCCATTGGATTTTGGAATTAGGTTTAATGCGACGTCATTATCGTCTTTATTTATCGGAAAGGTATTTATTCTATTAATTAATTAATTTATTTATTTATTCATTAAACCACAGCGAGCGCCAATAATAAAATTTCATTTCACGTTTGGAGCAGGAGGTACCAAGTTCGAATCTAGACCGAGGCGGGATGGAATTTTTCATTCGGCTAATTATGTACTAAACACACATAAAGTAGTGGGCAATGACTAATAACATCTATGACCCTCCGGCCGGTGTATAGGATAAGGTTTTAACCGAACGATTCTTCTTACGAAATCTGCATGTTTCTTAAGAACTGGCAATGCGCCGAATCGAATTAAAAATGCATATGCAGATGCAAGGTGGTTCAGAACCCACCTCAAACAAAAGTAGGTCTCCTAGTTACTAATAACCTTAGTAGTTGATGTACTAGGTTCATAAAAAATTGAAAAAACAAACAAACAAACAACAACAAACATTAATAAGAAGAAGTGTTTGATTCCAGAGGAAATGTTTCAATGATTCCGGAAGAACTGATCTTAAATGCACTATATTTTTAATATTTCTATAAGTTTTATTGAAATCACAGTAATTATGCTGGTTAAATTCAGTTTCAACAACAAATATAAAAACAACTTCAATAACAATTATATTAAATATTAGGTAAATTAATGTGATTTGTTTTTTAAGTTATTTTGGAATTCTTTTCTATTTTATTTTATTTTAATTTTAAATGTTAGTTTTGAATTGAATTTATTTATCATTCATTTTCATTTTATTATTGTTATTGATTTTAATTTTAACTTAATTTTACATCAAATAAAAACAAAACAAAAACAAATTTTAAACTAAACACTAAATTTATAAAACAAAAAAATCAATAAGAAGCTAAAAGAAAAGAGAAAGAAACACCAAAGAGGTAAAATAAACAATTTATTTTATTGTTGAAAAATAATGGATTAATTTTTACAATTTTGTTTTTAATTAAATTTTTTTTATTTTAGTTTCTGGTGTAGTAAATCTTAGAGAGTTAAAGCCTAGACCCAAACCCAAAATGACAGAAAGATTAAACTAAAATAAAATAACATTCACCTACAAGTTAGTGAAGAAAAATTTTTGTTACATAAATTGAAATAACTAGATGACACGTTTGTTGTCATTTTATTTTTTCTTCTTATTCCAATTTATGTTTTCTTCTTATTTCAATTTTTATTTCCCTTTCGATATATTTCTGCTATTTATTCAGAATGCAATTTTTTAACATATGTTTGACAGCTGCCCTATTTTCGTCCAAGCAGATCATCACGGACAGTGATGGAGAGTGGTCGCAAATATTTAAAGGTGAAAGATTAAATATTTTTAAAAAAAGTTAAGAGTGAATTGAAAACACGTGCGAGTTGGTCAAAGGTTTTTGACTTAGTGGTTTAATATTTTTTTTGAAAAAATAAAAATTTTTCCTCTTCGGTGGGGGAAAATTAAAATGAGAGAAAAAAAAAATAGTGGGAGTTAAGATTTAAAAAAAATAATAGGATATTATGTGAAGATAAAAAAGTGGAAAAAAAAAAAAAACAATATAGTGGAAAGAAGAAAAAAAAACATATATAATAGGATATTTTATGAAGTGGAAGGAGTGAAAAATAGTGGAAAGTTAGGGTGCGCTTAAAAAAAAAAAAAAAACAACAATAACAATTAAAATTAAATTAAAATAATTTAATATTAGTGTGGATAGTGATTGCAACAAATCGCGAGAATTTTCGCGATCGCGAGAATTTTCGCGACCGCGAAAAATTCCGCGGGATAGAACAAATATTGATTTGCAAAGAGAAAAAAATTTAGAGGCCGGAGACGGTATAATTTTCGCGTCCGCGGGAAAATCCGCGGGTGAAATAAATCAAATAAAAATAGAAAGGTCAGAAATAAAAATCGCGAGTTTTTTCGCGCCCGCGAAAAAATCCGCGGGGGGGAAAAAAGAACTTAAAAAGAAAGGGAAATCACATTTAAAGTGTGGGCACCATACAATATTCAGGACCGCGGCAAAAACGGAGGCCCAAAAAAATAAATTGCTAAGGTTGCAAATGTACTTAATAAAAATGGCCTCAGTTAAAGTCAGTGATAAAATTACGGTTGTCGAGGCCGGAGAAATAGCAAAATCTGCTACAGTGGCGGATCAACTTTTTGAGATTATGACTGACGCGATCATTGAGCAGAATCCGTCAACTCATTTCAAAAATCAAATGATGAGGGAAATTATAGACCGTTTGTCCGAGAAATATATCATGGAAGTTGATGTAAATCAAAGTGAAAACGAAGGTTATAATGTAGTACAGAACAAAAGAAGAATTGACTGTGAAGGAGAAGGTTCTAATACAAAGGTAGTTAAAACTAAGATATATAATATAATATTAGAGAAGGGTTATTATAATGCATTGGAGAATAATCAGTTAACAATGGATGACATTATGAAGAAGGAGAATAAGGTAAAAAGCGCTAGGCAAAGCCAGAAGAATAGATTGGAACAAATTAGATCCAATCTAAATCAAACAAAATCTCAACCACAATCTCAGCCTCCTGTAATTGAAGAGGTTGTTGTCGATATTAAAAAAATTCGTCAACCTCCGATTTTTGTTCCAAATTTGGACAGCCACAAATTCAAACAATTAATAAAACAAAGTAATAAAAAAGCAGACTTCACTGTAAAAATTACCAAAGCTAGTAATAAGATTTTGCAGTGTAGTGACGCAGAGTCTAGAAGGGTGGTGTTGGATATGTTGAAGGAGCAGAAGGTAGAGGCTCATACGTATACACCTAAAAACGAAAAAAGGAGCTCGATACTAATGAGAGGGGTCGACTATAGGTATGAAGAGAAGGAAATATTCGACAGCATTAAAGAAATTATACCTGGCATTGATATTGTATCTGCTAAGATCTTCAGTACCAGCAGGTCTAGGAGAGACAATGAGCCACTAGATATGCATATTATTCAATTAGAAACAGATAGGTTCATGTCAAAATTAATGGACCAAAGGTTTGTGTGCTACCACAGTGTGCAGTGGGAAAGGCTGCGTAGGAGAGATGTTATTCAGTGCATGAATTGCCAAAGGGTTGGCCATGTAGCCCACAATTGTCTGTATAATTACAGATGTGTTAAGTGCAGTGATATTCATGTAATTGGTGGATGTACCCATATAAAGGGGCAGGATGAGGCCAAGTGCGTCAACTGCGGCATGGGACATCCAGCCAACTACAGAGGGTGTGAAGTATTTAAAAATATTGAAATAAAAAAAAAACAAATGCAAGCGGCTCGTCAGCAAAGGGCGAACGAGTTTGCATATCAGCAAAATTTTGCAAGAACATCTGCCAGAAGGATGGTGTCAGACAGGTTGACATTTTCTGAAGTACTAGCAGGACAGGGGAGAGGCTGGGGCCAACAACAACAGGTTAGTGGCATACTTAATAAATCAAATCCTTTAAATAAAAATGATTTGAATATGAGTGCAGGTGCCGGTGATGGCATTGACGCATTTGTGAATGGTGAAGGAATAAGATTGTTTCGGTGTAATCTTTTTTCCATCATGAATAAAATCAGAGAATTTATGCCTGAGTATAAAAAATGTAGTAATGACATGGAAAAGCAGCAAGCTTATATTAGTTTTGCATTCTCTTTGTGTCAGTGAGGAAAAAACTAAAAATAATAACATTAAATGCGTGCTCAATTGTGCAGATTAGTAAACGTATCTCTCTATGTAAAATGGTTAAGCACCATAAACCAGACGTTATGATGTTGCAAGAATCTCGTCTTAATAGTAAGCATCAAATGACGATAGAAGGATATAAATTGCAACGTTTAGACAGGGACATTAAATTATTAAATTTTAAACGGAAACAAGGTTTGTGTTTTTTGGTTAAAAATACAATTAAGTTTGACAGAGTTATATTAGATAAATTTGAAAACATTGAGGTTGATGCTTTGGTATTATATTTAGCTAACAGTGAGACTATGTCGTGTGTGAATATTTACGTACCTAAGGCCATGAATATCAGTAAAATAGAGAAGGACTTTGACGCGTTAGATACGGAGAGTCTAAAGTACACATACACATTATGGGGTGGAGATTTTAATGCTAGGCATACCAATTGGGGAGATTCGACAATAAATGCAAATGGTACAGCAATTAATGGGTGGATATGTGAAACAGCCAGACATGAACTCACATTGATTGCACCAAAGACATGTACATTCAAGGCATCGGGATCTATCCTAGATTTTTTTATAATTTCTAGCAAATTAATAAATAAAAGTGTAGGATATGAGAATTTTGAGTGTAGCACAATGCCAGCGGATTCTGATCATAATGCTGTCAGTCTTGATATTGTTATGATTAATGATGTTGGTATTGTAGCGGCAGATCCTCCCAAATATTTTTCTTATAAAAATGTTGAATGGAGTGACTTCAAATCGGACATTGATAAACAGATGCATTTGTTGGAGATATCAATCCAATCAAATATGTCTAATATTGAAATTGACGAATTAATAAAAGTTACTACTGATATTGTTGTGCAAAATATCCACAAACACATTCCGAAAAAAGCTCCTAAAGATTTTTTGTTGAAGAATTTGCCAGAGAACATAAACTCAATGTATAAATTTAAACATAAACTTAGGAAAAAACTTAATCGTATTTACCAGAGAACTTTTAATTCGCGTAATCAAGAGTATCTGAGTGTAAAATCACAAATTAAATGTATTTCGATGATTATAAAAGAAGTTGTTGGAATGCATTTGAATAGTGAATGGGAAAAAAAGCTTAAGGCTATAGTACCAGGTTGCGACACATTCAGAGAAATTAATCGGTTGACTGGTCGTAAACGATTTACGGAAATAGACAAAGTTATGGATGACAAAAATGAGGTGTTTGTTAAAAAAGAAGACATTGTCAAAGTTTTTGCTAAGCATTTTAGTAAGGCCTTTGAGGATAAAGAACCTAAACATGATACGGAATTTTCATTGGAAATAACTGATTCTGTTAATCAATTTCAGACTGACAATACTACAACAGACGGAAGGTCGTTTAAAACATTGAGTCAATTCGGAATTGATAACCCAGCTGACTCTCCCATTGACATGGATAAATTTATTAGCTTTGACTATTTATCGTTTTTGATTAAATGCTTAAATAATAAAAAGTCATATGGCAGTGACTTAATTTCAAATTATATTATCAGAAAATGTCTTCCCAAGTTTATATATGTTTTAGTTATACTTTTTAATAATTGTATAAATAATTCATATTTCCCCTCAGCCTGGAAAATATCCCGTCTTATACCAATTCCAAAGAGTTCAGAGGCTTCAAAACCTGTTGATTTTCGTCCAATATCCTTATTATCCAATTTTGGTAAATTGTTTGAAAGAGTCATTGTTCATAGAGTGAACGAGGCATGTTACGAGTTGGAGGAGAAATTGATTCCAGATTGGCAATTTGGATTTAGACCAAGACACAGTACGGTCGATGCGCTAATTAAATTTCATAATGACGTTACATTACATTTGAACAAAGAAATGTCAACTGCTGCTTGTCTTTTGGATGTCCAAAAGGCATTCGATTCTGTATGGTGGAACGGTTTGCTATACAAGTTGATATTTATACATAAACTTGACAAAGACCTGTGTTCATTAATATTTAGTTTTCTTCAAGACAGGTACTTCTGTGTTGAGGTGATGGGAAGTGTATCAGATCGATGCAAAGTTGAGTCTGGAGTACCTCAGGGTTCAATTATGGGTCCAATTCTGTATAGTCTATATACAGCAGACCAACCAGAAGACATAGATAGTACGACATTATTATACGCAGACGACTCGATAACCTATAGTAGTAGTAGGTGTCCTGAGTTAGCTACTCGGAAAGTACAAAATCACGTAGACAAATTACAACTGTATTATGAGAAATGGGGTATAAATATTAATGAACACAAAACGGAGTTTATTATTATCCGACCATCTAATTTTAGTAGTAAATATGCGAAGAAAATTGGTTCGGTAGTAATTAATATAAAGGGAAAGCCTATAAAACCAATAGACTGGGTGAAGTATTTGGGCGTGATTGTAACCAAAAACTTCGGGTTTAGTACTCACGTACTGAATTCAGTTAAAAAGGTTGGAATGGCATACAAAATGATTAGGCCTGTGATGCGTGGGCAACGATTGCAAAAAAAAACAAAGCTTCTGCTTTACAAACAACTGATCAGACCAATTATTACGTATGGTTTTCCAATCTGGTTTACAGTTCCAGCTAACTACTACACTAAACTAGAGGTTCTTGAGCGGAAAATTCTTCGCAATGTTACAGGTCTGCATAGAGAGATATGTTTAGGGATACCGTGTTACCATCGAAATGCAAAACTGTATGAGGAAACTAAAGTTGTACCAATAACGGCGTATCTTTTTGATATGGCTTTAAAGGTACTAAAGCGAGCCAGATTGCACTCAAATAAGATTGTGAATGAAGTGTTCACAAATGCACCACATGTATTGCATAAGTATCTGCACGCACATTCAATAGATCATGATGATTTTAAAGGAATTTTTGATAATGCCACTATAACTAATACATTTATTTATAACTGTGATAAGAGTCGCACATATTATAGAAAATAAGTATTTTTAAGTGAAAAAATTTAGTTAGATAATAAATAGAATAAATTAGTAGTGTAAGAAGACTGAAAAAAAAAGATGAATTAAATAAAAATGAAATGAAATATAAATATAGAATAAAAAAATTGTCCTCTAAATCCTAATTTCCATTACCTTTGTATAGAGGGTTCTTCCCGAGAATTCCCGCCCGGGATTTCTCGGGAATTTTTTTATTTATTTACTTCCCGTTTCCCGGGAAATGTAAGAAAATTTCCCGTGAAATAATTTATTTTAAAATCATCGGCTAACACACTTCAAACTTAAACAACATTAACAAACGTAAAAAGGAGAAACCAAGATCTCGTAACTTTAGCCAAATATCTTCAAACATTAGGTTTACAATCTACAGCAGACTTGCCATCATCATCAATGACTACAATTTATAAGATTATTCGAAAAAAAGAATCAATGCTTTGATGTTGAAGATATACGCAATGATCATTCATCTGATGAACATGAAAGCAGGGCTCAAACCGATTTAGATCCTGATATATATGATATAAATGAAAGGTTAAACCTTGCAATAAACTCAGCACTTAAAACTAAAACTTGTAAAGAAAGATCTAGTACAGGTAATCGGACAACAAATTTACAAAAAGAATTTCAAATCTACGGGACTACAAGAAACATTAAAAAAATTTACAGGGTTTATTGGATGCTTTAATGACGATACAGCCCACCTCTGTCGAAAGTGAAAGGGTATTCTCAGCGTCTTCAAATTTTTGCACAAAAAAAAGAACTTTGTTGAGCAACTACTCGCTTAACTGTCTTTTTTTTTTAAAAAGTTATTTCATTAACAAAGAAATTTAAAGATGAAATAATTGAAATGAATTATGTCTGTATATGCATCTCTTGAATTTTTTTTTTTTTTTTTCTTAAAAATATGTTTTCTTGAGTTTTTTCACTTTTTTACTTCCAAATTAAAATTTTACGAATTTTCCCGGGATTCTCGGGAATTTTTTTTTAAATTTCCCGTTTCCCGGGAAAAAAAAACATCGGGAAATGTTACCCTCTACCTTTGTCTTCCTTAACTCTCCACCATCCCATAATAGTTATTTGTTTTTTAATTTTTTTAATTCATTTGTTATTTAGTTTTAAGTAGAATAAGTAAAATTAAAATACTGTTAAGTAAGTTAAGTTATTAGTATGTGCGATTCATTAAAACTATTTAATTTTCACAGACTTTTTTCTAAAAACAGAAAAAAAAAAAACAATAATAAAAGAGTTAATGAAAAAAAATACAGTAAAGTAAAAAATTATATTTTGAATTCTGGGCCAAACCTTAGCAAAAGGCTAGCTCGTTAGATTTAATAAGATAGATGTATAAGTAAAAAAATAAGTTGATGTATATATTAGTCAGCCACAATAAATGCCTTAAAAGTAAAAGTATTTTCGTTCAAGTTCTCACATCTCGTCATACCAAACCTTTTTTTTTGACGTTTAAGAATTAAAATATAAAGCTAAGTTAAAGTTAAGTGAAATTAAACAAAACAAAACAATAAAATGGTGCACTGTTCAATATTTGCGTGTAAAAACAATGACAAGAAATTAAATGTAAAACAAGTGGAGATTTTTTTATTTTCCAAAAGACAAGATTTTGACCAAACAATGGATTAAGTGTTGTTCAAGAAAAGATAAAATTAATACCAAAAATGCGAAAACAAATTTAAAAGATGAATTATTAAATGTACCACTGACAAAAAGAAAATTAAATTATGACTCAGTTCCATCTGTTAAATTAAGTATACCAAATAAACCTGTGAAAGAAGTGACAGAACGTTCAAAAAGATTCAAAAAGACAGAACAATCAGAAATGTGTAAGATTCTGTAAGTTTATAGTTTTCATATATTCTATTTGTTTATGTTGTTAAATTTTTTATTTATACTTTACAGAATTAAGGAATCAATCTGAAGGGGAACTTCGTAAACCAACAGAAGAATTCTTAAGCAAGCTTCTTGTATTGGAAAAAATTATAATTAAGAATAATGATAGAGTAAGAAAAATTATGTTTATGAAAACGCATCTTGAAGATGCAGATGCTAATAGCATTAATCTTTCCGAAGATATTTTTAAAAAATTATTTTTTAGATGTAGGTTATATTTTAAGTTAATTAAATAAAAATGTAATTAATATAATAATATTAATTAATATAATAATTAATAAATATAAAAACATAAAAAGAAAAATGAAAAAAATTATACAATAAATAT
Source organism: Pedicia rivosa (assembly GCA_963082725.1). Classification (NCBI taxonomy): domain Eukaryota; kingdom Metazoa; phylum Arthropoda; class Insecta; order Diptera; family Pediciidae; genus Pedicia; species Pedicia rivosa. The sequence continues at coordinate 33,593,558 of OY720152.1, read as the reverse complement.
CAATCAAATCAAAAATATGTGTTTTATTTGACGTCACAAAAAAAAAAGAAGAGAGGGAAACATGCGCAAGATCATATCTTGTTTTTTTTTTGGTATCATGCTATTTATTATACAATGTTCGGTTGATTTGTTTTTGTTTTAAAGCAGAAGAAAGAGTTTGTTTTTCGTGTTGAAGAAAATATTTTTATTTTAAACTTGTAGGACAATGAATATAAAAAAAATTAAAACAAAAAAATTATATCAAAATTTTTTCAAAGAGAAGAAAAAAAAAGATTTTTCAAAAAAATTCATGCTGCCAAATTTAACAAAAAATTTTTAAAATAAAATATTACAAAAAAAATTTAAAAAAACAATTATTCAACAAAAAAAAAAACAATAATATTTAAAAATTAGAAGAACAATTAGAATTCGTTGTTCTTTGCCGAAGTTTATACAAAAGGAAACTATGTACATTCGTTTTTTTGATTGTGTATTTTTGTGTAATTAGCAAATTGTTTTAAATTTTTCTGTTTCCGGTTTTTTGATTTGAATTTTTTTTGATTTTTAGGTTTTTGAATTTTGGATGTACATTTTTTAAAATTATTTATTTTATTTTTAAACCATTTTTAAAACCATCATTTAATATAATAAAACTACTAATCCCAAAATTTCATTGAAATCACTTCACGCGTTTTTGAGTTATCGTGTTCACATACGGAGTCCGGCGGACTGAGCCCGGACTGACAGGATTTTTTTTACCCCTTTTTTGGTTAGGAAAGTTGCAATAACCCCCAATTGGACCTTTTGTTAGATATTTATTTATTTGAGCATTATTTTGGTTTTTGTGTTATTTGAGAATACAAAAAGTCACACTCATACCAACGCATACACACAATATTTCTCTGTATATAAAATTATACAGTCATAATAATCAAAAATCTGAAATCAACAGCAAAAGAAGCTCAAAAGAATATCTCATCAAAGTATTGAAATAATAAATCATTTTAATTTCAAAACAAAGTCAAACATTAACACACACAAAGGAAATTCATTTGTTTTGAAATATTGAAATAGCCTCAACTTTCCCAAAGCATATTTCTATTTAATTTTAAAATTATTTTTTAAACCTATATAATTTTTGTATGGAAATTGCAAAATCAAAAATTCTGTAGAATTGGTCGGATTAAAAAACGCCACTCCTGTGATCATGTGAGAGATGATAACGCGAAAATGGGTTTAGTAAATAAACACTATCTCTTTCACTACTGCTACTAATAACTAAAGTTGTTATATTAAGACCAATATCAACTATGTTAATATTTTACAAACAATATAATATTTTACAAACAACTGTCAATCTTATCAAAATTTGTCTCATCAGAAAACAACAACCGAAAAAACAAAACTTATTATTGTAATTCAACAATAATTAATTGAATCTACTGGATCTACTTCTAGATGATGTGCTCCTGATTGTGTTTTGTTCAACTAACTTAACCTTTCAAGTCGTTATCAAAATAAGAATGAATTTTTTGCTCAAAATTTATAATAAAATGATTTACATATATTTATAAATTCAGATTCAAATTAATTCTCACATTAAGATAGAACCAAAACTCTTTCGCGGCATTTCCTATAATAATTTTTGTGTGTTTTATAATTTAATAAAAACTGTTAATTTAATTGTCATAGTTTTATTGAAACGCGCTTTGCTTTTGTAAAGCTTATTTTCTAAATGTCAATAAAGATTTTTTGTTGACTTACTTACTGATGTTATTTGAGTTTTCTTTTTTTTTTTGATTTTAGGTTTTTGCTTTAATTAAAGACTTTGGCAACAAACAATAAAAATTTATTAAAGTCTGTGATAAATATTAGGTACTACGAATGGGGGCATCACAATTGATATCTTCTGGATCTAATACTACCGATCAAATATTAGGGGGTGTTACAGGGACGGTTCTTGACAATTTAATGTTTGTAGGTTTTCAAATTTTTTAATTTGAAGAGTTTTAATCACTTGCTGGTTTTTAAATTCTTTAATACAATTAATAAGAAGTTCCCCAATTTTTATTCTCATTACGAACTTTTGGTAAAAACAAAAAAAAAAGACAGGAATATTTTAATATTTTACAAAAATCTGTGACAATTTTTTCTAATTCAATAATTTTATTTTATTTATTTTTACTTCATTGTTTATTATTTTCAAAGTGTTTAAAGTATTTTATTTAGATGTTACATTTTAATTATTCCATGAATGTTTTAAGAAATACCATTTGCAGATATCATCATCACAATTACCGGATCTCAAGGTGCATAATTTAAGACGATTATTTACTTTTGTAAGAACTCCTTCTGCTACACTTAAATATTCATTCCAATACATATTTTTTAATTTAAAGTACGGTGATCCTTTAATTGGTTACAGTTGCCAACGACCCGTTTCTTTTGTTTCATTTTTCTTCATCCAAGCAAATACAGCACGTCGATTACTATCATAAGCTTAGTCATCTGTCTCTGCATATAAATAGAAATGATAACGTTTACCGAAAATATAAAAATATTTGCCATTGGATTTTGGAATTAGGTTTAATGCGAGGTCAATATCGTTTTTATTTATGGGATAGGTGTGAGGAATAGTCTTTAAATTATCGTAATTATAACCACTATTATTATCACGAGTTTCTATACTAAAATTTAATTTCACATTAATAAGAAGAACTGTTTGATTCCAGAGAAAATGTTTCAATGATTCCGGAAGAACTGATCTTAAATGCACCAAATTTTCATTATTACTGTAAGTTTTATTGAAATCCACGAAAACACGATAAGCAATTGTTGTTGTTAGTGTGCGTCGACATGTTGATTTTTTATCATCTGATCAAAAAGTAATCGATAACCCTGAATAATTGTTTCATTATCTGTAAACGAATTTAGAAACTGAATTACTGATTCTGCTCCAGAAATATTTTTGTTGTATACTGAATCAATTAAAAAGTCCCGATCAGATAAACTGGCTTTTAAAAATTGATCACGTGCAAAAGCAAAGTCCCCATTTCTAATGAGTTCCACGAAAGAAAGAATATTATTAGTCACAGTAATTATGCTGGTTAAATTCAGTTGCATAGACTCAACATCATGCTGACATTTTATTACTGATCTATTCAATGTTTCTCCCATTTGGATCAGCTCTATCACATTATTGTTTTTGTCATGTATAATTTGTGTGAAGTTTGCTTCTGTAGAACCCAAATCACTTTGACATTTGTCAATAATTTTATTTAAATTATTTCTTTCCGCCACTGTATCAGATAGGTCTGTCCTTATTGATTTCAGATCACCTTGGCATTTTTCATTCGACTTTTGTATGGAATGAATTACTTCTCTGCTCTTTTTCATCTCAATAACTTTCGATTTCATTTCCTCAATATTTATCAAATATTCGTCCAATTTCTGATCCACCATTTCATCAATTGTCGATTTAAGTTTTTTTGCAGCTGATTTTAGATGAATTTGACATGCAATGTTTAACGAATCAAACATTTGTTTATATTCAATGATAAAAGCTTCAATGGAGTTTGAGTAAATCGAACAATCCATCCCCAGGATCTGATTCTCCTCAATTTCCATTAGTATATTTTTACAAGTTGAATTCGGATCCAAAGACATCGCGTTAATTCCAACCAATAGAAGAAGAATAACTTGAAGTATTTTAAAATTATTTTCCATGATTATTTTAACGAACTTTGTATTATAAAATTAACTATGATGAACAGTTAACTTAAACTGAATGTTTGATGGACAATTCTTCCTTATTTATATAAATTTTACTTCCGTTGATATAGTTCTAGTTGGTCAAATACTGTAAAGATTTGGTTTGTAAGTCCAAATCTTTAGGTAATTGTTGGCACAATTGTAATCCCACTGTATAGGGGCCAGAACCTTCTCTACAATTGCACTGCTAATCTTAACAGAATTCTAATAATATTAATTTTATGCATAATTGCATAATACATGAATTCTTTAATATTATTATAATTGTCTTATCAAGTGCTGGTAAGTTGATACGTCTGGACGCTGGGTTTACATTGCAGTGTTTATATTTTCTGTTCATAACTGAACAAATACCACAAACAAAAATAATATTTGGGACGAATTAGGAAATTTAATTTTTTTGAATCTATTTTATTGTAAAGATTAAAGTAAATGAACAGATAGGTGGATGGAAAAATCTTTCAAACAGAATGACAAATTCAAAATTATTTATCTTATCAATGTGATTTATTTATAGGACAATTAATCAAAATAATTTATATCAAAGAAAGCTTGTCAAATTGGTGGTGTTACTGATTAAAAATTCTATTCAATCCAATAATGGATTTAAAAACATTTAATATTCTAAAATTGACCCATACTTTTTTATCAGAATTTTATTCCTGAAAGAATCTAATTCAATCTTACTTAAAAAATTGATTAGGATAAAAGTGGTATAATATTAGAAGACTAAAATTGTTCATTCGGCTCTGGTATTAGTTCAAATATAATCATTCGATGGAAACAACAACAAAATAAGTGTTTCAATTATAATTAAATAAAAAATAAAAAATTGATAAGATATTTAATAAGCCACATCCTATTTTTGCCATTTTCAAATTATTAATTATGTTTCTGGAAAATTCTAAAACCATTTCTATTGTCATTAGTTCTTCTTCTTTTTCTTTTTGTTTATCAGAGTGACAATAAGACAATAAAAACCACCAAATATTCTGCTATATAAACACAAATTTTATTTATTATTTCATTTAGTATAATTTAATCGACTGAGTCAAACACAGTTTAAGTTCATCCATTCAAATACGACTATTACTTAATATTTTTTAAACGTTAAAAAACTGTTAATAAATATAATAAATGCAATATGAGTTACATATAGTTCGCCAATAAAAACAGTACAACGGATATCAAAACTTATTATCCATAATTTGTTTGATGAAACTTTTAAAAAAAATTGCGTAAATAATATTTATCCTTAACAAAGCTTTTATTATTATTAAGTGCTAAAAACTTTTTTAACAAGGCGCATGTAAGTATCCCACAGAATGGGAGAAACTTAGCGATTAAATCAAATGAATAAAAATAATTTAATCATTCACTACTTCTCGAGAAATTTATATCATTATGATTATGATTTTATAATCTCTATGTTATTAATCATTATTTTAAAAAAACATCATGAGAAAATAAAATCTCATTGCCTAAAAATTTTAGTTTTATAAATTATAAAAGAAATTAAATAGAACGCCTGAATCTTTGTTTTCAAATAAATTGTTTTTGAGTATTTTGGTTTTTGATTGCAATTCAAATAAATCTTCATTATTTGTTTTTTAAATACGTGAATAAATCGACATTATTTACGAAATCCATTCTTGATAAATTAATTAATTATTATAAAGTTTAATTATTTACACTATAAAAACAAGAGTATTTATTGAATACCGTTATGACAGTACTTACAAAACTGTAGGAACTAAAAGTAAATAAAAATTAAATTATAAAACTTATACAACTTTTTTTTTTAATAAATATTCGAGCAAACCGTTGCGACAAAAGATGGTCCATCGAGTGATTAATTGTAACGCAATTGAGTACTATTTTACCAAAAATAACTATTCAAATAGAGGAACACTCTAATGGAATTATTTGAATTGTTTTACTTTTTCCATTCCTAAAAATTACCAGATCTCGCGTTAGAGGAATAGTTTAGCCAACGATGTTGGAATCTCTTGAAGAGTTGGTAATTTAAAAACATCATTGATTAATTTGAACAAATATTAAATCACAATGACAAAATTTCAGAAGTTCCGGTGATCAATTCACGTTTGTAACCTTAATTGTTATTTATTTATTTATATAATTATATAATGTCCTCTCAATGATTCTGCATATTTTTCTTCGACCAAAAAACGTCGATCGATAGAACGGACACAACGACGATAAGACTAATTAATAATTGTTTAAATCAATCAATGGAGAAAAAGAGTAAAGAGAATAATCAGATCAGACATATTTTTCAAACAAATAAAAGTTATTGCAAAAGAGCATCAAAAAAAAAATTAATAATAGAATTATACAAACGCAATTAATTGTTTCTGTTATAACTTTACATAAGAAATCATATATTAGTAATAAACAATTTCATCTTTAAAACAAATATATGAAGAGGAATAGTAGATTATCATTGTGGTCCGTGTGGGCTTTTAGTGAAGAAATCTTTAAGTGTTGCACACTCATCACGTTAAAAAAATTACTACTGAAGAAACTTATTAATTAATAATGATTTGAAAATAATTAAATTAAAATATTTTTACTTTTGTTTAATGTACCATCAGGGTATAACTGTAAATAAGAATAGTAATTGTTAAAATTTATTTAAACTTTCACAAAAATGATAAAAATTCTACTGACTTTTAACATATTTGAATTGATGCACATAAACAGAAAAGTTTAACAAATTAAGCAATATTAAACTAAATCCAAATTCATATCGAATGTTGACATTTTCATTTTTCATAAAATCAAACAACCAAAACCAAGACTGTATAACATTCGTAATAAAATTAGAATTGATGGAAAAAATAACGAACCTTACAATTTAGAAAGAAGAAATAAAATTAGACATTAAATTACCCAATTTTAAAAAATAAATAAATAATAATTTACCAAAATAGCCATCTAGTTAATTAAACATGTAAAGCAAATATTTTTCCTCACTAACATGCAGATGACAAACTGTATGATAAAAGTTGATTGGCCATTTTTTGTTTGAAAATACTTGGAATTTTGAACATTATAAGCAATTGATGGAGAACCAAATATTCTCCTCAAAATTTGAAAAAAAAAACAAAATTAAAATTATTAAAGTTTTTGGTGCAAAAAAAAAACTGGGTACACACATTTTTTGTAAATAATCCAACACCTAATGATTTAATACTTTTAAATGTTCTTCAAGGAAAAATCAACATTTTTATATATGAATTTTGAAGTATGATAACTACTGTTATTTAATATTAAAATCATTTTATAATTCTTTTTATTAGTTTTAGATAGGGACTCTTCTTGATGCTCGAAAACCTTTAGTACCATCGCCATGGATTGTAAGTAAGTAACGTCAAATAAAAATATTAGAAAAAAACGACAGGCAAGTATGGCTGTATGCTTCGTCGAAATTTATGCGATAGTATTGTCATTTAATATAATAAAAAAAAATTATATGGGGGTGCTCCACCACGTGTTCCGATCCCCCCTAAAATCAATATGGTTCTATGATGGACCAATAAAATACTAATCCCAAAATTTCATTGCAATCCGTTCACATGTTCTTAAAAAACTGTATTTTCTTAAAAATTTGTATGGGGGGTGCTCCACCCCGTCCCCCGATCCCCCCTAAAATCAATATGGTTCTATGATGGACCAATAAAATACTAATCCTAAAATTTCATTGCAATCAGTTGTTGCAATCCTCGGGAAGCTGATTTTTTCCAAAACAATTGTTTGGGGGGTGCTCCACCCCGTGCCCCGATCCCCCCCAAAATCAATAGTGTTCTATTGGGGATCAATAAAATACTAATCCCAAAATTTCATTGCAATCAGTTGTTGCAATCCTCGGGAAACTAATTTTTTCCAAAACAATTGTATGGGGGGTGCTCCACCCCGTGCTCCGAACCCCCTCAAAATCAATAGGGTTCTATTCGGGACCAAAATAATACTAATTCCAAAATTTTATTGAAATCCCTTCACGCGTTTTTGAGTTATCGTGTAAACATACGGCGGACGGAGTCCGGACTGACAGGATTTTTTTGACCCCTTTTTTGGGGATAAAAGTTGCAATAACCACCAATTTGACCTTTTGTTAGTAAAAATAAGTTGCCCTAGGGTCATTCTATGTGAGAAAAAATTTTTTTTGGAAATTTTCTTTTAATTGTGTCTTTTAAAAATAAAAAAAGTTGAATTTCAAAATTTTCCATTACAAGGCTTAGTCGATTACGACGAAGCAATTATAATCTAAGAACAATCTAAAGTAGAACAAGAATTTACTAACGAATTTTCTTGTTTCTTTTAGGCTTAACTCTAGATAAAAAGAAAAACGACAGGCAAGTATGGCTGTATGCTTGTCAGCATTTAACATGAACGGATAACAATATACCCCAGTTCTGAAAACCACTCCATGGAACCATCATTTAATATGATAAAATACTAATCCCAAAATTTCATTGAAATCAATTGTTGCAATCGTCGGGGAACTGATTTTTTCCAAAACAATAGTATGGGGGTGCTCCACCCCGTGCTCCGATCCCCCCTAAAATCAATATGGTTCTATGATGGACCAATAAAATACTAATCCCAAAATTTCATTGCAAAACAATTTTATGGGGGGTGCTCCACCCCGTGCTCCACCCCGTGCCCCGATCCCCCCTAAAATCAATATGGTTCTATGATGGGACCAATAAAATACTAATCCCAAAATTTCATTGCAATCAGTTGTTGCAATCCTCGGGAAACTGATTTTTTCCAAAACAATTGTATGGGGGGTGCTCCACCCCGTGCCCCGAACCCCCTCAAAATCAATAGGGTTCTATTGGGGACCAAAATAATACTAATTCCAAAAAAAAATTTCCATTACTAGGCTTAGTCGATTACGACGAACCAATATTGTTAATTTGGCATTTCATTCTCCTTTTATATTATTCGAATAACGTCATTGTTAGTTACGACTTTTTAGATTTAACAATTCAATTTGCTTAGTTTGCATTAATTTAGTATAATTAGTATTTATAAGAAGTAAAATTTTACTAACAATGGAAGTCAGTATAAATAATTAGCTATAAATGCCCAATATCCTGGTCTTACCAAAGCTAAATAATTAAGTTGTAATTATTTTAAATTAAAATAAATAAAAAGTAAAATATAAATTAAAAGAGTTATATTTATACCACTTTGGGTCGAATCTAACTTTACAACATGGAGTCGAACAACAACAGATTCTACATAAACTTCTCAATCGAACAACAACGCAGATTGAACACACGGCTTTATAATAAATTTGTGAAACTAAAAGGTGGTGGTTTTCTTTCCTAAAAGTAAATTAAGACAATTTTAATGTTTTAAATTCTACTACTTTAAATGATTTATTGCCAGTTCAAGTTCTATATAAAATCGTAACAGCTGATTTAATTCACTCAGTAATAGAGTAAAGTTGCATAATGTGGAACAGTTTGAGTTATGCCAAAATATTCTTCGGTTTTTGTAGCGTTGCATTTTTTGGCAAGTCCTCATACAAAAATCATTTACAATCTTTCTCTGGCAGGCCTGCGTTTTTTTGCTCATATGCTTGTTTGATTGAATAATGAGCCAAAAAACGCTGGAGTCTAAAACGGCAGGATGTATCTTTCTCTTTTACTTTCATTGAAAAAAAAATCTGTTCTTTTCTAATATATTTTTCAAAGAGCGGTTAAATTTGAAATTCAATAATAATTTTTTTGTCGTGTTTGTGAACAATAAATTTTGTTTATATACTAAAATAAATATAATAATAATAATAATAATAATTTATTGAGTTTGCCCATTGAGCATGATTGCTCGTATTGGGCTGTATCTGGATTTTTAATAATATTATAAAAGCAAATGGTTAAATGATTAAAACTCGAGCTTATACACTATACAAAAAGAGTTATAAATTAGTTTTTAATTACAATATAAAAAATTTACAGATTTTCCATTCTCTGATATTTATTTAAAAATGTTAACCTTTTTTCAGTTATGTTTTTAATTTTATTTTTTATTATTATTTAATCGAATTTAATATGTTCAAAAATTTATTATAATTCGTATGTGTATGTTTAACTGCGGAACACTCAAATAATGATGATATGATGAACTGCAACTTTCCCAAAAAAACACAATCTCAAAAAAATTCAAAACCAAATTTAAGTTATTTAAAACAATTAATTTATTAAAAAAATATTAACAATTCAACTATTCAAGTAAATCCAAATAATTATAATAAATTCACAAATGTCAAAATAATCCAATTAAATACAACTTAATTATAAAATGACCAATTAATTGATATAGATGAAATTTTGTTTTTATTTTTAAGTAATTAATGTTGATTCGATGACGATAAAATTTTAAGTGAGAGAATTTAATAATAGCAACATTTGTCTTCATTTTTTTAACAAGTTACACCGGAGTACACCGGAAAAAACAAAAGACGGAAATCAAATATTTTCAATTAAATTCTGATAAGAAACAATTTGACTTTAATTACATAATTTCAATTAATTACTAATAGATGGCTTAATTTATATCCCTATGAACTTTATATTTGTAACAATATTTTCAATTATTATTTTTTTCCGATTTGAATATTTTATTTATTAACTTATATTAATTAATTGTTCGGTTGTTTTTAGATATTCCGAACATTCTCCCGCACGTTAAGGAATGAATTGACTTAACTTATTCTATTGATAATTTCGATACCTTTGAAATTGGTCTCTTTAACTCTCCTCTAGCAGTCTTTATCGTTATAACTCGGATCAAATTATCATTGCCGCCGCATGTAGTTGAGTAATTCTTCCAATGCTCCATTTTGGACGTGGTAAATTAGGTTCGTGAATTAGAACCAAATTTCCGACTTCTAAGTTCGTATATTGTTGCTGCCATTTCGGCCGTTGTTGCATGCTTGTCAAAAACTCGTTTGTTTATCTTTTCCAGAAACCTTGAATTCGTTGTTGAACAAGTTGCGACAATCTCGAAAGCTGAATCTGTTCAAGATTTGGTTCTGGGATAGCTATAATTGGTGCACCAATTAAGAAATGTCCTGGTGTATACATCAAAACAATTAACATCAGACGCAGTCACTGGCGTCAACGGTCTAGAGTTAAATAATATTTGAACTAATAACGTACACATTTCTTCAAAGGTAAAATGTGTATCCTGAGTGACTCGAATTAGATGATGTTTCATCGATTTTATTGCGGCTTCCCAAAGTCCTCCAAAATTTGGTGCACCTGGTGGGATGAAATGTCCATTAACACCATTCTGATGAAGAAATTTAGTTATGAGTATTTGATTGTTTGCTTGTTTTAGTTGTAAGTTCGTTCCATTGTCACTATAAAGGTCTGTTGGATTCCCACGATGTTAGATGAAGCGTCGTAGAGCCGTAATAAATGACTCGGACGATTGAAAGCTGACGAGCTCAAGATGGATGGCTTTAGTGGTCATGCAAACAAATACAGCAACATAACCTTTACTAGATTTTGCTCTCGCACAACAAACTTTGTTTTGATTAATGATTGTTGCACCCGCATAATCCACGCCCGTTGTTTGGAACGCCCGTTCTGGTGTAACTCGGCTAGATGGTAAATTACCCATAAGTTGCTGGGTAATGGGGCTCGTTGTCGAAAACAAATTAGGTATTTTTTTGTGATCTGTTTCACGTGAACTCTGCAATCTAATATCCAATATTTTTGCCTAAGACTGCAAATTGGATGCAAATACAATTTGTGATAATATTCAATAATTAACATTGTGAATGCATGTTTTTTAGGCAAAATTATTGGATGTTTGATATCAAACGGTAGTGATGAATTCTGCAACCGTCCACCAACTCGAAGTACTTTGTCTGCATCAAGAAATGGATTCAATGGTTTCAATGATCTGGACTTTGATATGTTTCCTTTGCCGGACAGCATCTGAATATCTTCCGCAAATTCCATTGATTGCACCCATTTGATGCAAGTGTTTAATGCATGTCGTGGCTCTTGTGTTGCGATGAATTGGATGTGTCTCAACTGTCTTGGTGTTTTACAATTGGTAACGAATCGAAAACAATAACTTAATGTGAGTATTAGTTTGTAGAATGAAGATGACCTTTCAATTAGTGGTGATAAAACATCATTTTGAATAATGATATGTTGAGTGACAATTGACTTTGTCCTTTCTTCTTGATTAAATTGGTCATCTTCAATCGTCAGTCTGCTGCTGAATAGCCAGCTGTTGCACTGTTGAGATAGCCATTCTGGACCATGCCACCACAATTTATTATTACCGCAGTTACGCCTAACGTCCTATATATAGAACACATAAATCATGAATTATTTGTATATATTAAATACGAAATTTCACTCTTTACGGTGCTTTATTTACGCGTTGCATATTAATTGTTCGGTTGTTTTTAGATATTCCGACCATCGTACAATATTAATATCGAAGAATTGAATAAATTTTTTATATTTTAATTTTATTGGGTCTGTGTAACTTGGTTAAAAATAAGTTAAAATTAGGTGAAAAAATATTGGTGAGAAAAATTTAACTTTGGTGATTTTAAGCTGTGTAACTTGGTTAAAAATTTGACATTTAAATTTATGAAATAAATCTCTTAAAATGAGAAAAATAATTTTTTTTTAGTATTTTCAGTTGGTCATAATTTTTCAAAAAGAAAAAAAAATATTTTAATGGTAAATATAAATTAAACTTTACGAAAAATAACAATTAAAATAATAATCCTATTTTTTTTTTGTTTATTAAACTTTTTTGAATAAATAAATAAAATAACCCATTTTTAAGTTTATTGAACTGAAATATTTGTTCATAAAAATTATAGAAGTTAAATTATTTTTTAACTTCAAACGTAAAAAATTTAACATGCCCCGAAGCTAGTTAAAATTTTGACAACTAAATTGAGGTGAATATGTGACGAAAATTTAACATTGGCTGTCAAAATTTTAACTAGTTTTTAACCAAGTTACACAGCCCCATTAAATAATTTTTTAGAAAAAATAACGTTAAAATTTTAAAGAATGAGCAAGAAAACTGGCAAGAGAAAGACCAGGAAAAAACTAAGCAAAAAAATGCAACGCTACAAAATCCTAAGGAAAAGTTGGATATGATTGAGGCATTAAACCGTTTATTATTCTTCTAATCTAAAGTATTACACTGACATCTATTGCGTAAAACAATAAAAGATGTAGAATTATACAAACGTAATATAATGGCCCAATTCAGATAATGTTATGTTACTGTTACTGTTAAATAACATTTTGAAAATAACATTAGTGACTAAATTGGTATTCAGCTTGTTGAGAGTAGGTCGGGATAAAACGGACACGGTTTAAATTATTTATAAAAGACAAAGATTATATTTATTTAATGTAGATATACTTTATTTAATTAACTTAATTTAATTACAACTTTAACTAGATTTAATACAACAATTTATTATTTAAAAGAACCAAAGACCAACCCGAAGTGGTTTTGGAGTATATTTGAGACAAACAACAGACCGTTTTTCCCATGTCCAGACTATTTATACTGGACTCCATGCAAACATAAATTAAGGTAGGGATAACCGCATCTACTAATTATATCATAGCATTATTTCCAGATCAGAAATAATGCAATTTGCTGATAACGCATTTCTCACGCAAAAAGACGCGCTTGAAAGTCACGTAGACCAAGTGAAATATGATGCGTCTCGCAACATTGTAATATGGAATTTTATAATGTAATATAACAGCGCGTGTTTGCATTTGTATGGGTCATTGGTCTTATCAGAAGACGAAAGAATGACAAAATGGAATAAGACAATACAATTAAGAATTATAGATATATGAATATTAGGAAGGGTTTACAATGAGGTGTACTCAACAAGCTTCTGTTTTTTGGTTTTGACAGCTGAAATGTTATGAAATTTTTTATTGTATTTTTATTTTTCTAAAAATCAAATAAAGGAAAAATAATAAAAAATGCTCATTTTAGATTAAAATAATATAATTGTTTTATTTAAATATAGAGAAATACATTTTGAAAGAACTTTTTTCATGTAAATTTTGTTGTTGTAATGATTTCTTAAGGTGCTACCTCACACAAGCTTATAATAATCTTGATCAGAATCTTGACGAGCTTTAAAAATCGTATGTAGGTGGCGAGGAAATCAAATAACTGCTTGAATTTTGATAGAAAGAGACAAATATATTTTTCAAATAGTTCATTAACACTGTCAAATGTATAAATATAAACAATACAAACACACATAACAATCAAAATATTCAATAAAATAATAATCAAAATAATAAAATATGTTTGAATACACATCACCACTGGTTTGGAAATTCAGTTTTTGTCGATTATATTTTTCACTTTTATTAAATTTTGTTTGTTTATGTTTTGACAGCTAGTCGATAAATGTCAAAAAATAAAAACAACTACACAAAATGTAAACTGCAATCAACTGCTACACACATAAAACGTGCGTATTGGAACAAATGAAATTGTTTAAAATAAAATGACAAAATATGATCATTTTTCAATTAAATAATATTAAAAATGTTGTAAATGAATTTTTAAATATTTTTAATTATGCTAAATAAATATATTAAACGATTTATTTATTGAGCGGTTTTTTGCGGTTGAAACATCAGGACGATATCTCATTAATTTTTCTAGCATTAATTGGTTCTCCCTTCTCCTTAATTTAATGAGTTATCGTCTTGACTTTCTAGCAGTTTATATAGCTATCGCGTGACATGCTCTCACTGTCTTTCTCATTTAAAAGTATATACCGAAAATTAAGATTCTGATCAAGATTATTACAAGCGCGTGTTTGCATTTGTATGGGTAATTGGTCTTATCAGAAGACGAAAGAATGACAAAATGGAATAAGACAATATAATTAAGAATTATAGATATATGAATATTAGGAAGGGTTTACAATGAGGTGTACTCAACAAGCTTCTGTTTTTTGGTTTTGACAGCTGAAATGTTGTGAAATTTTTTGTTGTATTTTTATTTTTCTAAAAATCAAATAAAGGAAAAATAATAAAAAATGCTCATTTTAGATTAAAATAATATAATTGTTTTATTTAAATATATAGAAATACATTTTGAAAGAACTTTTTTTATGTAAATTTTGACTAAATTTACAAAAACAACATTAAGTACAATCAGATAGTTTTCCTAAGACTAATAATAAAAAATGTAATAAAGAAAACATCAGGCATAAACATTTGAAATCAAATCAAAGGAATCGAAATAAAATCATGTAGGACTCTTCGAAATTCATTCCTTGAAGAATCATAATCAAAAATATTGGACACAGAGTTAAAAATTCTACTCATAGCGGTAACGGGTTCATTATTGCCATAATCCGTTCTATGAAAATCTAAATCCAATGCCTGTGGGTTGCGAAGTGAACGCGATGGGACATGTAAAATGAGAGAACTTAAAATATTTGGAGAATCAATTCTTCCACACAAAATATCAGCTACAAAAATTGCACTAATTGACGTTCGAAGATCAAATAATGGATCAAATTCAGCAATATGGTGGTAGATTTTGTATTTGAGACCAGAAAGGTAGATTCGGATTATTTGCCCAACCTAGTCTTCCTAAGATAAATATCACGAATTATTTTTGTAACCTTTCCATTCTCTCAATATGATATTTTCATATAGGTGACCAAACCACGACTGCATATTAAAGATGGGAACGGACAAAAGATACATACAAGTTAATAATAACGTTAGTGTCCTTAAAGTCCCTAGACATTCTTGTAACGAAACCGAGCATGGCCGAAGCTTTGGCTACAACCTTATCAATATGCTTATTAATGATTAATGACAGATCAAATAAAATTCCCAGGTCAAGAATTTCTGAAGCTCTTTCAAGCTTTATATTATTGACAAAGTAATCGGACATTACATTTTTTGACATTAAGATGAGACTTAGACCTATTACACCAAGTCATTAACGAATTTATATCCATTTGAAGCAGAAAGATGTCATTAATAAATAGAATAAATATTAAATGACCAAGATGCGAGCCTTGTGGAACACCAGTGTAGCGATTCTGCGCATTTATCGACACATATTTATCGAGATAAGTGACGTCACGTTGTGTACCAATACGTATTTTTGCCTGTATTTTTTCGTAACGCACACAAGCAAGTTTTCTACATTGAATTAGTGAACTCTCTCATTTCGAAGTTATGTTTAATAAAAGAGCGCAGCAGCACTGCCATTTTTCATATTTTTATCGCCATTTATAAGATGATAAATATTTGTTATGATCAAAAATAACAACCTTAAATTTTCTAAATAAAAGTAATTTTTTTTTTCAATTTTAATCAATAAAAATAATTGATTGAATAATGAAATTAATTATAAACATAAAATTATTAAATTTTTAATTTAATATTAATTATTATTAAATAATAAATTTTTTTAACAATAATAAATAATTTAGGAGAAAAAAACAAGAAAATCTAAATTAAGAGGTTTATTTATTCCAATTTTAGTGTTGGATTGATATAAAATCCTACAAAAGAAATCTAACGTTATTTGTATGTCTAGCAACAAAGGCTATACATATTGAACTTGTAAGCGATTTAACAAGTGAGGCGTTTCTAGCAGCATTCAAGAGATTTACAGCACGTCGTGGACTCTGCAGCGATTTGTATAGTGATAACGGAACAAATTTCGTTGGGGCAAACGCAATATTAAAAAATCATCTTAAACAAGCTATACAGGAAACACAAGAAACAGCCTCCCAAATCTTAGTCAAAGATGGTACACAATGGCATTTTATACCGCCAGCTACACCACATTTTGGTGGTCTATGCGAAGCAGGAGTAAAATCTATAAAATATCATCTCAAGAGGATAATTGGAGATTCAACTCTCACCTTTGAGGAATTAACAACAGTATTAACACAAATAGAGGCTTGTTTGAATTCAAGACCTTTGTGTCCAATGACAAGTGATACAAAAGATTTGGCCGTACTGACACCAGGTCATTTTTTAATTGGCGGCGCATTAATTTCGCCCCCTGAACCATGCTTGCTTAGTTCAAAAACAAGCAGATTATTACAATGGCAACTTACACAAAAAATGATACAAGATTTTTGGAAGAGAGAGAATATCTCTCTCGCCTTCAACAACGTCCTAAGTGGCTGAACAGTCAGAGGAACCTACAAGTTGGCGAACTAGTTTTGATAAAAGATAACCAAACTCCACCATCCAAATGGCCTTTAGGAAGAATAAACGAAACGCATCCCGGAAATGATGGAAACGTTTGAGTAGTGACTATTCAAACAGACGGTAAATTAATCAAAAGACCAGTATGTAAAGTAAGTCCAATACCTATAACAGCTAACAGCACAATTGAGACAGAAGTTCTTCACATAAACGTGAAAGTAAACACAACAAATATTAGATCGATGACAACAAATAAAAAAAGTAAAAACAATGAATTTATTCACCTTCGCAAAAACAATGTCCAAGGACAATCATTACTATTAATACTATTGCTACTTATATTAACAACATTCAACCGTATACAAGTAGAAGCAGCCGAACAACCATTTAAAATTCATCCATTTGATAACCAACCTGGAATTTACCTCGAAGATTTGGGAATCGCTAGGAATAACGAATGGAACATTATTGTATATTACGATCTAACAAACTATTGGTTAGAGTTAAATGGATATAGAAACATTACAACGCAATTGGAAGTTTTAATGAATAACGTCTCAATAATGAATACAACAATGCCAGTTTGCAAGGCGATAATAGTTTAATTCAAGCATCATTTAAGGGAAATTGAGCATAAAAATACACTGCTGCACAATTTCAACGAAAACAGGGTCTCCAGACAGAAAATGGGTCTCATAAATGCCGTTGGATCAATAGCTCATAGTATCTTCGGCGTACTGGATCAGGAATTTGCAGAGCAGTATGAAAAAGACATACAGAGTTTGAAATCAAATGACGAACACTTGCTTAATCTAATCCAACGGCAAACATCGATAATAGAATCTACAAGCAACATTATAAAACGAACGACAAAGGAGATTGAACTTCAGTTCAATGACTTCAGGACTCAAGCATTGGAAATCATTGACGTACTACAAGGTTTAAACTATGAAACAATCAGACTAGGAGCTCCCCAATCCTTTATACTTCTTGCATTACAAAATATTTTGATGATGACAAACTATCAAAACACGCAAGAAGCCCTGATGAGCTTAGTGATGAGCGCACAAAATGGAAAAATCCCTTTGCAGCTATTGACTCCAGATCAATTGAACGGACAACTAGAAATCATTAAAAGAAACTTACCGAATAATCTTCAAGTACCAGCTGATGGCAATGATGAACAACTTACCCAGATCTACAAACTTATGAGTGCTAGAGCCAGAGTCACAACAAGGAATATTATCATTGATATAAAAATTCCGCTATTACAACGAAAAGAATTTCAATTACTTAAACTGTTGTCAGCACCAACACCTCATGAAAACAAGTTTATTTCGATCACTCCATCAACACCTTATCTGGTGGTAAATCTCCATCGAGATCGATATTATCCGATGACGATCTACGAGCTAAGCCGCTGTTTCTCTGTAGATGCTGAGGAACCTTTATGCAGACAGGATCATCCGATATTCAATACGCAATCTAGCGTCAGTCTCTGCGAGATGTCAATGCTAAATCACGCAAATCAACTATCATCAGACTGCAAAGTTAAAGAGACTGTTCCGGAGAGAACATGGATACAGTTACAACAATTAAATAGCTGGATTTACGTAATGGATAGTCTATACACATTGGACGTGATCTGCAATCAACAAATTGTATCACTTAGATTAAATAACAGTGGCATAATACAGTTACAACCACACTGCACAATAAAGGAAACATCGATGCTGATAACGTCACATAACCTTTATCCAAGCAAAATAAAGACATCATTTCAGCCAGCGATCAATTTAAGTCAAATGATAATAAACAATGGGAACAGAACCTTTAACCTCACGGCACCGGCAGTAACAAAACTTACTACGTCAGAAGAAATAACTAAACTTGATGAAAATATAAAACTACAGAAGAAGCTAGATGGAGGAAGTTCCAATTTCAATCGTCATGATATACATCACTATAGTATATCATATTAGCAACACTCATCATACTGGGACTGATTTATACAACAAAGGTTATTAGAACCAAACGCATAAATGCAGCTACAAATCTTACAGTTCCATCAATAGAAATAGTTTAAAAGGATGACCAACATACCGGCCCGGGAATATGTTCAGTACCGAACAGGTTATTAGAATTTAAACGCCGCATTGTAAACCCGGCATAATACTAAAAAAGTAATTCATTAACCTCAGCATTATGAAATATTCAATTTACGATAAATAATATTTATTTCATATAATATTTAAAATTGATTCAAGTTATTTTAATATTACAATTTTATTTATTTATTCAGCAGTTAATATAAATTCATTTATTTATTAATTTTTAATATAATATAAAAATTATTTTTAATATTAAGAAAATATTGTTAATTTAGCATTTCATTAACCTTTTATGTTATTCAAATAAGGTCATTTGTTAGTAACGATTTTATATTTTTTAATAATTCAATTTGCCTAGTTAGCAAATAATTAGTAATATATGTATAAGAAGTAAAAATTTCATTAACAATTGTCAGTCAGTGAAGTCATTTAATTAAACTACCAGTGACCTGATACATAGGTTTAGAGTATTCTAGACTGGTTTTACCAAAGTTTAATTATTTACACTACAAACAAGTTTAAATATTGACTACCGTTCTTACAGTATTTACAACACTGTAAAGTAAATAAAAATTAAATTAGACAACTTACAACTGTCTTTTAATTAATTTAAATTAGACAACTTACAACTGTCTTTTTTATTAATTTCTACTATTATTTAATCGCTTTTCTTTTGACAAAGGAAATTTGTAGGGTTTCTTTTGACAAAAGCGTCAATACGCAGTAAACATTACTAAATCACTAAATGTCAAACTCCAAAAATACAACAACAAAATATTATTTAAAATCGACGTACGTTTATTGGTTGATTATCGAAAACCTCGAACAAAAATAAGTGACGACATACGTTTTTTCTATACCGATAAATTTATCGAGACTGTTTTCCAGAAACGTTACACAGAACTAACAGCAATATAACGCGATTTGTGTCCATCAATGAGCACATATTGAGTTCTTCCTGTCAGATACGATTCAATCCATTTTAGGAACCGATTATTGAATTACATAATTTATTACATATAATGTAGTTTTGAATCGAATCAAATGCTTTTGGTGTAAATAACATCAACCGGACTACGTGATTCGCCTATTTCAATAGCAAACTTCGTGATTCGCCTATTTCAATAGCAAACTTCGTGAATTCAATAAAATTTGTGGAAGTTGATCTTCCCGGGAAAAACCGTTTGAGAAATTGAAATTAACGGTTTAACAATATGTTACGGTCTTACGGCCAAACAGCCCTTACGAAAATGGTTTCGTTATCATCAGCATCTTCAGGTTCATCAAACATAAACTTGAATTTTAACAAGCAACAACATACATGAAATCCATTAAAAAAACAATGCAGAATGTTTATATTGCGGCGAGGATTGGTCGACAGATGTTCCAGGAAGTAAATGGCTAAGATGCCTTATATGCTGTGAATGGGCACATGAATTGAGCACGAATACGGAGAAAAATGTGTTTATTTGTGATTTTTGTTGATGTAAAAAAAAAAAATCTTTTTTAAAATTTTTTTTTTTTAATTTGTGATTTTTTTGTTTTATTTAATTGTTTATTATTTATTATTTATTTATATGTATACTAATGATTTTTTTTTTATTTTATGATTTTATTTTATGTTATCTACCTTTTTTACGTGAAATACATTTTTTTAATCGTTTTTATTTGCTTTTAATTTACGATCCATTTTAGGCGACTACGTGTACCAAATTAGGGACCCATTTTGCAAGTTTAGAAAAAGCTCACTTTATTATTTATTAAACTAAACAAAAAAATTGCTTTAAGTTGTATAAAAAATCTCGTGTCTTACATCACATATATGAAAGGATTCGCTTAGAATTCAAAACGTTACATCGATCGCTTCACAATCAATATTCTTTCTGGTAGTACGTCGACAGAAAAAGGAAAACTGTTGGTTATCCATCTATAATGAAGCATAATAATAAAACTTCTTCTAATGTGGGTGACATATGTAAAATGTTTGCTGAGTATTTCCAAAATGTGTACATTAAAGATGACTTCAATTCAACTTCTATTTCTTGGTGAGCAAGTTGATGTGGTGCATACGGATTTTAGTAAAGCATTTTACAGAATAAACATAAAGATTTTAGTGAAAAAGCTTTCTGACTTAGGAGTTTATGGAAACTTATTGCACTGGATAATGTCGTATTTAACCAATAGAAAGCAATTCGTAAAGATTCACCATTCGAAATCTGATTTAATAATCTTGGACCGTTATTATTTAACTTCTTATTAACGACCTTCCTAAGTGTGCAAAATAATGCTCTTAGATTACAAAAAGATCTGAATTCATTGAGCTATTGGTGCTCAGTAAATCGTTTAGATCTTAACTTGAATAAATGCAAATTTATTTCGTTTACAAGAAAAACTGTTCCAGTTTCATTTAACAATTCTTTATCCAATGAGACATCAGAGAAATTAAACGTAATGAGAGATCTAGGTGTTCTGTTTCATTCCAAACTTACATTTACTCCTCATTATAATTTAATTATTGCTAAGGCTTGCAAAATGCTTGGTTTCATTAATAGAGTTACTAAGGAATTACGTGATCATTCTACCTTTAGACTACTTTACCTAACTTTAGTAAAGTCTCATTTAGAATATGCTAGCATATCCACATTTCTCGAATTGAAGCAGTTCAAAAAAGGTTTACTCGGCTTGCTTTGAGAAGGCAAAAGTAAGGTGTAAAATCATTAATATTGATACTATTACCACTAGAAGATCTGTTTATGGCGCTGTTTTTGTTAGAGATGTGTAATGTGGTTCAATTGATTCAACGAATATTCTGTCTGAAATTAATATAGCCATTCCTAATAATAGTCTTAGAAACTGTGACTTTAATGCTTTGAGACCAGATTTCTATAATACTAACTATTGCAATATGGATCCGATTGTCACTTGTTCCAATCTGTTCAACTCCTTATATTCGATCTTCGATTTCAATATGACATGGGTTCAGTTTAAAAATAAAGCTGTTGATATGTTCAGGGATTTAGAAACTGCGTGTGAATCCAGCCTACTTGTTTAATGTATTTTACTTTGTAAGTTTTTTTTTTAAAAATGTGATTATTTATGTTATACTAGTTTTAAGGTAAATTAAATAATTGTTTAATGTATTTTACTTTTAATTTTTTTTTTTTTTTAAATGTGATTATTTATGTAATACAGTTTTAAGGTAAATTAAATAACTGTATTTATACCGGGTGGCACTCCGCTGCAGTTGTTATTATTGAATAACTTAGTAAAATGATGCTGGTATTGAAGTGGCAGATCCTCCACAATATCTTTGTTATAAAAATGTTGAATGGAGTAACTTCAAATCGGACATTGATAAACAGATGCATTTGTTGGAGATGTTGAAAATGATAATTTGATTTGTTAATTTTGTATAATTTTATTTATATTTATTTTATTATTACGAACTTGTTGCTGTGGTGTCCAGAATTACAATCTCTTTTTCTTTGTTTTACCTGGGCAGGGATTCTGTATGGACATATGCGATAAAGTGATATCGCCTGGCCATACTTTTGCTTTACGTAAGGCGACTTCACGTAAAAGCGATATTGCCTGACCATAAGAATTAAGAGATAGCTGTCAGTTGATCGCTTTTTGTGTTTTCGTGTTGTGTTATATTTATGTTGTGCATTTTCAATTTTATAGATATAAAATAAAATTAATTAATCAAATAAAATTTAATCATTTAAGTATATTCATAAATAATTTTTTTTTTTAATTTAAAATTGTTGTTTTTATTCTGTCTCGAATTAAATAAATTTAATAATAATAATAAATTTAATAATAAAAAAAAATAAAAATAAAAAAAATAAATAAAAATAACTAAAAAAAAAATAAATTTAATAATAATAAATTTAATTCCTTCAATATATAGTTAAATGTTAAATGCCTCTTTGCTCACACGAAACCTTTGCAAAAATATAAAACAAGATCAAATATTCAATACACAAACAAAACTATATAAATTTTCTCACAATGCATTTGGTAAACATAAAGGATTACTGTTAACCGACCAATGTGGATGCATGGCAACGTGCTGGCGTTTGGAGCGGGAGGTACCGAGTTCGAATCTCGACCGATTAATAACATCTATGACCCTCTGGTTGGTGTGCAGGATAAGGTTTAAACCGAGGGATTCTTCTTAGGAAATCTGCATGTTTCCTAAGAGCTGGCAATGCGCCGAATCAGGTGTAAAAATGCATGTGCAGATGCTAGGTGGTTCAGAATCCACCTCAAAAATAGTAGGTCTCGTCGAAGTTGGACGTTAAAAGAAACCCTAGCCAATGGTTATATGGAGTTATCCGAAAAGCCAATAAAAAAATACACTTGATGACAATCAAGTACAAAGAGAAGAAGAAGAAGAAGGATTACTGTTATCTCGCAAAATTCTTCTTATCTTTACTAAGTATAACACTTCTTCATCCTTACTATCACTATCACTGAATAAAAATACTTCCATTATATGTTAAAATGTCTTATTTAATTTTATTATGATAATTGTCAATTTAAATTTTAATTGAGAAAATATTTTTGACGTTTCGATTTTGATATTTACTGAATGAAGTTATCTGCAAAGGCTTCTCAACATTTTATTTCGGCGATTACCAAAGTGAGAATTATTACATCGCCTTATGTGAAGCAAAAAAGCGATAGCGATAGAAAGATATCGTTTTCGTTTCAACACCCCGTCATAATCGCCTATCTCCATACAGAATGCCTGCCCTGAGCTGTTATAATATTTCATTATTAATTAATCCTTTACATTTTTATTTATGTACTTATTCATTTCATTATCGAATAGAATTGTTACTTGAGTAGACGTATAAATTAATTGTGCTTATTGTAGTATTATTTTCACTGTTTTTAATAATTTAATAATGTCAATAATTATATAATTGTGTTGTGTAATTATGTAGTTTTTAAAATAGTGGGTTGTGTATTAATTTGACTGATTTTGACGCTTTTGCTTTTTAACAATGAAATTATAAAAAGAAAAAAAAAATTAATTAAAAGAAATAAATGTACGGTATTAAAATAATGTTAATAATATATTAATATTGTACTGAACAATGAGTAAAATTTGTAACAAATGCCAAACTGGTGTTACAGATGTCCGTTATCCTGGTTTAAAATGCTGTAGTTGTTCGAAATTCTTTCATGCTAATATTTTCAAGAAAATATTAAATGAAACGATATATTTCATCAAAAATGCACCTGAGGTTCAAATATTGTTGTTCCTATAGTCTTTTTATATGCTCCTGCTGTTCTAGCTATAGTTAGACGGAATCCGTCTAACCGAAAGAAATTTTGTGTACAAGTGAAGTCAAAAATACAAATATAAATTATTATTTAATATTATTATAAATAATATTTAGTGGTTTAGTAATTTTTATCCTTTTATCGGATTGATAGTTTTGGACTGGACAATTATATAAAAATGGCTTATCTTGAATAAAATTAATAATTTTTTCTAAAATGTCTGAACTAACATCCTAATAAAAAAAAACATAATTTAAATTCAATATTTAGTCACTAAACATCGAATGATGTTAATAATTAATTATAAATAATAATACTTACATTTGTTTTGCTTGTATCCATAATTATTAATTTTAATTATTATTTCAATTATTTGGCCACTGTACTTTTAATTGTAATAAATAAAAATATCAAAAAAAATGTCACGTGATAAATTCGTCAATATTTTCGACGAAAATCGAAAAAATTTACCGAAGGAGGTAATTTTTCCTGGTCAAAAGATCGTGCCTCCCATTGTCGACCAAAGAAATATCAACTTGACGATCTATTCGTTAGGTTTAATTTGTTCCTGCATGAGGTGAATTTGTTCCTCGAGGTTTATATGTATTAGTTTGTTCTAGCTATGGTCAGACCCAATAACTAATTGTACTAGAATACAAAACAAAAACGTAATTTTATTACCTCCCAACCGATTATCACCGGACAATACATAGACAATTTCGGATTTCATATTTGAATGAATTTTGTAATTGCAGTCCTGGGAATCGATTCTGACTGCCATTCAATTCATTTCATTTTGAACTTTAAATTTTTGGCGTGTAAAGTAAATGTGTTAGTGCGAGTTGCGGTTGGATATTTCTTTTCGGACTATTTTCGGAATTAAAATGAATTTTAAACGTCAAAATACTGAAGACCTATTTTGTTATTCAAACATTTTTCATATTATTAGAATGGTTAGGACATTTTTTTTCAATTATTTAATTAATTTTTTAATTTTTTTAAAATTAATTTCGTAGGTTTCTTCATTTTTTTAGAATTGTTTTTCTTTTAATATATAAATAATAATAATAATTTAACCATTTGAATAATTTAACAACTTTTTCATGTTTTTTTTAATATAATTGTTAAGACAGAAACCCAATTGTATTGAAAAAGATACTAAAGGAATAAAAAACAATAAATAATAAATAATAATAATAATAAGAATAAAAAATGTTTTGTATATCTAAATATAAATATAATAATATAAATAATGATAAAATATACAATATTCGTTTTTTAGATATTATAGGATGGTATATTTAATTTATTTTATATTTTTTTCATTATTTAATAATTGATTTTATTATATAAAATAAAATAAATTATTGCACACTATCATATGCATATTATTTGATTGAAAACAGTTGTTAAATCAAAACAAAAACGCAATTTTTAAATGTCAAAAATTTCAAAACAATAATAAGTTGTACTAGATCGTTAAACAAAAATGTAATTTTATTACCTCCCAACCGATTTGCACCGGACAATACAAGATACAATACAAGATACAACAAAAATGTAATTTTATTACCTCCCAACCGATTTGCACCGGACAATACAAGATACAATACAATACAAAATGAATTGAATGGTAGTCAGAATCGATACCCTGATATTGGAATGATCCAGGTGACGAGGTTAAATAATAGACATATTTTAAGAATAGACAACTATGAGGTAATTAGAGATGACAGAATAAAGACAAAAAAACGTGGGGTTATGTAATTTAAGTAGAAATAACTTAAAACTTGATAAAATAGAAATAAACAACATTAAATTTATAGAGGCATCAGCGATAGAAATTAAAATAAGTAGGGGAAGAACCTTGCTAAGTGTAAATATTTATATTCCATGCAAAATCAAGGTAGCGGAATTAGTAAAAGATTTAGACATAATAAGATAATTTTAAAAAAAATTTGAGTTTACTATAGTTGGGGGGACTTTAATTCCAGACATCCTAATTGGAATGATAAAAGAATTAATTCAAATGGAAAGACTTTATATAATTGGCTGAATGAAACGGATGATCTACAGATCATTGGTCCAACAACATGTACAAGGAATAAAAGCAATAGTTTTATAGATTTTTAATTAATCTCTTATGGGAAATGAGAATTATTATAAGTGTTATACGATACCGGCGGACTCAGACCATAATGCGGTTGTACTGAATCTCAATTTAAGTGACTTCCAATTAACTGATAAAATACCCAAAAAAATTTCAGTTACAACAAAGTAAATTGGGACAATTTTAGTTTGAGATGGTCAATTTCCAAATAGCACTTTGGATAGATATTGCCAAGTATACATAAACATAACAAAGAACCAAAAGAAGATCCAAAATTCGCTGAAATCAACTGAAACCAAATTAATGATTAAATATGAGTAACTTCGATAATGTCAATTCAGCTGACTCTCCTTGGGATAAGGATAAGCTGATATCATGCGACTACCTGGCATATCTTGTTTAAAATTTAAATAATAAAAAATCGTTTGGTGTAGTTTTAATTTCAAATCATGCTATAAGAAAATGACCTGTAATTTGTATAAATAGATTGGCAATAATCTACAATAATTTTATTAATAATGGTTATTTCCCGGCTTGTTGGAAAATCTCCATTGCATAAAAAGAATAATGCGGATACGTCAGTAATGTTCAGACCAATAGTGTTATTACCAAATCATGGTAAATTATTGGAAAGAATAATGATGAGAAACATCAAAGAAAAATGTTAATATGATAAAGAGTAATTGGTACCACAATCTCAGTGTAGAGTGGGCCACTCGACGGTACATGCACTGGCAAAGATTCATACGGATGTTACAAGAATTCTAAACGAAGGAAAAATTACTGTAGCATGCCTGTACGATCTGCAAAAGGCTTTTGATTCAGTTTGAATCAAGGGCCTGTTGTATAAATTGATAAAAGTACACCGACTACCGTCCGATATGTGTAACATGCTTGGTAGTTTTCTGGAGGGCAGACAATTCTTTGTGGACGTTGGCGGGAGTGAATCTGAATATCGCAAAATATCATCAGGTGTGTTCCGCAAGGGTCAATCTTGGGACCGGTATTATACAATCTGTTTACGGCGAATCAACCAATAAAAACAAGATAAATGCACAACATTTTTATAAGCAGATGCTTCAGTTACGTATAGTTCAGATGTTGATCCATATAATGCTGAGAGAATTGTTCAAGAACAGGTCTCAAAATTAGAACAATATTATACGAAATGGGGAATACACTTAAATGAGGAAAAATCAGAGGTAATTGTTATAAAGGCACCTATTAGGGCAAGGAAGAAAAAAAATAATCTGAAAAAATGAAAATAATATTAAATGATAGAGAACTAATAGTTAAAAAGGATGAGAAATACTTAGCGGTAATATTTAATGAGAGGTTCATACGAAAAGAACAATAAAATTAGCCAATCTAGCATGGAGACGGATTATGCATGAAAAATAGGGAAATGATAATGTGATTGCAGATGGGCTTTACAATGGAAGATTCATAATCTCAATTGCAGAATTTGTTTACAATATCTATATGAAGTCAATTCTTGAAAACCATTTATTCAAGCTAGAACAATTACAAAATGGGGGAATACATGAAAGAATGTTTCAAAGAATTATATATGCTTTAAAAAGAGGACAAGAACAAATTTTGGTTTCGGAATAATCAGGTATATCAGCAGGTATTAATAGAACTGCTCAATTGGATCCAATAACAATAAATTCTATGTATAAAATAATTAATCAAATGTCGTATTTTAAAGTTGTTGGTTATGGAAATCAACATTACATCATGATGCAAATTACCGAGTGTTGCATCGATATGTTTCCATTAATTAATTCGTTTTTCACACCTATTCTCCCTTTTTTTGCCCTTAGAGGTTGTCAGGGTATTATGGCGAAGTTCAATTTTGCGTATGAAATGCACTCGGTAATTGACTTCATGAAATATTGTGTTTATGTTGGGAAGGATGTGAACATTCCAATTGCCCACCATTGTACAGTTATTGAAGTTAAATATCCCGTGTATTTAATTATTTATCGAATAGAAAGAGGTGATTTAAAAACTTATAACATTTTCTATCCTAATATTAAAACTTATCTTAAAATTTTAACAGCATTAAAAACAAATTTTCACTTAATCGGAACAACCCACTTTGAGGTAACACTCGACATCAATTAAGTCAAAACACAATCGATGTCTCTCACATGTTTGTTTTTGATTCATTCGAACTTCATCTATAAAGATAACAATACAATTAAACATTTTCGTTTAAAGGCACTGTTAAAGACGCTATTAGAATAGTGTAAATTAAAAATACAAACAATTGATCCAATTTATTGGTTCCAACTAATAGATCAATTTTTAATAAAACACAGTACACCAGTGCCTCGATTACGATAAAAATGCGAGTACCGAAAATGGCGAGTGCGAGTTGCTACTCACCTTTTTTGATTACGAACGTATCTCGTCTCTCAAAACGTCTCTCACCTTGTAGCGTTTTTACTCGCCATCTATTTAGTACGTGAGTTGTCATGTAAAACATGGAAAATATATTTTTTGATTTTTTTTCATCAAGATATATATTATTAATTAATATAATAAATTTGTCTTTTAAATTTACGAAGAAATAACACTCAAAAATGACGAAAATTAAAAGAAACTATTTTCCATTTTTCATGACAATTTTAATTCTTCAAAAATATAATAATTATATAAGAATAGTAAATAAAAAATAAAAAAATTACAACTAAAATAAGTTTTACTTGTAACCAACATTTTTTTCTCGTTGGTTTACACTGAAACCGCAATATAGTTAACTACTTAAATTGTAGACTTTAGTTGAACTAACGTGTAGATCTCCAAATTTGAATCAAAAATATTCTTTTTAATTTTAAATTTAAAATTTTTTACTTATATTTATTATTAATAAATGATTTTAAAATTAAAATCACAATTTATACATTTTTATTTTAATTTTATTTTATTTAATTAGAATAATTATATATTATTTATTTTTGGCGGGTCTTGGTTTTATTATTTTTGTTGTTTTTTTGATCATTTTCATAGTTTAGCTATCTACCACATTACTTTCAGAGCCATTTTGCTCTCCAATATCACTGAACTGAAACCTCTAGTTAAAGTGCGAAAATTTTCGAACGTTAGTCCAACTAACAAAAATTCACTACCTAACCATTGTATGGGGGGTGCTCCACCCCGTGCCCCGATCTCCCCTAAAATCAATATGGTTCTATAATGGATCAATAAAATACTAATACCAAAATTTCATTGCAATCAGTTGTTGCAATCCTCGGGAATCTGATTTTTTCCAAAACAATTGTATGGGGGGTGCTCCACCCCGTGCTCCGAACCCCCTCAAAATCAATAGGGTTCTATTCGGGACCAAAATAATACTAATTCCAAAATTTTATTGAAATCACTTCACGCGTTTTTGAGTTATCGTGTAAACATACGGCGGACGGAGTCCGGACTGACAGGATTTTTTTGACCCCTTTTTTGGGGATAAAAGTTGCAATAACCACCAATTTGACCTTTTGTTAGTAAAAATAAGTTGCCCTAGGGTCATTCTATGTGAGAAAAAAATTTTTTTGGAAATTTTCTTTTAATTGTGTCTTTTAAAAATAAAAAAAGTTGAATTTCAAAATTTTCCATTACAAGGCTTAGTCGATTACGACGAAGCAATACAATAAGATAATAAGAATGAATAAAATGGCGTAAATTTTGGCTACTAAATCCCCACAGCACAAAGAATAAAAAATATATAAAAGATGACATCCCTATAGACAAAATGCAACCAAATCCCAATTAGCAATAAAAAGGGTATAAAAGATGACAATTGGTTCCCCCTATAGCCAAACTGCAACCAAATACCTATTAGCAATAAATTGTAAAAGATTAAATTTGGATTTGCTTCTCGTTTAGCTGAAATAAGTACATTTTTGTACATATTTACTAATTACTTAAAATAAGTATATTACAGAACCGGAAACAAAAAATAAGTACTGTACTCTCCAAATAAGTACAACTGACAACCCTAATGATCCACATCATTAGTAGACATTACAACATTATGTAATAGTACAGCTGCCATTATTATTTTATCGGCATTTCCTGGTCAATATGGTTTTTAGAAATATTTGCCACCGAGCTGGAAGAATTTCAAAATATATAACTAATTTGGATTTGATAAATACAATCTTAAGTTAACCATCAAGTCCAATTTCATGTGGTATGATGATTTTGTCAAAACCAATTGAAGTCTCTTCACGATTTTCTTGTGTGTAAGATGGCATATAAAATGAAAGCAAAATATTATGCTTTACAAGTTTCGTATTGTTCTTATTGTTGAGTGACCTATTCTAAAATAGAAATCTCAAAATAATTTGAAATAGTTTTTATTATTGAATTTATAACTTGTAATGTTCATCATCATCATTGTAATTGTAGAATATTCTACCATATCCATTCATGTATGGCCCTTAAATTTAAAAAAATAATGAGTTGAGTACTGGAACGGCCTATAGTTGTCATAAAATATTATTTGATTATAGCGACATTCGGATTAGGAGTCCGAGTAAATTTGAAACTAAAATGACATTTTCAATTTTTATATTGTTTGTTTTTGAAAAAAGAACATAATTAACTTGATTTTTTTAAATAATAATTCAAAATTAGCACCAAATGAGTTTAAATTCTACTGACTTTGGTCCAGATTCTGGTGGACGTGTTAAGGTAATGTTATTTATAAATAAATACCTAAATTTACAAATGTGTATTTTAGCATAAATATTTTGTTTATTTAAATTAATTAGTATATTCTGTAATTTTAGTAAATTTGTTTCAATATAAACAATTTATTTTATGTTTATAGTTATAAAACTATCTATAATATTATTCATAGTAAATATCTTTTAAAAAAAATTAATCCATATCAATAAAACTATTTATGAGTCTGTTGTTCTTGCTCAAAACAATATTTCTTTTATTTACATAATCAAATTAATATTGTACAATTAATTATTATTATATAGGGACTTACAATCGTGAAACCGGTGGTTTATGGGAATATTGCAAGATCATTTGGGAAAAAACGTGAAGAAGATGGTCATACACATCAATGGAACGTTTACTTAAAACCCTATTTTAATGAAGATATGTCAACGTATGTGAAAAAGGTGTTTGATATTTTATAATTATATTTTAACAATATCCATCTAACAAGAATCATTTAAACTAATT
Organism: Pedicia rivosa; assembly: GCA_963082725.1. Taxonomy (NCBI): domain Eukaryota; kingdom Metazoa; phylum Arthropoda; class Insecta; order Diptera; family Pediciidae; genus Pedicia; species Pedicia rivosa. The sequence continues at coordinate 33,561,819 of OY720152.1, read as the reverse complement.
CACGTTTTTCCGCTTTCTCAATAGGTTCATTTCAAATTACATGAAAGTTATACAAATTCAAATAGAATAATAACAAAACCACCTTATGAAGTTAAAGAAACTGGTTGGGGTGAATTTGAAGTTGTTATTAAAATATATTTTCATGATGCAACAGAACGTCCAGTTACACTATACCATATATTAAAATTATTTCAATCACCAGTTGTTGATGGTGATGTAACAACAACAGGTACAACCATATCAACATCCGCATCTTCATCATCATCATCATCAACATCATCAATTGGTATTGATAATAAAAAGGGATTAGTATCAGAATCATATGAAGAAATTGTATTTCAAGAGCCAACACAATTAATGCAACATTACCTTGTTAATATACAATCACCAGCAATTCAATTAGCACGGCATGATACAGATTTTGAAGAAAAAAAAGTTAAAACATTAGAGAATATAATGATTGCAAAAAATAAAGTTAAAACAGAAATTGCATTATCAAAAGATAAATTAAAATTAGCACGTGAAACTATTGGACGTTTTAAAGCGGAAATAAATAAAATTCAGGCGACATCATCCAGTTAAAGAATCTAAAATTAATTGATTTTATATGTATTTTTTTTCTTGTTTGTTGGTGTTTTTTATGTAATTTAAAATTCTTTGTCCCAATATTTTTCATAAGAAAACAATAAATAATAATTTAAATTATAAATTTTTTTTTTAAATTATTTATGAATAAACCATAACTATCGTCATTCTTTGTTAATTCAAATGAATCATTTATCTTCGAATATATTCAAATACAAAATCATTGAGAATTTTATGAAGAATTATTAAAATAAAAAGGAATTATAACATAGTTAAATATTTTGTATTTGTTATAAAAAAAAAAAAAAAATAATAATAACTTATCGTTATTGAATCAGAATATTTCGTTGGGATGTTTTGAAACCATTTTACAAAATAAATAAAAAATAAATGTTTTTTGTTTTTTCTGATTTATTTTAATAATAATTATGTTTTTTTTCTTGTTTTTGGCGTTAGATAATTTCTAAAAAATATAAAATATATTTTTATATAATTTTGTTTGTTTTTTTTTTTTTTTTTATAAATTGTGATTAGTTAATTAATTTAATTTTATATTTTCTTATTTCTTTATATAATATAATTTGAAAATGTCAACTTACTTAAAATATTCATGTTTTTCATTGTTTTAATAATATTTATTTATTTTGTCTTTTCTTATCATTTTATGTATTTCTTTAGGCTGTTACTCCATTCAATTAATTCGCTTCCTGTTAGAATTTAGTTATGTGATAAATATAAGTAGATTATAGAATATGTGTAATCGGATCATTGATATTACGATAGTGACATGATTTTATTGGATATTTTGGTTAAAATTTGATAAAAGTATTCAATTACTTGCGATCCGATTATTCGAAGTAACATTATACATTTACTATACTCATCATAATCATAATTTGGAAAGTGACTATATGATGAATGGATATACTCGAAATTAAGCAACAATAATATTAAAAAAGATCAGTGTAAATAGGCAAAGGTAAACATTTTGAATTTGTGAACGAATGATAAAATGAGTTTAGAGAAGTTACGTATGGATAGAGCCTTAATTTCTATAATACTTTTATCCAGTTTCACGAAACGATTAGCAATATTTTAAGCAAATTTTTTTTTCTTTCCGAAATTCTTATTAGTTTGTCTCTTTCAAGATTTTAATTTTTACTATTCTTCTTCACTATTATTATTATCTTTAATTCATTTAAATCTTTAATTAATTTTAATTTGTTAAAACATTCTTTTTATTTTTGTACAGTTATCTAATTTTAAAAATGTTGAGATTTGTTTTATCTTAATTTAATTTAGAAACAGACAATTATTCTAAATAGCAGAGTTTAATAGATAAAAAAACATTGTATCATGATTTCTCATGTCGAGAAAAGGAAATTTAATTAAGTTTGTTAAATTTAAATTTTTTTTTTTTAATAAGTCATTTTATAATAATTTATCCAATTCGTGATACTGTCATAATCTTTATATACATTATTATAAAAACCTTAAAAATTGAAATTTTAATAAATTCTTGGAAAATTTTATCTTACAATCATAATTTTCAGCTGTTCCAATTATTTATTAATTTCATTGTTTCTGAAAAATAATTATTTAGGAAAATATTACCAGTGACAAGGAGCAATATTAACAAAATATTTTATTTTTCTATTTCGATTATTTATTATTTACTGCAATCTTTTTTCTATTTCTTGCAATATTTTTGTTTGGAATTAATTTTTAAGAAATAAAATCAAAAAAAATTTTGAGTAAAAGTAATGCTTTTGTTTTTTTTTTCTTGTGCTTTCTTAATCGTTATAAAATACAATTTTCTTTCCATTAAACAAATATCAATTTAAACAATTAAAACATTTTAATGACGGACATTTACCACAGTTTTAACTGTATGCTAACTGGGACTGTAAGAGACAACATAATAATAGAAAAAATAAAGGCATCGAAATAAAATTATTTAGCAGCCTGTTAAAATGTTTGTCAAATTCACCATTAAAATTTCAAAATACAAACGGTTAATAAATGTTTTAATAATTTTGCTTTCTTTTTTTTAAATAATTAATAAAAAATACTTTGTTTAATTTAATTTTGCATATAAAAAATATTATAATTATAAAGGAATAAAAAACCCTCAAAAACATACTACGATTATACCAATATATAATTCTATTAATTTATATTCGATTCAGTTTGTCAACTATGAAGGTTTTTTTTATAAATAAAATTAATTGAATAAGAGATTATGAAACACTTAAGTACTTCTAAATTAGTTAGAAAACAATTTAAAATTAAAACCAAAATAATAAGTATAAATAATTTGATTTATAAAAGAAAATATAATGAAAAATTTTAAATGAGAAAAAATGAAATAACTAAAAATTTGTTTTTAATTGAATTTTGGAAAACACAAAAAATTCTAAAAATTTCATTTCTTTTTGCTCTTTCCCAATGTCAATGTATGATGTGAAGCGATCATCTGTGTTTTACGTCGATTAAATTCAACAAATTCTTCCTCTAATTTTTTACGTGAGTCCTCCAATTTACGTCTATCTTCGGCGTGATCCTTTTTGAGTTTATCAAATTTGGCGTGAAGCTGAAAAATATTATACCAGATTATAATCTTTAATGTTTACTGTTTTTTATTAATGTTTTAATGTTTTCTTAATTTTTATTTAAATTAATCATCATTCGGGGCGTTTTTTTATTGATTTTAATTTATTTAACGTCCACGTTTTCAAACCAGGCAACCAGACTACCTGGAAAAGCCCATATTAAGCCAAATCGGGACGAGACCTACTATTTTTTTTTAAGGTGGACTCTAAACCACCCTGCATTTGCATATGCATTTTATAATTCGATTCGACGCCTTGCCTGCTCTTAGAAAACATGCAGATTTCCTAAGAAGAATCGTTCGGTTAAAACATTGTCCTGCACACCGGCCGGAGTGTCATAGATGTTATTATGCATTCACACTTATTAGGATTGTTACTCTGTTTTGTCTCATATATGCAATAAAGAACTCTTAAAAAAAATCTGAATTTTTTAGAAAGTTTTAACTTGGTTTCTATCAAATTTATTTTATGTCTAAAATTTCACCATTAATCCAGATTTAAAATTTATAAAAAATACATTTAAACATTCATTGTTGACTCATACAAAATCATATAAAAAAACATATTAACGATTATTAAATAATTATCGGTTTTAACAATATTTAATGCTTACATCTTTTTCACTATCCTTTAGCTCAGCTTCCTTTTCTTTTACACGAATAACGAACATTTGTCGCATATCATCTTCTTTTTGTTGTAATTCAGCCAAATGATTTGAACGTTTTGCCTCAAAAGTTTGTTGAAATGAAACCTTGAATAAAAATAACAGAAAAAATGTATTATTAAAATAATTTTAATTAAATAAAACAATTGGATATTAATTTTGAAAAAGAAGATAGAGAAATAAATTATAAAATAACTTACTGGTTTATTATCACTATCAACATCAGTGAAACCCATTTGCTCTAAACGTTTTTGACGATACAATTCATAATGTTTTGTATGAGTTTTTTCACGCATGTCTTCCATATTTGTACGTATTAACATTTCACGTAATTTAACAAAATCACAATGTCCTTCATTTTCAACTTGTACTGTACCCCATGGATACTGACGGGCACGTGCCATTTTATTACCAATGCGTACAAATTCTGTACTGCCAACAACTGCAAATGGTATATGACCATTCATTGAATCATTTAAACCAGAAACAGATTCATCTGATGTTGGAAAATGATATATTTGTACTCCATTTGTTTGCAATTCTTGATTTATTTTTGCTTTAAATTTTTGTAATTCAGTTTTTGATACAGTATCGGCTTTTGCAATTATTGGTATAATATTTATTTTTGTATCTAATTTTTTCATACAAACTAAATCCAATGATTTAAGTCCATGACCTGTGAAAAGAAAAAAAATTAATTAATTTAAATATATATAGCATTTTTATAGGGATTATTATTATAGTAAAATTTATTCGCAATGAAAGAGACAGCAACTAACTCTAAGAGTAAGTTTTCCAAATAATTATTAAAAAATTGGGAAACAAAAACAACAAAATTTATTGTTCGACACAGTAGTTTACTGATTGAACTGTAGTTTGCAACAAACTTTCAAGTTTAATACATAGAGTAAGAATGATGATAATGAATTGATCTTTATTTAAAAAAAAAGGGAATGTCACTTTTGCATTTTACTATTATTTAGGATTAAAATATCTAAAATAAATTAAGTTAAAAGATAAAAAAATATATAATACCTGTTGGACAAATAAAATACAAACAAACATGTATTCTGCTATCATGATAAGTAGATAATGAACGTTTAATTTTAAGTTCCTCTTGTAAGTATGCTTCAAATTGTGAATCAATATAATCCACAACAGCTTTAAATGAATCATCTTTATTTATTTGATCACCATAACCAACTGTATCACAAATTGTCAGCTAAAAATAGGCCAAAAACACACAATTTTAAAATTAAAAAAAATTAATTAGTTGTACAAAGGTCCATTTAAATGTTGAGTTAGAACGAAAGAAAGAAATAATGAGTTAAAGTGATTATTAATCACTTAGCTTTTGAAATAAAATTCCCTCATTTCAATTCAAGTAAGCATCTGCCAAATTATAAATATTTCTGACATTTATTTTTGATTACAAATTCTAAAAATAATTAATCACCTAACTTATTTATCAAACTTTGAAAATAATCAAACATGAAAGATAAGAAAAACAATAAAGTACCGGATTTTGTAATCGATTTTACCTAAACCGGATATGAAATTATTATGTTAGTCAACGAATTACATAGTTCAATTGTTTGACGTATTTTAGAATATTATAAGAAATATTATTTATAAATTTTCTAAAAACCTTATAAATTTATTTTCTAATTTAATATAAATCAATTTTTATTTAATTTTTAATAAACAATGACGAATTTAAACAAACAAATTAATATTTTTCTAAACAAATATTAAAATTGGACAGACTTGGATAATCTAACAAAATTGTTAAGACTCCCTTGTGGAAAACAAACACATTTATAACATTAATAAATAATATGTCAACAGAAAAAGTTATAATTAACGTTTCATATAAAATTATACCTTCAATCGAACATTATTCTCTTGTAGTTCATACGTATGTGCCTTTAGTTTAACATTTGGTAATGAATGTGGACTTGGAATCGACTCAAATGATGTATTAAATAATGAGTCCATTAATGTTGATTTACCCAATCCAGTTTCACCTAAAATAATAAATAATTTAGAATTTCTAGAATATTTTCAGAAATTCAAACGAAAATGAGGGATACAACATTAAATTTTTCAAAAAAACTTCCGAACACAATTTAATATTGTATATCTAAAAATCCAACATAAAACAAGTTTGACATTAATTATAATTATCTGATTGTCAGATAATCAGTCACACCAAAAAAAAATAAATTAGAGAATAACTTACCAATGCACATAATATTAAAGACAAATCCATTTTGTACACTCTTATTAACAAGCTGATCTGGTAAACTATCGAAACCAACATGCCCAGCTAGTTTTAGTGAACGTAATAAACCATTTTCCATCTGAAAAATAATAAAACATAAAATATTATATAAATTGCAAAAAAGACATTTCTGTATTGAATTGATTATTATTATTAAGTGGAAATTTTGGATTACGACGGCAAACCCTATTCCAAAATTTCCACTTAATGCAAGTAAAATGAATTAACAGAAGAAAAAAATAACAAGCATTGAAGTACACAATAACAAAATTTAATATCAAATAACATGAAAAACAAAACTCTGTAATAACATTTCCATTTAAATAGAAAATTTATGGAATCGGGTCAAAAGCTGTTAATTTTGAATTTCCTAAATAGAAAATCAAGACAAACATTTCCTGTATTAATTGGTAATCGGTCATTCTCTCCATAAGTATTTAATATAACTTAATTAAATATGTTCCTCCCGCAAGCAAATCCCTTCAAAAATAAAAAAAAACATATCTCGTGAACTAAATACCAACTAAATAATAACCAAAGCAAAAATATAGATAAATAAACGGGAACGAGATGTGAAAAAGAGAAAGAGCACAAAAAATTAAATAATTTTATTCTAAAAACGCATAATTAGAAATTTCCTGTTGTTCTTCATCATGTTTTCTTTACTTCTCTTTTTGACTGTCTTCTTTATGAAAAAGATAGAGTGGTGAAGAGAGAAAAGTTTAGACGGCATTCGTAAAAAATGTTTAAATTAAAATGGGGCCTATACAAATTAAAATTCATGACACAAAACAAATCAGAGTTATTATGGAAAAATTGTTTTTTTAACTGTATTTTATTTTTCTTACTTTTCTCACTTTACATATTTAATAATTTAATAAATTTTCGTTCAAACTTGTCCAAAAGACCATTAGGTACATATATTGCATTAACAAAAAAATACTACATGAATTTTAATTCAATCTTAATTAAGGAATTTTGTATAACCTTAATAATGACCTACTAATTTTTTTTTTGATTTCTATTATTAAATTATTAATTTAATTGGCAGTTTTTTTGTAAAAAAACAATTTACCTCCAATAAAAATCGAACCTTTGAAAATAAATAATGTTAGTTAAATCAATTAAACGACGAAATTATAATTTATTTATAGAATCATTCCGAAATTGAAATGGTTCGTTCCACAATAATTGTCAAATATACTTAAACTTTCTTTCAAGTGTTTTTTTCACAAAAAAAATTGTAATTATAATAAAAATAATTTGAATTTTGAAATTAAAGAAATGAAAAGTTTTTGGATAAAAAAAATCAGTAATGTAAATTTTACAGAAAATACCTATTAAAAAATACTCAATTTTCGAATGATATTTTGATTATATCTTGACATAAGAATACATTAGAAATATGTATTTATCATAACGCAATGTAAATTTGTTTCTTTTTATTGTTTGAGAGTTGAGACGCCCATAGTGAATCATGAACAAAAACACTTTATACACCATTTTCACAAGTATTTATTATTTCACAAATGAAGAAAGGTTTATTTTATCCGATTTTCGTATATTTTTAACTGAATAACTAATTGAATTTATATTTTCTAAATATTAATTACCTTCATTGGAATTTCTACAGCCGCCGTCATTTTGTTCGGTTTAATCGCGTTTTGTTTAATAAATGAATCAAATACGACTGACTGAAACTTAATTCTATTCTATTCGATTCGAATCGCAAAAAGTACGATACGATACAAATTCGAAGTAAATTAAAAAATTTTGATAAATAAAATCCACAAAAGAAGGGGAAATTTTACTCGACATCGAATAAAATCCAAATACAATTTTGGCTGTGTTCGTTAACAATAAAGGGTATCGCACACCAAGCGCGAATGAAATATTATTGGTGAAAAAAATTCAACTTTGGTAATTTTAAAATGTGTAAATTTGTTAAAAATTTGACGTTTAAATTTATGAAATAAATCTCTTAAAATGACAAAAACAAATTTTTTTTAGTATTAATTATTCATAAGTTTTCAAAAAAAAATAAAAATATAAATTAAGCTTTATGAACAATTACAAATAATAATCCTATTTTTTTTTGTTGATTTAATTTTTTGAATAAATTGGGTTATTTTTAAGTTTATTGAACTGAAATAATTGTTTATTAAAATTATTGAACTGAAATTATTTTTTAACTTCAAACGTCAAAATTTATGATGCCTCGATGCCATGATATAATTGATTTAAGATATGTTTGACAGCTGACTTGAATTCAAAATTTTAAATTTTAACTAGTTTTTAATCAAGTTACACGATGTTAGTAAAGGAGAAAGATAAATTGCGATGGTGTATACAGTCTTCAAAATGTGCACCATTTTAGACGTAAGCGTTTTTTGGTTCAATAATCAATAATCAAACAAGCATATGAGCGAAAAAACGCAGGTCTGCCAGAGAAAGATGGTAGATGATTTTTTTGAGTGGAAAGGACACAAATAGCAACGCTACAAAAACCGAGGATAATTTTGGTTATGATTGAGGCATTAAGGTGATACCTCACATGAGCTTCTAATAACTTTGATCAGATTCTTGACGAGCTTTAAAAATCGAATGTAGGTGACGAGCAAATCAAATAACTGCTTGAATTCTGATAGAAAGAGACAAATAAAATAGCTTTATTAAATATTCTATATTTGCGACAGTAAAAAAATAAATACCTTAATCAAAAGGAGTTTGGTCTATTATAGCAAATCAAATAATAAAAATGTTTGCTTTGCTCTAATAGACTTTACACCTTCCCCATAAGTTATATTTTCCCGTACATTTTCTTCTTGCGACTCGAATTCACGTTTGGTGCGTTATAATTGGCGTAAGATTTCTCGCAAACATAGTATTTTTGGTTAAACAGTTTTATGAACAATACTATACTTTTGTATTAGCGCTAATTATTATTCGAATAGAACAAATGATAATAATTAATTATCGTATGTGAACGAGTCTTTTTCCGAAAATTCAAAAAGTTTAATATTGTTTTGTTCGTTCGCTTTTTGTAAAGCAAAATCAGTATATAATTATATATATTGTTTGTACTACTTATTTTTTATTTAATTAATTTTTAATTTTGTAGAAATTAACAATCATGTTTTTAAGCACCATTATTTATCGAAAAAAAAAACCATTTTTTCGAAATTTTTCCTTCAGATTTTTTTAGGAAACGGCAACCCTGTCTACAACAAAAAAATTAGAAGAAGAAGAAGAAGAGTGAGTGATTTGTCAGGCTTAAAATAAAAAGGTCGTAAAAATATTTTGCTGTCTGTCTACTAAGTATTTATTAATAATTATTCCATCAAAATAAATTTATCATTTGTTATTAATAACTTTTTATATAATTCATTATTAAAGTTAATATACATATTATTAAACCCTTAACTTGGTGTCGTGTATTTTTTTGTAATTTAATTTGTATGATGCGAGTCATTTTCTTTTTTTCTTATACATTTTTCTTATAAATAACATTAACAAATTATCATAATTATATTTTATAATTATTTTATATTAATCATTAAAAAAATATTGCACTATATTTAATTACATCGTTAGTAAAAATAATTTAATCGAAAAGAATTTTTTGATTTTTTGCCATAATATGTTTTAAGTGTGTGGATTTTACTTTGTCTGTAAAATCTAAAAGATCATTGTTATAAACAGATAATTTTGAAGGACATTACTGTGTATATTCTCTATGTTTATGGCCGAATTGTATACAATATATAAGCAAACCCAAAAATAACGTGATCCTTGTTAATATATTTTACTAAGCATGAGAAACTATTAAATTTTAGAATTATGAACATAGCCTAAATTAAAGGTTAAGCTCAAAATAATACTTTACTTTTTCTTTCAATTTCTTTTAGATTATGTCACAAACAATGATGGAAAGTAGTTGCGGTGGTTGTGAAGGTCCAGACGCATTATATGTTAAATTAATTTCATCAGATGGGCATGAATTTATAGTTAAAAGAGAACATGCATTAACATCTGGAACAATTAAAGCAATGTTATCTGGTCCTGGACAATTTGCTGAAAACGAAGCTAATGAAGTCAATTTCAGGGAAATTCCGTAAGCTATTGTTTTAAGACTACTACATTCCTAATTCTAGAAAGGGTTAATTATTAACATAAAAGATTTATTAAGAAGTTTAGCATTACAATTAATTCGAATTAAAACAGTTTTTTGTTCCATAAATAATTGATTTCAGTATTTTATAATTATGAATTAAAAAATAAATTCCTCATCATTTTGATTTATTTTCTTTATTCCTATACAGATCCCATGTACTACAAAAAGTCTGCATGTATTTTACATACAAAGTACGTTACACAAATAGTTCAACTGAAATTCCTGAATTTCCAATTGCACCAGAAATTGCATTGGAATTACTTATGGCAGCTAACTTTTTAGATTGTTAAAATAATACTACTAATAATAATAACAATAACAAATATATAAATATAAATTAAAATGGAAAATGATGAAAAATGAAGAAATAATATAATCAACAACAACAATAAGAGATCAGAGAAAAAAACATACAACAAAATTTTAAAAGTAAAAAAAATCTTTAAAAACAAAAAATTAAAATCAATAAAAAGCATTAAAATAATCTGGATTAGTGAAAAAAGAAAAACAAAATATATATTATATATTTTATATATAGAACTTCTGTATATTTATTTATTTACTAACAAACTAAAAAAAACAACACTAAAACAAAACAACACTAAAACAAAACACTAAAACAAAACAACAAAATATAGGAAAACGAAAAAACATCTAACTATATATATATATAAAGAACAACAAGACAACAGAACAGTAATAATAGAAAATAAAGTGGAAAGTTCTTTTCCTAATTTATTTCCTTCGAAGGTAATGAAATTAGAAACATAAAATTGAATTATTTTTTGTAAACAAAAAGTAAAATGAGAAAACTAGAGAAAAACAGTGCAAAATTAAATGATTAAATAAATTTTAAGGTAAAATCATATGGGAAAGTGTTCGTTCTTCCTCTCTTAAATAAAAATTATGAAAAATTGGACAATGCGATGATTTTTCAGATTTAACTACAGTTTTTTCTTCTGTTTTTCTCAAAGGGGTTATAAAAAAAATAATTATTTTAATTAACAAAGGAAAAAAAGGATATTAAATTTTGTTAAAAGAAAAAATAATAAAATAAAAAAAAATTAAAAGAATGAAAATTTTTGCCTTTTATCAATGATTTTTGATTAAAAAAAATTAAATTAAAGAAATTAAAAATAATTTTAGCAATAAAAAAAAAGAATAAATAAATAAATAATTAAACTAAAAAAAAAAAGAAAGGGGAAGAAAAAAGAAAAAATAATTAAATTAAACAAAAATTCGTATTTTTTTTTCAATTGCTTTTATTTTCTTTCTTTCTCTCTTTTTTTGTGTTTTTTCTTTTTTGTTTTTTTTTTCAAATTTTTATCAAATATATTTTTTCATTATTAAAAATAAACAAAAATTCGTAAAAAAACAAATAAAGTTTAATTATTTTTCTTTTCGTTTCATTTCAAAACTAAAAAAAATATAATCAAAAGAAAAAAAAAACGAAAAGATATGTGGAAAAAATTTATAATTAAAACATTTTCTCTCTCTTATATATTATGGCTTATTCACTCCGATAAAAAATTGTCAAAACATCTAAAGCAGAAAATTTCAAAGAAAAAAAAGAAGGATGTTTAATTGTCTGATTGACAGATTTACCTGAAACAATTTTGGAAAATGTTTAAATGGTCTCTCCCTTTCTCTTTCACTCTCATGCTTTGCTATAATTAAATAAATAATGTGAAGAAAATTGCGCAATCAAAAACTCATTTATTTCTATTTCACTTTATTGTTTTTATCTCTGTTTCTCGTTTGGTTTTTTTTTTTTTTTGTTTTTTTTTTTTTAGATTTGATATGAAAAAAAAATTAAGGTAATTTCGAAATAACATTGTGATCACAATCAATTTTTGGTCATAAATTACTAAGTATAAAAGTATAAAAATTGATATTTTTACTAGAGGTTATTTCTTGTTATCAACTGGACTAGTCTGATGGTGCTGGTGGGGGAACTGAAAAAATAAACTACAAATAGATAAGTTCTGTTAGAGAAATTTCATGGAAAATATTAGTAAACTAATTTTGTGATTTTTTTTTATTCATTAATTAAAATTAAATAAGAATAAAAATAACCAATTACACAATATTTGTTAAATCGGGATTTTTATTTTTAATTTCTCAATTTTTTCTTTTACAATTTTTAAGTTTTTTTATTTTAAAATTTTTCTCATAAGCATTTTTTATATTTTTATTTTAAACAATTTAATAATATTCAATTTTTTTTCCAATTTTTATGTTTTTTTTTTAATAAATAATTTTCTTTGAAATCATAAAAAAAATCGTATGAATAAATTAAAAGGAAAAATTAAAAAATTTCAAAGAAAAAATTATGAAAATACGTATTTTTTTATTGAATTGAAATTTAACGTAGTAAGTCCATTCAATTCAAATGTTCTTGTTTCGTAAAAAGTTGGCATTGCGTACTCTCTCACTCTAATTATACAAAATTAAGTTAAGTTAAGTTTTTCATATTTTTTTTCTCTTTTGAACATTTGGTGGAATTAAATATTTTAAATATCTGATAAATTCTGGGAAAAAGTCTAATAAAAAGAATAAACAAACCTAAAATCTAGACAAAAAATTAATTATTTAATTACAATTTTGTTTTTATTAGCAAAAAAGAATTTCTTATTAAAAAATAAAAGATAATGGAAAAAAGAATAATTGTTGTTTTATTTTTTTAACGTAATAAAAATCAGATTTAAAAACTAACAGTACAACATACGTTTATTCGAATAGTTAAACAACAATACAAGAAGAAAAAAAAAACTAATTACTGATGTTCTGCTGGTGGAAGATTTTAGAGGAATTTTGAACTGAATAAATTACTGCTAGTTAAAATTCAAAGAAATGAATTAATTGATTCAATTATGTGATTTGTATTTCTTTGTTAAAAAAAACTCATTAATGTTTTATTAAAACTTAATTAGTTTATTATATTAATTATATCTCCATTGAGGTCCAAAAAGAAATTACTTAATTTTTTTTATTACCATGATTTCAACAATAAGTCAATTATTACATCAAAACAATTTTTTTAAAGTGGAATCTTCAATTGCAATTGTTTCTCTCATTCTCATTTTTTTTTAATTAAATAATTTTGGAGGTAATTTTTCGTCTCTGTCTTTATTTCTTTAAAAAGTGAAATAAATTAATTCTTCCATGAAATTTTTTTCTTCTGGTTTAAATCTTTATTTTTCCCGGATATTAAAACTGTTTATCCATTTATTATTGTTTTTCTTGTAGTTGCCTGTAGTTGCCAGTATTATGCTAGAAATGTGTTGTTGTTTTTGTTGTGTACATAGATCAAGAAAATAATATAAATTATTCTAGAGACCAACTAAATAATAGGATTCAAATAAATGAAGTATATAGGGGAAAAATTATAATTAAAAAATAAAATAAAAATTGAAGGCTTAATTGTGGTTTTTTTTAAATTATTTCTTTTTTTTTTTCTTTCTTTTATTAATATTTTTAATGTTTATATTTATTTAATTATTTATTTTTATATATTTTGTTTTGTTTTTGTTTTTTGTTTTGTATTTTGTTTCATAATAATTATTAAAAATTAAATTACTAAAACATTTTATTTCTTTAAATATATTGTGTTTTTTTTTTATTAATTCCGTTTAAAATCTAAAAATTAAAACTAATAAAAGATAAAAAATTTAAAAACTAAAAAACTAAAAAAATCAATTTTTTGTTCTTTCTTATTTAATTCATTTATTTAAACTCTCTTAAATATTCTTTTTTTTTTTTTTAATTGGATTAATTATTTTTTTTTTCAATGTTTTGCTCCATAAAATGAGCTGACTAAATATGATTTTTCCCCTTTCCCATTATCCCATTTTTTTTCTTTTCTTATCTTTTTATTCTTCTTTCTAATTCTTATTTTAAACTTACATTACAATTTTCTTTCTTCTGCTTCTTTCTTATCATTCCTTAATATTTAATTTTTATTTTTTTAATTTTTAAAATTAAACTAGAAAATGTGTTTGTTTTTATTTATTTTCAATACTTTATTCTTTTAATTTAAATTTTTTTTATTATATTTAATTGTAATTAATTTTTTTCTTTTGTTTATTTGTTGTTGTTGTTGTAGATATTAATTAATTTAATTAATTGTTTGTTTGTTTCTTATTTGATAATAATAAATTTTTTTTTACGGTAAATGAGCGATAGAGAAAGAAAACATTAAAAATAGATAATTTAATTACTTTAAATTTGATCAGTTTGTATTTGGTAATCGTAATCTAATTTGATATTTGTTTATTCCATTAAAGGGAAATACCTCCTCCTCCACCTCTTTTCATTTTAATGTCTTTGTTTGTAAAAGAAAAATGAAGGAGACAATTGATGATTATCATTCATTTGACTTTCAGTTATTCAATTGGAGATATTAAAAAAAAAAAAGATCCTCCTGCTCAAATTTTCTTTGCTGTTTTCAAACAATTAATTAATTAATTTTACTTATTTACAACATTTTCTTTCAATCTTCTTTTTATTTTTCTCTTTCAAAAATTATTTAAATAATTAAAAATTCATTAAATATTTTTATTTTTCTTATTTTATAAATTTTAAATTGTTTTTTACGATTAAGAAAATGGAGACAAAAGAAAATGAATTAAAAGTAAAATATTTTTGTTATTTTAGATTTTTACTCTCTTACTCGTTTACTTTTAAACATTCTTAATTAATTACATATTTTTTTTTATTATTTTTTTTCTTAAAAAACAAAACAAAAAAAACTTTCTAATATAAATTTTCTTTAATGTTTTTTTGTTTTTGTTTTTTTTTTTTATAAAAATGCAAAAAAAGGGAAAATTCTCAAAGGGATGAATTTCTATTTATGTTTTTTTTTTTATATGTTCTCTAATGTTTCTCGTCGTTAAATATGTTTTTAGTGTGCTGCTTTTTAGTTTTATTTTTATGAAAAATTACAACAATAATAAAAGAAAAACGGAAAACAACAGAAATAAAGTAAAAAAAATTAAGTCTTTTGTTTTATTTTTGTTTAACAATTTTTAAGTTTTTGTTAATATTTTTTTATTATAAAGTTTAAGTCTCTCGCTACAACGAATAATCTTGTGGATTCAATTCAAAAAGACAATATTCTTTTCAACAAATTCTCTGGAATAACAAAGTGAAAGAAATTCTTATCGTAGCATTTTTACATTTAAATATTCATATTGTTCGTTGTAACGAGGTTTATTCATTTAATGTGAAATGCAATTATGTTTTTTTTAAGTCTTTTACCGTTTTCGTCTAGGGCTATGTAACGACAGGGGAAGTGTTTTTTATTTTCTTTTTGTGTTGAAAATAATAAAGAAATATTTATAAAAACAAAAAAAAAACATAAAATTAATTTAACAGTTTCTTCTTCTTCTTAAACATCTTCAAATAAAAAATATACAAAAGAAACTTGTGTAAAAAGCTTTTATATTTAATTGAATAAGTTTTCTTTCATCTGTTTATTTTTTCTCATTTTTATTTATATTAATTTTTTTTCTTTTAAATTTAGACATCCACAAAATAATTTTATAATTTAATTAAAAAGACTTTTTATAATAAGAATAAAGTAAATTATTCTTTCTCTCTCTATCTCTTTACTCTCTATCAGTAACGTAAATAGCAAAACCGTCTTTGTTTAATTGGGACTCATTATATAGATAAAGTGTTGGATTTCTTTATTGCAAAAATGGATCTACAGAATAACCAACAGGACAATTACCATTAGTTCTATAGGATAAGGTCTGGGTCACTAGGCGCAATTCAAAGAAATCAATTTTATATTAACAAAATTAATTCCGATAAATTTTTAAATCAAAAAATATTAAATTAAATTATTTTTTAAAAATTAAAATTAAAATTTTAACAAAAACAAAACAAAGTAAATTTTGTAAAAATAAAAAAAAATAAATAAAATAAGCAAAAATATAAATTTCTTTCAAACTATGAAAAAGAAAAGGGAGAGGGATAGAAGAGAGAGATATATAGAGACAGAAAGAGAATACAGAATTACCATTTATTAATTATCTAATTTTATCATTTCTTTTATTTAATTATTTTTTTAAAATTTATTTATTATTTTTTTTTTGTTTTTTTTTAAATTGGAATTACATAATTTTTTTTTAAATTTGTGTTTATTTGTTTTTTTTTTTTACTTTTTTAACCTAATTTGTTACTCATAATTTTTTGACTATTTAAGAGTAAATTCTCCTGAATTAATGTACAGGAAACTGATTCGGGTAGACTTATATTATTCAATGATGTTGAATTAGATGTTGTTGTTGGTGAATCATTTCCAGTTGTAGTTGTGGATATACAACTACCATTACCACCACCACCACAAGATGTATTTGAATAAAATTCATTTGGATCTTCAATTATTTTTAATTGTTCATCCATTGGATTATTTCCACCTCCACTATTAATTAAACGTAAATTATTACTACTTTGATAATTTGGTTTTAATTTTTGTCCTAAATTTGATGGTTTCATTGCAATTGTTGGTTTTGGTGGACCATTTCCTTGTTGGTTCATAACACATTCATTATCATAAAAACCACCAATTTGTTGTTGATTTGAATATAATTGTTCTTGTTGTTGGCCCAGCCCATCAGAATATGAATGGGTTAATGATGTTGGAGGTGAAGAATTATGCATAAGATATTGTTGCTGTTGTTGAACTTGTTGAAAGTTTTGATAATTCTCTTCTGTTTGTAAAATTATTGTATTATTTGAATATGTTTGTTGTTGCTGATTATAATTTATTGATGAATTTGGTTGCTGTTGTTGTTGCTGTAAAAATTGTGATGAAGTTGATTGGGCTAATGATAATGTTGTATTATTAACAGGTGTTGTTGTTGTTGATGATGATGACGTAACTTGATGTGACTGCTGTTGATTAATTAAAACATTTGGAAAACGTAATCTAATTGAATCAACAACATCTAATAAATTTTTTGCATCCATTGCTAACACATGTGCAGCTGATAACATACTTCTGTAAATTAGAAGAAATAAAAAAATTATTTAATTAGTTAAAAAAATATTTTTGTTTTATATGACAATTTCAATTATGATTCAAGTATTTTTCGTTTTGATAAAGAAATATTTATAATACTGATAAGAGAATTTAGTATAATAAACTTACTTTCTGTATTCAACGTCTAATGTAGTATCACTGTATTGTTCAGCTAATCTCATTGCAGATACTAATTCATGCATATCTTTTGCTAGAACCTTATGTGCCATCTCCACCTCCCTACAGATGAAAAAAAAACAAAAATTAATTCATCACCAAAAAGAAATCACAAAAAGTGATCAAATCACTTTAACATACAACATTAATGGCTTATTGATTAATTTTGTTAATTTATTTCGCACATATTTTCTATTTTATGGCTTCAAACTTGATATATTGACCAATAGCGGCTCATACTATTATCCATTCATCAAGGTTAATATATAAGATTAAATTTAAATAAAATAAAATAGAAATAGATTATGTTTCTTACTTATGAGCTTGAGGTGGAAACGCAGCAGTCAGCTGATCCACAGATGCTAATAATGTACGTAATTCAATACCAACATTTTTCACTAAATCTAAATATTCAATTGCAATTGCTTTTTCAACACCATGACTTAATGTCATTATTGCTTTAACAACACTTGTTGTTGCTAAATAAACACGGTCATTTGTACGATCTAATTGTTGTGTTGCTGTAGTCGTTTTCTGTTAAAAATTAGAGAAAGAAAAAAAATATTATAAATTAGTAAAATTGATAAAACACATTCATAAAATTCTTCTCTCATAATTGATGTCTTAATTTTGAAAGCAGAAATTAGTACAAAAGATCAATATTTTTGAACAAATTGGAATGATCGTTGAATCAGGGTTTAAATCAGATTACAATTTAAATTCAATTAGAAACTCTTTCCAGTTTTCTTAATATTAAAAGCAAAGACTTACTTTTGTAACTTTACCGTCGTCATTTGTAGTTGTTGGTGTACCACAACGTTCTAATGACATACTTTTAGTACGTAAAGTACCTGGATTTGAAGAACCAGGTGTATGTGGTCTTGAATCTGTTGTACTTGTTGGTGTTAATGGACAATGTTCCATTGTTGTTAAACTTTGTGGTCCAGATATAGAATTTTGTGGTGAAAAACGTGGACTTTGTGAATGATAACTACCAGATAATGGTGTGGATGTTGTTTGCTGTGGACCATTTGAATCAATATCAATTGGTCCAGCAGTAAATAAACTAAGTCGCTTCTTCTAAAAACAAATTATTTGTTGAAAAATTGAATAGAATATTTGTTGAAAAATAATATCTTATTGCAACATATATTTTTTTAAATTTCTACATTGAGTTAAAACACTATATAAAATTTATTATTAAAGGAATTGGCAGAAATTAAGAAATTTCCTTTATTTTTGTTTGAAATTTAACGATGAAATTTTTTTTAAGTACTTAAATTAATTAGAATAATTATTTGTCATTAAAAGATGTAAGTTAATTTTTTTAAAATAATAATGGATTCTTTAATTTAAATTAAAATTGCAAACATATTTCTCTTTAAGATATAATTTTACAATTGCTTTTAATTCATCATTTACCTCCTCCTGATGTAACCATTTTGAATCGATTTCACTTTCCATTTGTTGTTTTCGTAATTTTGCTTCAAGTGTTACTTGTGGATCAGATGGTGCCTAGAAATAAAATAAAATAATTAAATCTGAGCAATTTTTTTTTATAAAAATTGAGCAAAAAAAAAAAAAATTAGGAAAAGAAATAATGAATGCTTGGGTTCTTGTAATGTTTAGTTTAATAAACTTCTCAACCCAATATTTTATATTAAAATTGAGATTTTATAAATTATCGCTATAACAAATCAAACATTTAATTCAGTTCCCAGAATACAAACATTTTTTTCTTTTCCTATTTCTTCTCTTGTTAATTAGATAAATAATTCAAATAAATATATAAGTAACATAACGTCTAAAAAAAAGAAATAATTTTAAATAAATTAAATAAACAAATAATTAAATAATTCAAATAAAATTCACATGCTTTTTGCAAATTAAAATACAAAATAATTATAAATAAAGAATTACAGACTGATCATTAATATATTAAAAATAGTTTACTTTAAAATTCTGTCCAGTGAAAATATTTCACTTCAACAGTTTTCAAACATAAGTTTGATTTGACTCTTAATAAGATCATTGGCTTTACAATTTCGGAAAAAGACGAATTGTCAAATTTGTTAGATTAAAGTTTGTTAAAAACAGTAATAAAATCAATTAGTTGTTATAAAATCAAATTATAATAATGTTAGACCAGATTTCACAACCAACTTTTTTTTTTGTTAATTAAGAAAAAAGTCTGCTAAATTGTGATGACTGAAGATTTTGTATTTGTTCGTGTACAAAATCGTCTTCTCTACTTGGTCTTTATTATGTTTCTTATATTTTCTATATGACTAGAATCCAAATATTACTTATTTGTGATTCAAATAAGTATCAAAAAGAAAGTATAAAATACGAAATATTTATATAAAACAAATAAATAAAAAGACTTAAAGCTAAATTCAAATGTAATTTCAGAATCATTTAAATCATTTATAAAATTCAACATAAAAGATTTTTTGTTGAATACTAATAATAACACATACAAGAATGTTAATTAAATTAAAATTTAAAAATTAAAATAAAATAAAAAAAAAATTAAAGACAAAATTTTAATAAACAAAATAAAAATTGGAAATTTTAATCACAGTACGGATTAAATATAAAAATTGAACCCGCACAATACTTCATTTTGTTTACAATGAGTTTATTTAAGTAATTTAAGTAATAAAGTAATTAGTAATAATTATAAGTAATCAAATAAAACCTCTTATTAAAAATTAACATTAAATTAAATTTTGAATAAACATTTGTTTAAATAAAAAATAAAATTAAAAAATAAACAGAATTCTAAACATGCGAAATCATAATTAAACATTAAGAAGAAAAAAAGATTTAACAATGTAAAAACATTTTTTCTTCTAAAAAGAGAAAATAAGCTGTAAAAGCTTAATTTTAACTTTTGTTTAAAAATTTAATAAGTAAATTAATTTTTTTTATTCCTACAAAAAGAAAAAAAAATTAAATAAAATTACGTAAAATGCAAACAAAATAAAATTTGTAAATTATTTAAAAAAAAACACAAAAAAAAATAAAAAAAAATCAACAACAACAATAAAAAAAAAAAAGAAAATCCAACGCAGGCTGAGTTTTTTGTTTTCTATAATTATTTGCAAACCTGTGAATATCCAATAATCTGATGATGTTGCTGTAACTGTAATTGTTGCTGCTGTTGTGACAATAATTGCCCAGGGCTTTGAACTAATTGTACTCCAGTTTGTGGCTGTTGTTGTTGCTGTTGCTGTTTTGTAGCAATACTAAATGAAGTTGGTGGTAAATGTGTTATCGTTTGTTGTGGAATGTTATTCGTTGTTGATTGTTGTTTTGCTTGTTGCTGTTGTTGTTGCAATTGTTGTTGTTGTTGCCACATTCTGGGCAGTGAATTTTGTGAATATGATGATTGATTGATATGATGCTGTTGTTGATGATAATTTATTAAATTCCCGGATTGTTGTTGCATCTGTTGTTGTTGAATTTGTTGTTGCTGTTGTAATTGCTGCTGTTGATGTTGTATTTGCTGCTGTTGCTGCAACTGTTGCATCTGAAGTTGTTGTTGTTGTGGCGGTAAGATGCCTTTAGCAATACTCTTGTTTAATGCAATACTTGCACAACTTTTCACATTTGCACCACCAAAATCATAAATTTCTTCTTGAAATGGTTCTGGGTCTGTTTTTATTTGGGGTTTATATTGCAATGGATATTGTTGCTGTTGTTGTGCAACACGATTCATTATAATATTTATACCCGGCTGATTTCTTTCCAAACTGCCACCACCACTTCTAAAGTTACGATTTATTTCAGCTGGTGATTGTTGTTTCCTTTCTAAACTTCCACTCTTATTGTTACTGATATAACCGCCTCCTTGTACGACCATCTGTTGCTGCTGCTGTTGTTGCTGTTGATTTCTTTCCAAGCTTCCTGTACGATTATTACAATAACTACCACTAACGTAACCTGCTTGTCCACGTTCCAAACTAGCTGAACGTGTTGAATGTACAGTATAAATATCTTGACCAGCACTAAATTGGCGTGTCAATGATGTAGAACGCGTTGACTTAATTGGATTTTGTGCACGTTCTAATGAACTAACACGTGCAACATATGTTGCTGTTGCATTTGGATTTACATTTCGTTCTAAACTACGTGATTTAATATTATTAGCAATATCTTGTTGCTGCTGTTGTTGTTGTTGATTATTAGGATTAGTATTTTGTACATATTGATGCGTTACATATTGAACGACATAACCACCTGCACCTGTATTTGGCATATTTGGAATGTTTTGTTGCTGTTGTTGGTGATGAACATAATGTGATTGTGATGGCGACATCTGATACATCACATTATTATTAAATTGTTGTTGTGATGAAGATGATGAGGATGACGACGAAGACAATGGTAATGATTGAGGTTGCCCCTGTTGTTGTTGAGCAATAAATGTTGAATGCTGTTGTTGATTTGATTGTGTGGAATATTGTTGTAAATTCTGATGATGGTGTTGTTGATGTTGTTGACTTATATATATTTGGTTATTATCTGATAAATTTAATTGATTATTTATTGGTTGTTGTAATGCTTTATACATTGGATCAATTGAATGTGTTTGTTGTGTTAATGCATTTATTATTTCACACGGTATTGGATAAACGGGTGGTAGAGATGATGATGAAGATGATGACGACTGTTGTTGTTGTGGTGATAACATATCTAATGGTACATTATAACGTTCTAATGCATTATTATCTATTAAATTTATGTCATTATCTATATTAATTATATTTTTATCATCGTTATTTTTTATTAATTTATCATTATTTATTATTGTTTTATCCATTATGATTATAGGATCTAATTTTTGTAATTCGGCAGCTGGTATTGTTAATGTTTTTAAACTAATTAAATTATTATCATCAATATCAATATTATTATGTATTTGTGTTTGTGATTGTAATGATGATGATGACGTTATTGACGATGTATTACATTTATTTGAATCAAAATCTACAGCTAATGTATTAAATACCGATGCTGGTGTTGTATACGCAGATGGATTACAACTACGATTCTCATTTTCACGCATTAAATGTGCTAATACAGCTGGATTTTGTGCTATTATGTATGTTTGTGGAGCACCATGATTTGCGTCTGTCCCCAATGATAAAAGAGATGATGAATCTATTAACAAATAAATAAAATATTTTGTTCTTTTATTCAATTATACAATTAAATTCTATTCTACTAACCGGCAAGTGGAACTCTCGCAGGTTTTGGTGGCGGCATATCATCACCAGCACCCCAAGACATTGCAGCAACACGTCTATTTTCACGACGCATTGTTTCACAATCACTGTGGCGTTCCTCAATTAAAATTTCGCTATAAAAACAAAAGAAATTATTCAAATTAATTAAATTATATTTTTCAAACTAAAATAATTTTTGTTTACTATAAAGTTTCTTTGATCGTTTTAAAATCTGGTCGTTTATGTGGTTCATATGCCCAACATTGTGACATTAAAGAATATAAACGTGGTGGACAATTTTGTGGTAATGGAAGACGTTCACTATTCTCTAATTTACCAATAACATCACTATTTTTTACCCCTTGAAAAGGTTTAACTCCCAGCATTAAAATTTCCCAAGTGCAAACACCTAAAATGAAATTAGTTATCAAGTAATTAATTTTATTAAAATTGTATATAAACGCAATTTTATCACTATTATATTATCGCAAATCTTTTCAATAATTAATTAAGATCTCATCTATCTTCATTTCATTCCAAATAAGAATGATAATAGAAATAAATAATTAATTTTCAAGTAAAATAATTAATTACCAAACATCCAAACATCACTGGCTGTTGTGAAGCGTCTGAAATTGATTGATTCTGGTGCCATCCATTTGATTGGTAACATCCCTTTACTTGATGTATAATAAGACTGATCCACCCATCTTGATAAACCAAAATCGGCGAGCTAGAAAATTAAGTAAAAAAGAGATGTTAGAAAATGAAATTAAACAGAAAATCAGTGAAAACTTTGATTTGAAACAATTTTTTAATTTTGAATAAAACAAAACAAAAAAAGAAAACCTAAAAATGTTTGTTTTTTGATCAAAATTTGAAAGATAACATTATATTTATTTAACAATTGAAAAAAGGTAATATTGTATTTGGTTAAACCAGTTAAATGAGATTACATAAAAAGGAAGTCTACAATCTTTTATATAATCGGATGAAAATAAATGAATAGAAAGGGATTACAAAAATTTATTTATTTTATCAAAATAAAGTCAATAATTTAACGTAAACATATTTCGGCTTTCACCGGTTTATTTTTTATTGCTTAGATAAATGTTTTAAAATTATCTTGAAATAAAATACAAAAAGTTATAATACGAAATGAACTATCAAAAATTTAAGACAAACCTTAATACATGTTGCTGAACTAACAAGTACATTACGTGCTGCAATATCACGATGAACAAATTTTTTTGATTCCAAATAACTTAATGCAGTTGATAATTGATAAACATAAATTAACAATGTTCCCAATTTTAATCTAAAAATAAAAGTAAAATAAATTTATTATTTTATTTATAGCAACAAAAAAAACGTGAAAATTAAAAATATAAAAATGAATAATGAAAATTATTGTTGTTCCTGTGGTTACAATGAGAGACAAGAAGAAGTAAATGGAAGAGAAGAAATTGATATTAATAAACGGAAATTTAAAATATACAAAAAAACACAAACGGATGTTTTAACTGGACAGAAGACAATTTGTTTTTGGAGAAATTTAAATGAAGTAAAAAGAAAATTGTTTGAAAACGAAGATTTAAAGATTATTACTCAAACAAGACGAAAAATAGGTGCGACTCTTCCAACATCTGGACGTTTTCGTTTAATTAAATTACAACAATCAGGACCGTGTGGTTTATTAGACGTTCCTGCACCACTTTCACTGGCCGAAGTTTCACCAAAAATAATTTCAACGTCAACAAAAATTCAAGAAGAAAAAAAGGTTATGAAAGAAAAGAAAGAAACACGAGAAAAGAAAGAAACACGAGAAAAGAAAGAAAAAAAGGCGAAGAAAAAGTAACTGTGAAAAAATTCCTTACTTATTTGAATGTTTCTTTAGATATGCCCTTAACTCTCCAAGTCTTGCTAATTCCATAACAATCCATATTGGTGGACTGCTACAAATTCCAATTAAACGAATTATATGAGGATGTTCAAATTTTTGCATTGTATCTAAATTAAATAAAAACATATTAAATTTTATTACGAAAATAGAAAACATTTATTGAATTTCAGTAGAAAAAATTTGTCGACATAAAAGGTTTTAGTGGAAAATTTTGATCATTTATTTTAGTTTTTGCTGATAAAACTTAAGATTGCATTTAAAACAGATTAAAGCCATCAAATAATTTTATCGCTCAAAAGAACTTTTTCATAGTTAACTTTAAATTGCATTCATATTTGATTTTTCCAAAATTGTATTAAATCAATAAAGTTAATACTTACAAGCTTCTTCTAAAAATTTTTCTGTGGTTACAAAATCGGCATCTGCTTTACATGTTTTAACAGCAACATGTATAATACCCATTTTATTATCATTATTATTATCAGATGATGATATACTAGAATCATCACCCTCACTTAAATTTCTTTGTGGTGTAGTTTTTTGTTTTATCCTGCATGTACCAATATGTACATCACCAAATTGGCCAATACCAATAATATCACTTAATGTTATTTGACTTCTATCAAGTTCATAATTTCTTGCTGTAATTAAATAAATATTAAGTCGATAATTATTACAAAAATAAGAAACATTTAATTTTATATTTTAGGTAGTCCACAAGAATTATTTAAAATTTATTTATCGGAATTACCAACTATGAATGTGTCTTGAGTAAATGAAAGATTAAATTATGAAATAACATTTTAAAATTCTTGCATTAATTTAACTTATTTGTTTCTTAAATTATGATAAATCATAAATTAATAATTACCAGCAGGCGTTGAATAATCACCCTCCTCTTCACCTAAACCAATTTCAGCATAATCTTCACTTAATATTGGTGTTGTAAATTCACTACCACTACCACCAATATTTGATACAATTTTATCAATACAAGAACTCATATTATTCTCATTTCTTATATTTTCTGTTGATGAATTATTAGATATTTGTTGTTGGATATCTCGTTTTTGATTTTTTTCTAATGAATTTGTAGCACTACTCGATGGTGTTGGTCTTAATTGAACTGCAAATTATACAAAAAATAAAAACATTTATATCATTCGATAAACAACAAAATTAAAAAGATAAAATAAATAAAAAAGGGTTGAACAGCTGATGAATCATGCAAAAATTTGTGTTTCTACATGTCACAAAAGTTAAAAATAGACGAATACTTTATTTACAATAAAATCATTCGTTCGGATCGACCGACATACATTTAAAAAAATTGTGTGATAACGCAATGTTTTTTATGCATTTTTTAATAATAATTATTTACTTTTAAAGCGAATTGATAAATGATAATCTTTCAATTATTGTTTTTTTTCGATTTTGTTTATTTGCTCAATAAAGAACTTACCAGAACGGTCCCATAAACTAGCATCACTATCACTAATAAGTCTACAATAGCCATCAACCAGATCAGCTATACTTTCAGCAGTCTAAAATTAAAATTAACAATTGTTTAATTAATGAAATAGTTTTTTTATTAGAATAATAAATATAAACAAACCTTAATTCCATTACATGTTATTGATAAATCCTCTGAATTACCACTAATTAATATTTTTAATTGTGTTTTTATTTCATTACAATTACATGATGTATTGTTTCTTTTATCTGTTAATAGTTTTTTATTTGATGAGGGACTATTTGTAACACTTGATAAACTATTGTTACCGCTACTACTATTATTATTAACTTTTATATTATTTATTGATGCTCCTTGTATTGTTGTTGATGATGTTGTTGTTGATGATGATGAAGAAGATGATGATGTTATTGCTGTTGATTGTATTGAATGTTGATGTTGTTGTTGTGTAGTTGATGAAGATGATGATGATGATATTATTTCAGATGATGATGATTGTAAACTATTATTATCTTTATTTGGTAATATACATGTTATAATACGTTCAATATTTAAAAAATCTGCTGCTTTTGTTAATTTTCCTTGTGGATGTGTCATATATGATATCCCAACATGTGGACCAATTACTAAATCAACTGGAATATTCCATCCAGAACCAATACCAACAATAAATTGCTCTTGATCGAATGTATATTGTGTTCTTAATAAATCAAAAAATCTATGAAATGAAAAAAAAAGAAAAAGGGAATTAGTTTAATGCAAATTAAAATGTTCAAAAAGCATTAGTGTGTATTTTTTTTTTAAAAAAATTACTCTGTAATTATATGTTTGAAATACAAGTTTATTTCTAATTTATTTAAATCGCTGGACCTTATAGGTAGTAAATGGAAATGGAGAGGTTTCTCAAAGTAGACGTAAAATTTATAAACTGATTCATTCTATTCTCGAAAATTAGATAATTTCTAATTAGAAAGAACTACAACTAATAATAAAATAGTAATTATAGATATACTAACTTCATCATATAATCCATTTCATTAAAATTATAAACTTTTTTATAACCAGTTTGTATTAATTTTTTTAAATTTTTCTGTTTTATTGTATCTATCACAGATTTTGGTATAAAACTACTGAAACGTATTTCTTTTTCAATATAATCAATATGTTGTTTTTTATCTGACATATTTGTATCTTTAAAATAATGTCTTATCCCTAAACAACATAATTGTATTGCTATATCTTGATCAATATTTGTTATATTTGACTGTATATAATCTTGTTTAACTTGATTAAAATAAAAATGACATGTTGGACGATCCTTTTCATATAATTCTTTAAGACTTTTTGGTATATAACGTACACGTAATTCAGCTTTCCATACACTATTTGAATGACTAACAATATTATTTATTTTTTGTTGTTGCTGTTGTTGTTGTGTTTTTTTATTTATTATTGTTTTATCTAAATTTGGACAATCAACATTTGAACATAACGGATTTGATATATGTGCCATTACTTGTGACATTGATGTATCTGGTGGTATCCATAAAATCTATTTAAAGAAAGAAAAACAAAAGTTAAAATACATAATTAATGAATTATTTTGTTAATTTATTTACATTTATTGAAAAGAAAATAACAAAAATTGGTAACCTAATATTTAAATATTATCAAGATTTGTAAAGAAAGAAGATTATTTCTTTATTTTATTAATAAAATATAATTTATTCGCTAGGTTTGACGTAAATATAATCAACATTTGGCACCATTCTCGACAAAATATTAGGGATTATTCACTTTCTCAGTCAATATGTTATGAGAAGAAACATTCTACACATCTTTACAAATCTTTAGTTATTGCAAGTTTTTATGAATCAAAAATAAAATAAATATAAAAGTTCTTACCTCTTTTGTTAGCATATGACGTAAACGTAATGCATAATAATGACGATTTGGATTATGACCAGGTGACATTGATGTCACTATTAAATTTATTACTTGCTTTACATCAGATGCTTCATCAAAACGGATCATACGAAAACCATGATTTGGTAAATGTACATGTAACGTTTGACTATCTGGTTGTGCTAAAACAGAAAAAAAATAAACGAAATTGGATTATTTTCATTTCTCATTTCTTTTATCTTTAAACAGACAAAAAACAATATTAATAAAATAAATTGAATGAGAATATTTAAAAAGAAAATCAGAATATTCCAATCAACGTAGAAGCAATAATTATAAATTTCTAAAGACTAAATTTGGTAATAATGAAGTAAAATGAGTCAAGTTCAAAATCAAATATTTAAAACTTAAAGCTTTTAATTCTGCACGATGCTGTGATAATAATATTCATATCATAGTTTTTTTACTTAATTATAATCAAGATTATAAAATTTCTGAATGAGAAAATAGAGTTTTTCCTTATTGGATTTCGGAAGAAATTCGATTAATAGAAATTGAGAAAAAAAGCAACTCAGACTTAAAAAAAGAAAAATTGTTTCAATTTTCCGGAGCAAAGTTTCTATTCTATTTCAAATGTTTAAAGAATGAGAAAATTAGAACAGCTGTCTACTTTTTTGTTATTTCCAACATTTCTTCTTCGAATATATAAATTGCATTTCTGATTTGAATCTGGTTTGTTAAATTTAGACTCTAGAAATAAATATATCACAAATAAAATGTATAAAAAATAAAATTTATATACTTACAATTATTTCTAGATGGACTAAAGTGTGGTGAATGACCACGTGATAAATTAATATCACCCATTTTATTGTTTTCAGATGAATTTCTGTTTGTCTTTTTTAAATCAACAGCACCGGCACTTGATGTACGCCAATGTATACCTGTTTCAGATGAATTATTACAAGAAAAACGTGATGGTGAATGAGGACTACGCCCCCTCGATGGGGGGTCACCTAAACCGCCGCCACCACAGCCTGATCCATCATAACTAAAAAATACAAAGAAAACATTAGTAAATTTGAAATCAAATGAATTGTCTTTTATTTTGTAAAAATCAAGTTTTTAAGTTTTGTTTTCGCCGAAATTTACATTGTAATTCCTTTTAAATTTTCGTTCTAAATTTTATCCAGAACTTCATTTTCATAAATAAAGCAACTCTGTTTCAGTATTCACAGTTATTTTTCTTACTTTTACTAAACATAACAGATTATTTTTCCAAAAAAAAAAAAATTAAACTCAGTGGAAAAAAAAAATTATTTAAGAATTTATATTCATTTCCGTTTTAGCTCTTCGTTTCTCAGATCAAAATGAAAAAAATAAAAAAAAATATTAATTTTTGACATTTTCATTTATCATAGTTTTTTTTCTTTTGGTGTATTCTATTTATATTTTTTCAGTAAAATTCTAATTAATTATCTTGGATTAGTGATCTAATTTCGAAAAGATCTTTATAAAAAAAAAAAATATTGCCTATATAAAGAAATTGTTATCTTGATTTGAGTGAAAAAGATTTTATTCTTTTATCATATTTATTTGAATTTGTCCAGGGAGAACAGAACAATATTCAATAGAAAAAGTTGAAACAGAAGAGTTTAGTGTGTGTGTTGAACTTTTCAATCAATAAACATAAACATTCAGTTCTCCCTTTCCATTAAAAAAGTTCATTTGTTCGTAACTATTTATTAGATTTATTAATTTTTATTCTGTTTATTTTCTTGAAATATTTCTTCTTAAATAATCTTAAGGAAAACACATCAAAATAAAAATTACTCTTACATAAAATAATAACTAATATTTTGACAGATTAAAATAAAGAGTACACAAAAGATGTCAAAAGTTATTACAAACAGAATTTATTTTAAATCGGGATTTACTTCAAATTTCATAATCAATTTACTTCATTTCTATTATGATTATTATGAGTGACAGTTTTGTTAACTCTATTTATTTGTGTGTATTTATATATACGTTTGTGTGTAGGACACAAAGAAAAAGAACCCGAAGGAAAATTTGCTTTCTTTTTTCTTTCTTACTTTTTTTTTATTTGTCTATTTTCATACAATTTGTGGGAAAATTTTCTACAATAATTTTCACAACTCATCAAAGAAAGAGAAAAAGGTTAAGTATAATATTTTTCATAATAAATGAATTTAGTTTATGGTTATTTAAAGATAAATAACTTTTCTTCTTTTCATTTTCATTTTAATATTTTTTACGATAAATATTTAAATTTTTTTCTTTATCTCCGATTTCCAAAGTCCTTTATATTTTATTTTATTTATTCAATCGTTTTAATCTCTTTTGTACGTTACTGTATAGGCATGTGTTCTTTTTTTATTTCTTTTTTCAAATATTTAATTGAAATTCTAATTGCAATATAATAATGACTCCATCTTCACAAAATTCTCGGAGTAAAAAAAAAAAAAAAATTCAAAAACAAAAAAAAAAAGGATCCCATTTTAAAGAAAAAGTTGGATAAAAGATAAAAAATAAAATGAGTAATACTTTTTTCTGTCTTGTTCATAATCAAATTAAAATGGAAAAAAACCAACAAAAACATGAACAAAATAGAGAATAAAAAAAATGTGAAAATTCCATGAAAAGAGAAAATTAGCAGGATAAAAGAGTTTAAGTCAATTTTAATTATGTTGATAAAATACTAAGCTCTGTTTTTTTTCCTCTTATAGTTTTATTTTAGTTTTCCTTTTATTATAATTTTCTAATTTCCCTCTAGACATTTTTTTTTGTTTGTATTTAACGAAATAAATTAAATTTATTAAATTATAAAAAAAAGGAAAATCCATTGAATTTTTTCTTTCAAGGATTTTTTTCACTTCATTCTAGAAATTTCTTTGATAAATAAATTAGTTGCTTATGATGAGTTTTCTGTATAATAAATTAAATTACGAACACAAACATCATAATGTAAGACGACTTCGTACTTGATGGGTAAATTAGCCTTTCAATATGATTAACTTTGTAAATAAATTTTCAATTATTTCAACTCCTCATAACGAAACTTTAACATAATTTTATAGAAAATTAAAAATATGAAAAATTGAACAATTCCAAAGAAATAACTGAACATATGAATTTTTCGTAAGTTTTAACAGCGTAGAAAATCTTAATTTGTGTAAGAAGATGACAAATATTTATAAAAAAAAAAAACAAAAATGTAAAAATAAAAGATTCCTTAAAATAAAACAACGTAAATTAATTAATAAATTCTTAAAGAGGAAATATCAAAGGTAAACAACTGTTTATTATTTATAAAAAATTTACATATACATATTTTAGTTCGCCATCTGGACTAAACACGAGATAACATTTTTTTTTGATAAAATCCAACACTATTTAAAAAATAATTTTTAGTGAAAAGATTCAGTTTAATTTTTGTTTCAAGAAAACAAAATACAATTGCCCATATAGAAGCTATATGTGATTAATTTACCTCGTTAATTATATTGTAATTCACACCAAATACCAAACATTTTTTAAAACTGAGAACACAAATGCAATTTACGTAATTTTTTTGAAGCAATACGTAATGTTGCATTTCGGTTTTTTTGGTTGAATATAAATCAAAAAAACAAAGCAAAACATAAAACGAGTAAGTAAGAAAAAATTCTTCAGTAAATAAGGAATCATTATTTTGTGATTTAAAAATGGGTAAAAACATAGTAACGATGGATACGATGATTATGACACTTGTTTTGTTTTTGCTTTTGGTTTTTTTTTGTCACCCAAAAATAGAAACTAATTATAATAAAAACAATTTAATAACAGTTTCTTTGAAATGAAGGTAATTTAATAAGGTAATGAACGTGTTTCAAGTTAAAGAAAATCAAATTAATTCTTCATTTTTATTTTGACTTGTTTAATTGAATGGAAAATGAATATTAATAATATATTTTTTGGTTCGCTTCAAAACGAACAAACAAACAAAAAAAAAAATTAAAAATCCTTTCCATCTTTTTGTTTTCTGTCAACTCCTCCTCCTTTGTGTTAATCAATTTTATTTTATGTGAATAACAATTTGTGTACATTTTCATTTTTGACCAATTCAATCTGTATACAGAATTTGTTGTAACTTTAACAAAAATCAGTCACTTCACTGAGCTTAATTCTTTACCTCTCGCTTTCAAAATAAAATCTTAAAATGTTCCTTTGCAAATAATTTCCAATTTATTTTAACCAATAAACAACATTTTTCTCATTCCAAATTTACCGTTTTGCATCAATCTTTTACTCCATCACAATCAAAACAAATAAGATGAGTCTGATCGATCTTGCCTATTTTTTTCCTTTTCAGTCATTTTAACATTTATTTCGAAATGGAAATCCCAACCCCTATTTGGTAGACGAAAGGCAGTTAAACAGAAAACAGAAGGAAAAAAAATCTTGGTATTTTTCACGTACAAAACGAGAAAAATAAATCTGTAACACTTCCCCACCTTCATTTTTTTTAAAGTAAAAGCCAAAAACCTTAAAAATCAAATAATGCAACGTGACTTAAACATTAAACACACTATAGACATGACATCCACACGAACATCGTTTTAATCATCATCATCATCATTACCATAATAATCATTATAATTGTCGATTAGTGTTTTTTTGTAAAAAGGAAAAGAACGAGAGAAACAAATCTTAAAAACACAAGAAAAAATTTACATTTATGAATAATTAACAAAAAAAAAACTCTTGTAAATGTTTTAGTTATTATTGTTGTTGTTGTTAAAAAATGTTAACAAAAAGAAAATTTTAATTTCATATTAAAAACAGGGGGAAAAAAGTAAAAATTAGAATATTGAGAGTGGAACCTTTATAAATGACCGAAATGTGTTCGATTTTACGCGTCTTATTCATAATTATTAATTATTAAAATTCTTTAATTTGACTAATATATTTGGCAAGTTGTGCATGGCCAATGTATAAAGATTTCACTCAAATATTTTAAAAATAAAATAAAAAAAAACACCTTCTACGATAGACCCATGTTTTAACAATATCCGTTGAACCAACACTGTGACGATTTAAAAGTCGATGTATTGATGAACGACGTTTTAAAATATTCCTTGACAAATGTTGTGGCGGACGTTTACTATTTATATTGTTATTATTGCAATTCACTTGTTTATTATTACAATTTATTTTATTATTATTATTATTTGGATTAGTAGAATTATTTTCTTCACATAATATTTTATAATTAATCACATTTTTAATATTATTTATATCAATTAAATCCGTTTGACTCCAATAATTAAATGAATTTAATAAATTACTGTAATTATTATTGTTAATATCACAAAACATTAATAAATTATCGTAACTTTTTGTTCGTAAAGTTTTTTTTAAATTGTTGTTGTTGATTTTTTTTTTTAATAATAAAAAATTATTTTTATTACATTTTTTTATAAATTCAAATTTATAATTGAATAAAAGATTTTTTATAATTAATTTTGTTGAATTATTTGGATTAATTATATCATTATTTGATATAAAACTTTGACGTTTATTTTTTCTTATTGTTTCATCATTATTGTTTGTATTTAAATAATTTTCCATTTTTTCATCAACTTTATTGAGATCATCTATTCTTTTATTAAAATTATTATTACCATTTATTAAATGGTGACTAGAGAAACAAACAGAATTATTTGAATTTTCTTTTTCGCTAATAATAATTTTATTATAATCATTTGTTTGTTGTTTTTTTCGTATTGATAAATTTAAGCTTCTACGTTGCATAAGAAAACGTTTAAATTTCGTTATTTTTCCTTCTTCATTTTCATTTGAGATTGTTGTTGTTTTTGTTGATGCTGATATAGGTGGTAATTGTGTATTATCTACTAATAATAAGTTATCCTTTTTTTTACGTTCATTTTCACGATTATTATTACCATTCTCATTGTATTGTTTTTTTAAACGTATTTTTTTTTCAAAAAAACTTCTTCTTTTTTTACTATTCTCATTTTCATCAATATCCATTTTTTTATTACTACTACTATTATTATTATTAGTAGTATTAGTAGTAGTTTTTGTATTATCATTATTAGTATTTTTAGAATTATTATTAAAACCAGATGGAAAATCCAATTGGTCTTTATTTAAAAATAACATATTTTCATTTATTTTTTGTTCCAATTTCTCTATATTTACTTCATTGTTTTTCATAATTCTATGATTATCATTTAAAAATGGATAAAATTTAGAATTATCAACAATTAATATTGATTGTCCATCAGAAATTGAATTAAATGATTTTTTATTATCTTTGTTATTTTTATTTAAAATTGGATCAAATTTCCATGTATCTGATAATGAAATATGTTTATTATCAATAACACGTGGTAAACGTGGAAAACGATTATGATATTCTAATTGATTATTTGTTATAGTTTTACTA
Source organism: Pedicia rivosa (assembly GCA_963082725.1). Lineage (NCBI taxonomy): Eukaryota > Metazoa > Arthropoda > Insecta > Diptera > Pediciidae > Pedicia > Pedicia rivosa. The sequence continues at coordinate 33,527,302 of OY720152.1, read as the reverse complement.
TCAATAATTAAGTCATTGAATAATGATAAATTACGTTCTATACGTTCGTCAATACTTAGTAATTCATTACCAGTTTTGTCATCATCTTTCATATTTATTGGTCTAGAAATAAGGTCACTTCTTGGATTAACATTTGTTGTTGTTTGACTTGTTGTGGTTTTATTTCCTGTCATTTCTCTTCGTTTATAAATTTCATCCTCTAATTTTTTTATCACAGAAATATCCAATCTTGTTATATCAGAATCTGATGTATTTGTTGGATAAAATATTGATTGTGAATAATTTTCTAATTGTTGTTGTTCTTGATGTGTTGATGATTTGTTTGCTGCTGGTGTTGCTGTTTGTGTTGTTGTTGCTGTTGTAAATACAATTTTTATAAAATTATTAAAAGTATTTGGTAAACTGGATGGCCTCGAAAGAATGTTCGAAAATTTGTTTCTTTCACGTATTCTATTTTTATCTAAATTGACAATATTACCATTTTGTTTTCTCATTTGTACAGAATTACTAAAATTTGTAGATAGATGCTGATGTTGTTGTTGCGATGATGACTGTAATAAATTCATTTGTTTTATTTGTTCCTTTTGTTGTGACGTTGAAATACCATTTTGATTATCATTAAATCCAGGAATTTTACTTTCATTTGGTTTAATTATTTTATTTTGTTTTTTAGTATCTTTTTTTTTAAGAATGATATCATCATCATGATCATCATCATTATTGTCATAATAATCATCATCATCAATATAATTTGAATTTTTTAATGATTTACAAATTGTTTCATATTCATGCTCATAAATGTTCTCAATTTGTTTATTTTTTATTTGATTAATTCTCGAATCCATTGTTTTATTATTGTTTTTTTTATCTTCGTCTATTTTGAATTAAAAAATAAAAAAAGAATTTAATGGTTGAATTAACGATAATATATTCTATGCAAATATTACAAAAATATATTAGATATATTAGAAATTAAGGTTTCTCTCTTATAATATTTCATACTTTTTTTCCTTCCTTTATTATGTGTTTATCTGTCTTTGTCTTCTTTCAAACAAAATTGTAACCTTTTGTTTATAATCACACTAAATTTTTTCTTTTTCTTTATTTTTTATTTATCACGTTTAAATAATTTTCACAGATAATATTTAAATTATTTTTATTGCTTCCATACTTTTATAAACAATAATTTACAAATTTAAATTTTTTTCCTTCTCTTACAAATATTTTTTTCACACGATTAAAATACATCGGAGCATAATATTTTTTAAATTTTTAATTTTTTTTTAATAATTTTCTAATTAATAAATAATAACAATTTTCTTAATTTTATTAAGTCACTTCATGGCTTCATCAACTTCACTAATCGCCCACTTAACTTACGTATCCATACGATAATCTTTATAAAATTTGTTTTTTGAAAGGTCTAAACGTTAAACGAAAAACCAAAACAGAAATACATTTTAAAAGACAGAGACAAAAGACAAAACAAAACAAAAAATTCAAAATATTAAAATTATGCAATCAAATTTTAAATAATCAAAAAAAAATTGTAAGAAACAATTTGCAAATTATTATTATTCTTATTTTTTAAGATTTCATTTTTTATATTTATTAAGATACTTCACGTAAGTCGGAAGAAAAATCTTTAACAAAAAGAATTAAATTGTTTGTGAAATACAACGAAAAAAAAAAGAATGTGGTCAATTGTGTGGGTTTTTCTCTTTTAATATGTGAATATGCCTGGAATTTAGTTTTCATCATTTATGTTTTTTTTATTATTTTTTATTTTGGTTTTCTAAAATCGATAAGTCAGTTAGTTTTTAGTGAAGCAAATACGTAAAGCGAGAGATAATTTTTCCTTCAAATCTTCAAAAATAATTATTTATCGTGTCTCTTTTATTTAAGTTAGCTTAAAGATGAGGATGACCTCCAATTTTTTTTCTTTCCTCAGTTTTGTTTTTGTTTTTTTTTTAGTTATTTGATTAAAGAATTATTAATAATAGTTGATCGACCTTATAAGACATTTTGATCTTCTATTCTTTTTTCGTTTACTTATTTCGTTTCGATATTTATTTTTTTAAGTTTAGTGCGGGCGTTTTTCTTCTTTAAATTTTTTTATTGTTTTGATGGTATTTTGAAATGTAATTTTCATCATTTTTTATTTATTTATTTCAGTATGAAACTTTTTATAAATTAATCATTAATTCATCATTTATCATCATCACTGGATTTTTAAGGCAAATAACAAAAAAAAAATCACTAAACTAAAAAGTAGATGAAAAAAAGTGTTTATTGTTGCGTGACAGTTACAGTTACACACACACCCAGTTTAAAAAATAAAAATTCCACAAAAACAAAATGCAAAATACGGTAATTTATTGATGTGTTCATAAACCATAAATATATATTTTTCTCCTTCATATATTTTCTTTTAATTAAATTAATTCACTTATTAAATTTTCCAAATTCTTCTCGGTTAGAAAATATATTCTACAATTATTTACAGTTGCAATAGTAGCATCAGAAAGAAAAACACTTTAACTTGGCACTTCCCATCAAAGAAGACAAATCAACAAAATATATATATTTATATTATTTACGTCCTCTATTTGACGAAGCGACAAACGACGAGTTGAAAAAGATCTTAATAAATGACTTTAGTTTTAGATCTTAAACAAAACAGCACAAAACATAGAACATACAATATTAGAAGAAACCAAAAAAAAAAAAATAGTAAGAAAACACAACAAAAACAAAAAACAACGTACAAAGCAAACGGCTGTCAACTCAAAACTGATTGTCGTTTAAAAAAAAGTTAAGACAAACCGAAAATAAAAAAAAAAAACAACAAAAATAAACTATGAAAACCAAAAAACTAAAATAACAACAAAGATATACAGAAACAAACAAACAAACCGAATCGAAACGAAATAAACGTAAAATAGACTCAAAATCATCATCATCATTATCATCATCATAATCATCATCACAACATCAATATGATTCAAGGCATAAACAATTCGCGTTTTGATATTTAGTTTAGACACGTTTTTGTTTGTTTGGAGGACGCGAAAAATCTATACATTTGATGTCGGTAATGTTATGCATGTGTGTCTGTATGTGTCTGTGCGCCTTAAATTTAAAATTTTACCACATACCGTTTTGTTAAAGCCATTATAGTATAGTAGACTTACTATATCTCTCTCGTTCTCTATAGTCTTTAATATTTAATAGTTTTATAATTCATATAAAATATTAAATCCAGGTGAAAAATAAATCATCAATTATGAAAATATGAAGAAATTAAAGATAGAAAAAAATCGCGGAAACAAAAACATTTTTTTTAAGTTTAAAATTTATTAAAAAAAAATCATCGCTTTCTCCTCTACAAAATAATCATCCTACACAATTCATGCGTTAATTGCGAAAATAAAAAACTAAACTCAACAAGAAAAAAAAAACAACAAATTTATTTTCTTACAAACAACAAATAATAAATAAAATTGAAGTGTGGATGAAAGATAAATGCGACAAAAAATCTTTAAAAGACTGAAATGAAGATGAAAATAAAGTTGATAGTAATGGAATAATATATTATAGAATATATAAACGAAGGTGGCTAAAGGCAAGAAGAAGACGATAAACAATAAAGAAAAAATTAAGAAGGTAGAGCTTGAAAAAAAAGAAGAAGGTAGAAACAATAAAAATATAAATAAAGCTAACAAAAGTATCACAAAAACTTAAGTCAGTTAAGTCACTTAAGTAATAATCGTATAATAATAACAACATCCATCATCTTCAATTTACTATCTTATCTTCAGCTTAACTAAAAACAAAAAAAAAGCATAAAGTTTGTTAGGTCATTTTTCTTTCATGTGTCGTCTTCTGTTTTTTTTTATTCAACAGTTTCAACTTAACTTCATTTTACCTTTTGTATTCTTTAACATGTCTTTATACTGATCGAAATGCGGAAAAGAGAGAAAGATATATTAGAATCATAATTTTAGCTCATAGTTCACATTAAAAAAAAGTTTTATTTATAAACAAAAAAAATTCACGCGCGAGTATCCGCGTTAAAATTATGCATTGTGTAATCCATACATAGCGATTAAACGCGATTAAGCCAAAAAAAATTATTATTATAAATTTCAATTGTTTATTTATGCTTATTTTTTTTTATGAAAGCGAAAATTTTGTTTTTATTTTTTTGTTTATTTTTTCTTTAATTTAATTTTGGAGGCGAAGGCGAATATTAACTGTTTTAAAAAGAAATCATTGCACTCGATTAAATTAAATTTATATAAATTTTATTAGATGAACATTTTTATGAATACAACAAAACAAAAACAAAAAAAAAACTCGATTTTATATTTAATAAATTTCTAAAACAATTTTCAATAAAACTATCTCATAATTAGAAGGCGCTTTTTTATTAATCAAAATAAAAAGTATGTAAACGAATATAAAATAAATAATAAAAGAAAGAAACACACCTTTATTTATATGCTTTTTATATTAATAATTAGAAAGAATAGGATAGAAATAAGTTTGATGTTTTAGTAAGAATTTTGAGGTTGCATCCGAAAGTTTCACTAAAATGTATTAATTTCCCTAGTTAAATAATTGAAATTCATTTCCCTATTTGTATGTTAAAGTTCTTTAATTGAATCTACTCAGTCACTTTTCAGACCCAGAGGAACTACCGTTCCAACTCAAAATTACAAGAGCTGTCTAAAAATATTGCGGAAGTCTAATAATAATATTTGTTTTTATTCAAATAAATTTCTTAATGCAAAATATCGACACCACGAAAACAATTCAACCACAATTCAGTATCAGACACCCATGATAATAATAATCGTTGCCAAGTTTATCGACATAAGGAAGTAGGTAGTATAGGAAAATAAGAATTTTAGTGAAACTTTCGGATGCAGCCTTAGATATCATAGGAATATATTGTCAGAAAGAGATAACGATATAATAATGTCATAATGCAAATTTATTCTTACCCATTATATTATTACTGATTATTTATTATTTATTATTAATAATCGCAAAATATTATAAAATTTATGTGATCAAAAAAGATTTGTTTCTCTATAAAGAAAATATAAATAATGTTTACTAGATATTCTAGTCACGTTTTCTTCTGTTCCTTTACCTTTCTCTCTATCTGTTTCTTATAATTTTTGATGTTAATGTCTTGTGAGAGGGTGCGTCAACTTTAACTTTATGTAAAGAAATAGATTCTTCATTTTAATTTTTCAATAATAGATTTTTCATTTTAATTTTTGACATTCTTTTCAATTATTATTATTATTTGGGGATTTTTCTGCTCATAAATAATTAATGGTAGAAGGAATTGTATTTTTCTTATCAAAAATATCTATATGAATATTTTATAAAATTTTAATTTAGAATTTTTTGCTTAATTACAAAACACATTAAATAATTTGCAGAGACAAATAGGTGTGTCAATGACGATTCGATTCCAGTAATTGAAATGACGACATTGGACGTGATTTGTTGAAATACATTTTGATGCATAAACGGAAATTATATTTAAACTTTTGGTTTTAACTTTAATAGATCTGACAAACCCTACAATTTTGATTCTTAATGTGACATTCTTAATCACTTTTGTGATAGAAACTGTAAAATATTTTTAACAAATCTATGTAAAATCAGTTATTCAGTAAAGCGAAAGATATTACTAAAAAAACAGATTGAATACTGAAAAAATATTTTATTTAAATAAATTAAAGATTACATCCGTGTTAATCATCATCGCATTAAAAATAAACCATAGGCACAGGAAAACTCTTATAGATACAAAAAAAAATACAAGAAGAAAAAAAGGAACAATTATTATTATTATTCAGGGATTAACACAAGCGGAAACAAAAGAAAAATACAAGCAGAAAAAAAATAAATAAAAAAAACGCGATAAGAAATTACCATTTAAATAAAATATTGTATTTTTCTTTACAATAAATTTTGTTTTATTAAAAAAACAAAAACAAAAATCTTTTACATAAGAAAACCCACAAAATACTCAAAAAAGAAAAGAATGATAATTCATATTATGTTTGACTTAAACTTCCAGTGTTGTGTGTTTGTTTGCTTTTTTTTTGTATTATTATTATTCATTTTATATAAAATATAAGAAAACAAAAGACAATAATAAAATATAACATTCACCTTATTTTTGTTTCTCTCAAAAGAACAAAAAAAAATTCCAGATGACGCTGGATAGGCATTTGTTGTTTTTTTAAATAATAAGAAGAAAAAAAAAAATGAAAGATAAGACATCTTCATAATAATATAGAGTATAAAATATAGTATAAAAAAAACAGTTTACAAGTTCCACTCTACTTATTTTTTAAGTGTGGTTTTATTTTTATTTTCTTACTTTATAATTTTTTTGTATTTTTTCTTTCAGTGGAAAATAAAAATTTCAAAACAATTACAAAATATTATTTTAGTTTAAGGTTTTTGTGTTTTTTCTTGCATCTTCAGTTATCGGTCGCTCGCTTTTATGTGTCGTGTTGGGTGTACTTTGAATACGTACGTTGGCAGACCCGTTTTTTATTTTTATTGCATATATGAAAATTTTATAAAGGCTAAATTCAAAACATTATATTTTCCCTTCTTCTTCTACTCCCCTTTAACCATATTGCTTTGCACATTAAATTTATAATGCAAAACTTATTTACACTTTGAATTTATATCGTTGATAATTTTGACACTATAAAGTTGCATAGTGATCGCCGCAAGGGTCTTCTGCCACTGTCTCTTTTTGTTTTCTATTTTAGTTTTAACGGTATTTTAACGTTGATTTAATTAGTTGCCTAAATTAAATTTTTATTATATTTAATTCAAAAATGATGACAAAAAAGATTCTGGTTTAATTTCTAGATTAGAAAATAGAAAACCTCTTCATTCGTGTAAAAAATGTAATATATATTCGTGTATTCTTACTGATTCTTATTAAAAATATATATATTTTAATAAGAGGATAACCACAGAATAAATGAACAAAATTATTTACTGATTAACCACACTAATTGTTTCATCAATTTTCTTACATCATGTCACATAAATATTGCGGTTTTTCATATTAAAAATTAATCAATTATTAAACTTAAACAGATAATTGTGGTTATACACACAGAATGAAAGATAAAACGTTTCGAATGTTACCTTATACATGCGCAAAGATTTATTAAAAAGTCAAAGGTAATTTCTAGTTAACTCTTATGAAGAAGGTAAATGAAATGAAATTACATATTTTATTTAATTAAATTTAATATTGATCATTAAATTCAAACTAATACCGTCATTTGTTGATTTGTTGAAAACATATTTTCATATAAGAAAACATTAAAATAAAAGCGTGGGGTTTTGTTGATGATGCTTTTTTTTTATTTATTAAAAACCAGGTTGAATATCTCTCACTCTCTTTAAATGTCTGAATAAAATTATAAAAAATCTTTTCATGTGGTAAATTGCAGTTTAAAACTAAAACTAAAAATAAAATAAAGTTTCTCTATAAATTATTAAGGAAGAACATTGAGAATTTTTTAAGGGAATAAAATAAAAATATAAAAAGAGAGAAAAATGTAAAGAAACAGATTTGGTTCAGTTATTTATCCAATTAAAGATTGTAAATGGTTGTGGTTTCTGTTTAATTTTTATGTCTTTTCGCAAAAAAAAGTTGAAATTATATTTTTATTACATAATTTTAAGTTTAGTTATTTAGCTTAGAAATACCATAAAAAAGATATTTTAATGTTGGTGACAAAAGTTCTTAAAATAAAAACAAGAAGTATCCAAGAATTCTTGGATAAAATTTGATCATAACAATTAATAACCAGACCTTAAAAAATTCATAGTCCTTCAATTAAATAATACTTTTTGATTGGCAAATATAAGACGTAATAAAATCTTTCTCTTTGCAACACTTGAAAGTAACTATAAAGGCGTCATAATTCCCTTTCTGTTTTTCTGTAAAAGTAATAATAATAATAAATGTATTCGTAATTATGTAAGTACGATCTAATTAAAAATTAAATTAATGTAATTTTATAAAAACACAGGATCAATTAAAAAAACAATGTTAATAAATTAACTGACCAGACTAAAAATTTAATAATAGAATATAAATAAAATATAATTTCCGTTTTGTGTTATATATTCATTCTGTATCTCTTTTTATTCTTTCGCCTTTTCTACCGGATGTATACTCTCTTTCTCTCTCTTTCACCCTCTGTTTTGATGTGTGATAAAACTTAAATCAAATTAATTTCAATATAAAACAAAAAAATATGTGTGTAAATGAACTTTAATTTATTTGTTGTAATTGTATTAAAAATCATAAATAACTTAACACACTTGTTACTATAAATTTTTTTTTTAACAAACCGGAAGAATTATTGTTTGTGCATATATAGACATAATATTTTTAATAAGTTATGAGTATATATACCTATAACGACAATCTTACTATAATAATAAAAATAGTTTCAAAGTAACAGCAAGATTATTATTTAAGTCTCTCTAATATTCTTTTTTGGCTTCTAAGTGATGCGGATAGGGGCTTTGAACTATAATTAAACATTTTTTTCTCTTCTCTTGTTTTTTTATTGAGATATTTTATAAACGACTTTTGTTTCAAAAAACGCCAGGTTGAAAACTTTAATTTATGAGATAAGTACATAATTAATTACTTTTAATCTGGTTTTAGTGATGATTACAACCGGTAAACGCAAAATGATTAAATTTGCCAAAAGTCATTATTGATCCATTTTTTTTCTTCTATAATTTGCAAAATTTTCTCTTTTAAAACTTTAATCCGATTTCTTTCATAAAACTTTTAGCGCTAAATTTTATACAGAGAGAAAACATAAGTTAATCAATAATACATTTTATTTAAATTTATTTTATAAGATTTTTGAAATAGTTATCGAATCCTAAAATAAGGATTTATTTATAAATTCATGAATCTTCAAATAATTAAATGGAAACTTTTCAATTATACATTATTCAATATTCTGCCTTAGTTAACATTAAAAAATGATATAATTCCAATGTTGACAACAATAAATCAAAATTAACAAACCATATTATCTATACTGAAATAATATATTTATATAAAAAATTTCACACTAAATTATAATCTAATCATGTATCTCAAAAATAATGTATGTAATTTTTATTTAAAAGATTTGTATGTTCGCATGTGGTTAAAGCAAAATTGTGTATTAAATAAATATATAGACGACGATCAAGGGAAGTGTGTGAGAAAAAAAAGACGTCGGAAAAGAATATAAAAATATTTTTATCACCATAAAAGTTTAATGAACTTTTAAGTACAAAAAAAAATCAATGTTTCTTCATTACACGACTAAAGCTCATTACACACTAAAGCTAAACTTGTTTCAAAATAATAATATATAATTATAATAAAGGGTGAATAAATGAGGTGTTATTGATTTAAATATTTGTTGTTTCATATATGGTTATTTAATAAGTGGGTTGAAAACCCAAAATGAAATATTCATTGTGTGTGTCATGACCTTTTTAATATATAAACATTTGAATGACTTTAGTGTCCTCAATAGAGACAAACCCATCGTATTTTTTCCTAAACTTAAATAATTAAACTTTTGTCTTTGGATTATCACATTTTTTATGACTTTTAGAAAAATTTATGGTACAAACGTTGAACGAAAACTATTGAAATATATCATGCAACTGAAATAATTCAATAGGCAAACCAATAGCCTTTCGTTTTCATCGTTGCTCCATTCCATTGTCAGAAAATGTTTCGTGCCAAAAATATATATTATTATTTTATTTTAAGTATTTTTTTTATTATCTAAAATTATTTATTTGATAAAATCATATCATCATACTTTTTTTGGTTCTAAGTCTATTATCAGTGTTTACTTACAAAGAATTAACATAAAAACCTACATATAAAGATGATTTACAATTTGACAATATGAATTTAAAAGATAAATGATCACCATTAACATCCATATACCGTGGTAGTGATAACATTCTCAACTATTATTTTTTAAGTTAAATTGTTGGTGAAAATATTGTTCAGATTCCATATAATAGAAGATTCTGAGTTTCTATCATATTCAGAATTGCTTGCACGCCAATTAAATACAAATGACAAAATTAAGATGGAATCATGTTTTTTAACTTCCACAAGAATTTTAATTTGGACTGCCCACATTGCTTCATTATATTTTTTATACTACCAGAATGACTAAATTACAGAAGAATAAGATAAATTTATACCAGTTCAGATCGAACTATGAAAAATTAACAGTTCCAACATTACCTTTGTGTTTAGTCCATTAGACTAACTAAATATAAATATAATTAACCGGAAGTGGCATACAACAAAATAACTTAATTTTTTTTTTCGGTTTCCGATTTTATTCAAAAAAAAAAAAAAAAATAGAGAACCCAACAAAAAGGCACTACTAAAAACCGTTGTTTTAATTAAATAATGCAGAAAACTATGTGGGAAACATATTTTATAATTATGAATTTTTAGTCCAATAAAACTTCATTGGAATTGGACAGAAAGAAAAAAACAAAATAAAAAAAAAATCAGAAAACAACAAATTATGGTAAAACAAAATTTACAAAAACAAAAACTCTTCCATTTAAATATTTTTACGGACTTGAAATTAAAAGAATTTAAAAAAAATTGTCGTAAGTTTTAAATATTTTTCAATAATTTCAGTTTATTGTTTTAAATCTGATTTCTTGGATTTGATTGTAATGAAAAAAAAGCAAAATAAAAAAACAACAAAAAGAAAATCGTTCTTTAATACGCTCGTGTAATTTTGCTTCAGTGAAAGATTTTGTTTATTTATTTTTTTTTGGATAAGAAATACTTTTTATGGGTCAAAAGATTTTGCTAGATCTTTTTCTTCGTTTTTATTTTTATTTTTTTATTTTTCGTTAAAAAAGTTCTAAAACAAAACGATGTTTCAACATTAAGAAACTTAAGGAGAATATTGATTTTCTTATCTTAAATAGGCAATTTAAAATGATAATAATTTTTTTTCTTTTTTATACTTGTTTCGTAATTTATTTTAGTGTGAATTTCAGTGAACCGATACCATGTAAAATAACTTCTTTCCTTTAAGAATATGAATTTTATTTGTATCAATTTAATAAATCGTACCCAGTAACCACACTAAGAAATTTCACGCCCCACAATTTTAGATGGAAGTATGGTTGGGTCAATTTAATATTATTTTGGTTAGACCTTTTGATTTAATCGAAAATTTTACTTAATTACCGTTGATTTATATTCTTGAAATTGAAAAACCTTTTCTTTTTTATAAATTAGAATTCTAAGAAACAAATCTATTACTTAAACCAAACCCAATTTAATTGGCAATAATTTCATTTCAATTTTAGATAAAAATCTAGAAAATTTTGTAATTAAATATAATTGGTTTTCTATATTACTATTAGTTGACTTATTATAATATTTCACACAACTAAAGCTTAAAAATTATTTTCATTAATTTAACTACTTATTGTGTGTAAATAATTTAACACTTTTAAAATAAACTTAATATAGAACGAACGTATGTAAATAACCTTAATGATCGAAATTAAATGACAAAATTAATGTGTGTAAATTAAAAATTGTTTTTCTCATCATTTTTATAAATATTATAAAAATAATTAGCAACGTACGTACAACATAAAAAAAAACGTCAAACAAATCCTGTTTTATAAAAGAAACATAAGAAATGAAAAAATGATCTTTTTTTTTCTTATGACAAAAAATATACAAATTCTCGCCAATTCTGTTCAATTAACAATTTTTTTTTAATATTTAATGTGACAACTTTTTTTTCTTATTTAATTTGATTTTTTTTTCTTTTACAAGAAAGAATTTTTAAATTCAATTATTATTTTTTTATAATCTCTTTTCCCTCTTTAGTTTTCGTTTACAAAAAATAAATAAATAAAGACACAAAACTTGTTGAAATTGATCCGTTGCGTTCGTTTAGTTCAAAAATGTATAACTTATATTTTTTATTGTTAAATTTAAATAATAAAATATATTATTTTTGTTAGTTTGTATCTTTCTTCTATATAATAATTATAATATTTCTCTGGAATTACGTCCGTAAAGTCTAAATCCAAGTAAAACAATTACTATCTAAGAATTATCAGTAAACACAACAGCAAACATATAATTTTCGATTGAGTATCTTAATACTTGTTATAAAGAATATTATTTATATGTTAAATTAAATCCTTTCATACTTAACGTACTGAAATATAAAAGTATACAACAAAATCTAAACTAATTATTTTAATGCCGCTAAATTAATGGATGTTTTAAATGGTGAAAAGAAGTCAGAAATGACAGAAGGGGTGAAAAATATGTAAGATGATATAATACACGAAAATTCATCAACAAAAATAATAGCATAGTAACATGAAAAGTTACTTTCTTATATTAAAATTTCTTCTCCAATCGTATGGTTTCAATCACACGGATAAACATATTTTTAATTATGAAAAACAACAACAAAAAGAAATCATGATTTTTGAAAATTTGACCAATTGCAGTATACGAATCTATTTTTACCATTAGTTTTACATACTTTAGTAAATAAATAAATAGCAAATATATAAAAAGTGCAAATAAAAATAAAACAGATAAAAAGTGTTAAAGTGTCAAAGTATTTAATAATAAAAATCAATCAATTGAAATATTTAACATTTTTCATTTATCTTATATTTTTTTTCCTTTCTTTCTCTTTATGATTCAATTAAATAATGCAATAAATTGTTTTTTTTGTTTAGTTTAAAAAAATTATATATGCAAATATTTAATAATAAAGAAACAAAAATAATAATCAATTCTCTCATATTCAAATAATTTAATAAAAAAAAACAAAAGACAAATATACGTAGTGAGTACTTTTTTCTTCGTATAAAGATATTTACTATACTTTTTGTCTTGTCACATTCTTCTAATTCTTTTTATAACAACAACAGCAATAACAACAAAGAAATGAATAACAAATTAATTTCTTATTGTCCTGTCTGCCTCCTCTCTGCTATTTTAAATCTGTTTAAGAATTAACAACAAGAAACAACACGAATTATTAAAAATTAAGTTATAAATAATATGTTAAGTGTAATTAAGTAATCATGCATATACTTAAGCCTTTCGAGAGTTCGTGCAATTGAATTAATTAATTTGAAATACAATAAATAAAGAAATTGAATGACAAAAAAAATTATTTTTGCATTTGCAAACATTAGCAAAAGTAAAATATTGTTACTTATAATCAATATCCTGTTTTGTCTATAAAGTTTTTTATTTATAAAAAAAACGTCTAAATATGGATTTTATTAGCAGAAAAAAAATTAATTCATGCATGCATTCAAGTATTTCTTTTTCGTTCATTTATTTTGTTTGACAAATAAATCAAATGAAAGAGAGAAAAAAAAACAAATAAATAACACAGAGAAAAAAGAAAAATATGCATATAAATTGATTTGACTAAAAAAAAATCAATAAAAATATTCGCGAATCTAAATACTTTAAAATTATTACCGTTTGGATTATCTACGATATGGGTAAGTGTGTCCAGTTGTCCAATGAAAATGTAAAATGGGAAAAATTGGGGTTATAATGAATAAATAAGTCTGGTTTGATTTGTGTTCGTTGTCTAAAGATGTATAATATTGTCGTTAGATTAAATTAAGTATAATGGTAAAGGACAAAAAAGGATATATAGTCTGGGCATCGCATCATATTATGGTTGAATAATAATATAATATTCATACAAACACACACATACCTGCATACATATATGCATAAAGAAATAAAATAATACATATGTGATATTCATGAATATATAAATAGAGACGCCGGCTGTTTTAACGTTAATATGTAAATTAAGTAAGCACCTATGATACCACACACATATAGTATGAAACGCACAGCAGATGAAAATAAACAAAAATTGTATATTATAAATGACACACAAACAACAACGAAAACAACAATATGGTTTATTTAACAAAAAGAAGAAGACAATCTTCCATATATTGGATTAACTCATATAGTGATTTTTTTCTTATAAAATTTTAAAAAACATCTACAAATAGTTAGTTAGTTAGTATTTTATAAGTGTTAATCAAATATCAGTTTTTTGTACTTCTTCATCATCGTCTTTCAACATTAATTCTTTCAGTCTTATATATATGTCGATTTTTACGCAAATAATTCTCTTATGATTATTTAGTTACGTTTATTAGAACTTCTTCTTGTTTGTCTGTATTTATTTTGTATGAACAAAATCAACTAACTCTGTACAGTCAGTGCTAAAAATTTGAACAGAGAATATTTCGTGTAAAAATGTAAACAATTTGCAACAACATTATTCTATTTTTTTTAATATGATTGATGTTATGCTCATAAAGAGAAACGCAAAGATAAAAAAAGTGAATTAGATTTACTTGAATTTTTGGTTAAATTTAAAGTGAAACCAGTTTTTTTTTATATACCTACTATCCTAATGAAATTTTTTCTCAGATACAAATTTTTTTGTTCATTTACTATATAATTTTTAAAAACGAATTACAAAATATTATCTATTTATATTTACATTTCTATCTTTTTACATATGTTTTTTACATATGTGAGCTTAAATTGTTGTATTGAATCCAATTTTACCATTAAAACAAACTAATTAATATTACTTAATTTATAACATTTGTATAAGTAAGTTATTGTAGTTTATGCTTCGCGGTAAATAAATTTAAGAGACAAACTCAAGTACATATTAATATTTTTTATTGTTACTAAACTATAATTATTGTGAAAAAGACAAATGTAACATAGTCATTGTACTTCCTTTATATTAAACATCATTTGTTCAAAAACTAATTTTTAGAAAGGAGACATATATGAATCGATAACTACTCAATCAACTTATTTTCCCTATTCAAAACAAACTCAATGCCAATTGCATGAAATATTGCATAAAATGATTACCAATGAAATATTAAAGTGAAATGCAAACAAAATGTAAAAAAATAAAATTGATCTGCCAATCATTTTATAAATGTATATTACCTTCTAACAACAGAAATTCTAAAATATATTCCATGATTTTGAGTTTATTAAATAATTTGTGTAGACATACGTCACTCATGAAAAAAAAAAAAAAAAATGTATTTTTAATTTAATTAAAAAAAGAAGTCTACATTTTATAATTTAGAGAAAATCATCAAACCGAATCCAATAAAATGGACAATGACAGTGACATAATTTTTGAGAATTTTTTTTTATTACATTAGAATAATAATTACACACACGTTTTAATTTATCATCATCATCACCATTCTAGACTGACTGATATATACGTAATTTTAATTGAATAATATAAAATTGTTTCTGTTGTTGACTTCAATAATCATTTAATGTATAATCATCAAAATAAATTTGTGTACATTGTTTATTATATAGAAAGAAAGAAAACACCAAAAAATGTGATAACATTAAATATTTGTTGAAAAGATCAACACATTTTAATGATGACGACATCATTGACACTGACACCTTTTGACACTCTTAAATGTTTTTATCGGGTTAATTTTATTTTTATTCTTATCGCTGACTTTAATCAATGTTCTAGTTTATGTTTTTATTATGTAAACGTTATAGTTTGTCTCTATATACTTACTGAATGGAAAAAAGAATTATTTATTTGTTGTTGTTGGTTGTGTGTGTTGATGATTAAAAAATAATATTGCATTTTTATCTTTGCATAGTTTACAACGGTAGCTTAATATGACATTAATATAAAACGTTTGAAATTATTGGATTATAAAGATAAGAAAATGTCAACTTAGATAAAGGATTATGATTAACACAACAGCAACAACATAAGTTCAATTAGAATTTAGATATTTATCAGAACTGTCTTCTTATTAAACTAGTTTTAAAGTGTTGAAAGATCTCACGTTAAAATCTCGATTGTAACATGATTTCTTTCTTCAAAAAAAAAAATGTAATAATCTTGAACTCCTCTTCTCTCTTGTTTATCGATTAATTTTAAATAATTTTCATACAAGATGATTTACCGAAATGATTATTTTTTTTCAATTTTAAACAACAAATTTTATTAATTCAATTGATTAAGTATGAATTTAAAATCTCAAAATGATCCAATAAAGAGTTCTACAGTCTAAAAGAAAGAATTATTATTCTACTAATCTAAAATGTATTTTACATTTATATTTTATATTAATTAAATTCCAAATATATAGTTAAATAAACTGATTAATCTCACAAATAAATAAATCTTCAATCTTATTTTCGATAGTAAAAAAATTATAATGACTCTGCTGCTTCTGTTTGATACAAATTTTTAATATGTCGGCATATTTTATTTAAATTTATTATTAAATTTTTAATTACCTTTTTTAAGCTTTTTACGACTTTTATTTTTTTAAAGAGTCAATAAGGACAAAAAAATAGCGAAAATATAAAAAAAGTAAACAATAACAGAAAAAACAGGCCAACGCGAAAACAAGCATTAACTTATCTATATTCTAACAGTCTATTTTTTCGTTGGCTCTTTAAAACAAAAATAAACTTCTAATGTTTTATTCACGAATAATAATAACAAAAACAACAATAAAACATACCAAAACTCCTTCTCAAACTTATAAATTGTGGTTTCTAAATCTTTTTATTCTTTCTCTATCAGCGCATACATATTTTGATGATGATGATGGCAGGATATTATAGTAGACTTTGTTGTTGTTTTTTTATAGAAGTAAAAAGAAGAAAAATCAATCAATATTCTGATAATATTGTCTTGAATTCCAATTCGCTTGAGTTGAATTTACTAAATTGTCGGTCAAAAAATATAGCAAAAAATAAATTTGAATGCTTTCCTGAATTCAAAATGATTGATTTCCAGTGTTTCACACACATTATTATAATAAAAAAAACTTTTATTAGATTTCTTTTCTGTTCAGTAAGGAATTTTTTATTTAATTTAAATTTTATTTATTATTTTGTTTTAAAAATATTTAATTGTTGAAGTGAAGAAATAAAATTTGTTACTGAAAGAAAGAGTCCGAAAGAGTTGAGTATACATAATTTAATAAGCAAAATTCTACAAATTAAAATTCTCGATTAAAATTCCTCTCCTCAATGGAATAATTAATTTTCTCTAAAGACTACGTTGAAAAAATCTTTTTAGAAAAAAAAAATGAATGGAAGAAATTATTCAT
This sequence comes from Pedicia rivosa, assembly GCA_963082725.1. Classification (NCBI taxonomy): domain Eukaryota; kingdom Metazoa; phylum Arthropoda; class Insecta; order Diptera; family Pediciidae; genus Pedicia; species Pedicia rivosa. The sequence continues at coordinate 33,509,980 of OY720152.1, read as the reverse complement.
ATACAGAAAGTCTGAAATCTCTAGACATTACCACTTTGAAAATAATATGAATGCAAACTTAACAAATTTTCATCTTCATATTATATTTTTTTATTTAAAGAATCTAGACGGCAAATAAGATAATAATTATCGATTTAAAAATTTCGTTTACTAATTTACTTATTTTTGATATAGAGAAAATATTTTTATCTTATCGATGCTTGTAAAATATTTTTGTTTCATTCGGTTTTGTTTTATTTTTTGAAGAAATTTTATAAAACCTTCAGTAATAAGTAATGAAGATTTTAAGCTTAGATTTCAGAGATAGTTTATAACACGAACGTGACATTTTGCTTTTAGTTTAGTTTAAATTTTGATATGAAGTTTGGATTTAATAAATAAAAGAATGGAATGAACTTTGAAAAAACAACGAAAAAGAAAATTATATAAATCCAGAATTTTACAAAATAACAAATAAAATTAAAATATTCAGAGTCTTACTAACTTTAAAATTTGTATTTTTTCTAATAAATAAAATAAAGATGATATTATAAAACGAATATTAAAATGTCCCTATCTAATATTTTAAATACTGATCTTCTTTATTCATATCACATTCAATAAAAAAAAAAATGAAAAGTATGTCATACATTCAGTTGTATAAGAAAATTCGGATTAACGTATTAGCAACAGCTAAATATTCAAATTATAAAATTTTTCCGTGTTATACGAGTTTATTTTGCCTGAACAAAATATAATTCTTGTTATCGTTATGAGAATATTTAGCATTCGGGGAAAAGAATTTTATCTACTTGAAATTATATTATGGAAGCTTCTGGTTAGATAATTTGTAATTACAAAATTACAAATTAATTTTTATTAAATTATTATTATCAACAACATCAATATGTTGACTTTAACATTTTTGAGAATATAAACATACCAATTTTTTTTTTCGGGAATATGCTCCCTTTTTATTTTTCCTCATTTATATTAAATAAACGAAAATAAAACGTAAATGTGTTCATGTTTTTATATTAAAATTACACGCGTAACCAAAAGCCACAAGAAAACAGAAATTTTTGTCAATGCTTGGGTGCGTGTGCGTATAATCAATAATATAAATTTTGTATAATCAACCATATATATCGTAATTTAATAAAAATGCATTTTGATTACAAACATTTTTGATAAATTATTGAGGCAATAATTTCAATTTTATAAATATAAATTTATGTAATTGCTTTTAGATCAATATTTTCTATATAAAATTATTATTTTTTGAATGGGGGAATAATTTTAAATGGGTGTGATTGTACAAAGGATAGTCGCAAATGACAATTTTTGTAAACAAAAATCCCCCAAATTCATATTCGAATTCATCATAACAGAATGTTGTTCGGACCGCTTTCAGAAATATTTTTTCTAGTATAAAACTCAGACAAATTATATGTATAGTTAATGTATAAATTTAAATGCAAACTAATTTAGTTAATTGTTTATATTTGTGTGTGTGTGTGTCTACTTCTTTATTTTTAAAAACAAGACATAAATTTTATAAATGACAAAAAATATGTTTTAAGAATGAAAATGATGAATGTGAGAAAAAAAAAACAAGAATAGAACAGACTTTAGGTTTTAGGATAACAAAAGTATAATAAAGATAAGTAAATTAATTCCCATTGCAATTATGAAAAGTTTTCTATAAAATATTTTTAATGAACGACGTCCATTATTCTTCATTTTCTGTATAATTCATTTATTGCAATTAACACAAAAAAAAACATTGAAATATGAACATTCATTAAAATGTATTTTGAATAATTTCTACATGAGAAGATAATTATTCTGAAAAATAATAAATGTAGGAAATATTCTTGTTTTTTACTAAAAAAAAACTAAAAAGGGTGTAGAAAAAACGAGGGAGACAAATAGGGGAGAAAATTCGTATTTCATTTAGAATTAAATAAAATTAACGCTTTTGGACCATCATATATTTATTCATATGAAAAAGGTTGGATATTAATCGGTTTTCATTTTTTAACTTCTCCCCACAATAATCATTGGAATTTAATTTTCATTGCAATGAGAATGAATTCCTGTTACGATTCCCTATTCCTATATTTTAATGGGAAAATAAAAACTATACACTGTTACCTATAACTGTTGCCAATACATACTTTTAGAACGTTTTTTTTTGTTAGTGAGATATTCTCACTAGCATGAATTTTCTCTAAATTATTATCTTCTCTATATAAAAACGAGAATTTCATCCTATATAGACAAGAATAAAAATAAATAAATAAATATCGCTTGAGGAATTTCTCTATACATTTTTAAATTTGTATTTTATGTTTTGTGTTTAGTGAAATATCTGTAATAATATTTTCTCGCTTATTTATTTATTTTTTTCGATCGTTTTTATAAAAAAAAACCGAATATATATTTCCAATTGGGTTAATTCAATGAGACAAAATTTCTTCTGCCTCAATAAATTTTCACTTTTTTTTCTCTCGCTTTCAAGCTTTGATCATTTTTCAAAAACAAAAAAAAAGGAATATAAAAATGCAAAGGAAAAATTCTTTCATTCAATGTTTAATCTAAATTTTTCTGTTGTATGACGTTACTTGCGTCAATAAACCTCAAGAAAAAAAGGAATGCGACAACAATAATTGATTAAGATTTTTAAACGTCCATTCATCATCATCGTCCATTTCAACTTTCGTTTTTGAAATGAAACAAATCAACACAATTAACGTCAATTAGCATAAAACGTTAATCTATTAAATATTTAGCTTAAACGAAAACAAAAAATTCCCTTTCAAAACATTTAAAGAAACAAATTCTTATGTTGTTTTTTTTCTGTGTCTCTTGAGACACGTTTATTTATTTCTTATGCATGATGCGATGTGATAATCACCTTAAAGAATCATTTGGTCTCTTCTCACCGTTTATAATCAGAAGTATGTATTAAAATAAACAGAACAAAATTTAAAAAAAGAAGAAAATAAAAATGCAAACATCGTTTAATGGAATGGCGCTACCTCAACGTATCGTCATCATCATCATTTTCATAATCATCAAGACAAATTTTCTTCATATTTTAAAAGAGTACCAGAGACAGACAGAAGAAAATCAGACAGACTGAAAATACAAAAGATGTGAAGAGCAAAGGAAAAGAAGAAAAAACAATTGATATTTTTTGAAAAGTGAAATTCGTGATTTTGATTATGAAAAGGTAATTGAAATTTTTGTTGATCCAATTAATAAAGTTTATAAGTATTATTCAATTTTAGAATTTATAAACTCGCTTTAATAAAGGAGTCGTCATGGGGTTCACCACTAAAAAGTCTCCCCCCTCCCATTGCACAAAGTAGATTTTTTTCAAGTTTTACATAATTTACACATTGGCTTTCCAACTCTGCTGTGGTTAACCCTTCGTGTTTCTTTCATTATTTTTGCTTTTCTTTATAATCGAAAATGATAATTAAGAATAGGAGGAAGCAAATTTTAAATTTTATTTTACTTTAAGAAATTAAGATAATATCATGATCTAATTTTAAATCTCCAAGGAATCAAGGTCTGAGTAATTTCTCAATCAAATCTAAGATTTACCAACGATCAAGATTGCAAAACCGTTAACCTACTAAAAGTTAATTCGTTTGGGTTTATGTGTCGGCTACTGCAATACAATTTCCGATATTAATTTGATCTTAAAGTTCAAGATTTTAAAGATCTAAGTGAATGATTGAAAGACGATCTGACAGAATAACGATCAAATTCCAATTAACTATATAAAATCGCAATATATTTATATAAAAGACAGGAAAAAAAGGTATCCAGATGGCCCTCAGAAGATAGACAACATTTGACCTCCTCTACAAAAAATAAGAATATATTTTGATCTATGCTACGTTATTTCTTTTTCCTTCTATTATTCTTTCTGTATAAAATAATAAAAAAGATTAATACAAGATTATAAATGGGATAGAAGATCGAAAGCGTTGGATGATTTTTAGTTAAAACAATATCGAATATATAATCTGCAACATCTTGAGTTATTTTGTATAAAAATAATTTTGTAATATAAAAGATTTCCCTTCATTAAAAAAAAAAAGGTTAACGACTTACTGAGAATGTTTTTATTTTGTCCAACCTTCTTTTTTGTTTCTTCTGCTTTTTATCATCATCAACCAGGATGATCATTATTAAGATGATGATAATGATACGATGTAATGTACAATTTATTTTTTCTTGTTAGTTTGTTTGTTTGTTTATTTATCGTCTCACCTTTCATTAAATGATGCGTTTCTTCATATAAACTGTCAGTTTTCATTTTATAACTTAACTCTGATAATCAACATCAAGATCATCATCATTGTCATTTAAAATCTTAACATTACGTAATATGACATTCCAAATAATTTCGTTGCCAATTTATAAATATACAAACATGCTCAACTGGAAAACTGAAACGTTGTGTTTGGAAAATAAATCCCGGGGAATTTATTTAAAATAGTTTTTAAAAATTTAATTTTAGTTCAAAACTCAAATATTAAACCAAAATGAGAAATATTTCAATCGATTTTGTCTTCCCCCTTTCTTAGTAAATCATCATTCTATTTTCATTACTTTCTTTTTTCTTTTACCTTTGATAACTTTAAAACATGGGAATAGAAGGAACAACATATAAAAAGCGACTCTGAATTGTTTGTCGTAGAGATGATTGAAAATTAACAATTTTTTCTGACTTCTTTTTTTTGTTATTATTATTTAAAAAACAAATTAATCAAATTGACGCCATAATAAAGAAAAAAAAATAAAAAACCGAAAAGATAAAACAAACAATTAATTTGAATAAATAAGAAATTATGACGAAACCGAATTAAACAAAAAAAAAAAACTAAAACAAGAAAAAAACAAGAGCACAAAAAAAGCATATGTTTTTTCTTTTAACAAAAAAGTGTGAAAACAAGAAAAAAATTGTGACAATTTAAAAAAAAACTAAGAGTTAAGGAATGGGGAAAAATATTATCTAAAATTCTAAATATTACACATGCGGATTCCACAAAAAAAACTTTATGTTTGCCAAACTTTTTGTTTAAGAAAACTAAAATGTGTCGTAAAAATAAACATTGACTATTTAAATTAATAAAAATTAAAAAAAAACTACTAAAGTTTTTAATCTTGCATAGATTTGTAAAAGAACGACTACAAACACAATTGGAAAATAAAAAGTTTGCCAAACAATATGTACGTATGAGAGAGAGAATACATATACAACTACAATAAACTTGATTTGGAAAGAAAGAAAATGATAATAAGAATTTTTAAATTCAACAAAAAACAACAACAAAGATTAAAAGACGAAAATTGTAAAGACATCGTCTGTTTATTATTTCTATTTTTAAAAAATTAATAAAATAATTTTTTTATTTTTGTACCAAAAGAAATAATATTAAAAAAACGATTATTGTATAATAAGAAAACTAAAATAAGCAAAGTGATTACTCAATCTAGTATAAAGAAGAAAAGGCTAAAAAACTGTGAATAATAAATTCTAAAGAGCACAATAAACTGTGTCCGAGCGTGTTCATTTCATTTCATTTTCATAATATACCGTTTTCATTTAATAAAATAATAAATAATAATAATAAAAAAAATAGGAAATGTTTATTATGATTATAAAATAAAAAAATATCAACAACAAAAAAAGTAAAAACAAGAACAAAAAAGTTAAACAATTTTAAGCGCCAAAAACATTAATTTACGTCTATATTCAAGATATTAATGAATTCTATTCTACTATTTATATTTTGCGATCATTCACACTTTTCTTTTTATTTCTGTTATTAGATAATTATAAAATACTTTATTTATAAACTATGAATAAATTACTTAGTTCAGAGGAAAATTTTCGTTCAAATCTTATAAATTTAGGTTGACAAATTATTTAGTATAAAATTAGGGTAAATTAAGAAACATTGGTTCCGTTTAAAATAATTTCTTAATTGATGCATATGAGACATAACTATTAATAGGATTTTTTCTATAGTAGAACATAATATAAAAAGCTAAAAAAGAGAACATTTGTTTGAAAATACACAAAAATGAAGTGAAACTTATATATTTAAAATAAATTAATTTATAAAATTAAAAAAAACGCATACGGATGTATAAAGAAACAAAAAGTGACAAAAAGGAATTTTACTAAATAAGAATCTTTTTTATTTTGTTTTCTAAGTTTCATTGTTTGAATTGCAACAAATAAATAAAGCGATAGCACTTTAAAATGACAATAAGCATATGATCAATTTTAATAAATTTTAAGGAAGACTTTAGAAATAGAGGAAAATGTATCACAAAAAAAATTATCTATATAAAAATCTTCTCATCATTACAGAGTATTTCCTGCATAATGAAGTCTTCTTTCTATTCTTTTAGAAATTATAATTTAAAGCGATATTAAAATAAATTGGACAGTCATAGGAATTTTTGTCGTCGTTTTTTTTATGCTTTGTTTTTAAACAAGAGACAAAGACTTTGGACTTAAAAAATCGAAAATTATAAATAAGAAAAAAATTAACAAATATAAAAAATGACAGATGTTGAATGTACACTCACACACATACACGAAAATTGCTTTCTATAATAAAAAAAAATGTATTTAAGTAGCGTAATAAAAGCCAATTAATTTCTTGACCCTTTTCCTCTAATTTTCATTTTAATTTTTATAAAACAAAAAGAAAATAATTTCAAAATCTCCAAAATTTCCGGATACAATTTATAGATAATTATCAACTAGATTTTCCTTTTTTTTTATTTTTTAAGTAATTAATTAAAGAATATAAAAGCTTTTATAGTAATGAGAAAGTGGATAAACCCTTTTTTTTTCTCCGTCTTAAAAAAGCTTTCCGGAAAAAAATTTATAGAAAAAGTTCCGCAGTTCCGATTTAAGAGTTTTTGTTCCGGTGTTCGTTGCTTGTACTTAACTAAACTGCTCCTCTTAAATTTCAGGAGGCTGAGGAGCGCTATCGTTTGTTTGGTTTGTTTTTCTCATTCAATGTTTTCTTTATATTTTCTTTTTTACTAGGAGTGGTCTTCTCTTAATTAGTTTCAACCAAATATAAGAAAAATATCAAAAAAATTTCTATATTAATCTTATTAAAGTGTCCAAAGGCGTCTACTTGAAAAAAAAACTTTATCAATGAAAACTTATGTAAACAACAATAAAGAAGTTTTTATTAAAATTCCTTGTCTTCTTCTTCTTCAGTCTAATTGCATGGAAAGTTTTTTATACAAATATATTTTCATACTTGAATATTGTGGAGGGGATTATTTAATGTTTGAACATTTTTGTTTTTTGTTTCATTGAGAAATTTTTATTAAAGAATTTATTAAATTGTCTAAAAAAAATTCAAACATAAAATGAAAAAGAAATATGAAGAGTGAATATTGCAGTGAAGGAAATGAATTAAAGAGAACAATATAATTTTTATGTATAAAAATTAATTTTATTCAATTCAAATTTAATCAAAAGACAAAAAAATTAGAAAGTTAACCTTTTTGTTGACCTCACATCTCAGAAACATGACCCCCAGACAAGACAAATTAAAGTCACATCCTAATTTCAAGTTTTTTTTACTCTACTTTAATTCAAAAAAGAAGAGCAAAAAGAATTGAAAAAGAAAACTAAACCAAAGAAAAGAATCAATCACATTTTTCTCTTGTATTTTTTACAAAAGAAATGAAAAAAAACTCATCTTGATATTTAGAACACATCTATAGATATTAAAATAAACATATATTCGACTTTTATTTACTTTTGTTTTGTTTTAAAACCGCGCATAACACGATACATTTTTTTTCATCTTTCCTAAATAATTAAAACAAACAAATCTCACTCTTTCTTTATCACCTACATAATTTTTTTTTAAAAAAATACCAAAAAATGAATTTCATCTTGAATAATAACCAAAAAAGAAGAACATTAAAAAAAAAGCGAATAACTCTTTTGTCGGATTAACAAAAAGTAAATTTTTGACATGACTTCTTAAACCAAAAATATTTATAATAAATGTATTAAGACAAACCAAACAAAAAATTTTGTGTCAAAATAACATGACAATGTTTTAGATTTTCCTTCTTCAGATATTGGCCTGATGCATACTCATTATTTACTACTTCTTTCTTCTTCTTCTTCCTGCGCTCCGTTCTTGCTACTGTTTTACTTAGGTAAAGATGATTTTTACTAAATGGAAAAATATGTATAACTTTAAAATCACCCAAAGAAGAAACCTCAAACATAATATAAGAAATTCTATAAATAGAAAATTTCTTAAGTAAACTGGAGTATAAAAAAGTTTAGGAGAATAAAAATTGAAAGTAATTTTTAAAAAGAATCAAAACATTGAGTCGTTCACAATTTTTTTTTTACACTTTAAAACTCTTTCAGAGTTGAACTGATGAAGAAAAAAAAAGATTCATAAACCATGAATGCACTCGAATGAATATTTTCTTTCTGATTCTTGTTTGTTTATTTTTCTTCAAAACTTTCACTTTTCCCGGTAGTATCTCATTCTTAATTTAATGATTAAAATTATTGTTTAATTTAAGATGTCTACACACGTTGACACACTCAAGCATATATTTTCTTATCCATCTTAGTCTTAACTAAAAAAAGAACGACTAAATAGTTGAAACTAAAAACAAGAGACAACGCACGCCTCAAAATATTTTTTGTTGTTCTTTATTCGTTTGTCTTTTTTTTTTTGCTATAAAACAGCTGTTTGAATTAACGTTTACAAATTCAATTTTCTTATTCTTGTTCTATCTTCCTTGTCTTACTTTCTTCTTCTGTAGGGAAGAAGAATAATAAGAAGTAATATTCTTTTTCTACTAAAAGAAAAAAAGAAAATATAGAAGAAATAAACAAACACTCGTCGGTTAGTTAAATTTATTATTAAAAAAATAAAAACCGGGTGTGTTTGTGTGCGTTGTGTTTTTTATGTAATTCTTTATTCTGTCTAATCTAAATTAAACTTTAGTTGAAGAGAAAAAAAAAATTTCTATAAAAAAACAACAATATTCAAGTCAAGCCATAAGCAGAAAGCAACAAGAAAAAAAAATAACGGCCACACAATAAAATATTCACAGAACAAAAAAAATTGAGTTTCGTCATAGTTTTTTTTGTTGTCATTTTTAAATTTTTTGTATTCAACTTTAAAAAGCAAAAGCAAAAAAAATAGAACATTTAGGCCAGGAAAATGTCAATTTTTTTTTCATCTTCTGCTTCTCTTATTTTTTTTTTTTTTGAAATAAAGAACAACAGAAAAAAAAAAATTTAATTGATGAAATTATAAATTGTTTGATACTAAAGGTTTTTTTTTGGTTTTTGTTGTCGTCATCAAAGAGATGAGAATAAAAAAAATGAAAATATAAAATAAAGACTAACGACATTATATTTTTTTTCTAAAGTTGACTTTTTTTCGGTATTTATATTTATCTTTATAATATTTCTCTTCTCTCTACAATCACTTTTCAACAAGAAAAAACATATCATATATAAAGAGGACATGAGATCTCATTATTATATAAAAAGGCATGTTCTAATTTGTTTTAAAAACCTTATTATAAACAGAGTTTACGGATATAACCGCGTTACTAAGTTCAAGTACTCGGTATATGTATATGTATCTCAGTTATATTTATTTTGACTTTAAAGTTTTTCATTTTCATAATTATATTGTGTTAAAAAGGATTAAATAAAAATTTTGGAAATATATTATATCTACATTCTGAATTTAAATAAGTTACGAAGATATATCTCCGTTTCTAATACATAATTTTTGTCATTAAGGCCATATTACTATATAGTAAGGCCAATATTGCTCTAAATTAAAACCGCATAATTTAATTTAGACTTTAAATACATACAATTCTTAACCCTTACGTCATTACAATCATTTTATATAAAATAAAGTGTAACATTCAACTATCAAACTAAATATAATTTTTTAGTTAATTAATTTTATAGCGTAAAATATTTAGTGTTTTGCGAGGAAGACGATAAATTCACTTTTGACCTTATCAAAAACTAAAACAAGACAAAAAAAGCAACCACATTAACAAAAAAAAAAAAAAATTAATAATTAGAATTACAGAGACATAAACCAAATGCCAAAAATGTTAGGCCATCGTTGATCTTATTACAATATGAAAAGGCAAAAAAATAATATTTGAAATTTTTACATAACAAAATATAATGCAAAACTCCCTGGATTACAATTCAAGTTGTATAACTTTCGAGGGGCTTATAAATATAAAATTTATAATGTAGGCCTATTAATTTTTTTTGAATAACTAATTAAAATGTATAAAGTATTGTAGGAAGGAATTATTGTTTTCATTTCCATTCAAGACAGTAAATCAAGTGTAAACAACAAAATATTCTGTCATTCTGTAATCCATTCTTTATACTAAACCATTATAAAGACACTGACAAAGCTACAAATAAACTCATCAGTAATAGAGCTCAATAAACTCCTTATAACAATAAGATAAACAAAAATATAGAATAAAATAACAAAGTCAAATAATGTCCGTCTATAAGGATTTCAGTTATAGAAATATTCTTTAGGCTAGAGAATGGGAAAAAATTTCAAACTATAAAACGGGAAAAATTTACATACGTCCGTTATTTATAAAGTATTAGATAAATGGTCAAATACGTTTTTATTTTTTATACATTTTATAAAATATTGATTCTATAGTTTTGCTGCTGCAATAGTTGTTGTAACAAAAATATTGAGCAAAAAAAAAAAAATAAACACCATACACAGGAGACAAAGACGGAACTTTTTGCACAGCCCCATCCCAGATAGATTTAAAATATAAAGATAGATTTTTAAGTAAATTATGTCACGTATGTAAACATTTCGATTTAAAGTCTTCTACTTTTTCACTTTTTTGTAAAAAATTATAATAAAGAATGAAATTTTTAGTATTAAGTATATATAAAAGTATAAAAGGAAATTTATATTCATCACAAGACTTTTATTTAATAGATAGTCTTAAAATAAACAATAATAAATTATAAAATATAAATTTTAGAGAGAATTTCAGTTTGTGTTGTGTTGTGTGTGTTTTTCTATTATTTTCTTTTCTCTTCTATGTTGTGTATCTATTTCTTTCCTTCATCCCCCTTAAATAAATTCCCTTAAAAAGTTACACAAATATAAAAAAATGTGTGTATACTAACCAAAAACATACAATCGAAATAAATGTATAAAGTGGGAAATGTAATATAAAACCGCCCTTTCATAAAATGAAAGAATAAAGGGAAAAATAAAGGAAGGTATAAAGAGACAAACAAAACAAATATTTATACTGCATTCTTTATAATAATCTTACTGGATTAAGTTTATTGAACTTCTTTTTTTTGTTTTTTTTTTTCTAGTTTCCTTAAATTGGTGTAAACGTTTACAATGTGTGTAAATTGAACATTATGCTATAAAATAGAATCACAAAACAACATTTATATATGAATTTAATTTCATTTTCAATATTTTACTTTCAAGTGATTTCAATTGTCTTCAAAGGGCGTTACCCGTATTTTGTTTTAAAGAATAAATAAAAACAATACATAGGTTATACTTAGTTGTAGTCTTAAAAATTAATAGAAAGATAGGAAGATTAATCTTGTAGAACAGAAACCTGCTAGAAACTGTATTTCAAAACTCATTTAATCAAAAAAATCGATCGGAGAAAATTAGATTACGGAATCACGTTATAAACGTATATAAAAACACGTGTACACGTCTCCATTTATGATGGGTATTCCTTCCTTTATTTGTTCGTATTTTGTGTTTAGGTTCACATGTTCAAGAGGGTCCAAATAACAATTTCCCATAATATTCTATATAATTTTATTATATATGAAGAAAACAAAACAAAGAATTACACAATATCTCTCTGTTTGAGGAAAATGAGGCAGCACCCCTTTTTATTGGTGTTCGTTGAAATAAGGGAATGGCATTTGTTCCAGTAGGAGAGATCGTGATTGACCCCGATGAGAAACAGAAAATATAAAAGCAAAAAAAAAATATGAAGATAAATCAAATTTTTATTATTTTGATCCATATTTTGACCCATCCGGATGATTTTGTGTGTTGGTTGATTCAAAAGGTTCAGCACAACAAAAGGAAAAGTTTTTTTTTTCTTTTTGGAAAATTCTCTTCTATTATTTTCTTTTTTTCATACATTTTCATCTTGAATAAAAAATAAACAGAGATAAAATTCTAGAATATTGTTATTTTTTTATCGTCATTCTCTCAAGAGTGTGGAGTAAATTTATTATGAAATCCCCAATTTGAATTGTGTATTTTTGAGAGAGAAGCAAAGGCAAAACGAGGTAAAAACGTAACAGTTTGAAATGGACAAAAAAAATCCTGAAAATTGTTTCAATGGTTTTCTTCCATTTTTATTTTAGGAAAAAAAAATTTATAAATAAACCGAAAAATGAGAAAAGCAAAAATAACTTACGTTTCTAAATATTGAAAATATTGATAAACTGGGCGACGGTATAAAAATCCTTCAGCTTTTTCCACCATCATGACCTTTTTTTCGGTTATCCTTTTTATTTTATTAATCCTGATGATTTTCGTTTTTTCGTATTTTTTTTTCACTCAAAATTTACACAAATAAATTATTCTGAGTTCATAAAATATCACTCAAAGAAAAATATCCACTCAAAAATATTTCTTTACATTTTCATTATTTTTTTTTCTTTTATTTTCTCCTTCGTTTTTTTTTTTCAATTCAACTGATTTTTATTTAATTTCATAAAACTAAATCATAAAGAATTAAAGCAAAATTATTTATTTTCAATTACTATAACTACATAAAAAATAAGTGTCAAAAAAGCTAAAAATGTCGATAACATAAATTAGTTTTACGTACATTAATCCGAATAATATGAATATTAAAACATAAATGTTCAGATCAAACACAGAATATGCGACCAAGGCATAAATTGCATACACTTTTAAAAAGTGTCGATAACGAGGTTAGTTAAATCATATTAATTTAAAACAAAAAAACCTCAAATAAGAATTTTCAATGTGTAACTAATTGAAAATTCTTATACAATTATTCGTTTAAATTTTCTATATTGATCTCACGAGAGAGAAAATATTGTCAATACTATTGGATGTTAAATTTTAATAATAGAAATTTTAAATTGTAATTATCTCACTGTCATCTGTCACTCCAATTTGCTTTAATCGACAATCTTTCAGGGGGATTAAATTGAGAACAATTTTTACTAGGTTATTTATGAAAGATGGGAAATATTAAGATATTATTTATACACTTCAATAATCAAGTCCACTTTTGATAAAATCATAAATATGACTATATACTTATACAATAGGTTCAACTATGAAGTTTAAGACTAATTGTTTTAATCAGATAGAAACAAGAGATCGAACGTATAATTTTATATTTCTTAAAATTATTAAAAATTTGTAACAATAAGTAGAACAGTATCTTTATATTTAACCTCTTTGTAAAATCAACAATCACTACACAATAAGACGCACGTCATTATTAATTTGTCAAGTTTATAAATTACAATCCAAATAATATACACATACAAATCTAATATTTTTTTCTAAATTATTATTTACTGACATATTCTCATACAGACGCGTATATAACATCTATATGTGTTTTTGTAATGACATTTGATAAAAGTAATTGACTCTTTTTTTTTTGTCTTGAATAAATAATTGATTTATATAACGCGTTATGAATTAATAACAAAAAAAAAACAAACTAACTAAAAAATATAAATTTTTTTTTGTTTATTTGGTTACCGGCGCAAAAGTAATTGAACAAAAATATTACAGTACAGGAAGCTATCGTGTCATTTTCACTTTATAATGAAAGAAAAAGAGTCACACACACACTAACAGAAAAAACAGAATACGGAAAAGCCGACGATACGACAAAATAGACGTATGGATAAGGTAATTGACCCTTTCAAGAAGTACAAATGAAATAATAAAAAATTAATTAATTTTTTTTGATTGTTTTTATTTTTTTATTCTTTAAGAAATTTTTCATTTTATTATTTTCTATTTTCTTTTATTTAAGTCGAAGGAAATATTTACACGAGAGCAAAACAAAAAGATAAAGTCAAAGAAAAAAATGGAAATGGAAAAAAAAGAAAAAAAAAACACAAATTGAGAAAGACGAAACGACAAGAGACAAGACAAGAATATCTTAAATATTTTTCCATAAAATAATAATAATAATATAAAAAAGAATTTGCTTTTTAGAATATTTAGATATTTATTCTTTTCTCCTTTTTATTATATTTTTCTTCATTTTCAAGGTTTTTCTTTTCTTTTTTTTTTTGTTTCATCTTTATACAGAGAAATATTCTCTGAGAGTGAAAGAGAGAAATAATGAACGAGTGAGAATCTATTTATTATTTTCATAAGTTCATATAAAATATCAAAATAATAAGATATTATTTAGCACAAAATAAAAAAAATTAAAAATAAAAATAATATTAGCTATAGAAGGCTTCATATATGGGTGTTGGTAGTATGATAGTACAATACTTTATTATTATTTCTTTACAATATACGCTAGAACAAGCGAAATACGATTCTAGAAATTAATTTAATAAAAAAAATTATAAAATTGGAAAATAAATAAAGAAAATGGATCTGGTTTTTTCTTTATCCATAAGTATTTATTATTTCTTTTATTATTTTATTTAGAATTTGCGTTTTTTTTCATTGTGATTTTTTCTTGTCAAATTTCTTGAAGTGAATTGAATAAAAGAATTTTTTTAATCAAAACATGAAAGAAGAAAAAAAAAAATCACTTACAAAAGGACACTTAAAAGACTTCATAGGAAAAACCAAAACGAAATGAAAATTACATTACAAAGAAACCACAAATCGTACCCCTTCACTTCTTATCCCACTCCATTTTATATTTTCCTTGGTATTTTTTATTGTTAAAAAAAAAAAACATTAATTTCTTTCCTCCTATCAAGTCTTAACAAAAGAATATATCACTGGAAAACAAAACTTATATCCTTTCTAGTCTAGAAGTTCTTATCTTAAACGTAGAAATTTCTCATTCCATATTTTAATTTCATCGTACAAAATAAAATTTCTTCTATGTCTCATCCCTTAAAATTTAATCTACCCTCCAAACGCCTCACACTTTTATATATACATATGTATATATTACACTCTAATACCACTCTACTTCCATCTTCACCATTCTTCTATAATACGAGAGTAACATTTTTATTTAAAACTTTTTTTTTCGTCTTTCTTCTTAGATACACCGACACAACAAGCAATTTTAGTTAAGTATTAAAGATCTTTATGATGTGAAAAAAAAGAAAACCAAAAGAAATAAAATAAAGAAAAAATATAAATGAAAAATAAAATTTCGTTAAAACTTCCACCGAATAGAAAGGAAATGAAAATAACAAGGGCCAAGGGGTGAGAAATTGAGGAAAGACAAAAAAGAGACAAAGATACGATATTCAATATTTTTTCGGTTTATTATTTTATATCGAAGAATGACCATTATTTATGCATATATTTATGAATTGTGTCGAAAATCTTTAACAATCAATTTTATTATTATTCTTATTTTATTCTGAATTTTTATCATAATTTATAAACATAATCGGTCGTATTGACATAACAAAATGATATCCAAAATAAAAACAAAACGAACAATAATAATAAAATAAAACGCGCAAAGATAAATAAACAATAAGAACAACAATAAAAAAGAATCAAGAAGAAACTCAATACAAAATAAAAGAAAAACGAAAAGAAGACAAATTTCTCACTAACCAAAATCCATATAAAAATTAAAATGCAATTTTTTAAAGAAATAAATATAAAACTGCAAGTTTTGAATTAATAATTTTATTTTTATTTAAAATAATAATCACCATCATCATCATTACTATCATCATTATCATCATCACGCATATTTTATTAATATTTAAAGGAAGTTGGAATCTTTTGATTTCCTGCCCATATACTTTTTTCAAATCAAAACATCATTCTGTTCATTTTATATTCTTTTGTGTGTGAAGAATAAAAAGATAAACGAAGAAAAATAAGAAATTATTTAAGTTGTAATTTTATGGTAAAAAATAAGAGAAATAATAATAACAACAAACAATTATTATTATTAGCTAAAGAATTTTAATAAAATGAAAGAATCAAGACATTCAGCACTTCAGCACTTTAGACAGAAACCAGAAAGAGAACCTGACATTTATATTAATTTTCATTTGTCAAAAGTATTAAATAAAAAACAAATAATAAAAAAAATAATAATAAAATTAATGAGATAAAAGATAAAATTCAATTCTTTTAAAATGAAAGAAATTATAGAGAATTCTAGCGAATATAATTTGATTTGAAACAGAGAAAAAAAAGAATTCAAGTTTATTGAATAAAATTTAAATGGATGTTTTTTTTTTTTTATTTAAGTGGTTTTCTATTCATCAATTTCACTTATATAAACCATAAAATCAAGGTCACTTTTTGCTTAATTTATAATGATTTTGCTTTGTAATAAAATCGACAATAAAATTATCTTCTTCAGAAGATCAGTTTTTTTATACCCTGTTCCATGCAACTTGTAGTAGCCTGCTAAGAAAATGACACATTGTTAAAAGTTAGAAACAATGGGCATGAGACTTATAGGATTATCATGTAGTCAAACACGTGTTATTCATTCGAAAACAGAAAATAAAATACAAAATTTTTAAGAATTCTCATTATATTCAAATTTTATACTTAGAAGATTTAAAAAAACGATTAAAAAACCTTATACAACAATTAGAATTCGTAAAAAAAATATATGTATTATTAAATTTTATTTAAACGCCTGCGCTATCCTGTCATTGCATCTTAATTAACTTAATTAATCTGTCAAAATTATTTACGTCATTGATATAATAAATTTTAACGGAAATATACATTGGTAATTAATTCGTCATTAACACATTTGATTCTATTTAATAAACTGTATTGATTGAGTCACAATATATACAAAAAATGTATTTAGATTGAATCTTTATAATTTGACCTCTAAGATATCTTTTAGTGACGACTTTAATAAAACAATCTAAAATATTTTCTGTTTATTTATGTGTTTTGATTCTGTTAATTAGATTTATAATAATATAGACAAAAATATGAAACTAAATGGAGTGGCGATATGACATAATAAAGAATGTTTTATAATATTTTGCAAATAGTACACAAGTAAGACAACAAAGTCCTTGGATTAAAATAATTCAAATAGAATGCGTATAGTTGGAATCATGAGGTCAGTCCACAAATTACGAGTGTTTAACAGTAAACTGACGAATGACGTTGAACCGCATGGCATGTTACGTAAATTCTGCAACAGAATTCCTCAAATATTGTGGGCAAATTTCTTTACTTTTGGATTTTTATTCAATAGTTATTCTCTAGAAACTTTATTTATACAAATATAAAACTTTATACACAAATAATACAAGAAGGTTACTAAAGAAAAGACAAACAGGATAACACCTGGAACACAAACTAATATTAAAATTGTATCTGATAACAAAAAAAAGCATGATGAAGTCATAAGAGTTGCTCTTATAAAACATAAAAAGTTTTATAGATAAGAAACATAAGAGAAATTCTTAAATATTTATCTCGTGCCTTTAGTATTTTTGTATAATTTTTTTATCAAATTTCAACTTTATGCTTGCGTTTGCGCTTAAGTTTATAAAGAATAAAAATCAAGAAAAAAAACACTAAATTATCTAATAAAATATAAAAAATATGACATCATCGAAATCAACAGACCATACATAACCCAGAAGAAAAAGAAACCGAATGAAATGGTCTTTCTATTAAAAGGCTACAATTATTTCCGAATATAATAAAAGACAAGACTAAAAAAGAAGAGAAGACTTTACTTTAGAATATTGAAATGAAAATATAAAATAAGAAATTACTTCAAGAAATTTTCTCAGAAACTTTTTACTTTTTATAAATTAAAATCTGCGTTGTTTTTTTTTGCCTTCTTAGTTAAGGAATTATTAGTCACAAAAATATGTTTATTTTTTTTTCTTAGCCAAAAATGAAAAAAAAAATCAATTTCTCTATAGTACGAAAAGACTTTGCGGTCGCAACGAAAAGAAAAAAAAAAGTGAATATTATTTGATTTAATTTTTGGCTGGGATGAAGGAAATGAAAAAAAAAAATACATTCAATGAATGTAACGTCAAATATACTAAATAAGTAATTGTGTTGTGACTACGTCTGGGGTCGGTATCGTCTTATGTCACATGAGACACAAGACAAGAGAGACATAAAAAAAAGAACGATCGATAGCAAAAAAAAAAACAAGAATAAAAAATTAAAACTTAAAAAGAAACCGCATTAGTGCTACGTCTACAACTCCACTACACTCCTACTTCTCCACTTTTAACAATCCGCACACCAATTTCAAAATGCAGTAAAATGTATTGTTGTTTTTTTTTTTGTGAAACCTTTGTATTGTGACATCATTATACAAATGAAAAATTGTACAAAAACACATTGGAGGAAATTGAAAAATCAGAAAGGAACTTTAATAAAATAAATATTTTTGAAGTTTATTCGATTTGGAATTGATTGTGACCTCTATCGTAGTAAAAGAATCAAGGAAAATAGTGAGGGTTTATTTTATATCTAAAGAAAAGGAAGGTGAACTCAACTAATAAATGTTTGGGTGAATTGGTTTTTCTTTTCATATTACATTCTTCTTTATTTTCATTTTATTTGGAGAAAAAAAAACAGGAAAAAATATGTAATAGCTCAAAGATGATAAAGCAATAAGTTAAGTTTTATTGAGACTATTTTTATGAATTTTTCTATATCAGTTGTATTGATTCTATAATATTCTCCTATTTTTTCACAATTTTCCACCCTCTTATGAGTTTTACTTTTTGATAAATTACATCATTACAAAAAAAAAGAAAATTCTTTAGAAGAAAGAAAGAAGATATTGATCATTTTTTATGTGATTTTTTGTTGGATAAAGTTAAGGCGACTAATTTGAATAATTTTCTTTATTTCATTTCTCTGTTTTTTTCTCTCCGAATTTTCTTCTATTTTTTCCTTTTTGAATATAATCCAGGTTATTGAGGAAGGTCATAAATAGGGCGCCCACATTTGTTTTGCTCTCTCTCTCTCTTTGTCTCCCTATCTCTATTTCTCTTTCTCTTTATGTATTCAATTAAAAGTCTCTCTTCAATGAAGCAGAAAACGGATTTTACCACATTTTGTAATGGAAAATTTTTACAGAAGGACTCAAATGATTTTTTTCTTTTTAGCTAAATACTCATTAAAATAATCATAACAATAATAATTCTATAAGAATTTTCCAACACTTATCATAAATAATTAGTAAAACGTTTTCAAAATTTTTACTGTTTCTGTTTATTCTTTACAAGGACATAAAACACATAACGGAGAAGACTTCACTAAATCCTCAGCATACATATACATATAAATAGACACAATGATTATTATAATCACAAGGATTACATGAGATGATAGTCAGGATATCTAATTATTTATAACTTCAAGTCAAGTAGGCTTTATATTTTATTTTATTTTTGTGAAAAACTCAAGGATAACAGAAAATAACAAAACAAAAATAAATTATAAAAGAAAAACTTCGTTAAGACATTTGGATCAGTAGAGGGAACAATTAATCATAATAACCTTTCTTTACTGTAATTATGAATTTGCATATTTTCAATTTTTTTTATTTGATGTGGAAACCAATTTTACTACAATTAACTATTTCCACTGAATTCCTTATTCTTATTTAACTAATTTTAAAACAAAAGAAACTTTTAAAACTAAAAAGAAAACGAACAGAAAATTTGAAGAAAAAAACGAGAGAATAGCAACTAAAGAGTTAACTGCAGTAATTTTTTAGTAATATCATGTGAATAAAGGTTTTAAAAAATTCCTATAAGAACTTCATGATTTTCGTGCAATTATTTCCACTTGTTCTGAAAGAAACTTTCACAAATAGTAAAAATCCGACAGATAAATTAAGAAAATTAAAATCTACAAAAAAAAGAACAAAATCTTCATAAGAATTTTAATAAAATTGTATCTGATTTAATCTGAAAAATATAATTATAATGTCAAATACATTTTTAACCTTTTTCCTTTGTTTGTATTTTCTCATCATGTTAAAAGTATATAATCATTCTTATCAAATTTACAGAAGAGAATGAACTTATGTCGTTATACATAAAATTGCGTTAAATGTGTAAGGGGAGTAAGTATATATCCAGATTTAATTTTATCTTTTCAATCTTAAAAGACATTTTTTTTCGCGAATTATATATAAAAAAATGGACTCAAGAAAAACATCATTTAAAATTTTAATGAAATAAAGAATAATGCAAATAGTAAGAAACGAGAGAAGTAGAACAAAAAAAAGGGGGAATTTTTCACCATGAAAAGGAAAAATTGTTGTCAATTAATTCTAAATTAAGTGTGTCCTTTCTTTAATTATGTTTTTGATCATTTTTATTTATATTTATTTTAAAATGATTATTCAAATGAAAAAAAAAAACAACAAAGAATGATCAACTGACAGTAGACTTTAGATCTGAAATGAAAACACCTCCGCATTACGTTCTGGTGTAAAAAATGATGAAATATGATCTTATTGAATTACATTGATTGAATCGTTTCGATATACAATTTCTTGAAATCAATGTTTATAAAAAAAAAAGCAAAAAAAATTAAATTGAAAAACCTTGAGATTAAAATTCATAATTTTTTGTTCCTTTTTTCAGATTTCACATTTTTTTCTTGTAAACTTCTTAAAAACAAATCTTAAAATATCAAATAACATTGTTTGAGTTAATATTGACTTCTGGCATCTTTAAAATAATTGAAAGTGAAGTAGAATATTTTTCTTAAAGCACGAAATGGTCCAAACATGGATGAGAATTTTTGAACATTTTTTTTTATGATTGACATTTTGATCTTTCGTTTTCTTCTTAAATTCAAAGAAACGTATATAAAAGGATCTGACTTTTTTTCTAATTCGCGTGTTGATGACTACAAAAGTGAATGTCTTTTCAATATTACGCTTTGTTTAATAGAATTTGGAATCTTTTCTTTTTTGTTTAACAAAAACAAACAGAAAAGTTCGTCAAGATTCAAATCGAAAAAACTCAGAAAAAAGAAAAAAAAATTACGTGAAGAAAAGTCAAAAAGTCAGCGAATAATAGAAACGGACAACAAGAAACAACGAAAACAGAGAGAAGAAATTATTGTGCGAATATTTTATGATTTATTGAACATTCCCATTTTTATATTTGGTTTTTTGTCTTGCACGACTTTTTTATTTTTTCCCAATTTATTCTCGAATTTATTTTAACTTTTTAACAAAATTTCTCTTAAATAAATTTAATTTATAAAAAATAGAAATTCTGAACAAAATCAATCATAACAGTATATTTTCTTTAATCTCTATGGAGTTGGATGTTAAAGTTTTCTGTTAAATTTGTGTTCAATTTTTGACTTAAATTTTTTATCTAAAATCAAAATATTAATAAGAAGATAAATCATATGTTTGTACAAAAATTATAATGTTTTTTTGATGATGATTGAAATGTGTGTGCGTGTATTTATCTCTTGAAAAATTAAGTCATTGATCTTTTCGTACAAAATCACAAAAAACACAATAAAAGTTTATTTTTTGTTCATGTAATAAACTTAAAATAATTGATTGATTGAATCTATTTTTAATAAATAAAAATAAACACAGAAAGATGTTTTTTTTTCATCTACAAATATCGATCTAAATGTTTGTTTATTTTGACAATAATTTATAATAATAAAGACGTGCTCGTGTATAATTAATCAATCTTTATTATAATATTTCTTCCGTATATTTATATATTTACACGCGACATAAACTTTTAATACACAACCAAAATTAATTTAAATCTTTTTATTCACTTTCATACTACTACTACTACTACACTTAACATAGTAGAAGATAGTACATCATTTAACAAGTTTTAGTCTTTATTTTTTAAAGAAAGAAAACATCATTAAATTGTCATAAAAAAAATTCACTTATAAAAACATAAAATTTGTTAAATTCAATTCAAAGTAAACACATTACCGTGGAGTTTTTTTTTAAATCACTGAATTTTTTTCTAACCACAAATTTTTAATTGTGAATTTTTTAATATTTTTAATTTCAATAAAAATTGTGAAATTATAATATATACAGAAAATTTACTCTGTAATTCGGCACAAAACAGCTGCTTCATTATTTTTTTTTTGTTTCTTTAATAAATTCACGATTTTCTGTAAACGTTTAACAGCGTTTAACTATCAACTGTTTATGCAATATTCTTTACAATAATTTTCTTAGATTTTTTTTTTTGTTATTTACAAAAAAGAAAAGAAATCAAAATTATAAATCTTTTAGTTAAAACAAAAATAATCTTAGCTTGAATTTCCTTTTATATAGAAATCAACAATCAACATTTATTTGCCAATAACCACATAAATACAAATCTCTAATCTTATAATAAACCGCATAAATTTAATCACTGCGTTAAGTACAAATTCTTCATTTAATTCCAACAAATGTTTCCTTATCAAAAAAAAAACACAATAACCAAAATAAAAAAACCAGAAAATTGTCCTTTTTCTGTAGTTTTTGTTTTTGTTTATTTCTCAACGGGGATTTGCATTTTTTGTGTTTTTAATTTATTTATAGAAAAGATGAAGCAAAATCAAATACAGGACGTTTTGTTTTTTATCGTTGTCTGTGTCTGTTTTTTTGGTCATAACCCAAGAGGAAATAAAAAATATTCATACTGATGACGATCACAAAAATATATGAGTAGAGTCAGTTACAGAGTTTTTTTTTTTGTAAGTTTTGAGTTCTTTTAAATCAGTTCTATGAGTTGTGAGTTTTGTCCACAAACACAAAATGAGATGTTTTAAAATTGGAAATTGTTTTTATGACTTTTTTGTTGGATTGAAATTTGGATCACTTTAGTTAATTAAAATATTTTTGCTTTTTCAATAAAAACAAATAAAAGTCTGCGGTTTAAATCTGAGCATTATAGTCTTTCAGAAATGAATAACAAAATATTCAATAAAAAATCAACTGAGTTCATTTATCTTAAGAAAATTTTTAAAACCATAAGGATTATTGGGAAAATAAAAAGATAAAGCCAAAACAACAAACTAGCAAGACAACACAATAATCAAATTATCAATCAATATCTATGGTTAAATCGTTGTAATTAAATTTGATATGCAAATGTAAAAAACCATAGATAAAAACATTTTTCTGTATAAAAAATAATAACAAACCCAAAGAGGAAAATTCTTTGTCTGAATCTGATTACATTATTTTATATAATAATGAAATTTAATCTTTTCATCACCTTACTCATTTATGTCATATTGTCGTCACTTTACCACAATCACATAAGGGAGTTTATACACGAGTTTTTGAAACATTAAACTTGCTTAATAAATTTATTTTACCTCAATATATTTATTCTACTTGCACACACACACACACATACATGCACACAAATATATATTTATTCACTCAATTAAAATTTAATAATATTATTTAATAATAATAATATTTAATGACAATTAAAGTTTAATGAAAATATGAAGGAAACCGAAATTTTTTAACTTTTTATACTTCAAGAGAAATTTGGATTGAAAATGAAATTTCAATGATTAAAATAGTGATGAAATTTTTAACTTCCGCCTAAGTACGCGTAATTTACGTCATTTGCAACTGAATCTCTCGTATAATTTTTGCTCATTTTCTTACTTAAAAAATGCTTCTACATTCTTCATTACATATTCTTAAATTTCAAAAAGCTAGTTCTTATCAAAACAGAAAAAAAAACACAAAGTACATATCAAGGTATTTAAATGGAATCTCAAATATCAATTTTTGCATTAAGGAAAACAAAAAAACGAGATAGCGAAAAGTGCAGAAATTCAAATTTTTTTTATTAAATTAATTTAAATAACTAATTTTTAAATTCTTATTGAATGAAGCTCAATATTAGTCTTAAAAATTTCATGTAAAAAGGAAAACACAAATTTTATTTTGTTCTAATTTATTTTCAAAAGAAAAATACTTAAAAAATAATCCAATTTAATCGTTTGTCTTTAGTTAAGTACATTTTATTTGGTTTGAAATATATCTTAGTCACAGGAGTCATGAAGATACATTTAGATAATCCACACACATTTTCACCACAAAATTAAAGCAGAAGATAAAAAAAAAAATTAAAAAAGAAATGGGAAATTTCGAAGAAAAAAAGAAACAGAAATTTAAAAAAAACGCATAATAATTTTCTTTCTTGTTTGTCTTTTAATAAAAAAAACATAAAGTAAGAAAGAAAGAAGAAGAACGTCATTTCTAAAAATAGCAAGAAATGGAGATAGAAAGAGAAAAATAAAAACATGTTTTCCCATTCCAATTAAAAACCAAAGAAGAAGAATAAAATATAATGAATCTATGAGAGAGGAACAGAAATCCGAAGCAGAAGGATCCCCCATGGGATTCAAACAACAGTATTTATAGCAATTGTTGTAGTTGTTTATTTTCAATGAAAAGCGATAATCACTTCATTTTTTCTTTTCAAATTATTTTTCCGCTCTTCAGCCGTCTCTTACTTCCACTCTTTTACTGTTTATAAATTTTGAAGAAAGTAAAAAAAATATGTACCTACAAGAATTTTTTTCCTTGAGATTGAAAAATGGAAAACATGAAAAACGTTTTTTCTCATGTTTTCATTTTTTCTGTATTTTTTTTAAATGTTTTTCATGTTCAATTTTCTTTTGCTTTCCTCAATGTTTTATAATTTAAAATAATAGTTTATGTGATGAAATAAACTGTAATTAGAATTGTTTTATAAACAACAAAAAGAAAAGAAGAAAAAATATAAATAAAAACTAAAAGTTACGAGAACAAAAGGGTGTGAAAGGGTTAACTTTGATTCGGTTACAGGTCATTTATTTCTTTTAAAAATTCTTTCACAACAAAAACACACACACACACACACACACACACAAAATAAAAACGAGGAACTAAAAAAGAAGAAGCAATTTTTTTTATGGTTTCCTTTATTTCGTATTTTATAGTTGAAAAAAAAATGAACAGATTGTTACTTTAATTGGTGAATTTTATAATTTTGACAAAAAAAAAAAAAAAACAATTTGTCGTTGTTGAGTCACACGTAAACAAATATACACTAACATAACACACAAAACAAATTAATATAACACAATAGTAATAGAATCAATGAATTGAACAAAAGATTAAACAAGAAATAAAAACTTTTAAGAAACTAAGCACAAAATATAATATACAGAATTTTCATAATAAAATTATTCTTTTATTGTAAAACTATTTAAGTTAATTAGCTATAATAAATAAGTCTAGTATACAATAGAAAGGAAGAAGTTAGAAAATACAAGTAATACAAAGAAGTCCTTTCAAAAATGGTTAAAAAACATTTTCATATTGGATAATTTCACTAATTTATTTCCATTAATTTCCATTATATAATTTTTCCTTATAATTTAATTTCAGAATTAAGGGGTGAGAAATACGAAAACGTAAGTATAAACAAGAATACAAATGAATCTAATGAATGCATTTCAAACTCAATAATACCTAATTGTAAATGTATAGTGTATTCTATAGAGTCTATGTTTTGAAGAATAAATAAAATGGATCAATAATTAATGCTTCGTTAAATCAATTTCTGTATAGGGTTTTTGGATAATTCGATGTATATAGAATTCTGTCACTGTATATACAATTTGATTAAGTTTCTGTGATACTTTCATTTATACTTTGATTTAATGGCGTGTTTTATTAAAACTAAACCTTACTTTTCTCAAATAGTGTTATAAATTTTATTCTGTTGGTGAATTGTAAGAACTTAACAGATATTGCAATGGCACTATTTAATTATATTCAAATAAAAAAGTTTAATTTTCCAATACACCCAATTATCAGAATCTTATATGCAAACAAATTCTTGTGTAATATTTACAAGATTTAGTCATAAAATTTCAAAATAGTGAGACAAGCAATTCGAAAATTCTAGAAATGCATCAGAGGCACAGTTAAATAAATTTTGGAAAAAAGTATGAATCTCAAATTCTTTTTTAATTTTTGTATAACAAAA
Organism: Pedicia rivosa; assembly: GCA_963082725.1. NCBI lineage: Eukaryota > Metazoa > Arthropoda > Insecta > Diptera > Pediciidae > Pedicia > Pedicia rivosa. The sequence continues at coordinate 33,483,675 of OY720152.1, read as the reverse complement.
AAAAATTTTTTGGCCGAACTCATAATGATCGCATAATAATTAAATTATGATGTTTGTTGTTTTGTAATAAAATACCCGTCTTAAGCCAGAAATATAATCAAAATCAATAACAACTTTTGTACAGGAGAAATCATATCCAATTCCCTTAGGAATTGTTTATATGAGGATTAAAAGAAAAATATTAGTACATATACGAGAAATATTATAACCTCATTTTTTATAAGAGTGAAAAAAAGCCTAAACTGATAAATTGGATCAATGAAAAAACACCGGTATAAACACGATTTTTTCTCATTTTTTCCCTTGTTTTTTATATTCTTTTCTTTTCGTTTTATCAATCAAAAGAATTTTCGTATTTTTCTCTTATAAATATTTACATTTGGCTATAATATGGGTATTAATTTCCGGAATAGACAGGTTTGATTTGTGCCTAAATAACACGACATTAAAAAAAAAAGTGGCAAGAAGTAAAAGGAGAAAAAAAAGTAGGAAAGGTTAAATTAATATAATAGAATTTGATCGTTTTAAGCTTTAAGCTTTTAAGCACGCATATAAAAATACATTCATATTCATATTATTGATGTCGCATTAAAACCGAAAAAACACAAATTTTTGCCTTTTTTCATATTTTGACTTTTATTTTTTATTGACTTTTTTTTATACGTTTCTTCTGATTCGATGTTTTTTTTACCCCTAATAAAATCAAATATTAGTTAATTATTTAGAATTTTTATAGTCGGACACAAAAATAACACATTTTTTTCACGTATATGTATGTATATTATAAATTTTTTCACAATCGCAAAACTAAGAACAGACAATTATTTAATATTTTATCGAATTTTCACTTTAATTTCTAATTTATTTTTGTTTAAAAAAAATCACTTATTTCTTTGTGTTAGACGAACTTTTCATAATTTTTTATTTATAAAATTTTATTTCTTCCCAAATAAAATAAAAACTTATGGAAACATAACGCGTTGAACAGATTCAAAAAAAAACAAAGGAAATAAATGAAAACTTTAATTTAAATTATTTAATTAATTAATTTAGCGCACAAAACAGAAACGTACTTAAAGGAAAAACACTTTCTTTAAGAAATCTTCTATTTTAGATTAAATGATAAACAAAAAACGTGTATAATAACACATTTCTTAATATTTTCCACTATTTATTATGTATTTTTTTTAATTCAATTTTTTTGTTTTTCTTTTTAAAAGAAAAACAAGAGAACAGCAACAATAACAACACAAAAACAGTGAAAAATAATAAAAACAACACACAAAAATACACAAGTTTAGTTTATAGAGAGAAAGAGAATTAAAATAAAAATATACCATACGACGACGACGAACGACTGGTTCATACTGTACTACGTCAGATGGTTTGTCATTTTTACCATTCCGTTGTTGGGTTAACTTTTCTGTATTTTGTTGTTGTTTTGCTTTTTTTTTTGTATTCAGTTTTGGTTGAGTTGAGAAGTTTGATGACGATGATGCAGATCAGGGTTGTACAAACAATAAACACATTAATAAATATTTTATATTTCAATGTTTTTTCTATTATATATAAGAGGTTTGGTTTATGGAATTTAACGTTTTTCTTTTGTTATATATTTTGTAATTTTGTCATTCGACAAATTGAAAAATCTCAATTCTATAAAATTTAATTGTGAAAATCAAAATATTGTTGATATTATGGTGTGAACGTAGGTGAACGAATGACTGATGATGTGATGATGATTTAATGAGAATATTTCACAATATATATTTTTGTTTTATTAAATAAAATTATATGTATATTGTATTTTGAACAATTATTTAAAAGAATTAATGACTTAATTTTTTTATTTTACTTTTTGAATAATTCTAAATTCATTAACTTTAAATATTTTTAGTCAGAAAAATATAAAAGATAAAATTTATTTAATGTAAAATTATTTAGTAAGAAATTATTTTGACAAGGGGTCAAATAAATAATTCTTGAATGCATTTAAGATTTAATACAGAGACGCAACATAAAAATAATAGAAAATATGACGAATAATTCGATATGAATACGAATTAAGTTGAAAATTTTGTAAGAGGGGAGACATATGTTATTCACCCCTGGCTATTACATTTTTTATATAAATATAGAGAAGTATTATAGCTGATGCAGTATGCGCAATTCTCATACATGTACGTTCAATAAAACTTACACACACACACATATGCATATATACGTACACACCATGTGATTGAAAATACGGACTGAAATTTTATGATAAGGCTGTGGAAATAGGCAGAAATTGAACCGATATAATGTTAGTATATTTGAATTTTTATGTTACAAAAAATTGTTTATGTAATTGTTTGTAGACTTGTGTGAATGTGTGTATATGTGTGTGTGTGAATGAGTGTATATGTGTGTGTGCATATGTGTATATATATGTGTGTTGTGAGTGTACTCTTAATGGTAAAATGAAACAAGGAAATTTGATTAGTTTTCCTTATTTTCACCAATTTCCATATTCAATTTGCGAATTGAGGCAAAATGTTTTATTTACTATAATTATTTTATGTTTTAATAAAAACTTGTCTTCTAGGACAATTTTTTTATTTAAACTTAATAGAGTTCGATTGGGTGTTAAGTATACGAGAATAAAATTATTAAAACGATCAAATTATACAGATTTAAAAAACAAAGAGTGTTTTTAATTTTTCCATTGAATTTTTTCAACTGATAAAATTTTATATAAAAAGTAATTTATCATTCTCTGATAAAGTTCAATGACTTTCTTACAATTTTTTTTATTTGTACAATTTATTTTATTATTGTCTGACCAAAAATATGTGTTCCTCTTTAGACCCCATTATGCATCTTTCCTAATTTTGCCTATACATCATCTCCTTTATTAATTCCTTTTTCTTTTTAAATTTCATAAGAAAAAAAATGAAGACTCACACAGCATGGGAAAAATATAGAAAAACCATAGAAACTTTTATTAATGTTTATTAGGGTTACATACAGATGATTAAAAATTATGAAATATGTTTTGTTTTTATTTTGTTAAATTTTATTAACAACAACAAAATAAAACATTTTTTATGAGGAAATGAGTCATTTATTAAAAAAATATTATTTTTAATCATATAAAAGAATTTAGATTTGAAATAATTTTTTTTTTATTTTAGTTTAATTTAGTGAAAGAACAAAAGAAAAGAAAAGAAAAGAGACAAAAAACAGGGCGTTTCATACACTTAAAAGAAATAATGTTGTCGTTTTTATCTGCTGCACCATTTTTTCGTTCCTTTTTTTGTTTTTATCTTCAATGTCATTTTTTCATCGTATGTGGTTTTCTTTCATATAAAACGTTTAGTTTGTTTATTTTTTTGGTTGAATGATTAATATCAAAACAAAAACAACACAATATACAAAAAAACAACAATATCATCTTTTTCATTTAAATTTAGTTTATATGTATGTTAAGATGAAAATGGTAAATTTGATCTAACTTTTAAAAAGAAAGAATATTAGAATGATAGAATATGGTTGAATGACAACAACAAATAACATCATCATTATCATTATCATCATCGTCATCAACTAACCAAACAAGGCAAGAACAGAAGGGACACAATATTTATATGCTTAGAAATCAACAACTTTTTTTGTTTTTATTCTTCAAACACAACAAAAAATAAGAACAAAAAAAATACAGAAGAACATAAACACATATACAGTGAATGTTATTCTTTATTCTTTCATTTCATTCGTTTTGTTTTCTTATATTATTATGATGATGATGATCATGACCTTACACAATATTTTTGACGCAACATTTTCATAAAACAATCTTCATCTTTAATTTATATTAAATGAACCAAAAGCAAATATACATTTTTGTATTGATAATATTTTTACTTAATTCTTTTATTTATTAGAATTTGATAACACAAAAAAGAAACCATTGAAATATTTGTATTATTATTATGTTTTTGTATTTATTTATATTTAATCATCGTGTAACTGTTAGTCTGTGATGATAATATTTTTCTTTGTTTTCATATTTTAAAATTAAGTATAATATAAGAGGCTCAAGAAAATCTATAAGCTGAAAGTTAAAACGCATTATTTTCGATATTCAATAAAGGAAATAAATTGAAGCTCAATGATAAGATAACATTTTTATAATAATTTATGTTAAATCAAACTGAAATAATGCAATTCTTACGAAAATCTCATTTACATTGCGGTTATTAATATTTGGGGAAAAACTAACGAATGAAATGTTAATAAACATTTATAGTAAAGAATTAATTGTATTCAAATAATTCCTGGCGATAAATTAATTTTGAAGAAAAATGGAAGTGAAACAAGTTTTTATTATATATTTATATGCAATATAAACAAACATCAATTTCAACGTTCATTAAAAAAACACCTTTTTCCATATTACTAGTTCCACCTACTCCTACTCGTAGCGCTGGCGTTTCCTTTTTATTTTATTTAATAAATTTTATAAAAATAAAAAAAACGGTAAATTTATTTTTTTGAAAAAAACATTTAAATCGAATCAAAAGATATTATCGCCACATCGTTGTTCAGTATTTTTTCGCGCATGTGCAAATAATTATTTTTGAATAGAAGAGAAGAGAAAAAGATGAATCCCCCATTGTTGCCGTGCCGCAATTGATTGTTTGTTTATTTAAAATTTGAAATATTTTTCGGTTCGGTGGAGAGTGGAGGGCAACAAAGGAAAAAAATTGCATGTAAAAAACCATCGCATTTTTTTTAGCTTTCAGACACATAATTTTCAATTTTGCTCGTTGCAAATAAACTCAATTTGACAGCTCAAAATGTTCCAGGCATTTTTTATAGTATTTCTTTTGTTTTTCACTATAATACGATTATAGTTTAGCGAGAACCTAAAGTACTTATGTATAGATAAAAATATATTGATTTTTGTTTAACATACAAATAAAAATAAAAAAAAACTAGATTTAAAGTTTATAGAAATAAAACCCTAACCGTTTCGATTTTAAGTTTTATTAGAAACACAAAAAAAAAATTATTATCCATATGATGAGTAATAAAACACATAAAATGCGCAATGATAACATTTTTATATTTAATACACATACTACTTCCAATTTATTTATATAAGAATAAGTAATAAATTTATCTTCGTAATTTGATATACTAATTAATGTGAATCTTTTAGTCTTGAGGGATTTACAATGTGGTTATAAAATGTATATTTTTGTATGAATACAACACATCAAAGTACATTTATATAGAAATATTTTTTATAGGCTACCAATTTGCCACTATATTTACATACTGCAGCATTGTATCAAGTCACAAAGGCTACTTGAATTAAGCTGTGACTTTTATGATCTTCAATAACCATGCTTTGTAATTTTAGTCTGTATAACCATTTATTCTGTTGATGGAGTCACTTAGACCCTAAATAACTCATTGACGCTTAACCTTTATTTTCCCATTAAAACTATCCTCAGATATTAATAAATGAGTAATTATTCACTATACTTTGCATTTTGGTTTACATTTTTATATTTAAATTCCAGCACTTTTTATATGACGATTGGTAATATATAACGCAGCAATAAACACGTATTTAATCCATAGGAAAATGTTATTTTTGATTCAAATTTGCATATTTTATAAAATAGTACAAAAACGAGAAGAGTAAATGACAGTTAATGTACGTTTTTTATTACGATAATTTATCGTTTTCTACGTCATATTCTTAGAACTCACATAATTCACGCGTTAAAAAGAAAAAAAAAGTCTTTATTAAGAAAATTTTTTTGATGAATATTTTTAATATTATTTCTACAATTCAAATGAACACGTCATTTGTTAAAACTATAAATCATATGACAATATTCATTTTTATATGAAAATTTCTTATTTATTGTGTACGGAACACAAATTTCTCAGTTTTTAAGGAAACACCGTCGTTTAGACGCAACAAATCTTAAACATTTTATTCATGACTTTGAATGAAGTTGATACAGAATAAGAATGAAGTAAATTCTTTTAATTATAATCAGAATTGCATAATGCGCTTGAATAACCGATATAACGGACATCTAATATGAAGAAGTCAGACATTCTATAATAAAAATGAAAATAAAGTAACGTCTTGTTTGGTTATCTATAGCAAAAATCATTCAAGCGATAATTTCTTGGATATTGTATAGATTTAAGAATTTAAATACTTATTTTATTTTTATTATTAAAGTACAAAATAGCATAATTTTACCTTAAAAATGAATAGAAAGATGTTAATTTTAAATAAAATAAAGATCCAATTTCTTATTAGAAATATTAAAATAACTATAAAATCATTAGTCGTTTGTATGCAATAAATATTTTTATTATTTCATAGCAGACTTGGAGATTCTCAAAAAAAAGTTACTTCATTCAATTTCGAGAATTTTTTTTTTGTTTATAATATCGATTTTAATTTGTCTTTTAGAATTTACACAATTTTAGAATATATATAAGATAAAGCTGAATAATGTGAAATTAGTTGGCAAGAGAGGCGAATATTCCTTCTCTCTCTGGTATTTAAAGCGCCAACGGCTTTATTAAGAAACGTTTTCACATCCGAAATTTAAGAAAAAATTATTTTACGTGAACTGAAGCACTATGAACATCTTATAAATATTTCATAAGAAAAAAAACACAGCAAAAAAGAGAACAACAAATACAACTAATTTTATAATTATCTGATTATCATCAAAGAATGGACAAAATAACAATAAAAAACCGGTAGGACATGATACGTTGTTGATTTGTTTTATTTTTGATAAAATCAGCAAAGTCAACATTATTATTATGGGTCTTTTATTATTATAAAAGAAGACTTCCTTTATGATTTATTTTCAAACATTAAATATTACATTTTGTTTGTTTTCTTATGTTTTTGTTTAGTTTGCGTTTCATTCATTCATTTAAAATTATAAACATTTTATAATCCTGAATTTAAAATTCAAATTCTAATCAATCAATAAATAAAAATTAATTAATTATAATAAATAAAATGTTTTTTAAACGTTTATTTTTTTTTTAAAAAAAAAAAATCATCATCATGTCTCAAAATCATGTTATTGCATAATTAATTATAAATTAAATTTAATAAAAGAAATCAAAAAAAAAAATAAAATTTATAATAAAAGAAGAACAAAAATTCGAAAAATCATTAAACTTCCAGTCATCAGTTCTTATAATTCTATTAATAAACAATGTGAGTGCACAATCAACGAAAAAAAAACTCTTTTCTTTTTGCTTTTTTTTTTAACAGACAAGACACGTTCTTTCTGCCGTTTCTACAATATAAATTTGTATTGGAAAATATTGTTAAAAATATACATATTTATTGAGTTAAATCTTCTTCTTATTTCTCTTTTTGTTTAAACAAAAAAAAACTATAAAAAACTTCAGGTCATTTATCCCGCCGCGAACCTGTGCTATTCAATTCCGATACTTAATTTTATTACTTTACTTACTTACTTAAAAGAATAAGACGACGAAAGAAGAAGAAGAAAATCATTTAATAATTAATTCAAAAATTCACACGACGGTCATTACGTTTCATTGACATATTCTTGTTGTGAATTTTTAATTAATATTATTAAGTATATAATTAACGTTACGTTCACAATCGTAATAATTATTATTATTTTGTAAACAAAACTAAAAATAAAACGAAATACAGAAAAAGGGGTCCGTTCACACTAACAACATTTTTATTGTTTGTTATTCTGTCTCATTCTTTAACGTTACGAATCCATAGAAACGGTTATTTCTTTTTACCTAATTTAATATACAAAACGGATATATTATTTTATTAGAATATCAAATGGTTATCTTTCACATCTAAATATCTGACGAAGGAAAAGAAAAAATAAAAAGGATTTTCTTTATTCTAATCAACATACTAATATAAAAAAGAAAAATAAAAGCTTAACTTCATGAGCTCATTTTCTCTCAGATAATAAAGTTAAGTTTTTTTGTGAATTATTTTTGATAAGAAAAAGTTAACTTAAGTTTTTTTTCAATCCTGTTACGTTACGTAATATTGGATTACTGCATTGGGTTGGCATATTTTGATGAAGGACTAATATTCACCTATATGTTTGGGACGATATTATTAGATCAAAGTTAATTAAAATTCAATTTTCTTTTTCATTATTGGCCTGATTTTCAACAAAATATTAAAAATATTAAAAAATCTTATTCTTTATTGTTTTTTTCTTATACAGTTACACAAAACAAACATTTGTTTTAAAACTTTTGATTAAAATTTTTTTTGATTTTAGAAACGTTGAAGAACAACAGCAAAATAAAAACACGAAAAAATCAAATTAAAATTAAAATTGATTATTCTTCATTGAAAAAAAAATCGATTATTAATTGAACTATAAATTGATTATTAACTTTCAATTCAACAATCGATGTACAAAATAAATATACTGATAAAAACTTATGAGAAAGAAAAAATATTATATTAAATATAATATAATCATTTCAGTTGTTGATGAAAGTAAGTAACTAAATCAATAAAATAATCATATAGAACAACTTGAATCTCTTCACTTTCATAAAAAACAAACACGTAGAATCAACAAAAAATATTAACAAAATACAACTACATACTACTACTTAAACTTACTAACTTACGATAATGTAACGACTTACGACTTCTACTTAAGAATAATAATAAAAAAAACATAAAATATAAATATTGACTAATTAATGATCAATATTACTCTTTTTTCGTCTAAAATCTTGATATTATTTTTGCTTCATTTTCACAGAAATTGACCGAACTTGCACAAGTAAATCCGAGTAAATCATTAACATGATAATATCTATAATTGTGAATTTTCTCATTTATCCTAAAAGTATAAAGAAAAAAAATTCTAATACAATAAAATTGAAAAAAACTTAATATTTTTCCATCAAAAAGAAAAATGATAACATCACCCGAAATGTGAATTATAAAGAAAATGTACGTATAATAATAATAAATAATAAATAATGATACGTCAAAAGTTATTATGATGATGAAAACTTCAAACACATCACTCATCAAACAGTGTTTTATACAATTCTATATATATGTAATAAAAGTTGTTTAAAGCAAATAAAAAAGAAAATTAAAGTTAGAGCTGAAGTTTAACGACATACAGAAAAATATAATATAGAGAGAGAAATGATTTAATAAAATAAAGAAAATAAAGATGACCATTAAAAAAATAAACAAAAATAAAATAAATAAAACAGAAAATGTATATTCTTCTTTTTCGTCTTCGTTTTCTTTTTCTTCTTTTATCAATTCAATAATAATCAGAATATTAATAAGGTTGATAATTAAGCTTTTTGTATGCCGGTTTATTAATTTTTTTTTTCTTTTTTTATTCGTTTCTCTATAAATATTATAAAATGTGAGAAAATTTAGTGATTACTTAATAACATATTATAAAGAAAATTATACAGACAATATGGAGCCATAATCGTGAGCTGTATTTTATAACATTGTATTATTATGATGATGATGATGATGTTGATGATATCATCAGAGAACAGAATGTGATTTTAATAGAAGAAACAGTTGTTGAAATAGTTTTGTTGAAAAACAAACAAGGTTGTTTCTCCCAATTATCGATTTGTTATTAATCAGCCTCAGCCTTGAACTTCCATTAATTTATAAAATTTCTAATCTTTTTAATTCTTAAAAATTATTTACGTGTATATAAAATGAAGGGTGTTTAAAATTTTCATATCGAAAACAATATTTTTTTTTATTGAAAGTTGATTGAACCATTTAGTGTTTATTTATACAATTCCAATTATTTTATTTTAAAAGAATAAATACTTTTCAAATAAGGAATTTCTAAAGAAAACAAAAACCCAATGGATTTGGCGCACGTCCATAATTTCATTAATAAACACAATTATTATTATGATTGTGATTATTTTTATAGTAAATAAAATTCACGATACATTTACACACAGAAGTAAATTTATAAATTATTCTTGGTTATAAGTAGTGAATTAATTCCATTTAATAGTTAATTTGATAAGAAATGAAATTAATTCATTCAATTTTTTTACTATAATCTGTGTTCTTATCACAACGCGTTTACGTTTCAGGACATGATTCACGGCATATATTAAATAATCAGAATTTCTGTTATGTCAGCATGAAGTATTTTGTAGGTATTGATATCGAATTGAATGACGATTAGTATCGACGTCATATGATTTCAATTGAGTTTCATTTATTAGTTAAAGCGTGCTCCTTTAATTTCTTAAAGGAGTTTACGTTCAATTTGATTCACGGAATATAATTATAATAAGCAGCTGTCGGAGCAGCTCTTTAATAAAGTTCTGATTTTACCCACAGAACATCATCAAACTCTTTCGTTTAACTTTCCAATACCGATTCTTAAATAAAGTACTCTAAACTACAATATTAAGAAATTCATTGGGAATTCGAAGTCTATATTTTATTAAAGAAAAATAAACGAAAAACTGAGCAACGGAACTATTAAATCAAACGCTATAGAAATTTGGGAAAACCCTTTTCTTTTTCTGCACTTCATCTTCATCAACATTTATTTATATAAATCTATGTTTGTTTCTATCTGTCGGTGACATTTTGATAAATATTTCATTCTGGAGTTTCATTCAAAAAAACAAAAAAAACATCGAACACAAAAGTCAAGATGGTACAAAATAATATAAAAATAATAATTATAGAAAAAAACAAATAAAGAAAACAAAATATAATAAAAATCAATAAAACGAAAATTTCAAATGAACGTATATAGACTATTTATGTTTTCTTTTTGCCTGTTTTCTTCATTACCCATACACACAGAATTTTCTTTTATAAACGATAAACCATAATAATAATAACAAAAACTATTCTTTACAATAAAATGAAATGAAATGACGATGATAACGTAATAAAATATACAGCTGTACACAAATACTCGCACCCACACACAAACACACACATACACAAATCAACCAACCAACAAAAGAAAAATAGTAATTTCAATTATCTTTTAATCAATCAAATCATCATCGTCATAATAATAATAATAAAATAGAAAAATATGAAAAAGAAAATGAAATGAAAATGATATACATTTATTTTCACATCATGAAAAGAAATATTTGTATGATTGCGACGAGAGTTATTACATTATTATTGTTGTTGTTGTGTGTAAAATAAAAATTAGAATCAAATAAAGGGTTTAAAAATAGAAAGGTATCATTTCCCAAATCTATTAGGGCGCGCGATAATTAAGTTAAGGTAAATGAATAACTTATCATGCGAAAAATTTACTGAAAATTCATATGGCTTCAAAAACGTCATTTTTTATTTTCAAATTAAACCTGATTCCTGCCTGATTCAATTATGATAGCCAATCCCGAAAATATATAATTAGGTCAAGGCAGTTCGATTAATTTTTATTCTTTTTATGATTCGAGGAAGAAAAAATTGTATATCAAACCTTGATAAAAATAAAGAAAGTCTAGTCACTTAACAATAAATTAATTAATAATTAGCTACGTAAATTTGAGGTTAAACAGGTTCTTGGAAAATTCTACAAGATATATAAAAGAATAAATAAATTAAACGCGTGTATTGGAGTACTTTATTTATTATGATTCCTCAGATAATAAAGAACAGCTTTTCTAATCCGTTATAATCTTATTTTACAGTAAATGAAAATAAAACAGAAACAATTACATTTAACTATCATACTTTAATTGTTAAAAGTCAAACTAAACATTCCACAGCAATGGCTACTTACATTAATTATTAGATAATTTTTTGCTCTTTTTTACACTAAATACTCTTTAAAATCAAATTCACTTAAAATGTTTTTGAAACATTTATGTTTATATGAACTTAGCCTTGAACATGAAATAAAATCCCAAAAATTCATTTTTGTCCAAGTAATTTTATTCATTAGGAAAATCAATTGACTAAATATACATTCATATTTTTATTTTAAATTGACGTCAAATGTTAAACTGAAATTGAAAAAACGAAAGAGAAATAAAAAATCAGTTTTAAGTAAAAAATTATCATTTGAGTGAATATTTTATTTTATAAGAAATCAAATCAAAAAGAAAAATGTGTATTCAAATATAGAAATAAAAAAACTAACTGAAAATGAAAAAAAAAACAAAGAAATCGTTTATCATATTCACGTTTTGAGTTTCAAATTCTAATACTTTATTTATACAATTCAAATTGTTTGTTTTGCTATAAATGAAAAAAATAAGGAATGACGTTGTGAAATGTTACAAAAAATATAACAAGAACAATATTTTTTGCAATGTAATAAAAAATATATAAATAATATAAGAATCTGAAACAGTAAAGAAGGCAAGACAAGTGAAAAAGAGATTATTCAATGTGAGACAGAGATGTAATATGGCTTTTGTTGCCAAAATTTTAAATAATCTCTCAAATGTTTAATTCAACAAAGATGCTGATTTCTATTAATTTTTCTTTGTTTTTTTTTTTTAATGAAGAAGAAGATTACACAAAAACAAAGCAAATCAGCTGATATTCTCTTAAGTGACCAAATTGACAATCCAATAATGGATTCATTATAGCAATTCTCTATAAATTCTTTACTCTATGTTTTTTTTGATTAAAAATGAAAAAAAAAGATGTGATCTTGAGTTCATATCAAAAAATTGTGACACTCGAAATATTATTCTGATTAAATTGATATTTTTTTTTGTATTTTTATTTTCTATTTTAATTGATAAAAATTTGACTTCTTTTTTTTTACTTACTTAATACATTCAATAAAACTCTTAAATTTAAAACTTTTTATTTCATTGATTTAATTCTTTCAAAACAATTTTTGCGTTTTGTTGTTTTATTTTTTTTATTTAATTGATGTTGAATGAAATTTCTTACGAAAAAAAAATTTGAATATTAGTAATTTAAATGTATATAAATGTGTATAGTAATTAGTTTTGACATTTTGACATTAATTTTGTATAATTATTTCTGGTATATTTACAATATACCATACTATTTTTTTCGTGTTCATTGATTTTATTTATAAATTATGATATCATAGAATCAAATAAAAAAAATGAACATCACCATCATGATCAATCATTTACGATCATTAACATCATCATCATTATGATCAACTAATTTAGAATGATATAATGAACTTTATTTTAACAAAAAATTTAAGGAAAGAAAAGAGAATAGAATAAAATTCTGGAATTGAATTTTCATTCTTATTTGAAGATATTGTCATTTATCAGAAAGAAACAAAGGAAATTTGAAACGCAGCATTCACATATGATTATTTTTCTTTTATATTCAATTATTATAAGGGAAATTGTAATTTCTTTCATATTTTCGGGAATGAATTGAATAAGATAAAAATCTGTTCTCACATAAAAAGAAAAAGTGTATGTCTGGTCGAATACTGTATTATTTGGTCTCATATGTGACACATTATTTTTTGTTACATACTTCCTTAAAAATATACAATAAAAAGGCATATATTTTAAGTTTATAAAAAGATAAAGAAAGAAAGAAGAAAGAAAAAAACACACACACACAACGAGCACAAAATACCGATTTTTTTTATTGAATTTTTTTTCTTTATGATTAAAAAAATTACTTCATTTATGTATAAATTTTTGTATTCGATGCAATTCCTTTGTAAAAGAACAGAAAAAGACACAATATTTATGAAAGAAAATAATAAAATAAAAATAAAAGGTCTTTTATTTTGTATCAGCAGAAAAATGAAAATGGAAAAAAGCATTGAAGATGTGTGTTTTTTTTGATTGTATTAAATTTGTGTAGTGTAGACTTTGATATGAATGAAAATATATGACGTAAATTATGAACATAAATTTTTATATATAAAATAAAGAAAGGACATTAAAGACCAACTGTTGAATTAAATTCATTTTTATGATAAAATATTCTTACTCATGTAGTTATTTCTGTTTTTAAATAATAAAGGAGTGCTTAATAAATAAAATAGGAAGGAAAAAAGAAAAGAATAACAAATCAAACGAACAGCAGTAGTTCACTAAGTACAGTAGTACAATTGCGTTTTACAATTTCATTTTTTTAAAAGGTGGTGCAAATACGAATTGAAAGATAGCATAAATTTTTTTTTAATCTCAAAACAAATGCGCTTTTGTAACAGAGGCTAAGGTTTTATAAAATGCTGAATATTTATTAATGTGATTGCGTTAAATATTTTCAAAGGAAATAAAAATAAAAATTTAAAAGAATCTAAAATATTATGCAATTACATTTTGCATCAAAAAAAACTGACACAAACCAAAATCTGAGAAATGAGGACATACGATAGTTTTATTTTTATAATATGAACAAATGTGATTGAGAGTAAAAAGTGTGCAGTAGGCGAATAGATTGGATTAGATATTTAGGCATATTAACGTGTCTTGTATCACGTTTATTTAAGACACGAGTTCTACTATAACGGGATCCACATCACTTCGAGATTTGAACTCTATTGATAATAGTCAGGCGTTTTGCCACACTGCCACAGTGAAGTTAACATGAGTAGTGGAAAACACCATTAGCTGTAATTATTATCATTATAATGATTCTTACAATTTTAAATCGGATAAAGTGTAATAATTTTATATAAAGAATTATTTATATCATTTATTCTTTTGTTATTAAATAAATAAGAAGTAAATATATTTTTGTACCTTATGTGAAGGTCAAACAATCATATTAAACACAGTAATGTAATCATAAATAAACAATATTAAGTAGGTAAACACAGTAAGATTCTACCTTAAATCAGATTAATTTATGTGAAAAAAAAAATTATATACAAATGAATAGTATCAACTGAACTTACTGCAGATATTCTTGAGAAAAGCATTTAGTTAAATGATAATAATTGGACCACACAGAAATGAAGATATTATTGTTGTGTATTAATGCAAATGATCCTAATTGACTTACTAATCCAGTATACAGAAATATTAACTAAAAAGAAATTCAATTAACAGAAATAAAATATACTTAATGCTGAATTTCAGAAAAAATTTAATTGAATATGTACATCATATCGAGAAAAAAAAATTTTAAATGTACAAAACATAATAAATTTAAGATCAACTTAAAAATACCAGACTTAAGGCAATTTCTGTTAAAAACTTTACCTTTTATTCTAAATTATAATGATATTGTGAGATTTTTAACTTCATTATTATACACACAACTCCTTAATATTATACCTTTTACCTTTTTCGTACCTATTTTGTTCTTATAAAAAAAAGAGACAAAAATTGTTAAAAAAAAACTTAAAACACCAAAACCTTTTCCTTACATAATTAACGAATATAAAAGTAAAAGAAGTATATATATATATGTAAACAGTTCATGTTAAGTATATTTATATAGTAGTGTAGAATACCAAGAATAATAAGAAGAAAATACTTAAGAAAAAAAAAACGAGTAAGAAAAAAAAAACATAATAAAATTAAATAATTTATTATTTAAGTTTTTTTTTTCTTGTGCCAAGAAAAATATTTACTATACTTTTTTTTTTTGCTTACTACAGAACAGACCAAGCTACCACACATTATAACACAGTACACACACTCGTACACGCAGCGAGAAGATACATACAGATATCGTCATCTTTATTCAGTGAATCAGGTGGTACAGTTTTACAGTTTTGTTTTTGTTAAAGAACTCGTATAAAAAAAGAAAATAAAGAAAGAAGGAATGATAAATTTATATCTTAAGACATAATTTATAATCATTTACAGATTTCCTTCTTACCTACCTACCTAAAACCCACCCCAAAGTTTCTTCCTCATGTGTAAGCTTTCTAAAAGATTTTCTTTCATTTTCTTTCAAGTGAAGAAAATTACTCAATTTTTTGTTTAATAAATTTAATAAAACAAAAAATTGTACTCAATATTGGGAGACACTTTCTTTTTATTAATTTTTTCTTCTTAAATCTTAAAATTGAAACCTATATTTATTTCGTGATTTTCGTACTATAAAAAACAAGTTTTTTTTCTGTATTAATGTTTTTTTTTTCATCTGTAGAGAATTTCTTAATAAGCGTGGGTTTTTTGTTTTGTGATTTTTTTTTCACACAAAACAAAAAATAAATAAATAAATAATATTTATACGCATTTTATGTAATTCCGTATGGGAAATCTGTATTATAAATAGAATTAAATAACTTTAATGAATTTAATAAAAAAAGACTATCTCGAATAAAATCGATTTAAAAAAGTCTTTTTTATTTTTGACATTTACAAGCAGCCTCTAAATCATCAAATGTCAGACAACGAAGAGGTTTCTTGTAAGATTTTTTTCTTCTTTTTATAAATTATCAATTTCGAAGATAGATAAGAATATAAGCTATTTCATAATAGTATTAATTGTTGCTTACCTTTTTCACTTGTGTCACTATTAATTAATAAAAACACAGATTCCACAGAACACAATAAATAATTCAATAATAATAATAATATTAATATTATCTTTCCTTTTTTTTTAGGCGGCTCCAAAAAACACAAAACGTCAAAACTGGACCAGGAAAAATGAAACATAAACAAAAAGACGAAGATGTAAGATTTGTCAAAAAAATGATCAGGAAACTAAACAATATTTTGTAGCGTTTGCGTTATAGGTTTTTATTTTTGTAGCGTTTGCTTACTTATTTTACTGCAAATCGACAATTTTTGAAGTCAATTTAATAAACGTTAAAATATATTTGGAATTGTTTAACTTTATGGCATTTTAGTGATTCAGAATAAACCTATGATAACAAAACCAATAAGAGTCAAAAGAACGAACTATTTGACATTTAATTAATGGAGTTTCTATAAAAATAAATATTCGAAGGCAGGTTCATTTCATAAAATTTGATAAAATAAACTTGAGATTAAAAATAGGAAAAATAGCCAAACATTTATATTTTTTGTTTCATGAACTTAAAATTTTGGTTTTAAATGTTTATTTCCCTTATTATCTTTCATGCAACATTTCTGTTGCAATTACTAAATATACATATTTGTTTTATTATTTTTTATTTCATAATAATAATTGTATATGTATATATAATTGATAAAAATTAAAACTAATAATTGTTTCAGATTCTTTCTTTTATACAAAATTACTTTAATAGTCAATGTTTAATTTTCAAAATATATATTATTTTTAAACATTATTATTATTATTATTTATATGAATTGAAATATAGCTTTAATTAGTGTACACCCACTTACATATATTTATTGTACAATTTTAGACAACCAATGTTCCGATTATTTAAATAAAATAATTTAAAAATGAGCAGAATTTTAATGTTTCCATATATTTTACTTGTATTTATGCATTTATGAAAAATTCTTCTCACAAAAGTTTACAGATTTATCTATTTATTTATTCATTAAAACTACAGCGAGCGCCAAAGGTACAAAAATTACTTAAGCATAATTATAACTAAACTTAACTTAAGAGTAAATACAAAAATCACAATAATAAAATTAAAATTATTAGAAGCAAAAATTTGCATAATTATAACTAAACTTAACTTAAGAGTAAATACAAAAATCACAATAATAAAATTAACTAGAAGAAAAAATTTGACTTATTAATAATTAACAATCAATAATAATAAAAATAATACAATCATTGTTACTGTCAGAAGACAAATCAACCCACTGAACAACATGATAATATTTAAAAATACCGACAATTTAAATACAAAACATATTTAAAAAAAAAGAGTAAATTCAAAAGTAAATGCATCTTTCTTTTTTTCATTTAAGAAAATATTATTACGTTTAATAAATAAAAATAAAAACATTAATGGTAATAAAAGAGCTTCACAAAACTATAATAAAAAGCTTCTCAAGTGTTTTTTTTTCTGGCATCTATAATTTCCAAATCAACTATAAAAAATTTATGTAATGTTAATTATTATTACTGTTTTTAATTATATTTTAGAAAATTATAGTCTTAAAAAATAAACATTATCTATAGAAAGTTATTATGGAAAATATTTTTGATTTTTCAGCCGAGATGTTTTAAACATTTACTTTAATCTTATATTTGAATTTTTATTAAATTCTTATTCATGTATACAATTGAGAAGTTTTGTATTTATCTATAATGTACCAATTGAATTTTATTTGATATAATATTATTGTATTGTATTGTATTTCAATTTTTTATTAACCTAGTACATCAACGACTAAGGTTATTAGTAACTAGGAGACCTACTATTTTTGAGGTGCATCTGCACATGCATTTTAATTCGATTCGGCGCATTGCCAGCTCTTAGCTGGCATGCAGGAAGAATCGTTCGGTTATAGATGTTATTGATCATTGCCCACTACTTTATGTATGTTTAGTACATAATTAGTCGAATGAAAAATTCCATCCCGCCTCGGTCGAGATTCGAACTCGGTACCTCCCGCTCCAAACGTCAGCATGTTGGCATGCTGCCACCTTGGTCGGTGTTAATATTATTATTATATATAATTAATAAGATTATTATTATTTTTCAATACTTTTTGATGTTATTGTTCTTGAATGTCCCTTTATTTAATGTTTTTCATCTTTTGTTATTATAAATGTATTGTAACAGAAAACAGAAAACATTATTATTATTTTGTTGATACATTAACTAGGTTTGTTATTTATTTCAATGTCAAATTTAAAATAATTGTAGAAAAATATTATTAAAAATTCATAAATCTTATATGAGTGAAAAGAAAAAATTATGTAAAAAAGTAAAATTGGTAATGAAATATTATTAATGAATAATAATTAAATAATTAATTTAAAAACAAGTTTAAAGTTAATTGGTTTAAAAAAAAGTTAATCACGAAATAAATTGAATGATAATGTAATAAAGTTTTTAAATAAAACTAAATATATGTTCCTTATGATCAAGACTTCATTCAACCAGGAAAAATAAATTTCTAAATGAATTTAAGTTAATTTATTTGTGTCAAAATTAAAAAATATTTTTATTTGGACCTCATTTAATTTCTATGTAGTTAATACACATTCTCTAAATTAACTGAAGTAAATAAACTTAATTGCAATGTATTTCTCACATTTAATTGAATGAAATATTATGTAATATAATTGTGTTTTAACTGTATTTAATCATATCAGTAACTTATCCGAGCAACAAATTTCGTATTTTAGAATACAAGTGTTTGAAATTTAAATGGAAGATTTTCTCCAGGAGAAAATGTAAAAAATCAATTAATTTGATTTATCCAAAAAAGTAAACATGAATTTCAAGTTAACTCCTAAAATGTATACTATATGCGTATGAATTTTATATATGTGTTTTTAATTAATACTGAGCAAAAATATATTGGAATTATATTACATAACCATTATTATTAATCGATTTTGTTTATACTTTATATTTAAAACATACTTAAAAAGTTAATTAATAATAATTTGATAAATAGCTAAATTTTATTTGCCACTATTACTAACTGATATAAATTTATAGTATCAGTTTTTCTTGCACATCATCTAATAATACTCTAATTAAATTAATATCTTCATTTTTTTGGTCCTTTTCAAATTTAGTTTCAATTAAATTAAATGGAGTATTTCCATCAACATCTTGCATCATCTTAAGATTGACATTGTTCTTTAAAAGAAACTTAACAACTTGAACAGTCAAATGTAATGCTGTCTCATTTTTATTATTTTTACAAAGTAAGTTTGCTTTATGTTCCAGTAATATTTTAACAGCTCCAATATTTTGTATTGACGAATAACATTGAAATTATATCAGAATTCAATAGTGTAATCTCATGTAATAAAGTGTGATGATTATTTCTTGTTAAAACATTAGCTTCATTCACTATAAGATAAAGTATTATATCTTTTTGAGCACTTATGTCACAAGTAGGTAATTGAAACAATTTGGCAGCCAAAAATAAATAAAATAAATAGTTTTACAATTAACCTCCGCTTTATTTTCGATTAGATAATTCAGAGCGATTGTTAAATGTTTCTCACTGCTACCATCTTCAAAAATTCTATGAATTGGAGAAAATCCATATTTATCAGAAACATTAACATCAGCATAACCATTAATCAGTTTCAACAATAAACTCCACCCTTCCATTTGACAATTTCTTTTTTCACTGGGAGCTGTAGCAATATTTATTGCTCTATCTCCATCTTTATTCAAACTGTTTACATTAGGATTGAACCTAACTAAATAATTCATCAACGTAGGGTTTCTATGTTTCTTAGCAGCTAAATGCAAAGGAGTGTTCCCATTATTATCAGCAATATTTAAGTCTCCTCCATTATCACATAGATATTCTACCACATCAATTTTCTCATTGTCAGTAGCTAAGTACAAAGCAGTTCTACCTTTTTTATCCTGGGTATCAATAAAAACTCTTAATTGATCTTCGTTTATTTCTTTGATAGATTCAATAATAAATTTGATAATGGGAATGTTGTTGCACCAAGCGGCAGTATGAAGAACAGTTTGATTTTTCTTATCAGCAACGTATATATTTTCATTATTTTTTTTATGAAAGAATTTCATAATTTGTAGTGAGCCATTTACAGCGGCTACGTGTAGTAATGTTTGACCTAAAATGTTTTTAACATTAACGTCAGCTCTTTCTTGTACTAAGTATTCTACCACATTGAAATTACAGCATTCAACCGCCCAACTTAAAGGTATCTCACCATTTTCACTCAAAGCATTAATATTTGCTCCTTTATTTATTAAAACTTTAGCAATTTCTAGAAGACCATTTTGGGCAGTCATGTGCAATCGAGTTCTTCTTCCGTGTTTTTGTAAATGATGATAATTAACATCATCTTCAGGAAAACAATAATCTTTCTTTTCTATAGTCATCAACATGTCATTAGAATCAGCATTGTTTTCAAGAAGTAATTCAACAATATGCCAATAACTACCTTTATCAGCATAAGTAAGTGCACTCCAACCAAATATTGTATCTCTCTTATTAATAAAATTTGTTTTATTTTCTTTGGATTTTATAGATAATATTTCTTTTACCATGTCCAAAGAACCTTTTGCAGTGGCTAAATGGAGAATTGTTCTACCAGCTTTATCAAGACTATTGTCAATGTCAAGTAATGTTAGTGAATCTTGGCGAAAAACTGTGGATATATCGTCATTTAGTTGAAGAGGAGAACCAGTAACATTATCTACTGCTAGCATAAAATCAAAAAAAATCCATAATAATTTATTTTGTTCTACAAAAATGTATTCACGCAGAAATTTTTTAATATTTTCATTAGTGATGTTTTCAGTAAACCATAACGCTGAGAAAAATTCAGCGAACGATTGATGAATAAACTCCAGTGTGCCATCAGGTTTTGTAACAATAATTCCTGAGCTTTCTTCAGATGTTATAATCTCTTTTAACAAATTATCGATATCGATACCTATTTGAAACTTCTCTAATAATTCTTTTCCAAATAATTTATGTAAAGCTAGTTTTTTGTGGTCTTCCATAATTTGTCTCACTAAAATTTTATTATCTTTTCGTATAGCTGCTGCATTGACATTTTTATCACATTTTTTATCCATTAAACGAATTTTAATGATTTTCGTTTCAAAAAAACTGTTATATAAAGTTACTAAGTTAAATGGTCGTTTAAGTTTTTCATGAGATTGACTATGAATTGCAAATTGTGTTTTTGTTTTATAACTATGATTAAAATCATCTTGAAATATTTCGGCTATCATTCTTATTTGCAAAGGTATAGATACAAAATTATTTGTTAAATCTTTTGTAATATGCCGGAATGTGTCTAATAAACCCTCAATTAGGTGATCTGTGTGTTTGTCTAAAGAGAGATTTAAATATATTTCATAAAAAATTTTTAAAAACTTAGTGAGATTTATTGAAGAAAATCCTTCAATTGAGTATGCAAATGTAGCAAATTTATTCTCAATTTCATTTTTCACGCCATATCGACGTGAAGTTATCCAAATTCGGGCTATACTTGTATTTATTAATATATTTAAAAACTCAAACATTTTATTATTATAATATGGAGAAATTTCATCAAATCCATCAAATAATAAAATCAGTTTTTTATTGTCAAAACAATAATCAAAATATTTCTTTTCTAATAGTCGTACACCTTTCAATATTTTTCTATTTTTATCATGCAAAGCGCATTGATATAAAAATTCTTTAACAATCTCTAAGGTTAATGAAGTATTTTTTTCTTCCCAATCATTCAAAATGTTTGAATATTCCATTAAATTTATTTTTAATATCCAAAAGTCAGGATAAATTTTTTTTGTTTCTATTGCTAAATATATTAACAAAGTACTTTTACCCATACCAGGTTCTGCAATGATTATAACTACTTTCTCATTAACTTGTAATATATTTTTTATATGAAATCTTTCAATTGACTTTTCATCATCGTCTACAAATTTAAATAGTTTTCCGAGAGAACGAAATGACTTTTTCCATTTAAGATTCGTATTTAACCAATGGATATTGTGCTCATTATATGTGCTACATAACATTTCATAATCACTATCTCCATTTTCTGTTATTAAAATTATATCTTGATCTAGATTTGGTTTAATTTCCTGTTTTTTTTCAAAAATAAAAAAATTGATTTTGTCTAATTTGATGTCATTTTTCACTTTTGTATAACGATTCCAAATACGATCAATATAATAATGAGAAACTTCACCTAGATCATCAATTTTTCCAAGTAATATTTCTTCTTCACTAATGAGCTTAAATATTACCTGTCCATCTATTGCATCTTTCAAATCTTTATTTACAATTGAACCTGCGTTCAAATTTTGACCTTGAAATGTTATTGTTTTTTCCATTAACTTATTTTGTAAGTCTTCCGAAAGATCTTCAAAATTTGTTTCTTTGTCGTCATATATATCAGGTTTGTTTGGTGTTTGAAAACCTAACGTTAAACAATTGTTACCTATAAAAATAATTTTCTTTTTACTATTTTCACAAATAATTGTATTCAGTTCTCGAATTAACTGATTCAGATTATTGGTGTCATGATTTTCATTTTCAATGACCAGCAAATTATTATTGTTTTTTGATTCGAAAGCTCTTAGAATATCTGCTGTCATAAGTTGAAGAGTTTTTAAGCGTAAAAATATACAACTGTCGTGTATTCTATACTCAGACTTATCTCCTTTAAGATTTGATAAACCTTAATAGAAGTTAGCTTGGTATGTTGTGTGGTTATATTAAGAATTTGTTGTCGTTCACAATATAAAAAAATTGTCAATGTTGATCTCAGATTTTTAATAACATTATCATTAAAACAAATACCATAATTATTAATTTTTTTATAGTAGTATGAGGTAAGACCAATTAATGCTATGCTATTAATCTTCTTTTTTATAGCTTCAAAAAAGTCTTCACCCTCTTTATGTGTAAGAAATCTTGATCCTTTTTTTTTCATCCAATCTATTATAAATTTTAATAATTCACTTGCTAAAAATGAAGTATCCAGCATATTAAAATACTTCTTTAATTCATTTGAAATATTTTGATCTAATTCATCTACATCGGGTTGACCAACTGCGAAAACTAATTTTTCTAAAAAGTCTTCCATTTCCTTATCAGTGACAAGATCATTTTGTAAATATTTATTGATTGGAGTATTTATTTGCCCTTCCTCACACGTATAAAAGTCTGTTATTTTAAATTTGTACTCATCTTTCGCAAAACTAATTTTCTTCTCATGAAGTTCCTTGTTTAAATGCATCCGAAAGATCTCCAATTCTTTCGGAAGTGATTTATTCAAACGATCAAAAAACATAGAACTCATGTAGTATATATCGTTATGGTCATCTTGTTTCTCTATCAATAAATAACCTGCCAATTTATCAACATTATCTTTAATAATATGTTGTTTTCTCTCTAAAATAACAATTTTTTCCCTTGAGTTCTCTACTTTTGCAATCTGGATTACAATTGCTTTAGCTAATTTTTCTGAATCATTAATTTTAATATTTTGTGGAAGTTTAAACTCCTTGCCAAAAGTTTTCGAAGTTTGAAATTTTCTATTCTTTAATTCTGTCAAACTATCGACAATTTGAATGTTTTTCTTCTCTTCAATATATTTTAAATGTGAAAAGAAATTTTGTTTTAAGATATTTAATTCCTCTGAAAGAGATACCTCTGATTCATTCAGGAATGAGTGCCGAAATTGTGAATAACCTTTTTCATTTTCAATAATTTCAAATACATTATCTGCTAACGGAACATGGAAGCATCTAAGTAATGGATCCGTTAATTTTAAATCTTTAGTTTCTATAAGTTTTTTTGCTAATTTATAACAGTCGGATGATTCTCTAAATATTGAAAATAATTCAGTTTTGAATGAGAAATCTTTTTTTAATTTGTAACAATTTGTACTGAAAATATTTTCCGTATCTGATATTAATTCAAAATCAGCTTTTAAAATTGCATTGAAGTCACAATTCGTACAAATAGTAAAGTCTTTGAAAAAAAATGCGGTATCTTTTTTTATAAAATCATCATTTTTTATAATTTTTCGATATGAACGAAAATATTTTTGAAAACCAAATTCACTTTTATCATTAGTAGATAGTAAATCATTCAATATTATTTCTACATCTTTCTTATGCTTATGCTTAGCTTGTAGGAACCGATATATTTCTGTAACAATATCATTAATTGTTACTTTATATTTTAGAATTAAATCATCAAATTTTTCAGCTGGAGAGTATTCGGTGCCTAATTGAAATGAATATTTTAAATTAATTGCCCAGCTTAAATAAAACATTAATAGTTTTATTTGATAAATAATTCCATGAAGGCTATGCGTTAATCCAGAACTAGGATGCAGGTCGTCTGCCATTTTCTAAAAAATAAAAAAAAAATTAGACTTACTTTAAATTAAGTAAATATTCAAAAATAAAACAATTTTAATAAAACAATTACGTAAATTATGGTGTCGGGGGATAGCGCCTACAGTTGAATTTTCAATACGTAATTATAGAATATTAATTAAAAAGTTTCGATATTATTGTAACAGAGGAATTTAACTTCTAATCTAATAAAATATTCAAATTACATTAATTTAAATAATTATAAAATATGGAATTTGTATTAGCATTTTGCTTTTATTCCTTTATATATTCCGGTCTACAATACCAAATTTCTAAATATAGAAATTGTTGTGATAAAAGTTTGAACTATTAAAACAATTTTGAAAAATTATTAGTGATTAAATTAGCAATGCTATTGTTAGTGACTATATTAAATTATGTTTAAGTTTACTAAATAAACCAAACATTAATTGGACGTAATTTTTGCGGTGTAGAAAAGCATTTTTTTAACAATTCGGCAATATAAACATTAAACACACGTTTAATAATACAATTTTAATACACTTCTAAATGTATTAGATTGAATATGATAAACAAAAACAAAAACTCTTCAGTTGAAGAAAACAATTTAATTTTTTTGATGCTTAGATTTTTTTTTTTTTGTTATTTTCTTGATATTCTAACATCTAACTGATAAAATATATACTTATAGTTGCATGCATGTTAATAGTTGATTGTATTGTAGGATAAAAAAAAGAAGAGAAATTGCAATACATTTAAATTTTAAACTTTTAAAATCGCTCATACCTTATATGGATATGTCGGCAAATGCGTACGGGATTAAAATAATTAATCTAAACTATATTTTATAAAATGTTATACATATAAAAATTAGTTCTGCTTTGGTTTTACAACGAACACTATTCCACTACAGTTTGGCTGAAATTATATATACGTCAAAACTGTATGATGAAAATATATTTTCTGTATACATACTGTTAAAAAAATTTAAGTAATTATTATATTCTTTAAGTACTTAGATGTAATTTTTCTTCAGAATGATACGATGAAAAATCAAAGTTTCATATTTAAATTTGT
Source organism: Pedicia rivosa (assembly GCA_963082725.1). Lineage (NCBI taxonomy): Eukaryota > Metazoa > Arthropoda > Insecta > Diptera > Pediciidae > Pedicia > Pedicia rivosa. Next base: position 33,457,639 of record OY720152.1, on the reverse strand, counting down.
TTATTTATATAAAGAAATATTCACTAAACTTTTTCACTGTTTTTCTTTATATTTTAATCATTTTTTTAACACAAATCAAATTTATAAATTAATTCTTATTCACTACTGTAGCGTTAAAAGATTACTTAGTAACTAAGAGCCTAAGCGAACCAACACAAATTCTGTAAGAATATAAATATATAATACATTAGTGCGTGATTTAGCAAAAAAATATCCACACACACACACACATTATTAAATTTTCTAGCGACACTAATAAATAAGTTTTACTTCTTATTTTTTATACATACTCAAGCCAATGTTATTTTCAAATGTGTATTCGTTTATTTTAAGCGATGAACATCATTTATGGTATTATTTCAAATAATTTTTTTATAAATATTTATTTTTTGTAGCAAAAAATAAATAATTTTGGGAAACAAAAAATTTAGCGCAACATTTTTTAATTCTTTTTTTAAAGTTAATTCGAAAGTAAAAATGCATTTTGAAATGAAATCATTTTATTATTAAATTTTTATATTTGAAATGAATTTCAATAATCATCAGCATAACACTTCAAATAAGATTCATTTATACGCTGTTAAATATTTTATAATAAATTGAGAATTTATTTATACAAAATTTAATTTAATTATTAAATCAAATTAAGTAAAACATAATTTTACGATAACAAAGATAACTAAATATTTTTCATTAATTACATTATTTATATAATGATTTAAATTAATTAAATTTTTAAATTAATTAAAAATTGTGAATAAATAATTGTAGCTATTTAAAGAAGAAAATGCACAATTAACGAACGATTTTTATTATAAAAAAAATATCAACACAATGTAAATTATTTGTTATAAAAATAATGTAAAAAGGGAAATAAAATCAAATAAAATATGTACAGCCCAAAGAAAAGTCTTTAATTACACGCACTTTCACATACATCAAGCGGCAACTTGTTTGTTGATTGAATGATTAAAATTATAAATTATTCTATTCTAAATATTTGTAACTTTTATTTATTTTTTTACTTCGCGAAAAAACGACAACTAATCGTGAACACATGAAGAAATATTTAATTAGAATAAGAGTGAAAATGTTTATGTTTTAATTATTTATTATTATATATAATTTTAAAATTCATAAATTCCTTGAGAAATTTAATCATAAAAAAAACATTATTAAAGAGTTTTTCTCAAATTTTGTTTCTTTCTTTATTAAAACGATTTTAAATTTATTTTAATGTATTTTAATTATTCCATTTACAATTATTATTGTAACATTTATCAGATTTTACTGTACGTAATCAATCCAGTCAATATTTTTGATTTTATAAGAATGACTTCCTTCAATTGCCGTCGTCCTTCTATTTTATTTGTTTCATTTGTTTCTGCATACAAATTACAAATGCATATTTACATCTTTGGTTTTAATGTGGAAATAAGCACCATTTGATATTGGATACAAACAATGAACATAGGTATTATAACCATTAGATGTTAGAAAAAGAAATGGGATAAATTTTAAATCGTCGTAATGATAAAATGTAACATCAGAAGTTAATATATTCAAGTGATTTTTTACAATATAAACAACTTCAATCAAGAAAATTTATAAGGGATTCTGGATGATTCGCTTTCAAATAAATCAAATTTCATTATTGTTGTTGTGTACGTACAGTAAACTTGTTGATTTGCAATCATTTGATCAGAGATCAAACGATAAATATAAATAATTTTTTCATCATATGAGAATTAATTAAAGATTTCAATTAATTTTTTCACATTCGTGTTTTAAATAAATTACCATTATTTTCATTTGCCTGTAATTCTTCTTACACTTTTTGATTGTTTGTATAAATTGCTTTGCAATTGTTGCATTTCTGCTTGATATTGTTTATTCATTTTATTAACTCAATAAAGATGGTAATATTTATTTGTTTCCAGTGTTTCAGTCTATACATATTCGTCCAATGCTTGATCAATAACTTCATCAACCATAGATTGAAGTCTCTTTGTATGTGATTCAACATGAACATTGAATTTAAATTTTGCTTATATTCGATGATAAAAACCTCGATTAAATTTGAATATATTGCGCAGTCCACTAACCTGATTTGATTCTATTTCCATTTGTAAATTTTTTTTCTATATCCATTAAGTAGGTTATATCAAGTACAAACGTTACCGTTGCTTTACATCCAACAACAAATTTGAATAGAAAAACTTGATAAATTTGGAATTTATTCTCCAGAGCTTTTTAATTTTAAAATTTGAAGATTTACTGGTTGAATTCCAGATTTAAACTGAATATTTAATGGAAAATATATAATTATTTATAGATATTAAGATTGCAAATGAAACAGAAAACCACAAACAAAAATCAGAGAGGATGATAAAAAATCCCAAGTTCTTTTAATAAATTTTATCATAAGAAATAATAAGTCTCAAATTAAAATAATTTAATCATTGATTGATCAGAGATTATTGGCTTTATGTAATTCATTCTCTATTGATTATATAAAAGTAGATTTAGTTTATTCTTCTTCTTCGTTGACAATAATAAGACAATCGAATCCACAAACTAAACATAAGAATTTCATTTGTATATTCATTCACTTATAGTCAGTGTAATTAAATTTCTGATAATTTAATAAACGTGTTAAGTATTTAAAATTCGGTTTTCAATGTGATTGTTCTCTTCTTTTAAGCGTGGTAAGTTTAAAATTTTATGCAAACCGTAAATATATTTGAGAACAATGAGAGCTTTTCAATTTCACTTAGAATTTTTATATTATATTATTCGAATAAAAAATAGCAAACTTCTAAATCAACTGTATATTTTTTTATAGAAAAAAATAGTAGGTGTAGTTTTTTTTATTCACAATACAAAACGATCATTTTATCGTTTAAGTTTTTTTTTTATTAGAAACAAGAGCAATTAATAAAAATAAAATATAGAAAATATAGAAAATATAAATAAAAACGAAAAGTCATAAATAAATAGATAAAGCAAATGGCAAACAACTTCACGTCTTAAATATATAATTTCAATCAATAATTATTTATTGTTTATATTAAAATAATAAAAAATGAATTTAAATAATAATCAAATAGAAAATAATCAAAATCAAAATATTTTTAATGGTTTAAAACCAAATGATAATTTATGTGATGGTATAATTTGTTTATTAAATAATAAACAAATAAAAATTCATCGTGCTATTTTATCATCATCAAGTGATTATTTTAAAGCATGTTTTACATATGCTAATGAAAAATATCAAAATAAAATAACAACAACAACAAAAGTAACATCAACAGAAACAACGATAAATACAACAAAAATAAATAGAAATAATGAAATGGAAATTTATGTTGAAACAACAGAAAATATAATGAATTTAATTCTTGATTATGCTTATACAGGATATTGTCATATAACATGGGACATAATTGAAGAACTATTACCATCAGCTAATTATTTTTCATTAATTGGTTTAATAAAAAATTGTTGTGATTTTTTATTAAAAGAATTAAATATATTTAATTGTATTGGAATATATTTATTAGCTAAATATTATTCATTTAATGAATTAATGATTGAAACATTAAAATTTATACTTGAGAATTTTCATCAAATAATTAATGAAAATTTTAATGAAATAAATAAAATAAATTCTGATGAATTATTTTTTTTTTTAAATAATGATTATTTAAATATCAATAATGAAGAAATTATATTTAATGTTATTGAAAAATGGATTCAATGGAAAAATAATAATGAAAATCGTAACAATGAATTTCCAAAATTATTAAAAACTGTTCGTTTTGGTTTAATGGGTTATCGATTTTTTCGTGAACGTTTTATCGATTGCAATCTTTTTAAACAGAATTCAGTAATACCAACAAAAATATTTTAAGATAAACCAAATTTATGATTTATGACAAAATAATTACAATTTAATTTTTTTCTTAACTTTTTTTTTTCATAACTTTAACCGAAATTTATAAACTTTCAAATTTTGAATTTTTTCTAAGTTTTTCTTTAAAAAATTTATTTTAATGAAACATTAAATTTGTAAAAGTACTTCAATTTATTAAGATTTGATTGTAATTATTTTGAAATTAACTTTAATTGTAAATTGTAAAAAATTAATTAAATAATCTCTACCAACTTTTTTCTCAGGAATGTCAACAAATATTATTACCAGTATTATCCTATTTAACAGAATTAAGTTTACGACCTCCAAAGATAACCGATTATGATCATCCATTATCAAGGCCAAGAATTCCCAATGAAGTAATTATGGTCATTGGTGGATGGAGTAGAGGATCTCCAACAAATAAAATAGAAATCTATGATACGAGGTATAAGATCAATTGGAGATTTTATGTGATTCTTGAAGATCTGCTTCTTAATGGTTTCGTCATATTTTTAGAGCTGATGTTTGGTTAAAAATGCGCAATGTTGATTCAAAACGTGCTTATCATAGTGTTTGTACCATAAATAAGCAAGTATATGTTGTTGGTGGATTTGATGGTATTAAACATTATAATTCTGTACGTTGTTTTAATCCAACGTTAAATGTTTGGGAAGAGAAAGCTTGTATGTATCATCGCAGATGTTACGTGAGTGTTGTTGAACACAGTAAGTTCCTTTTATAGCAATTTAATTTGTACTGAAAATAAAATCTTTGTTAGGGATTAGAATTTAAGAATTAAAATCATTTTATTTTAAGACATTTTGGAGAAATGAAATATGTTTTCTTTGAGCAGAAAATCATTTTTGGTTATTCAATTACCTAAGAATAAAATTTATTTAATTTTCAGGCAATAAAATTTTTGCTATTGGTGGGTACGACGGACATTCCAGACTTGATTCTGTCGAAACGTATGATCCTGAACGTAATCAATGGGAGTTAAAAGCACCAATGATTAAAACTAGATCTGATGCTGGTGCTGCCTCTATAGGTGATAATGTATGTTATAAAGTTATTGAAAAAATTTGGATAAATTTTGAGAAAATTTCCTTTGTTTCTAAAGATTTATATTGTTGGGGGTTTTAATGGTGATGAAGTATTAAATAGTTGTGAAATTTATAATGTAAGAACAAATAAATGGACCTTTACTGCATCAATGTTATCACCACGTTCTGGCGTTAGTCTTGTTGCACAAAATAATTCATTATATGCGATTGGTGGTTTTAATGGTCATCACCGTTTAACTTCTGTTGAGAAATATTGTTTAAATGATCCGAATTGGAAATTTGTTGCTGAAATGATGTGTGCAAGAAGTAATTTTGCATCTGTAGTATGTGAGAAGAAAATTTATGCAATTGGTGGATTTAATGGAAGACATACAATTAGTTTTGTTGAATGCTATGATCCAGGACTTAATTATTGGTAAATTGTATAATAGTTTCGCCTTGATAAAAAATGTTTTAAAAAAAATAACAGTCGTTTGGCAATCAAACAATATATCGGATATAAAATTGTATCAATTTTTTTTAAATTCAGATATTTTTTGAAACAATTTTTTACTCTTTAATTATTCTCGTCACTTGACATTAAATTTTTGAAATGTCAATTGCTTTAGAATCTGGAAAAACGATATCAAAAAAATCTGTTAGTTGAATTAAAGTCTTGCAACTCACTAGTTATAGTAGAAACTTTAGTATTGACGAAAGTATAGATATTTTTAGATAAGTATTTTGAGTTACCTGACTAAAATTTTTTTTAGATCTAATTCGTAATATACTTAACGATTTATTTATGAAATATACTAGTTTTTAATAGTTTTAATAAAAATAGAATTTCAAAAATATTTAATTATTGGAAAAATAATAACAGGTTCATTCTTTCTTCAGTTCAAAAAAAATTTTCATTTTATTAAAAATATAGGGAGTAAGTAGTTCAATAATTAGCTAATAAAAATTATTGCAAGCATATATTGTCAACGGTAGAAATACTTTCGTTAATTCAACTCAGATGCCCACTTAATATATTGACTGTTGAATTAAACATTTTAACCTTACTAATTAATAAGAGTTTAATATGAAAAATTAACACTTAAAATAACTTACATATTTTTAAACTATGATTTATTTATACAGGCGTACAGTAACACAAATGGATGTTAACCGTTCTGCTCACAGTGCATGTGTGTTAAAAGGACTATCAAATGTTAAAGGCTACTCATTTCATGGAAGGGAATTATCAAATCCTCCATGTATTTTTATTAAAAATATAGCAACTTTAATTAATGATGATGGAAATTATATTGGAAATGATTTGCATATGGGTAATTAATTGACTAAAATGTGATATATGAAGACTGAAGTATAAAGACAAATTTTGTCTTTCTTTAATTTTTTAATTATTTAAAATTTTTATTTTTTTGAATATTTTATTTTATATTTATTATTTAATATTTTACAATTAAATAAATTATTACTATCAATTTAATCTTAAAAAGAAAGTTTATCGCATAATTACAATAAGACGAGTATTACACGTGGAGACGCCTGGTTTTTCTATAGAAAAAAAGTATTGACGTCTCGCCTTATTATAAATTTAAAATGTTTTTTTTTTGGGGTTTTTGATCAGGAGGATGCAAAATATATTTAGTTTTATCCTCATTTTGGGTTTTTTGTTCTCCGTAATCTTAACAAATTAAATGTCTTCCCGAAATTCAAATTTAAATATTTTGTATGAAATGGTTTTCCCGCACTTAGTTCTTATTTACTGCTCACTCCCTCTCTAATGGTAATTTTTTCACGTAAATTTATTCTACTAAAAATAAAAAAAAAAACAATTTCTTTTTTTATTTTTAATGTTATGTTTTTCTCTTTATTTGGACATCTATAATTATTATAAGGTAAATACAATTTTTTTTTAACTTTTTCATTTTTTTTTTTTGCGTACATTCAAGTCCTTTCAATTTATTAATTTTATATCTGGAAGACAATTTTTCTTTTTTTTTTTTCTTTCTTTATTTAATTACATATATTTTTATTACATATTATATTTTAATATTAATTATTGTTTTGCATATCTTCTTCTTCTTTTCTGCTTTTTATGTTTTATAACTTTTACAATTTATATAATAGTTTTCTTACTTTTCTAAATTAAACAATAATTATACATTCTCTTTCTAATCCCTCACCAATCATACGATGATGTTAAAAATTATGAACATGTGGAGACAATTTCCATTTTGAGGTCTCCAACATTATTTTAATTTCAAGCTTTTGACAGCTATAATATTTTAAACCGTAACGTCATTTAACATAAAAATAAATTGCATAAGCGGGAAAATTATTATTTTGATTGGTTATGTTTCATCTAACTCACTTATTATCTGTGAATCTTTCCATATTTCCCCATTTCTCCCTTTATTTCTTTCAACAAAATTTTACAATATTGTGCTTGCGTTTTTATATTTCAGTTAAGTTAAAGTCTTTACTACGTTTAACAGTTCTTAATTACTTAATAATATTGTTGAAGGAACCGAAGGTAAAAAGAATATAAACATATGTAGATATTATATGGAGAGAAAAAGGAATTAGAAACGATGATGAAATAATAAAAATTATGATTATTTAACACTATCGATTAGATGTATTAGATGTATATTAGGGGAACTATAATTAAAGTTTTTCTTTTTTCTTTTTTCTTTTTTTTATCTTGGAAGACATTTTTTCTTTTTCTTTTAATTAATTACATTTTTATATTTATATATGTATATATTAATTAATAAATAATATTTAAATCTCTCTCTAACTACAATATAATTTTTTTTTTGTTTTATTTTTTTTTCTTGAGTTTTAAAGTTTTTTTTTTGGTTTTAGTCCAAAAATGGAAGACATTTTGTTTTTTTCAAATTTTATTTCGAAAAATAAATTTAAATTGGAAGACATTTTTGCTTTTTTCTTTTAAATTTTGTTTCGAAACAATAATTTTCAAAATAGTATTATATGTACATATGTAATTGGAAGACATTTTGTTTTTTTTTTCTATGTTTTGAAATTTTGTTTCGTAACGAAATTTTTTTATTCTTTTTGCTTGTTCTTTTGTTTATTGATAACTTAATTTTTTTTTCTTCTTAATTATTTATTTTTTAATAATTAATAATTAATTTTTCATTCGTTTTTTTTTATCTCAAATTTCTCATTTCTCTTTTTATTTTTCAATATTTTTTTTTTTTGCATTTGCATTTGCACGTGTATATAATTTTAATAATAATAATAATAAATAATAATTATATGTTAATTGTATAATCTTAATTGTTTAATTATTTAACAAACTTCACACATAAATAAGTTTTTTTTTAAATATTATTTAATTAATTTATTTATTAATGTTTGATTTATTAAATAGTTATGTAATTATTGTAAATGTGTTTGTTTATATTTATAATAATAATTATAATAATATTAATATTAATAATAATAATAATAATCAACATTTAGCAACAAATTAATGAATAGATAATTTTTTACTTTTAATTTACATATTCTCATCTAATATATTTTTTTTTTCTTTAAATTATTTTATAATTAATAAATAAAAAAACAACTAAATAAATACAAAATAATAATTGAAGGAATATTTTCCCTTTATTTTGTTTTTCTTCTTCTTTCTTTTTTAAATATATAAAGACGATATGTTTTCTTTTTAATTAATTAATTAATTTAATAATTATTTTATTTTATGATTTCTTTTACTTTTCCTTTGTTAATTTTTATTTTTATTGAGATCAATTTCATTATGTCGGTTTTTTTTTTTAAAGTTAATTAAATTTTTTGTTAATTTGCGCATTTGTTTAATTAATTATAGTACATTATTAATTATATTATTTTGTTTAACTCATCAGTATTTATTTATTTAATTATTATTTTTATTTTTATTGTCGTTTCTTTTTTTCATTTAATTTGTTTGCTTCATTTTTATTATTATTAATTAATTTATTAATTATAGGAATTTTATTGAGCATTAAAATTAAAATTAATAAATTTATTTATTCAGTTTTGGTTTTTTAAATTAAATTATTAAACATACTTTTTTTAAAATTATACTTTTTGATTTAAAAATCTCCTTTATTATTATTATTTTTTATTGTGTTTCTCATTGGAAAATAAAAAGAAAGAAATTGTGTAATAATAATTAAAGATTTAAAAATTTAAAATGGTAATCCAATTTCAAAGGCTTCAATCATAGCATTACCAGAATCATAAATACCAATAACACCAAATAGAACACCCAAAAATATTATAAAATAATTATAAGCAACAGTTTTTTGATCTAATAAATGTCCTTTCAATTTAAGATGAAAATAACATGGCCAAATAAAACTTAACATTGTACCAGTAAAACTTCCAATAAAACCCATTAATATGGAAAAATGTGGTATAAAACAAGCCATTAATATTGTTACAACAATAACACCAACTCTAAATGCAAAACCCCATACTTTCAATTCACCATCTAATGCCCATACAGATGGAAAATATGTTTTTGGTTTACCACGAAATAATGAACGTTCTAATAATTCACATGCTGCATAATATGGTAATGGATAACTTAATAATGCTTTTATAACTAAAAATAAATTTACAAGTCCTTTAAAACCTGATGAATGTAAATTATTTGTTATAACTTGTTGTGTATCATTTTGAAATGTTAGAAAACATAAATAACCAAATAATGATTTAAATGCAGCAGCAGCAATATGTGACCAATTTAACATCCAATTAAATTTAGATCGATCTTGCATATTACCTTCTAATGTTGGTAAAAATATTTGTGATGTATATGAAAATACAATAACACCAAGTGATATGGGAAAATTTTCCATGTCAATTGTCCATTTAACTTTAGCCCAACCCCATTCTTGTATTTCTAATAAACAATAACCTAATATTATTGCATTTATTAATAAATGTGACATTGTACACCAAAATGATAATACAGATACCATATGCAATGATTTTAATAAACCCAATGGTATTAAAAATATACCAATAAGCATCATCCATGATCTAAAACATAAAAATAATAATAAATATTAAATCAAGGTTTAATTTTGAATACCAAGTATAAAAATGGTTTATTAAAGATGGAAGTCATCTCGTAAATCTTATCAGAATTTCAATTCAATTTTATGACGTTGTAATTAATATCGGAATTAATTGTATATTGGTCGATTATAAAATAAGAATAAAACATAAAATGTTAATAGTTTACCTTGTATCAAGTGCACCTTCTGGAAAGGATCCAGCCATTAAATCACCACAAACAACAACATAAAGAATACAAGTCATTAATAATTCAATTATTTGTGCAAGATTAACCATTCGGGCACCATATTTTGCTCCAAAACATACTTTTGCTATTGCAACATAACTTTCACGAACACGTACCGGTTCACCAGTTGTTGGATCCGGTTCATAAAGACATTGCACTAGAATCTAGTAATTAAAAAGGAATAAAAGACAAATTTCTTTTATAGGAATAATTCTGTGCCTTCAAATTATATTATTTGTTTAGCTAAACAAAAGCATTAGTGAATAGAAATTTCAAAATAAATTAATTTGGCTAATTAAAAATTTGAATTTTTTCATTCTTGTATTAATAAATTTTTAGGTTTATACAAATTACTAAATTGTTAATGGTAATTCAGTTAAATGAATATATATATATTTTTTAAATTAATTACCTTTCCAGTGTAACAACAAATATGAGCAATACCAATCATAGCAATAATAGCCCAATAACCACCACGTAAAACAGCAAATGGTAATGACACAATAAACATTCCTTGAATAGCATTTGTAACATTCCATGCTGCTTGAAATTCATTAATTTTTTCATCGGCACGTCCACCTTCACAACCGGCAAATGAACTATCTGATGATGCAATACTTGGTTGTCTATGTCCTCCTTGTTGATAGCCATGTTCATAATCTGGTTCATTAAAACCAGTATCTTGAAAGTATGAACCACCACCACCCCCAGATTGATTACCATTCTGTTGAACATAATCATTGGGATTGCCGAATGGATTTAACTCATGTGTTTCATTTGCTATAATTTAATTTTTTTTTGTTTTTGTAATTAATGAAAGAAAGTATATTTAATAATTAGAATATATCAAACCTTCCATATCAGCAAAACGTACACTTTGGGGCCTTGGTGGTATTGGTGGTGGACCACGATTTTGTTGTGGATCACCACCACCACCTTGTTGTTGTTGTTGCTGATTAACTCCACCAACACCTTGTGGCTGTTCGTAATCTGTTTTCTTATTTTTATCAGGAATTGATTGTTTTGCTGTTTGCCATGCAACATTCATTACATTACGTATTGGTGGCATTGGCAACGAACGCATTTGATTAAGAAATGACATTTTGCGTTTTGTTATTTATGTATTCTTTCGTTAAATTTGTGTTCAACGTTCCCTCGCGATTCGTGTTTATTTTTGTACGTTTCGAAATTAATTCTAATAATTTGGTGTTTTTTTCTTAATTTTAGTAATTTTGGCTTCTAATTAATTCTTATAATAATTGGTTTATTTATTTTTTTAAATTAAAAAAAAAACTGAAATCGAATCCTTTTTGCTTTTGTTTTTTTCTTTTGTCGTTATTGCGCAAAATCGCTTCGTTTTCTCTCTTCTTTTATTATTTAAAATATTGCCAAATAAATTTACTTTTTAATTTTTCTTTTTGTTTTTTGGAACAATTTTTCTACGCAAAATAAATTTTCTTTTTCTTGTTATCTTTTATTTAAATTTTACTTAAATAATAATTTTTCACGAAAAAAACTTTACTTACTTAATTATTGTTTTAATTAATGATTTATATCTAAGAATCTAATAATTTTCTTCTTTTTATTTTTGTTAAATATTAAAAATCACAATAGAATATTAATTTTCTTAATTGAAAGTATTGGAAGACTTTTTTGTGATTTTCTTGTGTTATTATTTTTGCTTAAAATTACATTTTCTTTTGTTTCGTTTTGTTCGTTTTTGTTTAATTTTCTTTATAAAATTTAATTGATTTGGTTGATCCGAAAAATAAATAAATTTGATTGAATAATAAACCGACTTTTTCTCCTTCTATTTCTTTAACAAAAAAAAAATTAAACTTTTGTTATCTAATTCAGGTTATTTGGAAAAACTAAAAAAGAATAACAAAAAAAATATATTTTCTTATCTTCACTTTTTTATTCGCACTTCGTTCCCCCCTTCTTTTTTTCTGATATTTTATTGATTTTACCGGAAGTTAGATTTTCATTTTATGTCCAAAAGAAAAAAAATACACTTTCTTCTTTTTTTCTTGCAATTCCTACTAATTTGACTTCACTTAATTTTTCTGTTAAACTTTGAAAATTTATTAGCTTTTGCGTTAAATTTTTCACTTTTTTTATTTCCTTCTTCTTTTTCACTTTTTTTCTATACTTACCTGCTTTAATTTTAGTTTTGTGTTAGAAATATAAATTGGATGAAACGAATTGTAATTTAGGGAAATAAAATGCAACAATTAAAAGTGTTTTAAATTAAAAAATGATTTTTAAAAGAGAAAGAGTAGATATTTTTACTTTAATTTTATATTTTAATTTTTTAAAAATTAAAGGGAAAAAAACTAGATAACAAGATTTTTGGATCAATTTTCCATCTCAACGCAAATGTAAAAGAGATTTTGTGTGAGATGAAACTTTTTTTTTCATGTCTATATGTATGAGTTGGTTTTTTGTGGAGAGATGCTGTGTAATGCTGTTGTCGAATTTTATATTCTTTAAGGTTTGGTCCTAATTCAAAATCTTAATTATTTATAAAAAATTTTTGAATGCTGTAATGATTGTCTTAAATATTACTATTTTCTAAAATTCATGATCAAAAATATTTAAAAGAAATTAACTTCTCATAAATTTTAATTTGAAAAAGCTTCTTTCAAAAAAATGACAAAAAGCTTCATTTTTAGAACTCTCCTTAATTTCACAAAGTTCTACACAAAAAAAAATAAAAAAAAAACAAAAATAAATCGATAAATCATCAGAGCGCAAACTCAACGAATCAGTTTGAAAATTATATTTTCAGTTTGTATTTCTCTTTCACTAAAAAGTTGAAAATAAAAAATATAAATAATCAAAAAAATAAAACTCAATAAATTTTCTTTAAACTTTTTACAATAATATTTCTTTCTTCTTCTTCTTTTATTTCGTCAGATTTTTTTTTTTGTATTTTTTATTTTTTTTTTTTAATAATAAAAATATGTTATAATAATCGATACAATGATTATAATAATAATAATGATAATAATAATAATAATATTAATTAATAATAATAAACCATTTTTATTTTATTTAGCTAAGTTTTACATATTTTTTTTAATCTTTTAAAGAGTAAAAAAAGAAAAAAGTGGAATTTGAAATGTCTTAAATTATTTTATAGAAAATGCAGTTGACATATGTCAAAAATTTAAACAAAATCGAATCAAACAAATATGGCCGCGTAAATCATTTTGGATTTTGAATGAGTTATGAGTAAAAGCATCGTAGTTATCACATTTTAGTGATTTATATTGAATTTATTTGAGCAAAACTGAAGTTTTATTATTGGAAACAAACACAAGAGTTGAGATTTTAAATAAATAGTGGCAACAGCCATATTTCATTTTTAATTCAAAACACTGTTCACATTTAATTTAATTCTCTTTTAAAAGATTTAAATAAATTTTGTTTTAAATATTAAAGAACATTCAACTGTTTATTTGTTTTCTTTTTACTCTTTTAAGATTTTGTTTAATATTAATAAAAAATAAATTTATTGTTGCTCAGATTACAATAGGAAGAATTTATTTTAATTCACAATATTTTATAGTGGAAGTCTAAATTTTTAGAGATGACTCGAATAATTTAAGTTCGTTGTTTTTATTTGAAATATCGGATAAGCATATAAATTAACCAAAAATATCATTAAATAAAACACTTCGGTCATTTACACATTTTTACGTTCGTTTTCAATAGAGATTTATCATCATTTAACTTTAGTTTATTTATCAAATTTTTAAGCAATTGTTTTTATTTTTAACGGAATATCTGAACAACAACAATAAAAATAAATTTAATAAAAACTTTCCTTCTTTTTTTTCTTTAAAAAAAATATTTTTTTTAAGTAATTCTTTGTTGGATTTTTAATCCGATTTTATGTTTTATTTATATTTTAATAATTTTATTAAATATGATTTTAATTATGAGAAGAATATAAAATAACAAAAAGAAAAAATGTAGTAGGATTTTTGTATAAGAAAATTCATCCAAAATTTTTCTAAAAATTATAAAAAAAAACTTATAATTTCTCTCTCTGTCTTTAAGTCCATTATTAAATATAACAATAATTTTAAATAATTTGATTTGAATTTAACTTCTATTTTATTTATTTTTTTTAAAACACGATATTATGGATTTTACCTTCCACAAACTTCCCCCCACTAAACCAAACTCATCAATTATTACAGTAAAATCTCGTTATAACAAAAAAAGTGTTTGTAAGAACTCGATCAAGGGTGAATTAAATAATCGAAATAACTTTAATTGGTACTTGTGAACCAAACGATTTTTTAATTTTCCAATTTTATTATTTAGTTATTGATTGGTTTGGATTGCATTTTGACAATGTGCAAAATCGATGAATAGAAAATTTTATTGTAAAGAGGGTAAAATTTGAAGCTAAATCTGTAAGTGGTCAATTTCTTTTATGCGAATCGTAAATTTGTGTTATGAAACTTTTCTCCAATGAATTAAATTCATTCAAATTTCTTCCTTCTTTATACTATATAGTTTATCAATTACAGAAAATGTAATTTATTTAATTATGTTTCATTATTAAATTGATTCGATGATGTAACTATTGAACATTGTTAAATTTAGAAAATTCATTTCATAAAAGTGATTAGAAAGTTACGAGTGATTCTTTTCTAATTCCATTAATTAAAATGCAGAAATTAAGAACATAATTTTTCCAGATGAATCAATTTTAATGAAAAACAAATTTTATAAAGAGAAAAATTCAAACAAAATAAATAAATTATAACGAGATGTTACTGCATTTTTCTCTCACTCTATGTATCTTCTCTTTTCTATTTATTTTTTTTAAATTATTTTCTCTCACTCATCTAAATCAAATTCTTTTTCCCAACTTTCATCAGAATTTGATGAAATATCATCTTTAGTAAAATGATTTTTTTCTATTTTTAAATTTTCCATTTTTTCTTCAGTTTTTAATTTTAATTTTTCACTAGAATTATCATCAAGCTGCTGTTTCTCTTTTTCTTTATCATTTGATAATTGTTGTTGTTGCTTTAATACTTTGGTACTAATTTTTTTCGTATCATTTTGATTAATTACTTTATTTTTATTAGAATTTTTATTTACTTGCGGCTGCTGCGATTGTTGTTTCCCATTATTATTAATTTTTGCTGACGCTAATGGTAAATTATTTTTTGATTGTTTTTTATTGACAGCAGATGGTTCATTTTTATTATCAGTTTTTATAGTTTTTTTATCATTGGTTGGAATCTAAAAAAATATTAAATTCATTGAAAAAAAACAATACAAAGATATTGAATTAAAGGATTAAATAAATGGAGTTAATGTTATACGATACCGCATTTCACAACAATTTTCATACATAAGATTCCCCTTTCATTTTTAATAAAAAAAGGTCCACATAAAATTGTTGTGCAATTCAATCTTATAACATGAACAATAAATAATCGGAAAGAATAAATATTCACGAATTAAAACAGATTCTTCATTCGATCAAATAAAATCATGCAACTTGAAGTTTTTTCTTAAATGTAAAAGGTTAGAGCAGCTTTTTATAAATTGAATGGATATAGAAAAAAAATGGTCAAAACCTAATGTCCAATGTTAGCAATTTAAACTGATTGATTAAAGTAACTATAAATCCACTGATAAGAATTAAACTAATATTCTCTTTGACTCAAACCTAAATTAAAAAGTAAATTAAAACGATAAAGCAAAATTTTCTATAGAAAAAATCATCAAATTTTTACCTTAATTTGATCATCTAAAAATGTATCAGGTTTTCTTTTATCACGTCCTTGTATCTCCTGTTCATATTCAGCTAATAATCTGGCTTGTTCTTCTTCAGATAATTCAACATCATTACAATTAAATTCATCGCCAATCCATTTTAAATCATCCTTTAATATATCTACAAAATGAAATAATCAGAACATTTGATCATGAAAATAAATTAAGAGAGAAAGAACCTTCATCATTGTCATCTGGAATTGTGTCATCATTATCATCATCAGTTTCATCTTTTATAATTTTTTTTGGTTGTGTCGTTTGAATAATTGTTTTATTTAATGAAATTGTTGTATTTGAATTCATTTCCACTTTTGCTTTACGTTCAGCCATTTCTGCATTTGCCATGGCATCTTCAAGTAATGCCTTCTTAAAAAGATATCTGTAATTTTAATGAAAGAATATTTTCAGTGCGCCTGATTATAGCAAACAATCACTTTGTAATAAATTTAAGATGTCACGCTCTTTAGAGTAAATTCTCTTATAAAAAGAAATTAAATTAAATTGTTCTGAGTGAGAAATAAATTATTGAACAATACATTTAGAATGGGGAAAAGAATTTTAAATTTTCAGGAATCCCGAGTATTTTGAACATAAGATATACCAGAGTTCCAAATTTGCTGATTCAGTTAAACATCAACATAATCTTATAAGACTAACATTTAAAAAAAAACTGTTAAATAGATTCTTCAATAAATTCTCTAATGATATGATAAATTCATCATTAAAGCGCATAAGAAAAATAATTTATATATTCCAACTCAATTCGATTAATCAAGTAATAATAATAAATAATGAAATTGATTAAAAATATTATAGTTCCAGGGAAAAGTTATATAATACAAACACAAAAAATCAAATAATGTATAAATGCCGTAACTTGGTATTTTATCATTGATTAACGTCTGATCAACACTGGAATAACTAGAATAAATTTTTATTTAATTTACAGAAATCAAAAAAATTGAGAAAATAATTCATCAATTATTTTAAATACAAAAAAAAAATTCCTTTTAATCAATTTAAACACACTCGGACATTTTATAACAGTTTAATTTTAATTGAACAAAATTAATTTAAATATTTAGCTATTCTATTTTAAGCGATGCACACAAATTCTTATTACATAGATACAACTTATAATTGCATTAATTCCATCGTGCAGAGATTATATAATATTTTTTGAAGTCCAAGAAAAAGAAAACAAAAGATAAAAAGAAAATTATTTATAACCAATGAAAAAATACCTTCTCCATTCTCCCACATTCCTCACTCAATTACATCGAGAAAACAAAATAAAAACTTTCATTCCAGTTTTCTTTGATTGACTTCACATATTAGAAAGAATCGGTTTATAAATAAGAATAATTTCCCAAAGAAACTTATTTCATATTTTTTGAACAACAATTTGTGTAAGAAAAATATCAAATTACAAAAACAAAAACCTTGACTGAAGATCTTTTATTTCAAAAATGGTTTTTCTAATATTTTTTTTAATTAATAAATTAAAATTTACTTGTTTTAACTATCAGGAAATTAAATTGTTTTTTTTTATTTTAACTTAAGCAAATAAAATATGGAAATCTTCTTCAAAAATATTTTAGTACTGAACTTGTCTTTTGGCCACGGATTAAAAATTAAAAACAAATTTGGAAATGTTTTGTTTAAAGAATAAAATCACAAACCTTTTCCAAAATTCCATGTGTGGAATTTTTTCAGGCACTAATTTAATATATTTATCATTTAATATTTGACTACTAGCCAAATATTTAGATAATCTAGATTCAGTAAATTGGTCCTGTTCAACAACTTCCATCCAACGTTTATATTTTCCAATTAATTCATTTTGTGGTTCAACAGAATATGTATCATCATTCTTTTGTAATTCCGCTAAATGTTTTTGAAATCCAGTTAATGTTATGCTACCATCATTTGTGATTAATATCGCTTCCGAATCATCATCTTCAATTGTTGGTATTAATGCTTCTGTTACTTGACCAAAAAATGAGCTAATACTTTTCTTGACAACGTTTGCTGTTGAATCTGGTTCATCAATCTTTAAAAAAAAAAATTAATTTCCTTCCTTTAATTTTCCTAAAAATCAATTTAATTCATACTTTTAAACTCTCAGCTAATGCAGTACCTGCATTTGACGCCTCTGTCCTGACGGCAGTTGATAATTCATCTAAATCTTTTTTAACTGCTTCATACATTGATGCAGACTATAAAATAATAATAATAATAAATAATTAAAAATTAAATTAATAAAATTCCTTATTTAAAATGAAACGTTAAAAGTACGTGTCAAAAAAATGTTTCATTTTGTTGCTAGAAAAACACAAAAAAACAATTAAAGTTATTTACCTTTGATTTGGCAGTATCTATCCAAGATCCCCACCAATTTGACTGTTGTTGTTGTTGTTGTTCATTTCTGATAGGAGAGAAAAAAACAATAAATAAATAAAAAAAAATGATGAAGAAATTTAGATTTTGAACAAAGAATCCTATCATGTTAACACGTCTATAAGTTTTACATTAATTCTTTTACATATGAATATTTGAAATAAGATTTTTGTTATTGGCATTACAAATTTTAAATAAAATTATTTACGCAAATTGATCTTAATTTTAGAGAGTTCAAAAAATAGAAAAAGAAGAAAACGTCGCCAGAAAAAAAATTAAATAACTTTCATACCTTTCAGCCATTATATGTTTATTTTTATTACATTAATATTCCCGAATCTTCAATTAACTTTATTGTTATTTATATTATCATTAAATAATATACAATTATTTTAATTATTTTTATATTTTTTTTTTTCTAAATAGAAACAAGTTTGACAGTGACAGTATACGAAACCCTATAGATTGAGCGAAGAAAAAAAGGTAAATTGAAATTAATTTGTGTATTAATTTCTGTTATATCAAACATTTGCTAATTGGGAATACGATGCACGACGAAGGGAATTATTTTTCTTCGTAATTTTAAATAGTTATTTTTAGTTCTTTGAATTTCATTTGCTAAAAATATTATTGTTTTTATCGATAAGATTGCGTTTTTTGAAAAAATTGTTGTGTTCATTTGTTACCTAAACGCCAAAGAAAATGTCAAAGTAAACTGGAAAAACTTAAGTGAATGTATTGAAAATATAGAGCTATACACATTTTGCAAAAATAAACAATATTACTAAATTAATTTTTAAATAATTTCGCTTACTATAATGGAAAATTAAAGATATTTCTTTCAAATTACGACAGCCGGCGTGTTAAGTTATGTTCTTGCATTTTGTTTGAATTTACTTTTATTAAATGAAATTATATAAAGTAAAGGTAGGTTTATTTTATTTTTATACAAAAGAATGATAATTTTTTTTTTAAATTTTCGTATATTAATACGAATCGTATTGCAACTAAATCTGATGCGATGTGGACGGCGCTTTTGTTGAATGGGAGTACACGCCTTACTTTGCCGCTTTTGTTGAATGGGAGTACACGCCTTACTTTGCCGCTTTTCGACACAATGAACTCACTCTACTAATAAGCAGATAAAGTTTTATGCTGTTATCTTAATTTAACACATTTGTTTTCTTATTTTTTTTTAAATAATTAATGATTTTTAAATATTTTTGTTATTAATTAAATTAAGAATTCTCGCTTGATTAATATAAATTGTAAAGAATAAATTCCTTTTATTGATTCACAGCGCCAAGCGTTTGATAAAATAAACTAAAAGTTTAAATGTTAAATTACAAAGATCGTTTGCTTTAGTTATATTTTTGTGTCATTTTGGGTCAAACAATAAAATTTTACCTGTTATTGATGATTTTAATCTAATCTTTAATTTAATTGAAAATAATTTCCAACTAATGCTGCCAATAATGATTATCGATAATTATAAAATA
The DNA here is from genome assembly GCA_963082725.1 of Pedicia rivosa. Classification (NCBI taxonomy): domain Eukaryota; kingdom Metazoa; phylum Arthropoda; class Insecta; order Diptera; family Pediciidae; genus Pedicia; species Pedicia rivosa. The sequence goes on along the minus strand of OY720152.1, from coordinate 33,437,629 downwards.
TATTACATAACTCTGCAATATTTTAGCATTTTGTTTAAAATTAATTTAATATTACTTTATTTAAACATTAAAGTATTTATTTTTATTATTGATTATTATATTATTGAAATAATTGTTATTAGGTTATGAGTTGTCGTAAAGACTATATGTCGTAAAAATTGAACCGAACTAAAGATAAAGGTAACAAAAATAATGAACCTGCCCAATAACCGATACTTTATATTTTCTATAGGAGGTCAAAAACTGATCAAGGAATAAATTGCCTCCACTCAAAAACAGTATTCTCTAGTGACTCAACTGAAAAACACTTAAAAAAATTCACCATAAAATTCTCATCTGACCATAACTTTAATTTCAATCTAAAAAATTTTATCAAAAGCAAAGCAAAAAGATTTAACATTTTTTATTATAATAAAATTCGTCACATAACTCCATAAATTATAATCAAAATTTTTCAATCAATTTTCCTTCTTTTTTATTTTTTTTTTATTTTAATACAAAATTCTACAAATTCTAGAATATTTTTATTTTGTACTTATTCTTATTTATTTATTTGTATTTATTTTTCTTCCTTTTTCTTCTTATTCCAATTTACACTCGCACACATACTTACATATAATCAGTTACTCGATATTCACAATTTTATATAAACTAAAATAATAATAAATAAATAAAATACATAACAGAGTACAGAAAATTTCCTTCTATATAAAATATAAAGTATAATGTACCATTTGTACGATAATATCTACCGCAAAAAATATTCTTCTTTTATTTTCCTTCACCACTCCCTCTTCCACCTCTATATTATAATACCTTTAACCATTATACTTCTCGCGGATTTCAGTCTTCAACCTTTTAATTCTAAAAAAAAAGTAAAATAAAAAAAAAAGAAAATGTTTAATTTTTCTTTCCGTTTTTCTTATTTATTTATTTTCTTCTTCATATTTTTCTTTTTTTTTTTTTTTATTAAAATTGATACCAATAAGGGAATCTCATGACATTTTTATCTGTTTACTCTTTTTTTTTTATTTGCCGTTCTTGATTTTCTTCTTTTTTTTTTGTTAAAAAAAAATAAAAAAAAACCGTAAAAAAAGAAGAAATATTGAGAGAATAAATTTTTCAAATTTCCATAAACAAAAAAAAATCCTTATAAAATATGGTAAAGAAAAAGAAGATGAGAAATGTACAAAAGTGAAACTCTGCTCCGTTTTTTAAGCCAAATGCAACAATAACAACAACAAAAAGTATATGTGTGCGTCTATTGTCATTTTGAATAAGAAAAAAAAGGGAAAAAATAAATTTTTTAAATATTTCGCTCTTTTTTTATATTTGTTGTTGTTGTCTTTGTCTGATATGCGTCTGTCCACTTCGTATTTTTTTTTCCTCTTCTTTCGTTACGTTTTCCTTTATATAGATTTTTTTTTAATTCAAAAGTTTGTTTGTTTGTTTATGTTGTTTTTTTTAACAATTTAACGTCTGCGTTGACATTTTGAACTGATTGGTGAACATACAAACGTATTTTGCATTCTATGTTGGTTTTGTTTTAATTAATATTGTCATCTATGATTCGTTGAAGTGAAACAAACTCGAAGGCGAAATAACTTCCATCGAACTTCCATTCCAATTATCATAGGTTTAGTTTTTTTCCTTTTCTTTTTGTTGTTTTTGTAGGTCTTATGTAGGTACGTTTTTCTTATTTATTTGATATTGTTTTTTTTTTATTTTCTTTTTTTTCGCATTGCTGATAAAAAATAGGTGCTCACAGTTATATATAATATCTATAAATGTGTGTGTTATTATGGATACACATGTATGACTCAGTTTTTAACATTTTGCTACCCATTTTTTTTTATATAAATAAGAAATAAATTAAGAATAAAGAAAATGTAGAAATTATATAAAAGAATAAGAAGACTTTTTTATATGTTGACTAGTTTATGTTGAATTATTGAATTTTTGGTGCGGTATGTTTTTTCTTAAAAAAGATTATAGTTATTTCATAATTTAGGATATTTAGCATTAAATATTTACAACATAAATACTGGGATAATGAATTTATTTGTCATAATTATTTACAAAAATTTGTTCTTTTGTATAAAATATATAAAAGTAACCGACATTTTACTATACTGCATTCACATTCACACTAAAGAATTAGAATAATAATAAAAGTAAGAACATGATTCATAAAACCATATACACTAGTTGTTTGCCAGACAGTTTCACAACAATTTAATGAATATTTAGTTTGTATTTAGAAATTTAATTCTATGTTATGTATTTTACGTTGCAGTTAGCCTTTCGAGTTAGGAAGGTTTGTGTCTGACTGTATTCAAAATGATTTTTTTTATAGAGAGTTTTTATATCAACAAATAAAGATAAAGAGATAAAGTAATAAAAGTTTCATAAGTTCAGAAGTTAATCGATAATGTCTCTGTATTGAATTCCGTTTTAGTAAACATTTATTTGAAGATGAAATGTCAAATTAACTCAGTCAAGATATCAAAATATTGACACAAAATAAAAGCATTAAAAAAAAACAACAAATCGAAACCAAAAAAAAAAACTGAAACATATAAAAAGAAAATGTCTTCAATTCCACACACAGAAGAAGAAAAAAAAAAGCGGAACAAAACAAGCAAATAAATATAAAATGTAATTCATTGAGAATTAAGTTCAATGTTTATTTTTTTTTTACTGCTGCTTCTCTCTCCTGTCAAACATTCACAATTTAATTCAACAATAAAAAAAAATGAAGAAACACATGTCCAATATACGATGATATTGTGATCACATATAAAACCAATCTCATTTCTTTACAACAACAAGTTTCACTTTACAACAGCAGAAACAACAACAACAACAATAACAACAACAAAAATAAAAGAGAGAGAGAAAAAAAATGAGAGGCAAAATAACACAAAAAACGGTAAGAATTCTTTAAGATAAAAAGTATTTAAAAAATTTGTAAATCTGTCATATATCTTTCTACATCTGTAAGATACATCAAAATCCGTTTTTTGTAACCCTCTTCTTTTTTTTTATAAGAAGATTTCGCTCTTCTTCTTAAACATTATTATATTCCTCTGGTCTTACCTCACTTTTTGTTTTGTTTTTTATCTATAAAGGAACAAAGAAAAAAAAAATGTTCACTCATTTTTTTTGTTTTATTTTCTCTTTCTCTAACAATTCGATTAAATCAAAAAAAGAGAGGAGAAAAAAATAACAACAACAACCGCAAATAAAAAAAAACAGAAAAAACGCGATCTGAATTAAAAGAAACTAAACGTAAAAGAGAAAAAAAAATGATGAAGAAAATCAAAGAAAACATAACAAACAAACGAAGAGAAAATAAAATATAAAAAAACTGTAGAAAATAAGAAGAAAAATTGAAAAAAAAACGTCGAAGACGCATGCGCGATTCCGATAAGACTTATGTCCACAATTTATTGTCAGCGGTAAAAAAAGAAGAAGAAATCAACACAAGAAGTAGATGAAGAAGAAACCAAAAATACAAAAAAAAAATTGAAATCCAAAAACGGGTGATTTTTATAGTAAAATAAAAAAACAGCAGAGAAAAAGAAATTACGAAGCACCCATCCACAGAGTGAGTCCAGAGCAAAAAAAAAATGAAACCAAAAAACAAAAAAAAAAAGAAAAATAAAAAAGAAGCAAACAAGGCAAGCCTCTGACAAAAACAGAACAGAAAAAAAGGAAGAAACAAAAAAAAACATTCGTGTCAGTAGCTTTGACAACCAAAAGATAGCATGTAGACTTGCCGAAAAGAACTTAGAATTTATTAAATTGAACTAACGAATTCATTGAATTTATTACCGTCTAAACAATTTCTTTTATATAAAAAACGAAAACCAATTCTTGTCTTTTTTTATTATAAAGAAGACAAAAAAAAACGTGTGTTCGCTCTTTTTATATTCTTTATATTTTTATACAAATATATTTTATATAATCACTTAGAATAGATTTCCTCATGTACAAGTTTGAAACATATAAGTTAGGTTATGTTACATTCTAATGGAATTATTATTATTATTATCACATTTGAATGGTTGTTATTTGGTGGAAGGAAGGAAGGAAGGAGTAAAAAGTATTATATTCTGTTTTCTCTTTTTAAGAATGAAAACAATAAATAAGAAAAATACAATATTTTTATAATGAATTTGATTTGTTATCCGTTCCAAATGTCAAAATACTTTTTCAAATTTCAAATAAAAAATGGGGGAAAACAAATAAATAAAAAAACAAACTAACGTTAATGTAAAAATAGAACCGCAATTTGAGAATGAAAAATACCTTTGACATTATTCCAAACATCGAAGCCAAAAAAGAAAAACAAAACAAGAAACATAGGTTCCTTAGATTAATTCAATAGAGAAAATTTTGAACTTATCAATTTCCTTCAAATGTTAGCTGTATTTTCACATGTCATAAATAAACTCAATCAATAAAGCTTTATCAATTTTTTATTTTTTATTGTTGCGTTGATTTATGCCCACCCAAAGGTCAATTGTTTCGTTATCTTCTTTAACATTATTTATTTTATTGACTTAACGCATTTTTACTTGACTTAAATTATGAAATTTTACATGTTTTTAGTATTGGCTGATTTTTCTTTTAAACGTATTTCTTTAATTGCTTAATCTGAAAATCTTCCAGAATTTAAATGATACGAAATATTGAAATTATTGGATAATCATGATCAATGTTTATAAAAGCTGTCAAGTAAATTAAAAATAAGTTCACAAAAAAAAAGATACATCATCCCTTTTAGTAATAGTCAGATGCGATAGTTAGTTAGACTATATATAATACGACTATATAGATAAAACGTATATTATATGGACAGCCTCAACTTCTTCTTTTTATTTTATTTTTTTATTTAAAAGAAAAAAGAAACAACAAGAAGAAAAATATTGATTCTTAGATGGTAACCAACATAAGAATAATAAAATACAATTTTAGTACAGTCTAAGATCATTATACCGAAAAGGAACCTTTATATGGAAGAAGGTATTTTGCATCTACATACATCCAATAGTCACAATGTTTCGATGTCAACCAGATATCACAGAGATTAAAAACAATTTTTTACTTTATTGCTGTTTAAAAAAAATCCAAATCTTTAATATTAGTTAACTTTATATAGTTTTGGATTAATTAACTGGATTTAAAGTCTTATGCAATTAACCAATAACTTGTTAATGATTTCAACCAAAGTATTTAAGCTGATAGCATCAGTCTTAATAGAACAAAGATATAAACTTAAGATATTTTGAAAAGATCTACTCACAAAATATATTTTAAATTATTTCTTTAATTCGAGTCTTTTTAAAATGAAATTTGTCAAATTGCTTTATTAATGTTAGATTGAAGTTAGAAGAAAACTATAATTTTAACATGTTTTAAATTGTTTTTTAATTAATCAGTTTAAAAGAAATAAAAAGATCAATTTATATTATCAAAATAATTTACTAGAATTATAAACAAAGTAAAATAAAATGATTACACTTTGGCACTTAATACACTTTATATAAGAGAGCTTTAATTTTTATATCCCATAAATACAACAATGTTTAAGGTTGCTTCCGAAAGTTTCACTAAGCATTTGTATTTACCTATTTTACTTTTATACATTGAAAACGTATGAAATTAATTATTGACAAAAACTAATTTTAGAAAATGTACTCAATGTAAATGTAAATGATCAAGTTCTTCACAGAAATGTTATGAGCCCAAAGTAAAGTGGGAATAAAGTTTTTATGAAATTTATAGAAATTAAACTTTCCGGATGCAGCCTAAAATTATTCCTATATCAGTTTGTGCTTAAATTCATTATAAAGTAAAAACTTTCTTATCATCATCACACAAAAACCAACCAAACACTCAACAAATATATATATTATATACATACACACACACTATACTTGTGTTATTTAATGTTATCTAAATGAAAAGTATTCTGTTTGTTTGTTTGTTGTTTTTTTATTTTTTGTTGCATATAATTAAAAGGTTCCATACATCTGAAATAAAGTATAATATAATATCGCTTCTCGATAAATAAACGGTCGGTCACTTTTAAGATTATTTCTGTTTTGTTTCTTTTTTTTTCCTTATTTATTCCGCTCTTTTGCATCGTTTTCTTATTTATTTTATTTTATTTATATTTCTTCTTCTTCTTTTTTTTTTAGTAAAAAAAATAATTTGTTGTTATTGCTTTTTATATATAAATTTCAGTTTTTCTTTCGTCTTTTTTTCCTATGTCTTTTTTGTTGTTGTTTTTTTCTTTCTTTCTTTCTTTTATTTTGATTGGTGTGTGCAACCGCGAAATCCATTTGATTTATAACTTTTTAAATGTAGTTTATGCGTAATCCACAGTCCTTCGGAATATTCTTTTTCTTATATATAAAAATTTTTCTTCTGCGTTTTTTTTTCTCCATATTAATATTCTTATTTTTTTTTTTGTCTCCTTTCTATCTATACTAGAGATATATACTAATTCCTTTTCTTTACGTCTTCTACATTTTTTTATATTTTGTTATTGTTGCTGTTGTTGTTGTTGTTGTCATGTCGATGAATATTTTTTGGATATTTATTGGAAGATCAATGTGCGGAATTTATATTATTGGCCTTTTTTTTCTTCTTTAGCTTTTTTGCTGTTTTTTTTTTCTTAAACCATTTTTGCATTTTTTTTTTTTTTGTCGTTTGCCTTTTTGTCATGCAGTTTCTTATTTTGTTATTGTTGTTATTGTTGTATATCTGTAAACATTTTATTGTCAATTTAGGAATAAAATAAGAAATAAATGGGGCTGCCAGCCATCCCCATGAAGTATTTATTGCATAGATTTTCGTTAGAACATTGCAAAATGAATTCTTTATTATGACATTCCGTGTGCTTTTAAATTAATTATGTTATTGTTTGTGAACATTTATTTAGGTGTTAATTGAACTAATTTAATTGAAATGAAAATTTACAAAATTTTAAGAGCCTGAAATTTAAAAGGTTTCTTTCGAATTTCTATTAAAATATTTGAACAATAAAAGTTAATTAAAGATTATTAAAGTTAATCAAAGTTAATGAAAAAGTTACATTAAACAATATTTTTAAATTTAATAAACAGATAATAAACAGGTTCTTGGGAAACTTTTATTTGTTTTAAATTTATTCATTTTTCCGCATTTTGTTATTATTTCCTGTATTTTGTAATTTCTGTTTTCAATATTTTTAATTTCCAATATTTCCCAATTTCTATATTTAAAATACAAAAGGATAAATTTATTATAAGTTGATAAGAAAATTAAAAAAAAGTAGATAAAAATCGGTAATAAAAATAATCTTTAATTCTTATCTATCAAAACCCTCTTATCAATTCAATAGAGAAAAATATAATTAAGTTAAGTAAAATTTATTGTTGATTGCCCAATCGATTTATATAAATAAATTATTAAAAAAAAAAAGGATTATAGTTGTACAAGGAAAGGTCAATGCACGTGTGAACTATTTTAAATTGTCTTACAACGTTTGAAATTAAACAAATTTTTCTATACCAAATATCTGATTGATTTATTAATTTTTCTTCCCAATTTGGAATTAAGCTTTGTGAAAGTTTTTTATAAATTGATCAATCATATTAATTTTCATATAAAAATATATATGAAGATGTTTTCAAATGAATAAGAAAATGTGAGTAAAAACGATTTAATTTTAAGCGTTAATTATTTTTAAACGTAATTAATTCTGTAATGTAAGTAATTAATGTTACTAAATTCTTGTTTTTTTGGAACTTTTTATTGAAGAAAGTGAAACAACAACAATAATTTCCTCAATCAAAATAATTGTTTTATATTTGTATTATGACTTAAATAATCAACACACAATTCTTTTTGTGTGATTGAGTTGGTAAATGGATGTTCTTAGTGATTCTGATGGTAATTGGATATTCCTCTATAGTATTTTAATTAAATACATATAAGCGGCAATCAAATTATAATTATTTAGTTTTTAGTAGATAAGTAAAGTTTTTTAAGAAATTGTACAATTGTAAACCAATAGTAAGTTTAAGTTTTAGGTTAATGTCGACACTAAATGTGATTGCCCAAATTAACTGATAAATATATGAAACGTTTTTCTTTCTTCTTAAACTTTTCTTTTATATTTTTCTATCTAAACTTTACTCTACTCTAATACAACCTTCGTCATACGTCATTCGTCATTCATACATTAAAATATTCACTCATATGTATTTGAAACTCAATTAATTTAATATTTGATTATTAATAATTACGTCAGTGTCAGGCACATTTATTTTTGTTTCATGAAAATTAATTAGCATTTTTTTATTCTTACCTTCAATTTGAAAATCAAACAATTAATGATAAAATATTTAAATTTTGTTTAACTAGAAAATTGTCATTAAAATTGTAATGTCTAATTAATTCTATATAAAATAAATTATTGTTTGCCTGTCAATCTAAAAAGTATCATCAATATTTATAATTTTGTTTTGTTGGTAATTTTTTACAAGAAATTCAAATTAATGAAAGATTTATTAAAATAATTAAAACTCTTAAATCGTTCAGATATTTTCCAAAATAATTTATTTAATTTAGTAAGCGGATTACACATCTGATTGAAACATAAATTTATTCTATCTGATTTTCCATCTACAAAATGTTATTTTCTGGCGATTGGATTCTAATGGATTCTAATGGAAAAGTTAAACTAATTTTATTTATAGAACCCAAAACTTTTTAACAGATTTTACTATTTGTTGAACAAATAAATTACAAATTACAAAATTCATACAATTTTCCATTTGAAAGTCCTTTGAAGTTCTATAAGTACAAAATGTTTATTTTTATTTTATAAATATATAAACTCATAATAGTGCCGAAAAACATCACACATATAAAAACGCCACAAACACACACACATACACATACAGTTGAAGGGAATAATTATGCAAACACAACAGACAAATAAAAAATAGGAACCAAACAAAAACATAAACAAAAGCAAAGAAACACAGAGATTTTTTTTTATCACCAGAATATCGCACGAGGGCGGTTTTTTTTAGGGCGTCCTAATATGGACATTTATTTTGATAAATGTTTTTTAACTGGACACGCCTGGTTTCATAAAAATATTTTATTATAAAAGTTCGTCGTTGTCTTCTTATATATATTTAAGTCCTGAAGGGATAAACCACACTCAGATTTTTTACTTCTTTTTCTTTGATTCATTCTGGATCTTGTTGTTGTAGTTCATTTCTCTCTTTTTTTATATTTTCTTTTTGGATGAATTAATATTTTAGGTTAGGTTAGGTCACGCGGTTGAGATTTATTTATTATTTAGGTATGGCATATCTCTTATTCCATCCCGCATATAGATCTGTTTTATGGAATAAATAATGAATGGAAAATAACAAATCTATTAAGTTTAAAAAAAATTTCTTTAAATAAAATTAAATAAAATGAAAGGGTGAAATATTCTATCAAATATTTTTATTATTTAACTTTATATATTTACTTTAATTGAATTGCAAAATAAACAAAACATTCTGAATCCTCTGAACGAAAAACTTTTGTTTATTTAAATAAAATAACAAATCAGGCAAAGTGTTAATATATTTGTGTATTTGTCACTATAAAATAATTCTGATGAATTATGTCACTATAAAATATAATCGTCAATATCTTAAAAACCAACCATCCACACTTCAGTATCATATATCTAAAAAGGATTTTAATTTTATAAAATTAAAATGTAGAAAATATTTTAAAGAAAATTAAAAGAACAAAAAACAATAATTGAATTATTATTGGAAAACCCAGTGATTGTACTTTATATCAGTTCTACAAATAACAATAACAACAACAACTATTATAGCAACAACTGCAACAGTAACAAAATCAACAGCGAAAACGTTATATTCTGTAAATGAAACAAAAAGTCTTCACACCTCAAAAATATTTTTTTGCGAATTTATTTATACCCATAGTTTTTCTTTTGTTTTGTTTTGTTTTTTTTTTTTTTGTTTTTCTTTAATAATAATAAAAAAAAAAACACAAAATTGATTTATGTTTTTTTTTTGTGTTTTCAATTAATTTATAATTTTTTATTTTTAAAGTTTTTCTTTAATAAATATTTTATTAAAAGATGCAATTTTTATTGTTGTTGTTTTTTTTTTAATATATACAACAAAAGTTCAAAACAAAAGGTTGATGGCATTTGGATATTTTATTTCTATTTCACGATGATTATATGATTTGTGAATTATTTCTATAAATTTTATGTTTTTAAACAAATTTCATCATTACCAAATTTATTGATAGATTTTATTTTTCTTTATAATTTTATTGAATATTATTATTTTTTTTACGCAATTTTAATATTCGAAATATTGGTTATATTACGTGCGTGTGGTCTCCCCTCTTGTGTCCTCAAAATACATTTTGTAAAGAAATTTTTAAAGAATGTTCTTTATAGTTTTTGTTGTTGTTGTTGTTGTTGTTGTTGTTGTTGTTGTTGTTGTTGTTGTTGTTGTTGTTGTTGTTGTTGTTGTTGTTGTTGTTTTGTATTACAAATTTTTGGGTGTGTTTAATTAATCATAAAGAAAAAAAGTATCTGTAATACAAAGAAGAAACTTCTGTCTTGAAATAAGTGTCATGTCACATACAGGTCATTGTTACATTAAAAGGTTAGATCATATGTCATATCACTATAAAGTGTTATTATTTGATGTCAGGTAATAAAATAAAATCAAAAGAGATCAATTGAATAATTCACACACTAAAAAATATTTAAAAACAGAAAAAAAGGAAAATTTCATTTAATATTTTCTTCTCTTGCGAATAAAAATAAAATAGATCGATTAACCACCTTAAGGTAGGCCAGCCACCCCTTTATGATCTCACATCAGAATCATAAAAATAATAATAATAATAATAATAACAATAATAATAATTGATATATTAAAAGAAAACTTATCTTAATAAAAAAATATCGATTTATCGTTTCAGAAATAAATTCTTCTCCTTTGTAATTATACAAAAGAAACCGATTTATAATACGATAAATCAAATAATATCATTCTATCTCATTTCTTCAAGAGTAATAATTTGTAAGGGTATTACCTACACTGTACATACTTCCCATGATATTATGACAATACAAGATAGGATCTGTAATTTCATACAGGACTGATTTTACTCCAAAATTATTATTAATTATAAGTGACGTCACATAAGAGCGCGAAGTAATACTATATATCTTGTGTTATCATAATATCATGCATACTTCCCAATTCTATATGATTATCTTTTCTACTTTAAGAGATACAATTTTTATTAAGTTGTGATAAAGATTAATTTATTTCTACAAAAGACAAACATCAAGAAACTGAATCATATGGGGATATTAGTGTTGCTTTAAAATCTAAAAAAAACTAACAACCATTATTTATTGTCAAATAATCAAATGTTCTCAAATAATTCAATTTTTAGCATACTCAATTATATTTAGAAACGATTCAACAGGACTCTCATTTGTAAGACATTGAAACTTCCACCTTTACTGATTTTAGTATAGAACCTTAAATTTAAAGGTTTGTGCAAACTTTATTACGATCCAATCCAAACCAATGAATTTGTGTTGATCTTTAATGTTTATGTTCTCCTTCTATCTTTCATAATATGCTTCAATATTTCTCTGTAATCTTTTTCTTATTTGTATGTTTGATTGTTGAGATGAAATTATGTTTAAAGGAATACTAAAAAATTGAGTGTGCGCGCGTTTGGCTATGGAAAAATATTTTTTACACTTTTTTTTTCGGTTGTCAGTGATCGATTGAAATGTGTTGTTACCTTTTATTTTTTATTCAGGCTGTATGGTTATATTTTTTTTTATTAATTGTGGGGAGTATTAAAAAATTAAGGTTTTGTATCCTTTTAAAGCGACGGTTGTTAGATTAAACGTTAGATTTTAATAGTAATGAAAATAATTTGTCACCAATTAATCGAATTTATTTTCTCTTAAGAAATCTTTGAAGACGATTATAGCTACTTATGATCAATATTAAAATACCAAATGAAATAAAAAAACATACCTAATTCCTCATGATAATAATTTTTCCCAACCTTCCAACATTTTACCATCATTCTTCACGACGTTACTCGTAATTTTATTTTCTTATTTTAGGGTACTTTGTGAAATGGTTTTTAAATTTAAATTTTTATTTAAAAATAAATCTCGCAAATGACTGAAGTTTCTTAACAAAAGTTCCGTACACATTTTTTTGCAGTTTAAAAATTTGCGTAGAATTTAAATTAGAATTGTTATGTGCAATTTGTTTTGCAAAAAAAAAAATAAACAAAATCAGTCGGCTTTCATATATTTAAATTTCGAAAGCAAACAAATAATCAATCAATTTTTCACAGGTTGTTTGATTTTTTCATTTGTCTAAATTTTATTTGTAAAGATTCAACTCTTTTTGGCAATTTTTGGTTATTAGCAAATTGTTCTCTTGTGATCCACATAAGTGAAAAAAAGAATTTGTTTCACATTTAAAAAAAAACATTTACCTGCTCAGTGTATGCCGATTAAATGGTAGTATTATTCATCCCACTTAAACTCACAAATATTATTATCTGCAAGTATAATTACCTCTAATACAAATCGATTCTTTACTATTGGTAAATCGATTCATATATAAAATATAGAAAACAAATTAGCCGTCTTAAACATATAAAAAGTTTCATTTAATGTATTCTTTCAATACATTTATATTTATTTACTTTACACACATATGTACACATTTTCCACATTAATTAAATTAATTAAAAATTAACTTGATATAAGTAAAAATTCACTGTATATAATAAAATTTTATTGTTATACTTTTTCAACAAATTACAACATTTTGTAATTTGCGTTAACAAGAGAAAAAAAAGCACAGCAACAACAATTATGTTCAAACAGGCAAATAATTAATTTAACTTAATTTTTTTTTCATTCTAATTTCATAATTTAATTTAAGTTTGGTTTTTTGTTTTCATTAAAAAAAAAATTGTTGAATTTAAATCTGGAAAAAGAAAAAAAATAAAAAGCAAAAACAAAAACAGAAAAATTTAATGATTGATTATATTGCAACTTTTGTTTTGTTTGTTTTGTGCTTTAAGCGTTATGCGCTTAAGTCATTTCTTTTTGTATTATTCTTTAACAGAATTCTCATACTTAAAATTTGAACATAAACAATTTTTTCTTCTTCTTAAATATTTTAATTATTATATTGCGACAATAATTGTAATTATTATTCATATTCATTCATTAAATTATGATGTCGGTTGTTCGCTGTTGTTTTGTTTTGTTTTGTTTTGTTTTTTTTTTTTTGGCTAAAAAATAATAAATGGTTTTTTTATAGTTTTTTTTTATTTGTAGAGAATTTTATTAAATGAGAAAATTGTAATTAATAAATTTTTGGAATACGTTCCGATGGATTGATCAAACATTATAACCAACAGTATTTTTATCAAATTTTTCTCTTGCAAATATTAGAAGAGAACAAATTTTTTTCGTTGTGATATTTTTTGGTAACATTTCCTGATTTAGTCATTTATTCATTTTTGAATTTCTATAAATTGATTATCGAGAATAAACTCATAATGTCAGTTTATAAAAAGAATTTTTAATAAGCGATATCAATCAATGTCACACATTTGGTAAGTATAGATAAATTTATGGTATAATCCGCGTGTATTGTATCAAACTGGTGAATGTTATATAAGACATGGATCTAATATTAAAATGGAATCCAAAACCAATAATTTTTATTGAGGCTTGAACCCGAGACTCTGTCACATCGTGAGATATTTCTATTAGGTGATGACATCCAAGCAATAAAGATTTTGTAGAGGTGACCATAAATTTTTTATTTTGTTAAAATATGAAGACTTAATTACAAAAATATTATATCCTCGCACACAGTTTTAGTTTTAATCTTAATTACTTCTATTTAATTAAATATTGTTACGTAAAATGAAAAATTTGCATTCATTTTAGATGAGTTAAATAAATGAAAAAGAAAAAAGTTAAAATGATCATCATCAAGAAAAAAAAAAAGGTCAAATATGGCATAACGTTAAGAATAAAATAGACAGACAGATATTTGTAGGTGTTTGTGTGTGTGTTGTGTGTACTTGTATGTAAAGTGTTATAATTAGTTTCTGCTTTGTAAAAGGTGAAGAAAAAATAATAAAAAGACGTAAACTAATTAAATATTTGTATTTTTCTGTTTCATAAGATTTTTTTTTTGTATATAACGAATAGGAAATTAGTAGATGTTTTTCTAAAACGATAAAAATCTGTACTTACTATATATTTCAGGAATACGTGTGTGTGTGTGTGTGTATGTGTGTATGTATATTTATCTGTATGTATATAAAAAAAAGAAATTTACCCATGCATATCCATGAAATCAAACAATTACTAGATTTAATAGTCCAAGACGATGGGTCCGTCATTTTTTTTTTTTGTGAAATAATAATGTTGATTTTGAAAAGAAAATCTCCACACATCGTTCCCACTTTTTTTTTTCTTTCTTTAACACGTCTGATGTGCTATCTGGACTTTTGACTATTAAAGACAAAATTTAAATGGAGTGAACTCTGGAATTATATTACTTATACTTACTTTATGGAGATGAGGTTTAATTAGGCAAATGACGATTTGTATCCATTTGTTGATTGTTCATAGAAGTGGAAATTTTAAAGAAAAACAAAAATTTTAATATAATGAAAATTGTTGAATCTGTGACGTTCAGAGAAGCAGAAAAAAATAATCTTTTAAATTTAACAACAAAATTAAAACTATGAAAAAAAAACAACACAACTTTATTTGTGATGTAAAGTTGAATCGAAAAGAAAAATAAGAAGATTTTACAATGAAATAAATAAAAAAATAGACACAAAATAATGCCATTATGTATTACAGTTCCAAAATATAGGAAGCTTTTTATTTTTTTTTTAACTTTTTTTTTAGATTAATTAATTTGAATATTTAAATTACGAATAATTTTACGATTTTATTTCTTACGTTTGTATGTGTGTTTTTGTATGTATTTATGTATAAAGTAAATAACTTTTTATTTATACAACAAACTATATAAAATATCAAGTGATTTTGAATTCTTTTAATAATTAAGATTTTGTAACTAATTTTGAAAATTTCTATTTAAGACAATGCCATTTTTTGTGTCATTTACATTCCAAGTATAACAATTTTTATATTGACACAAATATTACGTATGGGGAAGAATTATTTGCATTATATAAGAGAATTGTAGTTCCTCACTATTATGCTACAAACATATTTAGAATGGATGTCTGTGTTGCATTTAACATTTTTATATTCATTCTAAAAATTACTAAAAAAGCTCTGTTTGAGTATATTGGACAAAGCATATCCATCTAGTTTCTGTTATTGAATGGACCCGCGTCTTCCTGATAAAATTCAAAAGTTTTTTTTTTCTCTTTGTACTTTACTTGCATCAAGTGATTGTTTATTTAACGTCCACTTTTTCACACCAGGCAACCATACTATACTACCTGGAAAAACCCTCATTAAGTCAAATCGGGACCTACTATTTTTAAGGTGGGCTCTGAACCACCTTGCATCTGCATATGCATTTTATAATTCGATTCGGCTCATTGCCTGCTCTTATTACAAAAGTTAATAAAAGTTATAAAACTAAATAATGCGCGTCTTGTTTAGCTAATATTTTCTTTTTAAATATGAAATAAAATTTCATAATTAAATAACCATAATTACATATTTTAATTTTGAGTATTTTCAAATCTGAATACACACACAATATTATTACTATTATTTATTTAAATTATCTATCGTAAACATTTTGAAAATTAAAATAAATGATTTCCATAAGTCTGTAATTATTATATCTTTGATAACTACCCGAATATATGTATCAATATTATAATTAATTCCAATACACATCAGTATAGTTGATTACGGGATTATAATAGAAGTGCCAAGAATATCTTAAATAAGATTGGTTTAAATGCTCAATCAACGAATCCTTAATGTAGAATATTAAATTCAACCAATAATAGTGTTCATTGTGATCATCACAAAATATTAGTTGGTATTGGAAGATAACTTTAGATCATCTCAGTAGATGGACGAAATTTGAGAAACTTATAGATGAAAAGTTATCAGGCATCTTTTTTGTTTGGTATATGATTTCTGTTGAATGGAAAATATTCAGTATTTATATTTTTTTTTATCCAATCAAATTTATATAAAATGCATAATTTGTAACACAAAAACAGCACACAGCACACATCAATCATCAATATTTAATAAAGATCCATTTCATATGTTTTTTTTTTTATTATTTTAAATTTTATACACACAGACAACAAATTTGATTTCTCAAAATTTTTATAAACCTGAAGATTTACAAAAAACAAAAAAATACAACTTCCGCATTTTAAAAATTTCTTAAAAACACTTTTGCATTTAATTTTTAATAGGCGCATTTATTCGCTCGTGTTTTCTCTAAATTGCGATGAAAAATGAAATATAATAAACTTCAAGGATCTTTATAAAACTATTAAAACTTGTTTAAAAAGAAAAAAAAAAAACATTTGAACAAATATGCAGAGGAGGAAATTAAAACACGGAAATTTTATATACGTTTTGTTAATTACGTTTTTTTTTTAATCAGAATTAAATTTAACATTTTTTTTTTGTATTTATTGATTAGAATTAATTTTACTATGCGTACATTCTAGTTTCTAATTATTAATGAATTAATGCGTTTCAGTTTTATTTTGAAAATTTAATCAACTATTATACCATTCGATTATTTAATTAATCGAAAATTCAAAGTACAGGATAATCATCAAGTATCATTTCAAAAATACGTCAAAAGATCGAGTGACAAAAATTCATGGAAAAATCAATTAGAAGCGCGAATAAAATTCGATCAAATTTCAATTGAAAATATTCCTAAAAAACATTTCTTTCAATCTGCTAAATCTTAAATGAAAACCAATCACAAATTCTTTCTTTTCTAAATAAAAACACAAAAAATGATTTTTAGCCTTCATCATTTTTTACAAGTAACAAAAAAAAAAAGCTAAAATTACCAAAAATAAACACACACACATACACACACACAGATTTTATAAAAATCTCTTTTAAATTTGAAATTAAAATTAAAACAACTTAAAAAAAAATTAAATTAATTTATCGCAACGAAATAATAATAAAAAAAACAACCAAAAAATCATCATTAAATTTTTCTAAATGAAAACCCCATGATTAATGTATAGCATGACAAATATAACAAACACGAACTTCCTGAAATTCATTAAAGAACAACAACAACAATATCAACTGGAGGAAAAAAAACAACGAAAAAATATAAAGACCTCAAAAAACAAAAACATGGCAAAAACAAAAAATAAATAAAATTAAACAAAAAAAAAAAAAAATGGCCCCAAAAATTAAATGAATTTTTAATAATATTTAATTTATAATTTAATAAATAATAATGAAAAAACAGTTTATTGTTCGTGTGTGTACACGGACTCTCCAAATTCAAAAATTATCTTAATACAACCAAAAACAAAATGATTCTACTGTTTCACTGTTTACGATGATGATGACGTTGGTTTGGTTCGTAATGACGATGATGATGATGATGATGATGATCATGATGATGATGGTGATGATGATGATGAAAAATAAAAAATATAGAAAACATAGACTTCTGGGAGAATTGTAGAAAACAAAAAAAAAGAACAATTGTTGATTTGTTTTTTAAATCAACTTTACCCCAATTCACACGATTTATATACATATTTATAAATGTATATATGTATGTATATATGTATTTTTAGATATTTATATGGTATTAAATCATGCAATTCATATATATATGTTAAATACAAAATATTTTCATAATAAAAATAATAATAATTCCATTTATTAATAAATTAATAAAACAGTAACAACAAAATATGAATTAAACAAAAAAAAAATAAGAGAGAGAAACAGATTAACAAGTGCACACGTCATAAAAGCAAATTGTGGTAGATTAAGGGAAGGCTACAAATAATGATAATAATTAACGGTTTCATTATGTTAAAAGGAGCTTTAATATGAACACCAACATTAAGGGTAGTCTTCAAATAATAATAATAATCATGAAATGACAATTAACGGTTATTTAGTAACCTAACTAATTTTGATTTTAAGTAT
The DNA here is from genome assembly GCA_963082725.1 of Pedicia rivosa. Lineage (NCBI taxonomy): Eukaryota > Metazoa > Arthropoda > Insecta > Diptera > Pediciidae > Pedicia > Pedicia rivosa. The sequence goes on along the minus strand of OY720152.1, from coordinate 33,419,325 downwards.
AAATAACGGTTATTATGATTTTAATCATAATAATGAGGTTAGATCTTGATTAGGTCTTATCGTGAGAAACATTTGAATAATGGTAGAACCAAATGTTACGAAATTTTTAGATTATCACGTTATTTAAGTTTTAATTTTTAAATCCAATTGAAAATGTATAATGTTAAATTTATAATCTCAGGTTAATATTTAAGATTATTAAACTTTAATTGTGTTTTACTCTTATATAAACAAAATAAACAAATGAATGCTTATTGAAGAAATAATTGAAAAAAAATATAGGAAGAATATCAATAATGTTTTAAATTCCTTGAAATTCTGAGTTAATTTTCATTTAATAAATTTACAAATACAATAAATTGACTACGTAAAAATCCATCTAAATCTATAAAATTGTAGACTAAACTGAATCTAATACTTATTTTAAATAGGAAAAAAATGAGGGAAAAAACAGAGGAAAAAAGATTTATTAATAATAAATAAGAAAATATTAAAATTATATAGAAAATATACGTGGGAAACTAATTTAATATACGACTTTTATAATGTAATAATTAATTACATGTGGCGAATATAAAATATGTACATTTTTTTTTAAATGTAAAATTACATGAATAAAGTATAAATATTTTTTTTTTTCTGTTTTATTCTCTATATAATATTAAAAGAGTAAAATATAGTAGGTACCAGGTAACATATAAGATAGATCTTAAAGGCTGTCTCTTCTGGAAAATATAGAATACAGTAATAATAGTATACATCAAGAGTTTCCGTCTCAGGAAAAAAAAACAAACTAAAAAATAAGAAAAAACAACAACAGAAACAAAGAACAAACACAAAAAAAAAATATAAGAAGAAGAAAAAAAATTAAAATCAAAAAAAAAAACGCCGTTCATTTTTTTCGTGATGGACGGAACTTAGCACATTTTTTTCTTAAAGAAACAAAAATATTTTCTAAATGTTTATGTTAAAAATAACAAAAACAACAATCTAATAAAAATATGATGTCAGATTAACAGGAACAGATTGGACTAAAACATGTCATCTCATAATTTTTCTAACAGAATTTTAAAAATTTCCAATGAATAAATTTATTACAACAAAAATGATAAAATTTAGGTGGGGACGCCTGGTAATTTGTTGAAATTTTATTTTTCTTATTTTGCAAACATTTTCGCTTGATTAAGTTTAAGATTTTAAAATTGTAATTAAATTTTATTTTAAAAAAAGGAAAGTCAATTAATCTATGAGTGTAACGTAATATAAAAAATAAATAAAACTGTAGCCTCTGTCGACATTTTTTCTTTAACTTAAAATGAATGAATTCAATTAGTTCATTGTGACAGTTCAAGTAAAAAATAAAAATATCGCATCGTCCGTCTCAAAATACCATTCACTTTAAAATAAAAATAATAAAAAAAAAAAACAACAAACTGTGTAAGTGTTATTTATGCTATAATTTCATGTTATTCTTTATTTTCTTTATATTTTTTGTTAAGCTAAGGTGAAGATTTTTATCGTACTTCCGGTGAAGAAATTAACAGTCTCGAGACGAAATTTAACTACTATACCTACTAAAGTTAAAGTGTTCAAACTAAGAAAATAAAATTTATACTTTTTTGTTCTCTTTTTAAAAATATCGTTATTATGTTGGCAACACTTATTAATCCTTCTGTCAGTTTTTTTTTCTTAAATAAATTATTTAATCAGGCAGCAATTTATCAATTCAATCACAGAAGAATTAGTATAAAAATTGGCAATTGTTTTTCATTTCAAGAGAGAAGGACAGAAGAGAATGAGAGAGGAATATATAATAACAACACAGTTTGACGTAATTTATATTTTATTGTACCATTTCCAGTTGAAAGGACTTATAATAATTTTTTTTTGTTCATTATCATTACCCAACGTTATGCTTCTTTTTTCATTTTATTCATTTTTTTGGCTGTTTAATTTGTGTACAAATATGTTAATAATTAAATTAAATTAAAATGTCATCAAAACAAAATTTAAATTTTAAAAATTAAATATAAAAAAAGAAGAGAAATTTATTACAGAAAAAACGACGCAAGGGTGACGAATAAAAAAAACGACAATAAACGAAGGTAACGACGTTAGAGATAGACGTCACGTCAAAATAGAGGCATTAAATTTGACAGCAAAGATTAATAGCGGTTTTAAAATGCGCGTATTTTTATAAATAAGAAGAAGAAGAAAACAAAAACGGATTTTAACTGTTTCAAAGTAATTTTTCTTTTTCTTAGATTTTTTTATTTTATAAGAAAAATAAAAATTCCATTTCAAATTCGAAGTTGATATGCATGAATATTCATGTAAAAAAAAAAGAAAAAAATAACAATAATACAATTTAATTGTATGGGAAAAAAAAGTTCATTTCGTTATGATGATGAAGGCGTTTTGATTCATTTACGGTTTTTTTCTTCTTCTTCTTCTTCTTTTTATTTACTTCATTTTATTTTCTGTTTTATTTAGGTTTTAATTATATAATTGAGTGCCATTTTTTTTTTGCTGCTGTTACTCTTAAATCCAGAGCAAAGATAAGGTGAGTGGCATAGTAATTATGCATCATATATTTCTTTTTATTATTATAAATTTAAATAAATTTTCTATTTTTTTTTTCCATGTCAAATTTTTTTAATTTAAGCTGCTCTCTATTGATGATATGACATGACGTATATCTAAAGTTGCCCCATAAGTACATTGAAATAAAAAAACAAATTGTTGTTAATCAAAATGAAGATCTTTCACTAAACATTGGAATAAATTAATAAATACGTGACCACTTCCAAAACACTTTTTCTCATAAATTTATTCAGCACTGAAAAGGAAGATAATATATAGGAATCAAAAGTGAAAAGGAAAAATGTGTTATGTGTAAGAGAAAAGACAAAATAAATATTTTCAAGAATTATATATTTAATGATATTTTATTGTTCGTTCATTTTTGTTTCTAAAATAAAAAATATACAATGTTGATTTTTTTTATCTTTATTTTTATTTAATTTATTTATTTAAAAAGGATATTAAATTTTTTTTTTCCATTTATTTATTTAACAATTACTAATATTTAATTTATTTATAGAAAATCTATTGAAATTTTTTTCTTAATTTTTCACATGATTATAAATTTATTTATTTCATTTTCTTTTCTCTTAATTTTAAATTTGAAATTTTTTCTCTTTTTTTTTATAACTTTTTCTTAAATTTAAAAACAATTTTATTTATAGAAAAAAAAAAAAGAAAATAAAAACAAAAACTAATAAGTGATTTATAAAATGAAAATATACAAAAGAAATTAAATCCATTAAATTTTTTATAATAATAATAATAATAATAAAAATAATAATTATACTATAATTAATTAAATACACTTTATAATTGCAAATTGAAAATTGCAAAAAAAAATAGATAAAAATTTCTATTAAATATATATAAATTTAACTTTTAATATTAATTAAGTACACATTAATTATTTACATTAAAATAAGAGATATAAGAACAACAACAACAACAACAACATAAAAACAAAAGAAAAGGAAAATTTTCTTTTTTTTTTTTGGTTGGGGTGGGGGAATTGGAAATTATATTTATTTCATATAAGTTTAATTTATTTGGTTTATTTTGTCGGGGGATTTGTTTTTATAAATTTTTCTTTAAACGTTCCCCCGTTACACATTTCTCCCAATTGTTTTTTTTTTCTACATGTAAAATTTTGGAGAACGCTAACAATTAAATTTTAAAATAATTCAAAAAAAAGTAAACATTTGAAATAGAATTTTAAATAATTTAAAAAATTTAAATCTAATTAGAAAATTTTGAAAAATTTTTTAAAATCGTGACAATAATTTAAAAAATTTTAAACAAAAATTTTTGTCCTTCGATACGGATTGGAGACATATTATATTGCATGGCGCCATCAAAACTTAAAATGGACATAATCAAACAATTCGTTTTTAATTATTGTGTCAATTAAATTAGGCCAAATAATTAATTTATTTACATAATAAGAAATTGTCTATTATTATTTATATTGCTGTTGAGACAAGAATCGATTTTCGACATTTTGTCTCAATTTTTAACAAGTGAAAACCAACTGGAAATGAAAATTGTGCTAAAGGAATATCTGATAATTTAGACATAATTAATTAAATTTTCTACATAAAATCTTAAATCGTGATTTTCAATTGTTTAGATATTGTTTTTTTTCTTTGTCTTTTATAAATAATTTTATTTATTTTTTTTTAAATTTCATTTATATGTTTGTTTCTTTTTGGAAGCACTTGCGGAATTAATCCTTAATTATATTTTACTTTATTCCATATTTTCATAGTTTTTTTAATTATTTTAATATTTTATTGTTTTGTTTTTAATTTTAATTTTAATTTTTAAATATTATAATTTCTTTTTTTTTTGCTAATTTTAGATCGTTTTGAGTATTTTAAAAATGATCAACGATGAGTAATTATATTATTTTTTCTGGGATGAATCCATTAATTCTGCCAAATAAACGTGTGTGTTTGTGTATGTGTGTGTAAGATCGCCTTTTTATATATTTTTGGCAAGAAAAAATAAAAAAAGTTCTTAATATGAAGTCATCAATTATTTAATAATACCCAATGAAATTTAATCCTGATTATTTTTGTTTAAATAAAAACTTACACTTGTTTTTTGTTGACATAATTCATATGGAATCCATCTGGAAGGATTTTTTTGTTTTTGGTTTTTATCTTACTAAAAATTTCTTCGACACAAAACAAATGATAGACTTTAAACTTTCATTTTCAATAAACAAAAAGTCGTGAAATTAAGATTAGTAAAATTTGTTGAATTGAAACAAAAAATCCGTTTGCTTTAATTAATTACAAATTAAATCGAGTTCTCACCTAAATCTGTCGTATAAAAGAGAGTTTAAAATGTTTCAAAGTTCTGAATAAGACACAAGACACAAATTAAATTTTCATCTAATTCGGGTTTGTTTCACTTTTAAAAAAAGATTATAATAAAAAGGCACATTAATTAATGCAGTACAATAAAATAGTTTAAAAAAAAATAAATAAATTAAGTACTGTAACATGTTTTTCTAACACCAGCTAATATATTACTAAAATCATCTTCTCTTAATTGATCAGATGGAGTAAATACAGCTTCCTGTACAGTATTAACAGTGGCAGCGGCAGCAGTTGCAACAGCAACAGAGGTGGGATAACCAGGAATAATTGGTGCACCAATTAAAACGTCACCTTTTGTTGTTGTCGTTGTTGGTGTTGTTGTAATTGATGGATGTGGTATTGGTGCGGAATTTGAATGATAAATATGATAATATTCTTGATGTTGAGCTGGATGAAGTCCAATACCCGGTGGTGTTGTTGTTGTCGCAAATGATACAGTTGGTAAACTTTGATGATGTAGATGATGATGATGATGATATGGATGATTAGTTGCATGATATGCATCATAATCATTATAATTATGATTTGTATCTGGATATTTCAAATATTTATCTAATTCACGTGTATCAACATCATCAATACCACCTGTTTGCATTGTCAATTGTTGATGATGATGTGGATGATGATGATAACCGCTATTGTAAGGATATGAATAAATAATTGGTGATGCAATTGATGTTTGACAATAATAACTTTCAATTGGATTTGTCGTTGTACGTAATCCATTATTTATATTATTATTATGATGATTTAATAAATTATTATTATCCTTGTTTATTATATTATTATTATTATTGTTAATATTATTATTATTGGTATTGTTGTTATTATTATTATTGCTATTAATATGATTGTTATTAATTGATGCAACATGATGTTGCTGTTGTTGCTGTTGTTGTTGTATACCAGGTGATGATGTTGATGTAACTGTTATACCTAAATTTTGATGATCTTGTGATGTTGCAACTGGTGGAAAATATGTTCGTGTTACAACATGTCCTTGATCTAGTACACCACGATTATTACATGTTACATACATTCCTTTACCAATAGCAGCAATCGCTTGTGCTGTACTATTAGCAGTTGATAATGATGATGATGATGAGGATGTTGTATTTAAATAATTTCTTTTATCTATTAAATTTGTATTTGTCTCATATGGTGATGAGGCAGATGATGTTGTGTGATAACGTTTTTCTGGTGATATATAATCATATTTTCTATCATTATTTGTTTCATAACCAGAAATTGTATATTCCCTTTTAATACCACTAACATCTTCTTGTTCATAAACAGAATATTGCGATAATAATTTTTCATTTTTAATTGTTGTATAATTTGTTGCTATACCATTATTATAATTATTTAATTTATTTTTGTCATTATTTATAGTTAAATTATAACCATCCTTTTCAATATCAAGTGGACTCATTTCTGGCGTGGGTAATGCTGTTACATCATCATGTTTTATATTATTGTCATTACATTTACGTCCACCAGGATCAGGACTTTGTGTTGGTGATGATTCTGGTGTATGCATAGAATTATTTGTTTGGTAATACATATTATAATTATTATATGGACTTATACGATTTGTATCATTCTCATATTGTAATTCAGTATTATTATTATTGTTATTAGTATTATTTGGATGATTATTGTTTATTACATTATTATTATTTGTTGTATTATTTGTTGTTTGACAATTTGTTGCTTGTACAATTGGATTATTTGCTGTACGGGATTTTGTATGTTTTCTACGTCTAGGTCGATATTTATAATTTGGATGTTCTGTCATATGAATTACTCGTAAACGTTCGGCTTCCTCAACAAATGGACGACGATCTTGTGGTGTTAAAGAACGCCATTTTTTACCTGTAATTCAAATAAAAAACATTAAAATTATTTTCATTATTTCTGAGAGAAAAAATAAAAAAAAAAATGATAAGAATTTAATTTGGCAGAAATATCAGAGATAAACTTTGTGCCCGTTTCTAAATACTGCATTTCGAAGAAAACAGAAAAAACCGCTTTATAAATAAATATTAATAACAATAAATAATATCAAGAAAAATCAGTGGAACAATCTTATAAACGCATAATACGGGACATTTATAAATAAAAAAAAAACAAAAATAAATGAAGAAATATGAGACTGGTCCAGTTGAACATTATTAAACGTGAATATTTCATTAAAAGTAGCATGCAGTATTTTATAACATAAATTTTTGTTTGAAAACAAGAATAATTCATCAAAATTTATGAGTTTTGTTGAAATATGAATAAAATTAAAAAAAAAATAGAAAAGAAGAAAATAATCAATAAATTCAAGCAGAAATAAGAATAAAAGGACCAACAACAATAACTGTCAAAAGATACAAGGCTTTTTTTCATGATTCTCTCTCAACCAGTTTACACCCAAGAAAACCCAAGGATTTCTTTAAATTTTAAAACGGCACGCGACAACCATTTTATTATTTATGATGATTTTTTTCCATTTCGTTGTTTTGTTATCTTGTTTTTTTTCGCCTGTTTTGTATTTAATAATGATTAAGAAAAGGAGTTTCAAATTTCATTTAAGATTATTTTTTCTTTTCCTCTGTTTTCGTCGCCATTATTTTTTTCGGATGCAAAATTCAATTATCTTTTTTGACAGTTATTCGTGTTTCATTTTATATTATATTTTTTCCTTCTCTTTCTCTTACTGATTTTGTTTTTATTGTTGTTGCCGTTTTTTGCCTTTATTATTATGAAACCATACTAATTTGACATGAAATATTATAGTATTTTTTTCTTCTTAAAATTTTATTAAAAGCAATAAGAAGAAGAAAAAAAAAGGCGAAACGAAATTTATGATTTGTTAATTGAGCGTGGATTTTATATTATATATTATTATACATATTTCACTTTTTACAAGAATAAAAAAAATATATAGTATGTTGAAATGAAGAGAAGAAGAATGTGTGTTAAAAATGTAACTTTATTTTATATTTATACGAAGGATGATGTGTGATTAATTAATAATTAATGTAATGTTTTCTTATAGTTTGTTCTTTTTTGGATCCCTTTTTATTCCTTCCAAACATTAACAAAATGACGTAATATGAAAATAAGAGCGCGTGTTCATATTTTATAATTTGATTGATTAATTAATAAATTTATCATTTTACAAATTGTATAAAATTATATCCTTTTATAATATTGAAGTCATTTGTTAATCATTTTGTTTGAAGTGCACAGTGCAGTATATAGTCAAGTAAAAAAAGATTCAAACATGCAGTGACTTATAGAGACAAAAAACAAATATTATTAATTAATATGCGAAGGGGTTAAAAGTATATTATTATTATTGTTCTAAAAAAATGTTTTTATTAATATGTTAATAGATTTAATTTTATTATAACACAAGAAAATACAAAAAAAAATTACATAATCACGTGCGCAAAGAATATAATAAATAGAAAACCAAAGTCGGGGACTGATATAAACAAGCCGCCTTTAAGCCTGCGTACTTAAACGTCGAAAACAGAAAAGAAAAAAAATATTCATAAATGTTTCATTTCCAAGAAATGTTTAAAAATATATAAATTTAATTAAAGATATATTTTGTTTTTTTGTTTAACGGCGACAAAAGTGAGGTCAATCCCCGAAAATATATTTATTTAATATTTTTTCAAGAAAACAGAAGAAGTATAGAAGAAGACAAGTCAAAAAAAGTACATATCAAATGTTCGGAACGTTTGATCGTGAATGTGTCACGTGATCATTAACAACGAGTTTCATTTCATCGAAATTCCGATAGGTGTCGTCTCTTGAATATTAATTTTATTGACTATTTTTCTCGATGGTTGTTTTTTTTTTTTTGTTCTTGGTTCTTTTCATTTTTATTTTTGAGAAGTTGTAAGAAATTGAAAGAACAAAGTTAAAGTGTTGTCATCAATTCAATTTATTTTATTTATATGAAAAGATATTTAAGGGCAAGAAATAATGCCGTCACTCAATTTCACAGGAATTATAATTTTTATTTTTGTTCCGAGTTAAGTTTAATTATTTTGTGGTGGCGATTCAAATAATCTGCGGTTATAATTCAAAAATCATTTATGTCAGCAAGTTTAAATTGAAATTCGTTAAATTTGAATAGTTGGGTTGTGGCTGGACTTAGCTCAATATTTTATTATGAATTGGAAATTATTTAAATTGGAAAAATATATCCTTTCATTAATTTGTACTTGAATTTTAATAATGAATTTTTATTCATCAAAAAAACAACAACAAACAAAACTAAAAAAAAAATAAAAAAATAAATACTTTTTGAATTTATGTTAATAAAATGATCAAAACAACACCCAGAATTTTAATTCTCGTTTTTTCTTTTTATTTTGCTTATCGTTTGTTATAAGTTTAAAAATGGAAAATGCCACGAGAAACATAGAGATTGAGGAGAGGGACCTACCACTTAGAATTATTAAATTTTTTTTTTTTTCAAAACAAAACAAAAACAAATCAAAATCAAAATAAATAAAGCTCAACATTAGTGTTATTCATTATATAAATGTGTAGATGCCTAACACATTAAAAAATAATATTAATTTAGCGCAGATAATGTAGGTTTGGCCAAAAAAAAAAACAGATTTAAATAAAAGATCAAATTCTTCTATTTATTTATTACTTTTTTTTTTCTTTATTATTCTTTCCGCCTGTCTCTCTTTCTTTCTATTATTTAATCAAAATGAAAAATCTTTATTTAAACGCGATCATAAACGCTAGTTTTTTTTTATTATAAATAATAAATAATAATAATAATAAACAAGGTTACCGATTGACCTTAATTACATTCGCTAAAGTTCTGATTTAAAAAAAAATGATTCATTTTGTTTAATTTGCATAAAAAAAAAAATTCCCTCATTGCATATAATACATTGCAATGTGATGACTATGAGTATCATGATGGATGTTGATGATGGAAGTGGAAAATAAAAAAAACTTAAAATTTCTGGATGTGGTTTTTCTTCTAAACTAAATTTAAAATTCTTTTCATGAAAACCTTTAAGATTTTCTCTATTATTGTATTCAATTGAAGTAAGATATAAAATCAGAAAAACCCCATTCAAAATGTATAATCTTTAACTAAAACTCAGTCAAGTGATTTTGTTCAATAAACATAAAAAATATACATAAACATAAAAAACACAAAAGCAAATTTCATCATCAAACAAAAATAATAAATGATCCATAAAATAATTTAAGAAAATTAACAATTTAAAATCAATTCCTCAGTGACTGCTCTAAATTTAATTGCTTTTTAAACTTATTGGAAATGTTTAACATTTTAAGGACATATAGTAAACAAATAACTTTTCCCAATTTATAAAAAGTTAACACAATTTTTTTAATTAAAAAAAAAAGAAGACAAAATCAGCTCTTCAACACTTACAAATAGTAAAAATAAAATAAAAAAAGGCTGTCTGAATATTTTAATTAAAACATAAATTATAAAATCTAATAATTCCGAAGAATTTCATTAAAAATTTTACACTTTGACTTCAAATATTAATTATAGTTTAAATAATTACAAGTGAAAACTTTATTCACAAAACTATAATTTATTGGATGACTTAATGTGAAGGTTATTTGGGCTTTTTGAATAAATACTTAAATTATTCTAAATTTAATTTCTTTGGTTTCTAACAAGTCCTTGAAGGGTAACTGACCACTCGCTCTAGATTTTTGGATATTAAATTTTCATTCAGTTGCAACTAATTAACTATAATTAAACAACATAATTCACTAATTCTAGGTAACAATAGAAAAATTAACTTTCACAATTAGACGCGCTATTAAGAAATTTAAAAAGAATAAACTTATGGATATAAATGACGTTTAAGGTTTTCTTATAAAATAATCATAGCTTATCATAGCCATGTTTTTATCAATCGATAATTCAAATAATAAAATTATAACAAATTTGAATAAAAGTATTTCATTTTGCGGATATAAAAATAAATAATTTTTCCTGAATCATTTTTCAAATGATTATTTTCAAGGTTTTTCCAGGGCGGTAAAAAATATGTATTTATAATTTTTTTTTTAATCTTTTATAATTATTCAAAAAGTTCAGAAATCAAAAAGATCACGTTAATCTCAATTAATTCATACATGTATTTCCTTGACGTAAAGATTGTTGAATCATTTCGATCATTTTAAATACTATACAGATCAAAGAAAAAAGATCTTGATCTTGAGCTAATACAAATACTTTGTTAATGTAAGAAAAAGAAGAAGAAATAAATTTAACTAAGTTAGATCCTGAAGCTTATATAAAAATATGTTTTATACAAAATAAATCATAATGTTTATGTTTCTTATAAAAAAAAAAGAAGTGACAAATTATTTCACGATCACAAAAAATTTCATGATCGTCAATTTTAATTATTTATACAAATTTTTTTTCATTAAATATTCTGTAAAAAAAATAGAAAAAGAAACAAAAAACTCATATAAAAAAACTTAGGAAAAAAAAGAATTAAAATAGACACGTAAACACCTCCTCTAGAGACAAACACAAACTCGCGTGAATATACCTTCATAATTTTCTTAATAAAAAAAAAATGAATATTGTGCTTTGGAACCAAGAAGTATTAAAAAAAAACAACAACAAATTATGAATTATTCAAATCAAACAAAATAATTTATGGAAATAAAAAAGAAAAAATATCAACCAACAATTTTGTTCTGTACCTGTGCCTGGGCCAGTGTGTGTTGGCCTGTTGGTACGTGACTATAATTCCCCTGTGTGTGTGTGTGTGTGTGCATGTTAATATTAATAATATTATCGAAAATATGAAGGAACAAAAATATTTAAACCTTTCAATGACTCATCGAAAAATAATAAAAAAAAATATTTATAAGAAAAAAAGAGAATTATCAAAGACTACGAGACGCGCCTATTTTGTCGCGTGTACTTTTTATGTATGTGCGCTTGAATTATTGAAATTTTAAATTAAAGAAAAACTAAAAAAAAAAACACACACATCAAGAATGAAATGAAAAAAAAATGAAATAATTATTATTAACAAAAAAGAAAAAAGAACAGAATTCGAAAAAAAAGAAAAAATTATTCTTCTGATTTTAAAATATTCTAAAGAACAAAAATTGTATTCAGCGCATATTAAAATTTTACGTTTTTTTTTTGGTGTTGACGATCTGTAATTTAACGTTTAAATTTGGTGTGCGAGTGCATAATGCGTTTTTCATAATTTATTAATAATATAAAAATGAAACTAAAAAGAATACACCAAAAAAGACGAATAAGGAAAAAGAATTTTTGCGCATGACACCAAAAGGTGCAATGACAGAGACAAAAACTAAAAAAATACATTACATTTCAATGGATTTTCAATAAGAAATAATATTTATATGCAATTGAATCGAATATGGAAAATCCAACGTTGCCAATGAAATAAAACATAAAGGAATTAAAAAAAATATATGTAAAAAATTTGAAGGAAAGAAGTTCACAGGGTGTATCTGTAATTTATTTTATTAGAAGGATTATAAGAATCTTCACAGTCTATTTGTTATTAAATTTTTGTGAAGTTCCTAAGTTTAATTATTGAGAAATAACAATGATTCTAATCTTAAACAATATAATTGTATTTAAATATAAAATCAAATAATTGCAAATATAAAGAAACTAAATACAATTAACCATTTTATAACAGTTAACAAAATATAAATCAATATCTTCAAGTTATCGATTTTCATTGATTATTGCTAATAGAAATGTGTTGCGTGTTTTAATTTAACATAACAAACGTCAAAACTTTAATCACGCAATTTAAATAATTTATAACGAAACACTAGGCGTAAGCGCAATATATTTAAATATTTTGCATTTGAATAATAAATTTGAGTGCAATGAAAATTTATAAGAAAAACTTTTTTTTTATTTATTATTATTATGCATTTGGCCCTAGTAGATTATTTATAAAAACAAGTATAATTAACTGCAACATTGAAAAATGTTATCAGTAATTCAAGTCTTAAATCTACTGAAAGATTTTTAAGACTTTAAGAATAAAAATGTAATTCGTTACTTTTGACAAAAAAAAAAAAAATTAGAAGATATGAATGGGAAAGAGTGAAGAGGAAAGACCAACTTACTTAACCTAAGTAAGTATATTACAGTTACAAAAACGTAGCTTCAATATTCAAGAACGTGCATGCGCTTCAATTGAATGTCGTGAAATTTCTCTTGTTTTGTTTTGTTTTTTTTTTTAAATATAAAAGTAAGTTTAAGAGAATATATATACAAAGAAGTTCTTATTATTTTTTATGGGTTCTTCTTCTGCACAGAGGCCACGTGTCGTCGCACGAGACAACGCGCATATTACACAATATTTTAAAAAGACGATTCTTCTTTTTATTCATTTCTTATATTTTTTTATCGACCAAGAAAACAATAGGACACACACACACCGGGGATCGTTTTGTCTCTCATTTACACTTTGAAGATCCATTGTGTTTTTTTTTATTATTTGGTTTGTTTTTATTTTTGGGTTTTTATTTATATTAAAGATTAAATTAAGGTTTGAAGGAAGAAACGATAGCTCGCGCGCGCTTAAGCGGCTCTCGCCCAATGATCAATCGATCGATGGCTAATTAGAGATAAACCGAATACGAATCGTTTCTTGATATGTGGATATTTTTTATCAATGAAAAATATTCTTTACTACAAACAAAAATTAAAAATTATCCGATATATTTTAGTAAAAATGATTGAAACTTTTAATGCTTTTAAAATCCAGTTTTGTTTTAATGTTAATCAATATATTCATAGACCTCCCACTAAATATTTTATATATATTTATAATAAAAATGAGTATGGACCGCGCAGAAGTCTCTATGTACCAACAGATACATATAAATAAAAGTAAACTAACATAATAAATTCTATCGTTTCCAATCAATCACCTTTCATATATTATACAAAAGGTCTAGAAAGAAAAAAATCTAATCAATCACACGATCGAATCACGACAACAATTTATTTTCTTTAAATATTATGCGAGCAAGACAGAGAGCAAAAGGTGTGATCCGGAACCTTCTTTATTTTTTTTAATGTTGTTTTGGGTTGCCCTCTAAAAACACGCATATATGTCATATTTGTTGCTATAATGCATCATAATAAATTACAAGTAGGTAAGATATGCGCCGCGTATGCGCATAAGGAATAATTGTCAATTATTTATTCGAAATGCGTCAATCAAAGCGTTAAAAATGTCCTCACATTTTTCTTATAACTCTTTTTTTTATTATTTTGTTTATTTTCATTTTTCTATAAAAACAAAATTTATTATTAATTTTTTATTTAAATTTGTAATATTGAATGTTGTTGTTATATTTGAATCAGAACAGTTTTAATGAAAACATTGAAAATGTCGTTACTGACTGTGTGTGTGTTACGAGTTTAAATCATTACACATATTTACGATTTGATCTCAAACATCATTAAAACTTCAATTGAAGTAATTTTATAATAATAAAGCATCTACCGAAATCATCATTGTTAGCGAAAGAAAAAAATTGCTGTTGTAAGGAAATAAACGTATAATAACTTTATGGTTTTTATTGAATTTGTGATTCAACACTTTCATTACTACAAAGAACTGTAAATACCTACATTTTTTCCTATACTTATATATAATATATTTCTGTATTAATTCTCTATAGCTGTTGTAATTAATTAACTTAAGAAATATTGAATTTTGTTACTGTCATAAATAAAAAAAAAGTATTCAAACAACACAGAAATATTAGTCTTGAACCAAAATATACCAAACTCTGTTTATTTTCATGAATGAAGAAATCATTTCAAGTAATGGTATATATTTGAGTGTATGTAGATTATAGGGTACACCCTGTGAACAAATTTTTTATTACTTACTTTCACAAATTAAGACTATTTACTATTAATTTGGGAGAAAACGAGATATTTAATTTATAAACTAACTCTATAACAAGAAAATGATATAGAGAAAGATCATGAAAATCCTTAAAAAAAAAAGATATTAATCGACGTCACCATCAAAAACAAAAAAAAACTAAACTAAAAACACAATCCAAATTCGGAAGCTCTCTTTCGCTTAAACAAATCACTTTTTATCGGATCGATAAAAAAAATATGATTTATTTATTTTTAGAAGAAGAAGGAAAAGTTAAAATAAAATATACAATAAAAATATCACGTTGGTTTTAAACATCAACATCAGTTTGCTTAGACAGAAGAAGAGAAGACGAAAAAGCGATCGTTTTTTTTTTGTTAGTGCATATTAAAAATACACAAAAATAGCATTAAAGGAAGGTAAAGCCGTGCCCATGAATGATAGTATGTATTATTATTAGTTAGTTAGATTTCGTTACATCGAATTATATAATTTATTTTTCAAAATATTATGGGAAGAAGAAAAATGAACTATGTGAACGCATACATTTATAAAACCGAAGAGACGCACACATTTATACACACACAAAACTAATACACGCGTTTTGAAAATATCAAAATGATTAATAGTTTTCCAACAAAACCGAATAGAGAAAAAAACAGATTTAGATTTTTTGACAGCGATAAGCGCGAACACGTCGGGCGGTCTCTCTGGGACAGACCACAAAAAAAATTTTAAAAAGTAAACAACAAATTCCCAAAAAAAAGAACAGAACACAAAAAAAGTAAACTAGAAAAGGAAAAGGAAGACGCGGGAATATTTAAGCTCCACGTCTAGCTAGATACGCGTTTTATTTTTATTATTATGAATGTTAAGAAAAACGTCAACCAAATTTGTCACATGATTTTGTCTAATGATTATAGAAAAAAAAAAAATGGGTTTGGTGGTATAATCGTATAAATATTATTATTTTTCTTATAAGATGAAGGCGCGTATTTCTTATTTGTTTGAACAAAAAAAATTAGAAAAAAAAGTAATCTCATAATTTTTGACACTAAAAATTCAATTAAAAAATCTGCGACTGTTAGCGCGCACGCGGCATTTTACTTAAATAACACAGCGTGCGATGATTCACGGTATAAAGAAATAAGACGCCGTCTTTTTCCATTTAATTTTTTTGTTTTCTTCTTTTTTACTCTTTCAACGATTGACCACCAAAGACGGTTACAATTGATGCATTTTAATTTGCAAATTAAATTGAAATTCACAATTTTCTCTTCTTCTACTTCGTTATTTTTTCTTCATTAATCAATCACATAATCAAGGTTAAATTTCTGAAAAAGGCGTCAAACTTAAGTTTGTTTTGGATGTGTCACACACTCATCCATTTTGTCTTGACAAATAATTATATTATTTTATGTCCACAGATTATAAAAATGAATAAATCAGAAGTGATTTTCAGTTTCAATCAATTGTCAACCCCGATATCGAGGTCAACAAAGAAAGAACTGATAAACGGCATTGTTTGACCTTTTTTATTATTTTTGTTGTTAGTTTTGCATTGTCTGAAGCACAAATAAAAATATCGAAATTCCTTTTATCGTCATCATCATCAATAATCATCATCATTATAATAGTTAACAAACATACCATGAATGATGCACAATAATAATTATTAACAAAGTCATTTCGGAAATTATTCGTGTCTGAACAATTTAAGGAAAGAAAAGAAAGACAAAAAAAAAAAAATGAATAAATAAATGCGCGCATTGCGTCAATTTTATGTTTTATTTTTATTCTTGTGTTCACAAATTTTCAAGTACGGATTATTTATACACAATTTAAATATATAAATTTTGACTGGCGTAAATTTTTTTTGGGTCTTTTGTGTGATGACACGAGCAAGGTGTGTCCCGCGGATCGACCCACTCTGTTATTAGCGAAATTATATTCATTCTTTTTTTTTTTGGGTCTTTTGGAACTCAATCACATAGTCTGTATTTATATAAAAAAAATTTGTCTCGTCTCTTTTTAGAATCAAAAAGATGTATAATTATTTTTATCTTTAATTATATTTTCTCCTATCTTTCTTGTCGCAAGTGCATAAATTATAAATTTTGTGAATTTAAAATGTTTTATGACAATATTTTCTATACAGACAATTTAACTTATAACATTCCATTACTCCTTCTCCTCCTCATCATAATGACGAATATTATCGATATTTGTGCATACTTGACTTTGACATTTTGTACGTAAACATAAATGTAAAAATAAAAAGTGATCTCATATAAAGCCAATTGAGAAATATAATCTGACAATAATTGTTATCATTTTTCCGGTGAAATTTTCTTTACAAATGTGTTACATTTATTTTATTTCTTGTTTTTATCAGAACAATTTCTTTTTAAATAAAAAAAAAAAATTAACGATAAAATACAAATATTTTATATAAATGTTCGTACTATTTGTGCCTTGTGAGTTGTAAAAAAATGAACAAAATTATCTAAAAAAAATACATTCATTAGTTAATTGAATTTGACAGGAATATGATAAGATTGAATTCATTTATATAAATTAAAGATTCACACACAACCCTCTCAACACATAAAATTGAAAAGAAGAAACACAAATGAACAGAAATTTATTATTAATATTTAATGATGTAAGAAAATGACGAAAGAAGTGAAAGAAAAGTAGAAGAATAAAAATATTATTGTTTCTGTTCAAATGTCACGACCGCTTTTTCCTTTATAAGTCCATCAACAAATGAAAACAACAAAAAATGATTTATATCCGTCTGCCTATGAGCGAAATCATACAAACCAAAAAAACCAAAGACCAAACCTAAATAAAAATAATAATAAAAATAAAACATCGATCATCGGACAGTTAACAATTTTTAAAAATAAAGAAACCAAAAATTAAGAAGAAGAAATTGAAGGAAGTTTTAGCAATTAAAACAGCAATACGAGAAAATATTGTTAATATTGACAGTGTTGCCATTATAAATTAATTTTTTGATACACTTTTTTTATTCTGATATTAATTTAGAATAAATTTAATTTTAAATTAGCCTTTTATTAGATTATAGTAAATTATAAAATCTTAAAAGTTCTGAGTTTCTGAATTGTATTAATACGGGTGTGGTATACGTAAAAAATGTCTAATATGAACTTAATTTTTTTTTTTTTTAAATAAAAATGGAAAATCTTAACTTTAGTAAATCAATTATAATGGCATCACTGGTTGACAGTATGCATTGACAATATGTTAACATAAAAGAGAAACAACATAAACATAAATATATAATTTTCACCATAAAAATTTCAATAATAATAATAAAAATGTTGTGGTTTTTTGTTCAAATATGTGAAATTGAAACTAAAAAAAAAGAACGCACATAAATAATGAAGAAATAAGTCATTATTGTGTGTACAATTGCGCATGTGCAATAATATAATTTTCTTATTTAAAAAGTTCAAATTACGCGCGTTTATATTACATTTAATTATTTTTTTTTACCTTTAATATTTATTCCATTTTAACTTCAAATGTTTCTTATTATATTATTGTTGTTCCCAATGTTATGTAAATTTTAAATATGTGTATACGTTGTATGCCTTTACATTACTTCTATATAAAAAAAGTTCACTTACTTATTTATCTGTTCTAATTTCACCACAGTAAATAAAGGAAAAAAAGTATAATACCTACATTATAGGTAAAAGAGTCTTTTAATATAAAATTTAAATACATAAAAATATACATGCACATGACACTAAAAACACACACACATATATAAAATGTTTTACTAAATAAACTTAATTTTTTTTTAATTGCAATAAATATTTCATGCGTTTTCTTAGCTATTGTTGTAATTGTTGCAAGTAAATATTTACTAAAGTTCATGTGTGTAGAAAGGTACAACTAGATAGTTTTCTAGTTTTCAATTTTTTACTTATACATACAATATCTTTTTTTATTATTCAAACTAAATAAATGATTCATCTTTATTTTTTATAGAAACAAAAAAAAAATAATATCCAGGAAATTAAAAAAAAAAACGAGAAAAAATTTTACGTTTCATTTTTTTAAATTTCATAATTTAATTATTTATTAAAAGATTTCATTTTGATTACAAAAAATAATATAAATGTGTATCTCTGTGTGAGTGTGTGTGTGTGTTTATGACAAGATCTAGTGGGAGGACGTATATGAGACACATAAGAAAAAATAAAACATAAAACATATTTAAAGATACAGATTAGAAAAGACAAATTATACACACGATTGAAATTTACGTTTTTTTTATCAGGTAAAATAATTATGAATTTATATTATGGGGTGCGTGAGTTCATACGCACTGTCAATGCCATATAAGGTTGACGATAATACTTTGTTCTTAACCATTCTTACTCTAAAACTCACTCATAATTTACATTACAGTGGCAAAGTTTAACGATAATTTATCAATAAAATCAATAAATAAATTTAACTTTAATTAATAAAATGAAACTAAATCAGGTAAATCTTTCTTTTTAACTTTTCTAAATTTCTTATCAAAACAGAAACACATTATCATCAGTTAAAGTGAAGTCACAAATGAAAATATATAAATGTATTTAGAAAAATTTTAAGATTATTTTGTAGGTTATGGAGAGACTCATCCTGCAATTATCAACTATAATTATAATTATAAAATATCTAAGAAAAATTATTATTGATTCTTTCGTTTTAGTTGGATAAATAAATTGCATTGAAAAGTAACCTTATTCTATTACGGCCACCAAATTAAACACAATAAAAAAAATGTGTAATAAAATGTTACGCTTATATAGAAATTACAAAAACAAAAACAATGTGTAGCATTACTATTTTTTTTTATTTACGTAATTATTCCCTTTCGTTAAATTTTGCAATAAAATGTAATGCTAATAAAAAAAATATGACCGAGAAGAATTGATTGTATTTCGTTTAGAAAAAAATTATTTATTTGTTTCGTCTGTAAAAATGTTAAAATTCATTTACGTTTTTGCATTGGAAACAAAATATGTTAACTGTTAAGATTAATATTTTTAGTTCTAGAAAATATAAAAGTTGAGACTCATCTGTAAGAAACAATAACAATAAAATAAAATTAAATATAGTGACTAATTTCACGCTGTAATTATGGTTTCACACAACTATTAGTGTTACATACCCTCTCTTTCAATATCTTCATGTTAATTATTCATATTTGATTTCCATTAAAATTATCGATTACTCATTTTTCTATTTATCGATTCCTTAAATTTTTTTAAGTTTGATTTTGTCTTATCAAAAAAAGTATCCTTTAATTAAGTTCAAGATATCGTTTAGATTCTCTAATTTGACCCAAATCAATTCTTAACTTTAAGATATGGATTTTAGTTTGAAATATTAAATTTTTGACAAAGATAAATTAAAAAACACAAAAATCAAACACATAAAAAAGTGACAAAATAAAAAATTTAACCTTCCGTTCTTCCGAAATTTTTATTTGCAAAGTCATTTTTAATATAAAATTAAATTTAAGAATATAATTAAAAAAACAACAACTGGAAATAAATGCAAGCATAAAACGACAGACACGAAAAAAAAAACAAATTTAAAAAATTCTTCAGCCGTAACAGAAGACACCTTCACCTTGTTCCCATAGGATTTTTAAGGTGCACAGGTGCAAGGGAAATTTTAACGATTGTAATCATTTCGTCCACTAAGTATTTTTATTTTTTTATTTTAAAGAAGAACACAATTATTGACTCTGTTAAGACTTTAACAAAAAAATTTACAATATAAAAAGGGGGCCACCAACTTGTACATTCCTTTACATTTAAACCATCATCATCATCATCATTTTACATTTTATATTTCAGAGACAAACAGTTAACTCTGCTAAATTAGTTTTTTTTTTGATAAATTTCCGGACTTCTTCTATTTGTTATTTTTAAGAAAGTTAATGTTCCTGGATGAATTTTCTATGTTTTCTCAATATGTCTCTGGTCATTTGTATGTGTTTATGTGTATATATACTGTGCATCCCTCTTATCATCATCAAATAAGTGAACCAACAAAAACGTTGGTTTTTGTTACGGTTCGTAGAATCTACGTGGGAAAATTTTTTTGACGATGAGAAATTATAATACGAAAAATAATATAAAGTAGAATTATGCGTCCAGGGTCAGAAGGTGCGTGTTTATTATTTATTTATTTTTATAAAAAAAATAACAAAAAACTTTAGGAAGAACTTTACAAGTCTCGTCTTTTATACTAAAAAAAAGCAGAGGACTTTTTGTCATATGTATGAAAAAGTGACGAAATTGAAACAACATAAGAAAATATGCTAGGACAAAATGCTTGTTTTGTCAGGATTATAGCTTATAAAGTAATATTCTCTTGCAAAGTCACGCTTTGAGGTATAGAACGACATTTGTCTTAACAAATTATTCTTTAAATTTTAACGAGCTACAATACTCGTCAATCAATTTATTTATTTTGTATATTATTGAAAATTTCAATTAATTAATAAAGTGATTCAAAATATTCTTTAAGAACGCATTTTAATAAAAAAAAATTGTTATTTTTCTTCAATTTTCTGGTAAACTCAATAAATTTATAACTTCAATATTTTTTACTTGTTTAAATGAAGAGAAATGTATATGTTTTATACTTCAATATTTTCCTCAATTAAGATTTAAGAATATAAAAGAAATTCGATGTTTTTCAATCCTTTGCAATTAAAATATATACAAAATCCCACTCTCCATACAATTCATGTGAAGGCTTCTTCTATGCACAATAACAACAATAATAATAAATACAAAAACATTTTATTCGTGACAGAAGTTACGGTTTTTTTTTTAATTTTCAATATTATTTAATAAAAGTTGTAATTTTTATATTAATTTAGATAGACACAAAAAGTGACATATGAAATGACAAGAGTTAAACAAGACTTTAAAACAAGAAACAATAAAAAAAAAGTTTATACACTTCAGAAAATATAAAAAGTTAAAAGAAAAGAAAAAAGTATAAAGTTTAATTAAATAGGAAAATGCGCGCAAAACAAAAAAAAAATATTTATTAAAAATTAGAAAGTCAACTGTTAAGAGTTTTACCTTTTTCTATTTTTTATTCTTGTTTTTTTTTATGAAATCAACTTAAAAAGAAAAAAATAATAAATGCAAAAGAGAGATCGTTCAGACGCATAAAACACCTACGATTTATATATAAATTAGTTGCAGTTTAATGCGATTAGTCTCGTCTTCTATTTTCTTCCTCTTCTATTTTTCTTTCATTTTTTTGAATGCATAATTTTTATAAGATATAATACATAATGCTAAAGAAGTGATTTAGTTAGAAGATGAATCCATTAATCAATATATAGACGTCTATATCTTATATGTAGACGAATTAGACTCTTAGACGAACAGACAGTCTAAACACTCTTCAATAATTGGATCGATAAATTTAATGTTTAGAGTGAAAGTGAATTATGTTAAATTGATTCCTTTTTGCAAGAAGATTTATGAACCAAGTTCAGTCAATTATCTGACTAGTTTGGAAAAAAGTGCTCTCAAAATAGATTATGTTTATTGAATAAATTTGGGATACTTGAATTTTGTAAATTTTGAAAAGTTTTAGCACAAACGCTAATACAAGTAACATTTCTAATCGTATTCTTTCTACGGAAGTTCCATTAAATTTATTTAAAGCTCTTTACCAATTTACTTTCTTATCATAGAATCCACAAATCTGATAATATTAACAAGTGGTTAAGCGCAATAACTTAAATCTGTTTTTTGTGTCATACAAGGCACACAATAGCAATACAAATATAAATATGAGTGCATCTACTAGCCTGTTATAGGTTTAAATGCAATGTATCTGAGTAAAGTAAATATTTTATGATTGTGGGAATTTTTCTAAAACAATTAATTCAGAAAACTGTGTTTTTTTTTCTTTCTTTTTATAATTTCTTGCAAAAAAATGAATAAAGCCAAAAGAAACAACTGCGCAAAAAAACAATTAAAACATTTTTTCTAATTACATGTTTTTTCTTTTTCTTTTTTTTTTGCATGGAAATTAAACAATTATTATTAAGAAAATTATACGCGAATGCGAGTAAACGTATTGTGGGGTGAAAGAAGAGGGATATTTTCTACGTTATTTAAAAAGAGAGAGAAAATGGAGAAGGTTATGTTTTTTCTATTGGTTTTAATTTTTTGTTGTTGTTGGTAATTTACGTGAAAGGATTAACGCAATTTGCAAAATATATCAATTAAGGCGACCATCCGTCATCTTTTGTAGAGGACAGTCATCTATTTTAACTCACTGTCATCTTTAAAATTTGTGTCCTCTTTATATCATCTTTTTTAAAATCTGTCATCTTTTGTCATCTATTTTAAAAAATTACTCAATATTTTGTTTTGCTAAATATAAAATAAATGGCAATACTAATTTTATTTTCGTAAAATTTTTGTGTAGAGGGTTGTCAGTAAAAAAAAATTAAGATATGTATGTAAACTTTTATATACAATGAACTGAAATAAATTTTTTATTTTGTTATATAAATGTCATCTTTTTTCATTTACAATATCTGGTCGCCTTATATCAATGCAAAACACGCAAACTTTTAATGATGTTGCTGAGTGTTGAAGTGTTTTTCTTTGTTTGGGAAAATTAACACTATTATTGTCTGCTATTGTTGTTGTTTATATATATATATATTGTTGTTGTTGTTGTGGTTGTACTTATATGCGGAGTTGTTTTACATTTATTCTTTATATCTCGAAATGGAATAAGAAAATTATATTTCCAAGCCTATATAGATTAATGGATGTTTTAAAATTAATTTGTAAAACGACAATAAATATCATCATTGAAGACAACGTTAAGAATACTTTCATAAGATCATAATGGTAGTTATGTTTTAATCTGAAGAAACAATGTGGCCAGATAAAATTCGATAGTTTTTGTAGAGAATAGCATTAGACCTTTATTTAATTCAAGATTTTGATATGTTTAGCTGTTGGAATAATTAAATTAAATTTCTATTAAAAAAAAATAATTATAATTTTTTTCCAATTTCAAGTCACGTAAAACAACACACTAAATACGAATGTTTTGTAATAATTTATTTTTATTTTTAATTTTGAACTTAATTTAATTGTCACATTTTTAAATTTTTTTCAACAACTGATGCAACGTATAATAAAATTTCAATTTTGAATTCATTAATTAATAAATTAATTATAGCTATTAATGAAATTTATTTAAAGGAAAATATGTTTTTTTTTCTTTAATAAACCTTCTCCCCATTTTTCTTTCAAAGTTCATTGACTTTCCTTATCAGTGCAAAAAAAAAACTGTTTCATAAAATTAAATTTTTTTTTTATTTCAATTTTCGTAATAAAAAATTAAAATGATAAAAAAAAATTAAGTGCGACATGAAGTCTATATGGAAGTTAATTAAAGTTAAGTAAAGTTAAGTAAAGTTAATGTAAAAAATGATGCAACAATAAATATACTCATTTCGCCATTAGAAAAAAAGTCACACATAGACATACAAATATGCATTAGGTCATAATAATAATATTATAATGACAGCAAAAATTATATATTTCGACATTTTCTCTATAAAAAGAAAGAAACATATTCGAATACACACGCACGCTTACACACTTACACACACCTTCAACCTAATGTTCATCAGGTGCTGTTTTTTTTTTGTACTGTTTTAAATTTTATGACAGAAAATATATAAAGAAAAAGAATATTAGTACTTCAACAACTACAACAACTACAATACATATACCAACAACAGTAAGAAACCCCATTGTTTTTTTTCTTTATTTTTTTATTAAAAAGAAAAAAACTATTTTTTTCCCATAAAATAAAAAGTCTCCCACAATCCAGATTTGTTGTGTTTTATTTTTGTTGCTTTTTCTTAAGTTTTTAAATTTTATTTCTTATTTCTTATATTTCTTTTTGTTTTGTTTTTTTTTTTTGTAAGATCCAAATAAATAAATAAAAGTTTCATTTGTTTTAAACTTATTATTCTTTTATAATATATGATTGTTAGGTACCTACATTTATTATTAAGTATTTTGTTTCTATATATAAATTATAACAAATTATTATTATTACTTACTTACTTTACTTTGCCATGTATTTAGGTAATTATTAGTTATTATTATGGGCGATTTTATAGTAGTTGTTTATGATTATTATTATAATTTTTATTCAGATAATATTGTTTGTATACATTTTATATTCTTACTAAAAATAAATCTTTTTAAAATATTTACGTTAAATTTTATTTATAAAACCCACTCACGTTTTTTCTTGTATAAATAAAAATATCCTTTTTACTTAAAGCATACTTCCTTACTTAAGCGATGTTTAGACTTTTAAACCGAAACATTTGAATGTTGAAGGAACGTCGGTTAAAAGTCGGTAACTTTTAATTAAGTTCTTATCTATATAGTTACCTGAATTGTGGTACTAATGAATTTCTAAATTTTTTGAAAATTAAAATCTGTTTCATCATATGAATTTTTAAATGATCTAAGTTTTAACTGACTAAGTTATATTAATTATAAGCAATTTAATTGTATAAAATTTAATCTTAATCTTTAACTGTTCGTTGACAGGACAGGATGAGAAAAGATGACTTCATATTTATAACTTTATAATTAACATAAAACAAAATTATCTTTAATAAACATATTTTTTTTAGTCCAAAATAATAAATAAAATAAAAAATTTAATCAAAATGGCGGCGATCATGTCAAGTTAAAAACATTAAAAAACCAAAAAAAAAAAAAAATTAACGAGTAAGAAAAACAAAGATGATGAAGAAAGGAAGAACAAGAAGAAATGAAATGCAACGGTTGAGTAAATTCATTATTCTATTTTATATATTTAATTTTTATTATATTTTTCTTATGAATATTAATGTGAAGTCTATCAAAATTAGGTGCTCCAAATCTACATAAAATATTTTTCTACTTATACATAATTTATTGGTGGAAAAGCATCTTTCCGTGTAAATGTGTCGTTCATCTTTTTATGATGAGTTCAACAATTTTTTTTTTCTTTCTTTTCCTTTATTTTCTTTTTAACAATTTTTTTTTACTACAAAATTAATTATAGTTAAATTTATGGATATAACGGGCTAATGAAGGTAGCCCATTATTATATTTATGTACATAATTATTTACAGTACTAAACTTGTGCAATCGAACCATTAACTGATTTTAGTGGTGGTCTAATTAGACGAAGATTTCATTTAAACAAATTTGATTTTTTCGTTTTTGTTCAAAAATGTAAAACGGTAAAACAAATACTGTTTTTTATAGGAATTTATAATAATGTGCACCCGCTTTCGTTGTGGAGAGTGGAGATTGGAGACAGTGAAGAGTAAAGGTACTATTTCAAATTATTTTTTATTATAAATTCAAGATTATATTTTAGTCATGTCAAAAACCAACAAAACCCTAGACAGCTTACTGTCAAACACAAATAGAAGTAGAAGAAGATGATTATATTATCAACAAAATAATAATCAGTATGAAGTAAATAACTAAGTTAGTAAGTAACTTAGTAAATAAGTAAGTAAAATAATTAATTATATTAAAAAAATTCTTGTCATGTTTTATAAATATACAAAAATATTTTTTAATTTTTCCTGGCTTTTTTTCATTATTCTTCTTCTTTTTCAAATATCTTTATAGTCTTCATTAAACATTCCATTTTCATTCCATAAATAAATAAATGAAATACGCGTTATATAAAAAAAAATGTACAACTAAAATAAAAGAAATTCTTATCTTTGGTGTTTTATAAAAGTCTCAAATTCAACACTTTATCGTTTCTGTTTTTAGTTGTTGTCAAATACCACACGCATTGATTTCTGAACAATTTCATTTGTTATTCGTTGTTTCTTTGTTTTTTTTGTTCATTATCATTTTCCTCAATAAAAAAGATGGTTAAATTATTTTAAGTTTTTCTGGGAGGCCCTTATTAATTAATGTTTTGTTCCGATGACTGTTGATTAAAAGAAACTCAAAATAATCAGAAACAAAACAGCAGAATTTGGAAGGAACTTTGCCACATAAAAATATTATTGACATTTTTTTTTTGTTGTAATTAACTAAAATGAGTAAAAAAAAATTGAATACAAATATTTTGTTTTTGTTTAAATTTGTTGTATTTTCAATACCGCACACGCACAATGCAGTTATAATCTTCATTACATAATAAAACATAAAAAGAAGAACATAAGAGCACACTTCTGTATATTTGTTTATTTATTTGTTTGTTTTTTTTTTTATAAGAAAAATGTCTTTTTATTGATTGAAATTCAATGTTTTTATATGGCACGTTAGTCGTCAGGCACAGGTAACGGATTTATTTTAAAAAAAAACGTGACAATTTGCAAATGACTTCAATTGTCGTTTTAATTTTATTTATTTCTTATTCTTTATTTAAGTTTTATTGGTTTTATTGTAGAAATAAGTACATATTATTATGCACAGCTTACTTCTTTATATAGTTATTTATAAGAATTTGTTTAAAAAATATATATCTAGTTAAATTAAATTATTGAAAGTTTATTGAATTCCTCTGAATGAAGGGCTAGTGAAAGATTGCAGTAAGCCTTAGTCAAAAATTCTTTTCAAATACATACAGCATTGTATTTGAAAAGAATTTTTGAGTTTTCTAACAAAATGAAATTTCCAAACCGATTTTCTGAAAATTAAAACATAACAGAATAAGAGAAAGAAAAAGAGAAAAAGAAATAATATTATTTTAATTAAAAAAAAAAAGAATAAATAAAAAGGTTTCTTAATTAAAACTCAAATCATGCGAATAATATTCGTTCATTTTATTTTTTATTTTTTTTAAAAGTCATTAAACGATAATATGCTAATTTTGGCATATACGCATATACGAGTAAGAAGACATAAAAACACAGACAATATTTAAGAATTAATTATTTACATAATAATTTTTGTTCCAAAAATAATATATATATATTTATTTTTGGAATCTTTAAACTAAACGCACACAAAATTTAAAAGTCATAAAACAAACAGAATCGGTTTGTTCTTTTTTTTTATTATTTTGCAGTCAATTGTTTTATTCATTTTTTATAGTCTTTGTTTTTTTTTTTTCATTTTTACAAAACTATCAAGAAGAAGAACTAAAAGAAAATTACAAAATTTCTATTTCTAATTCTAAAATATACAAAAAATAAAATATCCTAAACGCATAAAAATGGATTTAAAAAACGCACACTCCAAACATAATAAAAAAAACGCGAGCTAACGAAAAATGTTTACAGTTTCTTAAAATATTCAAAATGCAGCCAACATACGGAAAACAACAACAACAAAATATATATAAAAAAACTGAAATATTAATTCGTCATTCGTTTGATAATTTGCATTTATGTTCTTTGGACAAAATGATGATGATGATGATGACACGATCAACTATACTAAAAGGAGTGTTTTTTTTTGCTTTATGTAAGTTATTAGAAACATGACAAACTAAAGTTCAAATTCAATATAACTATGTGTGCGTATGTGTGTGTAGAATAGATAAATAATTTATAAATTTGGTCATGATCTATACGAAAAAATATGATGGGTATACGCCGAATATAAAGTCAAAAAACTATCAAAACTATTAATTGAAATAACCTAACGTAGCAATAAATTTAATTGCATATTAATCTATCTATCAAATAATGTCTGTAAAGTGATTGGTCAATACCTTTATAATATTAATAACCTTTGTTAATTGATCGGTCAATTTTCAATCTAAAATGCATCGAAATTAAACTACCAGTAAGCCTTAAAAAGTAAACCATTTTACTCAGAACTATCACAATATCTACTGATTACTCTCAAGATCACTTTAACCCTATTTAACTTAGTCTTAACATAATTCATAATATTTTCAAAAACGATCCTAGATCTCACCGATCAAACTTTAGTATTCTTGATCCCCATATAAAATTAATCATCTACGTATTTTACAAAACACATTACACATTTTCAATCAATTGATCAACAATTCTAATAGTTTTTTAATTATAGACAAAAACAATTATTCAATATATTTTGTTTACTTTTACTATAATTATATTTAAAATTGGCACAATACATTCAAATATGGTTAACATTATAATATACTGTCAAAGATGTCATGTTCATGTCGTATTTTAGTTCATAGAGCCAACCAGAATAAGAAAACTTATAGCAAAAATATTTTTAAATAAATAAATAATAAATAATAAAAACAATAATAAAATATTAAAACATTTTTATACAAGTTCAATGCATGCGAAGCGCATAGACTAAAATAATATAATCAATTTATTTTGAATATAACAACAACAAAAGCAACAAGAACAACAAACACATAATAAATGTTGATGACTGATGATAATGTGTTATATTATATGTTTTTTTTCTAAAGGTATGCGCAATATTAATAATGTTCTTTTGATGATCATTATGATGACGATGATCATGATGATGATGATGATGATGACAATAGACCATAAGGCACGCTCCACTCCGGAAGATGTCACGTGATTAGAATTTAAAATTGACGTCACGGGATTACAAAAATAAAAAAATATATATATTCTTATTGAATATTGAAGAGGTTCGTCTTTTTTTTAACAAAAAAAAAAAAAAAAAAAAAAAACAAATAACAAATGAATGCGTTGATTGTTTGTTTTTGTTGCTTTTGGTTTTGTTTTTTTTTTCAAATTTATTTTATTTGAATGATTTGTTTTCCATGTTTTTAAGTTAGGTTTTTATGATTTTTCTCTAAATTTAAATTTAAATTAAAAAACCAACTACTTGTGTTGTTTTTTATTCTGTGACAAGTTTTAAAACATTTCTTAATGATCGCATCGCCACTCACAAATAAGTTTTTATATTTTATTTTTGTATAAAAGAATACATGTATAAATATGTATATACGACGCAATCATAAACTTTGGTTTGTAGGTTAAGTCCCTTGGGATTTTTTCATGGAAATAAATAAGAAGAAAACTTTAATTTTAGTAGAATAGATTTTCTAATTGCTTCTATTATAATAATTATTTGTTGATTACTTGAAGAGTATATGACTTGTTCAGGCCCATCTTAGCTCTAACTCTGCTTCTATAAAGTTAAATGTTTTCAACTAAATAAAATATAATATAATAAGAATAATTCGTATTTTTCACAATGTTGGTTTTATATTTTTGAATTAAAACGAAATACATTTGTGATTTCTACTATAATGTTTGTATGATTTCGTATTTGTATTATTTCGTGAAAATAACAAGAAAAAATTACATGAGAGTTCGTATAATATCATAAATAAATCCCAAATAAACACAAAAATTGTGTGTAATCTTCACAAAATAAAGTAGTTAATTTTACTAAAAATATATCTAATATATATCTAATATTTAATATCAAATATATCTAATATATCTAAAATACGAAAACGTCAAAACATTTTAAGAAATGTTTGTGAAAAATTCTACTAACATTTTTATCTCAGTGCCTAATTACCAAATCATATGGATTTTCTTTTCTTATATGAAAATATGAAATTTTCAAAAATTTATAAATGGATAGTTTCTGTACTTTTTTTTTGTGGAAATAATTAACATAAAAATAAACATTTTAATTATTTATGATTGGTTTCACCAAATAATTGAACTTTAACTTTTTTTAATTTGACTAATTTCTATATTACGCTATGATCTTTTCTTTATCATTATTGTTTTGTTTGACTTTTGTTTGAATTTTGATTTTGAAATTAAAAAAAAATTAGTATTTGTGTATCATATTTCATTGGTTGTGTATGTGTAACACTTATAAATGGGAAGGGCAATACAGTCACCTATATGTAATAAATTGCAATATTTTTATATCTTGAATATTAAATTAGCAGAATTTTTTTTCTTTCTTCTTTAACATTAAAAAAACTAAAGATGGCACAGAGAGAGTGAGGGGAAATTAATTGAAAATGTTTTTAAATTAAATAATTTTATCTTTTCTTATTATTACGAAATTCTTAAATATAGAATAAAAATTTAATTCAATTTTAATGTTTTTCTTAAATGAAGAAAACCACATTGTTTTTTGTGTTTAAAATTAAAAAAATATTTGGTAGTTTTTTTAGTTTTTATTTTCAGTCAAATAATATGTTTCCGTTTTTAAATAAAATTCGTTCTTATGATTATTGCGGTTTTTTTAAATTGAAAGTACTTAAGTAAAATTATTAACAAGGGAGAGAGGGCGATGAGATTTAAATTTATTTTTTTTTTACTATATTAGAAATTATTGTCTTATTTGACATTAAAACATAATTTTTTTTAATAATAAACCGAAGCTAATCTGTAAAATTATAGAAACATTTAAAAGTTTATCAACCAAACCTCCCTCTTTATAATTATTAACCTTCATATCCCCGATTAACGATCATTCAATCTATCTCTTTTCTATAAAAGTATTTATAACGTTGTAACTTTTGTTTTTCACTTCTTTAATTTTGCATTAATTTACCATTTTATAAATCAACCGTTCAAATTGTCCGGCTGAACGATTTCTTTTCATCATTCTCAGAATATAAAAAAAAACAGAAACAAATATTAAATAGAAACACATCTACAGCCATTTCTCAAGAGCCGTATCTCCTTTCAAAATATATTTATAGTTTTTTGTTGTTGTATAAAAACAGAAGAAAAAACCTTTCCAAAAAAAAATAACTAAAATAAAATAACAAAAAAAAAGCACAGAAATTAATTTTCTTGTCACCGTATTTCCGCTTGCCTTTTTTTCTTTTTTTAAAAAAAATCACCTTCTTGTTAATTCGTTTGGACCTCTTTCTATTTTCAAGACTTTTTTATTTTTATATATGTACTTAAAAGTATTAATGAAACGTTTATTTATGAATAACAACAACTATATACAATGATAACACAACCACAACAGGTACAGAAACAATAAATAAACTACATTTATAACAACGAAATTATAAATTTGACAATATAAATTGACGCGCATATATTTAACAAAAAAAAAATTCGGAAAAATTATCGACACAGGAAAATGACTCTATTATAAATAAAAGCGGGAGTAAAAAGTGGTAATGGAAAAAAAAATCGTGAAACAAATTTTTTTTTTGTCTCTTTTTTCTTTAAAAATTTCAATTTTTGCTGTTGATACTTTTCCTTTGTTTTTTATATTTTTTATCTTTTATGCCTCTATATACAAACTTTATTTTTAAATTTAAAGAATACACGCACACACCTAAATTTATATGGATAGAAAAACGCGCGTTAATCAATCATAGAAAAATGTACAAGATTTCTTGTGAAATGTTTGTACATAAATGTATGTTTGGGTCTGTACATGTGTGTGTGTATGTATCAATAAATTTTCATTAAATTCTGTTTCGGTTTGATGATCTTCTCTATATAGGAAAGGGATCGGTCATTTCCGGTTCAGTTTTTTCAAACTTAATTTATTCATTTTTAAAGTTGTTATTTTATTTTTTTTATTGTTGTTGCTGTAGTTATTTATTTTTGCCATTAACAAACCATTACCACTTCTTTTTTATAATATTTTTCATAATACACTTTTTTAGAGGTTCTTTTGGCACGGATTAATAATCGAAGTAGTGTTGTTTTTTATCATGGCAGCAAAAAATCACTGCTAGAACATCTATTTTAACCTATATAACGAAACCTTTTCTTAGCCTTAATTTCAAAAATTGAAATCAAAGAGATTAACTTATGTTTAGGTAATTTTTCTCATGAATGAAAAATATATACTACGAAGGTAGTATACCCTTATTTCATGTGATACATTTTCATGATAGTTAACATATATAAGGAATAATGTGTGTAGTAATCGTTGAATAGTTTTTTGAATAAAAAATTTAAACCAACGAAATCACATTTGAATGTACATACCTACATGCATTTATATAATATGTCTATAGTCTAATCTAAACTATCTTAACCTTTTATCGATAGCTATGAGAAAACTTCATAGTACTACATCAAATATTAAATGTCAATTTGATGGGTAAGATTTCAAACAACAAAAACAAAGATTTTTCTATTAAGAATGTAGGTAGGCTTAAGTTAAAAAACATCTTATTGCACATCTTTCATCGTCAATCATCAATAAATCAAATAATTGAAAATGTAAAATAGAAGAAGGCAACAACGAACAAATTTTTTTATTCACATATAAGTTAGATATCTGATGGAATCACATCAAAATTTATCATATAAGAACATTACATACATTAAGTCGATATTAAACCGAAAATGGAAATTAAAATGAAAATTGTATACTTAAGAAATGAGAAAAATAAAGATGAACGATGTTGACATTTTGAAGTTTGATGATGAAGATGATGACAACAAAGAAAAACGCGTCTTTATATATATTACTCCAATACTCCATAGATGCAGTTGCGTATCGATAAAGAGAAAATATATACAGATCCAAAAAGGATATTAAAAATAAATATGATGATCGAGGACTAAATGGAATCGATTAGAAATAAAAAAGAAACTATTTCCAATGAAAAACAATTATTTTACAACCACAATAATAAAAAAACTAAGATTTTCTTCTTTTACGTTCCAATTAAATTCTGTAGATAAATCAATACATTTTCTTATTGAAAAGAAAAGCAAAACAAAACAACTACTCAGTAATATATATTTGTCTCATTCTATGATTTATATTTGAGCTTATCATCTCTTTCCTTATATGATCTCATCCAGAAGTCTTTATGTTACAGAAAAAAAAAATGAAAAAAAAACAAGAACAACAACAAAAAAAAATCAACTTATAAAAAAAACACTCTGGTTTTTTTCTTCTTCACAACTTCTTCTTTTTTTTAACTCAATCTCATCTCAGTAACCAATAGCAAGCTGTGGGCGGAGTTAGTAATAAAAAAACTACAAAAAAAAAACAACCATAAAAACATGCTAAATGAACCGAAAGAGATGAATATAAAAACCATAAAAAAGAGGTACAGAGGAAGGAGAAGAGCACAGAAACAGATGATGTTCTCTTTCACATGTTTTTTTACTATCTTTCTCGTTCAGTTTGATGTACGTTTTTTTTATTTCATTTTTATTTTTTTAAATTGAAGAGAAAATAAAATAATTTTTCTTTTCAAAAACAAAAAATAAAAATTGCATAAAACGATAAAAAAGAAGTGTTGATGTCTTGTTGTTTTTGTTGTAATGCTTAATGGTGCGGTTGAGACTCAGGGTTAACCAAAACCTTCAAAATACATTTATGTATTTTATTATTTGTTTATCAATTTATTTTTTCTCACAACACGACAGAACCCCATCAATAGGGTCAATAGTAGAACCTCAGTTAATATACACAACACGTTTAAAACCCTAAATATCAATATAATCTAATCTTATCTATCAATAACAATTTTTGTTTAAATTTTCTAATAATAACACTACAAATCTGTTATAAATCCAAATTAAAAATTATACATTTCCTACTCTCATTCAGTATACATATAAATATATCAAGGAACTTAATTATTAAAGTAAATTAAGAACAAATACAAAATTTGAATTGAAATAATTAACTCAAAATTTAGTTTAAAAGAATTTAAAAAAATAAGACTAATTAACTAGTTCACATTTATCGGTGGAAACGTTGAACTCGCATTGTGTGTAAGACAAAATATACTTCCAAACTCACTCTTTTTGAAATAATTTAGTCAGAATACTTTTGAGAATCCAAAAAAAGTATTGACTTTTACAAAAAAAAAAAAACTGATTTATTTTATCATGAGAAAATCAAAATGAAAAAAAAATGTGTCGCATTTTATTGGACAATAAGAAAAAAAAGGTTAAAATTACATCAAAAAATAAATTAAAGTTAAAAATTTAAATTGAAAATAAATATTTCTTCTTCTTTTTTTTTTAATCTGTTCGTTGATCAAAAATTATATTACATGTATGGAAATATGAATAAAGAGAAGAATACGAGAAAAAGCTCAATTTTTTTTTTAAATTTAAATTAAAAAAAAAAGTAACAACCAAAATTGGGGCCATCAGATCCAAACAAAATGGAAAAAAAAATAAAAGAACTGACGTGTTTCTATAAAAATGTCAAATCACATTTTATTTATTATTTATTTTTAAGTCGCGTCTCATTGAGACCATTTCCATATTGTTACCTAATTATAACTCATACACATCTAAAGTTTTTAACAGAACATACACTCTCTCACACACACAGGCACACATATGTCATGTTTTTTTTTATAAAATCATAAAAAAAATTGTTCATAACAAAAAAAAAAAAAACAGAGAGAAAATTTTGTTATTTTTTTGAGTGATGGACCGCACCCAATTATAAATAAGATTTTGGTCGATGATTTGGGCGTAGCAGGAACAAAATTCTCTTTTTTATTTAAAATTAAAGAAATTTACATAAAAAAAAATTAAAATAATTTTTTAAAGAAAAAAAAAACAAAACTCACCCAACATCTTACTGAGATCTGCATTATGAAGATCAGGATTTTCATCAGCTAATTTTTTACGTTCAACTTTTGCCCATACCATGAAGGCATTCATTGGACGACGTATACGGGTTTCTTTTGCATTTTTAAGTGTACCTGGTCCACCAGCAGTAACTTTACCACCGAATTGTTGTCGTTGTAAAACACTATAATTTGTTGGACAATATTCATTCCCATAAACTGTTGGTCCAATATTATATGGCCAACTTGTTTCATCTTGCATTAATGTTGCCGGTAATTCTTGATAAGGATATTGTGTCATTAATGGTGAATTTGTATTCATTAATGGTGAACTAGATGACATATGTGGTGAATGTGATTGTATCAACTGATTTTGTGTTGATGATTGTAATGATGGACTTTGTGGTGGCATCATTTGATGTGCTAATGATGTCATTGAATGAATTTGTGGTGAATTACTTGGTAATGGTGAGCCAGCACTTTGCATTGAATGTGATACATAATCATCATAATTTGGACGATGATATGTTTGTGGTGAACTGAAACAAAAATAAAAATACAAAAAAAAAATTAAAATTAAGGAATGAAATCAAAAATATTTTTCTTAAAATTTTTCTAAAAAACTTAAAGAAAAATGTAAATCAATATATTTAAATTTTATAAAACACGATTTTTCTTATCATAATTTTCTTCGCAATAGTATAAGCGACTATATGTCTCGAAAGCCAATTCCGTTTAGTGAATAACTATAACTTATAATAATAAAAGAAATATTAATTCAATATATAACAAAATTCATCTTTAAATTAATGAATTCTTTAACTAAATTTAATAAAATTTCTTTTAAGTAAAATTTTTTATAAATTTATCAGTTTTAAACAAAACAATGATTGCGAATCGATACGGTATAAAGTCTAAAATTTAGATATATCATGTGTAATTGTGTTGTTGATTAATGTAGTTAGTTGTTATAAAGTTATATATAAAGTAAATTTGGGATTGTAAATTTTTATTTAGATTAAAAGTAAGTAAAAAAATATTTTCAATTATATATTTATTGGCTGTTATAAAATAAATACATTTGTATACATACTTTAATTTTAAATTTGTTTTGGTTATTGATTGATTTGAGTGAAAAATGTATTCAATTATGTAATGAATGATTTCAATTTGATTTTTAAATTAATCTCATTAATGCAATTGAAATCGAAAATACTAAGAATTTAAATCATTTCAAATATTGGATCAATTACAATGTGTTCAATTGATCAACTAGGACGAAGTGAAAATCAATAAAGATGAAATCAATAAAAATTTAGAATTAAAGACGAATTTCTGCAATACTGTCTTTTGTTAAATTTCTAAAAGTTGTCTTATTCATGAGCCAAAATATTTTATTATTGTCTGTCTAATCAATATTATTAATATAAAGAGGTATAATATAGAGATTAGACAGCGTATATAATTGTTGGTCACTTTCAAATACCAATCTCTCATATATTCTGCGTATAATAAAATGTTTAAAAAGAATTTTTACAACAAAAACAATAAATAAAAAAAAAAGCAACAGAAGAGCAGAAAAATTGGCAATTGTCTTTTCGATCGTTCGGTCATTTTCCGACTAATCGATCACTTAACATGCAGATCGCGTGCCAAAAAAATGGCGTCTGTCGGCTAATATATATAACGTTTTTTTTTTCTTCATCGCGCACAACTCTTTTGTCTTCATTCGTCTGTCTTCTTTTTCTTTTATTATGATCTTTTTTGTTAACGCGTTTCTCTCTAAATTGAAAAAATCTCAACTTAACTCCCCATAAACCCCCCGTGATCACATCAAAACATGTTTGGATTGATGTTATTGATGATGATGATTATTATTTATTTTTTCATTTTAAAACACAACTTATAACACTTTTTTGATGTTTGTTGATTCACTGTGGACGAGACAACAAACAGATAACAAATTTTTGATGTTGTGTTGATGAGGATTTTAATCAACACTAATTTGCATATACAATTTTTGGAAATAAATCAATCTTATGCGTGGTCATGGATAACTTGATTTTGTTCCTCCAGACACACCACACACTGATATACATATCAGACGATATAAAATTGTAAGTTAAGCTGCACTGACGATTGAAGTTAATTTGCAAAAATCAAGTTGTCAAAAGAACGCCTCTTTGGCATTTATTTTTATTTATAAAATAAAATACGTGACACAAATAACATATTCTTATACGATTGAGAAAGTTATTAATTTTTAATTATTATTTATTTTTTTCGTGTTCATTATTGTTGATATAAACTAACTTTATGTCTGAGGCTGGCAGTGTTTTAACAGACGGCCGGTGTAATTATTAAGATATAAAATTATAAGAGTTAATATGAAAGAAGATTTGAAATTAGAATAATAGAATATAGGAAAAATAATAAATATTGAGAAAATTCAAAATAAATAACGGGCAAAAATTTTTTTGTTTATTTCAGTTTTTATCAATTTCATAACCGCGATTAATCATTCATATATACCATATACGTCACTGGTCCCATAACGAAATGATAATAATGTGAAGTAAGTATAGATACAAAAATGTTCAGATATTCATTCACTTTATTTCACCATTAATTAAAATAGAAAAACAAAAATAATAAAATACAAACTTGTCTAATACTTAGGACCCCGCGATATTGATTATTTAAACAAACTATCGAAAATTTGAGTACAAGACAAAGTTCACATGAATCAATAAAAAAAAATCATAAAATTATTGTTTTTTTTAATCACTTTTAGAGGATGTGGTTCAAAGTAAACAGGTTTTTATGTTTATACTTTTGTGGTTATATATTTTCAACCATTTTCATTCCAAGAAAATATTGCAAAAATAAATAACAAACAAACAAACAAACAATAATAAAATAATTGTCTTACTTATCTCTTGTTGTTGACGCAAAAAAATTTTCACGATTAGAGAACTCTATATATACGAATCAGCTTTTATAATTTTAAAGCGCATCACAGAGTGATGACTGATCATTTTACAATGTTTTTTTTTCTTTTTCGTATACTTATCGTTATTTTTTGTAGTTAATTGTTTTTGTTTCTTAGCTATTGATATTTTATATAATAATCTTTTCAATTACATAGAGATTCGACTATCACCTGACAATGTTATATATTTTATTTGAATGTTAGAATATTGACATGTCAAAACAAGTTCTTTTCTTAAAACACAAATAAAAAAGAAGAAAATATCGAGACTGATTGACAAGACGACGCCTGAATGGTCAATATTATGAGATTTTATATTATTTATACGTGAGGTTAGTTCGTAGGTGGGCTTATTACATGTTTTCCCTGTATGATAATAATAAATACAATCATGTATAAGTAATATTATGATAATCCATAAATGGATTATGAAAAATATTAATAAATAATTTTTCAACAATTTATGGTTATGTGATAAATTTTCCGGTTAAACATGATTCAATATTTTATAGTTTAATTATAGCATATACAAAATTATATACAATAATAAATTATGTAAATAAATATCTCGTGAATCTACAAAGCTCTGATGGGAAAGCTATTTTAAGTCTTGACCAAATAAATTTTCCGAATTCAAATTTATTAGGAATTTTAATTACAGTACAGGAGTAGTTGAAATCAGATTTGCCTTGTATTTAAACAGACTATAAAGTTTTATCAGTAAAATTACGACGATTTTTTTTCATTAAATTTTAGCAAAATTAATTAGTTAATCTTTTCCTATTTAACCCTGAATTATTTGTATTTTATTTTACTTTTGTTAATTATATTCGTAATCATTAAGTTATAGAGGAAATTGTGGTTTTATCTGAAGTTCATATAATTGTGACCATCAAAATGTTAAAGCCAATCAAATTGAATTTATTTGAACTTGTTTTTTATTCTTGAAATTTTAGAATTTTGTTTTCAACTACATATTCCAATCAGAAATTCCTGAATGAAAAGGTTTGAGTTTAAGATTATTCCTTAAATCTCATAAGCAGTATAGTTACCGGACCAAACATTTTGTTAATTAATTTATACATGAGAAAGCAACCAGAATACTAGATTCAATTCGAGTATTCAACCTTATATGAATAATAAATAGTCGCATATAATCTATAATATAATCTAGTGGAAATAAAAGAAAAAATTAAAACAGAAATGATTTCCCACAATTAAGTCAACAGTTAAGGACCAGTTCAAAATCAACTCAATAATAAAAATATAATAACAAAAATAAAAACAGTTAATATAATATTAGAAGGAAAAAACCATTATTATTCGCGCATATGGGCAATTAAGTTCAGAATTTGTGATATTTCGTTTCCATAGCACCGCGCGATCACTTTTCTGTTGTTATTATTGCTTTTCTCTGTATAAATTTGTTTGTTTTTTGTTTATTTGTTTTGATTTTTATTTTTGTGACCATTTAATAGATTATTCCTCTTTTATATTTTGCACAAAAAACTAAAGGAACGCATACAAACTGTGCGAATAATCGGCGCGTCATCGTTATAATACGTGACATATAAAGTCGCGTTTTTTTATATTTATTACGATTTGATAATGGTGCGATTTTAGTCTGTTCTGGTGCCACTATTTCACTGATACCAAAAATACTTATATTTTGAAAGAATATTTATAAGCAAAAAAAGTCTTCTTTTTATTAATGCATTTGGCCCAATTTTTCTTTATTTTTTTCATTAGAGATATGCAACATGATGTTCTGTGTGATCGTTCACGGGATGCTGTATAGAATTTCTAAATAGCCAGAACATCAGACAAAAATAAATCAGAAAGAAATATATGAAGAATTTTTATTTTATTTAAGCGATCTTTAAATGATGCGTGAGGATCGTTTCTGTGTTGATGTTTCTGTTTTAACATTTTTTAGTTATCCTTCTTTTTTTAATTTTTATTTTTGAAGAAGAACATTAAATACAACAAAGAATGTTACATTGATTTTTATTTTTCACGTGTTGAAATGAACGATTGGAAAATGGTGTTTTGTAGCTGTTTTTTCCTATATTATGAAGTATTTTTGTGTCCTTTTTGTTATTGTATTTCTTTACTCTTAAAAATAAAATAAAGTTTTGATTGAGAAGCGCGTATTATCATTATGGTCGTGTATAAATGTTTAAAATTTATAGTGCGTACGCGAGTGGCGTCTCTTTTGCTGCGCTACTGAAGGAAATATATAATGGATTTACAAAGTATATATTCGAGGAATAAATACATTTTTAACAAACAATCTTTGCTTGATTTTTAAGACATAAATACTGACGTGAAAAGTTTGATATAATTTAAATAATATATAATTTATAGAGAAAGTAAAAATTGTTAATTTCAACGAATAACATGAATTATGATCATAAACTTTATTGAATTTGGAATATCAAAACATATTAAACCTATAACTAGGAATTCGATAATTATTCTATTTAACTGCAATATTAAAGAATTCATTGAAATGCTTACATATGGGACGTGATCAACTATTATAATGGGTTGATTGAAACTCGCACGCCGAGATTTTAAGCCAATGACTCTGATGTCTCTATAAACTCTATAAAATGCATAGTTGGATTCTACCACAGTGTAGCAGTACTTAAACCTAAGTCGATTTAATTATTTTAAAATCTCCATACTTATCCTAATTTAAAGTTATAATTTAGTTTAATTTGCCTAAATGTATCATATAATGTGTTAAGATTATTATTCGATCAAAATAATAATTGAGTAACAAAGTAAAAAAGTGAAATATTAGTAATAAAAAAATTGTAAGTAAGTAAAGGTAATAAACTTTGAATTAAAAAACTAAGGCCAATCAAAGAATAAAAAAAAATTTAAAAAGTCAGTAAGCAAGAAATAAAAATACAAACAAATTATTTATTTCTGGTCTTGACACGCATCTTTCTCATATGAGATATATACATATTTTTCTTTATCTTTTATTAAAATCGTATTAATCTTTAAAAAAAAATAAAAAACACAAAAGAAAAACTTTTTTTGCGGTTTCTATAAATTTGCCAATCATAAATATGCAAACACATTATACCGCACACATGAATGTACATTTTAGATCAAATTCATTTATATAAGAAGCGGTAATTTATCTTTTTTTATTTCATTGAAATTGTTAAAAAAAATCTTTAATATTTCCAAAAGTTAAAAATACTATGTTGGTCACTGTATAAAGTTGACCCATTTAAAATACAATTTTTTATCATTTGTTTAGTAAGTTAAAAAAGAAAAATTGATCCCAAGTGGGATATAGCCAAGTTGGAAAGCAGTTCACTTTATAGAGGTTTCACTATATATGTATCACATATTAGAATGTATGAACTATCTCTTTTCACTATTATTTCATATATTTAGACTGATATGTGAAACAACATAATAGATTAAAAAAGAAGTGTGTTACCCATTTATTATGTAATTCATATTACACACGAATAAAACGACCAATAACAACAACAGTAAAAAAAAATCAAAATCTACAATCTTATTAGAAATATACAAACCAATGTCACCCATTAGAAAAGGAATTCATTTATCATTAAAAAAATATATAATCGCATCATTATAAAATGAAGTACCTTTTATAACAAAAAAAAAACGAAAATAATAATAATCAACATCGATATATATATTTATTCTGACCTCACACAATCTAGTGTTCTGTGGACTCTTTTTTATCAAATATTTTGGTATTTTTTAATAAATAAAATAAAATAACATAAAAAAAACAGAAGATAAAGAATATACACAAACACATTCATATATTGTTATCATTGAAGATAACTGTTTCATTTAAACGTTAAAAAAAAGTTAAAACTTTTTAGCTGATGATTAAACAGAGGCAGAAAAAAATTTTTCTTGTGCATTCACAATAAACATTTCTTTTCGTTTGTCGTAGTTAAGCGATAAGAACATTATTTTAGTCATGCGAAAATACAATTTATTATATGAATGAATTTTATATAAATCTGCACTTGTGTGTGGAAGCACATGTATGTAATCGTGGAGTGTGAATAACTGGATAAACATTGACATTGTGATTGGAACATAATGGAGGAATTAATTAAAAACGCTTGAAATGGTCCAACTTATTTTTAAATTGTGCTAAAATAACAACAATGACCGTGGATCGTCAACGAAATTTCATGAATGATCTCCATATGTTCTTATTAGAAATGAATTCCATTATGTAACGCTTTTCTCTCACGTATGCATTGAATTTTTTTTCCACGTTTCATTATTTAATCTCTCAAAATCAATATTAGACTTTCCACTTTTCTAAAAATATTCTGTATTTCAAAAATT
Organism: Pedicia rivosa; assembly: GCA_963082725.1. Lineage (NCBI taxonomy): Eukaryota > Metazoa > Arthropoda > Insecta > Diptera > Pediciidae > Pedicia > Pedicia rivosa. The sequence goes on along the minus strand of OY720152.1, from coordinate 33,376,462 downwards.
ACAAACAAGATGCCGAATGTAATAAAAAATAATAATTTGAAAATCATGATAAGCAAATAAAAATATTTTTACGTGTTTGTTGTTGTAATCAAATCGTTAATCAAGCAAGGTCGATTCTTATACCATACTTTTATCACAATTCAATCCTATTTTTTTTTTATTAGATAATTTCACTTTATTTATTTTGGATTATATTTGTAGTTTTTGTCATTTTCAAATTCATAAAAAAAAACATGAAGTACCCTGCTACTTAAGTAGATATAGATACCATTTCCGTGTATCGCGCGGAAATAATATAAATAACGTTTAATTTAACATAATTTCATCATAATTTTTTATAAATAAACAAAAAATAAAAACAAATTTAAAATCTTAAATATCAGGAGCAAAAAAAAAATTGTTGAAACAGATTTCATACTTTTATTTATATTTTTGTTTTGTGTATTAAGCATAGCGTGCACGATCAACATGAATATCATATATGTAGTTTTGATAATTTGTCGCTCCAGAAGCTATTTACTACTTTAACTTTTAATACTCCACTAAAAGATAGACAGAGATAGAATTTTTATTCTGTGTTATTTTTAAAATAGACAAATGGACGATTGGTGTTGTCACAGTTGGAGATTAAATAATAATTTGTTTTATATTAAATGACTTCTTTTTATATAAAATGTCGATATTTTTATATACACATAAATTCGAGAAAAAAATGTTTCATATTCAATACAAGAAACAACAACAACAATAATAATAATAAAATTGTGATCGATTTTATTTTATTAATTTCAATTCACGATTACTTATACAGAAGAAAAAAAAAGATTTAGTATTTAGATTTAGATACAACAGCAAACAGAAAACAAGAAAAAAAAAATAAATATAGATTTTACGATAACGACCAAAGCGGTTAATCTGTCAAAAACTAATAATTTAAAAAAATACTAAAAAGACAAAAGCCGCAAATTGTTATTACCGATATATAAGAGAAAACTAAAAATGTTTACTTGTTTTTTTTTTCAATTTTAAATTAAAGTAATAAAGAAAAAAAAATTAACATAAAAGTGTCATTTGTTTTACACAAAAAAATGGCAACGGCCATCTTGACTTAACTCTTGACTTAGTTGATTAATCTTTTTGTATTTTAAAGTATATTATAATTAATTCACTGAGAAAATTTCTTACAGCAATTAAGTATTAAGTGTCTTAAAGCTCATTGTTCTTCTGATGAAGCCAAATCAAAGAAATAAAAAAAACAGCAGTAGCAAAAAAAAAAAAAAGAAACGGCAATTTTGACCAATTTTAAAATTTGTTTTTATTTCTCCAACAAAAAAAAAAACAAACTTAAAAAGGTCATTGAACTTAAATTTGTTTAGATTTGTGATTTAGAAAGATGAAATTTTTAAATAAAATAAGAAAATGGTGGGAAAAATTGATAATTTAATTTTAAAGCGTTGTTTTTGTTTGTTTTTTAATATATATAGTTTGCGGTCACTATTATAATTGTCGTCTAAAACGACCTTCAGACAATACATGATGTATTCAAACAAATACAATAATAATAGTAAAAATGATGATAACAATGATAAAATACTGATAAGAAATCTAAATCATTTTGTACATTATTTATTTACTTTTGTACGTTTTTTTTCCTTTTTAGTTTAGTGGTTTTACCTCATCACAAACATTAGTATTTTTTATTTGTATATGTGGTTAGAGATTTTATTTTTTAGCACGTGACATTGGGTTAAATAAATAAATTAAATTAAACTTTATCATTTCTTTATTATTTAAAAATATGTTGATAAAAAAAATACCTACTGTGGTTTTTTGGACAAGACAATAAAAAATTATTATTTTCATAAAAATTGAATAGTGTCGTACATTTGAATAAAGGTATAAGTAAAGTAGGTGCCTTCTTTTCTATAATTAACATTAATAAAAATTCACCACAATTTAATCTTTAAAGGTCAAAAAAATAATGTTTCTAAATTAATACACAAAAAAAAAAACAAACAACGGTGACGTATATAAATCGTCAAAAAGTGAAAAATAGAAATTAATATAAAATTAATTTCTATTAAACAAAAAAAAAACGAAAAAAAAACACAAAACAAAACAATTACAAATCAAACAAGATTGGAGTCTGATTATTGCATTGCATCAGTGTCAATTCTTATATACTGTCATATGTTAATCACAAATAATACAAATCAAATAACACAAACAAAATGAAAAAAATATAGGAAGCTGGGCTACTGGTTGCATTGTTATATTTTATAAAACAACAAATGTGCTAATGTACATTATCTACAAAAATAGAAGAAAAATCTGATGATGAATAAAAACAAAAAAAAAAGTATAAGAAAAGAAATAATGAAACAAAAACGAAAACAAAAAGACGCAGCACATAAAATGACAAATTGTGTAGACATAATTTCAATACAATAATCAATTGTTTAAAAATAAAAACAACTAAAAAATGTATAAAAAAAAACACTCTTACTGTCTCTTTAAATCTCCCTTCTCCCTCTATCTTTCACTCTTTACAGAGAACTCTCGAGACTTTGTGTCGTCTAGCATCAAATAATAATAAATAATAATAAAATAATAACACTTTTTATTATTCTTCTTATAAAAATGCACACCAATTGATAAGCACGTGCTTAGGTATGTGTGTTTGTGTGCAATGACTTTTTTAACAATCAGTATCACATTATCAGCTGCAATTCTTTTATAACCGTCATCAAAATGTTAAAAATAGAACTTCAACTCCAAAAGTGCAACAAAATATTCAGTTTTTTTTATAATTTTTTTATTTTTAAAAAAGGGAATAAAACAAAGAGGGACAAAAAATAGTCCATTGTTACTTCTTTTGTTTTTTTTTGGATATTGTTATTGTTGTTGTTTTTTGTTGTGTTTAGGAGGAAGAAGAAGAACAAGAAATAAACAAAAACAAAACAAACATAATCACAATGAAAGCAATTTATATAACACACTGTCAAAAACACGTATGCATGTTTAAAGCCATATACACACATCCACCCATAGATACACATGTAAACGATTAAATTATGTGTGCCATTATTATTATTATTATAATATGGATGACAACAACAATAAGAACAAACAAAACTAAACCAAGTTCAGGTGCACTAGAACACAATTGTTTTCTAGTTTTTTTTATTATAAACATTTTGTATAAATTTTTTGCCATTGCTGATGTTGTTCTTAACCTTTTTTTGGTAAAATTAGTAATCTTTTTATCTCTTAAACAACCTTTAAATTCTGTTAAAACTCTAAGGCTTTTAATTATTCGATTATCTTCTAAAAAGGTGTTGAACCTAAAAAATTGAACTTTTGAAGCGTGGGTTTTCAGTTGTTTTTTTACATAGCGGCGGCGGTATTTTATTTACATATATTTAAAGCCGTTGTAGACCAAAAACAGAAAATTCAACATAAAATTAGAATTAGAATATGTCGCTGCCAATACATATCTGTATCAACATTAACAAGAGCTCACAAAGCGAATAAAATTAACTATTTCGCCATCTTGAATTTATGTTTTCTTTATTTTAATTTATGATTCATTCAACATTTTTTTGATTTGAGGGATTTGAGTTAAGTGCAATGATCCAAATCTGATATATATAAAAACTATTCAAGTGGAAAACAAAACCCTTTGATTTGTTGATGAAAAATTATACTCTGAGGTAAATGAAGCGTGAATATGCTCGTCTTAATATAAATCTTAATTGTATAAGGTAAGAAAAAACAAAATGGTTGAATTTAAGTTTTAAATTAAATTAAAAAAGAGTTAAAAAAAAGAGAAAGCTTTTTTTTATGTGTAATGCAAAGTCTTAAAATGTATTAAAAAGAGGAGAGGGAAAATTGACATTTAAGTTTACAAAAAAAACATTTTTATGACTTGACTTCCTTTCATCCCCACTTCTTCTTACCGATATTATATTTTTAATAGATATTGCATCATCTAATATCCATTTCTGTTTACAATTTAATTTTAGAAAGATGAAATAAAATCATAAACAGCGTGCGATCTAATAAAACAAATTAAGAAGCTGTATAAGATATGGTTACGCATCAAAAGCTTCTAAACGTTTCACAAAACGCTCACAACATTTTAACAAATACAATTTAATAATAATAATAATAATACTTAATAATAACATCAATATCAATTAGTCTAATTTTCTTTCTTTTTTTGTTGTGCTATACGCTCCCGTGCCATACCTCAATTCAATAATATACGTATAATGACGAAAATTCCATGGCTGATGGTTTACTCTATTAATTATTATACCTACTATAGATATATGTATCTACTGTCCGAATAATTTGTAACACCAAATTAACAATAATAAAAAAAAAACATTATTATTCATTTTTTAACAACAGAGAAAAAAAAAAGCTTCATAAAAACCTAAATGTACAAAATGCTCTTATTATTATTTAAGTAGATTATTACAAATTACAAATCTTTTTTTTTTAAATGAATCTCATCATTATTATTAATATTATTTTTATTATTAATATCGGACGTAACAAAAAAAAGCGTTCTGTGTGTAAAAATTATTTTTCCACTCAATGGGCAAAAAAACGTTTATGAATTATTAAAAATAAAATATGTAAAATAATAATTATAAAAAAAAATAAAAACGTAATAAACATATGTGTGTAGTGTAGAGAATATGAATATGAAAAAGGTTAGAAAGAGAAAGCAAAAAGATTTAAAACGTAAAATCTGTAAGCGTAGCATAGCATGATGTTCTATAATTCATATGTTACACTACAAAGTTATCACCAAAACAAAAAATAACAATCATATACCACCACACCGTCGGTCACTTTAGTCAACCACCATAGACATCTCAGCTACGGTCACTTAACATACGACGTGTGTGTGCACATCTTTATTTACCGTGTTGCCATTTTCATGCTTTACACACATCATTTTTATAATCTCTCACTCTTTTACTCAAATACACGCTATAAATATTGTTTCTGTCTCTTTCAAACGTAAACTTAACGTTTCGTAAGCTAACGTAAAAATTTTAACGTTAAAGCATTTTAATATATGTAAACTTTTTTTTTGTATAAAATTAACAATTTTTCCATATCGTTTATAGATATTTTCTGTACAGTTTAATTTATTTTCCATTTATTTCTTTTAGGTAACTCTCTTTGGATACAAAAATAAAAATATTCTGATGAGGTTATGATGAAACTTTGTTTTTGCTGTTGATGTTGTTCTTGTTGTTGTTATGTTATTGTTAATGTGCGTCCACTCGAAACAACACACATTTTAAAAATAATAATAATAATAATAATAATGATAAGTGTAATAATAAAAAAAAATAAAAGAAACAAAAACTAATTAATTAAATTGCTCTTTTTTTTAGTTATTTTTCTTCTTTTTTTTTGCATCTCATTTACACAAACACAAAATTTATTTATCTCATTTTGTATATATTTTTAATTTTTCTTTTTTGTTGTTTTAATGCTTTATGAAACTAAAGTGATTTTTATGTAATACACATACATTATTTTAAATTTTGTAACATAACCTTACATAATTTTTAAATTAAATAATAATAAATATCCAGGTGGCACCACGTATGCACATGAATAAATTTGACAGTTGATATGACAGATTTTAGTGGCAAATACTGGAACTTATAATATGTTTTTTTCCACAACATTTTTTATACTGGCACTTTAATCCTTGTACTTTTAGTGCAGAATATAATTTTAATATTTTGGTTAAAAAATTTTTAGTAATATAGTAGAAACTAAATATTTTTGTAAAAAATATTTCACGTTGTTGTTATTTAATCCAATTAAAGCTTTATATATACTTTTATGTTTTAAAGTAAAAACATTTATTTATAATTCTGACAAAAATCTTTTAATTCACAACATTGGCCTACTAAATTATAAAATACATAATAAGAATAACTATATTTATTATAAGAAAATATGCAAATTTCAATAATTTATATAATTCAACTTTTTTTTTTTTATTAAGTTTATGTTTATGTGTTTTTTTTAATCTGCGTCGATAAAAAAAAAGTAATTTTTAATGATTTTTCAAACGTGTTTTTTTTCTTTTGCTTGTTCTTTCTTTTATTTCTATCTCATTCTTTAATTTATATTATTATTTTTTTAAGAAATAATAATTTTTTTTATAACAACAAAAACAACAAGAACAGAAAAAATTATGTCAAAACCTTTAACTGTTTTGCATCGGAACTTATCAAGATTTTTATCATTTTATAATATTTTTTTTCTTTTTTTTTATTACAAAACTGGATCTTTTTCTTTTTCTGTATAAAAAAATTTGTCTGTCTGAAGTCTTTTCTCTGTTCCAATGTCACATTTTGTATCCACAATAGAAACATTTATGAAGAGCTGATGAAGGAGGAGGAGGAGATAAAGTAGAAGAAAAAGAAGTTAGTATATTAAGCTAGAAACTCGAAAATAAAAATATTCAAGAAAAGGTAGAAAAGATAAATCTATTTAGCAGATTCTCTTGACGAAATTTAAAATATTTCCCTAAAAAATAAATTAAACCGACAAAGACAAGAGGATTTTAACTTTAAAGAAATAATAAAAAAAAACAGCAAAGAAAGATTAAAGGAAGAACTAAACAATATAAGAAAAGCCGAACAAAGTTAACAAATTTATTGTTAGACCCAATCATTTCTTTTTAATTAATTTATTTACGAATTCTGTATAGAAAAAATTTTAGAAACTAACAATAAAGTTTCAATCTACGTATGAATAATGTCGTAACACAAATTTTTTTTGTGCTGAGAAACACGCGTTCATGTAAGTGGGTCAAGAGTCAATCGTTTTGTGGGGATCTTGTTACTTTTTTTGGCAATCATTCATTATTAGCAAAAGAGTTCACATTTTCTGAATATTTTCTTGAATTTCTCTTTGATTAATTAATAAAGATTAACGTAAACAGGTTACCATGAGTGCATTTAATAATGCTATTTTTTTGAGAGGGATTAATCATAATGCTGGATATCTTTTAGATTGAAAATATATCAGAGAAGATATCACTAAAGCCAAACGGCACTAACTTTAGTTTTTTATATATTTATTTATTCTAATAACAAAAATTATTACAACAAACAAGAAGAAAGGGTTCTTATCTAAATCTTACTTGAATGAATAATGAAAAAATATATTTTCTATTCTAAAGAACGAAAAAAAAAATTGAGAGATAAAAAGCATTGAAGATCTTTAATTTTAAAAGATGAGACGCACGTGCCTCTATAGTGATATTAGTTTACATCGCCACTGTCTTATGTCATAATCATCATCATAATCATTATTTTAATCAACATCTAAGGTATTACACACACTCGCTCACTGATGTACACTTATACACACAAGTTTACATTGAGAAAGATGATATTGTAATTATTATTTGACATTTTCAAAGAAGAAGTAATTTTTATCTCATCTTTCTATCGCATATTTAAATCTGGAACTCTTTTTTCATCGTCTTTTACAAACGCAAAAGATGACGAGAAATAGTCATATATTTTATAATCTTATAAGAAAATTACCAGAATTTGACATAAACATAACCTCACAATAAAAATTTAAAAAAAATATAGACTTTTGAGGATTTCTTGTTTTGTTGTTTTTTTTCTGTGCCTCAAGAAAACGCGGTTTTAACATGTTTTTTTGTTTTGTTTTGTTTTTTTTTTATATTTCACGTTCAGCAACTTAAAAAAATTTGTTTGCTGTTGTTGTTTGGATGTTTCGGTTGAATTTTTTGAGGTTTTTAATTTTGAGTATTTTTTATTCGTTTTTATTTAGTTTTTTTTCTTTATAATAATTTTTTGAGACAATATTTTTGTGTGTTACGTTACGTTATGACGTAAGATGTAAAGTGATTAAATGTCATCACGTGTCAAAGTAAACCAAAAAAAAAACAAAAATAGATATTTTTACTACATTTTTTGTAATTAAAACTTAAAAAAAACAATTAGAAACGCGTAATACAAGGAGTTTTTTTATAGTTTGAGGTTTTCCCCCTCTTCGTTTAGACTTCTTTTTTTTTGTTCTTAATTTATTTATTTTTTGTCAATCTAATATTTAACGAAAGAGATCACATTCTTGAAACAGATGAAATATCTAACTACTTATAGTTTCTGATTTCAATATTTAATTTTATAAAGATTCGAAAATGTACAATTTGGCTTGTGTCCATTATTGTAAGATAACATTATGAAACTTTCCGTAAAGGTTTAATGAATTCAAAATATTTGATCCAAAATTTAAGTACAATTATTTTCATATTTAATTTTCAATTTTTATTTAAAAATAAATTTTCACAAATTTATTTCCATATTTTAAAAGCTTTCGTTATTTAATTTAATAAATAATGACACATTTCTAAAATATTGTCGTTTTTTTAGTCATTTAATACTTCAGTTCATCATAATCTAATCATCATAATAATCGTCATCACATACAATAAAAATCTATAAACAGTCACGTCCTAAAAAAAAACTCTTAATAAAGTTGACAAAAAAAAACACACAAATCAAGACAGAAATTCACAAGAATTATGAAAAAAAGGGAAAGAAGATCGTAGATAAAAAAAAAAGAGAAAATATAAAGTGACAGAAAGAGAGAAAGAGCGAGAGAGAGAGAAAATATTTGGAAAATGTTACACAAAATTCTGATAATTTATTTCAGTCTCCAGTCGATTCCATTAATTTTATCCAATAAAATCAAAATCGCAAATCAAACCCAAAGTCAGAATCAAAATCGAAAGAAAAAAAAACGAATAAGAAGGAGAAGACCGGAGAAGACAGAAGTTTGACAGTCGAAGGATAGATGTCACACGGTTGTTGATGAATTGGTTGACATCAGTCGATAATATACTTGGATGGTTACTGAAGTGCGGAGAGACAAGGGTATTTAACGAAGAACATAGAAAGAGAACATTTTTAAATTTTGATTTTTCATTTCGATGCGGAATTCCTTTATTTTCGTTTTATTTTTATTTTCTCTCTATCTAAATTCGCCATAAATTTGCAATTTTTTTATTTTCGTTGTTTTCTTCTTTCAAAAAATGAAAAAAAAAAAGATTTTTACAATATTACAAAAACATTATGGATTTATAAATTTTTACATATTGACCATCACGCGTCACAACATCGGGTCACGTCATAATTATTTTCTTTCTTTCTTTTTCTAGAATAAATTTTATCGCGCCACTTCAGTATTTTTCTGGTATTTTTTTTTGTGTTTTTGGTTACTTACTTTTTTTTGTTATCAAAACAGACAAAAATGACGACAAACCAAAAAAAACATAATATACAAATCGAAAACGTGTAAAGTGTAATCAGAAGACCAGCTGACTAGATCGACCTTATCAAAAAAAATATATAAATGGATAAAAAGTAAAATAAAAAAAAATTTCGGAAAATATTTTGTGTCAAAATTTGTAGGAGAGAATCAAATGAACTGGAAAACACTTGAGCTAAAATACCAATCAAAAATCGTTCATTTTCTATTCTAGGAAAATTGAAAACATTTACCAAAAGATAAATCAAATCGATTGATAAAATTGGTTTCGTAGAAGATTCGGTTCGGTGACTTCAATCTTTTTGAATTTACTGAATAGTAAATTATAATTCTGAAACAAAAAAAGGAACCTTCACGTAATTTCAAGAATTAAATTCTACAAAATTTAATTTATTATTCCTATCTCACTCTCTCCATCTATATTTCTTACATATCTTCCTCTCTCAGTGGTTTCTCAATTATTTTTTTTTCATCAAGTTTTAATATTTTCCACGAAAAAAATAATTTAACTTGAAATAATAAACACTCATATACCACACTTGTTCATCGTATTCTATATGAAAATTTTGTCACACACTCACAAAAAAAATAAAAACTTTTTTTTCTAAAATAATGAAAATGAAACATGTTGACTCTTTAAAAGCATACACACACTTAAGTATAAGACTTAAGTAGTATTCATATTTAGAAACGCACATAACTTAGTAGGTAAGTCTGTCATATTATCACGTGTGTGTGTATAATTATGTAAATTATTGTTGGATTGTTATTGTTGTTATTACAAAATATAAACAAATTTAATTTAGTTGTCGTCTTTTTTCATGTGTTTTTTTTTTGTATTTTTTGCCGACGAAAGACGCGTCTCAGTCTCAGTTTCAGGTAAAGCGCATTCGTTTGTCACAAAATAAAGAAAGAAATATAATCAAGACAAGGCAGGCACGCTTAACTTTATTGTATTCTTTGAAAAATATTTTTTAAATAAGAACAAAACAAAAAGCAAATGAAAAAAAAAACAATTTTTAATAAAAAAAAGTAAACTTTTTTCATTAAATCAAGTTAATTTTCAATCATTTAGATTTTAATTAATAACTTCTAAATCTTAAAATCTAATGAGAGGGGGTGTAACTGTTGACCTGATAAATCAGCAAATAATTGCCCTTCTAGATATGTATTTTAGACAAATTTTATATTAAGTATTTTAACTTTATTATTTTGTGTGAAATCAGATTTCACAAAGATTCTCAATGATTCGCATGTCGATTTTACATAGTGGTAACCCCTCATTTTCTTGATATATTATTTTTATTTGGATCCATTCAAATTACGTTTAAGTCAAATTACGTTTAAGTCGTACCTCTGAAGTAAGTAAATCAAAAGATTAAAGAATTTTACTAAACAGTCAATTGAACAGGCTTTACTATATACCGATCATACACAGAATCGAAAAAGATCAAAGAAATATTCCAACAAACAAAAACCAAATGAAATTAGTTCAATAATTGAAACATCTACAACAACATCAAAAAAATGACAGAAATAAAAAAAAACATTAAATTAAATTAATTTAAATATTGCTTTTTTTTGCATTTTGGATTTAATTAACTATTTTGAAATTGTGTCAAAAGGAAATGCAGAAAAAAAGAATAACAACAACAATAACTATAATAACAAAAGCAACACAAAAAAAATTTTATTATATTTTTAGTAAATTTTTTTCTTTCCATGTAAGTAATTTTAATTTTTTTTGTTTCAGATTTCAGCAACAAAAAACAAATTTGCTCAAAATTTAAAATTCCATTTGTTTTTCAATTAATTTTTTAAAAATTTTAAAATTATAAATTTATTTGGTTAATAGAAACATAAACCGGTACTGAACTGCACTAATACTTAAATTGAAATTAAATTATTTTTATGTGGGATTACTTTATTAGGTATACTAAGGCTTAAATAAGGTAAATTTGAAATGCGAGGTGTTAGCTACTAAGCATTTGTACTAAGCATTTGTAGGAGAACTAAATGAAAATCATTAGGGAAACAGTTCTGTCAAAGTGTTTAATCTCAGTTTCACTTACGTAAACGAATCAATATTTAATATTAAAAATTTGTTAATACGTACATGTAATTCTTGTTAGTTTTCCCATTCGGAAGATTGAATCACTGATATGCAATGACCTATGAAACCTCTATAAACTGGCCACTAAATCTGTTAGACATTTTGATCAGTGTAATTAAATACAGGTGGAAAGGTGTTCATAATTTATGGTTTTTTAAACTAATTTCTTCATTAAGCGAAATCAATTTGAAATCACTTCCTCAAAATTGGCTAAACATCAGATAAATAATATTGAAAAACATTTTTGTTACAAAAAAAAACTGAAAACAGAAAAAAGTACGTTTATTTGTGCCGATTTAAAGAGAAGATGAAGAAAAATCAACGGGTGGTATTTTTACGTATTGACCTTGAATGTCTATAAAAGAAGAAACCAAATACAAAATACAAAATAAATATGAAGAAAACTACATGGTGTTTTATTTAGTCTTATAAACTGATATTTTTTCTGTTGTTGTCTTTTATTTTTACAGAAAAAAAACATTTTTTTACCAAAAAATAACATAATTTTATTCAGATCCAAAAAAAAATAAAAAAAAGAAGAACTTCATTTCCGATTGCTATTAACATTTCCGGTTACTTGTATGTAAACACACATATTTTAATTTCATTCTGCTGTGTGTGTGAAGACTTTTTATCCATGTGTGTGCGTTTGTATGTACCTAACGTAACATATTATACGATCAGACACAATTAATTGAAATATATAGGTACAAACTAACTAAATAAAGTTTTCATTAAGGAGGAAAAGCAATTAATGCAAATTCAATTAGAGAAAATAGAGTAGATATAAATGTAAGAGTAAAAGAAAAATTCTTATAATTGAAGATTGTCAGTGTCCCCACCTAAATTTTGTTTGTTCAGAAAAATCGAAATTACTAGACCTAATTCAGATTCTTGAAAATGTCTATGCCTTAACACAATGTAAAATTTGAAAAAACGTAGAAAATCAATTAATCAAATTAATTATTTATAAATTTGTTTTTTTCAAGTAAATAATAAAAAAGACAATGAACTTGACAATAAAATCATCTGGGTAAAATTATGTTTATTAGGTCTCATACATTTATTTTATTTATAAGAAAGATTACTTCTTATAACCTCTCTCATTTACAAATTTTTAAGCTTTTATTATTAATTTTAGGTGCGCTTATTATTTTTAAATATAGAAAATAGTGGGCACTCGGATATGTCAAATATACACACACACATTTACACTGAAAGACAGAAGACAGACAGATGTATTAACATAAAGTGTGGTGTATAGGCGATCATTTTTATTAAATATAACTGAATGTTTTGAAATTACATAATTATATTTACTTGATTTTATTTGATTTGATTCTGTGATTCATTCATTTCTATAAGAAAAATATCATCATCGAATAGACATAAAATTAAATATTCAATTAATACTTATTTACTTTTTGCTGGACGAAATAAAAATCATGGTAATTATTTGATGCTGTAATTTTCATGTGATTTATGATATCGAGACAAAAACTCTTTCAAAAAAAAAACTATTGACCCTTAATTGGTATTATTGGCATCAACATCAACAACATTTTTTGCTACATCGAGGTTTAAATTCATAAATGAAATGCGCCCAATACTCATTTGAAAGGATTCTTCTAATTTTTGAGAATGGCCCACATTCGTTGTGGTGAATGCAATCATTAGGTTCTTCAAATATCTTCTTAGTCAATTGATCGTAGGATGACAAATAAGTACAACAAAAAAATAATAATAAGTACTGTTGGTGTTACTTTTGGTATACATATTTTGTTGTTTGAGAAAAATTTCGTAATTTTTTGGATTATAAAATCATCCGACGTTTTTTTTTCATTTAAATTTTGCTTTTATAAAAAAATATTAGATTTTTACTATGAGTCACTAAAATAAAATAATTGTGCGCGCGCTACGGATGTAAGTAGGTTACTTCAACTTCTCCTTTTTTTTAATAATCGGTAAATATAAACTGAATATAGATTTTAAATTAATTTATAAGAATCAAATGTCAAATCGTTAAGGCTTTTGAAATATAAAAAGAAGACAAAATGTATTAAAAATTTTCATTTGTTATTTGCAGAAAAATTATATTAAAAAGTTTTCATTTGTTCTTTCATATTAAGTATGTTAGATTTCGGGGATGTATTTATTTTTCACAATTGTACAACAGGAAAGAACTAAGACATGCTTTTTCGGCCCAATTTACGACATTACTTTTTGCATTTACGTTAAATGCTGGTGAAGTAAGTCACGTTAAGCTTACCAGGGTTTAATATCGCAAAAAGAGACAATCATTGAACATTCTATCCAATTAAAAGTGAACTCGCTTTATAATTTCTGAATGTAAAAAAAATCATTTTTAATACTTGTGGAATGGATTATTCTTAAAATAACTAAAGACGATCTAAAAAATTTCTCAGTAGGAGGTGACTCAAGTTAAAAAAAATGGATTCACAACAATTCTCCAATTTCCTTCACTTTTTCAAACAATTTTAAAAAAAAACAGTCTAATAACAACAACAAAATGAATTTGGAAAAAGTTTTGTTTTTTTGTTTATTTTATTTAATTATTTTCTATTTACAAAACTAAATAAAAACAAAAGAGAGGGGAAAACTTTTGGATGACATTTATGTCTATCTCAACGATTTTGTTCTTTCGAAAAAAACTAAACCCGTCAGAAAATTTAAATAGTATTAAGGAAAAAAAGAAGAAGAAACAACTCTCGTAAAAATTTGAAACTAAAGCTTATTGGTGCGTAATAAGGAGGCGTGAAAATTTTTATTTTCAACATCGTCATGGAAACTGATTTATTTTTCTTGTATTATTTCTTCATTTTTTAGGAAATAATAATTCTCTTTTATTTTTCCTAGTTTTTAAAATTAAATTTTTAACAAAAGTAAAATAAATAAAAATTTAGAAAAATTTGAAAGTAAAACTGATAAAAATGATTTTATTTGGGATAATTTTTGAATTTTTTTTTTAAATTATTTAAAATAATGAATTTAAAAATATGTACAGAAATTTGGTTAATAGTGAAGGAAACATTTTTTTTTCAATTATTTAATTGATTTTAAATTAGACTTGTGTTGTAAAAATATTATTATCATACACTAATTTAAAAATTCGATACTTCATTAAAATTTCTTTAATTTTCCAAGCATAAGTTTTCACAAAGTTGTTCAGATTCAAAAGAAAAGTTTTCGTTGCAAATACGTTCCGACGGCACTGGGTACATAAATAATTGACAATACATTTATTTATATAAATTTTTTTCACAATTTGAAATTTTCTATGATTGAATTTTTGGTAAAAGAATAACCACGAAAAAATAAACACGTCAACAAAAGCAATAAAGTGATAAGGTCAATTAAAAAGAAGTTAAGTAATGTGTTTATCGTCAAATTACACATAACATGATTATGATTATAATTTTTTACCGTTATGTTCAATTTAAGGATTATATCATCACAAGCTTGATTCAATAAAAGAGTCAGGGGAAGTACCGAAAATCCGAAAGTACAAAATCCCGGAAAACAATTTATCAATTTTAAATTAAAAAAGAGCAAAAGTTTTTTTTTTTTTTTGGTTTTATAAATAAAAATAACGTTTGGTTTAACTGTTCTGTTCTTCCTTAAATTTTTCTTATCTAAAACCGTAGCCGGATATAACATAACAATAACAACAATATTTCTTAAAAAAATTATATTCTTTTTTAATAATATTGTCTAAAATATTTATCGTTTAATGAAAATTTTAAGCTAATAAAAACAGTAGGTGCAGAACTTAAGTAGAATACTTAAATAAGGATACTTAAATTTAATTAATAAATAAATAATTTAAACTCACTTGTAATTATTGAAATTGTTTTCGTGTTCTCCGTCAGATTCCATTTTTTATAATAAAATTCTGATGTTTTTTTTATTTTCTGATGATGAATTTATGAATAATTGATATTAGAATTTTCCAAATAACAACAAAAAAAACTATAAAAAAAACTTTTTTTAAACAAAATGAACAATTTTTTGCACTGTCAATTCCGTTTTGTAAGTATGTTCTTTTTACGATAAGATTTTTTACAAAAACAATAAATAAAATTGAAATTATAAGTTTTCCCAATAGAATTTTGTAAACAGAAAATTGGTGAAAAACACTTTTAATATTTTATTTAAAAAATACACTTTAATTGCTGATACAAATATTTTCTTATCGTTTTTCCTTATCTTCTCACTCCTTTCTCCGTCTTTAATAAAAAATATCTCACTTTTATTTTAATTATTTCAATTAAAAAAATATAAAAAATAAGAAATATTTTCTATTTTTTTTCCATAAAAATCAAAAATAAATTTCACTTTATAAAATAAATTCACTTGTTTTCCTTTATTTTTTCTTGTTTTTCACAATGATCGATTGTTTTTTTTTTAATTAGAAACGAAAACAAAAAGTCACGAGACGACGGGTAAACCACGTCTATATTTTTATTTTTGTTTGTCACAAATTATTCTTTTTTATAACTTTTGAAAATTAAATACAAAAAGGACAACAACAAAATGATTGTCAATTAATTTTTTTTATAGAATTTAATTACTGTTATTTTATTTTAATTAAAAACCACATTTTCCTTAATTATTATCACCTTCTTATTGAACACACTTGCTTGTATAGATCCAATAAAAATATAACCGTTCTTATAAAAATAAATTTTCAAATTATATAAAAAAAATTCAACCAAAATTATTAAAATCAAATTAATGAAAAACCAAGAAAAATTAATTAATTTATTCAAAATAAAAACCAAAATAAATGAAAAAAAAAATTGAAATACGACAAACGTGCGATCGCTTTGCACGATGTTCTTCGAATGACTAACGTTCGTTAAACGCGACACGAACAACGTAATTTCGTATTATTTTTTTATTTGTTTATTCATTATATTCACATTCATACAGGTGTGATTGTGTTAGACAAAAAACCCATATAAAATATAATAAAAAATAAAATTCATTTTTACCTGCGGTTAAAGTGAGACAGAATTGAACCTGTTGGATTAAACAAAGACAAATATAGGTAATGAAAAGAGATGCAAAATTAGATACGTTTTTTTTCATTTATTATCTAAGGTTTGAGAGGTATTAAATTTGTTTGTTATTTTAAATTGGAAAACGAATTAATATCTCCAGAAAAATTTTATTTCTTTAAAATAATTAAAAAGAATTGCCGCTTATGAAATATTATAAAATTTTAAAACCTAAATTTAAATCCTAATGCAGAAACAGTACAAAAAGCTGAATATTTTGATTTTATTAAAATTAAAAATTTGTCGCTAATCGATAGAACAGGATGACAATACAAAAAGAAAAACTGTATCATATCAACTCTCTATCGCTATAGTACGAACAGATGAGATAACAATAATGAAACAGAACAGGAAAGATGTAGAAAAAGATAAACAAAATTTTTATGTGTTTTACGTGAATAAGAAATACATATATTTTATTTTTATAATAAAATATAAATGGGTGGTAGGGATGAAATGAACCGATGAAGTTGAATTCAATTGGTTAAAAAGAGACACATATTTTTTTATTTATTCTTTTTTTTTGTTTTCTTTTTTTTTTCATTTTAAAATATTCATAATTAAAATGAGATTTATGTAATTTGTTGAAAAGAGATAGTGATAGGTGTTGCTTGCATGTACAAAAATAAAAAAGAAAAGATAAAAAAGAAGTATGAATGAAATATTGACACGATAAACTTTTTTGAATGTCAAAATAAATTTTATTTAATACGTGCTAGAAAGAGAGACTTATATTTAATTTATGGAGATTGTTCTTTTTTTTTACTTTTTTTATTTTGTAATTTAAAAAATAAGAAAAAGAAAAGAATACTTTTGTATTGGCTGCTTTGATTTGGTTTGGATTTTTTTCGTTCACTACCAAAAATCAAAACATAGGTGAGTCAAAATGAGACAAAAATATTGAAATAAACAGAAATTTTGTTGTCTCCATTTAATGCTGTTATTTTATCTTATTCTGCTCTCTTCCTTCAAATTCAGATTCTTTCGGTTGATTCTGTTGATCTTTTTTTAAAACTCAAATTTTACGGTTGAACTGAAGATTTTCTTTACCGGCTTGTTTTTTTTTTGTATTTTGGTGAAAATAATAAAATTTTTTAGTAGAGAAAATTTAATTCAGTTGCGGAAAAACTAATTCTTTTTTTTTGTATTTTCTCTTCGTTAAGTCGGTGTTTCTATTATTTTGTTGTATTTTTCTCAAACAATCACTTAATTATTATTTATTATAATTTTAATGAAACTAATGATTTTATTAGAATTTCTAATGAGAGTAGAAATAAATAATATAAAATAATTGCGCGTGTTCAAATGAAATTATAAAATGAAACATTTTTTTTCTTATGTTTGTTGTTGTTGTTGAATTTTTTATAAAAAATTTCCACAATAATTTTTTTGTTTCTGAGTTAGGCTCATTTTTTTGATTGTCAATTAATTTTATTGCTAATTTATTGTAATGTTTTTGTTTTATGTAATTATTTTTAATAAATACATATAGGGACTTGTATAACCCAATGAGAATTCAAATGAAGTACAGACTGTGGCTAGAGACTCACATTATATACAACTTAAAAATTGAATCTTAAATTTGCACCTTGTCACGTTTCTAAGTGTTTAGGCTTTAGGATGACCATTGTGTTTGATAGGACTGCGTTTATATTATTTGTCAGGATTTTCGATTTGCCGAATGTACGAAAGAAAATAATTACATATATGTAATTAAAAATCAGAATTTTGTGGACTAAATAATGTATGTGTTATTTATTGGGTTCGTTATATGCGTTGTATGTGTAGCATAAAGAATAAAATCATTAGTCAAAGCTATATTTATTTTTTACATACTATAACATAAAACATATTGTGTTTCATATTTGTGTTGCATAAGGATTTTGATAATATAATGAATAAGGCTTTTTTAGCTTTGTAAAATATATGTAATTAAAGAATATTGTAAATTTGATGTAGTATAAAAAAACCGTGTAAAAATAAACCATGTAATAAATACATACTGCATATGGTAAAATTGAGGATATGTTCCTCAACTTTAAAAAACCGTGTAAGATGGCAAAAAAGCTATATTTTGTTCTAAAAACCGTGTAAAAAAAAGTAATAATGAAAACTACACATATATATATAAATAAAAAATATAATTCTTATTACGAACAGATAAACTTAGTAACACAGAAAAAATTTAAAAAAAAAGTTAAAAATCCAAATTCGAACTAAAAAGAAAAAGCTTATTTAGCAACTATTCATCACTACTTGATAATAAGCGTCGATAGTGCGTTAATTAGTTGTCCTACACCGTAAAAACTATAATTTTTCTTCTTTTTTATTATCAACAATTATATAGAATATAATATATAATAGAATAATTCCAAGGATAATTAAAGGATTTTTTTCAAAATGATGTGTTTTAGAATAAAAGAATAATTAATTAATTAATTAAAATATAATTCAAAATTCATGTGACCGACCAAGGTGGTTGCATGGCAACATGCTTGTGTTGGGAGCGGGAGGTACCGAGTTCGAATCTCGACCGAGTTGGGATGGAATTTTTCATTCATGTATAGTGGGCATCTATGACCCTAGGGTTGGTGTTAAAACCGAATGATTCTTCTTAGCAAATCTGCATGTTTTCTAAGAGCAGGCAATGCGCCGAATCGAATTATAAAATGCATATGCAGTTGCAAGGTGGGTTCAGAGCCCACCTTAAAAATAGTAGGTCTCGTCGCGATTTGACTTAATTAACGTTTTTCCAGGTAGTCTCGTTCCCTGGTGTGAAAAAGTGAACGTTAAATAAATTAAATAGAAAAAAAAATTCATATACGTTCTTTTTAAAACTCCAACAACCAGTCAATTTTCTCTTTTGTCTTTTCCCCTCTCAACATTTATTTTCCTCGCCGACTTTATGTCCTATACTATAAATTAGAGTAGATAATGAGGAAGAAAAATATTCGTATACTAGAAAAAAAATGACAAAGAATGATTACTATTAATATTGAATTGATTATTGGAAATGGAAAAGAAGTATCATTTGGAATAATTGTGAATTAAATTGTATTGGAAAATAATATAGAACAGATACAATATATATATATATATATGTATAAGCGTGTATATATATATACTTTATCGTTTTAATTTATGCAATTCCAAATTAGATAATTTTTCAATTAAAAGAAAAAAAAATTTTACATACTTTTTTATTCGGCATTCCAGCGACCTAATTTTCGTTCAAAAATAATCATTATTCTTTATATATTTTAAGTGAGAAATGTTGTATCTTTTTCTTCTCTCTTATTTCCTAGAGAGAAACAGAAAAAAATTGTCATTTTGTCAATATAAGAAATTTCTCATCATAGAAATAGAATTCATCTTCACTATTCAAATTTTGGAAATATTTCTAATATAAAATTTTAACTGTTACCACATAAATGATAAAAAATTCACATTATATAAATAATCTAATTCGTATAAGATTTTCTATGTAATATTTGTGTCGTCATTAATTTTAATTAATTCATAAAATTTTAAATAGCCGTCACCAGTTAGATAGTTTTTATGTATAACAAAACTCAGAGGTATACCAAATATATATTTAAGTATACTAACTGTGGGAGTTGGTTAATATGATTTTAACTTTAATTTTTCGTCTTTTTTTTTTTTTTTATTGAATACAATTTCCTGTCCAATCCAAAAATATTCTTAATGTTTCTCTTGTTTTTTTTTTATGTTTTTCTTTTATTTTTCTAAAATTTTAAAGTATAAATTATAGTTTTGTTAACTTCAATAAATTTTGGTATAAATATAAAACTAAACATTTTTCTCTTATCCAAGAAATTCAATTATTTTTTTAAAGGATTAAAAGTTAGAAACAAAATGAAACCTTTAATATTTCATTTGAATTTAAGATTCAATACATAAATAAAAAGCGATCTAGTGATATCTTAGTGATTAGGATACATAATTTAAGGTTCACGATCTTTTATTTTAATTATTCCTAAAATGTTTGCCAATATAATTAAACATTTTAGTTCAGCTCCTGATGATTATGAAAACTTAATCCATATTTGAAATTTAACAGAAATAAAGCTGAGTGTTTTAATTTTGAACTTTATATCGCAATAATAGTTATGTGCTTCAAGGATTAACCACAAGTAATACTTATTTTGTGCAGAATATATTCTGAAATGAAGTAAAAATTAAAGAGCAAAGTGTTTAAGATTACCATTCTTACAATTTCATCTTCATTTTGTATTGCTCTAAACATAACAAGGTAAATTATATTTAAAAAAATACCAAATCCATCTTAAAAGTATAATTTTAACGTGATAGAGAAGTTCCACTTTAATATGTTTTTTTTTATATACTTATTTATATATTTTGCGCGTAGGTACGACGGAGGTATTATACGATAATTAAATCGGTATTCGCGTGTGAACCGGAAGTCAATGAATTAAAATGTCTTATAACCGTATCATCATCATTTCTGATGTTATATATTTTTTATTTTTTTATTTTAGTATTTTGTTATTTTGTATTTTGTATTTTTATACCGGAAATGAATTACATACCTACATACATACATTATGAAGGTGTAAAAAAATATATATTATTACATTATTTACCAAAAAAAAATAAAAGAAAAAAGAAAATCAAAAGCAAAACGAAAAATTGCACAATTTATATATAGGTAAAACATCAGAACCTCAACTATTTATCAGCCATTTTTTTTATCAGATTTACAATTAAATTGCAATTCATTAAAAAACTGTTGTTTCACTTTTGTGAAATGTCTTGGAAAATGAAATACTTTCTTTTTATTTTACGCCACTTTTGATACGCTGGAATTGATCGTCTATATAGATTCTAAAATCATTAGAAGATCATCTTATAATCTATATATTCTTGAAGATAAATAATTCTGTGTAAGAGAAAACTGTAAGAAACAAATTCATATATCCTATAACTGAGGATAAGAAAACAAATAAATAAATATCAGAGAATCAAAAGCATTCTTACCCTCGTTCTTTTAAATAAATTACTCACGATATTTAAAAAAATAAACAATTTCTATAATCAGTAGATCAACGTAGACAGGTGATAATTATGCGACGTATATTAAAAATGCATATATAATTAACAAATAAATGATAAAATTAACTTTTTTTTGATTATTAAAAATGAGTCATAATCTGCATATGTAAATTTATGTTTATTTTACTTTATAGTTTATAAAATAAAATCAGACTAATTATTGAATGACGACATCACAATTATATATAAGATATAATGAAAAAATCTCAAAGATCAAATTCTTAAAAAAAAATCCAACTATAAAATGTATTCTACAAAAAGGTACGTATAAACAACCTGAAAAATGCTTTTTGAGTAATTTATAGTTTGTTCCTTTAAATTTATTTGTTAACCGAAATTGACGCCGTATTATGTAATATGCACAACAGAATATAGTTATGCAATCTCAGGACAAGTCTATCGAACACTTGATCCATTGTTGAAACTTGGTTTGATTTGTTTGATTCAATAAAACATAAGTTTACTATTTTTAATATAATTGATTAAATTTGTAG
This sequence comes from Pedicia rivosa, assembly GCA_963082725.1. Taxonomy (NCBI): domain Eukaryota; kingdom Metazoa; phylum Arthropoda; class Insecta; order Diptera; family Pediciidae; genus Pedicia; species Pedicia rivosa. The sequence continues at coordinate 33,354,323 of OY720152.1, read as the reverse complement.
ATCTTAACATAAAATTGTTTCGTTTGTTTATTAAAAATGTACATGAAGGGATAACCAGACTTAAATATGCAATAATTTATAACTTTATATTTTCAAAAATGACGACATAAAAGTAAAATGACTGTAAAATTGTTTAAAACCGCATAAATATATTTGATATCGGTTAAAGGAACCTCATTTATATATACAATATATTCAGTATATATATATATATATGAAAAGGTTAATGAACGATAAAGACATTTCAAATTTGTATTTTCTATATATTTATTATGAAAATATGAAAACTTTTTTTTATAGAATATTATTGCAATCATTTTAATAAAAATAAAGTCTGGATAAATATTTTTATTTTTTTATAAATTTCAAAAAAAATTGATTAATGGAAGAAAAAAATGATTTCATTAAAAAATAAAAAAAATAAAGTAAAAATAATAAAAAAAATGTTAATTTTATTTCTAAAGAAAAAGAAAAATGATGTCCTCTTAGGTAGCATCCTTAATTGTTTCTATGTAATATATTTTATCTATAAATTGATAAAAACTGTCAATAAAATATTAATTTCAATTTTAAAAGAAACAACAAATAAAAAGAAACTAAAAGAGGTTAAAATAGAAACAGAAGTTAAATCTTCTAAATTCCAGACAAAAGAATTAAGAAAATGAAAAAAATCCACCGGGAACCATTCAATTTATCACTGATGAGGTTGAGTTGAAATTGTAGAAAAAAATTTCAATATATTCAGTCAGCAAAAAACCTTTTGCCATGTCAAAGTTAATTGAAAACGATTTGTCCTTTTCATTTCTTTGGACATTTTTTATGAAAAATTAGAATCTATTTTTTACAATTCAGGAAGAAAAATATAAATTGAAAATTGAAATTAAACGATTTGTCAAAAAATGGAGACGATTTGTTTTTGGGATTGTATACCTGAAAGTAAAACCCTTAATAAAAATTATATTGAATAGAGCGTCTTTGGAAAGATTGCATTTGACGTTTATGTTTGTTTTTTAGACTAATTTTATTCTATATAGAGATTCACTTTAATGATCAATTTATTGTTTCAATTTGAATTGATCGATATTATTTAATAAACTCAGAACTTTTATGAATTTTATTTCAAAATTATTTTAGAATTTTACCTAATATTCCTATTAAGCAAAATATGTAGTTTTATATAATCTATTAACGTAAATTAATCGAGAGTAGGTATGTACAATAATTTTCTTGAAGTTGTATCGGTGCAATCAGTATTTTGACATTTAGAATTTTACAATAAAAATATATGTACATGTAGAATGGTGCATGTGAAGATCATGACGTCATGAAACATAAATCCATTGCCAAAATATTTCTTTTCTATAACTTGAACTTTTCTATAACTTCCTCATACACGATCATCTCCTATCCTTTCTGGTGAGTCTCGATTATTTCATATCCATTCGATGAGTTGATCGGTCAGATTAGAGATCTTTATTAGACAAGTTCTTTTCAACATAAACAAAAAATGATTTCTTAATAAAATAATTATTTATTTCTTTTTGAGTTCTTATTTTTTTTTTATAAAAAATATTCTTTGATTTGCGAAAAAAAAAGCATCAACCAAACCTTTTTTGAAATATTTTTATTAAAGAAAAAAGAACTTTTATAATTTAATAAAGGGATTTGAAAAAAAAGAAAAAAAAACTCATTGAACTTCAACCTCATAATATTATATTGTTGTTTTTTGTATTTTTTATAAAGATCTTATAAAATAATCAAATGTTATACGGAGCAGGGCTCGATTTGTTAAACTTAATGTGTAAAATAAAATTATGGCAAACGTAAATTAGTTTATTGAATTATTGTTCAATGTAGAATCCCTTCAAATTAGTAGATACTTATTATATATAATTTAGATCATATTCGACTTTACTGTGTATCTTAATAAACCTGCAAAATAATTGTTTATTCAATTTTGTTTCACATTTAGAAAGATTGCATTTATTTTTTATGAATTTGTACACAATACCAAAATTGGCAAATATGATAACGTACAATATAACGTATATGGAAAATTTCGAAAAAACTTCAATTAATTTATCAGCAACATAGAGAAACATATTTATTTTACGTTTGTAAACATTTTGGATTTTACAAAAAAAAAAAACAAAATATCTTTAATAAAATATTAATTAAAATTCTATCCCTTGTAATTGCACGCCTAATAATTATAATCTTTGTTTAAAATCAATTTTCAATATTGGCTTAAGTTTAAGACTTTTTTTTCTTCTTATTATTTTTTTTTTTAACTCAATAATAAAATAAAAAGAAAAATAAAGAACAAAAATAAGAAAAAGATGAAAAAGTAAAACCAAAAATGTTTTATAGTCGCTTCCAATGTAGAATTCTGTTTTCATTTTTATAAATTGTTTTGCTTCGATATTTAATTTATTAATCTGCCTCAGAGATCTTCTGATTGAATCAAAACGTGGATGATATTCTCAGATGCTCTTTGGTTTCTATATGAAAATATAATTTAGAATTAAAAAATGTATCACTTGTTTCTCTGACTTCTGCTAAAGAAAAAGTTTAATAAAAAATAATTTCATTTTCTAATTTTTTTTCATAGACAGAGTAAACAGAATTCATCCCCAATGTCATTTTATTTTATGCGTGTTATCCTAAACTTTTAATAGTAAAATAAACGAAATGTTTCTATCAAATATAATCTGATATCAATTATATAAAAATTGTTTATTTAATCATAACACTAAAAGAGTCAAAATTTATATATCTTAAATTGTACGTTTACGTCTTATCGACTTTGTTTGTTCATTTCCTGCCGTATATGCGTCTTTTAAAAAAGAGATAATTTTTTCGTATAAAAGTAAATAAGTTTGTTGAGGGGAAAATTTTTGTTGGAATGATCTCATACAATTGGAATTAAGTTTTATTTATTATATGGATCAATATATTATTATTTTAATTGGCATGTGATCAAAAAATTCATATGACTAATTTCATATTTATATAGATAACGTTTTAACAGACACGCAATATTGTTGATTTACCGCAATGATCAATTTATAGAATTAAATTTAGTTTTAAAGTTTTTTTTTTGTTTAAAAATTTTTAAATTAAATTATTATTATTATTAAATTATCGATTAATTATGTACGTTAAAACTGAGACAAATAACAAATAAGATCGGATCGTTGGTTAAATAAATATTATTTGTATTTAAGTTTGCTAAAGTTGCTAGCATACCTATACTGTACTGACATTTAAGAAGATAAGAAAACATGCTATTAAATAGGTGTCCGTCTATATATCAAATCATACCATCAGCATATTAACTTTCAACATTAATAATTAATTCATTCAGATTAAACCATGAATTTATTTTAACTTCAGTTTTTATCGAAACTTATTTTTATTATGAGTCCAAATTTTGCTACCAATAATTTTAAAGCTGTATAGACCGAAACAGCCATTTTCAAATAAGTAAACATCAGAAATATTGTATGTATTTTTGTACTATGAAAGTTCTTGAAGAAATATAAAGTTTTTCAAGAACTATTTCAACGAAATTAAAAGTTCATCATAAGCATCCCGAAATAAGTAAATAATAACTTCTGGTTATAGTTACTGATACTAGAAAAAATATTTTAACTAAAATGCTATAGACGCCATCGTTAGAATTCTTTAGTTCTCTTCATTATACCAGAAATCTAGTTATCCAAAATCCAAAAGAATTCTATTAAAAATACGAGAGCAACAAAATTTAAACCTCATTTTATTTCTAGTGAGCAAATAAAATTTAAGTTCTGGTAATTTGAGAATTTTACATATTTTAATATGTATTTCCTTTCAATTAATAATAAATTGAACTCTAATTTAATTGAATAAAAAAAATCAATTTGTGTCAAATATTTTATCAAAGTTATTTTGATAAAAGTCTATTGACGAGAAATTTAAAGTTCACTTTTAACGCAATTCTTTTCACAATAAAATTTGATATCGTTGCAACGCATATTCAAGAAATAAAATCGAACAAAATTTCATATACCAAATTTCTTATCCTTAAATACAAAATTATGATATCTGTGTGAATCGGTTAGCATATTTTTCAGCAATAATCATTAAAAAATCAAATGAATTTCTCAATTTGAATTTGACTATAAAACTTTTATTTTTTGAACAAATATAATAAATTGCAATATTATCGAACACCCACAACCAACAAAAAAATAAAAAATAAAAAAGAAATACTTTTGTGATGTGCACACGTCAATCTTTAAAAGATCAACAATATGTCAAAAATATTAACAATTTTTGTACATAAGGCATTTAATAAACTCAGTTTTATTATTTTATTTACTTTAATTATAATCTTTTTTTTTATATAAAAATAACATTGCGGTGGGTATCAGTATCAGGTATCGAACAACAACAACAACAACTAAAACTGCAACAACAACAACAACAAAATTTTAAAATATTTTGTTTAACAAAAAAAAAAATAAAAAAATATTTTGAAAATATAAACCAAACAGTTAATAATTGGAAACACGCGATTACGTTTTTTTTTTGATACAGGGTTGGTAGGGGCGAGAGAATATATAAGAGCGCGCAAAATATATCTTGAGTATTTTTCTTTTGTTCTTATTTATTGTTGTTCCTGTTTGTTTACTTTTTTGTTTGTTTGGTTGTTTGTTTGCTTGTTTGTTTGTCTTTTTTTACGGGCGGCATTTAATACTTAAGTATGGGAATTTAGAAGCGTGTGCACGATGATTGTCAACACAGATTATAAATTAAAATAACAAAGAAAAAGTTATTTAAAGAAAAATTTTAAATTAAAAAAAGAGCGAGAGAGAATGAATGAGGATTGTGGGTGGATTGATTAGATAAGAAAGGTTTATAATACACAATTGAAATTTCTTTAATTATGATAATAAAACTACATTCTCTTGTTCTTGTTTTAATCAATTAATAAATTAATTAATTTATGAATTTAATTGATTGAATAGTAAGTGATTTAATCAGTTCAAAAACAGACGTTTAAATTTCATTTAAAATTTTTTTAAATTTAACATTTGAGATTTTTCTTTCCAATGATTCTCACAAAATACAACTTATTAATAAATAAAGGAAGTTTATTAAAAAAAATTTTGAAGTGAATTTATTTATTTTTTGCCCTTGTTATTATTTTTTTTGTTATTTGAATTTGACAGTTTTTGTTTGTCTTGCAACACAACAAACATATTTTTCATTTTATTTTTAACACATTTAATAATTGTTACGTCATCCTTAGTAACGAGACTAAAAAAAACAGAAACATTTGCTGTTGTTTCTAAGAACAAAAAATTTTTTGTTTTGCAAATTCATTTTCGTTTTCATTTTCAAAGACATTCTAACAGTCAGCCTTTACTTTATAAATATAAAAAAGAAATAAGAAGTCATAGTCTTCATCGTCATACTCATTAAACGATAAAATTATTCTGTTTTGAAATAAATAAAAAATAAAAAAATAAATGATGAAATCAAACATCACTTATACCTCTTCACCCCTTTACATCAACCCACCCGTACCGCATAACGTTTTAAAAGCCTCCAAAAAGTAATCAGTCTCGGTAATTGAAATCATTTTCTGTAACAACATTTTTTTTTTCTTGACGCATTTTAAATGAAGAAAGTATGAAATTGTTGTAAGCTTTCTGATTCTGAAAAAAATAAATAAATAAAAAATTGTTATTTTTGAAATAAAAAGGAAAAATAAATAAAAGTAAAAAAAATTGTCGTTAAAAATGAAAGAAAGATGAGCGCAATTTTAATAAATGTATTAAAAAAAAAAATAACAAAAAAAAAATGTAATTGCATTCATCTTCATCACATTTGTTTTTAGGTCAATTCATAATTTTAGCACATCAACACTTTTTATAATAATATTTATGAAAGAAAATTATTTTATTACAAAATCACTGTTTTCTTATCCCCTTGGATCAAACAATCAACAAGATTATTATTATTATATTCATTCTTATAGTTAGTGATGCTTCTTTAATTATTTAGTTTTGAAGAGGTGAGCACTAAAAAACAACGCACTTGCCCCATTGTACTGGGCCCCATTGTACTGATTGATTCACATCCTTTTTAGCTTATGTAAAAATAAGCTAATTTAAAAATATAATTGACTTATCACACAGTTAATTCAACATAATCTTTTATTTGTTGATGAAAATTTATATGCTTTAAGAAATTCCATCAGTAGCATTGTTAACAAATTGACTTAATATTAAGAAATTTACAGGAAAAATTTTACAGAAATTTTAATTCAAGATTTTTTCTTTTTTTAAGTTCTGACTTTGAATTTTTAACAGTTTTATTTTTGTAAAATCAAGCAAGCATCAAATATGTTTGTTTGTTCCAATTTTAAAATAATAGAACTGGAAAATCTACAAAATTATTTATATAGGAGTAAATTAAACACTTCTATCCTTAATTAAAATTTATATACTAAAATGAAAAATTATCAAAAGAATGAATACCTACATCAATACGATATTTTCAGTCGTGTTTCAGGAAATTTTGTAAAATACGGCAACAATTTCATATAAAGAAATCCAAAGCAGACTTAGAAAAGATGTGGAAGCTACGATTTATAGAAATGTATTTAAACTTGTGTTTTATAATGTTGTATATCAGTTAACTCTTTGAACCAAAATTATGAAAGTTTTTGTATTTAAGCCAAAAAAAATCAGTATTGTGAATTTTAGTCGCATATCCATTCAGATAGAGTATGACAAAATTTGTGCCATAAAAAGTGCATGAAGGCATGTAAATTACATAATAAAGAAGATTTATGCGATGTTGTTCAATGATGATGACTCTTTCATTAAGAATTAAACAATAAATTTGTCATTAAAAAATTTAAAGAAAAAAAAATTGTGTGATTAATCATTTTATTTAAAAATAAAAATGACGAACTTCAATGGAATTCAAAGTTTTCTTTCGTGATTTAGGATAGGCTTCTATATTATACTATAAACTGCATGAACTGCTCGAATATCTACATAGATTTAATATTATGATAAGTAGTTTCTAAGCAACGTTTTCAGTTTCTAAGGTAATATGATTGTAAAAAGTTTTCAGTCGCTTAGATTTTCTCAATATTATGCTTAGCTTTTCGCAGAGCTAAAACTAAAGTTTTGTGTAAAATATCGTTTACATGAAAATACAATACTTCTTAATTTGATATAAGAAATTGGTGTAAGTAAATAGTATATTTATTTTTGTAATGTTAAGGAAAACGTATAACTATAGATTTTAAAAGTTCACGATGAATATTTACATTTAATATTTTGTCTATTTTTATAATTTGACTTATGACATTTGACTTAAATACCAATATTTGAATACAAAATCACTTTTAAATACAAATTATTCTTTTTTAATATGATATTGTAGTTAGGTTTTTCTTTCTGGAGTTCTTGATTCGAAAATGTATGTTCACTTTAAAATTTCAACTGTTAATGAGTTTGGCGAAACGTTTACCTAAGAAAATGCCCGGATAAGAACAAACATAACATTTTCCAGTACAAAATCTGTGAATACAAATTTTGGGCACAAAAGAAATAAAAAAGAACTTTGCAGGGTTTTAAAATAAATCATATATGCAAATAGATAACGGGGTAAATTCAGTTCACTTTTGTTTTTGTAAACTTTTTGTACCATAAACGTGGTGCAATATGCTATAAAAAATATAGCAGATTCAAATCGAGTAAAGATAGAACTTTTTTTCTTTGCAATGAAAAATAAATATTAATATTTTTTAATTGTTGTTGTATAATATGCCGTCTTTTAATATTTTAATGTTTTTATTATTATTGAATATATAAGTTCTACTAAAAATATATTGAATATATTTATATATATATATTTTTATTAAATATATAAAATAAGAAAGAAGACTTACGTGAGGTCCTTTTATCATATTTATAAATCTTATTCCAAACATATACATACGTACATACATACATACCTATACATGCATACAAATACTTTTTTTTTTAAATGAAAATGAGTTATAAGACAAGACAAGACGAGAATATAATAATAATAATAAAAAATACGCGAAATATTTATAAGAAAGAAGATGATTCAAAGAAAGAAGGAATTGAAAAAAAGACGACTCAAAGTCCTACAAAGAGAAAAGAAAGAAAAAAACTTAAAACGTGCATTAAATATTTTATAATAATAGAGTTTAGGCAATCTTAATCACTGTTATTATTTTCAATCAATAAAAATATCGCATAATAATGAAAATATTATCGCGATATGTTTTTGTTTTATTTTCTATTTTGTATTATGCATTTTTATATATATACAAACTCCCTCAATCCTTTTACTTTATATTTGCTGTTGCTTTGTGGATTGAAAAACAATATATGAAATCAAATCTATATTATTCAATAATTGAATCCATTCAGATTGACTTATCTTCTATTGATATGAGCGTAATCAATCGATTTGTGATCAGAAATCCAGGGGAAGCACAGAGTGTCAGTGCCAATATGAACTATAAATGTAATAATGAAAATATTCGATTAAAATTAAAGCGTTTTGATCCATAAAATATATCAAATATGGAAAACGGAAAATTTTTAACTATATCCATTGGTTTGCAAGTTTAAAAGATCGCTAATAAAAAATAGAACAGAAATCAAATCGCAGAACATAATATAAGTCTTCTATAATTTATGCTCATTCATGTTTTATGTTTGGTTTTATTATCGGACCAACAAGATATCCTTCAAACTAAACTAATATTTTCAATAATTAAGCTTTTGAATAATAGAAAATCTGCGTTATTGAATTTCGGTGCCTAACTACTTGATATACAAACATAGTTATCTATATTTAAGTGTTGTTATGGTTTTAATTATTTTTTCAGTTCATTCCATTTTATTCTAAATGAAGTTCAAATATATACCTAACAGAAACGTCATTAACAGATTTTTAAGGAAATATATTTTTCAATAGTTAAATGAAATCCAGAAATATAAAATTAATAACAAAAAAGTATTTTTATTAATAATTGTTTGTGCATGTATGCATTCGTATCTATAAATTTAATGATGACGTATTTTATTCAGTTGCCATCTTTATTTTTTTGTTTTCTTCTTCTTTTATATTTAAGTAACTAATAGATATTTTCGTTTATTGAATTATTAATGTTATAACTTCATATATTAGATTCAAATTCATCTATTGTCGCCATATATCAATTTCGGCAAACCGTGAGACCCTCTAAATTATAGATATTTTTTTGTTGTTGTTTATACTTTAAAATTTTATATTTATTTATTTTTGGTTATTATCATAAACTCTTTTTTTATTTTTATTTATTCTTTTGCGTATAGCGCCATTTATTACCATTTTACCATTAGAAGACATTTTTTTCTATAGACTTTTAGAGGACTAGACATTATAAGTGAAATTTTTTAAACAAATATAATGTATACGATAAGAATATAAGGAGGGTAATGTGCGCTAGAAATATATGGAGAATGTGAAAAATAAATTTGTTCCGTGTACCTACTTGAAGTTACATTTATTCAACCCTTTATATTAAATAAAAAATGAATGAAATGAATTCAACCCCTTTTCTGTACCTATTTTTTGATTCATTGGTTTTCATAGGTTAACCGTTACATAAATAATTTAATTACAAAATTATTCCAGTCTTCATGATGGCTGATCCAAAAAGGTCAAAACTAAAAGTGAAGCTTAAGAAAATTACCTTTTATTCCATTTTTTTAAAAAATCACTTAGAATTTTATAAGAAAGATCAAATAATATTCATTGATTTGTTTCACTTTTTAAGTCAGTGACTTACTTCCAACTAAATATAAATTTCAAAGAATATAATAATTGCATTATATTCTTTCAAATGGGGAAACCATATAGTCTATCCGTCTGTTAAAAATTATAAAGAAATTTCCTAAGTGCAACTAAAAAAAACCGCTGCACAAAAAAAATGGTCATTACTCCCTTTATTTATAAAATTAAATTTTAAAACAATAATTAAAAATTATGACATCATTTTGTGCACGGTAGCTAAGTTATCGTTATAAGTTTTTTTTATTTATTTAGAGTTCAGTGACTGACTACAAAAAATTGAGAGTTAATCGATTAAAAAATAAGCCGGCTACCTGAACGGGATTTGATTTTATTTTTATTGTATATTGTCCGATTAGAAAAAGGTTAATTTTTATCGTTGACTCCTTTGTTTTATTTTCAATACATGACAATCAATAATATAATTGCAAAATTACACACGTTAATCCTTTTTACCCAACAGAATCTAGGTGACCCGATTTATTTGTGTTGTTATTTACGTTTAATAAAGATTTACGTTTGGATAATAATTTGTCGATTAACAATAGAAATGAGATAAAATTTTCGTAAAATCCTATAGAAAATATAAATGATATAATTGGAATATAATGAAGGAAATGAAATTAATTTAATTTGTTATCTAAAATTTATTTAAAATTAATTATTGCTATGTTACAATAATTTATTTATGTTGTAGACAGAGAGCAGGTATATTCATCTGTTGTAATTGACTTGTGTCAGTCAATTTAAATTTTATAGGAAATTCAACCAAAAATTTAAACAATGAGTTTATAAACGAAGCCATGTTGTCTGTCTTCAGTTATTTAGTTTCAAAATAAATAAATTTAATCGCAATTCTGATTACAAATATAATTCCAATAAAATGTAATTCAAATAAAAATTTACCTAATGACGAATAATTTTGTTTTGTTATCAATCGTTCTGAATGTTTTCTCTTTATCTTTTTTCTTTTAATATTTTTTTTTGTTTTTTTTTTAATATTCAAAAACTTTCTGATTTGGGTTTATAGATTTTAAAGATGGACTGTGAGTGACTATACGTCATCAAGTTGATAAATGTAATTTAGTCTTTACAAACAAAGTTACGTAAATGAAAATGCTATTCGTTATTATATTTATTAAACTTATTAGTTGCGTTGAAAATACTCTGAGCCACTTTTTGATTTAAATCCATCCACTATGATGTCTACCTGCGATAGCATTAATCACCTGAAATAAAATGTTAAATATTTTAATACAAGAAATTTATAATCAAATAATAATATTTTTATTAGAAAATTAACATGCTTCACCAAAGAAACTTAAATCCTGACTTTGATATTCGATTATCACAATTAATTTAGATCCGGCCACACTATGACAACACCGACCAATCTGTGAATTATATGGTCGGCTCGTGCTATATGTTGGTATGTTTATTTAAATATTATAAAAATCTGCTTGTTATGCTGTGTAAATCCTTCTTCGACGAAATTTGTTTACAAAAACAAACTGATTCAAATAAACCAAATTCCTCAAATTTTAATAAAAGTAATTAAAAACATTTTCACTACTTTCCTTTTCCCAAAAATGTCGTGTTGTTTTAATTTAACAAAAAAAAAACTACAAAAATAATGTACCCGAACTTTTTAAAATTGAGACTTTTAATTTTAATTATAAAAAGATTGAAAATTATAGATAAAAACTTTATAAAAAGGAAAAGTGTCATCTTAAAAGTATCTTCATCTTTTGTAATTACTATGTTTAAAAACCAAACCAAACAAAAGTAAAGAAGAAGAAGAATATATTTTTATTTAAAATGAAAAACTTAACGAAAGAAAAAATCTAAAATTTCACTTTCCCTAATTGTTGCGCATGTGTGATGCGAGTGTAATCGCAGGGTTAGCGTTAAATTACGCGTGCACATAGAAAAACGGCAACATTTTTAAAAATTAAAGATAATTTGTTATTTTTCACTTTTTTTGCGTTTTTAAAACAGAAAACTTAAGAGACTTGAACGTCTTCTATTTATTTTTAACGAATAACGTACATCATTTTTTTTTTTTTTGTAATTTTAAACGATTGAGGACATATAATTATATATTATATTTTACTTGTGTTTAGAAAGTAAAATTAGATTTCGATATTATGGCGTCTCTTTTTTTTTCATATTATTTAAAAAAATAATTAGACTGTAACTAAATTGTCGCCTGCGTTTTGTTTTTTTAAGCGTGAATCGTGAGTATGTATAGTTGATAATTTTTTATATAATTATGTTTAAGTTTTTTTTTTTTGTAAAAAATGAAAAGTAAAATTTTTATAAAATGTTGGAATGTTTTGGAACATCCAGATTAAATAAATAAAATTAAATATTTAAAAAATTTGGTTATAATTTTTTTTGTCAAATTTTGTTTATAAGAAATTTAATTAAATTCGTGATTAAAATAAAGTGACAGTTAAAATTGTAGCGTTCAGATACTAATGAAAAGAAATTTAAATAATTGTTGAGTAACTGACAGCGTTAGCGCTTTCATCCGATGTTTTAGTAAGATTTATTGGTGATTTAATTGAAATGTACAAAAGTGACGATTGGAATGTACCTACACCGGTCAATTATTCAATAATCTAAGAAAAACAGAAAATAAAAATAAGGAGTTCAAATAGTGTGCAATTATAAAAAATAAAGATCGAGAGAAAAACAATTTTTACCAAAAAAAAGAAGGAAATCAAACAAATGACACTCAAAAAAAAATGATAGTAAAATGTCACAAAATTGTAGATTAAATCAACCAATATAGTGGTTGTTATCAGTCAATCAAATTATTTTGTAAAACGTTAGTCAATTTTGTTAATCTCACAAATATATTTTGTGAAAAAAATATTGGTTTTATTTACAAAACCACTGTTATTCATAACAATTATTTTGTTAACCGAGTACAAACTCTTTGTATTTTTTTTACATAAATTCTGTAGAAGGAATAAATATTTTGTACCAAAATTACATAGAATTTTGTAATTTATCACAAAAGTTTGTTGACATCTACAAATATTTTGTACCAAAATTACATAGAATTTTGTAATTTATCACAAAAGTTTGTTGACATCTACAAATATTTTGTACCAAAATTACACATAATTTTGTAATTTTTCACAAACTTTTGTTAACATGTACAAATATTTTGTACCAAAATTACACAGAATTTTGTAATTTTTCACAAACTTTTGTTAACATGTACAAATATTTTGTACCAAAATTACACAGAATTTTGTAATTTTTCACAAACGTTGTATGTGAAATTTTACAATATTATGTATAATTTATATAATAATTAAGTATATTATACGAAAATTACGGTATCTATTTTACTATTAAAATTAGTTTTTTAATACTTACTTTAAAAATAATTACGTTACTGAAAAAAATCACTTCACTATATAAATTACTTATAAAATAAACGAAAATATTTTTTTTTACTACTCGTTATTATTAAAAACACTTCACTGTATAAATTAAATACCTATAAAATAAATCAAATAAGAAAAACAATTATTTTAAGAAGATAAAACATATTTATTTCAATTGGAAAAGTATAATTCTTTTTTTTTATCACTAATTATTTTTAATTTTTTTTTTTAATTATCAAAATTATTATTATTTTTATTCAGAAAACAAAATTTTATTTATTTAAATTAGTTCAGTTTAATTTTTAAATTATAATTCATTTATATATATGTACTTATACTTATATGTTTGACATTGGAAGATGTATTTTATTTTAGATCTGAAATTAAGCCAGATATTTTTGAAGTGTTTTTATCTGAATTAGTTGTAAGTTTATAGAAATATCTTTGTACAAACTCCCAAAATATTTCCGATGTAGTCGGATATTGTAAATTAAAAACTTGATATATTTTAAAACAAATATCAATTGATTTTAATAATGTGCAAAGTTTGTAAGTGGTTTTATCGTAATAAACATAGAACTCTGATATAGAATAAGTATTCATATTCCCAACAACAATCACTAATGGTTGGAAAGTAGATTTATTTTTTAAACATTCGTCATTTAGGAATTTTATCTTATCTGGAATTTCCGAAGAATCGTTTACCATTGATATGAATGAATCTTGTGAGTCCTTGATCGAATGTTTCTTTCTGTCTAGTACTCCTTTTCTTCTAGAAATGGTTGGAGGAAGAAGACAGTGAAGTGACATAAAAATAATATAATTTCTATATTCTGAAATAAAAATTGAAGCTATTATATATTCAACAAAAAATACAGGCAAATAAATTATTTATATACCGTCGTTATCAGTATTATTTAACGTTGATAACATTTTTTTTTCATAACTGTCATTTATTCTTGTTTGGATGATTGCCATTATTTTTTTTAAAAATGCTTCCCAATTACCTAATAAATCTTCTCCATTATTTTTAATAAAATTGTAATCAACGTCCACCTGAAAATTAAAAAAATTTCTTAGAATTGGATTTAATTAAAATATACGTTTAGCTTACTAATGTATATCCCAAACTATGCTTATACAATGGCCATGTGTTCAAAATTCCAATAATATTTGGGTCAGTATTATCCATAATAATCTTGCGTCTATAACCAGAGGTCTGCTCCCATTTTTTCAAAACTTCAGGCCAGGGCTCATTGTGATTTTTCAGCCATTCACGAACTTCTTCTGACTCTGCAAAAAGTCTCTTTTAATACTAAACATTTTATTTACAATTTCACTTATTATTATATACCTTCTTTATTAAAGCTTATAGATTCCTTTGGTACTTCCTGTGTTGTTGGTCTCGATTTTGCTTCTCGTGCTGTTCTCGACTTTCGGGCTTGATTTTGAAACCTATCCCATAGTTGACCTTTTGGGCATTTTTTACTTCGCCATTTGTAGTATGTCTCCTGTACAAAAATATCATTGTGATTTGCAATGCTTCAGTCTAACCATTGTTTAAGTATTACCTTTTCTTCTTTGGGAAATAACATAATTATTTCATCCGCAAGATTATCACAAAGCTGTGACGACAAAGGTAGCCCATTGAATATAAAATATTCAACGATGATATGAATCAACGTTTTTCGTTTTTCCCCCAAATTTCCGGTGATTTCGTAATGATGAAGTACGGAGTTCCCATTAGGTGATAATTTGAGAATATCATTTACACTCTAGAATGCACAAATATTGTTAATAAAAAATAGAAATTCTCTATACACTAAAACTTACAATATTTCTGTTAACATTTAAAGTAGTATCATTATTAATATTTGCGCTTGGGACAATTGTTACTGGATCTGCAATGGCTGAGGAAGGGTTGGTGTTAAGCCAATCTGCAACATCATAGTCGGTAACTTTTTGCTACAATAATGAAATTTAGTTTAATATGTATGTATATAAATCAGTTATACTTCATTAGTTAGTTACTTCGTTCCATTTTTTTAATGCAGCTTCAAATAAAATAAAATAACGCCTTTATGTACTTTTTCATCGTATTTAGATATACCATTTATTAAAACTTGATTTACTTCATTATTTATAGTGAACTCTTTTATATTGTTGATTAAATCTAATTCTTTTAAGTATTTCAAATATTTGTATTCTGTATTAATAAATTGAAATGGATACCGACATAAATCTAATAATATTTTAAATTCACTGAAAAGATTTTTATTAAAGTGGTATTGTGTAAAAGAAGTAATACATGCAATAATTGTGGCTAATATATGATTAGTTACGTCTGCTTGAATTATGAATGCATTTTTAGTTGTCATATTGGCAGTTTTTAACATATTAATATTGAACAGAAGGACTGATTCAGTGATGGATTTAAAACATTGATCAATATCAAATTCACGTTTAATATAACTCTGAGATTCTGAATCACAGTCGAAATTACATAGATTAACGTCATTTGGAGTTTCGGTTGGAACTGCATTAAGATCCATTGTACGTTTTAATTGATATGCTACTGATTCTGGTTTAGACATGTGCTTTCTTTTAATATGTTTTTTAAAGACATAAACGTTTCGAAAATTTTGACAGCAATTTGTAACGCTACAGTTATATGTACTATTTGTACCTAGCCCATGGAATATTTTAAAATGATGAAACAAATCATTTAAAATATAAAATAATTCTGTGCAAACAAAACAATGAAACATTTTTTTGAACTTATTCTTACTATTCTATTGTTAAATGATCATTCACAGCCTCTAAGAAAGAGGTAGCAATAGAAAGAGTGTCTTTCTCTATGTCACGTAAACAATAAGCACAATCCTCCCTCGTTGTACCCTAGAAATTAATTTTAATTGGATTTTAAAATTTAACAATTATATATTATAATATATCTTACCAATCTCTTGTGGAAGTATTTATGAAGCGCGAACTCTAATTGAATTTGAACTCCCAAATACCGATCCTCTATAATTGTCTCACAAAGATTAGCAAAATTTGAGGTTCGCAACTCCGACACTGTAACTTTAAACTCTGGATCAAAACAATATTTTTTCTTTATTAATCAACAATAAAATTAATCAAATATTTTCAATTTACCTTTACACTTTTTTAAAATATAAGAAGAAGTTTTACGATCTAACGATAGATTTTTAATTATTTTTTTTACTTCTCGTTTCTTCTTATACTGTTGCACTTTATTTTTCATTTTAGTTAAACGACACTTTTATTGTATATTTTTTTAGGTTTCTAACTTGAACTATAACTTGTGATTGTGATGGATGTAGATTCTATAATGGCGTACCGCGTTCTAACTTCTGAAACACAAGACCTTGTAAAAAAAAAAAATATTCGAAGTAATAGTACAAACTTTAGTAAAATGAATACAAAATTTTGTATAACTTCACAAAAATTAGTAAAATATATACAAAATTTAGTAAAATTAATACAGAATTCTGTATAACTTCACAAAAATTAGTAAAATTTATACAAAATTTTGTACTTTAGAAACAAAATTTTTGTACTTTAAACAAAACTTGTTTAAAATTAAAACGAAATCGCGTCAAATAAATTCAGGAATGAACATGATTCAACGTGAGAGTTTTTGTTTTGGGCCCAACAAAATTTAGTAAAATTAATACAAAATTTTGTATAACATCACGAAATTTTGTACACCTTCACAAATGTTAGTAAAATTAATAGAAAATTTAGCCAAATTAATACAAAATATTGTAATGAAATACAAAATGTTGTACTTCCGAAACAAATTTTTTGTACTATTCAGAAAACGTGTTTAAATTTAAAACAAAATGCCGTTTAATAAATGCCTTATTTTCAGGTATAACAATAATTCTTAATGTAGGAAAATAAAGAATATGTAATGAAAATGCTAAAAAAAAATATTAAAAATATAAAATTTTAAGATTCAGGCATATGGGTACCTGTATCAAATTCTAACATACAAACCAATATGTCAAAAAAATTATTTTTTCTTAATTGTATGCTTTTATATCAATATTATAAAAAATTCTCAAGATATTCGAACTGTCGTGAGATTGGTTACTCAAATACCTTTAACTTCAGCTTGTCTAAATTTAGCTAATTTAGCTTTAAGTGGTATGGCCTTTTTTAGCAGGGTTTTATTCTAAGGATTTAATTTTAGCAGTTGTTTCTTTATCTTATTTTAATTCATATGGAAAGGAGAAAGACACAAAGATATAAAAGTTTTAGTGATTTTTTTCATCTTGTTAAAATTGTATATTAATATACATATAATGTGTATTGATACAAATTACAAAAATACGATACGATAAAACCAAAATTTGGTTTTAATATATAATATCTTTTGTAAAAATGTAACGGTTGTTTATAGAAATTACATAAATCTTGTAGAATAAAACCAAAATTTGGTGTCTAAGGTTTTTTCACGATTTATTTTGTAAACTTCACAATATTATGTTACAGTATTACAAAATTTTGTTCCTTACATTACGAACAAGCTTTACAAAATATTTGTAAGGAAAGATTTTTTCACAAAATGTAACAATTTATTTATTAAATTATTTGTTACTAATATTTACGTTAAAAACACCGCATATTAGTATTTTTATTTGCAAAAACTACAAATTTTGAGTAAAATATACTAAAATGCAAGTATTGTTCACAAAAAAACTGTGTAAAATTTTTTACTATCATTTTTGTGACAAATTTTACTATCATTTTTTTTTCAGTGGACAATCTTTGAAACAGTTGAATAATTTTGTATATTTTGTCTGTTTGGAATCTATCATCGATACTTGAAATTTAAAAGAAAGAAAAAAATGTCAACGAAATTTAAAGCGCTTTTATAGCACGTGATTTGAATTCTCTATAATTTGAACATCTCAATATGCAGTGCTCGAATTGTGTATTTTATAAATAATAAAATTGATTTTCATTAACTATTTATTATTTTTTAATATTGTTACTGATATGAATTTGTATATATATTGTCAAGTAATATTTATATATAATAGTTAGCACTATTGGTAAAAAAAATAGTTATAGAGATTATTAAATATCTAGATTCCAAAATATTAGTAGTATAAGGAGAACCAATTTTTTAAAGCAAGAGAAATTGTGCATTCTACTTGATAAGCTTGCTATATAATAAAAGTATTAAAATATGAATAAGATTATAATTTCAAATAAGGAAAAGTTACTAAAGAATTTCATTAATTTAAAACGAAATCACAATTGATCCAATAATAAACATGTGATTTCATATTATCCCGTATTAACAACTTTGGCTCATTTCACAGAGCAAATTTTCATTCTGCCAATTCTTTAAAATTTTCAATCGTCATTCGGTTTATGATAAACAAAAATAAAAAATAACATCTGATGCCCCTGTTCAATTTTAATTGTCATCGGTTTGTCTCGGATAATCATTCAATGATGATTCCAATCATTATGTTTTTCACTTAAACTTTTTGTATCAAGATGTTGCCAAATTTAAAATTTTTTATTCAAAATTTCACCCCATATAAACAAAAAACACACTATTATCTTATCTCGCTTATCTCTATTCTCGCTTATGATATGACTTAAAAGAAATAAAGTTTTACAGATTAAAACCAAAAATACAAAAACCAGAAAGATAACGACAAAGAAGACTCGCATTTTTAAAACAATAAAAAGAAAGAAAAAAAAATAAAGATCAACTGAAAAACAAAAACAGAACGAATAAATGGAAAACCACAAAAATTGAATTCGTTATTTTAAGAAATAAATAAATTTTTCTTCTTGCTCCTTTTTTTCTTCTTCTGGTCTTTTTTTCAGATTTCTGTTATTCTTTTCCTCTTATTTTAACAAAAAGAAAAAAACAAAAACCAGTAAACTTTATGTTTTTATGTTGACTTTACATAAATTTTGTTCGTTCTCCGTCTGTCTCTGTCTAACTCTATAAGATGCAAAAATTTTCCTTTCTTTTATTTATTTTTTCTAAAATGCACATACAGTACAGACACGCACAAAAATAAACACACACAAAAAAAACATAATACAAACATCCATTTATGTGAATATTGAAAATCTAAGAGGATTCACGTTGATAAAGTTTCCCTTTTTATCTTGCTCTTCAAACAAAAACAAAATATAGGAGACATAATAAAGTAAAAATGATACAAATAAGAACGACAACAACAATGAATAATATATTGAAAAAAGGATGTTAAAGAAGAGAATAGGGAATAAAACGAGGGAGCCAGAAAGAAGAGATGAAAAAGAGAAATCAAAATCTCATAAAGAAAAAAAGAAAAAATCGAAATCGATCCAAATCCAAAATAATAAAAAAAAATTTAAATAACAAAAAAATATAAAACCCTTTTTTTCTTACCTCTTCGTCTTTCTTTTATTTTTGATTTTTTTTTTTTGCCTTCTTTCCATTTTTGTTTTTCTTTATTTTTATGTTTGTGTTGGAGCGGTCAAAATATTATATTGGCGGTTGGCGGTTTTCTTCTCTCATTTATTTTCTTTCTTTCATTCTTTGTTTGTTGTCTTTTTTTTTTCTTATTTTTAAAAAGTTTGACATTACTGTCCCCCATATATCGCACTGTATTTATTTTATTTGTAACTCAGGCAGGTTTATTATACCAGATGTGGAGTTGGGCAATCTAAAAATCTACTGATATTTTTGTAAAATTTACGTCAATTTGAATCTCGTCTTGGATCACTTGACGGTTTGAATTACCTTGAATTTAACACATTATTTTATTGATTTTATTTTTAATAAAATCATGAGTTTGATAAGACCAGTTTTATTGTCAAATATAAATTTTATTTTGCATAATCAAAAAATATTTGGGATTAACAAAATTGAACATTACAGTACATTGTAATTGTGATTAATAAATACACTGATAAGTTAATTAATTAATTATTAGTTTAATGAAAAGTCCTGAAGATGAGAACTTAATTCTTGAAAAGTACTTCGATATTTTAATAAACAGCTATGGAATATATTGTTTTTATTCAAATTAAATTATCTGAGAATTACACTGTATATTTATTACTATACACCTCCGGTAAGATATTGATGAGATTTTATTTAAATTAATCAAAATAATCAGAAAAAATGTAAATTCAGAATAATATCCTCAAGAATATAACCTGATTCTTTTGGAGTAATTAAACAAGCATCTTGTTTCTTATTTGACTTTCACATAATATATTTATATGATTATTACACCTTTCTCTCGGTATATCTTCTTCACTATTTTTCTGTAAGTAAACTTTTGCATTAAAATTAAGTACAATTTTGAAAAAAATAAGACGACAGAAAAATAAAAGAACAGAAAACAAAATACTTTATTTGTTTCATAACAAATCCTTTGCAAAAAAATAAAAGACAAAGAAAGAGAAAGATAATAAGAGAAAAAGAAAGAAACACATTCAATATTGTTATTATTTGTCTTCACTTTTTTTATAAAAAAACCAACAACAACTTAAAAGTAAAGTTCTGTGTATATAGAGTTTTAGACGAACAAAAAGAAAACAAAAAGCAATTGAATGCAACAAACTAGAAAACTTTATTGAACTAATTGGAATTACACAAAATAATTAACGATATACCAACAAGACGAAAAGAAAAAAAAAAAACTGGAATCTGATCATAATGAAAGAAAAAAAAACCAATATTTTGTTCTTTTTTCTCTTGTTTTTTTTATGATCTTTTCGTTTTTGTTGTATCTTTGCTTCTGTTTAACTTTAATTTACACACTTTGCCGCTACACTACAATGAAATATAAAAATAAAGCTAAAACCAAAATTGATAAAGCAGGAGAAAGGAGAACACGATTATTTGATTTGCTGCATTTTAAATGCAGTTTTTCAAATAAAAGTGCTTCCTGTTTTTTCACCAACTCTGAATACCAAAATTTACAAGCCAAATAAACGACTAAAATTATAGAAATTCAATGTTCAACTGCATTTTATTACATTAGACACAAGTAGATGATTAGTTGAAGTTTGCAGAACAAATTCTTCATTTTTAAATAATAAAAAAATAAACCCAAAATAAAATAGGAATAATTAAAACAATAGAATTCTAGAATATATTGTTGTATTTTCTTTATTTATTGAAGAAGAAGCAACAAAAAATAGGCCATTGTATGGAAATTACAAAATCTTTAATTTTTTTTAGTTTTTTATCAAAAAAAAAACAAGGAAAGAAAGGAAATCTAGAAAAAAAGAGTTAAGGAAATGACAGAAAATCATTTAATATAACAATAATAAGTAATATAATGGATAAACAGAAAATATAATTTTGATTTGTTTTAAATTTAGTAAAACTATTAAATTTATCTTTTTTTTTTATAAAATGTTTAAAATAACTAATTGGTCCTATAACGAATAAAAATAATTTTTAAAATAATAAACTCAACAATAAAAAACTATTAACAATTTAGAACATTATTTTTGTTTTTCCTACTAGAATTTTAGAAAACATTAAATTACGTATTTTAATTTTAACAAAGCTAAAGAAAACAAGTCACCATTTAAAACCATACTTAAAAAAAGGAACAACAATAACATTTATGTGTCTCCACTAAAAACATTTTTTTGTGCCATCTATTGTCTAATAGATTAGGTACAAAAAATACAATAAACATTTATCCTCCAAAGTTTGAGTAGAGAAATTCACTTCTCAAATAAACGCTACAACTAAAAACAATAATAAATAATATTGAATCTAGAATAGGCCATCTGTCTCAAGTGCAGAGAAATATAAATTTAGTAATGTTCTGAAATTCTAAACATTTCTTTCTGAAATAATAATAATTTCAACTGTTTTCGTTTGAAACTAAATTTATGTGTACAATTTTATAAATTGAAAATTAATTATTCTAAATTTTTAAGATTAAAAATACTAAACAAACAATTGTTTAACTGTTTGTTATGGAATCTACGTATATATGTATATATATATATATTTTAGTTTTTAGTTTATATTTTAGTTTATATCCATTTTAATCTTTTTCAATACCAACGATAAAACCTTTAGCTGTTAAGACACCACGACATTTAACATGTACTTGATAGCGTGTGGTCCACATTGGATGAAATTCATCCATATTTAATTCATTCAATGTTGATTTTGTCAAAATTTCTAAAAAATTGAATAAAAGGGAAAATTAAAAAAAAAAATTAAATTGAAAATGTTTATCAAAATTATACCTTCTGGATCACTGTGCGTTAATAATTGGATATCATGTTTATTACAAAATTCTTGTAAAGGTGGTGGCACAACACAACATGTACTTAAGTTTATTTGTGCAATTGTCGGAAATACTTTACAACCTGAATATAGCTCTTTTAAAGAATCACAATCTAAATCAGCAATACCAAGTTGTTCAATCTGACAATAAACAATAAAACATTACTAAAATTGGTACTTTAAATTTTTCTTTATCTGAAAAATATGTTATTCGTTATCAAAATACTTACTGGAATAACAAACAATAATAATAATTGTAAATAATATACAAGGTTATTACAAAAATAGAATATTTAAAACTGATAGACTAAATTCAATTCTAAGAATACATTAAAACCAGCTTTTAGAAAAGTCATTTAACTAAAATAATATTCTTTTATAAATGTTTACCTTTTTATCCAGTGAATATTGTTCTAATGTTTTCCATAATTTTTGAAGATTACTTAATGCATTATTATCACCTCCACCCCATTCAATAACACCTTCTTTGCTATCACCATTTGTAACAATAGAATGAATCTCTTCCTTTTCTTCATCACCTTCTTCATTACCGCTTACACCATTTCCATTCACTTGAACACCATTTGTTGTTGTTTTTTGATATAATTTAGGGTGATAGGCCAATATTAAATTATCCAAAAAATCAACATTTAATAAACGTAAAATATTATCAATTGCATTTTTTAAATTTGTTTCTGTATGTTTTATATTATTTAGAAATATTTTAGCACCAATTTTTATATTTTTACGTTCATTTTCTGTTATTTTCTCTATTAAATCATCATTTGAACGAATTAATTCAATTGTTTTATCGGCTTTATTTATTATTAATTCATTTGTTGTTGTTTCATTTTTTATTATTGTTGATTTTAAACAATCAATGAACTGAAAAAAAATTAAAAAAAAATCATTATTTTATTGAAAAAACAAAACAATTGAAAATGAAAAAAATATACACACACGACTTTAATTGAACAAATAAATAGGATACGTTAGATCTGAGTGTAGTGGTATTTTATTTCAAGACTTATTTTGTTATTAATAAAGGAAATTCGATACTTATAAATAAAGGATAAAGGTGCTTAATAGTTCCGATCATTCAGTTGTTTTTATGCTCATGTCCTACATATTTATCGTATTATGATACTAAATAGGCGTCTCCGTGAATTGCTGTTTTATTATAAAATTAAAATAATCTTTCAATGTACTTTAAATGTTTTGTTTCATAGAGAATTTTAATCTCTATAAAAATTTTGTCAATAAATTAATGAGTACAAATATACTCTCACATTTTTCATTTATTTAAATCAACGTTAATCCACTTAAAACCACTATACACCTGAGACTCCTCCTCAATCAAGCTAAAAACAATTTACTTAATTAAATGAATCATGTATAAATTTCTAATGTTAACTTGTGGGAATTTACCCTTTTTTTTTTACAATTTTCAACAACAAAAAATAGTCGGGGAAAAAAAAGAAGTAAAATAACAAAATTCGTGTTTTACCTTGATTTCAATAACATTAATTCAAATAAATAAAGTCAACCAATAATAATTTTATTTTAAGCTTGCTTTTTCCTAAAGAAGATTTGAAATGCGTAAATTAGGTGACTAATATTTTAAAATGAGAGAAAGACAGGTTTCTATTAACACAAATTTTGATTAAAGTGAGAAAAGAAACACACACAGATTATTACAAAATTAATATTAATGAAGGACAGAAAGTGAAATGATTTTGGGTTTGGCTAAATTTAAGGATTGTCTCTGTTTTGTATTAATCTGTTAATTAGGTAATAAAAAGGAATCAAAAACAGTTTGACGAGGGGTCCCAATTATTTTAAATATAAATTAGAATTTTATTGATTTTCATCTGAATCTGTTTGTTTCAATTTAAATAAAAAAAGACCAGGCAGTTTTAATTCAATTTTGTGTTTGGTTTAAAAAAGAGTTCCGAGTTTGGATTGCATTATAATAGTAGATCCCGCCTATTTAATCTAATCTATAAATGACAACATGAAAAATAATCTAATACGCATTAAATTATGCGTATTTCCAAATTAACTTAAAAAAAAAGAATGTATACATTAAACTAAATAATAAAGTGTCATTGAATCTAGTCTAGAGCTTTGACATTTTACACAAATGTTTCCTTAAAAAACCTTTTAAAAGTAAACGACAGTAAACGTATGGACAAACGAAAATAGTTTCCTTCTTTTCGATAAAATAAAAAAGAAAACTTTGAACGATTATTGAATTTTTTTTTTTTGCTTTTATTAAAATATTTCTTAGAATTTTCTATTCAAAATATTATTTTTAAAATTAAAGATTTTCTTTTCATTTTATTTTTGTATAAAATTTTTAAAATTTGAATAAAGCATTTTTGATTTGTATTTTAACGATGATGGAAAATTGTTGACATAAAAATCGAAAATACATTATCACAATATTTTTAAGAAATTGGAGAATAACGCAAAGAAGATGACGTCAATTAAAGATTTTTTTTTAAGAAAAAAAAAAGTAAATAATTTTTTAAAAATAAAACAGATGTTAAAGAGTTAAATGGAATTTATTTATGAAAACTTAAGTGACCTACTGTTTAAATTTTCAATGCACTTTAAAACTAAGAAATTCTATTCTTAAAATATTTGTGTTTGGATTTCTTAAAAGTGAAAATTTGTTGGTTGAATTTAATTTATGTTTGCTTACATTTGTTTTTAATTTTCTTCTTTTGGCCATTATTTAATTATTCTATTATTCTAAGAATTTTCTGGAACAAAAAGAAGAAGTTAATTTCGAGGGGTTAAACACTGTGTGAATATTTTTGAGTTGATAACTCCTCGGCTGATTTAACTATTTAGTTCTTGAATTATACACAATAAAATCATGTGTTTCTAATTCTAATGTGTGATGTGATTTGATTGATAACTAACTTATAATGATACGCTAACTGACGTTAAAAATGAGTTTAAGATTTGTTTAAAGATTCTTTGATAAGTTTTCAAGAATTTGTTATAAATAATTCGTCTCGTAAATTTAATTATTTGATACAAATTTAAAGAATTTTTTTCCCTTCATTTGCGTTAATTGTTTATAGATTTACAATTTTGTCATAAAAGAAAAGAAAATACAAAAAATAGAGAAAAAATGCAAATAATTCATCATCAAAAATAAAATAAAAAAAATAAAACAAAAGAAGAAGCATAAATTATGTAAGAAAACATATTTTTAATTTAAAAATTAAATTTTCATTAAAGAAACCAAAAAAAAACCAGAAAAAACTAAAAATAACAAAACACGTTACAACAATTTTATTTAATTAATTGTTGTTTTTATTTTTTGACAGAATTTTAAATGTAAAAAAAAAATTATTGGCATTATGAAAAATGTAATTGGTATGAAATCACGTGTTAAATGTTTTATTTATTTATTTAACGTTGTTTGTTAGTTTTAGAAAACGTTTTGTTTAATTTCATTAAATAAATAAAATACAGAGATTTTCTTCTTTTTCTTCTCTTAATATACACACGAGTCAAATTGGCAACATTTACACGAATTTGTTTTCTTTTTTTTTTTATTATTATTTATTTGTTTTTCTTAGTCAGTTTTGAGTTACTTGTCATTAGGTACAGAAATAAAAGTCATAACACCTGGTGTTCTGTATGTCAGAAATTTATGATCTATTCTATAGAACGAGATGAGACAAGATAAATTTACGAATGAATGATTAGAATTTTATGGCGATTAAGGAAATTGCAAGTGTTCTCTCTTCACAATAAGGATTACATAAGGTATCACCTCTTTATATTCCGTAAAGAGATTTTTCTGTTATACTTAATTAACTAAAAATTGTGAAAATTTGGAAAAATAAGGAAAAAATCCAATAGAAAATATTTATATGAGCTTCTTATGAATTTTGGCTTCACGTTTTATTCCAAATTCATATCCGATTCTTGGCATTTAATTTTACAAAATTCATATAAATAATTGATTGTCTCAACAACTCTCATTCTATTCCAATAGAAAACCCACTCAACACTTTAAAAACGCAGATTGTTTTACTATGGTCGGTTTGGCAGAATATTTAATGCAGGCAAAAAAAAAATTAAAAATGTGAAAATAAGTGAAATAAGAACGAATTAACATGAGTTTACGGCCCACACACAAATGTAGACACGTATAAAGAACAGCTGTTCTGCTGAAAAGAATTCTGTTCTGATGTAATAATAATAATTGTTTAATTTAATTTTAATAAAATTTAAGACTTGCATAAGTCCCGCATACATTTTTGTTGATAAATCATATCTAGATATTGGAACATGTGATGTAGAAAAAGAAAATCAAAATAAGAACTAATTATTTACAAAATGAGTTCAGAAGTTAATTTTAACCTTTTTAATTTAATTTGAATTTATTTAAATTCTCTCATCAAAAATACATTCAACGTTCAGTGAAAACCGGCTTTTTATTTTTAAATATATTTTTGAATACCGACATTAATTATAGTAAATAAAATTGTTATTATATCACCAATCATAAAATGAGATGGCACTATATCTTTATCATTTTTTAAGTAAACGCTTTTTCATTATAATTTTAATTTCCAGTAACTCAAATCCAAGTCAAATTAATTTATTTTGATTTGTAGAAAATTGTTCCAGAACAATAAATTTTTTAATGTGTAACAGCCTGCAAGGTTTATATAATTTTTAATAATTAATAAAAAAAACTCAAAAACTAATACAAACTTCTTTTAAAAAGAAAAAAATATTTTCTTAAGCGAACATAAAAAAACCCAAAAAAATCCTCCAAAAATAAACAATGACAAGTAGTTTTTTTCTCTTATCGATGACGTCATTATGAATAACATTTTTATTATTAATAATATATAATAAATAGATGTGTGTAGAACGTATGTAAGGTGGTGTGAGATAATGTACATGGAAAATGAAAAAATTATTGCGCAATTCTTTAATGAAGTGAAGTTTTTATTATTTTCTTTAAAGGTAAAGAAAACATACTTACTCATTTGTTTTAATTAGGAAAATTATTACATTCGTTCATACTATAAAATATATGAAAATATATTGGAATATTTCCAAATCAATAAAAGATTAATTTTGATCTAATTTTAGAAACACCGGGATTAATCACAAAAATCAATAATATGTTAATATTTACCTCTTCAGTTGGTTTTTGTCCTGTTTTCTTGATAACATTTAAAACATTCCCAGTGCTGATTATAACAGCATTTACATTATTTTTTAACACTTCTGTTGTTAACATTTTTTCACAGTTTCTTTTTTTTCTCTTTAATAAAATTAAACAAAAATATTAAAAATACCAAAAACAATCTTAAATATATAAAATCAGTAGTAATCACTCGCAATAAAATTTTTGTAATACTTATTGTATTTATTATAAAATACTGAATAGTTAGTTATACAATATGCCAAAGGAATGAAAGTTAAAAAACGAATGGCTTAATTTATAACCTCACACCTCATTGCAGAAATGACAAATTCAACGTACTGTCATAATCACAAAAAAAGAAAAACAAAATATATTTTACGTTGTTGCCAATTTGTGTTCTACACTTTTTAAATTCTGCCAAACAGACATTTTATACCATTCATGTTAAACATATACAAAAGCTGTGTTCTTTCTAAAATTATACTACACTAGGCTAGCGTAAATTTACAATAAAATGAAATTTCTCTTTTAAATAGTATTTTTATTAAAAAATTCACTTTTAAAAATTCCAAAATATAAAGGTAAAACAAATAAATAGTGAGAATGTTAAAAAGTGTAAGTTAATTTGGTAAAATCTACAATAAATCGATCAAATTCCTTAAGCCAATTAAATTGGTGTAACTATAGTCTTTTCAGTAAAATCTTTTTATAGTTATTACGCTATACTAGCGTTTGAAACCTCACACATATAATTTATAATTATAATTACGCCTTATTACATTATTTAATTATTATCACAGAATAAAATACATATTGTAAACTTCATGGATTATGCTCATTTTTGTAGCGTTGCATTTTTTTACACGTAATTACTGAACAGTACACCATTTTATTGTTTTGTTTTGTTTAATTTCACTTAACTTTAATTTAGCTTTATATTTTAACTCTTACACATAAACACATATGTTTTGTCTCTATCCGCCTCGCGTCAAAATGTATCGCTCTTTCTCACCTATCCGTTTGTTCAACTAACGAAAAATGGTTTGGTAGTGAATTTTTGTTAGTTGAACTAACGTTCGAAAATTGTCGCACTTTAACTAGAGATTTCAGTTCAGTGATTTTGGAGAAAATAATGGCGCTGAAAGTTAAGTGGTAGATAGCTTAACTATGAAAATGTTATAAAAAACAACAAAAATAATAAATAAAATAAAAATTATTCTAATTAAACAAAATTAAATTAAATTAAAATAAAAATGTGAAAATTGTGATTTTTATTTTTAAATCATTTTTTAATAATAAATATAAGTAAAAAATTTAAAAATAATGATTAAAAGGAAAAATTTTGATTGAAATTTGGAGAACCTAACGTTATTTAACTAAAGTCTACACGTTAGATAGTTAACTATATTGCGGTTTCAGTGTTAAAACGTCAAAAAAAAATGGTTTGGTATATGACGTGAACGCGAACTTAAACGAAAATAGAACAGCTGTCAAACATATCTTAAATTAATTGTTGATGGGTTGATGGTATAAAATAATTGAATGGACGGCATCGAAGACTGAAATTACAAAAACCAAATGTATATGTAACTGCTAATAGGGTTAGCAAAAAACAAAATATTTGTGTTTTTAAGGTTAGGATATCTGGATTATCTAAAAATCAAAGAAAATATTTTTTTGTTATCACGTTTTTATTCTAGTTATATTTGAAAACTAAAATAAAAATGTCCATACCCGTTATTTCGTTAAAAGTGCAAAATAAAACCTTGGGAGCCCGTAAAAAAACGAAAGCAGCAAAATTTTGCTTGTCACAACCATTTTCAAATTACAAGTAAATTCATATAAACATAAAATGCATGTGAATTAACTAATGATAAACCTTTATAGACCCGAAATTACATACGCAGAAACAGAAGAATTGAAAACGATATTAAAGAAGTAAGATATGGGAGAATTTTTTATAAATATTTAATTTATTCTTTGGTTATTTTCTAGCATTAAAGTTTCTAAGGAAAGCAAAAAGTGTGCACAAAAGGTCCCGTCAGAAGAAATAGCCAAAAAGTAAGTCATAATAAAAATACATACACTAAAAATTTATTGTATATTGTTGCAATAATTATCTTTATTTTCTTACAGAAAATGGGTTTCTTTTGGATTTAATTCTGTAATAAGTTGTATGAAAACTTCTAGAGCTGAATCTGTTTTAATATCAAGTGAATTTAAATCATATTTCATAACTAGTAAAATAATTATTCTTGGCATAGCAAATAATCTTAACATAAAAATATTATGTGTACCAAATTTAAGTGAAATCTGTAAAAGTATTTTTGGTATACCATCTTGTTTTACATTATGTTTATTGAACCAATTGGATGAAGATAATCCTTATAATGGTTTACATAATTGGATTTGTCAAACATTTCAAAAATATCCAATCCCTTATTTAATATTAGAACGATTTAGAAGGACCAAAAACAATAATAATTCTTTAAAAGCAGATAAACAAAAAACACAATTGACTGATATTGAAATGATTGATTTTAATCAATTATATTTAAAAAGATCAAATGAAAACCAACGCCAATTCATACCCGCTGATACTGTTTTTGTAAAAACGGGATCTGTAAAACTTGAATCGCTTGACTTTATATCATTAAATGAAAAAGGAAAAATTAAGCAAAATAACTCATCTCGTATTGAAAAAACTTTTATGAGTTTTGAAAATCTTTTATTACCTGGACAAAAATTAAATAAGAAAAAACGTAAAATAGATGGAGGAAATAAAAAAAAAAAAAAATCAGCTAATTATGTTCAATTGACTGTTAATAAAATTCAAGGTAATCCAAATAAAATTAAGAAGAAGAAAAAGAAAAATTAAATTTATTCAGGATAATTTTATATTTGTTTATTAAATAAAAATTTACATCAATAAAATTGTTTTTTAAATATTTCAATTTTTTCATACCATCAATTAACGACATTTAACATAGAATTAATTAATCTCATCGATATTCTTTGCAACTGTTTATAGAGGTTCGATTACTTCATATGGCAAAATATTTCCAATAAAAAGTAAATAAGACATGCACTGTGTTATGCTTAGTTTTGCTCCTTTTTCAGCTAATAATTTCACTATGCCTGTGTCACATGAGTTGAGAGCAGAAATCAATGCTGTTCTACCACTCCTAGTTTTTGCATTAACATCAGCACCTGCTTCTAATAAAACTTGAACAATGTCAATATACTTGAAATCTGATGCAAAAATTAATGAAGTTTCATTTCCCCTATAACGACATTCAATATCAGCACCAATTCTAATAAGTACCTTGACTCTTTTTAATTTATTCTGTAAAACAGCAGTCAAGAGTGGTGATGCTTCATCATCATAAATGACATTTCTAGTAGTGTTATGTGGTACGTCTTTAATTGCTAAGTGACATAATGCTGTCTGGGTAGCTTGCAAAATATTTTCTGTTGGTTCCAAATAACTATTATCTATAGCATCCTTTTCCATTAATAACTTAATGAGTTTTAATTTTTCCATTTTAAAAGTATCAAAATTTCCAGAAATCAAACGATCAACATGGTTAATGTTAAATGTCGCACCATATTGCAACAACAGACGAATAATAAAACTATTTTTAAGTTTTAGAGCAATCATCAAAGGAGTAAAATTGTAAAAATCCAAGACATTTGGATCAGCACCATTACGAAAAAGAATCATAATTATATTACGATTATTATATTCTGTGGCTAAATGAAGTGCAGTTTTATTATTGTCTGAAGATGGACCGTTAATCAATGCTCCATGCACAATACAATATATCAGAGTTTTAAAATCTCCATCTCTAGCGGCTGCATGAAATGTATTCAACTGTTGCATGTTGTTCTAAAATTAATAAAAAAATAAAACAAAATGAAGTCAATATTTGTGGAGGAATAATAACAATTTATATTTTGATTAATAAATAAAATTCGTCATCATAAATTCTTTAAATTATTGTTTAATAAATTAAATATTTAATTCAAATAAAATGTTAAATTTGATTTTGATTTTTCTTATAATTTAATAACAGTTACTAAATAATTAATTTCAGTTTTCTAATACATATTAATAATAAATATACGTCTCCCAAAACTAGAAACTAGTTTATATCGAAAATCTCTTATTATATTTTCTTGGTTTAAGAGAAATAATGATGAATTATTAACACTTTCAATCAATAGTTAAATTAATAAAATAATTTACAGATTTATTTGTCATTTCATTAGTTTCTGTTTAATGAGAATATATTAATTTTTATTTATAAATATTTGTACGTCCATCTAGATTAGGACGATAATCTTCTATCTAGATATAAATATGGACCAATTTAATGAACTATTGAAACTTTTAGACTTTTTTTGGTCCAGCGATATTTGCTCCGAACGAGACTTAGTTCCACCGTGATTTTGGCCACCAAGAATTACTCACACCGGGAAATGGTACAGAATACTTATTAAAAATTCATAAATCTTTTAATGTTCATATAATTAATATAGTAGTGAATATTTACGTATATAGAATATATGTTTTCGATAAATGCATAACACCGGAGGAACGCATAATTGCTTCGTCGTAATCGACTAACCCTAGTAATGGAAAATTTTCAAATTCAACTTTTTTTATTTTTAAAAGACACAATTGAAAGAAAATTTCCATATTTTTTTTCTCACATAGAATGACCCTAGGGCAACTAATTTGTACTAACAAAAGGTCAAATTAGGGGTTATTGCAACTTTCATCCCCAAAAAAGTTGTAAAAAAACCCTGTCAGTCTGGGCTCCGTCCGCCCGACCGGACTCCGTATTTGAATGAAATTAGTATTTTTTTTGGTCCCCAATAGAAGTCTATTGATTTGAGGTGTGATTGGGGCACGGGGTGGAGCACCCCCCATATAAAGGTTTTGGAAAAAATCAGGTTTTCGAGGATTGCGACAACTGCTTGCAATGATATTTTGGGATTAGTATATCAATGGTCCAGAATAAAACTGTGTTGATTTGGGAAAGGGGGGACAGATGTAAGTGGAGCACCCCCCATACAATTTTTCTGGAAAAAATCAGTTTTTTAAGAACATGTGAACTGATTTCAATGAAATTTTGGAATTTGCATTTTATTGGTCCAATAATAGCAGTGTAATGATTTTGGGGGATCAGTGCACGGGGTGGAGCATAACATTCGACGAAGCATACAGCCATAGTTGCCTGTCGTTTTTATATTTATTTTCACGAAAAGTTTTAAAAAAATTTTTTAAGTAAAATGACGGCATAAATTTCATTTTTAATGTTTTTTCTTTCTATCGTTCTTAAATGCAAAACAATAATTAAATAATTGCGCTAATTAGCAACAATAACATAAAAGAGTGTTGAATTAAAATAATAATATCAATTTTTTTAATTTTAGAATATTGTAATGATAACCACTGATTAGGTACATCGCACTAATTTACATTCAACTTTTATTTCAACGTTAATTGAAATTAATTTTACAAATTTAACGATGAAACAAAATCAAAGATTTTTTACATTTAATGGCAAATAAATTCAAATGTGATTCAAAGTATAGAATTTAAAGTTTAAACAACGGATGCTAATAATTTATATAAAATATTAGAAGTTCAGCAAAATATTTTATTTAAAGGATTATATGCATTCTTTAAATAAAATATTGACAGGAACGCGCTAACCCCAAGGCAGCTAACAAAAGGCATCTGCTAAATTTAAGGGCCCATAATTTCCTTTTTCCTAATTTTACATTATTATTAGAAATTTTTACATGTTTTGAATGTACTATAAATAATAATATCTATATTTTTATAAATATATTCTTACAAAATCATAATATTAACATTAATAATTGTTATGAATTATGATAACGCTGCAAAACTTAATTAAAGAACATAGTCCTTCCAAATATAGTTTGTAATGCCTCTGCTGAAAATTGTTTAGAAGTAACTGTTTTTTTTAATAGATATTGTTCAAGAAATTTGTATTTTTTTTCCGCTTGGGAATATTTTGCAAAACTGTTGCGACAAAAATAATTTAACAATAAAACCACTATCAAATACAAGATGGTCAGCACGAGCTGATGCAATCAAAGCGTTGAGAGAGAATTATAATAACACGAGTTGAAAGCTTTGGAATATTTTTTAATAGTGTATCAGTGGTTCGAGCAGAAGGAATCGGAATTTGAATTCGCGTTATTGTATGTATTTGCAATAAAATATTATCACGCTTAAATGCGGTTAGTAAATCGTCACAATCATCCACAGAATCATTAAAAACAGCATCCGAAAAGTTAGAATTTTTATTTGAAAAAAATAATATTATTTCAACATTTCTAAACGTCGAAATAATTTTGAGATTATTCTAGTCTTACCTATAAGCAATGCTGAAGTTGAGCGATCTTTTTCTATTCTTAAAATAATTAACAATTATTTGCGAAGGTAAATTAAATCATCTTGCAATACTTTAGAAAAAGAGTACAAAAAGCGAATGGAATATGACGAAATTATTAGTAAATTTATTGAACTCAAAGTTCGAAAAATAAAAATTTAATTTGTGTTAATTACAACTTGTAATACCTTTTCTTATTTTGTTTTGTTTTATGTAGGATATAATAATTAATAATATACTTTTTCATAAATTCCGTAATTTTCTTTAAATTTTTCACATTATGTCGAAACGCGGCCCTGATCATTCACAATTAGAATAATGATAACTATAATAAAAATTAAAATGAATAGATATTTAACTAAATTCAAATTCAACTTATTTCAACTGATGTTTGGATTCAGCTATCTCACCATAACAGCTGGATATATTCCATGGAAGAAGCCCAGACTATGGATATAATAGTGGACTAAACGCTTCCTTCCTACCTTCAAAACTTAAGAGAAGAGTTCCATAAGCAGAAAGAAAACAACATTATAAAGAAGTAGAAGAACTCAAAACTGCAATACAACAGTAAAAGGATCAAGAAACCTTTCCGAAAGCTACACACCATGACGTACATCAGTATGTGATCTCATACTCTGCTTTGATACTAACAATTCTTTTGGGGATAGCATATACTGTTCGCCGAATATATCTTTCAAGTCATTGTATTAATTATTAAAATAAAATCTTATTTTGATTTATGAGAAATTCGGTTTTTTTTTATTAATTTTTTCATATTTATAAGGAAAATAAATGCTTAATTAAAAATTGAATTTAAACTTTTTTTCATGCGACTCTATATTTTTTTTTTTATATTTTATGTTTGGTACCATAAGAAAGAGGAATCCTAACACATATTTATTTTTTTATATGTTTGGTATCATAAGAAAGAGGAATCCTAACACTGTAATGGAAAGATCAAATGAGAATAAATCTTTAATATTTTGTTGTAACGTTCTAATTTAAATATGTTAAGCTTTTCATTATTAATATCGAAAGGTAGGTACCTATATATATAATTGTTAGTAATGACTAATGTATGTCTATTTTGGCTTCATACAGAATGAATAATTATATACTATTTAATCAAATTAAATACTTGATTGCGAATCAACATAGAATAATAATTCCTATATACCTAATAAAACTTTAACTATTTAATTGAATTTAAATATTAACAATGTTGATGTAAAATTTTTATTATAACGACTTTCAAAATCGACACCATAATGAATTAGCATCTTAACAAATAATTGCATTATGTGGTTCGGTGTCCTTATTTGATTTTGTGCTCAAAGCTAATTAATTTTAAATGGCTAAACATCAGATAACAACTTATTTGTTATTTCCACATTTCAGATTAGTTTAACTAGTACTGCTTGTTTTTTTAAAATAAATAAATGTTGATGTTTTATCAAATCGGAAAATTCTAGGGTTTTTAAATTTTCAACACAAATTAATTCAAAATTTTTATTTGTTGGTATACAAAATTTATTTGAACGTAATCTCATAACAAAACTGAACTTATTTTATTAGAATAATCTTATTTAATGGACATCTTATCTATCTCACAGTTTTTGATTCAAGGCACTTGACAAAATATAATTTTATAAAAACAGATTCTTTAAAAATGTAATATTCTTAATAAAAAAAAAAAATATGCATTTTGTGTTACACAAAATATTTTAAATTAAATATAAATTAAGGACTTACATATTATTATAAATAATCTGCTATAACAGTCACAAATAACTATATATTTTAATTGCAATTAATTTTATTCACTTTCTTTTGAGAACAACTCAGTTCTAATAGATTTACTGTTTGTATAAAATGTAAATAAAAAACGATTCTTGCACAAAATCTAAGTTATAAATGAATTAGATCCAATAAGACACCTTGCTTATGTTGAAAATTTTTAATGCAACAATTTAATAAAAATATCTTTCGTGTTAAACGAGACGAAAGCCGAACCGGATGTTTTTTTGTTAAATTTCTAGCCGATTTTATAATATATTGATTTTGGAAACTCTGAAATTAATATTAAAGGACGCAAACGCCAATTATGTTTTTATCAGGAATTGAGAGAAACTGTATTCTGATCATTTTTTTAATGATAAATTATATTTTATTTTTATAAATACCATATTTGCTACATTCCTAGTATATAGAATAATACTAAATTTTATAAATTAAATATAATAAATTACGAGAGTTTGAGTCTAACTACAATACATCCGATGTCATTTAAGTCATAATGCTTTGCGCTTAATTCCCATGTTTTTTTGTAATGCTGACCAAAAATGTCGTTTGAGGCGTTTGTGTATTTGTAAATGAAAAACTAGGATTACCGCCTTTTATTTTGTTATACGAAAGTTACTTTGAAAAGAGTGTCTTAATAAATTTTCACTATATATGGAATAACTTCTGTACACACCTCAATTAGGCTAAATCTATAAAATCAAAGTTCAGTAGCAGTTTCTAAAAATACCATTTTAATCACTTAGCAACTATTCGTTCCTTGTTAAAATATTCCTTATTTCTACATTCCAAGAACTGTTTATAATAACGTTACGACGTTCATTAAACGTCATAAGTATTGATTTTATTAGTAACATATTATTTATTTGTATTATTTGTATTAATATTTACTTTATGTTTCAAAGAGCAGAGATACATTATTAGAATCGTATTCCGAATCTAAAGTGCAGTGAAACTCGGTTTGCGCCAATTTGAAAAAAAAATTATCTAAAAAATGCCGTTGATATAATAATGATAAATTGAAAAGTAATTAATTACTTCAAATAAGTGGCATTCTTATGGATTTTATTTCTACAAATTCTTTAACAAGGTTATCATAATCTAAAGATTCATCACCGGAAGAGTTAACAGCAAGGTTTGTGAAGAGATAACAATATTTGGGAAAGTCGTCGTGAAATCATTTTTGGACACAAAATTTTAAACATAGCATTGATTTCTTGGGGTAATACTTTCGATAAATTCAGCCATTCCTCGCATAATTCTTGTCCATCAATTTTTGACTTTATTTTTTAAAAATAAATTTAAAAAAAAATTAGATTTGTAATTCTCTTTAATTCCTTTAATTTAAAAATTTTGTAGAGAAATTGAATTTCTTTTATTTTGTTCGTAACTTAGGGAACACATTAATTGATGAGATCGTTGTATTAAAAATAAATTAAAAAAAAAATTAGATTTGTAATTCTCTTTAGGATCTATAATTGGCTCATCTATTCCTTTAATGAGTTAAATATTTATAAGTTAAGGGCCAAATTTTATCTTGCCGCCTTGTGCGCTCGTTCCATACCCTAGTTATAACGAACCTTCAAGACATGAAAAAATTTTTTAAACGTAAAGATAATTGTTAAATAAATTAACAAGCTTTCTTATTATTTACTAAAAGTTATATATCTTCAATTTGAGCTATTGATTTTCTTTTATGCAAGCCATTATAATGACTAATATACATATACAATTAAAAAAAACAAACTCAAGTTATTCAGACTAACATATAAACATTTCCACTCCTTGTCATAAAACACTGCACATAAAACACTGTACAGTAAAAACAAGAAAAAAAAAAATTATATTGCAATTCTACTGTTATGCAAAAAAAAAAAACAAATCAAGTAAAAGGCGAATTTAAAAAAGGATAATTAATTCTCAAAATTATAGATGATACATATCTACACAGTTGTATGTTACACAGTTGCATGTAAACAGTTGTATCAGAAAAAAAAACTGATCCGCTAGATGCATCAGTTTTTGACTTTATTTTTTATGCAGCACAAATGTTTTTTAT
Organism: Pedicia rivosa; assembly: GCA_963082725.1. NCBI lineage: Eukaryota > Metazoa > Arthropoda > Insecta > Diptera > Pediciidae > Pedicia > Pedicia rivosa. The sequence continues at coordinate 33,316,234 of OY720152.1, read as the reverse complement.
AATAATTTCATTCAATTAATAATAAAAAAATACATATACCTCTAGTGATTAAATTAATTTATTTATAGAGAATGTTTTATTTACATTAACATACAAAATAAGTTGGGAACAGAAAAAAAAAGTTCGCTATGATTGAGTTTCATTGTAGTTGGATTAACTCCATATTGTTTAACTTTTACTGATATTAGATTATAAATATAAGAATAAATGTAATATTTTATTTGTTTTAAAACTGACGAACTTTCGATTCAAATTTAAATAATTTCATACGCTATTCTCAATTATGCAATGCATAAAATGTTGCTGGTGTATATTGTGAATAAAATATATAAAATGCAAAATAATGTCAGTATTCGTTTCGGGTTTCTTAAGGTTCGGATTCGCAAAAAAGTTTCGAAAAAGTATCTAATTTATGTATAAAGTTGTGCAGTATTCGGTAAAAAATTTCGGTTATAGTCACGTGTTTTTATATATGCGTTTGTATTTTGTTTTATTATTGTTTTTTTCTGGCAGTAGAGAATGTAAACAAAACACAAATGCTACTTTAGTTTCCGTGACTGATCTCACTCGTTAACTGAATAAAATTGGACGATGCTTTAAATTAACATTTTCAGAAAAAAAAACTCAACAAATTATATCTTTTAGTAATCATTTTTGAACAAAATAAAACTTCAATTGAATAAAAACATAAAAAAAACAAAAATAAATAAAATTCTAAAATAAACAAAACAATTGAATTTAATTCAAGGACAAGGGTGGAAAATTTATAAATTATATACTGCTGATGTTATTATTTAGAAGAAGTAACTCGATGTGTTTATGTATCAGTGTGTTCTACTTCTGGAAAGGCGGCATAGTTAATATCAAATACATTCTTAACACAATAATTATTTAATAATTATGAATAGAGAACAATTACAAAGAGAGAAAATGAGAGAGAGTCCGCATAATTGAATAATGACAGATATCTATGTTCTGTATTCTGTTAGAAGAAAATCACGTCAATTTTGTCTTATCATTTTTTTAGTTTAGATACTTTTATATTTTTTTTACTTTTTCATTATGAATGTGCGATAACAAAAATTTATTATTTGAAAAAGTCTCGAACCTCTATTATATATCCAACTTCCAACGTTTACCGTCGTTTAGGTACAATGATTTTTGACAAAATCAAACAAAATTACACACAAGTTTTTTTTAAAAAGAATCAGTCAATAAAATTGAAAAGTTTGTATCTTAATTGGATTTTGTGTTTATGAATTTCATAAAGCAGACGATGTTAACCTTGAATGTATAAAAATATAAATAAACATTTTTTTTTGCTATAAATTTCATTTAATAATTTTGATTTAATTTTTAGTTATTATTATACATGTTTGCCTTGTTTGTCTTGTTTGGCTTGTTTTTGTTTACATACATACATCTTATCTCGTTGATTGAATTTTATAATTTTAGATAATATTTTTTCTAAAAAACACATATTTAAGTTTCTTTCTTTTCTTTTTTTTTTTTCCTTTCCTTAGTTAACTTCTTATAGAATTTGAATTTTAATATAAATACTTTGTGTGTTATACGCTCTTATTTATTTGATAATTTAGATTTAACGTGCTAATAATAATAAAAATAATAACAAAAATTATGTTTCATATGAAAACCACATTTAATATTTATCAACGTAAATTTTAAATCCAAAAACAAATGTTTTGTGTTATGTTCGAATTATTTTGAATTATTTCACGTGTTCTTAAAAATAAATTTAAACATAGTTCAAAAGAGATAATCTGTATATTCTATCAAATTCCAGTTTACAATAAATATTTAAATTCCGATGAAGAAAAAAAATTACTCCAACTAATAAGAATTCAATTATGGTTTATAAAATTATAATAATTGGATTAAAATGCCAATTCCAATTATATAATTATCTATGAACGTATTTTTGGTTTTTATTTGTATCTAAACTGATAACATTTAGATAAGAAAACAAAAAAAAAGATTTAATGAATAAAAAATGGGCTTCAAATTTCAATTTCAATAACAAGTAGGACAATTATTAAAACTAAATTAAACAAATGTTCCGCTTTATATAAAATGAAATTTGTTTTGTCATTTGTTTACTGAAAACTTAAAAAATGATTTAATATATTAATAATGATGTCATATCTCACATGACCTTGAGAGAATGTTAGGAACCCCATACTCAAATTTTTTTTTATTGAAATTTACGTTACCATAAAATTTATACAACCGATTTTACTTTAATCAACTAAAAGTTTATTCTTTTATCTAATCAAAATTATTATTTCTAAATTTCTGTTATTTGTTTATTTAATGTTATCACACAACAATATTTACTTGATTATTTATTTTGTTCACGTATATTAAATTGTTTTTTAAACGTTTTATGAATAAAAAATGGCAGAAATTAATTTTGGTTTGTATATTAAAAATAAATTTTTACAATCTGATTAAAAAATATAGTTTATCATTATTTTTGATATAAGGACATCAGTTGCCTTCATTCGGAAATGTATTCCTATAGTAGATTGTAGAGATTTTTAATAAAGATTTAATTTCATTCAGTTGATAAAATATTTGTTCTTTTTCCCTTTGGTTTTTTTTTAAAGATCTAAAAGTCCACGCTTATCCAAAAATGGTAAAAGAATTTCCATTGCACGTAGAAAACGGGGGTTATTATAAATTTTACGTTTAAACGCAATACCATCTTCATCTGTTTTCATAAATGTTGCCATTGATGCTTCTTCAGTTGATTCTAATAAAACAATTGCCAAAATACCTGTTGTACAAAATGCACCTAAAATCAAATAATACAATTTACACAATAAATTTAAAAATAAAAATTCTATTGTATTTACCATAAAATCCTTTACGTAAAAGATCAATATGAAGTTCCTTTAATGTTGGAATTTGTTTCTGATAATTTAATTTCTTTAAATTCATTGTTAAATTCTCATGATAATATTGTATTAATGTATCAAATTCATTTTCTTTGATTTCATTATTTGTTGATGATATAAAAAAATAATATAGATCAAGAATTGGTGGTGCTATAAATGTAACCTGGAAATCAATCTGACAAGAAACAAAGATAAAAAAGACAACATGTGATTTTGTTCTGTTCCTAAAAGCTACTTGAATCATCTGAATTTACTTACAAAGAGAATATCGTTGGGCTTATCATTTTCATCATATGAAAATAGATAATTATTTGTCCAGGCATCACCATGATTTAAACATCGAAATTCTTCAGAGTTTGGTAGAAACATTGATACTAATTCAGGAAAACATTTAGTTTTCCAATTTTTCTATCAAGTGAAAATTTTTTTTTTTTTATACAAAACAATAAAATTTAGAATTTTTAAAAGCTTTTTAATTACAATTTTTTCAACATAATTTTTACCAAATTCCCAATTCTCAAGAGCTTCTATGAAATGTACTAAAGCTCCCGTCATAAACGCTTCAAAAAATTCTTTTTGTTCTTCAACGAAAATACTTTGATCAAGTTTGCCTCCAAATTGTCCATACTTTTCAAATCTAACAGCAGATGAAGCATGGAATTTTGCAAGTTTCTCAATGAATAATTTTGTATGATCCATATCTAAACCAATAAGACGATTTGCCATTTTATAACCTCTATGATTTAAATCTTCTAAAACCATTAAATCGGTTGGATCTGATGTTACTTTAAGACACTTTGGTCCAAAATGCACTGATTCACCAAGATCACTAAATTCCTGTTCTAATGCGGGTAACACACTTCCGTAAACTCTTATTTCTTTATCAAATACTCCCAATTCTTTAATTTCAGGAATTACATCTAATAATGCTTTAATAATTAAAAACATTTCTTCAATTTGATTATTTTCCAATTTAATTTCAATTTTTACACGATACATAATTGACATAAAATTATCACCCTTTTTTACTGCTGGCTTTATTGACTTAATTATCACTTCAAAATATGAACCTTTTTCAATTTTCAATTCATTTTCAACAATTTCATTGAAAAACTTTTCTGTTAACCAATCTGGCACTTCAGATCTTGGGATCTCTTCAAAATCATCACAATTATTGTTAGGCGACATATTTTATTATGATTTCAAACAAATTATTTTATTTGAAAACAAAAGAAAAACCAATATGAAAACAATTAAAAAAAAAGTTCACGTGTTGCTGTTACAACATAAACTGATCAACTGAATGTATTAATATTTTTTGATGAAACGGAACAATAATAATAAATAATATTTTCGTGAATGATATATTTTCTAGTGTCTGATTGTGTCTGATTCTATCTTTATATGTATTATATTTTTTTCTTTTCCATATTTTTTGAATGCGATTGTAAACTTTTTTTTTTCATTTGAATTCGTATTATTCAAATGATGTAATCAACGAGTAAAGTGTTATATGAATTTTTGAGTAGAGAATAAATTGTTTTTCTGGCCTTGACAAAATAAAAATTGATGATAGAATTTCAAGAGTGAGCAGAATCAACGCAGCATACTTTATTGTAATTAAAAATTTCTGAATTTATTTATAATTTTGTTTTTGTTGTTTTTTGTATTTTTTTCTTTGATCATAAAATGTTGTTTATTTAAACTTTGAAATTAAATTCGTTTGTCATCATTGTAGAGAAAACACAAAAACAACAGATGATAACAAACCAACTTCTAATATACAGATTTCTTGGGAACTTATTCAAAAATTTGTACGCAATCCTTCTTTACATGTGAATTATTGAAATTATTTTATGGTCGTATAAATAAATATGGAATATGCACATATGTTAAACCAAGTCAATGATTATTTGGTTTGGTTGTTTAAGATTATACATTTATTTATGTAATGATAATAATGATAATCAATGCAACCGAGAGAGAAAGAGAGAGAAAATGAGAGAGTGAGAGAGAGAATGAGAATGAGAGAGAGAGAGTTGATCTATCATGACAAATTAATAAAATCATTTATACTAAATTATATATTTTATCACATTTATATCATTAAATATTTATATAAAACAATTAATAATAATTTTTGTGCAATTTAATTAAATAACCAATCATTTTAGTTTATTAATTGAGAGCGCACATTATGCTGATACCATCAAATTCTATAATTTCAGATTGTATCTTTTTTCTTTTTGACGAATTGAAATAATAAATGAATTACTTTAACAAAAACAAAATATTTAAAACTATGTTCATTACAAAAATATACCGACCACATACATAAAATAGTGGGCAATGATTAATAACATCTATGACCCTCTCGTTGGTGTGCAAGATAAGGTTTAAACCGAACGATTCTTCTTAGGAAATCTGCATGTTTCCTTAAGAGCCACTTTTGTGACAGCAATGTCAATTGTAAATATTTTTTTATGAAAATTAAACATGTTTTTTCTCCTGAAAGAAATCTTAGTTATGCTAAGGTGTAGAAGCTTTTATAAAATTCATAACCAGAAACTGTAAATAGAGTTTATAAGATTGGAGTTAATTTAAAATTTTTAAAAATTAACTTTTCCTATCAAACAATATCATTAAAATAAAAATTGTTTCTTTAAACGAATTTCAACGTTCAATATTAAATCAATGCCTTCTCTTTTTATTCAGATTACTATTGCGTAAACTGCATACGCCATTATTTAAATATTTCCCAATGTAATATATTTTAAGTGCACCATTCATCTTATATTCTTCTTTGTACTTTCTTCTCCATCCTTTTAACTCGTCTTCTGTTTATGAACATAATGCTTTGATTTAGTTGATGGATGATTGCTTGAAATATGTGAATATAAATAGATTAGAATACCTTTAAGTAGGGTGATAAAAGTACTTACGCCGAGTCTCAATAAAAATCTATTTTATCTTATACATTTATACACAGTTTATCTTACTTTATCATTTAAACAGTCATCGTTTAATCAGTCATCAGTTTAATGCATAAATTATACGGTATACAATTAAGGCAAACATAAAATTCAATTGTTTATATTCAATGACGATAGATAATAATTATAGAAATTTATTTTGAGTGAATAAATAAAATATGAATTAAAAATTTAAAATTAAAAAAGAATTTTAATTATTTAACATATTTTTTATAGCTTTTCACCATAATGCAGTATTGTGGCGCGTTCACATAAAAAAATAAAAATTAAGAATAAAATAATTAAAATTAAAATCCAACGATATGAACATTATATGGCGATAGAAAATTTCTTGGAATTGGTGAATGATGTGTATATGTGACTAGACTTCTAGTGAGCGTGCTTCAAGATTTGATAATAGTTTCGTCATAAATCTTACATAAGTGATTGGTAAATAAAGTATGTAATTCTATTTTTGATAAACGTTAGTTTATGAAAAGCATCAGTCAAATTTTACATATGTTTGCTTTATGTTTTATGTTTTCTTTTTACCAATTAATACAATTTACAATAAGTTTTATTTAAGTTCTGGTGTTGCATATTTTTATGGAATAATTTTGGAGATGATTGTTAAGGAAAGTAATAAATTATTGACCGGTCTAAAATCTGAAAAAATTTTCGATAAAACATCCTTATAATAACAAAAAATGATTCATTCCGGTAATCATTAAAGAAATTAATTGACCGCGCATGCAAAAATATAAAAATTAAAAATGGATCCCTAACAACAAGTGTTTTCTTCTTTATATTTTTTTTTTTTTAAAAACGACTATCATCTTAATAAATCAAAGACATTAATTTTTACTTTATACTGAAATAAAGACACCTTGTATCTTGTATTGCTAATTGTTTTCTTAGAATTTAAAATACACAAGTTGAAATTCAAAAAAATATGTATACTTGTATACCTACATATGTGTTTGTTAATGACTATCAGTATTCTTTTTTAAAAAAAAACAATTTTTTTGTTGTATTTACTTTTGTTGTATCTATTTAAATGTCACCTACTTTCATTGAATATTTTTGTTTGTTTTATATGTTTTTTATGTCTTACAACAAAATAAGCATTATACCTAAAAATTATATTATAAAATTTATATAATAACCTGGCACCACATTATTCATCTTCACTTAATAAAATTAAGAACAAAATTAATTTAGTTTTCATTAAGCTGATAAAAGTTTACAAGTAATAATTAATCTTAAAATCTTATCTGATGGAATACATTCTATATATTCGATATTGAATTTAGAATAATTAACCTTTTTTAATTTTTATCAGAGAAAATTTGATTGAAAAAAATAAAATTCATAAATTTTTCAATTCAAATTATATTGGTATAATTAGAATCAAAGAACACACACACACACATACACAAGTAAAGTTTACACACATAGACACACAGAGATAAATTAAAATGTGATTGGAAGAAAAATTAATAATTATCTTTTTTTGTGTTCCACCAAAAATATGTCTGTATGTCGGTGGAGAAAACGCCATACGCCAAAGGACTGTCATAGAGAGATTTGTTGTTTTTTTTTGTTCGTAGAAGGAAAACAGGAAAGAAAATCATTAAATTGATAAGTTTTTCAATTCAAATTATATTGCTATATGTAATTGTAGGAATATTCTATTAAGACAAAATTCTATAGCCAAATATAAAATAACAACAATTTTAAATTTAAATTTAAATTATTTAATTTAAATTAATTTCTTAAAAGAAACTATATAACTATTCTTAATCTCACTAATTTTAAAAATAAAACAAAATAGTTTAATTATTCTCATGCAGAATGCATTTCGATGTATTCCACATCACCATCAGCTGCTTTCTTTATTGCGTATCAAAACTTTTATAAAAAAATTTTTAGAAATCTTTTATGCATACAAAAATGATGGTACGGGCGCATCATCCACTTGTTTCAATAATTTCATATTGTTTATTTGCATATTTAAATGTCCATTTTCTAAGGTGTGTGATGAAACCGAAGATTTGGATGGTCTATTATATTTAATAACTGCTATGTGTGTCTGACCAATATATATTTTATTACAATCTCCACAATTTATTTGATAAATTCCCGATTTCTGGAGGCATGGTATTTTATCTTTGTTGTTGCATAATAAAGTTTGTAATTTGTTGTTGTTTGAAAAAACCAATTCTAAGTCATGTTTCTTAAATACTTTCTTCAGTTTATTTGTAATCTGCGGTTCAAAACAGCATTTTATTCTGTTCCTATTTGCTTTTGTTGTGGTCAACGTGGTTAAATTTTCTTGAGTTAATTTTTTCGAATGCTTGTATACAAGGATGCCAATCAAAGTTGTAGGGTTTCTTTTAAGAAATTAAATTAAATTAAATCTGATCTCACGGTAGTTCAGGAAAGGTGAATTAAATCTAATTTCCATATATTTAAATTATTTACTTTAAAATGACTGTTTCAATTTTTTTTATAATTAAATGTTCTGTATATACAGCAATATATAAATTTATATCCAGAATGCAAATATGGTAATTTATGAATAGTTTTCAAGAATTTGTTTGGAATTATAGCGAGTTCCTTTAATTTACATTGAGATGCACAGTTCCAACTCGGATTTAAATAACTGTCAGAAAAAATATGAATTGTAATTTGTTTTTGCAGTCTCAATATGTTTTCTGATTTTTTCAAAGCAAATAAGAGGGGTTTATTTTTATTTACTTTTTAAATGAATATGCATACCCGTTAAGACTAGAGTCTATAGCTAAAGACAAAGATAGGACAAATTTTCGAAGCGTTTTAAAAATTCGTTTCCGAGGCATACTTGGAAAGAATCATGTAACATGTCTTTTTTGAATTCATTTTAATTAGATTGATCTGATAGAAGTTGTTGAGCTTCAGTAAATCATCCTGAATCATAGCTTTTATCTCCAATATTGACTTGGCCGAAAACGTGACTACTGCGTCGTCAGCATATGGTTGCAAATTTCCATATATTTTTACAAAAAAAATGTCTTTAAGAAAAATATTAAATAAAAGTGATTCTTGCACTTTTTACCCTTTTTTACTTCAATATTAATATAACATCTTACTTATTATTATATGCTAGCCTAAGATAATTTTTTATATGAAAAAATCTATAGTCTTAAAACAAAGGTACGATTTATATCGGAACTTTTAAGATATTTATGGATAAATAAACTAAACAAATAAATAAGAAAAGAACATCAACCATAAAATGTATTTTTTAATGGAATATAATAATTAATATCAGTAAAGTAATTTATGATTTCAAATTTTTCGTCAATTTTCAAAAGCTTCTATGAATGTACTAAAGCACGCGTCATGAATTCAAAAAAAAATTTTTTTGTTGTTTTAACGAAAAACTTTTCAAATCTGACTGCAGAAAAAGAATTGAATTTTGTGTGAATAAATAATTTTGAATGACCAATAAGATGCTTCAAAAAAATATAACTATAATAATATTTAACTGGCAGTTAATAAAAATCAAGGTATCCAAATAAAATAAGAAGAAAGGAAAAATCAAATTTAGTGAGGTAAATTTTATATTTGTTTATTGAATAAAAATTAACATCAATCAAATCGTTTTTTCTTTCCATCATACTCACAATTAAAATTTTTAATAAATTTCATATTTGTGTTTTGAACTGTTTTAACAGGCTCTATAATTTCATAGTATAGCCGTGAGGTCAAGTTTACCTCTGGTGAATGACGTCAGATCTCTACTTCTTTGGCAATTGTTCCAAAAATTTGGAAATTCAAATAAAAGTTTTTTTTCCTTAATTTGTCTTTTAAATATTTTTTTATCTTAAAATTTTTTATGAAAATTATGGGTATTTATTACATAATATTGAATTACAAAAAAAAGTGAAATAATAAAAAATATATTGCAGAGAATATTGCGCAATTATAATTACTAAAAATTAAAATACAAAAAAATTGAACTTCTACAGCGGCTTATGAAAAATTGTTGGAAAAACACAAAGTTTATTCGTTTGTTATAAAGTTTACAGAAAAGAATTGTTTTCATAAACAGGTTTTATGTTTATACTTAATATCTACTTATAAGTGTACCTACTAGAGTTTTTAATGATTCGGCAAAAAGTTTTAACGTCGCACGTGTAAGCACGCAACTACACGTGACAAATACCTATATGAATAAACACGTGTTTTTATTTAGTGAAAGTTTTAGTAATACAAAACAAACAATTTCTTTCATTTTCAATATTTTATTAAATAACGTACCTAAGAATAAATACACATATAAATAAAAATATTTATGAACGAACCCTGCATTTTTCAATATGAATTATTGAATTAATTATTTCTTTCAGTGTATGGAACTTATTATTTAAACTTTCCAACAATCGTTAACAACTACTTTTGTTTCAAGTAATAATTTTACAATTTTCATAATATTGACATTAAAAAACTTGTTTGAGTTGTTCAATTCTGATTCAGACTCCATAATTTAGGAGCATATTAACAATTTCTTTATCATGTTTTACTGCTGCTTTTAGAAAAATTGGTAAATTTAATGAATCTAGAATATTTGGATGAGCACCATTTGATATAAGAACTTTGACGATTACAGTGTAACTATTTTTCACTGCATAATGAAGTGCTGTCTTTTTATCTTGAGAAGATACACTATTAACATGTGCATCATAGTTTCTAAACAAGCTATCAAATTGTACAAACCACCATTTTTGGCAGAAGCATGGAATTTATTCATGATTAAAAACTTCTGAAGAGAAACACTAAACATAATATATCATAAACATTTACAGAATTATAAATTTTATTTGAAAAAAATCAAAAACATTTAAAGAGAGGAAAGAAAATACAAATTTACTCTAAAAAGTTCCCTAAAATATCGTACATTCATTTGGTGTAATACTAATTTTGTTTATTGAGTTTGCCTCTGTATGTTATGTGACCCATATAGCAACATATTAATAAATTTCATAGTTATGTTTTAACAGGCTCTATAATTTCATACAGCAAAATATTTGTAGTTTTCAATCAATTTTTTTACTATCTCTGTGTGACATGAGTTAAGAGCAGAAATTAATGCTGCTCTACATCAGCATCTTCTTTTAATAAAACTTGAACAAAAGATGCTCAAATGAATGGAGTTTCATTTCCATTATAATGGCTTTCAATATCAGCATCATATCTTCAATTTATTTTATTGTGTATAACAGCCATTAGGAGTGGTGCCAGATAAATATTATCATCTTCATAATAAATAATATTTTCAACTAAATTGTATATTTTGTTGTGTTCTGTTGTATTTCTTTAATTACTAAGGTAGATAACTCTGCCTGGATAGCTTCCAAACTATTTTTTGAAGATTCCATATGATATCAGAAGAAATAAAATTCCGGGAAGATTTAAAGTTATCATTCAATTTCCAAATATCATGTAAATTTATAAATAAGCATTTGGTATAAAGATTCTTTAAATTTTTTGCACAAATCATTATTTATCTGACGATCCGTCACTGTTATTATTCACACTTTATATAATAATCAATCTAATGAATTTAAATTGTTTTACTATAATTACTTAAAAAAGCTCAAAAAAACAAATCTTTAAAAATAATAAATAATAATTTGAAGAATTTTATACACTACTCAATATGATTGAAGAGAATGTTATTGTTGTATCAAATCTTTATAATAAAGTTTGATATAATTAAGCAAACTAATGTCAGTATTCGGTTCGGTTTTGTTATTGTTCGTATACGCAAATAAGTTTCAATTAAGTAGCATAATGCATACGTATAAACTAGTTAAAATTTCGGTGGTAATTTTGTAGAGTACATAATTTGAGTTTGTTTTTACTGGCAGTAGAGAATGTAAACAAAGCACATTACTACTTTAGTTTTTAGTATAGCCGTTAGTTTAAGGGTCCCTCGAGTGAATTATTATAAAAGACGTCAGATCTCTATTTCCTTGGCAATTGTTTTTTAAATCATAGCATAATATCAAAGAATAATTACATACTTTTATATTATATTATCTAAAATTACAAATTCTACAATTAAAAATTATGTATAAATTATAAATTATGTTCGAAAAATTTTGAAATTCAAATAAAAGGTTATATTCTTTAATTTGTCTTTTAAATATTTTTTTTTTCTTAAAAAGTTTTATGAAAATTGTAGGTATTTATTACATAATACTGAATTACAAAAAAAAGTGAAATAATTAAAAAATTTATTGTAGAGAATATTGCGCAATTATAATTACTAAAAATTAAATTACAAAAAAATTGAATTTCTACAGCTGCTTATGAAAAATCGTTGGAAAAACACAAAGTTTATTCGTTTGTTATAAAGTTTACAGAAAAGAATTGTTTTCATAAACAAGTTTTATGTTTATACTTACAGGTACTCGATTTTTTTAAGATTCGGGAAAAAGTTTTAACATCGCACGTGTAAGCTACTACGCGTGACAAGACCTATATGAATAAACACGTGTTTTTATTATTAGAGTTTTTATTTAGTGAAAGTTTTGGTAAAGCAAAATAAACAATTTCTATTATTTTCAATATTTTATTAAATGGCGTAAGGACTTAAGTATAAATATACATATAAATGTAAATACTTATAAACGAACCCTGCATTTTCCAATTTATTATCATAAATTATTGGATAATTGAAGAATTGTTTTTAATTTTTATTATTAGGTTTATTTTTTAATTCATTTTTTCAAATTTCAGATTTAGAGAAAAATGTCACATTAAATTTATTTAATATTATGATGGATTAATTAAACTTAAGAATTATTGCAAAATTTCTTATTATTTATTACTAAATGTCTGAAAAATTACAAAAAAAATATCTAAAATTAAATCCAGATATTTTTTATAAAATGGCGGCCAACATTATGTTATAAATTGTATCATGATCGACGATCATGTTAATAATTTCTTGAAAATATCCGATGATATCAGTCGGAGCTGATCGTAAACGAGTAATCACCGTGTGTGTATGCATGAATTTTCCAGTTGAAATTTTTAAATATATTATGATCACCAAACTTAATTATTTAATTAAGGTTAGGTTAAGCTTCGTCGTAATCGACTAAGCCTAGTAATGGAAAATTTTCAAATTCAACTTTTTTTATTTTTAAAAAACACAATTGAAAGAAAATTTCCAAAGTTTTTTTCTCACATAGAATGACCTTAGTGCAATTTATTTTTACTAAGAAAAGGTCAAATTGGGAGTTATTGCAACGTTTCTCCTCAAAAATGGTGTAAAAAAATCCTGTCAGTCCGGGCTGCGTCTGCTGGACTCCTGGCTCCGAATGTGAACACGATAACTCAAAAACGCGTGAAGTGATTTCAATAAAATTTTGGGATTAGTATTTTATTGGTCCAGAATTAATTCGTCTTGAATTTTATGGGGGTATACAAATTTTTTGAAAAAAAGAACCCGTAAACTGATTTTAATTAAATTTCGGGATTAGTGTTTTATTATATTAAATGATGATTCCATGGATGGTTTTCAATAGTTGGGTATATTTTTATCTGTTCGTGTTAAATGTTGACAATACTATAGCATATAATAACTTTAACGGTAATTGTATAAGTGTATAACTATTTTCCACTGTATAATGAAGTGCTGTCTTTTTCTCTTTTGCTATGCACAACTAAAATACCAAATTAATCACAAAATATCGACAATTATCAAAAAAATAATAGCTTCACAGTTTTATTATAAATAAAACTATTATAAAATTTATAAAACTATTTTAAAGCATCTGTTATATCGTTCACTATTCTGAAATTAAAATCTTAAGAATTGATAGAACTTTTTCAATTTGTTTTTATTTTTATTGAAACATTAATTTAATTGATTTCGTAAAATTAATTTCTCTTCACATAAATGATATTTTATAAACCAATAGACAAAGAACATATAATTTATTCACAAAGCTCAAATATGAACATAATCAACTTGAAGTGATACATCTTGGGAATAATTTTCATTTAGATTCCATGTTGGTAACCAAGTATCACGCACATTCCAAAAATCTTTTGCTGCCGTTGGTGAACTATTATTCCATGATTTACCACCTTGATTTTTAGCATTATCAGGAAAATATGTAATTCCACCAACAGCTAAATTCAAGATGATGTAAAACTATAGAGAAAAAAATACAAAGTTACATAAATAAATAAACAAAATCACACATGTAAAATAAGAAACATAATTACTTCTCGATCAAAAGGAGCCATTTTTGTATTGTGTTTCTAAATCTGACGTATCAAAGCCACCTCGGGACCAAAATCCTTCACCAACTGGAATAGTTCCTGTTTCTACATCGTCTATCAGAAATTTATTGTGTTCTGTCGTAACATAAAAGAAATACAATTTTAAACAATTTATACAAACTAAATAAAGTTTAAGATTATTTATACCAGGTGTCCACTCCATCTGATACTTATGAAAATCTAAATTAAAACCATTTTCTGTTGATTGTTTTCTAAAAGATGATGTCTCATAAATGAAGAGTTGAACTAATTTCTTGAACTCCAATATTTACTCCATTCTAAGAGGAATTTCATTTAAATAAGTAAGTAATTTTAATTACAAACAAATTTACCAACGTTAAGTTGCGATTACCGCGAGATTCAACTAAATCAATTTCTCCACTTGAAGGCCATGAACCATAAAAATTATGCTTGGGCATAAACCAAATTGCTGAAAATATTATTTGAAGTAAAAATATACAGAAATTTCTTTCTAATCACCGAATTAATTACCAGGCCAAAGACAATCACCAGCAGGCATTTTTGCTTTTACTTCAACTTTTCCAAATTTAAAGGCAAATGAGTTAACCGTTCTTACACGAGCACTTTTAATTAAATTTAACTTGGTTGCTTCATTTTCAGTACGTTCACAACCATAAAATAATAAATTTGTTCATATATTAAATATAATCTACAATTAAAATTAAAAGTTTAAATCAAAAAAATATAACTAACCGATTAGCTGATGCTCCTCCATGTAAATTTTCTCTAAAATCTCCAGATGTAAGAGTTGGACGAATATAAAATATACCATTTTCCGCATAAGAATTTGAACGATTATCGGTGTACCATTGAAATTTCCGATTCTGAAGGTTAAGAGGAAATAAGAAAGAACTTAAAATTAAAGTTATTAAAATATTCATTATACACATATATAATGTGTAGATTTGTAACTCTCCACATTATATATATATGTATATTTAATTAAGTAGTTTCACAGTTTTTTCAATATTAATATTAATTAGTAAATTATTAACTGATTAAACATAATTATTAGAATATTGCTCTATACAATTATAACAAACAATGATTCTGTTTGTGTACCAAACAGAGTTTAAAAAAATTACTTTACTGTAAATAAATTTAATTTTGTTATTTAATTAACACTTACACCTCCACCGGCCAATTCATTTTCATGTTGCCATACTGATAAATCCAATTTATCAAAGTTCTCCGAGAATATTAAATCCCCAGAACAAATTTTGTCTATAAAAATAATAAAAAAATATTTTACTAGGAAATGACGTTAATTAAGTAAAAAAATTTGCAATTAAATTTTATAATTTCTAATTGTTGAATTTATTATTTCTTTATATTTTTCAAAATTACGTATAATAAGACGATGATATAATTTTATTGATTAATTAAATTAATTGACTCATTATGAAAATTATAAAATTACCAGTAGTAGTTGCACTTCCACTTACAGTTGTTACAGATGGTATGCAATTACTCGCTGATTGTCCTTTTTTCCACTCACTATTGTGATTGTAAACATAAGTACTTTCATTTTTATAAGAAAAGTAATACTATTAATTATTTTTTAAATTAAATTTAGCTGTGTTTTTTTGGCAGTTCTAAAAATAAAATAAAATCTTAAAATAGTCTTTTTAATTTTTGTTTTTCACAAATAAAAAGACTATTTAGTGCGCGATGTACTCCTGCTTATACAAAAGTCTTACATCTAGTATACAGTCTTAAGGGTTCACATGTTCGCCACGCGATATAAAATGGCGCGTTTTTCTTACGTTTTTGTATAAAATCTATTACTTTTTCTTTCAAAATATTTAGTTTTGTCGGAAAATAATCAAACAAACTTTATTAAATTTTAAAATGAAAAAAGAATAATTTAGAATGATGTTACTTTAATTTTGATTATAATTATAATAATTTGTACCACATTTCTATGATTTTTAGTTTCAATTTAGAATTTAGAAATTATTTTGTTTTCAATTAACATTTGATTTTCTGGTAGTACTGTATACTGTATACTGGAAAATGTTGTTTTATTGGTAAACCGGTGTGAAGTTGTAAGGTGTTCGTTCTTCGCGATCTAGTCTTAACCAATAAAATACAACTAATATAATATTGTTTCACTGCGCTATAAAAAAAATTCAACTTTTATTAATTTTAAAATACACAATTGAAAGAAAGTTTCCAATTTTTTTTTATTTCAAATAGAATGACCCTAAGGCAACTTATTTTTATTAATAAAAAATCAAATTGGGGGTACCTATATTGTTATCCGTTCATGTTAAATGCTGTCAATACTATCGCATTTCATTCGACGAAACATATACAGTCATATTTGCCTGTCGTTTCTTGTTTAAAGGTCAACGTTGGAGATTATCTTTAATTTAATGTGGTTTAAGAAAATAATTCATCAGTTATTACGAATATATACAAGTAAATATTCGGAACTTACTGGATATTTTCTAAATGACGATATATTTTGGAAATACGGATTTTTGATTACTTTACCAAAAATATGTAGTAGAAAAATCATTTCTTAATAATATATACAGGTGGAAAATAGTTTGAGATCACATCCTTGGTTCCACTAAAGTCTCCACTTTAATCAGATAGATATATTGCGGATATACCGTTAGTGTCCTAAAAAATACCTTCTTTGAAATGCAAGCTTAATATTTGTGTAATTATTTTGTATTAAACACGATTTTATTATACAGAATAGAAGATTTCAATTATAGTGAATATAACAACATTATTTATTATTCATTTATTCCCATAATATAAATTCTCTACATTTTTGTAACATTATTATTGTTCAATCACATATTTTATAAATATGAAAAAATAAACGGTGCGTTGTAAACGCAGCGTCATTCTCAGACGCAAAATAATTGTGTCACCAAAATACATTAAAAATCAAATATATCAAATTATATTAGATCATTGCACCGCAGAAAACATCTTCATGTATTCTGCAATTATGCATTTTTGGGCATATTTATAATACATTCTTATATGAGAATAACAATTCTTTATCATTCATTCTTTATCATACATTCTTATATGAGAATAACAATTCTTTATCATATTTTTGTATTGTTCTCATGAAATTAAAATGCAATGTAATCAATTTTTAATGTATATACACTTAGATTTTTTATAAATAAAATCACTTATCAACATCAAGTCAAATCGTCTATATCATTCAAACTTCTTTAACCGAGAAATGTCTGGCCCGGATACATCGGGATTGTTAAAGAAGAATTTCCTATCCAATTCCTAAAGTTTAATTCAACCAGATTAAACATTTGGTCCTTTGAGCCGGATATAATTAAGAGAAAAAGTACATAGCAGAACAATATTCTGGCCTGGAAACAGGAATCTATGTACAATTTTTTTTATTATTAATAACTAATCTGTCATTATAAAACAGTACATAGCAGAACAATATTCTGGCCTGGAAACGGGAATCTGTGTTCAGTTTTATTTTTCTTATTATTTATTTATTTGTTACCAATCTATACCTAAAGACCTTAAACGACTACTAAAGTTTAAAGTGAATAAGTAAATAAAATAGAAGTACATATTTTAAACGACTACAAAAGTTTAAAGTGAATAAGTAAATAAAAGAGAAATACAAATTTTAAACGACTACTAAAGTTTAAAGTGAATAAGTAAATAAAAGAGAAATACAAATTTTAAACGACTACTAAAGTTTAAAGTGAATAAGTAAATAAAACAAAGTTGCAAACCTTAAACAACTAATAAATCAGTGCAAAAAATTTCAATAAATACAACAATTAAGATGGCAGAACACCTAATCGGAAAACAGCTCAAAATCGAAGCGGAAATAAAGAAAATTCTTTCAAATCTCAAAGAAAATACAACACAGTCGCCAATCTATTTACAAAACGAACTTCGTTCACTAGATCAACTATGGACGCGGTTCGAAGATTACGACAAACTTATTGGTGAAATTGGTACGAATCATGAAAATCAATATTTTACCACACATTTCTTTGATCAAAAACAAAAAATATACGAATCAACCAGATTTGCAATCACAAATTTACAACGTGAACCAGAAGAGAAAAATGAAACAGAATTCAAAGAAGACAACAGATCTTCAAGATCATCAAGTAAATGGAACACGAAAAAAGATACAGCCCAATTGTGATGCCCCCTAAACCCTGCTTGGTGTTGGAAAAACCAAACAGATTACAACGATGGCGTCTAACACAGAAAATGGTACAAAACTTCTGGAATGCCTGGTCAAGCGAATTATTTGGTGTACTAGACGAACGAGATGCAGCACATTATGATGAACAGATTGATAAACTCAAACACAACGAAGCACACTTGTTAGAGTTAATGAAAAATTACAACCTGATGACAGCCAAAGCTAGACTCACACCAAGAAAACTGATAATTTGTATAAAACTATCACTTCCGACAGCAGAAACATTTCAGATATTTCAGTTGCATGCAGTTCCAACAATACATTAACTGCAATTAATCTTCATTCAACCTTCAACGGATTACTTAATCGTCAGCCTGCATCGAGATCATTTCTACCCGATCTCGGAAAATGAGTTAAGACAATGTACCATGATCAACAAAGAAGAACACATATCCAGATCGCAACATCCAGTGTACAACTTAAAGTCAAATCAAAGCCAATGCGAAATCAACTTACTACAGCATGATGAACAAATTATATCCTCATGCAATCTAAGAACAACACATCAGTCAAACGTCTGGATAAAGCTTCATGAGCCAAACAGTTGGATCTACGTGATGATAAATAGTACAACTTTTGACATAATATGTGACAGCCAGGTTCAACCAATTAAATTGATAGGGGACGGAATAATCAAAATACAACCAGATTGTCCACTTAAGTATTCAGATATGGTAATTACGGCAGAAAATACATACACGAGTAGGAAGAATTCCTCATTTCTACCATCTCTTCAATTGAGTCAACACTTAGTGAATCTAAAGAATTTTACTAAATTGTCACCTCCACTGCTTAATGCAAACAGTGTTATGGACCTAGAAAATCTTCAGAAATCAATAAAACAGTTGAAAGAGAATGAAAAGTTGCCAGACAATATCAACAATCACGATGTTCATCACTATAAAGTATCATATATAGCCTTAACGATACTTGTCATAGTTATTGCTTTTATAGTTAATAATAATAAGAAACCAACAATTCAAATCATACAACCACCAGTTCCGCAGCCTAGAATGCAGAACCGCTAAACCTTCCCATATCAGAGGTTTACATTGCGACATAAGTCACCGAAGCGCAGAATGTTCAATCACATATTTTATAAATATGAAAAAACAAACGGTGCGTTGTAAACGCAGCGTCATTCTCAGACGCAAAATAATTGTGTCATCAAAATACATTAAAAATCAAATATATCAAATTATATTAGATCATTGCAACGCAGAAAACATCTTCATGTAATCTGCAATTATGCATTTTTGGGCATATTTATAATACATTCTTATATGAGAATAACAATTCTTTATCAAATTTTTGTATTGTTCTCATGAAATTAAAATGCAATGTAATCAATTTTTAATGTATATAAACTTAGATTTTTTATAAATAAAATCACTTATCAACATCAAGTCAAATCGTTTATATCATTCAAACTTCTTTAACAGAGAAATGTCTGGCCCGGATACATCGGGATTGTTAAAGAAGAATTTCCTATCCAATTCCTAAAGTTTAATTCATCCAGATTAAACAATTATACTCTTCTTTGTTATATGGGATATGTATCATGATTTTTCTGATTAAATTGAAATTATTAATTAATAATTTAATTAGAAATATCTTATCACTTTCTTATTGTTATTATTTATTAATCATATATTCTTCGTCCATTAGTGTCTTATACATTTATATTTAGTATCAGATAAATATAAATATAGTTTAAGGAAATAGTTTAATTGTTATATGAAGTACATTTTATGATATGGTTATGATATACCATAATTATTTTTGTTATGACGTATCAGCATAGTTCCTCTTTAATATTGTAAATATTCTATTCAGGACATGTGTCTTTAATAGCATATTTCGTATTATGTAAAAGCAAAATCTATCAGTAGGTATTAATTTAAAAATACTATATTTTTGTTTTTGACTGTATAATTATTTGTGAAATCTTTTTACTCCAAAAACGATTGCTAGCGCTTCCCTATGAGCTTGAGAGTAATTCCTCTCCGCGTCACTAACCTAGGCCTCACATAGAGAAGATTTTTTTGGTCGCGCGATAAAAAAACATGTTTTGACACAAAACAAAACCATATAATTCAAATCAACACCTCACACAGAAAAGTCGGCCGACAAAATCAAAAAAATCTGTTTTTATCGGCCATAAGAGGCGCTAGTTGTACTCTTTTTCGCTTTCGCTTTGGTGCTGAAAACAAAAAAAAACTAACTTCATACTAGTGCTTATAAGATTTTATGACATTTGACGTCTTTAAATTTACTTAAAAAATAAAAAAAAATAAAAAATATTAAAAACAAGCAAAAAAATGTGGACTACGGAGAACATTGAAAAATTAATAAATAGTGTATTTAATAGTGTATTTAGTGTATTTAATAGTGATTTAAAGACAATAATAATAAAATAAATAAGGACAGAAGGATTGTGGATAAAGCTTGGGAAACGGTTGAACTGGAAGTAGGAATTGGAGGTTAGTAATGGAATCATTTTAATTTTAATAACAATATAAGTAATTATTATTAATTGATTTTTATAGCAAAAGAATGCCAAAAGAAATGGGCTAATTTACGAACACAAAAATCGAGATTAGACAGAAAATGCATCGAAATCTGGTGATGGATTACCAACAAAATATATTAAATGGGAATGGAACAAACAGTTAGAATTTTTGACCAGATGCACATCTATTAGAAGGTAAGAATTATTATATTGTTACAACCAAATTTTCATCACATATTTTTACTTGTTTTAGCACGAGTGGTAATTGTGAGCCAGTGGAAAATATAGAAGAGATGGAAATGTCTTCAAGAAGAAGTAGTATAACACCGGATGACGACGGATGTCGTACAAATAGAAGTACAAATAGAAGTACAACAATTACTATTATGTAAAATAAAACAAAAAGAAAATTTAAAATAAATGTTTTTATTAAATTTAATTAAAATTTGTAATTACTACTTGTACTTTCCATACATTTTATGCCATTTAAATTTTCAATTTTTTTTGTACGTTTATTTGATATAAAATACATTCCAATACCTTTTTTTGTATAATAAATAGTATTGTATGATGTTATTATAATATTTGAAATAATTCCAATATCAATTAATGGAATCTCATGCATTTGAAAATTTGAATATTTTTCTTCAATTATTTTCTTCGGTTGTTTTAAAACAATATTTATAATTTGATTGTGTGTCCATACAATTATAACACTTTTATTGGTATCACCAATGATAAGCATACCAAATGGATATTTAAACGTTTCAGGAAGTTTCAATGAATTCAAAGGTATCACTTGTTGTTCGGACATTCTACTTTATGTTGTTATCCTATGGGAAATATTTAAATTTAAATGAACATGTTGAATTATTATTCACTTTTAACTGTTCAGCATCTTTGATTTGCATTAAAAATTCTGTCTGAAAAAATGAAATATTTCAAATAACAAAATATTAAAACAGTTCCATTATTTTAGACACACTTGTTCAATCACATAATTATACAATTGATTTCCGAAATGATATTCATTCATAATAATCAACTAGAAATTATAAAAAAAAACGAGAAGAACAATAAAAATAACAACCTTTCACCATCACTTTATAAAATCTAATAAAATAGAAAGCCCTTTCGTTTATGAAAAAAAATTGGTTTTGAATTATTGATTTAATTACGGTTGAAGTGTTTTATGGAATTGATACTACGTAATTACTACGTGATTTAATTCTCCGGTATAATAATCTTAACAAAATTAATTCTTCTAACTCCATAATTTTTTTTTTTATAAAAATATTGTTCACAACAAAATATGTCAAATTTTGACAGTAGTTGTCAATTCGCTTTAATGTTGTTTTATCGCGCGACAAAAAATCTTCTCTATGTGAGGCCTAGGTAAGAGTACTAGACACAAACAACACCGGACGTTCTATACCGTTAATTAACTGCGTCACAGGATACTATAATGGGTTTGTTTGGGTCATAATGAACCAAGACTTTATTTTTCAACAATAATTGTTTACTATGTTCAATGCTATTTTTATTCTTATCACTACGTAAAAATTTATACAATCCATTTAATTCCGACAAAAGATTTGGTATAAATCTTCCATAATAATTCAAAAGTCCTAAGTATGATTTTAATTGTGAGACGTTTTTAGGCTCTGGGGCTAACATTATTTTCGTTTGGACTTATTCCATCACCACTAATTTTATGTCCCAAATACAAAACTTCTGTTATGAAAAATTTACATTTACTGAAATTCACCCTAATATTGATCCACCAATGTTATCTAAATAACATCTAACGTTAACGAGATTCGATAAAACTTGATCCATTACGACTTGAAAGCAACTCGGTGTAGAAGCAATTCCAAATGCTAATTTTGTGTACAAACCTTTGTGCGTATTTATTGTTAACAGTTCGCGTGATTTTTCTGAAACTGGTAATTGCTGATACGCTCCAGCTAAATCTAAAACACAAAATGTTTTGCAGTTAGACAAACTTGCAAAAATTTCATTAAGGATAATGATTTAATTTTAAAAATTTATTTACCGTAACCTTGCAATCGACCCATTTTCTTATGGAACCATCTTTTTTTTGAACAATAACAATGGGTTACGCCCATAAACTGTGTCTAATTGGTATTATAAATAAAAAATAAAATTTGATCATTAATAACATTATTGATTACGAAAAAATTACGCCATTCTGCGAATAAAATATTCAACCATGATCTTCCCATTAGTGGGGTAAATTCTCTATTCGATCGAACCAATATCAATTCGAATTCTTGCAAATCTATACTTTTATTTATTCTACCGACTTGAACTTTAATCACATCAACAACATCAATGTGTTCACCCGTAATAACTTGCAACTTATTGTTTAGTTTCTCTATTTTAATTTGTTCAAAATACTTTAAATAATCATGATAACTAATAATGAAGGGCATGCACCGGTATCGATTTTCATATTAACTTTATAATTTTCAATCATTATTTTAACATGAACAGCATTATCTTTACTTTTAATATAATTTATATAACCTACAGTAAATTCTTCAAAATTATTCCGCATGTTTTCATAGTCTGTATCGCAATTTCATTTACTTTATTCTGATCACGTGATTTTTGTCTTTTCAAAAAACAATGCTTAGCAAAATGTCCACAGCAAAAACATTTAATATTCTTTCTTACTTGGATATTACTGGAAGTTCGGTGATAATTACTCGGTGATTTCCTCCTTGGTGTCCTTAATCTTCCGAGTCTTTGAAAACGTGATGAAGAATCTACGGAAAAAACTTCCATATTAGGCTTCATGATTCTCTTGTCTGAATCAATTAGTTCCCTGTTTAAAGCCAACTCACATGCCTTTACGAAAGTTAGATCACTTTCGTTGAGTAACTTATTCTGAATAGCATCTTTATTCAGACCACATACTAATTTATCCCTTAAAGTGTCATCTAAAAAATCACCAAATTCGCATTTTTCTGCTAATAATTTTATTTTTACAATGAAATCTGGAATAGTCTCTTGACTACCTTGATTTCTCTTGTAAAATTTGAATCTGTCTGAAATAACGTTTTTTTTAGGATTGTAATGTTTTGTTAATAATTTTACCTGGTATTCATATGCAATTTCATCAGTTTTTTACGGTGAAACTAACGATTTTAGCGCTTTAAA
This sequence comes from Pedicia rivosa, assembly GCA_963082725.1. Classification (NCBI taxonomy): domain Eukaryota; kingdom Metazoa; phylum Arthropoda; class Insecta; order Diptera; family Pediciidae; genus Pedicia; species Pedicia rivosa. The sequence continues at coordinate 33,292,048 of OY720152.1, read as the reverse complement.
TACTTCACCACCAGCCAAACTAATGAATAGAGATGGTTTTAGCTTATCTGTTTCTATTTTATTTAAACCATAATCTACATTATTTATCAAAGCTCTTCTACTATAGCAGTGTTCTTGTAAACCTCGGGGGGTTCCAGAGCCCTTGCGTTTTAACTCGTCGGCTTTTTCATTTCCTAAAATTCCTTCATGTCCAGGCAACCAAATGAGATTCAGTACACGTTTGCGAGCCAGCCTTTTTAGGGTATTTCTAGTTGACAGAACCAATCCAGACGCGATTTTGCTATTCGTGATTGATCTTATCGCTGCTTGGCTGTTTGAGAATATACTGAAAACTATTTACTTACTTTTAGTAAAATATGTCAATTGAAATGCACAAACTGCAATACCTATATTGTCTGTTTAAAAAGAAAAATAAAGCACGAATACATTCTATTTATATGTATTATGTACGTATAGAGACTCAATATTATACTTTGTAATGATAATTTTAATTTTGCTTAGTTTAAAAGTCAAAAACATTATTGGAGCTTCTCTATTTTTAATGTGATTTCTTGATTACGTAGAAAATTTATAAAGAATATACATACAAATGAATTTTAGAAGGCTCATTTACTGCCTATTCGGAAAACATAAATTGTTAAAATGGAGACTTTAGTTTAACTAAAGAAAGTACATATCTGTGATATTTTCTAAATCACGATATTGAAATATGTATGTATGCACTATGTACATACTTATTTTATAATAGTAAGTAGCTATAAAAACAATATATAATTTAAAAAAATTCATTTCAATAATGATAATAAAATGGAATAGAAAATATTAATACTTTAAATCCATGTAATGTGAAAACAGACACTAATTAAAATAAATAATGCACATTTTAAATCAAAAATATTCGTTCCTATATAACAAAAATAAACTGAATAGTTACAAAAAAAACTTTTGACTCATTCCCATATTTTGATCCGGCATTTTTCATGAATTTTTTTTTTTTTTGAAATTTCATGAAATTTTTTATGAAATTTTTCATGAACTATTTCTGAAATAATTTTTTTTAATGAAATTTGATTGTGTAGGATGTTTGCATTAGATTTTTTTTTCATTTAGTTGAAAAATTAATGTATTCAAAATAAACATATACTTAATATAAATAGAAGAATATTAAAAACTTTTCGAAATAAGAATTAAAACTAAAAGTCATTTTAAAAAAATATCAGAAAATAAAAAAAAATTAAGCACAATTGCATTGAACATGGAATTCATTTGTTCTATATATCATTAAAATTAAATAAATAAACAAATAACAATTAAAATAAACGTAAAGGGACAAAAAAAAATAAAAAAAAATTTTATTCCAGGAAATAAAAATTAAACAATACAAAACATATCAAAAAAATTTCTATTAAAAATACGTTCTAGAACAAATGATTATGAATATGTACAAAAAACGTTATAATTATTTTAAAACTTCCATGGTAACCCTTATTTATTATTAAACAAAAGAACGTTAGAATATTTTCTACATTCCTTTTTTATAAATTAATATAAATTAATACAGTGAATCACTTAATTATTGGGCCAAGAATAAAATGAGAACGTAATGTCTTATTACTTGTACAAAAATTTTTTTTTTTTAAATTTTTTTAATTTTGTTTAAAAATTATGTATATTATTAAGTAGGAACACAGAAAAAAAAATCTTTTATAGGATATTAAGAAGTTTTATTTACTTTTTACTAAAAAATATACAAAAAATTGCATCACAAAATTATTGGGCCAAAATATACAAAAGTTCCAGTGGCAAAGTCGATCTTTAAAATAAATATATTGACATATTTTATTAAAATTAAAAGTAACAATTGAATAAGTATTTTTTGTGTTTTTTTGTGTTAATTTAGGTTTCTTATAAAAATGAAAGTGTTTATAATACAATAATAATACAATCACAAGAGTGAGTGGAATAAAAGCATAATCAACAAGTAACTGTTCGCCGTCTGTAACAATTGTAAGTGGATATACAACTGGTAATTTCAATAACTTATTAATTGATTTAATAAACTTGATTAATCAATAAAATTATATTATTATAAATGGAAATAATTGAAATATTAGTGAAATAATAAATTTATCATTTAGAAATTCTTCATAATATTTTAAATTGGAACTATTCAGTTCAACATTCAACGCCATTTCTTTGAAAAAATATTTTCTTTATTTTTTCTGCAGACAAAATGAGTTCTGGGCAATTTGAAAATACATTGGCAGGACGAAGTGTAAATGTTAATTAGATAACATAATTATTTACATTAAGACGGCAATTATTTTTAAACTCTAGATATTGAATGTCATGAAACTGTTTTATAAGATCATTATTCATTTTTGCTTGTTGCATACAATTTAAGTTGGAATTGACCAAGGAATTGTTTATAGAGCTTAATTGTAGAGGAATATTCTAAAAATTTTACCAAGAAATGTATACAAATCCATTATTTTATGGTACTACTGGGAATGAAGCAGATTGAATTTAAAAATCAAAAAGTATGCTCGATTAAGAACGATTATTTCATTTGAATGAAATTTCCCTTAGAATGGATCAAATATGAGAGTTAAAGAACTTTTCATTTTGGACCATATTCTGGATGAAATGCTTATGGGACATCAGTAGATAAGCTATGAGAGTTCTAGCGCAAAAACACGGGTTATTTTAAATGAAGGTATCAAAATGGACATTTTCAGCTTTTTCCGCCATCTTGGATTTTGAGAGAGAGGGGAGGTGAATCTGCGAGAGAGAGAGGATTTGGGGTTTGTGGAGGGGTAAAGATCGTCCGAGAGAGTTTGGTTTTGGGAAGAGGGAGGTAGAGAGCAAATGTGAGAATGTGTGGGTTTTCGAGATCGTGTTTGCGGGGTGCTATGAGAATTTGTTTTTAGCATATAATGATTTTATATATCATTATAAAATATGAGATTCTAATATGAAATAAATCATGATAAAACATGACTCAAATTTGTCGTTCACCAACGAAATATCAAAAACCTGAATTCAAAATAAATTTACGTATTTAATGACAATTTTTACAAATTTTTTAATAAAATACTAGCACACAAATATTTTTGGAATTTATTCTTTAAAAGAAAACAATGATGTACATATATACACAAATGCATTTTAAATTATTTTTTTGTGGCTCTCTCTATTTTTTGTTTTAAAAGGATGGTAGTGGGGGGTGGAGACGTGAGAAATGTGTTTGCTTTCGACATACAGGATCGGGTAACAATAGAGAAGTGGGAAAGTGGGAATTGACAATTGAAAATTTTATATTTGTATTTTCATTATTTTCCAAATGGGGCAATAATGATAAAAGTTTTTGAAAAACTGAAATAAAATTTGTTGAGAGAGTTAGAGAGCAAATGTGAGAATGTGTGTGTGTGTGTGTGTGGAGGGGTAAAGATCGTCCGAGAGAGTTTGGTTTGGGGAGAGAGAGGTAGAAAGCAAACGTTAGAATTTGTGTGTGTGTGGTTGTGGAGGGGTAAAGATCATCCGAGAGAGTTTAGTTTGGGGAATGAGAGGTAGAGAGCAAATGTGAGAATGTGTGTGTCGAGGGGTAAAGATCGTTCGAGAGAGTTTGGTTTGGGAAGAGAGAGGTAGAGAGCAAATGTGAGAATGTGTGTGTGTGTTTGCGTGAATGTGGAGCGAGGTAGAGAGAAAATGTGACATTGTGTGGGTGTATGATGTAAAGTTTTATTAATTATTGGATTTAAAATGAAAAATAATTCAGAAATTTAATGTATAAACAATCAATTTTAATATTCATATATTTTGCATTATATGCATCTATATGTACCCATATACATACATCTCTCAACAAATCATGATAAAACATGATTAAACATGATTCAAAATTGACTATCACCAAAAAATTATGAAAAACTTAAATGCCAATTAGAGCGGATTATTTTTATGTCGCTCTCTCTATTTTTTCTTTTAAAAGAATGGGTAAAGATGTGAATATGTATTTGTATGAGAGAGTGGCGTTTAAAACATTATGAGCGTGATAAGTGTGATTTTATCAATAATTATGAAATATGAGATTATAATCTGAAATAAAACATGATAAAACATGAGTAAAAAATGTCGATCACAAACGTATTATTAAAAACTTTAATTCAAATAAATTTCGAAGTCGTTTGATGAGAGCGATAGTAAAACATAATGGCTATATGTGTATGCGTGTATGAATGTGTTTGTTTCTTTACTCATTACAAGAATGATAATTTTTTGTTTAATAAAATAAAAACACAAATATATATAATATTATATTATATAATATTAAGTTTCCCCACATAAACACAATTATTTTTAGAATAAATTCTTTCTCCGATGATGTTTATGTATACAATCATTTCAAGAGAGGATAATTTTTATGTGGCTCTCACAATTTTTTCTTTTAATGTGAGTTTTGAATTTTATTTCATGTCATGAAAGAAATCATTTTTTTTCTTTGTAAAGTTTTGAAATATAGAATTTAAAAATATTTCCCACCAATTTTTATATGAATTTTTTTAATTTCTTTTGTGTATTTCTCATAGGAAAATTAAATTTGTATCATATATATAGATATTATTAATCTATAAAATTATTAATTATTATAATTATCATAAAAATTTAATTCGTATAATTTCCTAGAATTTGTTTATTAATTTCACATTTTTCTACATAATTGTTAATATTTAGTAACTTATTTTTATTTTATTTTTGTTGTCTATAGCCTTAGTTATAAACATAAATGTAGTTCTGCTATAATTTTAAAATTTATTTTAATTATAATTTTATTTTAATAACAAATAATTCATGGATCAAGATAACTGATTTACTCAAATGAGAACTGCTGGTGCGTTGATAGGCATTAAATGTGGAATGTGATAAAACCAACTAGTGAACCTTTTATGCCAATATGGATAATCGAAAATGAAAACTTAGTAATTTTAATCCCATAATTTATATATTATTAAAAATAAATTTCTCAATATGTTTTGTAGTATCACAAATAAAGAGAGATATTTCGTATTATATATTGAAAACAGATTAGATTAATAAATTAATTTTTTTTCAATTTTTTCTGCTTCTTCTTTTTTCATCTTCTCCATCATTTACGTTTACTTTTTTGCTTATAAATTTTTTTAAATTTAAATTAATAAGAATGATGTGCTTTGTTTACATTTTATTAATGTTTTTTTTATTTAAATTTAATAATAATTGATAATAAAAAATTTTTTTTTCATAATCTATATATTTTTTATGTTTTAATTTAATTTAATTCATTTTATTTTTTTGTTCTAATTATAATTAATTTTTTATTTATTTTTTTTTTCTAAATTTAATGTTAAATTTTTTTTTGTTCATAAATTTTTTTAAATTTAAATTAATAAGAAATATTTTGCTTTGTTTACATTTTATTAATGTTTTTTTTTTTTATTTAAATTTAATAATAATTGATAATAACAAATTTTCTTTTATAATCTATATATTTTTTATGTTTTATTCTTTAATTCATTTTATATTTTTTTATAATTTTTTTGTTTTTTAATAATTTTAATTTTTGTTTTTAAAATTTTTTTTTAAATTATAATTAATTTTTTATTAATTTTCTTTATTAGATTATTTCGATAACTTTGTAATTTTATTCCCATAATTTATATATTATTAAAAATAGATTTCTAAATATGTTTTGTAGTATCATAAATAATGAGATACATTTCTAATTATATCATGATTAGATATTAATTTTTTCAATATTTATTTCTTGCAATAATAATTTATAGATAGAATTCTGCATAACACATTTTTATAAAACATCTTCTCGTATACACCTTATTTAAAAACTCTCCTCTCTCATTGCAAAAACCAATTATACTAATAAACCAAAAATAAGTGATAATAATTGCACAAAGTATGAAAAGTTATTTATAACAACCCCCCCACGGAGTAAAAAGAGAAAAAAAACGTCATAGTTGCAAGAATTTATTACAAAAATAATTTTTTATCAATTATTTCAAAAAAAAAAATTTAAAATAAAGAATAAGTTCAAAAATTTATTATTAAAAAGGTTCGCTCGACACCTTCTCTTATTAATAAAAAAGTACCAATAAAAGAATAACCTCCGTTGAGGTTATCTTTTTCCTATTAGTATGCGTGCGCTTCTATTATGATTACATGAACTTCAAATACTTAAGTGTTTAATTGTATAAGATATCTAAATAAACATAATTTATTAATTAAAAACTTAAAAATTCTTCGGAAAATAATAGAAATGAATACAAATAAACAAATAAATTCTTATGACACAAATTTTTTTAATGATTTGTGATGATTAAAATTAAAAACACTAATATTTTGAATTACTTATTTATTTATTTTTTTAAATATTTTTTTTCATAATTGTTATTTCATCGTTTTACAGCATTATTTTCACTTTATTCTTTATTCTTTATTCTTGAATAAAGTGAAAATAATGCTGTAAAATATTTTTTTTCATAATTGTTATTTCATCGTTTTACAGCATTATTTTCACTTTATTCTTTATTCTTTATTCTTGAATAAAGTGAAAATAATGCTGTAAAATATTTTTTTTCATAATTGTTATTTCATCGTTTTACAGCATTATTTTCACTTTATTCTTTATTCTTTATTCTTGAATAAAGTGAAAATAATGCTGTAAAATATTTTTTTTCATAATTGTTATTTCATCGTTTTACAGCATTATTTTCACTTTATTCTTTATTCTTTATTCTTGAATAAAGTGAAAATAATGCTGTAAAACGATGAAATAACAATTATGAAAAAAAATATTTAAAAAAATAAATAAATAAGTAATTCAAAATATTAGTGTTTTTAATTTTAATCATCACAAATCATTAAAAAAATTTGTGTCATAAGAATTTATTTGTTTATTTGTATTCATTTCTATTATTTTCCGAAGAATTTTTAAGTTTTTAATTAATAAATTATGTTTATTTAGATATCTTATACAATTAAACACTTAAGTATTTGAAGTTCATGTAATCATAATAGAAGCGCACGCATACTAATAGGAAAAAGATAACCTCAACGGAGGTTATTCTTTTATTGGTACTTTTTTATTAATAAGAGAAGGTGTCGAGCGAACCTTTTTAATAATAAATTTTTGAACTTATTCTTTATTTTAAATTTTTTTTTTGAAATAATTGATAAAAAATTATTTTTGTAATAAATTCTTGCAACTATGACGTTTTTTTTCTCTTTTTACTCCGTGGGGGGGTTGTTATAAATAACTTTTCATACTTTGTGCAATTATTATCACTTATTTTTGGTTTATTAGTATAATTGGTTTTTGCAATGAGAGAGGAGAGTTTTTAAATAAGGTGTATACGAGAAGATGTTTTATAAAAATGTGTTATGCAGAATTCTATCTATAAATTATTATTGCAAGAAATAAATATTGAAAAAATTAATATCTAATCATGATATAATTAGAAATGTATCTCATTATTTATGATACTACAAAACATATTTAGAAATCTATTTTTAATAATATATAAATTATGGGAATAAAATTACAAAGTTATCGAAATAATCTAATAAAGAAAATTAATAAAAAATTAATTATAATTTAAAAAAAAATTTTAAAAACAAAAATTAAAATTATTAAAAAACAAAAAAATTATAAAAAAATATAAAATGAATTAAAGAATAAAACATAAAAAATATATAGATTATAAAAGAAAATTTGTTATTATCAATTATTATTAAATTTAAATAAAAAAAAAAAACATTAATAAAATGTAAACAAAGCAAAATATTTCTTATTAATTTAAATTTAAAAAAATTTATGAACAAAAAAAAATTTAACATTAAATTTAGAAAAAAAAAATAAATAAAAAATTAATTATAATTAGAACAAAAAAATAAAATGAATTAAATTAAATTAAAACATAAAAAATATATAGATTATGAAAAAAAAATTTTTTATTATCAATTATTATTAAATTTAAATAAAAAAAACATTAATAAAATGTAAACAAAGCACATCATTCTTATTAATTTAAATTTAAAAAAATTTATAAGCAAAAAAGTAAACGTAAATGATGGAGAAGATGAAAAAAGAAGAAGCAGAAAAAATTGAAAAAAAATTAATTTATTAATCTAATCTGTTTTCAATATATAATACGAAATATCTCTCTTTATTTGTGATACTACAAAACATATTGAGAAATTTATTTTTAATAATATATAAATTATGGGATTAAAATTACTAAGTTTTCATTTTCGATTATCCATATTGGCATAAAAGGTTCACTAGTTGGTTTTATCACATTCCACATTTAATGCCTATCAACGCACCAGCAGTTCTCATTTGAGTAAATCAGTTATCTTGATCCATGAATTATTTGTTATTAAAATAAAATTATAATTAAAATAAATTTTAAAATTATAGCAGAACTACATTTATGTTTATAACTAAGGCTATAGACAACAAAAATAAAATAAAAATAAGTTACTAAATATTAACAATTATGTAGAAAAATGTGAAATTAATAAACAAATTCTAGGAAATTATACGAATTAAATTTTTATGATAATTATAATAATTAATAATTTTATAGATTAATAATATCTATATATATGATACAAATTTAATTTTCCTATGAGAAATACACAAAAGAAATTAAAAAAATTCATATAAAAATTGGTGGGAAATATTTTTAAATTCTATATTTCAAAACTTTACAAAGAAAAAAAATGATTTCTTTCATGACATGAAATAAAATTCAAAACTCACATTAAAAGAAAAAATTGTGAGAGCCACATAAAAATTATCCTCTCTTGAAATGATTGTATACATAAACATCATCGGAGAAAGAATTTATTCTAAAAATAATTGTGTTTATGTGGGGAAACTTAATATTATATAATATAATATTATATATATTTGTGTTTTTATTTTATTAAACAAAAAATTATCATTCTTGTAATGAGTAAAGAAACAAACACATTCATACACGCATACACATATAGCCATTATGTTTTACTATCGCTCTCATCAAACGACTTCGAAATTTATTTGAATTAAAGTTTTTAATAATACGTTTGTGATCGACATTTTTTACTCATGTTTTATCATGTTTTATTTCAGATTATAATCTCATATTTCATAATTATTGATAAAATCACACTTATCACGCTCATAATGTTTTAAACGCCACTCTCTCATACAAATACATATTCACATCTTTACCCATTCTTTTAAAAGAAAAAATAGAGAGAGCGACATAAAAATAATCCGCTCTAATTGGCATTTAAGTTTTTCATAATTTTTTGGTGATAGTCAATTTTGAATCATGTTTAATCATGTTTTATCATGATTTGTTGAGAGATGTATGTATATGGGTACATATAGATGCATATAATGCAAAATATATGAATATTAAAATTGATTGTTTATACATTAAATTTCTGAATTATTTTTCATTTTAAATCCAATAATTAATAAAACTTTACATCATACACCCACACAATGTCACATTTTCTCTCTACCTCGCTCCACATTCACGCAAACACACACACACATTCTCACATTTGCTCTCTACCTCTCTCTTCCCAAACCAAACTCTCTCGAACGATCTTTACCCCTCGACACACACATTCTCACATTTGCTCTCTACCTCTCATTCCCCAAACCAAACTCTCTCGGATGATCTTTACCCCTCCACAACCACACACACACAAATTCTAACGTTTGCTTTCTACCTCTCTCTCCCCAAACCAAACTCTCTCGGACGATCTTTACCCCTCCACACACACACACACACACATTCTCACATTTGCTCTCTAACTCTCTCAACAAATTTTATTTCAGTTTTTCAAAAACTTTTATCATTATTGCCCCATTTGGAAAATAATGAAAATACAAATATAAAATTTTCAATTGTCAATTCCCACTTTCCCACTTCTCTATTGTTACCCGATCCTGTATGTCGAAAGCAAACACATTTCTCACGTCTCCACCCCCCACTACCATCCTTTTAAAACAAAAAATAGAGAGAGCCACAAAAAAATAATTTAAAATGCATTTGTGTATATATGTACATCATTGTTTTCTTTTAAAGAATAAATTCCAAAAATATTTGTGTGCTAGTATTTTATTAAAAAATTTGTAAAAATTGTCATTAAATACGTAAATTTATTTTGAATTCAGGTTTTTGATATTTCGTTGGTGAACGACAAATTTGAGTCATGTTTTATCATGATTTATTTCATATTAGAATCTCATATTTTATAATGATATATAAAATCATTATATGCTAAAAACAAATTCTCATAGCACCCCGCAAACACGATCTCAAACACCCACACATTCTCACATTTGCTCTCTACCTCCCTCTCCTCAAAACCAAACTCTCTCGGACGATCTTTACCCCTCCACAAACCCCAAATCCTCTCTCTCTCGCAGATTCACCTCCCCTCTCTCTCAAAATCCAAGATGGCGGAAAAAGCTGAAAATGTCCATTTTGATACCTTCATTTAAAATAACCCGTGTTTTTGCGCTAGAACTCTCATAGCTTATCTACTAAAAGAAAGATCGTTCGAGAGAGTTTGGTTTGGGAAGAGAGAGGTAGAGAGCAAATGTGAGAATGTGTGTGTGTGTTTGCGTGAATGTGGGTGGTAGTAGATAAGCTATGAGAGTTCTAGCGCAAAAACACGGGTTATTTTAAATGAAGGTATCAAAATGGACATTTTCAGCTTTTTCCGCCATCTTGGATTTTGAGAGAGAGGGGAGGTGAATCTGCGAGAGAGAGAGGATTTGGGGTTTGTGGAGGGGTAAAGATCGTCCGAGAGAGTTTGGTTTTGAGGAGAGGGAGGTAGAGAGCAAATGTGAGAATGTGTGGGTGTTTGAGATCGTGTTTGCGGGGTGCTATGAGAATTTGTTTTTAGCATATAATGATTTTATATATCATTATAAAATATGAGATTCTAATATGAAATAAATCATGATAAAACATGACTCAAATTTGTCGTTCACCAACGAAATATCAAAAACCTGAATTCAAAATAAATTTACGTATTTAATGACAATTTTTACAAATTTTTTAATAAAATACTAGCACACAAATATTTTTGGAATTTATTCTTTAAAAGAAAACAATGATGTACATATATACACAAATGCATTTTAAATTATTTTTTTGTGGCTCTCTCTATTTTTTGTTTTAAAAGGATGGTAGTGGGGGGTGGAGACGTGAGAAATGTGTTTGCTTTCGACATACAGGATCGGGTAACAATAGAGAAGTGGGAAAGTGGGAATTGACAATTGAAAATTTTATATTTGTATTTTCATTATTTTCCAAATGGGGCAATAATGATAAAAGTTTTTGAAAAACTGAAATAAAATTTGTTGAGAGAGTTAGAGAGCAAATGTGAGAATGTGTGTGTGTGTGTGTGTGGAGGGGTAAAGATCGTCCGAGAGAGTTTGGTTTGGGGAGAGAGAGGTAGAAAGCAAACGTTAGAATTTGTGTGTGTGTGGTTGTGGAGGGGTAAAGATCATCCGAGAGAGTTTGGTTTGGGGAATGAGAGGTAGAGAGCAAATGTGAGAATGTGTGTGTCGAGGGGTAAAGATCGTTCGAGAGAGTTTGGTTTGGGAAGAGAGAGGTAGAGAGCAAATGTGAGAATGTGTGTGTGTGTTTGCGTGAATGTGGAGCGAGGTAGAGAGAAAATGTGACATTGTGTGGGTGTATGATGTAAAGTTTTATTAATTATTGGATTTAAAATGAAAAATAATTCAGAAATTTAATGTATAAACAATCAATTTTAATATTCATATATTTTGCATTATATGCATCTATATGTACCCATATACATACATCTCTCAACAAATCATGATAAAACATGATTAAACATGATTCAAAATTGACTATCACCAAAAAATTATGAAAAACTTAAATGCCAATTAGAGCGGATTATTTTTATGTCGCTCTCTCTATTTTTTCTTTTAAAAGAATGGGTAAAGATGTGAATATGTATTTGTATGAGAGAGTGGCGTTTAAAACATTATGAGCGTGATAAGTGTGATTTTATCAATAATTATGAAATATGAGATTATAATCTGAAATAAAACATGATAAAACATGAGTAAAAAATGTCGATCACAAACGTATTATTAAAAACTTTAATTCAAATAAATTTCGAAGTCGTTTGATGAGAGCGATAGTAAAACATAATGGCTATATGTGTATGCGTGTATGAATGTGTTTGTTTCTTTACTCATTACAAGAATGATAATTTTTTGTTTAATAAAATAAAAACACAAATATATATAATATTATATTATATAATATTAAGTTTCCCCACATAAACACAATTATTTTTAGAATAAATTCTTTCTCCGATGATGTTTATGTATACAATCATTTCAAGAGAGGATAATTTTTATGTGGCTCTCACAATTTTTTCTTTTAATGTGAGTTTTGAATTTTATTTCATGTCATGAAAGAAATCATTTTTTTTCTTTGTAAAGTTTTGAAATATAGAATTTAAAAATATTTCCCACCAATTTTTATATGAATTTTTTTAATTTCTTTTGTGTATTTCTCATAGGAAAATTAAATTTGTATCATATATATAGATATTATTAATCTATAAAATTATTAATTATTATAATTATCATAAAAATTTAATTCGTATAATTTCCTAGAATTTGTTTATTAATTTCACATTTTTCTACATAATTGTTAATATTTAGTAACTTATTTTTATTTTATTTTTGTTGTCTATAGCCTTAGTTATAAACATAAATGTAGTTCTGCTATAATTTTAAAATTTATTTTAATTATAATTTTATTTTAATAACAAATAATTCATGGATCAAGATAACTGATTTACTCAAATGAGAACTGCTGGTGCGTTGATAGGCATTAAATGTGGAATGTGATAAAACCAACTAGTGAACCTTTTATGCCAATATGGATAATCGAAAATGAAAACTTAGTAATTTTAATCCCATAATTTATATATTATTAAAAATAAATTTCTCAATATGTTTTGTAGTATCACAAATAAAGAGAGATATTTCGTATTATATATTGAAAACAGATTAGATTAATAAATTAATTTTTTTTCAATTTTTTCTGCTTCTTCTTTTTTCATCTTCTCCATCATTTACGTTTACTTTTTTGCTTATAAATTTTTTTAAATTTAAATTAATAAGAATGATGTGCTTTGTTTACATTTTATTAATGTTTTTTTTATTTAAATTTAATAATAATTGATAATAAAAAATTTTTTTTTCATAATCTATATATTTTTTATGTTTTAATTTAATTTAATTCATTTTATTTTTTTGTTCTAATTATAATTAATTTTTTATTTATTTTTTTTTTCTAAATTTAATGTTAAATTTTTTTTTGTTCATAAATTTTTTTAAATTTAAATTAATAAGAAATATTTTGCTTTGTTTACATTTTATTAATGTTTTTTTTTTTTATTTAAATTTAATAATAATTGATAATAACAAATTTTCTTTTATAATCTATATATTTTTTATGTTTTATTCTTTAATTCATTTTATATTTTTTTATAATTTTTTTGTTTTTTAATAATTTTAATTTTTGTTTTTAAAATTTTTTTTTAAATTATAATTAATTTTTTATTAATTTTCTTTATTAGATTATTTCGATAACTTTGTAATTTTATTCCCATAATTTATATATTATTAAAAATAGATTTCTAAATATGTTTTGTAGTATCATAAATAATGAGATACATTTCTAATTATATCATGATTAGATATTAATTTTTTCAATATTTATTTCTTGCAATAATAATTTATAGATAGAATTCTGCATAACACATTTTTATAAAACATCTTCTCGTATACACCTTATTTAAAAACTCTCCTCTCTCATTGCAAAAACCAATTATACTAATAAACCAAAAATAAGTGATAATAATTGCACAAAGTATGAAAAGTTATTTATAACAACCCCCCCACGGAGTAAAAAGAGAAAAAAAACGTCATAGTTGCAAGAATTTATTACAAAAATAATTTTTTATCAATTATTTCAAAAAAAAAAATTTAAAATAAAGAATAAGTTCAAAAATTTATTATTAAAAAGGTTCGCTCGACACCTTCTCTTATTAATAAAAAAGTACCAATAAAAGAATAACCTCCGTTGAGGTTATCTTTTTCCTATTAGTATGCGTGCGCTTCTATTATGATTACATGAACTTCAAATACTTAAGTGTTTAATTGTATAAGATATCTAAATAAACATAATTTATTAATTAAAAACTTAAAAATTCTTCGGAAAATAATAGAAATGAATACAAATAAACAAATAAATTCTTATGACACAAATTTTTTTAATGATTTGTGATGATTAAAATTAAAAACACTAATATTTTGAATTACTTATTTATTTATTTTTTTAAATATTTTTTTTCATAATTGTTATTTCATCGTTTTACAGCATTATTTTCACTTTATTCAAGAATAAAGAATAAAGAATAAAGTGAAAATAATGCTGTAAAACGATGAAATAACAATTATGAAAAAAAATATTTTACAGCATTATTTTCACTTTATTCAAGAATAAAGAATAAAGAATAAAGTGAAAATAATGCTGTAAAACGATGAAATAACAATTATGAAAAAAAATATTTTACAGCATTATTTTCACTTTATTCAAGAATAAAGAATAAAGAATAAAGTGAAAATAATGCTGTAAAACGATGAAATAACAATTATGAAAAAAAATATTTTACAGCATTATTTTCACTTTATTCAAGAATAAAGAATAAAGAATAAAGTGAAAATAATGCTGTAAAACGATGAAATAACAATTATGAAAAAAAATATTTAAAAAAATAAATAAATAAGTAATTCAAAATATTAGTGTTTTTAATTTTAATCATCACAAATCATTAAAAAAATTTGTGTCATAAGAATTTATTTGTTTATTTGTATTCATTTCTATTATTTTCCGAAGAATTTTTAAGTTTTTAATTAATAAATTATGTTTATTTAGATATCTTATACAATTAAACACTTAAGTATTTGAAGTTCATGTAATCATAATAGAAGCGCACGCATACTAATAGGAAAAAGATAACCTCAACGGAGGTTATTCTTTTATTGGTACTTTTTTATTAATAAGAGAAGGTGTCGAGCGAACCTTTTTAATAATAAATTTTTGAACTTATTCTTTATTTTAAATTTTTTTTTTTGAAATAATTGATAAAAAATTATTTTTGTAATAAATTCTTGCAACTATGACGTTTTTTTTCTCTTTTTACTCCGTGGGGGGGTTGTTATAAATAACTTTTCATACTTTGTGCAATTATTATCACTTATTTTTGGTTTATTAGTATAATTGGTTTTTGCAATGAGAGAGGAGAGTTTTTAAATAAGGTGTATACGAGAAGATGTTTTATAAAAATGTGTTATGCAGAATTCTATCTATAAATTATTATTGCAAGAAATAAATATTGAAAAAATTAATATCTAATCATGATATAATTAGAAATGTATCTCATTATTTATGATACTACAAAACATATTTAGAAATCTATTTTTAATAATATATAAATTATGGGAATAAAATTACAAAGTTATCGAAATAATCTAATAAAGAAAATTAATAAAAAATTAATTATAATTTAAAAAAAAATTTTAAAAACAAAAATTAAAATTATTAAAAAACAAAAAAATTATAAAAAAATATAAAATGAATTAAAGAATAAAACATAAAAAATATATAGATTATAAAAGAAAATTTGTTATTATCAATTATTATTAAATTTAAATAAAAAAAAAAAACATTAATAAAATGTAAACAAAGCAAAATATTTCTTATTAATTTAAATTTAAAAAAATTTATGAACAAAAAAAAATTTAACATTAAATTTAGAAAAAAAAAATAAATAAAAAATTAATTATAATTAGAACAAAAAAATAAAATGAATTAAATTAAATTAAAACATAAAAAATATATAGATTATGAAAAAAAAATTTTTTATTATCAATTATTATTAAATTTAAATAAAAAAAACATTAATAAAATGTAAACAAAGCACATCATTCTTATTAATTTAAATTTAAAAAAATTTATAAGCAAAAAAGTAAACGTAAATGATGGAGAAGATGAAAAAAGAAGAAGCAGAAAAAATTGAAAAAAAATTAATTTATTAATCTAATCTGTTTTCAATATATAATACGAAATATCTCTCTTTATTTGTGATACTACAAAACATATTGAGAAATTTATTTTTAATAATATATAAATTATGGGATTAAAATTACTAAGTTTTCATTTTCGATTATCCATATTGGCATAAAAGGTTCACTAGTTGGTTTTATCACATTCCACATTTAATGCCTATCAACGCACCAGCAGTTCTCATTTGAGTAAATCAGTTATCTTGATCCATGAATTATTTGTTATTAAAATAAAATTATAATTAAAATAAATTTTAAAATTATAGCAGAACTACATTTATGTTTATAACTAAGGCTATAGACAACAAAAATAAAATAAAAATAAGTTACTAAATATTAACAATTATGTAGAAAAATGTGAAATTAATAAACAAATTCTAGGAAATTATACGAATTAAATTTTTATGATAATTATAATAATTAATAATTTTATAGATTAATAATATCTATATATATGATACAAATTTAATTTTCCTATGAGAAATACACAAAAGAAATTAAAAAAATTCATATAAAAATTGGTGGGAAATATTTTTAAATTCTATATTTCAAAACTTTACAAAGAAAAAAAATGATTTCTTTCATGACATGAAATAAAATTCAAAACTCACATTAAAAGAAAAAATTGTGAGAGCCACATAAAAATTATCCTCTCTTGAAATGATTGTATACATAAACATCATCGGAGAAAGAATTTATTCTAAAAATAATTGTGTTTATGTGGGGAAACTTAATATTATATAATATAATATTATATATATTTGTGTTTTTATTTTATTAAACAAAAAATTATCATTCTTGTAATGAGTAAAGAAACAAACACATTCATACACGCATACACATATAGCCATTATGTTTTACTATCGCTCTCATCAAACGACTTCGAAATTTATTTGAATTAAAGTTTTTAATAATACGTTTGTGATCGACATTTTTTACTCATGTTTTATCATGTTTTATTTCAGATTATAATCTCATATTTCATAATTATTGATAAAATCACACTTATCACGCTCATAATGTTTTAAACGCCACTCTCTCATACAAATACATATTCACATCTTTACCCATTCTTTTAAAAGAAAAAATAGAGAGAGCGACATAAAAATAATCCGCTCTAATTGGCATTTAAGTTTTTCATAATTTTTTGGTGATAGTCAATTTTGAATCATGTTTAATCATGTTTTATCATGATTTGTTGAGAGATGTATGTATATGGGTACATATAGATGCATATAATGCAAAATATATGAATATTAAAATTGATTGTTTATACATTAAATTTCTGAATTATTTTTCATTTTAAATCCAATAATTAATAAAACTTTACATCATACACCCACACAATGTCACATTTTCTCTCTACCTCGCTCCACATTCACGCAAACACACACACACATTCTCACATTTGCTCTCTACCTCTCTCTTCCCAAACCAAACTCTCTCGAACGATCTTTACCCCTCGACACACACATTCTCACATTTGCTCTCTACCTCTCATTCCCCAAACCAAACTCTCTCGGATGATCTTTACCCCTCCACAACCACACACACACAAATTCTAACGTTTGCTTTCTACCTCTCTCTCCCCAAACCAAACTCTCTCGGACGATCTTTACCCCTCCACACACACACACACACACATTCTCACATTTGCTCTCTAACTCTCTCAACAAATTTTATTTCAGTTTTTCAAAAACTTTTATCATTATTGCCCCATTTGGAAAATAATGAAAATACAAATATAAAATTTTCAATTGTCAATTCCCACTTTCCCACTTCTCTATTGTTACCCGATCCTGTATGTCGAAAGCAAACACATTTCTCACGTCTCCACCCCCCACTACCATCCTTTTAAAACAAAAAATAGAGAGAGCCACAAAAAAATAATTTAAAATGCATTTGTGTATATATGTACATCATTGTTTTCTTTTAAAGAATAAATTCCAAAAATATTTGTGTGCTAGTATTTTATTAAAAAATTTGTAAAAATTGTCATTAAATACGTAAATTTATTTTGAATTCAGGTTTTTGATATTTCGTTGGTGAACGACAAATTTGAGTCATGTTTTATCATGATTTATTTCATATTAGAATCTCATATTTTATAATGATATATAAAATCATTATATGCTAAAAACAAATTCTCATAGCACCCCGCAAACACGATCTCAAACACCCACACATTCTCACATTTGCTCTCTACCTCCCTCTCC
This sequence comes from Pedicia rivosa, assembly GCA_963082725.1. Classification (NCBI taxonomy): domain Eukaryota; kingdom Metazoa; phylum Arthropoda; class Insecta; order Diptera; family Pediciidae; genus Pedicia; species Pedicia rivosa. The sequence continues at coordinate 33,273,583 of OY720152.1, read as the reverse complement.
TCAAAACCAAACTCTCTCGGACGATCTTTACCCCTCCACAAACCCCAAATCCTCTCTCTCTCGCAGATTCAACTCCCCTCTCTCTCAAAATCCAAGATGGCGGAAAAAGCTGAAAATGTCCATTTTGATACCTTCATTTAAAATAACCCGTGTTTTTGCGCTAGAACTCTCATAGCTTATCTACTGACATCATATTTTAGAAAACAATTTCCTAAGATGGAGTGGACACCTGGTATAAATAATCTTAAATTATATTTAGTTTGTATAAATTGTATTTTTTTTTATGTTACGACAGAGCATATCAAATTACTGATAGACGATATGGAAACAGGAACTATTCCAGTTGGTGAAGGATTCTGGTTGAGTGGTGGCTTTGATACATCAGATTTGGACAATCCCTGGAAATACAATACAAAAATGGCTCCTTTTGATCAAGAAGTAAATATAATTTACATGTGTGTTTTCGGTAATTTATTTTTGTAACTTGGCATTGTTTCTCTATTATTTTACATAATTTTAAATTTGGTTGCTGATGAAATTGATTATTTTTCTGGTGATACTGAAAAAAATGTTTATATTCATATTAGGACTTTGTTTACTTTAAAATAATACGAGATGTCCTATTAAAGACACGTGTCCTAAGGGTAATACTTACAATACTAAAGAGCGAAAATAATTATGGTTATGATATCGTTATAAAATGTACTTCATATAACAAACTATATTTAGTTGACTGACCAATTATCTGATACTATATATATAAATGTATAAGACACTAATGGACGAAGAATATATGATTAATAAATAATAACAATAAGAAAGTGATAAGATATTTCTAATTAAATTATTAATTAATAATTTCAATTTAATCAGAAAAATCATGATGCATATCCCATATAACAAAGAAGAGTATAATAATGTTACAAAAATGTAGAGAATTTATATTATGGGAATAAATGAATAATAAATAATGTTGTTATATTCACTATAATTGAAATCTTCTATTCTGTATAATAAAATCGTGTTACACAAATATTAAGCTTGCATTTCAAAGAAGTTATTTTTTAGGACACTAACGGTCTATCCGCAATATCTGATTAAAGTGGAGACTTTAGTGGAACCAAAGATGTGGTCTCTAAATATTTTCCACCTCATTCTATATTTTTGAAATGAATTTTTTATTACGTATTGTTGCTAAAGAAATCAAAAATCGGTATTTCCAAAATATCATCATTTAGAAAATGTCTAAATTTTTTTAGTTTAACTTAAATCTTCACCATAACCTGTTTGAATATATTGCAAATTGGCAGTAAGTTCTAAATATTCACATGTATGTTCGTCATAACTAGTGAACTATTTTGTAAAAAAAAACACTTTAAAAAAAATAGAATCTCCAGCTGTACGGTTGACCTTCAAACAAAATAAAACAATATTATATTGTATAAAAATAGAAAAAAGCAGAATGAAATAAAAATCAAAATTATCAGCATAAAATAATATTGAGTCTCTATAAATACAGAATGTATTCGTGCATCACTATTATTACTTTTTAAGCAGACAATAGAAGCACGTTGCAATTTGTAAATTTTAATTTTTATATTTCATCAGAATTACAAGTAACAAAATTAATTAAGTAGTTTTTGTGTTTTTAGTGTAAATTTGTGTTTTTTGTTTTATTTATATTAAAAAATAATTAATAGTATTACTTTTCTTATAAAAATGAAAGTATTTAGTATTCTACTTATGTTTACAATCACAATAGTGAGTGGAAAAAAAGGACAATCAGCAAGTAATTGCATACCATCTGTAACAACTGTAAGTGGAAGTGCAACTACTACTGGTAATTTTATAATTTTCATAATGAATCAATTAATTTAATTAATCAATAAAATTATATCATCGTCTTATTATAAGTAATTTTGAAAAGTATAAAGAAATAATAAATTCAACAATTAGAAATTATAAAATTTAATTGTAAATTTTTTTACTTAATTAACGTCATTTCCTAGTAAAATATTTTTTTATTATTTTTATAGGCAAAATTTGTTCTGGGGATTTAATATTCTCAGAAAACTTTGATAAATTGGATTTATCAGTATGGCAACACGAAAATACGTTGGCAGGTGGAGGTGTAAGTGTTAATTGAATGACAAAATTAATTTTATTTACATTAAAGTAATTTGTTTTAAATAATGTAATGAATCATTGTTAATAGCGTTTGTCATAATTGTATAGAGGCATAATCTAATACATTTATTTAAAGTTCTTAAGGTTAATCTCTTAACCTTTTTTATTATATGCAGAATTGGGAATTTCAATGGTATACAAATAATCGTTCAAATTCTTATGCGGAAAATGGTATATTTTATATTCGTCCAACTCTTACATCTGGAGATTTTGGAGAAAATTACTTAACATCGGGAATATTAAATTTACATGGAGGAGCACCGGCTGATCAGTTAGTTATATTTTGTTTTGATTTAACCTTTTAATTCAAATGTATAATATATTTAAAAGATGTACAAATCCATTATTTTATGGTTGTGAGCGTACTGGAAATCAGGAAAATATTTTAAATCCAATCAAAAGTGCTCGTGTAAGAACGGTTAACTCATTTGCCTTTAAATTTGGAAAAGTTGAAGTAAAAACAAAAATGCCTGCTGGTGATTGGCTTTGGCCTGGTAATTAATTCGGTGATTAGAAATGTCTGTATATTTTTACTTCAAATAATATTTTCAGCAATTTGGTTTATGCCCAAGCATAATTTTTATGGTTCATGGCCTTCAAGTGGAGAAATTGATTTAGTTGAATCACGCGGTAATCGCAACTTAACGTTGGTAAGTTAGTTTGTAATTATAATTTCTTACTTATTTAAATGAAATTCCTCTTAGAATGGAGTAAATATTGGAGTTCAAGAAATTAGTTCAACACTTCATTTTGGACCATATTCAGGAAAAAATGCTTATGAGACATCATCTTTTAGAAAACAATCAACAGAAAATGGTTTTAATTTAGATTTTCATAAGTATCAGATGGAGTGGACACCTGGTATAAATAATCTTAAATTATATTTAGTTTGTATAAATTGTATTTTTTTTTTATTTTACGACAGAGCATATCAAATTTCTAATAGACGATGTGGAAACAGGAACTATTCCAGTTGGTGAAGGATTCTGGTCGCGTGGTGGCTTTGATACGTCAGATTTGGACAATCCCTGGAAATACAATACAAAAATGGCTCCTTTTGATCAAGAAGTAATTATAATTTTGATATCTGTGTTTTTGGTTACGTATGTGGTTATGTAACTTTGTATTTGTTTCTGTATAGTTTTACATCATCTTAAATTTAGCTGTTGGTGGAATTGCTTATTTTCCTGATAGTGCTGAAAATCAAGACGGTAAACCATGGAGTAATATTTCTCCCACAGCAGCAAAAGATTTTTGGAATGGGCGTGATACTTGGTTACCAACATGGAATCTAAATGAAAATTATTCTAAAGATGCATCACTTCAAGTTGATTATGTTCATATTTGGGCTTTGTGAAAAAATTGTTTATGCTATTATTGGTTTATAAAATATCATTGATGGGAAGAGAAATTAATTTTACGAAATCAATTAAATTAATGTTTCAATAAAAATAAAAACAAATTGAAAAAATTCTATCAATTATTAAGCTTTTAATCTCAGAATAGTTAACGATATAATAGATGCTTTAAATTAGTTTCTGTGTTATTATTTTACATATTTGAATAAAGTTTTTATAATAAAATTGTATGAATTAGGTATTGAAGACAAAATATTATTTTTAATTGAGTTTATTGTACTGCATAATTAAAAATATGTACAATATACATACAAAACATTTATGTATACACAATTTAACTGATGCTATGAGACTATGATCTAGATATTGGACTTGTGTTTTTATTTTTTCTTAGTATGACTCAGATGTCTATAGGCATAAGTATAATAGAAATAAATAGAAATTAGTTTTAATAAAATTGTTGCACAAAACAGTAACAACAGAAACAGTCCGATCATGTGAAAGAATCAAGTACGAATTTCACACAAATATAAGAAAACAGACTTTAGTTCTTAAATCGTTATATTAAAATTAAAACGTATAAAATTAGCTAGTGTTTTATCTTTTGGAAATAGAGTTAAATCTGCATATAGCTACGAATGACAAGTAATTTTATAAGTAATGAATAATACAATAATTAGATTATAGATTAGTTTAGTGAATATAAATTTAAGCAAGAGTTTCCATAGGAACTGTTAAGGAAAAAGAATTTTGTAATTTTACTCTTTTATCGCTCATTGCATAAATTAAGTTCTATAATAGAACAACAATTCTTATGATAGTGCAAATGTGGTAATATTGTGAAGTTATTATTCTTTGATAATTTGATAATTCAATGTCGATATTTTGTGATTCATTCGGTACTTTAGTTGTGTAAAACAAATGCACAAACAAAACTATGGGTAACATTAACATAACATACAGAGGCAAACTCAATAAACAAAATCATTATTACACCAAAAAAATGTACGAAACGTATTTTAGAAAACTTTTTAGAGTAAATTTGTATTTTCTTTCCTTTCTTTAAATGTTTTTGATTTTTTTCAAATAAAATTTATAATTCGGTAAATGTTTATGATATATTATGATTAGTGTTTCTCTTCAGAAGTTTTTAATCATGAATAAATTCAATGCTTCTGACAAAAATGGTGGTTTGTTCAATTTGATAGCTTGTTTAGAAACTATGATGCACTTGTTAATAGTGTATCTTCTCAAGATAAAAAGACAGCACTTCATTATGCAGTGAAAAATAGTTACACTGTAATCGTCAAAGTTCTTCTATCAAATGGTGCTCATCCAAATATTCTAGATTCATTAAATTTACCAATTTTACTAAAAGCAGCAGTAAAACATGATAAGGAAATTGTTAATATGATCCTAAATTACGGAGTCTGAATCAGAATTGAACAACTCAAACAAGTTTTTTAATGTCAATATTATGAAAATTGTAAAATTATTACTTGAAACAAAAGTAGTTGCTAACGATTGTTGGAACGTTTAATAATGAATAATAAGTTCGATACACTGAAAGAAATAATTAATTCAATAATTTATATTGAAAAATGCAGGGTTCGTTTATAAATATTTTCATTTATATGTGTATTTATTCTTAGGTACGTTATTTAATAAAATATTGAAAATGAAAGAAATTGTTTGTTTTGTTTTACTAAAACTTTCACTAAATAAAAACACCTGTTTATTCATATAGGTATTTGTCACGTGTAGTTGCGTGCTTCCACGTGCGACGTTAAAACTTTTTGCCGAATCATTATAACATCTACTACACCTATATAAAACCTGTTTATGAAAACAATTCTTCTCTGTAAACTTTATAACAAACGAATAAACTTTGTGTTTTTCCAACGATTTTTCATAAGCAGCTGTAGAAATTCAATTTTTTGTAATTTAATTTTTAGTAATTATAATTGCGCAATATTCTCTAGAATAAATTTTTTAATTATTTCACTTTTTCTTTGTAATTTCGTATTATGTAATAAATACCTACAATTTTCATAAAACTTTTAAAGAAAAAAAAAATATTTAAAAGGCAAATTAAAGAATATAAACTTTTATTTGAATTTCAAAATTTTTCGAACAAAATTTATAATTTTTAAATAATTTTTAATTGTAGAATTTGTAATTTTAGATAATATAATATACACCATTATAACAAAAGAAGTCTTATAAAAGTATGTAATTCTTCTTTGATATTATGCTATGATTTAAAAAACAATTGCCAAAGAAGTAGAGATCTGACGTCATTTATAATAATTCACTCGAGGTACCGTTGACCTCACGGCTATACTATGAAATTATAGAGCCTGTTAAAACAGTTCAAAACACAAATATGAAATTTATTAATAATTTTACTTGTAATTATGTTTAAAAAAAAACGATTTGATTGATGTTAATTTTTATTCAATAAACAAATATAAAATTTACCTGACTAAATTTGATTTTTTCTTTTTTCTTATTTTATTTGGATACCTTGATTTTTATTAACTGCCAATTAAATATTATTATAGTTATATTTTTTTGAAGCATCTTATTGGTCATTCAAAATTATTTATTCGGAAACACACAAAATTCAATTCTTCATCTGCAGTCAGATTTGAAAAGTTTTTCGTTAAAGCAACAAAAAGAATTTTTTGATGCGTTCATGACTGGAGTTTTAGTACATTTATAGAAGCTTTTGAAAATTGACAAAAATATGAAATCATAAATTACTATATTGATATTAATTATTATATTCCATTAAAAAAAAGGTTTTATGGTTGATGTTCTTTCAAAAAATTCAAAGTAAATAATAATAACTTTACTGAATTTATTTTATTAAAAGAACGTTTTTGTTCGTTTTAAAAAATGCAAAATATATTATTTTTTATCAAGATCTTCTTGATGTCTCACCTTTTAAAAAAATATGGAGCCGATATGCACTATAAATAAGTGTCTCTTATCCACAGTGAGTATTGGCTTGTTATGATTTAGATAAATTATTATACATTAAAATGTTCATAATAATTCAATTTAAGCAACATCCATGGTCATTTTTACAAGACTAACTCGATATTTGCGCATTATTGCAATCAAGAATATATATGTATTGAAATGATAGTTTTTTAAGTATCTTATAGATATTATAATAAAATAAGTATATTATAAGTTATGATATGTTATAAGAAAGATGGTGAAAGTTGACAACAAGAAATTCGTTGCAGCATTGTTCATAGATTTTAATAAAGCTTTAGATGCTGTAGATCGAAAAATTCTACTACAAAATTATTTAAAATGCGAAATGGGAGTTAGAGAAAAAAGCTATGATTGGTCTAATAGCTACGTCAATTCAATTAAAAATACGGCGTTAGTAGGTGGAATTTTTAATTACGCTAATGGCATAGCAATAATACACACGGAGTTTCAAATTTATCAACAATTGAAAAAGATATGAATTTTGATCTTAAACTGCACAGCTCGTCATAAATTAAGTATTAATGTGAATAAAACAACTTACTTAGTTATTAAAACAAACCAACCAATTCATATTAATGTTATTTTCGAAACAAAAAATATTACAAAAAAGAAACAATCTAAAATATCTGGGAATTAACATTGATTTTTGACCTGAAATGAGGGAAAAAATTCGATGAAATAAGATCCACACATGTACCAGTCGAAGTGAAGAGATCATATAGTTCGATTCTATTCACATATAATGGTATTGTCATTTGGGGTAAAACTCATGATATAATAATTAAAATTAAAAATTGCAAATTATACAAAATAAGACAATAAAGAACTTCTTTGGCCTACCTATAATGCACAGAAAGCAATGTTATTTAAAAGTAAAGTCTATCAGTATAAGTTTAAAAATAATTAATTTATTTAAATTTTCTTTTTATAACAAATTGTTTATAAATATTAAGTAAAAAATCATGAGATTTTATAATTTATTTATTTATTTATGAAATGCTTTTCAATTTCTTCAAAATTTTTACCTAAAGTTTCTGGTAAAAATATATAAACAAATATAACACCGGATAAACTAATAATAGCAAATACATAAAACATTCCTTGTGCACCAAAAAAATCAATTACATATGGAAAAAATTGTACTACAAAAAACATAAGAATATATGCGAAGCCGACTATTAAACCTCCTAGCTTGCCTTTTACCTACAAAGAAAGGAAAATATTATTAATTTCATTGATTTCGATAATTTTTTTCCTTCTTTAATTTCATTTTAAAATAAATGTAATTATGTACAAAATAAAACCAATGAGAATAGAGGAAGAGAATTATCCACTTTTTACTATTTTAAGCTATAGTTATAATAAATATTTGTTCCCAATTCGATATCATACAGAGTTGCCTTCATATTTATATTTTTCTTCAAAAACTATAAAAACTATAAAAAGTAATAATCTCCTAAACTGTAAAGTTTTAAGATGACTGACAGAAAGAAATTAATTTGTGAGAACAATTTTGTAAAGGTCCAGATTATTATTACATAGTTGTGGATTTAGTTTTTGTATAGTTTTTAAATTAGTTGTTAAATTATAATTTTGAAATTGTAAATTATCTTTAGTTCATTTATCTTTAAACTTTAACTATCTTCCAATAAAATTAAATGGATTTTTTGAGTCGCTTAAAACATTCGTTTATGTTTTTTCTCACTGGTTTTTTTAAATATAAATCAATGATTCCTTAAAGAGGACATAGACAAAATAACTAGTTCTGGCAAACACATTAACATACTTCAATTGGTAAAATTTCTCCAATTAATGTCCATGGTATAACAAGAAATCCAAGTGCACTAAAACATACATATCCAAGCACACAAATAAGTACAATGTAATCATTATTTTCATCCTTAACTAATGATTGGTAATACATGAAAAGTCCAGCAAATAATGTAAATACTGTCATACCACATCCAGATGTACACATCAAAATTCTTCTTCCAAAGTTACGTGAAAAACTAAAAAATTATTAAGAAAAATATATTTTTACAAGAAACATCAAAAAAATTGCTACGATTTACGTGTGCAACGAAAGTTCTATTTCAGATTCTAATATACAGTCAACAATAAATAAATTGATTTTTATTCTTTTATTGCACATATAAATGCAGCAATTAAAAAAGTATTATTACAGTGAAGCCTCAGTGATTTACCAAATTTCCCACCATTTTTGTTCTATTTAGTCACCTACAAAGGTTTCACTGTCTTTAAATTATGTTTTTTTTTACCCTGCTGCTACAATTGACATTATAAATCTGATAATACCAAGTAAAAGTGAGGCGCCATATTCATCAATACTTTTACCAAAATTTCCACCAATTTTAGTAAATAAATTTACTGTGTAAAAAATTATAGCATAACATCCAGACAATTGTTGAAAAATAAATAAAAATAATAGAATAATCATTGGCTTATAAACTTTTGTTTGTTTATAAATTTTGAATGAATATTTATTTATTTCATTTTTATTTAATTGTTGAACCGTTGAATTAAGCTTATCTGATATTATTGTTTTATAGTATTGATTATAAATATTATCATTTCTGTAAAGCCATCTTATTGATCTTACAATATTATCATTTTTATTTTTTGTAAATGATGTAATCCAATGTGGTGATTCTGGTATCAAGAAATTTAATAAAAATGATACTACTGATATTCCGGCAAATATTATTGCAATAATACGCCATTTAAAAAATAATCCTATAAAATAATAATCAAAGTTTCTTACATAAATTATACTTTGTGGGAAAGATCAACATATAATGTTCTCCGAGAATCCGAGAAATTAGTACAAGTGAAATTTCAAAGGAAAATAAGAAACTCCATATATACCTACACAATTAAAGGACAACCTGGCCAACATTATATATTTTGACTCAATCCACTATATTATTTACCAAGAATGAAAGTTAGTAATATTCCTAATGATACAAATACACTATTTAAACAAAGAAGCATTGGTCTGATACTTGGATGTGATATTTCACTAACATAAACTAGTACAACTGTTGTAATGCCTTAAAAAAAATTAAAATAAAATTATGTAATAAATTATAAATTAAACGAGATTGAATACATTTTTGAGTTTTACAAACCTCCAGCCATTCCAGCTAATATTCTAGCAAAGAATATAATATAAACATTATTTGCAGTTGCAATTAAAATCCAGCTTATACAAAATGGAATACACGATAATAGTGTTAATTTTTTACGTCCATAACGATCCATTAATGGTCCAGCTGCTATGGAACCCAATGGAAGTGAAATTGTTACAAGACTTGCTATAACATAAACGATGATATAACTCTAGGGTAAGTATTAAAAAACCATAAGTACCAATCCATGATTCCTCTCCCTTTGTTATTTTTATACTACTAGAAGCATCTGCAATTTGTGGTAAGAGTATTGATGAATATGACATATTTAATCCAGCCTGTATTACTGTAAGGTAAGCAATACAACTTGCTATAATCTAAACAATAGATAGACAAAAAGATTTAATTAAAGCGTTAGCCAGTAATAAAATTATATGGAAAATTTATTTTAGTTGCAACGCTAAGATATTTCTATGCTAATTATTAGTGATTACTGAAGTTTCAAGAGTTTTTTTTTTCATTTTGGTTATTATTTTACAATAAATCTTCCTTTAAACTTGAACACATACATCTCTCTCAAAGAGAAAGTGCAACTAAAGTAATATCACTTATTCAACATCATATCATAATCGATATTAACGATAATAATATTTTATTTTACTTGAGGTAATGAATCCTTCCAACTAATTGTTTTCAATAATTTAATATCACTATTATTTTCTATTTGAAGTAATGATGTATTACATTCATTATAATTATTATCTTTCATATCTGTTGATAAATTATGATGTTGTTCAGCTGTTTCTTCTTGACCATTTTTAATAGTTTGTATCATCTAAAATGGTAATAAAAATTTATGAATTCAATTATTTAATATTTAATATAAAAATTGATTTTATTATGACTTCAAAATATGATGAACTTTTGTGGCAATGATAGTTAATTTAAGTTTTTATATTTATACTTATAAATAAAATTGATCAAATACCATGAAAAATAACGTTCTACAAATATAAACACTATACATAGAAATACGTTGGTTAAACAATTATTCTTTAAGCATTTAGATTTTTTTTCTCTTAAGCCGATAATTATGTAATTTATTCTTATTAAATTATTTTAATTAAAATTTAATTGTATCATACGTATTTTAATTTATTTACTTTATTTATCATCGTTGGAGAACGTTTTAAAGATTACAAATTTTTTATAGAAAAACAAAGAAATACTTTTAAATATTGAATAATTTTTTTTTAGATTTAATTAAATTTATTGATTTAAACCCGGTCGTGTTTAGTTGTATAGTTTTTTTGTAAGTAATTATATTTTTATTTGCCTTTTAATGAAACAGATTTTACACAGATAACACTTTAATTAAATAACATAATAATTAGCCGTACAGTGTACGGCGTACATTGGTAAAACAACGAAATTTAAAATATTTAAACAAAACAAAAATACGTCTGATAACACTGATTAAAATATATGATCTGACAATGTATCTTTTATCTATCTTTAAATACGTTCATTTAAAAAATAAGTAAGAATATTTTTATAATGTAAATTTAGAAAAGTCTGTACGTACTTTGTTGTGTGTTTAGTAGTTTATAACGACAGTTTAGTTAACCATGAATTTACGATAATGTAGGCCAAATTTCTAATATTATGTACTCTTCTTTTTTTCTATGAATTATTTTCGTTACTTGAAAATGAAAATTTTTTCAATAAGTATTTTCGAATATATTTTTTTGTTTTTTAATTGAAAATCGTAATCTTTCCAAACACTAAAGTTTCCTTACGTGCAAGAGCTGAGGAGTACACACAGATAGTCATCTAATTATGTATTAAACAAATTTAAATGTCCCTCAGAAACATTGTAATGTTTTTTTTAAATTTAATATAATTATTTTTTGTACATCATTAACTAATTAAGTCTTGTAGAATTATTTAAGTATTCATAATTGTACTTAAATTTTATGAAACATCATTTTTGCATAATATTTTTAAATATAATTTTTGTTGTTGGATAATGTAAAATTTATTTGCCAGAAAAAGGACTTCAAAAAAATCTTAAATATTTTAACTTCATTCAAACTGGCCTGTAGTTAACTAAAATGTGTAACATACTGAATTTTATTCATTTAGTTTTGAGTGTGGTATTTCTGTTTGTATTGTTGTGTTTATTTATTTGGCAAACATATACAATATAAGATTTTTAAATGGAGTAAATATATTCAGTTATCTTTCATTATTTCACTCATAATATAATTCCATTTTGTCTGACTTTATTTCATTTATGACGGACTTTAATATGACAATATACATTAGCACGTGGTCAGGTTATTTCAATGATTATTTATTTACAATTTTCCGTTTCAAATATTAGGTATACTAACTACTTCTACTTATGAATTTGTTATAACATGCATATATATATATATATATATTCAGTAAATATTAAAGAAAAACATATGATCAAACAATAACAAAACAATAAAAATAAATAGGCATTCACATGTGCACAGAAAGAATTAAGAATAAATAAATAAAGGTCAATGATATTTTTACATAATAATAAAATACATTTTTATTTATAGATTTAATAGACGAAATAAATTTTCCTATAAAAAATAAGAAATGATAGTAAATACATATAAGAAAAAAAGAAGAAAAATTTCAATAAATTTTTTTTCAAATTCAAGATTTTAGGGAATATTCATGATAATTAATCAGACCAGTTAATGTGTTGTTTTTGTAGAGTTTGTAGTTTGCAATGGTGACGTCACATTTATTATCATTACTATATATTCTTTTATAAATCTCAATATGGGAGAGAAGAGCAGAATGTAATAATTCTTTTCTTTATTTATGTTTATTTTATTATAAACCCAATATTTTTCGTCATTTTAATTGTTTTTAATTGAAGAAAATTGATGATTGTATTTTGTTTTGATGTCGATTTAGAAAATAATTTGTTAATAATTTATATTGTTTTAGTGGACCGGGAGTAGTTTTATAACTACATATCATAACTTTAAGTATAGTAGAGTAATCTATAGCATCACTATTAAAAATCTGACTTAGTAAACATAAAGGTTTTTTTGTAGAAAATAAAAATATTATAGATAATCGTTTTAATGATCTCAATCATTTATAACTAATTCTTCTTCTTAGATGTGCTTTGTAATTTGTACTATTTTAATTATTTTAAGATTATCTATCAATTTATGAACAAAATTAAAAATTGATAAATAAAAAATTTTAAATAATGAACTGAATTAAACTCAAATTGACTATTAATTATAACTTATAAGATAACTATAAATGATAAACAATATTGCGTTATCATTAATATGCGCATATATTAAAAAAGTCTGTAATTGTGTTTTTTTTTTAATTTTAGTTGATTAATTTAAAAAAAAAAAAAACAAAAAATAGAATATTAATTTTTATTATTTTACTTACCTTTTTTTTTGCAACAAACAATTTAATCTTTTAGAAAATGCAATTTCTTTTTAATAATTTTTCTGTTTTAATTTATTTGACAATTAATGATTCCACATCACAGATAAGAGACAAAAAAATTTGTATACATATAACAATAATTAACTTTACATTGAAAAGAACAAATAAACCTTGTCAAAGATGAAAAAATTAAAATGAATTTTCGTTCATATTTTTTTTCTATGGTGCTAAAGTTAGGTTTGTTTTTATTATCTCGTCTTCTTGTTATTATATTGTTCTTATTATAAAACGAATAAACAAAGGAAGATTATATAAAATACAAATTCATGTGAATGTAATTTTTGTGCAAATGAAATTAATAACTAAAATTAATAACTAAAAATGAAAATTTTAATAGAAAATACAAATTAAAAACTAACACTTCACAAACAAACACACCCTATATATTTTCTTAAAGAACTTAGAAAATTATTATAATTTTTTTTTTAAATTGATTTGATGTTGTACTTTTTACAACGTCTTTGTTCATTAAATGACAAAACTTTATTAAAAATATTTGATTAAATATTAAAAAAAAAAGTAGGGTGATGATGAGTGAAAAATAGAATATTATCTTTTCAATTTGTCCATTTTTCTTCTTTGTGGAATTTCAAACAAATCTTTATTTGAGTCACAACAGAAAAAAAGGGTTTAAGCCGTTTTTAATCACTTTATGATGATGAGTTTAATAACATTTAAAACTTAAAACAGGAATTGTCATCTTTACTTTCTGTGATATTATAACTCCTTTAAAGGTCTTTAATATAAGAATTTTCTTGTTGAAAACTATATTACTGATAAGTAGCGATGACAAAGTTTTTTTATCAGTAACAAATATTATGTTAATAATGATAGCTTAACATTTTTGTTTAGATAGTATTTTTGGGACAGAAACATTGTAAAGTGAAATAGTTTATTGACTTTTCCTAATAATTCTACAAAAAAAAACATTAGAAACAATTTGTGTTATTTTTATTTTAATAAAAATAAAATTTCCAATCTTAGAAATCTACAAAATAATTGTCTAAATATCCCCAAATAAAAAAAAGAAAGCCCACTAGTATTTTCCCTTGTAATTGTTCTTTTATTTATAATTTTTATTCATAGCTTTTGTTTATCTATTTTTATTTTTTAAACCGTCATAATTTCAAAGTTTGTTTGATAACAGATCATTATCTAGTGGTGGTAACATTTTAGCTATCCATTCTTGTAATTGTAATAATTCTAATTTTTTTAATTCATGCATTGCATTTTTAATTGGTATAAATTTTCCTTTTATTCCTAATTGTGTTAAATTTTCAAATGTTTCATTACCCCATTCTATTGGTACCACAGAATCTCTGTAATAAAAAAGGCAATACATTTTTAATTAGAATAGTTTTATCATGAAAATAATCTTTTGAGGAGACCACTTTTATAAGTGAATTTTATGTAAAAAGGATTTGTTATAAAATTAGAAAGTAAACTTGATTAATTTATTAATATTAATAAACTAAAACTTATTTGATACAGTTTTTTCAAAAAATCTTTTTTTCGACGAAGTTGAATGAAATAAGAGGTACTCTTAAGCCTAACTTAAATTTAAATAAAATTTAGAATTTCATAAAAAATAAATTTAAAATTAATAATAATAATAATAATAAATAAAATAGTTTTTAATTAATATTTCAGCTTAATTACCTATCTCCGTGAAACATTAACATTTCTGGGAAAGAGTCTTGTGTTGTTGTTTTATTACGTATTGAATCATAAACAATTGATCCACGATTCAAAAATGATGAACATGTAAAGATTCCACCTAATTCTTGATTTATATGAAAACCAGTATGTAACGCTAATGCACCACCCATTGAGAAACCACCTTAAAATATATAAAAAGTTATAAGAAAAGAATTATTAAAATTTTTGAAAATCCTTTACTTTATTTTAAACTGTTTTTTGTTCTGAACTTTTCGATGATGTTCGACAATTATTGAACTATAAGTTAGCCTAATAATACCTATTTTTAATTAAAATTAATATGTTTTTCTTACCAACAATAATACGATTCGGTGGAATTCCACTATTAATTTCATTTTTTAATAAATCACCAACACTTTTGTAAATTGTCGCAAATGACGAACGTACTTCTCTTGCTTCTATTGTAATTTTTTTTCTATCAAACCAAACATGTGATAGCTAAAGTAAAAAACAAAAATAATTTTACGTTTAATTTTTGAATAAATCAATAAATTATTATTATATACATATATATATATATATATATATATTATTATAAATATTAATTATTATTTACCTCTCCATCCATTGGAGTATACGGTTGAAGAGGTGCTGTTGGATACAATATTTTTATATGTGGAAATTCCATATCCTTTCCCAACAAAAATCTGACCCATTGTACTAAATTATCACCTGTATCACCTGAAATGTAAATACTTAAAATTATAAATAGAAGAGTGGTGTTGTTGCTTCTGCCAAGAGTAATTTTTTCTTATTATTTAGTAATTTCATTAGATAAAAGTACTTTAGTTAACCTGAACCATGAAAGAAAATAACAGTTGCCGAATGATTACGGTTAGTTGGTGATATTGTTTTACTTGACAACATTTTATAAACTAGTGTTGACAAATATTTATAACTACAAAATGTATTCATTCAAAATGTCAAAATTAAAAAAAGTTTAAAGAAAACGTCAAAATTCCAATTCTTGAAAATTCGAATTTCGAAGAAAAAATTAATAAAGACATTTTTTACGAAGGTTTGTGTCCATACTAAACAATGTAGACACATTCAAATAAATTTAGGAGGCAGTTGTTTGAGGCAAGGTTACATTATTTTTTTATATTAATTAATGTGAAATTACGTCTACTGCCACAGATTAATTGATCGATGCACTGCTAATAATTAATAATTTTCATCAAATTCATACTATTGACTTTCACTGCCTGTTGTCATAACTTGCTTTATTCATGCTTTGATTTTATTTGGTTTATTTTAAACTTAATAAAAAATATTATTTTAAAATAAAAAAAAAATTAATTATAATTACTTATATTTTTGCTTGAAAATCAATCAAACTCGTTGTTTTTTAAAAACAAATAAAAAAATGATATGATTTTCTGCAAAAGAATGAATTGATGAATATAGATTTTGCTAGCAACTCAGGACTTTTGGACCTTAAAAAATTTTAGAAGCGTCTACGAAAAATATATAAATGATTAAAATGAAAATTAATTAAAAGAAAATTAGAGATACTTGATTTTTATTGGAATTTTCTTTTTTTCTTTCTAGAATTATATATGAAACAAAATATCTTAATGCAGATATTATATCATTGATTTGTTTTATGGTATTTAATTTAACGACTTATTAAAACTAATTGGGAAACACTGAAATATACATATATTAATAGGAAAGCATTCACAGGAGACATCAGTTACTCAATAAAAGAGTCGATTATAAAATTTCATATTTAGGTTTAGAAAAACATATCTCCTGTCGGTCTTTATTTATCTTGTTGAAAATGATGTGATGAATCTAACTTTTCTTCCTAAAGTTTATTGATGAGAATCAGGTGTTAGGTATGGATGAAATGGTGGATCAGAAATTGGACGGATTTTTTAAAAATATTGAACAAATGAAACCAAAAGTGATTGAAATAAAAAAAATACTGCTACCGACAACCACTTCATTGGTTTGAAGGAAAATATCCATGTATTCGTTTTCATTCTCCATTATTAATTATTATTTGAAAATTGATTGGAAAACCAAATAATGAGATAGCCAAATTAGATAAATAGACATTTATACGATAGAACAAAAATTGCACAATATTATATCTTGATCCTTGATACAATATCTTTGATGAAATTATTCCCTTTGCTCAAATTATTTCAATCTAAAACAAATTATTTGGTATTATCCCGGAATAAGTTTTTATATTGTATTATAATTTTCTATTTATTGTTCATATATAACACGCACACACGCGAATGCACGTACTTATATAAAATTTATATTTTCGACTGGCTTTAATTTATGTTTACTTGAGGTTTCAGACGGGAATACAATAAAATTAAAAAGGTCATATTATAATAATATTTATAATTAATATATATATTATAAATTAATAATTTTGTCATATTATAATAATATTTATAATTAATATATATATTATAAATTAATAATTTTGTCCAATAATAAGGAAATAAAGAAGGTAAAAAAAATCAATTTAGGAAATTTGATCTTAATTAAAATAATAATTTCAAATATCGTGATTTGGTATCACAAATACAAAAAGAAAACAGGGTAAAACTAAATTTCAGGAGAAATAGGTTTGATCTGGATGAAACTGAAGAAAATATTAAAATAAATATTAATAATATTAAAACGACATTAATTGCTAAAAAATTAACTGATTCATTTTTTAAAAAAGACAAAAAAGAAAATATAATCGGATTCTCTACCAATGCAATTATCAGAACAATTATCAAAGCCTTAATAATGTTGACATTTTTTTTGGGACATATTTTTAATGTTACAAATTTTGAAAACTTGCAAACTAATAATATAATATATTCTGTATATCTATTGTTTTAATAAAAATGATTAATAAATAATAATATATTATACTTTTATTGTTATTGTTTTTGAGTAAAGCATTTCAGTTTATCTCTTCAAAATATTGTTGTTATTATTTTATATCAATCTTAGTCAATTAATAAGTTATATATTGATTTCTAATGTTTTAAATTTACAATGTAGATAATATATCACTAAAATATCTATAAATTTGTTTTATAATTATATATTACCTAATATACTTTAGCCTTCTATTATTATTTTTATAAATAACCTTTGCTTGTAATATTCTTTGTTCTTATATATTTATGTATTATATATCGAGAGGTTCGCTGCATTTTTTGCTGGGGAAACGGTTTTTACTACGAACCGATCATAATAGTTTGACTTGGATCAGAAATTTTCGTGAGCCGAATAGTTGGCGGAATATGATTTCACATTAGAACATAGACCGGGAGTGAAGCATGGCAATGCGGATGGACTGTGGAGATGTAATCAGTGTGGGGAACAATTGATAAATGATGAAGTAAGGGGCAGTATAGTAATAACAGCTGAAACGAGGAAAAATAGCAAAGAAACACAAACAGAGTTTGAAGATCCGGATTTGACGTTGGCTGAATATCAACAAAAGTTTATGGAATAAATAAAGGAAGAGGGGGTGCAATTCAAAGGTATGAACTATATTGCACTTTAAATCGAAGTCGATGGAGAGAGCTTAGAAACAGCTCAAAGAGATGATAGAATAATAAGTGAAATTATGGGCTGCAAAAAAGGGTTGAGTCCAAAGTAGGAAATGAAAAGTTGTATGGTGTGGGACCTGTGACCATACACAATGGAATATTGCATAAAATAAGAACTGGCTGGAAAAGAGGGTAAAGTGGCTGTTGTACCAGAAAAATGGGTGGCAAAAATAATTAAAGTGAGTCACGATGGCAAATCAGGGGGTCATTTAGGAACTGCAATTTTAATAGACTGAAAAAATTCACAGAACGGGGTTCGAAAGACACGAGAGATGTTCGAAAGGGGTCTGGTTTAAGTATAGGAGTGCTGCAGCGGGTAACGGTTTGAAGGGACATGTATTAAATGAAGTGCGACCTGTTGTGGATGGGAAGAGACCTGTAGCCTATATTAGAGGAAGTGCAGCCAGTGGTATGGGAGCGGCTTGTGTGAGTTCCGGGGAGCAGGATTAAGCGGCTGGAGGAATAAGACGACCGGGTTTTAAAATACCCAGGTTGATACGACAACCAAGATATTTGCAAGATTATCAGAGGTATTAGCGTCAAGAGACGCAATTAAAAAAAAAAGGGGGATAATGTAACAGATTGAGAGTGTGAGAGTGAAAGGCAAGGTGTTTTTCTGGGTTGAGATGAGAAAAGGAAGGAGAGAGTCGAGTTTGTAACGCCGAGAAGGAAGGTGGTGTTGAAAGGAAAGACGAGTCTTGGTTGTGAACGAAGAATGTTGTGTTAATGAAGGAAAATTAAGAAAAGTAGTTTTATGAAAGTGATTTTGTATTGAGATATAAAATAAAGATTGTGTTTAATTGAAAAAGTAATAACATAAAGCAGTTTTAATATATTTAAATGTAAAAGAACACCGTGTTATCAAATCAAACAGACTGGCGCAGTCAGCAATTGGATAAAAGAGGTAAGTCTGTGCAAAATTCTACTGGATTTGGATCTGGCGGCTTATAGAAGAAGAGAAGAATTATGTTACACGGGCAAATGGAATTCGCAGAACTAAGATAACACCACAGAAGAGAGATAACACCTTTAATCAATCCGTGCAGATACAGATGAGTTCACAATAGATAGTGAACGTCGTAGTGTTTTCATTTGGATGAAGAAAAATGAACCTAAGAAAACTGGGCAATAGCAATTGGAACCTGTGCAGAACCTTTAAATTTGAATATTAGTATTATTTACTGGAATGAATATTTAGCTGTATTTAGAGATTACGCTCGATATACATATTACAAAATGCAATATTGGAAGAATCCATTCGTTAAAATATAAACCCATGTAAAACAATTTCGCATAATTTAACTAAATTTAAGTCTAAACTTAAGTCAGCATTATGTATCATAAAACCAACTTCAATTTCTTTTTCAAAAACAGGAATATATTTCTGGGGAATTTTTTTTTTTTGCACACAAATGGGAACTCTTGAATTAAAAAAATAATTTAATTTGTAATAACCATTTATTTGAAATTTATCTATATTTAGGTATATAAAATAAATGCTGTAAGTATTTTAGTTAACTATACACGAAATAAGAATTCATTAATCGACAATAACGATTTTAAGTGTAATCACAAGTTTTAGTAAATAAAATATACGAGATTGACCACGATATGAATATTGTTACAAAAAAATTTAAAAAATAAGAATTCTAAACAGTTTTTAAAGCAAAATTAATATTTGTCATTTTAATATTTTCAACATCAGTTAGAGTATAGACATTTTCTTTTGAAAATTTTAATTTGTTGTCAGTACTTTGTTCAACTAACAACTCAGTGTGTTCATAATCTTTATCAGTTAATTTTGGTTTTCTTCTGAATTTTTTCAAATTACCCATTATCTACGTGAATGAGAAATTAATAATATATTTACTTTGAATAACATGTTGACTAATTTTTAACAATTTAATCTAAACAAAAGTAATTTTAATCAAAGAAAAATTAATGATGAAATAATTTACAAAAAAAATTGCCCGTAAAAATTATACCATTGTATTTTTTGTAGCAATTTTCTTGCTTCCAATTCTTCTGAGGTGTTTATGTTGAGTTTTTATTGGCCTAAAAATTGAAGTAAATTAATTTAAAAACTTTTGTAATTTCTCAAAATTTGTGAGGAAAAAACCTGCTCGATTCTCTAATCACAAAATGTTTTAATTTTGTTTCTTTAGTTTCCCCCAAACAGTTTATCAGTTTTTGTGTTACCTCTTTTAAAAAAATCCAATCTTTTTCTTCCGTGAAATAATTTTCATTTAAAATATTTTTCATATCAGTAATTAAATTTTCTCTTAATTTTTTTACTCTCTAAATTGCAAAATAATAAAATTAATTCATTTAATATATTAACAAAGTGAAGCATATTACAAACCAAATAATTTTGTTTAGCAACAATTAGTTTCTTATCCAAAATTATTGTCTTATTAAATTCATAATATTCATCAAATTTTTTTTCATTATTATTAATTAAACATTTCATATTTTTTTCCTTTTTCAATATATCATTTTTTAATTTATCAATATTATTCTCGGTCTCTTAATATTTTATATTTATCATGAAAATAAGACAAATAATAAAAGGCTTATTATTTTGTAAACAAACGATAAATCAAATCAAAAATAATAATTATGGTACTATTATAATGAGAGTCAAAGAACCGTATATAATTTTATATACAAGTCTTTGTTTTTTATTAATATCCGCTATAAATTAATAAACATTTGTACCAACAATCAAAATTATTTTTTAATCTTCATTATTTGTATTATTCATTGTCAATTTTAATATAATTCATCACAATAAATCATATTCATATTCAATATTGAACTGATCCGTAAAGAAATTAAAGAAAAAATGTAAATAAAAACTCTAAAACCAAAATACTTAATCTAAAATATATATTGAACACTGTCCTTGATAATGAGAACATAATTATATACTTTTTTTATTATAACAATATTTTTTATTATAAAACACAAAATCTCATCAAAATAATTTATTTATGTAATTTATTTGTTAAAATTATATTTGTTGTAATAAACAGAAATTATGGAATAAAATAAACTTAATTTAACGATTTGAAGGAAAATTACAACTAAAAATGTTAATTTTAATTAATAATTTAAAAACAAAAAAAAATTAAAAACAAATAACAAAAACCGTTAATTTTTTTTAAATTAATGAGAATTGATTAAACTTTAAATGTGAAAAAATTCTATGACATTCTTTATTATAAACTCAAATACAATTAATTATATTTCATCTTGTTTGTTTTGTATCTGCTGCGTGATATAATTATTCTAAATTGATTTAAGAAAACAATAATTCTATCCAAAAAAAATTCTATAACAAAAGATATTTTTGTGTCATTTTAAATCAATTCAAATTTTCTAGCAACTGTCATTTTATAGAAGTTGGTCACCATGGAGTTTTATTATATGTTTCATAAAAATGATAAATTGTACGTTTTAAATTTTAAATTAGGAAAAATGAATAAAAGAATAATTATAAAAAAATTACATTTCGAAAATAAACGTTACTGTATTAAAAATAGCAAATATTTAATATAAAATATAACTTAAAATTAAATCTACATAATTAATTCTATATCCTTCGTAATTATTTACATAAATAATAATGTTATACGTTAAAAATTAAATACATAACACAAAAACTAACGATAATTAACACATTTAAATAATTTCAACACGTTCTAACTCTGAAACTAAGCCTGGTAATGAAATACTACCTCTTTTTGGACGCCACTGATAATCATCTGATTCATCATCTACTTTTAAGTGATCCAATTTCGATAAATTTGTAATTTTTATATCATCCTGCTGAAAAATTAAACATTCAATTAATTATAAACTGCGTACTATAGTAGTTTGTTGATTTTCTTTCACTTTTCACCTTACTAACATTTTCATCGTCAATTTTTAAAACAGGCAAATTAATTGGCTTTGGTTTTTCAGCTGTTAATTTTACCTTTAATTTTTTTTTAGTTTTCATTTTTCTTGTCTTAGGAACTGCTCCTATTAAAATAATTTATAATATAATATTACTGAGATTTAAGAAAATGAATTAAATTTTGTTCTTATTGGGAGACAAAATATTTTTTTATAAAACTGAATTTTTTTCAATTATTAAACATCAATTTATTATTGTTTATGAAAATAGCAAAACTTACTACTTATCGTTATTTTGTAAATCAAAATAAATATAATTGGTTGAAGATATAATTCCAATAGTAAACTAATTTTTTATGTATACCTTTTCTTCGGGCTTCTGGACTTGCCTCATCATCACTGCTACTATTATCTGTTTTTAATTCAGAACCACTAAGCCATGTTTCTTCAGCATTTTTAATTGAATGCATTCTTAATGGATATGGTGATTTTGGTTTTGTCTTTTCTAACATTGGAATTCTTTTTATATCATTGACTTTCATTTCATTTTCATCATCATTAATTGACGTCATTTTTATTATTAAATAATTTCTATAAAAAAGGAAGAAATAAAATTAAGGTAATAATAATAATTTCCGTTTTTCTATAAATGGTAATGAAATGGGTTGCGACTTATTATTTTTCTTGTTTCTTGGCATAATTATATTAACTATACTCATCAACTAACAATAGAAATATTTACAGAATAATAATTTAGATGTATTTAATATTTTAATAGAGAATAGAGTTTTAATTAAAAACGAGAATATTAAGTATTCTCTATTAAAATATTTCTATATACAACTTTCCATATTTGTAAATAAAAAAGCTAATCCATTCAGTTTTTTTTTTCAACGAAATCAAAACCGAAATATTCAAACAATTATGACATATTTTATGGTTCACTTTGTGCGAAAATAATAAATTTAAAAGATGAAAAAAAAAACATCAAGAAATTCGTTCTATAATTAAACAAAAATTAATAATGTATTTTTCTTATTAAAATTTTAATTAAATTGTTAAATTCCAATTTAATATTTAAAATTTTGAAAGAATGTGAAATTTTATAATTGAATTACATCAAAGTAAGAAAAAAAATTGTACAATTATTCAATGATTTTGAAAATTTATTTAATTTAATTAATACATAAATAAATTGACAGATGGAATTTCAGTTTTGCTATTTTTATGTATATTATACATTTCGCGTATGGACTTTCAACAAACTAACTATAAAAACTATTTTTTTTTCCATTTTGGAATTACAAAAATAAACATTACTAATTCTATTGAACGCAGTAACATCTACACAGCAACAAAAAATACTACAGCAACAAAACAGATTGTTTTTTTTTTCTTCTGACGTAATATTATGCTATAAAATATTATGTTATATAAATATAGGTATGAACAAGTTTCCCTTCACATAAATATTTGTTTAGACATTTACATTCAGCCTGATTTTTCTTAAGAATCTCCGCTTAATGTACATATTAAGAGGAGACAACAATTATTTTTATAAACATGTTGATTGATTGAATCCATGATATTTATTTAATGAGTAATAAATGCCATATGCCATTTATTATTGTTATTGAAATCCAAATTATTAAAATTGCCAACTATAATTTTAAATACACATCTTTAAACAGAATATATTTTTCACAAATTGTGTTCCTGTGATAAAATGTTTTAACAGCTGTTATCTGACCAAAAACTTTATTTCAATTTCACTGATAACTTTCTCCGTTTATTTTTTCTTTGATTTTTAAAAAAAAGTTATACATATGTAAAAACACATACACACATAGTCACAGATAAATAAAGCAATGAAAAAAATGTATACAATCTAGTTGAAATTTTATTAAATGAATATTTAGTTTATTTACTTAAAACTTACTTTTTGTTTATTGTTCTATTTTAATACAAAATAAAGAAAATGGAAAAGAAACAAAAAATTCTTCCTCTTTAAAAACAAAATAAAATTTGAATTTTTTTTATTATTAAACAATATCAACATCTCTGTTCCAGAGAACATCAAATGACGATCAGACGATTACATTATAAAACTAGATTGCTTTGATTTTGCTCTTTTTTTCTATCTTTCACTTTTTCTTTATTTAAACATAAAGATGAAACCTTGTAATGACATGGAAATAATAATAATAGAAAATCTATTTTAGGAGAATTAAATTTATTTTAATAAGAAATCAAGTGGAAAGAAAAGTTCAAATAGAAAATGTGTCGATTTGTTGATTATTATATTTATGGAAAAAAAGACAGGAAACAGATAAAATTTTAATGAAGTAAATTTAAATTTGGAAAAAAGTTCCATGATTGGATAATTAAAAATGTTGGAAAGACCAACAATTTTCATTGTAGATTAAATAATTTAAGTCATTTGAATAGTTTTATTTAAATTGATTTTAATTTATAAAATTTAATTAGAAATGTAAATGTAAAAACAACCAATTAGTGTACATTTAATAATTTCTACACCTTTAAGCAAAACTGCACAAAACATATATAAACACTCACATGCTCACTCACACATCAACATAAAATCAAAATCACTTTTAAAAACATTCAATTATTTCTATAAAAAAATAAGTAAAAAACAAACTAATTTAAAAAATATTTATACGAACCGTACGTGATGCTGAGTAAATGTAAACTGAATTTAATCTCGAATATTTTTTTTATTACCAACGCTCTACTCTAATATGACTGTACCACAAAACAATCACACAATTTTTATTTATTTATATTTTTATGCAGTACAAATTTATAATAATAATAATAATAATAATACTAATCACGATGTTTACACGTTTACTTACTATTTGAATATACTTAAACTAGTATATTCTGTCAATAAAAAGAATTAAGTTACCTAACTTAATGCGGTATATGTTGTGCTTTTTTGTTTGTTTTATTAGTAATAATTCGAGACGTTATAAAATTTTAAAAACTTCCATGGTAACATCTATTTTGTTAAACAGAAGAACGTTAAATTTTGAATAGATTTAACAAACGAACGTTAGAAAAATTAAAAACTTCCATGGTTTAAGTGGGTTAATATAGTAAAGTATGATCTATTATCTATTACAGGCCATTTAATTTCCATCAGTTATTCATAACTTTTTGAAGAAGGCATATTTATAAGGTCCTAAAAATGCATACGGATTATCACTTTTAAATCTTAAATCACGTCAACAAATAATATATGTACTATATTATCTATAAACAGTTTATAGTATTTCTTCAACAGTGTATTTCTTCACAGAAAATTGAAAATAAAATATAAATCAATCAAAATTATTTCTGTGAGTTTTTATTAACGGATATAAAATTAAATTTATTTAAAAGTAAAAATATAATATTTCTTGTTTATTTTCATTTTAAACAAAAAACAAAATACTTACTAAGTAATAAAATTTTAAGTGCAAAATTCAGTTTACATTTACACTAACCGAGAAATTTTTTGTGTTTATAATAAAATTTTAAGTTAACAAAAAACGAAACATTGCCATAATATTTATAATTTTTTATAAGTTCAGGATAGGCTTATATTTGAAAAGAATATTACGGCACAAAAAAAAGTACTAAAATAAATGAAAAACTTGACAATTATTAATAACTACAATATGGGCCTGTGTTTAGTCGACTATAGAGTCGGTACAAATAAAAAAAAATCATACAAATAATTTGATTGTGAATTAATAAAATAAATGTATCTAAATATTTACTTTTCAGTATTATTCTGCCTTTCTATTTTATTATAAATTAAGTAAATACAGATGTTTTCTATAAACTAATAAAGTATATATTTATTCAATCTATTATTTTATTTTGACATAAAAATCCAAATTGTTACAATTAAATAATTTAGCTAATATGACAAAATAATTTATATCTTTCTAATCTTTTGATGGAGACGCTTATCAAGTTTTAATTGTTTTTAGGTGGAGACGCCGTATCATTTGTTATAAGTTTTGTTATATTATTTTTATAATTAATAACATAGTTAGCTATATATTTGAGTGTTGTTTACATATATTATAGTATATATAGTTATATCCTGATTTAAAAACGAGTTTATTTTATTACTTCGATCAGGATTCAAAACTATACTGAATGATTCATTAGTGTTTGATAAAAACAATTAAATACTTAGTTATGATGTGAAAAATATATATTTAAATTTAAAAAATCAAGAAATATATTTTCTTATTAAATTTGTTTACTTTCATAGCTTTCACTAAATTTAGTTGTTTTACTTACGCTTTTACCGCGCGTGTATTTTAGAATTATCATGATTTACGGATAAGGTGAAATTTCTAATCTGATGAAAATGGGAAAAAAAGATATTCAAACTCTAAAATAGTTAAGTAGATTTAGCAGTCGTAATTTATAAAAATTTGACAATATTTCTAAAAGTTAAAGTAATATATTTTAAAGACCATGATGAACTACAAGAAAAAAATTAACGAAATTGTAGCAAATAATGAACAAATGTAATAACAGTAATTTAAACATTAAAACAAAAGCAGTAACTATAAAAGGAACAATCGGTATTACATTTATATATTTTTGAATGAAAATTTTACATCGTTTACTTACATACAAGAACTTATTTACTACCTTCAAAATATTTCATTTTAAAGAAGTAACAGCAGTAAATATTAACTGTTACTTCTTTGATGTGTTATGTTAATTTTCACATAAATATTTTGTACACTTGAAACTGTTTTTTTAAATGTAACGAGTAATGAAAGTATATAAGTATAAATAGTTAATATGAATATTCTATTAATTACACGAAGAAAAAAATATTCTCTTCTTATGGTATTCAGTTTACCTTTTAATTACAAGGTAATCTGTATCATTTGTTTTCGTTTACGTGTGTTTGGTCTAGACACATCGTCAATCACATTTATCGACTGTTGTACTTTAATAATAATTGTAATTTAGAGTTTTTATTTGATCATTGAAAGCAAACCTGTCAATAAATTATTTACAAATGAAATAAGAATAATATGGAATTTAAATAAACATATTTAAAAATAAAATTGCACAATACTCTGAATAAACGATTAAAAATAGCCTCAATTACTAATGTTAGTCATTTACTTCTTTTCCACACAAATTCATATTTAAAAAATGCGAATTCTAGACTCACATAATTTACGATTGTTAAATACAAGTCAGAAGGAGTAAAAACGTATTTCTGTTTCAATTGTTTAATCATACTGCTTAATATCTTTTAAGTTGCTTATATTATATCAATATATAAACAAGAGACCTTGAATATGCGGTCCACTTCCCAATAATTCTATTAATTTCGTTGATTTTAAAAGAAGAAAACACAAATCAAATCAATCATAATTTTAAAAATCAACACTTTTTTATTAAAAGCTTTTAAAAAAGAAACTAAAACTATTGAAACTATAAAGTGTTGTTATTTATTCTGTCTTTAATGTATTTTTGATTAATGCTTAAATTATCAATTAATCATTAATAGAAAAAAAAACCTAGAAGCAAAAAAAAAAAATCTACACAAGAGTGAAAGTCAAAACTCTTAAAAAATTAAAAATTGTTCCAATGTGAATATTGCAGTCGTTGTCTATATGCATTTATACATTTACAATTTAGTAAATAAAAAAAAGCGTAAATAAAAATGTTCGATTAATCCTAATACGATTAATAAATGATTAATCATCATAATGTTTATTTAAGTGTGTTTTAAAATCTAGTTTTAATTGCATAGCAATTATTTTCAATTATATTAAATGTATATAAATGAGTAAGATAAATTTTGTGTTGTATTTTTTTTTTACTCACCCCCCTACTGAAAAACGTGAAATAAATAAAACAATTTATTTAATATTGTTTTCTAACCATAAATCTTATGTATACAATTTATTTATTTATATAGGTCAGGCCTGGCCAACCTGCTACTCATTGTAAGATATTTTGCAGCTAGCAAAACGAATTATTAACATAGAACAAAAAGTTTTGCTCAGTGATCACAAAAATAAAAAAAAACCTTCTAACTCTTAAGTTTAAATAAAGTGCGGAAATATCGAAATAATAATATATACAGTAAAGTTTTACGCAAAATTTATTGAACACGCTAAATATCCAAATTTTAGAAAATTCTCTACAAAAATTATAAGTGCTTTTAGTAATACTATTATGCGAATCTGGTTTTTCCAAAATGGCGTTTTGCTTAAGCAAAAATTGGGAATCAATTATGAATGTTGAATAATCAATGCTGAATAATCAATGTTGAATAATCGAGAAATTGTATACAGTTAAATAGGGAAACCCAATTTTGAAGTTGTACTTATTTTATTGACAAATTTTGCTTATTTTGTTTTAGAAAGAACGAACTGATTAACTTATGTCTATAGTCAATTACTACTCAGACTCATTAATTTATATTGCTATACACTTAAAATATGTTTTTTAAATTATTTTTGTACGGTTCCTGAAATTTTAAGCTTTTTTCTTTCTGTTCGTTTGCTTGATCAGGTCACATACTCAGGGTAGGTTAGGTTAGATTAAGTTAGGTTGAGTTAGATCAGGTGACGTCAAAGATCACTTTAGGTTAACGTTGACCCAACTTTTGTTCGTTTGCTGGGATCTGATCAATATATTATTATCTCAATAAATTTTATTTATAAAAATATATGTAATTTATTTTATCATTTATGTCTTTTAAACTTGTCTTATAACTTAATAATAAATTATTTAAAAAAATATTAATAAAATTATAATATTTTATTGTCATTTTGACAAGTAACCTACTTGACTCCATCTATTTTGAAAGGTTAGAAAATCATTGCTCCGAGTAGATCGGATCAAGTCAAAAAAAGCAAACGAACATAGAGTAAAGTTGACCTAACCTAACAATTTGATCGGAGTGACTCGTATCAAGCAAACGAACAGACCTATTATTGAACTTAGGTTTACCAGGCCTGATATATGTGGTTCAATAAACAAATTCCAAATATCAGTGGCGGAGTAAGGGTACATTCTGCCCCAAAAATTTGAAGTCTCCAAAAAAGATGAGTAAACCTTCAAATTGTTTATTATTTAATAATAAGATAAATGAAACAAATGTGAAAATGATTTAAAATATTTTAAACAATTTTTAATAACTTAACCGAATTATCTAAAAAATGATTATACTAAATCTAATAAACGACTCTCTAACCACCATTAATTTTCCAATAAAAATGCTCTAAATTCAAATGAATATTTTAATTGTTATGATTTTGAAACAACACTGACTGATAATTTAATAAAATATTTCATTTTTTTTTTTCATAAAATTTTAAATTTGTTATTAAATATATACATTTAATCTGTATTAGTCATATTTTCATTTGTAAGTAAAAAGTAAAATGTTGAGAAAATGTGCCGGCTTATCTTTGGTGACCTACCGATTGGTCCAGGGAGGTGAAATTGTTTTGGAGGTTCCCCAGCACTTTGCTGAAATATGTTTTCAAGATTATTATGTCAGGCTCATTATTTTAGATGCTACGCCCTATTTTAACTTTTACACCTGAAACACCATAAAAACCACTTTTTAATACAATTTTTTTTATAAAACTATAAAAACAATTACTCACAATCACTATAATGTTTTCTTTAATATATCCTTCACTTTTTTTTAAAGTGTTTTGTACTTATTTCACAATTTTAGTAAGTAAAATAATTACTGTCTATTAGGTTCGTTGATGGTACCATTTTAAAACATGACTATTAATCCTTCTCCAAAAGATCCAAAATCAATGAAATTTTAAAATAAAGATTTTATCGCGCCAAACATGTTTTTATTGACACTTCATTTAATTTAGCGAAATCAATTATAAAACAGTTCTTTGAATTCAAAATTATAGTTTTTGAAATTCATGATGTGATTTTTGGTTTTAAGGATTATTATTTAAAACTAAATAAAAATAAAATTAAAGTATTTTGCTTTTGTTTTTAGTAAATAATCCTTGGTTGCTACATTTTAAATTTCTATTAATTTTCGTAAATAAAAACTCTTAACAAGAATTTTTATTTTGAAAAATGAACTTAAATCACATTAGTATATTTTGTAAAGTAAGTTTATATTTGTGGTTTTCATTGTCTTATCACTTAAATATAGCAATAAAAAATGAAAATAAACTACTTCCTTTTTTTTATAAGACAAACCGACACATGCATTTTTATATTAATTAAATTTCAATTATCAGTGCTGTTTGTATATATCCACCAAAAATATTCTTTAGTATTTTAATTTTTTAATTTTATTTATTTCTTCTCAATGATTGCAATGACTACACTTACTATTTTTATATTACAACACATACTTAAGTTTATTAATTTGAAAATACTTACATACTGTACCTTTTTCTTATATCTTGACATTATTCTTGGGTGGCGACCATAGAATACCTTTAAAAAAAAGAACACTTTTTAAAAAAATAAATTCATTTAAACAACGTGCGTTGTTCCATATAAATATTGGCACGAAAACCCGAAAAAAAACATATTTCACTACTGATATTTCTTTTGGTTTGACTTCCTGAAATTAATTGGATTGGCGATCAAGTATAAATAATGAAACATTTTACTTTCAATTATTTTATACTGTTGTGGATTTTAAACCTAATTAAAATATAAAAAAAAATAAAAATAATGAAGAATGAAAGTAAAATAAAATTTATCTTCTCACTTTTATTCTTTGGATTTGATATGAGTGTCGTTAATAACAGAAATCAACCAAATATATATTCTAACACAATGGAGGCTGCAATTTACGGATATACACAAATCTATGATTCAAATACGAAAACATATGAAGTGAATGTTAAATTTGCAACAGAAGAACTTAAATCTTCAATTAATACAATTTTACACAAGAGCTTAGACGGTTATTTATCAAGTTTAGAGGATATAAGATCAAGGTTTATTGAACACGAAAAATATTCGTATTTTGAATCTACGCAGAGGGTACACGAGAATTATCAGACCGAATTGATGTTTTTAAAAGAAGCTTTAACTGATTCAAAAATTGAACTAGACCATGTAAAAGTAAACTATACTCAGCTTAGCGAGAAATATAAAATTATTTTAGAACAAAATAAGGTTTTAATGATAACAAATATTGTTTCGTTTATACGAAATAATGATATTGCTCTTGGTCGTGAACTATTTTTAAACTCGAATCTCAATCAGGATTTAATTATTGAATCAATTTATAATAAAAATATTACAAATGCGGAATTAGTTGTTGGATTCTTGACTTCATTATCCAATGTTGAAGAAATTATTCTTGGTTATCGTTTACTTTTTGATCATATGATAAAAAATCAACACATTTACAGTACTACAACAACAATTATCGCTTATCGTGTGATTGTTAATTTCAATCGAACGGCCATAAATAATCAAAATCTCATTCATTTAAAAGCAAATCTTCCTGAATCATTAAATAATTTTCCATGGAATCAAAATGTTGTTATTCAAAATGTTAAATTCGGTACGAATATATTTATTTATGATAATCCTAGTTATCATCACGATAATTTAAGAATAATTCCATTTATTTATAAGCCATCAACAACTGACGCAGATTTAGCACTACATTTCATTCCAATTTTAAATGGACAATATTTTCATATTAAAAGCAAACGATTTGATGAATATTTATATGCAGAAGAAGATGAATTCTTGCTGGATAATAATCGGCGTGCAGTTTTTGCCTGGAGAAAAATAAACGAAACAAAATGTAATAGTCAATGGCAGCTGGAAGCGATTGAAGGATCTCGATATTACAAAATCAAGAATATTTACTGGAATGAATATCTGTCTATAGCGGAAGAGATTAAAATATTCAATTTTATGAAATTATTCACACTTCGTAGATGTGAGGATGATGATGATTATTGCAAATGGAATTTTTTTAAATTTACAGGATAATTAAAATTCTAACAATTTTATGTATTTTCAACTTCACGTCAGAAAATAAATAAGAAACTATGTTAAATTCTATTCTTTAAAAAAAACTTTTCTGAATTTGTTTGTATGTTCTTATTTATTCTTATTATTCTTATTCTTCATCTGAATGCTTTTTAATTAAATGTGCAGTAGTAATTTATCAAAAATCATTTCACAATCATATTTGCAAAGATAATCATATTTACCACAATTATTATGGTAACAATTCGATATACAATTAAGAAAACAACAAATAAAATTCTTAGATGAACTTGTCTGGTTCTCATTACGCTTCGTCTTATTCTCTGTCTTTTATTTTATTCCAAGTATAATTTTGATGATTAAAGTGTCACAAGATCACAAATGTTATTGGTCTTTTAGTTATGGATTTCTTTTAATCAATTAAAAGTTCTTTAATTTATTTATTTAATTTAAAAAAATAGACAAGTACAGAAAGAAGAAAAAGGTAAAAAACGTAGTTATCATCAATAATTATTGTTGCAATGAAAATAATTATAAAAACAAAAGCAAAACGTAAGCGAATCAACAAATAAAATGCAAAAAATGTGATCTTCTTTCCTTCAAATCATTAATAAACGAATTACATTTGTGTTATATTTCTGGAATTTATTTGTGTAATCAAAGCAAAATTCTATAATTAATTTTTACTAATTTTCAAAATTTTCAGAGTTAGAAATTGTTGGCAACAACAATAAGAAAAATAGAAAATGTGGAAAAAGTTAGGTATCCTACCGATTGGTTAAGGTAAATTTTTTTGGGGGGTTCCACAGCACTATCCTGGAATATGTTTTGAAGATTATGATTTTGGGTGCTGCGCCCTATTTTAACTTTTCCAACTGAAACACCATAAAAACTACTTTATAATACAATTTTTTTTGCTTTAATTCGACTGTTTTATAATTGTTTTCGTTAAATTAAATGAAGTGTCAATAAAAACATAGTGGACGCGATAAATTTTTATTTTGAACTTACATTGAAACGTAACAATAGTTTTGTATCTTTTGGAGAAGCGGAGGATAAACATAAAAATATTCGCGTGGAACAATAGTTTTGGGTCTTTTGGAGAAGCGGAGGATAAACATAAAAATATTCGCGTGGAACAAAGGCAAGTAGTTTTTCATTCTATAATTAAACTAATACAATTTCCCAACAAGTGACGTTAAATTAAATATTACACTATTGAACTATTGCAATATTTAGAGGAAAGTACACATCCGTTTACTAAAATTAAATACTCAGCATACTATTTTTTAAAATTTTCTGATGATTTACTTGCTTATTTATAAATAATGTGGCTTCCTTTAATATAATTATAGTTTTACTGAGGGCTTTCTTTAATAATAAAATAAAATAACATTTTACAACTTTCATTTATTTCTTGTTTTATTGAGTTTCAATGTTTTGATTTTTTTTTAAACACAATTAATAAATAACTAATTGTAAAAATAGTTTTGTTTCACGATTTTCGTTTAAACTTTTTTTTTGATTTGTAATAATTTTCTTTTTTTTTTTAATATTTCACAATCATTTTTTTTTCTTTTATTATTCAAGAATTTTTTCTTCTACTTCTAATTTTTTTATTTACATTTTTTTATATTAAAAGTAATAAATTTTTTTTTCATTTAATTATATATTTTACTTAGGCATTTAATTCATAATATTCATTATTTTTCTTAACAAATTATTAACAAAAATTAGTATTCCATTCTTTTCTTTTTCTTTCATTTTCTTTTCTTCATTTTGTTTTAGCTTTAATTAAGTTACCTTCATCTTCCGGTTTAAACATTTTACATTTACATTAAAAATGTATTTTTTTGATCATTTTATTTACAAAAAATAATTAATTATTTTTATTCATTTAATTTGATTTAATTAATTTTTAAATAAGAATTTAATTCAGTAAAAACTTAATAATAATTAAACAATTAAACATCATTGGTTTGTTTAGTTCGAAAAATTTTTTTTTATGTTGCCATTTTTTACAAAACAATAAAAATACGAATTTAAAAAAAACAATTGTGTTAAAGAGAGAAAACAACAGTGAGAGGAAAATAGACAAGATTTCTCGTCAAGTTATTCGTTTTTCTTCCTTTGTTTGTTTTATTTTTACTGATTTTATTAAAACTGTCCATATAATAATTTTGTATCACCATCAAAATTAGTAAATTGTAGGGACAGATGTTGTAAATGCTAGTTAGAATTTTCACCAACTTCTAAATCATCATTTGAAATTGTAATCATCATTTTTTCATCTGAACTATCATTACTGTCTGATGATGCTGATTGTAATGTTGATGTTGCCGCTTCCTAATTTAACAAAAAAAAAAGGAAATAAAATCAGAAATTAAATAAGAATTACAAACTACATTTACTAACTAAATTTTTTGATTGTATTTTTTAAGTTCCCTATTATTCTTTTAAAACATGTTGTTTAATTTATGAATTTAGTAATTAATAATTTTGGAATTTTAAATTGATAAATGTCACATGACATACAAAATTTTAACCGTTATTTTTAATGGAATTAGTTAATTCCACCCTTTAAGAATTAAGAATTTATTTTGTTAGCGAATTAAGTGTTTTTTTATAGAACAAAAGATTTATTTATTTATTAATAAAAATATGAGTCCTATGTCCTATCAGTTATATTTTGAGAATGGAAAAAATACATCCGTATAAATAAATGCAATATTTTCTAATGTTTTAATCATTTTGATTTAAAGGAAACAAAAAGACAACAAAACTTTAAAAATTAAAAATAATAAAATAATAATGAGACAGACAGAAAGTGGGTGACAGAAATAGAGAGAGAGAGAGAGAGAAAGATAGAGAAATAATAAAATTAATTAGGAATAAAAAAAAAATAATTAAAAATAAAATAATAATTAGAATAATAATAACCTGTGAATAATTAAGTTGTTTTATTGTATAGATTGCGGTTTGTTCTGGTTCTATATTTGGTACCCATATTATTTGATTCGTTGTTCCATCTTCATTTTCTTCTTTATTTTCATCACCATTTGGTACAACAACAGTTAATAAAACCTCTTCATCATCATCATTTTCATCATTCATACTTTGTTGTGAATTATTATCATTTTCATTTTCATTTTCATTTTCATTTTCATTTTCATTATCAAATTTTGTTTTCATATTTTCCAATTCACCATCAGTTGATTCACCCAATCCGTTTAACTGAATTCATAAGAGAATGGGAGAGAGAGAGACAAAAATAATAATAAATAAATAATAAATGGAAAAGAGAAAGAGAAAAAAATAATGATCAATTAATAAAAAAAAAGAAAAAACAAACAAACAAACAAATAGAAATAAACAAAAATTAAAGGAAATATAACTAATATTCCATACAATATCACACAATTGTTATTTCCGTTTAAAATTTTTGAGTTTACCTAAGCAACCGTGAACTAGGTTATTTAATTTGAAATTTGATTACCACAAACATTGTTAATTTCTCTTCAAAATAGTCAGGGTTTAAATTATGTCTATTTTGGTGTTGTAAAATTAAAATGATTCAAAAACAATATAAATATCGAATTCTAGGTTTATAATTTTATTAACCCAAAATATTCCAAACGAAAAGGACAAGTAACTATCATCTATTATTAAATATATTTGTATATTTTGTGTTAAACTTACCGAGTTTCTTTGTTTATTATGTGTTCGTATATGTTTTGATAAATGATCGCTTCTCATAAATTTCTTACTACATTCAGAACATTGAAAACGTTTTTCACCAGTATGCGTACGTCTATGACGTTGTAATTCATCAGATCTTGTAAAACGTTTACCACAATATTCCCAATTACAAGCAAATGGTCTTTCACCTAAAAACGAAAGAATACGTTTTTACAAAATTAAACTTTTAAAATAATTTCTTTCATTTTTTTTCTTGGTTTTGATTTTACAGAACTATTTTTATTTTTGATTCGGAAATTGATGATAGCAAATAAAAATGTGATCTCCCAATGAAAAATCACATACATTTTAAAACATCAGCAGCCATTTCTTCCAATATTTACTCTAGCCTATTTTTCATTTCTTTTTTTTTATTATTATTTGTCTAAAATGAGCGGAAAGGGGTTGTTTGTTTTCATTTGATCTTAAGATGGTAATAAACATTATTTCAATTTTAAGGCATTTCAGTTTTAGTAATATATGAAAGTGTGTGTTCTAAACAACAATTTCCGAAAATAGAGAGAAAAAAAAAACAGATTGTCTGTTTTAATTTGACTGCAACTTTCGCTACTTTTTGTTTGGATATTTACTTTTTGAAAGCGTTTATCATAAGTCGCGCCTAAAAAATTGTAATCACAAAGGAATGTTGCAACCCCATTTGTTTTTGATATTTTGTTATAGAAACTTTATTACAATCAGTTGATTCTGATATACGATTCTTTGAAATAATCTAGTCATAAACAACATATCATTCATCAAACTGTTAGTGTAATCATAATCTAATTACCATACATATATATATTATTTCATGGATCATAATAATTTAGCTTCGTCTAATAATAAAAACGCTTAAGAATTAAAATAAAAAATAAGAAAAGTAAGAAAACTAACCGGTATGCCACCTTAGATGTGCTCGTAAATGTGATGTTTTACCATAAACTTTATTACAGCCAGGTATATGACATATATGTTGTTTTTTTCTATCAGTATGTCGTTCACCTTCTTTACAGTTAGGACATGTACAGGCAACACGCCTAACTCTTGGTTTCGGTAATTCACCTGTATCATTAACATTATTTATATTAATACTAACTGATGATTGATTAAGGGCACTAATGGCAGAATTTGTATGCTGCTGTTGTTGTGTTACATTATTTACTGTTGGATTTGTTGTCTGTTGCTGTTGTACCTGTATTTGTTGTACTTGTACAGGACTAAATGAAGGTATTGATACGACACTAGTTGTTGATGTATTACTATTATTATTTGTAGGCGTAGGTGTTGTATTTCCCTGTTGTTGCTGTACTTGTACTGTATTACTATTACTATTACTGTTATTATTATTATTCGACATTATCCATTTTTCTGTTATTATTGGTTCTGATTTTATTTGTGGTATTGTATGTGGTGCTATTGCTAATGTTTGCTGTTGTTGTTGCTGTTGTTGTTGTTGTTGCTGCTGTTGTTGTTGCTGTTGTTGCTGTTGTTGTTGTTGCTGTTGTTGTTGTTGTTGTTGTTGTTGTTGTTGTTGTTGTTGTTGTTGCTGCTGCTGCTGTTGTTGTTGTTGGGTATGAAATGGTAAAATATTACCACCATTAAGTGCACTTGCAGGTATAACCTAAATGAAGTAAAAAAAAATTGTTTAAAATATGATTCGTATCATTATTATTTCAAAATGTCCTAAAATTATTTATGAATATTATTAATTAATATTATCATGATTTTCTAAAATTATTTAAAAAAATAATTCATCTCCTTTTTAAATTACAGAAAATATAATTTTTGCAAATTCAAAAATTATAACATCTTTTCTTGGTTATTTACTATTCTTCGTGTTTCTAATCATTTTTTCTTTTATTTATAATTTTAAAAAGTATTTTATGTGGCTCTTTTCATTAAGGGTGAAATCGAGAAAAATAAGGAAATTACGTGGAATAATTTGTAATTACATAAAAATGTAAGAATTATTTTACCTGTACATTTCCTAATCCTGGTATATTTTGTATTGGAAATGATTGTATTCCACCTAAATTTGGCATTTGTATAATATTACCAGCTGAACGTATTTGTTGTAATGCTTGTGTTGGTATAACAGTTATTTGTTGACCTTGTGCATTTGTTATTGTTATTGGTTGTCCTTGTACATTATCCTGACCGGCGGCAACTGACTGTAAAATATAATTACATTTATTTGTTTTTCTTTTCTTTTTTTTTCATTATGTTCTTCTGTTTTTTTCTACGAATTATTTTTTAATATTTTTTTCATATTTAATTTAAAAAAAAAACGCGCGCGCAACTTTTTTCAAATTGAAATTTTCTTTCATATTTTTTCTTTTTTTTTTGCAAATAAATCTAATTATATAAAACTTACTTTGTCAATTTTTTTTGTAATTGTTGTGTATTTTTTATTGTATTTTGTATCAAGTCTGTATCATTTTTTTTTGTTAATTTTGTTTTATTATTTTTAAGTTTAAATTATTTCAAAGAGTAAATTATAGTTTTGTCTTTCATAAAGTTAATTTTTTTAATGAATAAAAAATTCATAATAAAAATGAAACTAGACCAAAATTTTTAATTACATTTTTACTAGCTATTTTTAAATATTCTTATTAATTTAATTTTAAATAATTTACTAATTTTATTTAATTTAATTTTCTTCATATTATTTGTTAACATTTAATTTATTTTTATATACTTTTAATTTAATTTAAAGGATTAAATATTTAATTTTATTTCTTTTTTTATTTCTTTAAATTAAGTGATGGAAGTGTTTTTTAATGTTTCTTATCTCTTTGAATTTGAGTTTAATATTTATGCGACATTCAAAGTAGTGACTAAATGTATGTAGTGTGTGTGTAATGTAAATATTAAAGACAGAAAGAGAGAAAAAAAAATAATTAGTAATTCAATAAAATAATTTGTATTAATTAAATTATTTTTTTAATGTTTCATAACAACTTTAAAAGATTTAAAACGAGAAAGATCGAAAACATAATAATTAGTATGGTATTGTTGGGGGGCTCAATTTAAAATTATTATGAAACACCGTGTCTAAGGAAACTAATCCGAAATCATTAATTTTTTTTTGTATATATGAAGAGCATCAAAATGCAATCAATAAACATTCTTTCTGTAAAAGATTTTTTATTAATTTTTTAATTATTTATATTTATTCATTTTATCCATTGTCAAAAATGTATTATGGAAGAACTTAAATTGGTCCGGTGTGTTTTGTGACAAAGCAAATATCTGTCGTTTTTGATTTGTTTTTTATCTAATAATTATCCATATTTCTTATAATTTAAAGAAATTTATTTTTCGTAAAAAATATTTGAAAAGATAAAAGTACAATAACAAAATATTTAAAATCGTTTAAGTGATTAGTTTAACTCATTCATGCGTAATGAAATTAATTCTAAAAATTAATTAAAAATGGATAAACGTAACATGGTTAATTTAACCCATAAGTAAAAATATTAATTTTTTTTCTTAGAAATAAAATAATGTGTTATAATTACTCCGAGCAATTATTCATCAGCCGAAAAATTGCGCCAAATATAGAATTCATTATAAATTATTAAATAGTTTTAGTTTCAAATAAAAATTTAAGAATGCACCCAAACTTAAAATACTAACATGATTGTCGAACTATTATGAAGAAAGTCCTATGTATTCCACCATCAGTTTAAAATTTCAATTGTTTTTCTGTTCAATTAATTTATTCTAATTTTTTAAAAAATATTCACTTTTTTAATCTTATCAAGCACGGAGGTACAGAATTATGAAAAAAATAAGTTTACACTCGCATGTTGAAAATGAAAACTTAGTTCTTCAGTCCAGCCCATAGAGTGAACCAAAATAATTTTAAAATAAATTCAGTATAATATAATTCACGTCAATTAATCTCTTCTATTATTTTTTTTCCTCTAAACACACACATAATTTTTAATTTTGGCAAATTTCTTCAATTTTAATTTCGTAAAAAAAATATAATTAAAATTTAAAAGTTCAATTAAGAAACACAGACAAAAAAAAAGGATTTCAAAAATTTGATTCGTTTGTTTCAAACAAAAAAAAAATAAAACAACAGTTTTATAAAAACAACAAAAATTTAGAAATTGAAATTTATACATTGTTTTGGTCATTTCACCTCAGTTTTTTTTTTTTTGATCATTTAAAAAAATAAATTTAATGGCTATAATTTCTATTAAATTTTTACCAAATATAAAAGATTTAATTCTATTTAAAAAACCAAAGAAAAAAAACAGTAAACAAATGAAAGTAAATCACGAGATGAAACGACATACACTCATTTGGGTTACAACATTAAAAATCAACCTAACTAAATATTATTTCGTTTTATTTTCTTTCTTACAATGATTATAGTAAATTTTCGAATAATAGACCAATGGTTTAGGTTAGGTTAAATAAAAACACAATGAGTTTGAACTATTTTGAACGAACTATTTAATGAATTAAATCAGTTTGACAAAAATAGATTTTAATTTTTTATGTTTATAGTATTTTTGTGAATTAATTTTTTTAAAAAAAAAACAACAATGGACTCTTTTTTTTCTTTTCTTAATGAATAAAAATAATGATTTTTTTATATTTTTGATTGCCTCAATATCATCTTATAAATATATATATAGATTGATATATGTAATTAAATTAATAATAGACTTAGAATTATATATATACGTGATTATTCGGATTAGCCCACCCCTTACAAATACTTTTTTCTTCTTTTTCTTTTTACTTTTTTATCAAACGGAAAAACTCGTTTAACTTCTTTTTCAAAACAAACCTGAACTGAATTTGATTGAACAGTTGTAACATTTGATGCAACAGGATTTGAAACTGTTTGCATATTGGAAGCTTGTTGTAATATAACATTTTGTTGTTGTTGTTGCTGCTGCTGCTGGTGTTGTTGCTGCTGTTGTTGTTGCTGCTGCTGTTGAGCTGCCTGTAAACCTGCTAATGGATTCATGGCAACATGAACCTGTTGCATTTGCCCATTTGGCGTTATTATATTGGCAAGCTTAAAATAAACAATAATTAAATGTTAATACTATAAAATAAAGAATTTGTCAAAGAAAATTTCAGAATAGGAACGGAATTCGTAAAATATTTTATTACATAATTTTTCCCCATTTTTTACCATATTTCTTATAAAAATTATTAAAACTTAAAAATTTCAAGAGTATTCTAGTGTTTAATAGTTTCAATATATTTTCTAAATATTTTCAGTTAGGACTTTGTAATTAGTTTTAATATTAAAGTGTAAAATTTTTGTTTATTAAAACAAAATAGGGAGTAAAAAAAATAGAAAAATGGGATTAAAATTACTAGTTTCCGTGTTCATCAATTCAAATTTTAATATAATGTTTTATTTTTACCTGTGAAAATTGTGGTATTATTTGCATTTGTGGTTGCACTAATCCAGGCATTGCTTGCGCAAATGCTTGTAAAGGAACATGTACTGTTTGATAAACAGTTTGGCCATTTGCTGTTGATATGGGAACTTGCAATGGTATTGTTTGTATTTGTACCACTTGTGGCATTTGTTGAGCACCACCAGCAGGACGCACTTGTATATTTTGTCCTGTAAAAATAAAAATAAAAAAATGACAATATTTTTGATAAATTCATTTCAAGATTGAATTTTAAATTTGTTGAAATGTTAAAATTAAAGACATAAAAAATATTTACATTTCCTTTCACATCATGCAAAAATATATGAAAAATGAATGAATGGTTGAATGAATGTTAAAATAATGTTTGTTAATTTTATATTTTAAATATTATGACCCCCAAAATATGCAACACTCACACACACACATACACATACAAAATGTAAAAATTGAAAATATTTAAATATTTACAAAAAAAGGAAATAATAAAAATATAAAATTATTTTACTTCTTCTCGCACTAATCTTCTTTAAAAACGAAAAAAAACTAAAGAACTTCTTTATTTTCCATCCTAAGTTATTATTGTTGTTTTTACCTTGTCCACCCGTTTCAACTTTTATACTCGTTAAACTATTTCCTTGATTATTTGTTTGTTGTGTTAAAACACCATTTGCATTCCCACCACCAGTATTTGTTGGTATTTGTATATTTGTCCCTGGAATTGTTATTGTTGTCTGTTGCTGTTGTGTTTGTTGTTGATTTTGAGTCTGTTGTTGTTGCTGCTGCTGTTGTTGTTGTTGTTGCTGCTGCTGTTGTTGTTGTTGTTGATTTTGATTATTAACATTATTAACAGAAGCTGGTGTTCCTATTGGTATTGTTATATTTGTTCCCGGAATTGTTAGTGTAGCTTGTCCACCAGCTGTATGTCAAAGAAAATAAAAAAAAAGCAAAAAAAAAAAAAAAAAGGCGAAAGCAAAACAAGAAAAAAAAGGTAAGTGACATGATTTTATTAATAACATTAGTTTTATTATGTTCAATGACATTTAAAATCTGATAAAAATGATTATCTTAATCTTTGATCGTAATTGAAATTAATTTGATACAAAAAATTTTGTTAATGAATTTTAAAAAAACCTACACTTAAAAAAGAAAATTAAGACTTTCTAGTTCATCAGATTTTAAAGTTTTTATTTTGATGAATTTAGTATTATTGAAGGATTTTTTTTGCTTCTTTCTTTGGATGCATAAAAATATGTACAAATAAGAATGTTCTTACAATTATACCATTATACAATTAAATTCATAATTTCTCTCTAGGAATCCTAATGTACATACCATGTACATAATATTTTACCAAATGCTCTTTTCCTTATAAATCTTTTTTGATTAAAATTAATTTTCTTTAATGTCTGGACTTTGAATTACTTCCGAAATATAAATTTTATTGTATAACTTATTACTTATTATTATTTAACATTAAAAAAATATAAGCTTAAAGCAAATAAAATTCAAACATAAACGAAACACTTAAAATTAAACCAAAATCCTTTGTTTTAATCAATCAAGACTGGTTCAGATTTTTGTTTAATTTGAAAATAGATTTTAAATCGTTTTCAGTTGGACCGATTCCTAGTATTTCGTTTTAATTTGTATTATACAATTTTATTGATTGCCAGGAAAATAAATACAAATAAAGCTTCACCTTCTTAACGATAATAAATAATAAATAAGTAATAAAAAAATAAGCCAATAACATCTTTTTACCTGATGGTATATGAACTGCTTGTCCCATATTTTGTAATATATTTGCAGACATCATACCAGTTGGTGCTCTTATTATTTGTCCAGATGGTGTTATAAAAGCTTGTTGGCCTCCAATATTAATAGCCTTAAAAAATTCAATTGTATTAGACTTCTAATAAAGGTTTATTATTTTCAAAACAAAGTTCAAAATTATTTGTTGAATTTTAGTTTATTGATTTATTTGGACTAGAATTATTAATTTGTCATTTACAAGAGTTACATGACCAACAATTATTCAACATGAATTGAAAAATATTACCTGTGCACCAGCAAATTGTGGATTTCCCATATTTGAATGTATAAATAATCCTTCTTGTCCATCAACATTAACAGTTTGCATTGGTTGAACAACTTGAAACATTCCATTTGTTGGATTCTGCACAATTTGTCCACCCTAATAAACAAATATTTTAATGATAATAATAAAGATAAAATGACTTGTTGCTTGGATTTCCATTGGATATACTTCTTTGGATATATTTAAAAACTAACCTGAATAAATTGATGTGGTTGCCCTTGTAAATTTAATATTTGTTGTTGCATTTGAGGTGATGAAACATAAGTTTTAACGGGAGTTCCAGGTGTTTGAACATTTGAAACTTGTACAGGAGTACCATCAGCTGTTGTTATTGTACCCATTTGTTGTGGTAGGAAATTCTGTAATTGTTGTAATGTTATAACTTGTGGCTGTTGATGTTGATGCTGTTGTTGTTGTTGCTGTTGTTGCTGCTGCTGTTGTTGTGCTTGTTGTTGAGCAACAGCCTGATTTTGTACGGCAGCTTGTTGCCCATTTTGGGGCTGGGATGCTGCCATTATAGCAGCATTCAACTCATTTCCCTGTAAAATAGATGTTTCCATAAAAATTAAATGTACAAGTAATGTACAAGTATTCAAAAAATTATATTATTCTCGAATAATTTTAAATCTATTCGAAAAAATACATTATAGAAACAAAATGAAATAGAAAGAATAAATGAACAAACCTGTAATCCTTGTGCTTGTAGTTGAGCAACAAGTGATGCGCTAACCACCCGGACTTCCGAACCGGCATTTAATTGTGCGGCCTCCAGTGTTTCCGTCTTAAAATTCATCAATTATGAAATATTATTCAGGCTTCTCTTGGCCTGCTTATATTATTTGCGTTTTCTTTAAATGTTTTGTTTCTAATTTTAAAAAAATTATAAAGTTTGTTCTTCCTTTCCTTATGATCTAATGCACATTAGCATTAGTTAAATTTTGTAATTATTTTGTATTGGTCGATTTATAAATAATTTTTTTAGGTATTATTAAATCCAGAGACCTGCAAAGAAAAATAAAAAATAAAAATTATTTATATTGAAATGTAAAATTAACCATAAAATTAAACGTTTTAAAAAATAGAAAAAAACAAAACTAGAAATTCACTTTTCTGGAAAACAAAACAATTTGTATTTTTTAAAGAAAAATTAAGCTGACAAATGGGAAGAGGAGA
Source organism: Pedicia rivosa (assembly GCA_963082725.1). Classification (NCBI taxonomy): domain Eukaryota; kingdom Metazoa; phylum Arthropoda; class Insecta; order Diptera; family Pediciidae; genus Pedicia; species Pedicia rivosa. The sequence continues at coordinate 33,228,709 of OY720152.1, read as the reverse complement.
ATGAGAATAATAATAAAAAAATATGTACATTCATATTTTATGCATTGGAGACTTAAGAGTAAGCAACAACAGACTTTAGAATCCACAATTATTTCCTTCACTATTAATTGCACACACAGAAAGTAAGTTAACGTAACTAATTTTAATTATAAAATTCAGACGATTGTGAAAATCATTTTTCTGTTTCAAAAATTAACAATTTTATCTTATTTTTCAAATCGTAAAATATTACGACTTTTCTCAAAATTATAATAAAAGAATATATATTTTTTATAAAAAAGAACCTTCAGTAAACCTTATTTTATAAATAATCGTTGCCTTAGCTTTTACTCGTGACTTCTCATGTTATTGCATGAAAACTTTTTCAAATAGAAATTCGTAATTCTTATTGAAAATGCAAAAATGTATGTATTGCCTTTGAAAAAAAATGATAGTAACATCATTTTTCATTTTCATTTACTTCCAATAGGCGTTATGTTTATTTTATTATTTTTAACCTTAAAAACAAAACATAAAAAGCAAAATAAAAAACAAAACCGCAATAAATAAAACGAATAGCACTATCACACATATTTTAAAATTAAATGAAAATGAACAATGCAGATGTTTACGCATTGTTTACTCTAAAAGCGTGTATATTTTAAAAATAATAATTTTAGAGCAAATATTGCAGCACTGGCAGCCGTATACGCCATTTCAGTAACTCAAAACTGATAATTTTAACACTGGAGCGTCATCAAAAAGTGTTAAAAATATAATTACCACTTGGAGTGTATCTATAACTTGTTATTTATAAATAAAAATGTATGTAAGTTGAAGGTTGATTTTTTAAATTTTAATTATTTTTTATAAAACAATAATATATAACATAGCTTAAATTTATATTAAACATCTAAATCCTATAGACAAAGAGTCAAAAATGTATTATATCAAATTTCATGAAACAATATGTAAAAGTAGAAAGGTATCATTCGACTGAACATTTTATTAAAAATATAATAAAAAAACGTGATACAATTGAATTTATGTACAAATTTATTTTAGTTCAAATTTTAAAATACATTATAAATATTTAAAAAATTTGTATGTCCAATGATTCATTTTTATACTTGGTCATTTTGTTAAAAAAAATTTTGGATAATGGATTTACAATTTTTGTTCTTTTTAAATAGTTATTAATATTTTTTATGATTCTATTATTTTTGCTTGACGTTATACCTGAATATGATCATTAATTATTTTCCGATCTTCTAATCATCTAAGAGATGATTTCTCAAAAAAATCAGCAAATACAACTTGTGTCCTTTTTTCCAAAATGAGCTCTAGTTTGGATACCTTGAACAAATTTATGTGGTCCGACTATTTCATGATTTCTTTCATCATATTCTGTTCTATTCTTCTAGAGCTGTCAGCGGATATTTCAATCGTTTTTGTAATCCTAAAATTAATGAAAATATAAAAAACTAAACTTATTTTTTTATAAAAATTTACGTTTTCGTAAATTAATTTTGTTAGCATTCTGTAAAGTAGTCAATCCTGAAAATGGTAGTTTCAAAATTTGTTTATGGTATTTATAGCAATTTCGACCAAAAAGTCTTAACGTAAATGCTTTTTCTATATCTTCTACTTTCCACTATACATGATGCTTTCTGCCCATCATTATGTCAAGTTGATCTTTGCTAAACATTAACCCATTATTTTTTTGCTCAATTGTGTTCTGTTTGTAAAGTTCCATTTGACATTTAAATTCATTTATTTCTTTTTTAAATTTGGTTTCCTTGGATTTTATTTTTATTAATATTATAATCCTAGAATGTTTTATATTTTTATATTTCACCAAGTGTCAAAATTAACAAAATGTCAAAACCGTATTACTGACGTCACCCAAAACATACACATAATTTTGTGTAGCGATACTCACTCGAAACTACATCTTGGTTGCATCTCAGTCAGTCCACTATTATTGTTGTGAAGTCTATAGTGGCGTTTTTTAATTCGACTACAGAATTTTTGATCCATTAAAATACTTTGAGCATGAAGTTAACGCAAGATTTACAGAAACATTTTAATTTCATATGCGATAACTAGTAAAGTGGGAAAAATATTTTAACACTCACTTAAATTTTACCACTTTTTTTTACTGAAACGGCAAACCTACTGTGTTTGTGTAAATGTAAATGCTTTGTTTTGTTTACAAACAAAAAGCACATGCTATAATTTTCGCGCGAAAACACATACATTTTTGACGTTTTGTTTGAACGAGAGATTAGAACCCAAAAAGCGAAACCGACAAAATGGGTGGATTCGAAAAAGTTGTTATTAAACCCAACCCTATAGAAAATTTTTAGCGCCTAAAGTATACGTAATATTATTTTGACTTTCCCATACTACTAACCACCCATCCTTCACAACAACCCCCACTTTTTGGTTCAATAATTGTGTAGCTTTTCATCAAAAGCCCATTGAAAGCCATTTAAATTTTGCTTACGAATTTAGAAAGAGACAAAAGCTCTTAGAAAAAAAATAGTTTTCGTTGAATAAAAAGAAAAAAGAAAAATTCAACAACAAATGCAACCAACCAAACACAATAAAAAAACTAAAACCCTTCATCATATTAAAAACAATTACCCCCTCTAGCTATTCAACCCTCTGTTAAAATATAAATAAACACCCTCTTTTATCCGCGTTTATTTTGTACAGTAACGAACACCCTCCCTCCACCCATCCATTCATTCATGAGACGAAAAAAAAAAATAAAAAAAAGGAAAAATACATTTTGTGTTACTTTCATTTTTAGTCTTTATTCCAACCCCCTACCCGACCTCCGAAAAAATTCATTGAAAGATTTCAAAAGATTTTCCTTTATTTTCAATAACACAAACGTAATTATTGTGTAGAAACATCACAGAGCGGATATGAAAAAATGTGTTTTTCTGACACGCCTATAAAGTAAACCGCCCGCTGCCCCCTTTAGAAAAATAAAAAAAAGTCATTCAACTACCAACCAAGAAAAATTCATGTTCTCAAACTCATATTCTATAGTGGAAACACAACATCATTTGCGAAATTAAATTTATTTTACATTGATTTCATTTCCTTGTTTTTTAAATTAATGATATTAAAAGAAATAAAAAGCATACAAAAAAGCCCAAAAAATAAAAAAGTCCTAAAATGAAAAAAGTGCTTAAAAAAATAAAAATATTTATGTAATAATTTCCAGAAAATTTTGTGCATAAGTGTTCGTTTTCCACGTTTCCATTTTTAACGAAAAAAGTTATTTTTATTTTTCTCTAAATGAAAATCAATAAATTAAATGAATATTTTTCCAGAATGACAACAAAAAATGTATTCTTTTACAAAAAGTAGCATTCTTTAGCATTTAAGTGAAGACTCAAAACATATGTTCATTACTTTGCATTAGAGAGAATGAAATAGATGATGAAGAGAACAATGTTTTACAACAAAGACCAAAGAAAGCATAAAGATTTGTTTTATACGCAAAAAATTTATAAATTTATTTTCCTTTAATTGAAACTAAATAATAAACAAAATAAAATTATTTATTTTTAAAAATTTTTTGGAAAAAAAAAATTAAATTTGACATTAGATCCATAATCCAATATCCCAAAGAAAACACAAATGTATTTGAACACAATGTAAAAGAAAAAGAGAACTAGTCTAGTATAATTTTTGCTATAGAACTTTGGATGAAACGAAAAGAGAAAACAATAGAGTACATACATATATAAATAGTAAAAGTGTAACAAGAAAAGAAGATGTCATGTTATATTTTTAGAAGGCAATTTTTTTTCATTATTTATTGTAAAGATGAAATTTGGTTAAAAATATATTTTATTAAACTTTATATTTGTCCCCAAAATGGGCATGATGATTTGAACTTTTGTTTTTTAAATATTTTTTACTGGAAGGTTATATTTTTAATTTCAGTAAACACATACACAAAGCACAGAAGTTATTGTAAAGAAAGGAATGTTGAAAAAGTAATGGAGTTTTCTATTTGTGAAAAAATTTATATTTTTTTTAACTTGAGGCTGAAACCATTTGAAAGGAATGCCAAAAAAAATAAACAGAATAGAAAATTATAGGCACCAAAATTATTCTGATAAAACTAAATCATTTGGCCCCACAGTTCTAGTTGGAGCCCCCGCCCATAGGAGTGTAATACGAAACACCCACAAGAGAGTGTGGCCTTCCTTGGTAATATTATTTTGAACCTATAATAAACAAACAAACCCCGAATCCTTACCTGAGTACTATATTTTTTATTACTTTGTACAATATTTAATATGTCACTATGTCATTTTTTTAACACAATTAACTGTATTTTAACTAATTACTTGACAATTATTTTTTTCTTAACAAAATCATTTACTCAGCGTCACTTCACACAACTTTTTCACTTTATAATAAAAAAAGAAGGCTAACTCACACGAATGATTACTTCGGTCTTTTCTATTTCACGAAGATTATACGAAACCGTAGTTCGTAAATCGTGTTACTCCGCGATAATTAATTTAAAAATAAATTTCTTTAATATTTTATATGAAACATCTAAAAAACAATAATTTAAATACTTTAATAAATTCTTATTAATGATTTAAAAGTATTATTAAATATGAAAATATAGTTTTTCATTAAAATTTATGACATGGTACAACTTTTTTGTGCGGATTATGTCAAATGGTATTCAATGTGTCGTCTGGGCTGTTCCTCGGTTTGACGATTTAATATACAAGAATAATGATAACTGGTCGAAAACATCATTGACGAAACAGTTTTGGTCTCTTTCACTCTTACATGATTAAAGATGTTTTGTTATTCATATTTATCAAATTCCAGCAATTTTTTCGAGCAAAACCAATTCGTATTTATGCTTTATTAGGGTTTTCGGTGAGGTGTAAAGGGTGTACTAAATTCAAATACTTACATTTGTCACATACACAAACAAATACAATGTATCGTTACTGACTACGTTAAGAAATATCCAACAGCTGCGTGAGTATGTATTACATTCTGTCGGTCGAACGAAAAATTAAAGTTATTTGAGGGGCTCGTCTTTAGCAGACCCTTGTTATTTTCGTATACAATGCCCTTCCTTCCCTAGAAAAACCCTCTTTCTGTTTAAATCCATAAAGAAAGTGAAGAATATAGTAGGTATAGTCAGAAAACGAAGGTTGCCTCAGTAATATTATTTTATATTTATATATTTGAAAAAGGGTGACTACTTTTTACTAAAACGGTTGAATATCTACATTTTACATTGTAAAAAAGCTTAAAAAAAAGATTAAGATTTTTTTAAAGAAAAAAGTAAAAAAAAAAGTTTATTTTTATTGAAAAGTCGGTTAACAAAAACAATAAAATCTGAATATTTTGTACTTAACAATTTTTTTCATTATTTTTTTATACTTTTTTTCTTTCCTCTGAAGCAAGATAAGTTAAGACCACAAGAATAAAATAAAAAGTATTTTTTTTTCGTTGAATTAACAACACGCCCACTTAAATAACATGTTGATAGGTGAGATATCAAAAACTGATTTGAAAATTGCTTTAATTATCAAACCGAGGGGATTGACTGCCTAATTTTTTATTCTTATTTTTATACCTAAAATTGAAGACTAAATATTATGAGACAATGAACACGGCGTATCAACATTGAAGGAATAGTCACATGGGTGCGGTTCCAAATTCTCTGTTTCTTATCTTTTATAAAATTACAAATTTAATGATTGCTTGTTTGTACAATCTAGAAAATGTGGAGCTCATTCTGATTATTTATTTTAATAGGCCGTATTGGTCTGCCTCTGAGATGGCTTAGCCTCTGCCTTTTGTCTCTTGATTTTCTGTCTATGCCTTTCGCAACAACACCAAACATCCATTTATATATATAGGGAGGGTATGCTTAAGGCTCAAGCCTATAAATGGTTCACTTGAAAATATTATTTAAATTATAATTATAGGGTTTAGGGAGTAAAAGTTAGTAAATATTACTCTATATTATTAGGGTGTTCTGTATGATACAAATATAATTAAAAAAAAATTTTCAATCTATGTTTCCTCTTCTCTCTCTTTCTTTCACAGTGTTAAATAACACATTCTCTAATCTCTACACATTGAAGAAGAAAAAAAATTAAAGCCGCGAACTCACATAGCGTATAGAATAAGTGCGTCTATACAATATGCATACATCCATTCATTGAAACACATTGATAGATAATAAAGTCTATACTGTATACGTGTACAAATATCATAGTATGTAGTCAAGTATATATTTTTCACCCACTCCCTTAAATTCAATTCAGGAACCATTTATATAAATATATCTGACTGTATATATTTATATATATATATATATATATAACGTAGGGTGGCAGTTGGTCACCCAAAAAGTGCCACCCAAAGAGGGTGATGATGATGGGCGTATTACGCAACCTATCTAAGCTACACCTAACATATATATACAGACCCAAAAAAAATTAAGTTAAAAAATGTTTAAAAAATGCACATTACAAATGGTCTAAAAACTTTTTAATATTGTGGATTACAACTCGAGGAAGATTCTGTTTCTACGGAAAGCTTCTCTCTGATTGAATGACAATTCTCCTTTTACAAGCATTAGATAGAAAAAAAAGTATTATTTTTATTTTCACAACGTTCTCCACTCTGCATGGTTTGGTTTAATTTAAAACGGTTTCGTATAAACCAAAGAATCATTAACTCTTTAAAATATATTCCAACTTACTTTAAATGCCTCTTCATGCACAAAAATTGTATATATAAGAATTTGCATTTTCAATAAAATAAAATAAATCAATTCAATGCATCACTACACTCATACATAGTGTATAAATACCTACAACTTCTTTTATATAGGTACTTTACTTATAGTTATTATTATAATTTATAAATTCTATTAAATTGACTTTAAAAGCAGTAATTCAAAAAAATAAAATTTCAAAAACAAAAGACTTAGTCAACTATTATGGAATTATTATAGATTATTCAATATAGTTACGAATGCTACAATATATTGTATTGCTATAGCAATCTCAGAATGGATTCCAACATATCTCAACTAATCTTATATATACCTATTCGTATTTCGAAGACGTTGGATTAATATAAATACATAAAAATGGTGTACTTATCGGTTTATTTTAGTATTAATTTAAAAAAAAAAGTTTAAATTAATAAAAGAACAGAATAAATGAAAATAAGTTGTAAATTTATTTTATAATTCCTTATAGGATATTGATTATAAAATATATAATACATTTTTAAAGCAAAAAAATTTGTTGAGCTTCTGATATTTTATAGAAATTATTTAATAGGATCCAATGATAATCATGAAATACTTGTACATAATTTTAATTTGTGATGATGCTTTTTGTGTAACGTTTATGTCAAACCACATATATTTATTGGGTATTTTATTTCACAGTTAGAGTCACTGCAAAGTTAATGTTAATAAGCTTCTGAATCACACGAGTTTGAAGTCACTCATCGGTCATCAGTTATTATTTTAATAAGATTTTTTAATCATTTGTTCATCTATTAAACTTAACATAATAAAAGACAATTAACAATAACATTTATAAGAGTATAGTAAGGTAAGTAAGGTAAGTGACAAGGTGTGATTTCACTATTCTGTAGTGCACTCGAATATAAAATTGTTTTCATCCAAAATGTTTTCTAAATATATTTACCTATTCTTTGAATCAAATTTAAAATTGATGTGATTTTTTTTTATTATAAATATTCAATATTTTATAATTATTTTAGTTAAATTAGATTTCACTATTTGCTCATCTATTAAAATAAATGTTTCACAAATTAGTGTGTTTCTTAATTAGTAATCTGATTTTATAAAATTATACAAAATTTAATTAAAATTAATAACAAAAGAATGTTAAAATACTCGTGAAAATATAAAATATTGTTGTATAATTTTATAATTTAAAAAACAAATTTTCTTACAAATTTTTGTTAAATAAATCAAGTTCATTATATTTGACAATAGGATCGCAAAGCCTTAAGATTGATGAATCAGTTCTATTTCTATGTATAAGGATAATGAACAATGTTGATTCTTTGGGTAACAAATATATTTTTATTTAATAAAATAAATGTAAATATTTTGGAATTCTTTTTATTTTTTGCATAATTATGTTAATAACCATTTCTTAGATACTTTCAAATTTTTTATAAATATATATTTTGCAATTTTATAGACAAAACGTTATCATAAAAATTCATCATTGTATTGAAAATTGTGATACTTCATATACCAGGGTTATTCTTTATTTTTAACAATAATATTATAACAATATAATTATATTTTATGTAGGTTTTGAAGTTAAAAGTATTCGAATTAATACAATAAGAAATACAGAAAAAAATATTATGATGATGAAGAAATCTTTAACGAAGCATGTTACCACCCTACTGATGAAAATTTTTTTGTTTGATTACTGTAAATAACGAATAATTTCTGGAACCTATTTTTCTTTCAGTGATTAAGTATTCAATAATGAAAATCTATGTGAAAGAATTGTTTAAAAATTTTAAAAATTTCTTGAATTTTGGAGGTTCAAATACTTTCTGTATTAAACAGGATGTATAGGTATATTCCGGATTCTAAAAAGAATAATTGTAATACTGCAATATTAACCAATATTGGAAACAATATTAACTCATCTGATGATCGTGGTAATGCTAAGAAGTCAATGAATGCATTAAACTCATGTATGAGTTTTAGAATCTCATATCCATATCAATAGACCTAAGTTGGTAGGTAACCAATTGATGAGTCTTATAAGGTCATAGGGAACCTATTGAATGTTAAAAATTGGAGACTGGTGATGAAAAATTTCATCATAGGTTGGAAACAGGGAGGCAATGATTCCAAAGTATTAGTCGATTGGTCTCATATGAATTTGTATACGATGTTCATATGAATTGATCACAATTCATTTGATACATAAATACATACAATATATATATATAATCCTGAGCAAATGAATCAGAATTGTTTATAGTTAATTTAGTAAAACTCTAAGAACTTCATTTCTTATATAGTCACGACAAAAATTCCGTACATATGGTTTCATGATTTCCGATATTGGTACAGTTTATGTTTAATCTTATATTTTATTTTATATATTAGATATGAGAATTGTTTTATGGAATGACTTAGATTCTCTATTTACCCGAAAAATAAATGCACAAAAGAAGTTTTACATGAATAAATGTCAACCCCCTAGCACCTTTTAATAATGGGCTTGTACTTTCTACATATACTCTTACACTTAGATGATGTCATTTAATTTGCTCAACAAGAATTACTATTATTCAAAATTAATATTTTTATGTAATCTTTATGAATTAGCTATAGCCATTTTTAATTTTATTTTGAGCGAAAGATTTTTGAACAACCAGAAATAAAATGGAAAGCAAAAGTTAGTTTATAAACTTATTCAAACATTATTTTTTTCAATTTTCAATTCAAGAAATTAAATAATTAAATAATTTAAATTTCTCTAAATATTAAAAATTCCATAAATTTAGAATTTCACCTAAATATACATCTGGGGTCAGGGAAGCAAAAAATTTCAGCTACTACTATAGCTTTTCTTGATGTTAGAAAAGTTGTAAATTACAAAAAAAGTTCCGGTTATAATTAAAATGACAAAAATCCTTTACTTTCAATCAAATAGAATTCAAAATAAGAATCGTGAAAGCGTCATATTTCGTTCTGTTCCACATTGTTATAGTAAATACTTTATATTTCATAAGAAATTATTAAATTAAAAATTAATATTTAAATATCTTTTCCTGATACTTATTACATTGGGGAAAGAATGGATGTTTTCTCCTCCTATGCTTTTCTTTTAAAAGTAAAATCACAAAAATTCTCGAACAATGATGAATTTATTAAAAATTTCATTAGACGTTGCATAATATGACTTTTGTTAAAAAACTACAAATAATTAAAAATTACCAAAAAATAAAAACTCTATAAAGAGAAGACTAAATAGGAATTCTAAAGTTTCCAAATTCTCTAAACAATAGGTCAGTGTTAATAAATACAAAAAATATACTTTTCCACAATAAGTTCAGTTAATTCTACACAGAATAAAATTGGTTTAATTCAGTGAATAATAAAACGTTTTAATTAAATTGTCTTCTCAAATCTCAGGTGTTCACGGAAACAAGGTTCCAATCAGCGTTATAACTTATTTCAACTCAAATATAATATAGGAAGTAAAAACAAACCTTTATAATTTTCGTCAGAGCAAAACAAACGACCATTTGTTTTTTTCGTACAGTGCCAATTTAGAGACAATAAGATGGAATTTCAGAAGATCCTTTGTTTGTTAAGAGTTATCTCTCCATAGAAATGTAATATAGCTCTGAAATAAATTTAAATTCCATCTGGCAAACCTAAATTCTTAATAAGTCAAAAAAGAGAGAAAAAAATTCAAATAATGAAAGAAAAAAGTCGGTATTATAAAATTTCAGTAATAATTTATTTCGATTCAAATAAAACATTACTAAATTTTTTTTTATTATAATTTGTCATCAATCAAACATTATTTTATTACAAATTTTATAACCACAAAAGAAAAATGGGGAAAATTGTGTGAAAATTTAAATTATAAATCAAATTTAATAATTGCAAAAGTTTCTTTTTAATTGAAAAAATTTCAGTTACTATATTTGATATGTAATTTAATTAATCTTGTACTGCGTCAATGGGAAGCTTATATAGGTATAAGGAAGTGAGACCAATATTAATAAGGACAATGGGTCAAATTGACAGCATTAGTATTCTTGTGAAACAGAAATTAATTTAAACTTCATATAATTAACTATTGAACTTCACAGATCTCCAAAATTGAATCTCTTAAATATTGTATAAAAATTTTTCGTGTATTTATAGTATTTATTGCAAAAACATTTGTTTTTAATTTATTTCCTTTTTTTTCCTTCGGCATTTTATTAATTAGATTGTACAATATTATTTTTGAAAAGGCTGCGGTAATAGGCTTTTATTGCTTTTATTGCTTTCATTGAATTTTATTAAAGTCTAATATAAATGGAGCTTTAAAGTTTAAATTTTTTTTTCATGTATAGGAATGGGAAGTTATTATGGGAATGAAAAATCCTAATATTTAAAAAAATTTCTTATATAAAAAGATATTCAGAAAGAAGATTTTGGTATGAAATACTTATTTATATTTTTATATTGACTATAAATATAAAAAAATTTATAAGTTTCTAATACTCATGTTGATTTTATGTAAGTATATTGGTAATAATAACAAGCAGGTGTAAGATCATAATGAACATAACTCAATCAAAATTCAATCAATTGGCATTGTTTCAATATTCGGAAAAATTCAAAGAACAGAACACTGCCAAAATTCATTAAGTTGTGTTCATTGTAATACAATATACAACCAATGTGTTACATTTATTTATGACTTTTTCAAGAACATTTTATCTTAATGGTTTATTTTATACAATGTGTTATTATATATATTTTTAAATTTAACAGAAGAAAAGTGAAAATAATAAATAAATTATTTAAAGTAAAAAAAAAAACAAATCTCGGTGTTTGAACTTCTTGAAATCATGAGATTTGTGTGTTTATTTAACACATAAATCCCTTACAAACCACCACCTGATCTTTCAACGGAAATCTTTCTTTTAAGTTTCTCCTTTTCATGTTGTTCCTCTTCAAGTTCAGCCATTCTTGCAAATCTTGAATAAGTAACATGACCTGATTTTATAGCTGACATCATCTAAATTTCAAATAATTAATATTTTAATTTTTTCTTTTAGATTTAAAGAACTAACATAATTTTTTTTTACTAAACATGAAAGCATGCTACTTTAGAACCAAATAATGCACAAAAACAAAATGTAAACATAAAATGTCAAAAAAAACGGTTATTAATTTAGAGAAATTAAAACGTGTTGAAATTTAATGGTTTAATAATTTTGCTTATTTAATGTTTTTTTAGTGATAAGAAACAAACAATCAAATATTTACAATTACATATTTTATATTACAAAAAATAAAACAAATTAGAAACTCACACAATTAATAGGAACATAAACATGGGAAATCCACGATCCAAATAACCTTCCTTTCTACAAGTTTTATGATTAGTATAATTAAGTGTGCTGTTATAATTTACAAAAACTGTCATAAATAATATATTTTGTGTCTTTCTTATTCACGAGACATTGAACAGTCTGCTAAACAAAGTTTGGTCACTTTCATAAGTTTTTTTCATACTGCATGAGGGTAAGATAGATAATACCTTTTTATTAGACTGCTAAAATGTTTGTGAAACTAGCCATTATTTTGATACCGGAAAAATTTGTAAAATTGTGTAATAACGACTATTGAGAAAAAATATTGAATTTTTCATTGTGTACAAAATGTAACAAATATTAAATGTATTTTATAGAATTAGAACCGCTAACGTTTTAAGCAAAAAAAAAGAATATGCTTACAAAATATATTATTTTTCATTTATTGTTAAGACCCTAATAATATTGAACATTTCCTCCAATTAAAATTAAATAAGCAAATAAAAAAAACATGCAGTAATAAAATATACCCTCAAAACAAAAAACAAACCAAATACATATTTTATTTTAAGATAGTTCAACCCTTTTTTTGGTTTATACTTTGTTTTGTTGTAGTTGTTGTTTTTGAATCATTAAATTAAATTGAATTATTATAGATTATAAATAATTCTGTAACAAAGTCATTCAATTCAAAAAAAAAAAAAAATTAAGTAAATAGAAAAATGTAAGATGTGTATGTATGTGAATTTTTGTGAATTTAATTCTTATAATTTCTATAAATTTAATTAACCAAAAGAAAAAGCAAAACGACTACTTTTAATAATTTAAAAAAATGCAACAATTTATTTGTTGTTTTAAATTTTTGCTTTATTCCGAACCTGTAGATATTCGTCGAGTTCAACTTGACCATTCATATTTGTATCAATTTCACGTAGAATTTCATGCAATTCTTCACCAGAAACTTCCACATCACCAAAGTTCTATAATTGTGTTTTTTTTTATAAACACAAAAGAAAAAAATGGAACAAGAAAAGCATAAGTAAAATGTGGCGATTATAAAACACCAATGATAAAATATAATATATAATTATTTATTATTAATAAAATAAAAAACAGTTTACAATGCAGTTATCCCCTTTAGTGAAAGCCTCCTATAAAATTGTTGTGTTAAAAAGATTATGTTTTGTCTTGTTTTTTTTGACACTTCCTACTTTTTATGGTAAAATTTAATATGACTCATTATTTGTTCCCACATTGACTCTTGTTTATTTTACCTGTAGATAATCATGTAATTCAAGTCTTCCGTTGTATGCAAGATCAATTTCATATATAATTGAATGGATTTCTTCTCCTGTTACTTTGATACCTAATGTCTGGATTTATTAAATTGTGGGTATACAAAAATAATAACAAAAAAATTAGGATAAGAAACTTAAATTAATATACAACAAAAAATGGCCAATTAACTATAAATCAAAAAACAAGAAGGATTAATTAATTTTTTTTGTAAAAGTTTAGTTACAAAGTTCACAAGAAAACAGAAAAGGAATTTTTTTAAAGAAAAAGAATAAGAAAAATTTAGTAGTTGATTAGTTTATTAGAAGAGAAAGTTATAAATTCATTTGACGAAATTCAAAATATTTCATTCGGATTCAAACCATTTGTTTACTAAAAAATTTATAATCTCTTAAATAATTGTATAATTATGAAAATTAGTAAAATGGTCTTCCTAGTTTATATATGAGATACTGTTGATTTGCATATGTAATGCAACTTTATAAAGGGAGAACAAAAGGATTATTTTTAATCTTTGATAAAAATAAAATAAAATCACAAGAGAGGAAGAATGGGAAAACAATTTCATACTTACGAAGTTGGCGCAATAGACTTTCACTTTTACGTTTTAAATTTTCATTAGAACCCTTTCATTTAATTAAATTTTATTTCAATAAATTTTTTTTTTCTAATAGATTTTGCATTCCAACGTAATTATAAAAAATATTTAATTATTAATCGAACTAGTCACGAATTAATAATTTGCAAAATATTTTACTGTACTTTAGAACATGTGTTAATTCAAATTCCATATGTAAATTATTATTTCATTTTCATAAAAATTTCATACTGGTTACAGTTGGAATGCAAAATTTTCTTTTTCTAAAGAAAATAATAAAAATAGAATAATTTTACCTTCAATGCACGTCTAATATCGTTAATTGAAACGTATCCTTTATTGTCTTTATCAATAATTGTAAATCTTTTGATATACATTTGAATTTCATCTTTAGATAAATTAATTGGTATTTTATCTCTGGATGTACGATTTACAATCAAACCCATTTCTTGTGATAAAAATTCGGTGGCCGATTTCATTTGACGCTGAAAAATAGAGAGTTCAGTAAACTATTTTAAGTAAATTTATTATAATCAAACCTCTTTTTCATCTTTAGCCCAATTTAATTCTTCAGCCATAATATCAATAATACCTGGTAACGCTTCTTGTGCTGCTTGTACATTAAGAAATGATAAACGTAAACGTCTTGCAATCATATCAATGGCAGTACATGCATATTCACGTACACCATAACGTATTTCAGCATCAATATAAGGAAATTCTGGATGTACTTTACGTCCAATAATTGGCCATCTTTTACCAGTTAGTGTTGCCAATTTGGCAACAGCAAATGCTCTATCACCATATGAATTTGATAAATGTTGTGCTACTTCACATTCTAAACCAAAATCTTGTACAAGACGAATATACATTGTTGGTGTCCAACCATGTGCACCTTCAATTAATAAATTTTCTGTTTGGCATTCATTTTCAGCTTTTAAATTGCAGGCTAAAAGTAAAAATAAAAACAAAATATTAATTATTTTCTTTAATAAATTAAAAATAAACAACCTTTAACAGCTGCATCCATTGTGTGAGCTGCCATTGCTCGATAAGTAGTCCACTTACCTCCAGCAATTGTAACTAGATTTGATGCACTTACATGAACAATATGATTTCTAGCTAATGATTGTGTATCCTCTTTATTTGGATCTGATACTAACGGACGTATACCACTCCATGCTGATAACACATCACCACGACGAACTTGAAAAAAGATAAATGTTTTTGAATTATTTAAGATAATCAATTAATACTAGTTCAAAGTTAAGTTGTTTTAAGTAAATAAATATATTGAGTAATATATAGAATTTAAACCGCTGACTTTGAGAATCCTCTCACTACTAAGTTAAATGTAAACAAAAGAGTACGAATGATCAGTTGTTATATGGATATGTTGTTCCTACAATTTATAAAATGATTGCAATGCAACAGGTCGTCGTCGTCGTCAGCGTCGTTTTTATATTGTCGTTGAATTTATTATACGTTGTGTCAATGAACGCATTACTATTTTGAATATATTCTCAATAAATTTTCTTTGTTATTTCTCTTCTAACAAAAAAAAAAAACAATCGCCAAAGTAGAAAAAAAAACTGAGAAAATATTTAAGAAAATTAATTTTAAAGAATGACAGACGCAATGAGACTAAAAGACTAATTAGATTTATATTAATGTTCTCTAAACTTTCAGCTTGATTTAAAAACTTAGATTTAAAGAAAATGAGTTAAATTTGTATATTTTTTATACATTTTTTACTATTTTATATTTTTTACTATTTCACATCGAAAAACTCAGCAAAACAAAATTTATTAATTTTCTCAACCCATTATTTTTTTGTTGTTTTTTTAATGCTTTTGTTTTTTTAAGAAAATTTAAAATATTTTTATTTTTATATTTTTCTCTTGAAATTATCAGAACAGAATTTTAATATTCTAGGTAAATTTAATAACAATAATCGTCTAATTCGATGACGTAATTTTTCTAATTCTGTTCCGTTTTTTAAAATAAACTATTCTGTTTTAGAAAAATAAATGTAATTATATTTCGTTGTTTTTATCTTTGTATCTATACGGATGAGTTACGTGATAACTTGAAAGGTTTCTGTATCTTTTTGGGTACAAAAAGCAATTAAATTCTGTAGGTAAAAATTAAGAAATATTTTCATCTATGGCTTACAATTTGTACTTTCCTTTTGCGAATTCTAAAATATTTAATACGATCTAAATTTCAAAACCCTCTAAACTTTCTTCAAATATGAAATTTTATCTTCTATGTTACTTAAATTATTTTCTTAAAATTTTAATGAATTTATGTAATCAAAATTCAAAAATTGAACTGTCTCATTATAAGCTATTTTAAACAAAAAAAAAGAAAATGTACCTTCAACATCAGGATTTAAATAATTTTTAATTTCTTGTAAAATAAATTGAATTTCATCCTCCGTTGGTTTTGGATTATGTGTAACATCACATGGTAAATCTGTTGTGCCAGCAATTGTTTGACGTTGCCATGGTAAAAAGAAGATAACACGACCATCTGATGTTGATGGATCAAGTAAACCCATTTGTTCTGGACTATAATAGCCAGGTAATACAATATGTACACCAGAACTTGGACAACATATTTCTTTAACATTTGGATTATCCATTTTACGTATTGTATCTGTAAATGGACCAGTTGCATTAATAATGCATTTTGCTTTAACATTCCATTCCTTTCCAGTTAAAGCATCCTAAAAAAATAATTTAAAAATATTTATAATTTGTCATTACTTTGCTGAAATTTCTCATCAATCTTGTCAAAACTTTTAAAGAGATAATGAATAAATTAATTTACCTTTACTTTTGCACCACATAAAACTTCTTTACCAGTTGAATCTTTTTCTTTAAATAATTCAGTTACAGATACATGATTACAAACAACAGCACCATGACGTGCTGCTGTTAATGCGATAGCTAAATTCATTCTAGCATCATCTTGTTGTCCATCATAATAAACAATTGCTCCACATAATTTATCACCTTTTAACATTGGAAATAATTCTAAGGCATCACGTTTTGATAGATAATAAGAACTTTTTACATTTCTATCACCAGCAACTAAATCGTAACATTTAATACCAACCCAATAATATGGTACTTGCCACCATCTGAAAAAAAGAAATGATAAATTGTATCATTAATTCTGTTGTATTTAATTTTCTCCTTTAAGTTCATTAGAATTATTAATTTATTAATAATTAAAAGTTTGAAAAGACTAAATATCGTGTTCATCCTATTCACCACATTAATCAGTTATGCTAATTTTTATTAAATAAAGGGATGAAAATAATTTTCTTTTATTTTCATCGCACATGGAATGAAGTATTTGAAAGTCTACTTATTATTATTATTTATTGACTGTAAAATTCCGGAGCTAAACACTAATATATAAATGCCTGTATTGACAAATTTTCAAGAGTGTTGGATATGAATCGACACCTTAAACAGACATTATTCTTTATTAAATTTAAACTATTTTTAATTTGTATTCTTTTCTGTGACAAAAACACGATTAAAGCAATTTGAATGGAATTTTTAAATGAATTTTTAAGACTGCTACCTATAAACTGGCAGCATAATTGGTAATGGATGAGTTAGATGAGGTGCTGAACTTAACATTGAAGCTCTTTCATTTAAAGCTTCTTTAACCATTCTGTATTGCTCAAAATCAGCCTATTAAAAATAATAAAATAATTTTAAATAAATATTATCGAACGGTAAATTTAATTTTATCATATTATTACCCCTAAAATAGCTTTTTGTAGATATCTAACACCACCATGAATTAATTTAGTTGATCTTGATGATGTACCACTAGCAAAATCATCACCTTCAACTAATGCTGTTTTTAAACCTCTTGTAACTGAGTCTAAACAGCATCCGGCACCTGTTGCACCACCACCAATAATTAGTACATCATATTCTTCACCACTTTGTAATTTTGATATTTGTTCTGTACGTGAAGGTAATGCACGTTTAATACGTGGTTTTGCTGGTGTTGCTAATTGTACCTGCCAAATTAAAATGAAAGTTTTTTTATTAAATTTTGAGATTTATTCCTGCTTTGTTGATTGATTGTTCTATTATATATAGATAGACGATTTTTGTTCTATATAAAATATAAATGTAAAAGATGCCATTGTATTGTTATTTTTACTAAAGAAGCGTTAAAAGAGAGATAACTATTTTATTAAATTAATTAACATGTTACAAATTTTTAATGAAACATTTTTGTTGGCTTCATATTTGAAGCTGTACAATTTCATTTGTTTGTCATCTTATCAAAAATGTTATTCTTTCTTACATCTGTGATCCAATAATGTTTTGTCAAATTTTTAATAATAAAAAGAAAAGTTTTTATAATTCTAATATAATGGAATTCTAATAAAATTAACATTTTCTCAACTGGTCGATAGGTGTTGAGAAAATTTGTTTAAAAACTCTACGTTTTATACTGATTCACTATTTTTATGTAATATTTTTACGTACATTACTAAATATTTTTGTAATACGTATAGCAAAATAGTAGACTAGAGAGTACTGTTCGTTGTAATCCCAAGACTGGGATTCTTTAAATTATGAAGGCGCCAGGCTTTAAGTGGAAACGCCTGTTTTTTTTTAAATTTTCAATATTAATTAAAAGCAAATTTCAAGAGATTGCCATAAATACTTACTTTAAATGGGGTATCACTTTGTTGTAAAGACCATGCAGTTAATGCAGCACCAGCACAAACACCAACCGCTGTGACACCAATCTTACGAAATTTTGATGCCATTATTGTGAATTATATTTTAATAAATCACAGAAATTTTCTATAAAAGAAAAATAAAGATGTTGTAGAATTTGATAAAATTCAATTAAATAAAAGACTAAGAAGCTAATTGATTATAAATAGATTACGTTTATTTTATTCTAATTTTAAATGTTAAAAAATTACAAATCAATTCGTTCCTACAAAGTAAATTTACTTTTATCCGATAATACGAATATCGATGCGGTAATAAAAAGAATCAAAATATTGTTCTCTCACGTGAAATTACGTGAATTCTTTCTTAATTGAAAAATTAATTTTTTTTTGTGTTGTTTGGTAAAATGCCAAAAATTACGTACTCAAAATTCTAACATTGTTCTTTTCATTATCTTTATAATATAAGAAATGAAGATTGAAAAATGTAGTCAATATTTATGTTTAATTTTCAATTTATACGATTTTATTAACTAAACGTATATTTTGTTGTGAGGAAATAATTTAATTATCCGTATCTAATAATAAATAAAATAAATTAATTTTCGAAAATTTTTAATTGTTTTCGAAATTAAATCACAGCAAATAGTGAATTTTTTAAGGGTTACTTTAAAGTGAGGAGAAAGACACACATTTTAAATCATTATTATTATTATCATTGATTACAAAACCACAAAAAAAAATGACTTAAAATGCCCCTATGACAGTAAACTATTAAAAAGAAACCAAGTTATAAAGACCTTTATTTATAAAATTCCAGCATATTATAACGAAATAAAGCCAAAAGAATCTTTTTTTTTTAGTTCTGGTATGCAAAAATGTATATTTATTGATAATTATGGTCAATTATGTAAATTTTGTGGCATTACCAAAAACTGCAGCGCTCTATACTTGGTTCCTTGTTGACTCTTTATTAATAAACATCGAAATTTTCTGTGAATATTAGCATCCAAATCGTTGTAATGCAACAACAGATTGTAATTATAAAACAGACAGAATTGTTTTCATTTCTTAGGCTAAAGTTTTTACAAAATTTTAATGAAAGACATTTTTTTAAGAGTTTGCGTTGAGGTGTAAAAAATTCTTAACTAATCCATCAACTTAATTCATCCATCATCATCATCACCGTAAAATTTAAAAATAAATTAAAGTAGAAACAATTTAAATTAACTTTACTTGAAACATCCTGTAAAATTGGCATAAAACAAAATTATGTCACATATAGAAAAAGAATCAACGCCAATTTTTGATTTTGTTCCTCAAAAAAAACAGAAAAAACGAAAGGCTGGTAGATATAGAAGAGTAGAGGATGTTTCTTTTGGCTTCATTTTCAATTCGACTTTATTCAATACAAAGTTTTTTGTTCTTTTCTTTTACTTTGAACTTATAAAAAACATATGTAAATTTTATATTTAAAATTTTAATTTAGTGAAAAAGAATATTTTAAAAATAGATTCAGACAAATTTTCTTTCAAAATTTTCATTTATCCTTGACTTGACAAAATACGACAAAACAATAAATAAAAATTACGAGACAATATTTTTATATTTGTTTTATTTAAAAAAAATTTGAGGTTCAAGCCACTTGTTGATGAATGATGTATGATTAATTTGGAGATATTTTTGGTGTGTGTATGTGGTTAAGTGTGATCGACACACATCGTTATTATATATAGATCATGTTTTATAGAAAACTGAAGAATTTAACAGATGGTATGCTAAACAATCGGCTGAATGATTCACAGATGCTTATTCTGAATTTAAAGTGAATAACGAATAAAAATTGAACACATTTATTCAGATAATACAAATTTTGGGATTGATAACGATTTTTAATCAGTATAGATTATCAAAATCATTAAATTATTAAAAATAAATACTACTAACACTTCACTACCTCTTGTATAATACTTATGTCAAACGGAAAAATTCGACCCAAAAGTTCATTTCTGTTCACTATATTTATTTACTGTTGGATCGTCGATTGTATAAACAATAAAAGTCAAGAACAATTTTGATAATTTGTAAGAAGAATTGAATAATGAAAAATGTTTTTATGTTTAAACAATTAATCAAATTTTTATGTCGTGAAACAACATACAATAATACTGATTATATTTGTTTCAACAAAATAATAATAATAATGTTAAACAGTGTGATTACCGTTTGTGAGTTTGGATGACTTATGTATGGATTTTTTTTTGTTTTGGTATTATTATTCTTATTTCCCAAATGACTTCATTCAAATAAATGTGATTATGATATTTCCGTTTCATAAGAATTTATACTTAAATTTGGTTTGTTTTTTCTGTAATTAAAATTAATCAAATAATTAATATTTTATTAGTTTCAAAAGAAATATTTTATACTTCAAATTGGGATAAAAAATAAGTAAACACTTGTGTTTATATCATGACAACAGGTAATATTGTGGTATGACCTCAATTATGATGAAAAAAATCATATTTGTATGTTTCTTCAGGGGCCCCATTGTAATAATATGTATGGGGAACATTAAACTACAATAATATTCTTCTTCTGTTTGTTTTAATTAGCTTTTATTAACGACCACTAAACCCTCTAGTGTATCATTACACTTAATCTATAGGTTCAAAATAGATATTAAACATATAAAAATATTAGAGCAAAATAAACACAAAAGTAAACTGTAACTAAACAAATAAGAAACAAAAAAGATTTTCTCACGTTTATCAAAATCACCATCATCAAGATGATGATTTAACAGCATTTAACAAATAATGCAATTTCATTTTATTTAAGTCGGTATTTTATTTACATATCTTATTTATAAGTTTGTTTATTATTTGATGCATGTGAAAGATCTAAGAAGAAGAGATAACTAATTGAAACTTTTTTCACACATAGATAATAATTAATTAACAGCGATTTAAGTCAACTAAAGTCAATTGGATAAATTAAATTTGTAGTAAATATGAAATTAGGAAAAATAAATATAATAAATTTTGTTTACTAACTATTTGATGATGATTGAATATTTCGAAGCCCAATAATTAATAATATAAAGAAATATTACTCCAAAGTGTGAAGTTATACTTTATAACGGATTCCCAATAATAATTTCTATCAGTTTCTTCACAGGTGCGACACACACAATCATAAAATTTTCAAGACAATTCTAACGTCAGGTTTTTTTCACAAATAATAAAACGTTAATTCATACAATCTCCAAGGTCAATACAAATTATTCAATTTTATGTTAGAAGTAGATGATTAAAAATAGAAACATCAATTCAAGATTTATAGAAAATGAATGAGAATGTAAGAAAGAGAAAGCTATATGTCTGAAATATCAACAGAATCTTATGCATGAAATTTGTCTTTTTATCTCAGTCGCAATCAATATGACGGTTTTTTATTCTCTCTCATTTTTTAAGAAAAAGAAACACGAGCAACCTGTTGGTTTTGTTTTTCTTTTTCATTTAATTTATAAAATTATATTGAATTGAATTTTATTTCACTTCAGAAAAACACACCACTCCAACTTCTTTAAATATTTTTGTTCCTTCTAACTAAACGTTACCTTATTAAATAATTCACTATACATTATAAGCATAATTTGGAACAAGTAAATTATAAAGAGACCATTACCAATGTGAAACGTAATTTTTTTGGTTTTTTTGTGGTATTTATATGTATGGAATGTACACATTTTATCTACTTCTCGGTTTTTTTTTTTCATTTGTTTTCAGTACTACAAAAAAAAACTACAATACGAACAAAACTAAAACTAAAAATAAATGTTGTTGTGTTGGTAAAATAGAGTTTGCTATTATTGTAACTGTTTATTCAAACACTTTTCGATACAACAAAAAGTCACAATCAACACAAAAAAAATCACGCAAAGTCACACATTTATACACACATGCCTAATAATATACTACATGCAATATTAAAATCAAAATATTCATCATCACTTTACTTAGAAATAAATCTAATGAAAAAAATGGATATATTGTTGTTGTTTTTGTATTTTATTTTTTTATTCAACAAAAAATGACGGAATAAAAACGTGATAAGATAATTCTCTTTTCTTCACAATTTTTAAATAATGAAATTGTATTTATATTAATTTTTATTTTAATTAATTTTCATATATCTTTTATATATTTTTTTATTAAATAAAATTGTTTGTAACAAAAAGTAATAAAAAAAAAACTAACTACTTTTCTTTTGTAGGTGTACAATGTACATATATGAAATAAAATTTCTTTTTTATTTTATTTTTAATAATTAGACGAAATACAATCATTAAAAGTTCAATAAAAGAAACAAAAATTATAGAGACAAAAATTAAAGGATTTATGTTGGAAAATCGTATTCATATTTTTTATTGTGTTGAATGTTTGAAGTACCTACATATTTCTAGTCTAGAAGTTTTTATATTATAATATGTATGCATATTGTAATATGTGCATGTTTACATGAGTGTTTACATATGACCTTCATTTTGGCGCCACTTTATCTACCACTCGCAAAAAAAATATAAACAATTAGGTTGAGTAAGTACGACTGGAGAGGGAATTTATTTTGTTTTTTTTTTCTTGCTTTTATAATTTTTTATCAAAAATCGTAGAATTATAATAATAAATTACTTTGAATATTTGCATGAAATAAACTTTAAATTCGCTAATTTTAAATTCAATTAGAGCGAAGAAAAGAATTTTTAAATAAAAACCGTCATTGACAAAAAATTTAAAAAAAAATGTTTTAAATTTTCTAAGAAAAAATTTACATTTTTAGTTTCTGAAATTTTTTTTTTCTGGACAAAAGTACATACCATAATGGAAGTAAAAAAAATAACAATAATATTTGCTTTAGTATTTTTGATTATTTTATTCAATTTATTTTTTCACATTTTAAAATTGTTCCAAAAAAAAAATGTTTGATTCAAAATTGTTTTTCTCTGTAGAAAATTTAAAATGATTGAAATTCTGATGCGATTAAAAATCATGAAAAAATTTCTGTCTGAAAAATGACATATTTTAATCAAACAATTAACAATTTATTCAATTTTGTTCGACAGATCTATAAAAAGAGTATGAAAATATATTTTGTTCGAATAATCTGGTTATGGATATGGTTTATTATGTTAATGATTCCAGTTGAGCCAATTTTTTATTCTTCAATCAGATTCAATTCCCTTGAAATTAATTTATAAATCACACATTAAATAATTTATTAGATTTTTTAACGGAAACAGAAATGCTATCGCAATTTCAGTGAAAATTTTTAAAATTATGTAACAACTTTTTCTTCATTATTTTTCTTTTAGTAACCTAAATAGAAAAATCAAATTGCACGATCCCTCTTTTATGTTCTTAGATTTTATCACACTTATTTACTTACTATTTATTTTTTAATATGTAGTATTAACAATTGCATTTATTTAATAAAAAAAAATATTTACCAAAAACACACTAAAAATCTCGATTTTTTAAAAACAATTCCTCTTTAGTTTTTCTTCATAAGATAAATGAAGTCGATCTCGAATTGCAAAAAAAAAAGTCTATTTAAGTTGTGATCGCAGGTCAAAAACTAAACTGCACTAAAACTACTTTTGATTTAAAAACTATTTTTAAAACTTGCGAGAAACTCCCTGCCCAAAAAAAAAAAAATTTGTATTCCAAGAGGTACCAATAAACAACTAATCACACGGACCATTCACACTCAAGTCACATACACTGGTGTTAAGTATCTGAATCTAAACTACAAAAGACTAATTTATATTTTTTATGTAACTGAAAAAACGATTAAAACACGATGAGAAGAACCAACACAACAAGAACAAAACAAGAGTGTTTAATTAAAACAATACAAGAAAACTGCAATCGGTTAAGTTAGTTTAAGAGTTCGTGAAATACTAAAAATACTTATTATTTTTATTATAAAATTCAATTTTGAAGTTTCATTTTTTTGTTTGTGCAAACCAAATTTATTTTTCTCTTTTATTTCTGTAGAAAGAGAAGAGAACTGAAAATAAAAACAAACAACATTATTTTAATGTACCTATATGAAAAAAAACTGAAACTGACAAAACAGTTCATGCATAGTCACACAAAACGTGAAATCAAAATAATTTTATTCATTTTACATATTCCCTCATTCAATTTCAAAGAGTAAAGAATTTAAATGGAGACAATATATAAGATGAAAACAAAAAAAATTCACAACTTATCAGCTGTTTTAATAATATTAAAATAGCAGCCTACGAAATAGAAAATTGAATGATCTGGATAATTACGTACTAATTATAAGTATATAAGATCTCCATATTTAGAATAGAATTTGCAAATGTCTACAAGACATCCAATCAAAAATTTCTTCATAAATTGAAAGTTCCAATTATTATTTGGATGCAAATGTGAACAAAAATAAAGACAAATTTGTCTTTGTCGTTTCTTCATTTTCGTAATTATAATCCAATTCCTTTTATATAATTTCAATTTCATTTAAATCGTAATAAATTTATTCTCTCTAACTTTAAGTTTTTTTTGGAACAATTATTATGTATGTGATGATTGATGTTTCTTTTCTCAAAATGATATCATCATAGCTATAATAGCTTATGTTTTTGTTTTATATGCATGTATGCATGTGTGAGTACTATGCATTAGTTTTCAGACTTGAGCTTTAAATGATTTGAAAATAAAATTTTGTAATTACGTTGTATAGGTACAACTTTGAAAAAAAATTAAATCAATAATTTTACTGATTGTTGATTCTGAATAAAATAACCAAAAATCCGGAGAATTGATTTGTATATTTTGTGACCTATAATAAAAAAAAAATAGATTACTGGTGCCTCGACATAACATATTAGAGAGACAACAAATAAGTTCCGAGTTTATTACGTTTTTATTTTCATTTAATATAATTTTTTAACTAATTTATGCGTCAACTCTTTAATTATTAAGTATTTTAACATAAAACCACATCAAAATATAAAGAGACACTCACACAATAAAAAACAACATTAAATTATTACCTGTTTCCTTAGAAAAACTAGTTATATTTCTTTTAAAGCGTCTCACTCTTACCACACTCGATATTATTCAAAATTTATAATAAATATAAAATATAGTTTTTATTTTCAATTAACTATTTAATTACTCTTTCATTTGACTTCATTTTTAAGGGGTTTGATTTTAAATGAAATACAATTTTTGTACAATACTCTAGTATAGCTGAAAAGTAATACCAAAAATATAAAAACAATGACGTTAAATAAACGTCATCATCTATCATCATTATCAATGATTTGTTGATTTTATTTGCGCATGCGCGTCATAATTTCACATTTCATTGAATTACCATCGATCTGACATAAGAAAAACTTTTAAAGTTCAATTGACAACAACTACTAAATCGAAATTGCTTGGAAAATTAAGAATAAAACAAATAAAATTTCTTTTTTAAACAAAATTGATTTATTTATTATCGAATCGCAAAGTTGTTAAGATCTTCTCCACCTTCCAAGATATTATTATTGCAGAGTATTTACATTGTTTTGTTGTTATATTCTTGTTTATTTTCTCTTTTTTATATAAAAAAATGTTTCAGCTTATAAAATAAATAAATTAGGAAAAGCTTTTACAATTATTTTTTTAATTTTTCAATAGATTTTTTGCTTTACAGACACAATTTGAAAAAAAAAATAGTGGAATCTCCAGAGGCCAGGCCAGGAATAAATCAAAATAAAAAAAAATAAAATTTGGAATTTAGGTTTTATCTTTTTTTTGTTTTTGTTTAAGCGCGAAAGGCATAGTTGGTTTTTACAATAATTAGTGTAATATTGATTATTTTCTTTCTTATTTCTTTTTTGTTTTTGAATTAAAAAATAAAAATTTGATACAAATAATTTGTTTTATAATGAATATAAGTTAATTTAAAAAAATCCAAATAACGAAGTCTTAAAATTTCTCTTCCTCTAAACCATGTTTAAAGAACATTAAAATTGGTATTTGTTCAGTACCAATTTCACGATATTCCATCATCGCGACCATACCATCACAATCCATAGATTCACCAGTAAAGAACTGTAATTCTTTGAATCTACTTAAGATATCTTTCATTACTTTATTCATATTTGTTTTAAAAACGTCAACTTGATCAGGTTGTGTTTCTTCCAATTTAGTGATTAGTCTATAAATAAAAGATAAAGACATTTTTAATTAGTAAATTGACGTTATCTATATATAATCATTATTTCTTGAAAAAAATTGTCTCAGTCATTAGGTCATGATTGAACTATTAAAACATTTTCAACCATGGTTTTACAGACAGATTTTAATTTTGCAGGCTTTTTTAAAAAAGAATCAATAATAAATTAAATTTAACTATCAATTTTGCAAAGCTGCATAATTATAAAAAAAAAAAAAAAAAATTCTACTCACTTTTTCATGTAATCCTTAAGATAAAGGGTGTACGATTTTTTATCGTGAAATGCATAAGTTTCGGATAGACGATGATTTAATACAACATCAACTCCGGATTCAGTACATCCTTCAGTACCTTCATCAGCTTCTTCAGCAGATGGATTAAAACCAGCAATTTCAATGTCACCCTGAGAACGGGAAATAAGTTTTCCAGTAACTTCATATATGACGTCATCAACTAATTTCATTCTGTATGTGTCCGAGAACATCTCGTCACCTAGAAAAAATAATTTAAATTGTTGAAAATATTTCTTGGTTAAAAAAAAGTTTCTGAGCATGAAAAAATAATTAAATTTCAACTTTTAATTCAAATTTTCACTCGAAAGATCGAAAATGGATCTATGAGTCACTTAATTCATTTTCATTCAAGGTATTAAGTTTAAATACATGTGTGTATTGTCTGGTTTTTCTTGTGACACATATGCAAAAAAAAGATTAAAGAAATAATCAGCAAACTATGAACAATGTATATGAAAAATTAATTCTTTCACATCAAATATGTAAATTATAAAATTTTTAATAAAGTAAATTCGATTTAATATAATATAATACACTTTTCTCAACTACAGAAAAAAATTTCTTGGCATTTTTTGTTCCTTTGTGGAATCACTTTTTGCAACAATTTTTTTAAACTTCTGTAGTTTTAAAAATATAACTTTTTTTGAAAAACTGAATATTATAACTTATTAATAAAAACTCTTTTTTATTACATACCAGTAATAATATCTTTATAGATTCTCATTTTGGAAGATGGAGAAAGATTATTTTAGCAAAAATTACTAAAAATTACGGTCCGTCACACAAGGGAATCGGCACAAAAAGAAAGAATAGTTTGAAGTTTCCTATGATGATTGTGATATTTTAATTTTAATGATTGCCATATAGAAACAAATTGTCTATCGTGAGGAAAAATGGCCGACTATCATTATTTATTAAAAATCAATTAAATTACTCTATTTTATCTAGCAAAATAGGTAAACCTACTACTATACGACGATTTTGAACAGTTTTCAATAAAATTACATAGACATTCTTTCTAGAATTGTGTTTGTTTTAAAAAAATTGTCCGTTTTAAAGAGATTATGGGTAACACTAAAAGTAAATGTTGAGAAGCTTTGAATTATTTTTTTTCGTATTTGAAAGCTTCTCTTGACATGTCATCTGTCAAAATAAAAAAAATGTCGTCTGATGATGACACGAGTTTTATAAATTCTCATAATTTTTTGGAATATAACCATTCTGAATGGCAACCAATAACATTAACATTAGTAGAATATCCCAAAGGTGATTTAATCGGTAAACTTCTAGCATGGATTAGTTTAGCGCCTTTAGGAATTGGCGCCGGATTTTTATCATTAATATTATTCAGACGTGATTTGCATACAGTAATGAAACTTTAAATTATAATTACGTTATAAAGTTATGTTGTATATTAAAAAGTATTTTTTTGTGTTTTAGATAACCTTCTTTTTGGGTACACTTATTAATGAAAGTATTAATATAATACTAAAGCATTGGATTAAAGAACCACGACCAGTTTTTAGAACACAACTTTATACAGAATTTGGAATGCCATCAAGTCATTCACAATTCATCTGTTTTTTTGCTACTTATGTATTATTATTTGTTCTAATTAGGTTAGTTAATTAAAATATTAATTATATTTTTAGTAAGAAACAAGACAGGTCATTTATAAAATCATTGTTAAATCGATGAATATTTTGAAAAAGTTTAATAGAGTATCTTTTTGTTCCTTTTATATTAACAGATTACATCACATGAACAATAATGCACCATTAGAACGTGCTATTAGAACATTGGTTGTTGGTACATGTTGGATTGTTGCTGTACTTGTTTGTTGTGGACGTATATATTTACAATATCATAGTTATTCACAAGTTATAATTGGTGCTATTATTGGTTTATTTACTGGAATATCATGGTTCTTTTTTACACATGTAATATTAGCTCCTAAATTCCCAACAGTTGTCTCATGGTAAGTTTTTTTAATTTTTCTGAATAGAACTTTTACAATAAATTTAAAAATTTAGATTAACAATTTTTTTTTAACTGAAGTCGTTGCTCGAATTCAAATAAAATAAAATTTTCTTCTCAACTTCATGTAAAATAAAATATAAAATTAATATCTATTTAAAATTTCAATTCATGTAATTTATTCAACTCCCAACTGTATTATTTTGTTGTGTGATGCCATTGAATTGAGTTTATAAAATAATGACATTAAAGTTGGATGACGTGACAATGCCGTTAACATCCAGTTTATGATGAACAAACAGCTTTTCGTCATCATTTTATTAAAATTTGTGAATTTGTTTAAAAACGGAAAATTATAATATTAAGTTTTATTGAATTAAATCTAAATATTATCGTCTTTAAAAGGTTTGAAGTTTATCGTATGTTTCTTATCTTTTTATTTTCTCGCTTTTTTACTAGAAATTGTGATTGGGTTTTTTTGTTAAATTTATTTGTGGAGTCAAATACTGGAATGATACAATTAGAGATTAATATTTATCTTTAAATACAGTTTTTGAAACGGTACAATTATAAGCTTTTATCAATGATTTTTTTTTTAATAATACAATTGCAGAGAATTTGAACATCATTATTATTGATCTAGTACTTTAAGAACGATAAAATATCTTTTAAATATTAATTAATTTAATTACGAATAGTGTTTTATTTTCTTTGAATTTTCAGGAAAATATCAGAATTTTTATTATTGCGTGATACAACATTAATACCGAATATATTATGGTTTGAATATACAGTAACAAGACAAGAGACACGTGCTAGACAACGTAAACTTATAAGTATGAAATCACAGTGACAGCGTTGGCCCTGATAGATAGGGGCACACATTTATTATTATTTTAAAATAACAATAACAAAAAAATTAATTTAATTAAATATAAAACAAAAATTAAATAATTTTTGTTTTGGTTTTTTTTATAAATTAAATTTTTAATAATTAAATTAATATATATGTATTAATATATGAAATTTTGTTTTTCTTTAAACTTTTGTTTTCTCTTTGTTCTTTTCTTTTTCATATTTTTAAATAAATTAATTTAAATAAAACAAAAAAAATGTAATAAACAAAACAAAAAGGCTGACACATATTGTTCTTGTTGTTTTCTAATTTTTCTTAATAATTTTTTTGGTTAATAAGAAATATTTATATTAATAAAAATACATAAAAAGAAAAAAGAGCGGAAAATAAAAGACTTCTCTTAAATAAATAAAAAAAAACAAATTTTTTTGTCGTTTTTGTATTTAAAAGTAAAAAAAATAAATAAATAAGTAAAAATTAAAAACGCCCCCGCACAATAAATAAAAAAAAACAATAAATAATCAAAAGAAAATTAATTTTAATTAATAATAATTAGTAATTTATTATATTATTATTAATCTACTGAATGTAAGCTGATTGTACGCGATGCATTTTAAACGCTGATTATATATTTTATTAATTTTGATTTGTTGAAATTACTTTAATCGTAATTTCAACAAATTCAAAATGTTTACAATTCAGCGTATACGTGCAACGTCATTTTATGTTTTGTCTATTTGAGTTGTGTTTAAGTCAGCACTCTTTTTAAGACTAAAAAAAAGATAATATAAATTTTTTTTATACAAATTAATTAAGAAATAAAATTAAAAGATTTTGATTTTAAATAAACAAATCGCACATTATTTTTGTAATTGGCGGCAACAGTGTTTTATCAAACCGTTACAATTTGATATCAAGTCTAGTTATTGAATCGAAAAAAAATGACAAAGAAATCTTATAATCGAAGAATTAAAATTATTTAAAAAACATTTTTTTAATGTTTTTCTTCAAGAATATTTTTTTTTAACAAAGAGGTTGCTCCTTATAAAGTTTAAATAAGTAAATCAATTTTCTTTTCCAATTCTCTTTGTTTCTCATTTTCATGTTATTTAATAATTTTGTGTCAAGTTTTACTTTAATCGACTTTTAATAATTATAGACAAAAAAAAAACAAATAAGAATTATTTAAGTTACAACTTTTTTTTTTTCGTAAAATTGTGACATTCCTGCGTTATTATTAATGTTATTTTTACGTTTAGATAAAAGATATAATAAAAACGAAAGAATAACTAGAACACGAACACTCATAATTTTAAGTAAAATTAAATAAAAATTAAAGTGAAAATACAGAAATTTCTGATTTTAGAAAATAAAATAAAATTAAGAATATGAATAAATTAAGGAAAAGTAAAAACTGAGATTTAGAAAGCTAAATTAAGAATTATATAAACAGTTAATAATTCATTATAAAAAAAATTAAAAGAGAAAAGAAAAAAACATCTTTTAGGGAAAAATGAATAAAAAAAATATAGCCTTGAATAAGAATAAAAATTTAATAAAACTGATGGTAAAGAAAATTAAATTTTCTATTTATGTGTTTTGTTGTAACATTTTTATAGAAAACAATAAAAATAATATATATTTTCTGATTCCTTAAACCTTAAATTAATTAAATAAATTATAATAATTTTTCAACAAAAAAAACATTTTTAAACAAAATTAGTAATTAAAATTTAATTAATTTGTAATAATAAATGAAAAAAAAAAATAAAAAATTTCTTTTGAATAATAATGAAATTATTATTTTTATTTTTTGGTTTTTTTTTCTTGTATAAGGATGAAAAAACTCTTTAAAGTAATTGATCTCAAACCGACGCAATTTATTTAAGAAATCTGTATGGTAATGGTAATGCGCCGATTCATAATTTTAAAAACGCAGATGCGTGAAACTCACCTAAATAATAGTAAAACTCTTAGTAGTGGTCATAGTAGTTTTTGATGTGTTAAGTTAAAATAACAATCAAAAATCAAATAATACGAAACTTATTAATTTCAGAATTTGAAGTCGGATTAATTTGAACAAGAAAAAAATAAATACAAAAAAGGACAACTTGCAGAGTATAATTATATTTCATTTATTTATTGATATCAAGTTATAATTTTCTTCATAATTGATTATAATTTATAAAGTTGCCACAAAACAATATAATATAAAAATAAAACAAACAAAAAAGCACAACAATTAAAATTTTCCTACTAACATTCAAAATTCTGATAGAATATAGATAATTGATCGTAAATAATTCTCTGAACTTGGAGTATGAATAGGAAAGTTGGTACTTATATCTGACTGATTACGAGTGTGTGATTTCGTATCAATTTGTAATAATTTTTTTTTTGTTATTTAGTTCATTATCACTGTCGAATAAATTTTTTTAATTCCGCCATTGATGTTACTCGTGTACTTCTAATTGTAGTATGTTTATTTTATCTTATTTGGTATATATTAACAGGACTCAATCACAAATAAATCCTCTTACATTTCTTTGGGTTAGAATTCAGAATTTCTCATAAGAGAATTGTGCTTTGATTTTGACAGGTCTGTTTAAAAACAAGGGTAATACAACTATCTTAATTCAATCAATTCTTTTTTGATTCTGTATGTATTAACCAAAGAATATTTTTTAAAATAAAAATTAAAATCTATGTAATAATTTTAGGTAGTGTAATTTTTCTAGCAGTTTGGAAATAAAACAAAACCATTTATAAGCAATAATATAATATGAGATAAACGATATATCCAAAAATTAGAGAGAAGAACAACTCTCAAACGAAAAAGAAAGTGTAATTATTTTTTTTTTTAGTGAAACGGATTTAAGTTATTATCGTAATCATCTAAAGGATTTTTAACAATATCAGTAACATCAGTTGCAAATGGATTTTTAGTATCATCATAAACACAATCATCGCCAAAACCATCATCTTCACCAAATGGATTTGCTGGTTTGTTTGTTAAGCTGTTTGTTATTGAATTAATTGATTGTTGCTGTTGTTTTTTTGGTTGTAATTTAAAATTAACTAAATTTTTATCAATTAAATTATTTTTTGTTATATTTGCTTCTAAACTAGATGAATACATTGTATCATTGCGTTCTTGTAGACGCATACGTCCTTCAGATGTTGGAATTTTATTTGGCTGACTTCGTACTACAGGAAAAAAAGAATAGAATCAAAAAATGAAAATTAAAAAATTTTAAGTTTGATCTTTATCAAGATTTTTTTATATAATTTAAGTAGCTGCTTACCTTCATTCAATCTCATCTTAGCTTCAGCACCAGCACCAAATCCTTGTAATATGCCCGTTTTATTTGCTTGTTTTATTTGTTTCTGTTGTTGTTGTTGTTGTTGTTGTTGTTGTTGTTGTTGATGATGTTTAATTGACATATTTTCATGTTTTATATCAACTTTTGCTTCTTTTTCAATTTCTTTAAAAATTACAATTTTATTAAATAAACCACGACCAAAATATTCTGATACAACTGAAAATGGTTCAATTGATCTATCTAATATATTATGGAATGTTTCATGTTGTCCTCGTGATTCATGTTGTGCTCTTAATGCATCAAGAAGTTGAACATTTTTTGTATGACAAACAGGACAATCTTTATCATTATCTGAATATCCGCGTACACAACTAAAAATATCAAACCAATATTATTATTAGTTTAAATTTGAGTCAATAAGAAAAAAATTATAACTTACTCTTGATGAAATGAATGTTGACAAAGAAAATAAAATGCCGGTTGACTTAACGCCTGTTGGCATGTATCACAAGATGTACCACGAAATTCAATTGAGTCTTCACGTAAACGTTTTATATGATTTTTTAAATCAATTGAATCTTTACGATATTTTTCCACCATATCTTCTTCTTGTTTTGTTGATTGTTTTTCTTTATGAAATACTTGCATAAAATAATCACGTACTGAAGATAAATTTGGACCATTTTCAACTGCTAAACAATTCAATACTTGAAGTGGTGATTGTAGTTTTTCTTGTGCTAAAAAACAAATATAAAACATTTTAAAAAAATAAAAAAATATTTAAAAAAATAAAAAATTAAATTGTACCAATAACATGTAACACTTGTGATAGTAAATTAGCTGGTGCATTCTTATCATTACGTAAACCAGTTAATGCTTGAAGCCATAATGATGGCTGACTTGGACCTAATCTCTTACATGTACTTAGTAAGTTATTATAATCACGATTTCTTAAATGATATCGAACAACTAAATGATACCTAAAAACATATAATTAATTAATTCTATTAGTAATACGAAGCAATTGAAGATATTGAATTTAATAAATGAATATTTGAAATAATTGATAATCGAATGTTTAATTTTTTAAATAAAAAAATAAAGTGGGAGTAAATTATAACAAAAAAGTTAGTTTTTTATATAGATAAATTTTGGAGTAATAAATTAATTTGATGTTATAATGTGTTCCAATTATAATTAAATAATATAATTTATGTAAATTAAAAAATTCGATCAACCTTTTTTTTGCAAAACAAAAAAATACTGATAAGCTTTGTGAAAATTCAATACAATAAATAAAAGTATAATTACAGTTTTTGTTCTTCATATAAAATCATGATTCCAGGCCAAAATTCATACGTTCTACATAATATTAATGCATGATTTTTATCATATTTTGAATCATCATAATTACGTAATATTTCAATTAAACGTTCCTTTACAATTTGAATTATATGTTCATCTTTTTCATTTTTCCATTTTTGTAAATAGTGTTCAATTAATGTATTGTAGACAAGTTGATTACAATTTGTTAAATTTTTTATTAAATATTCTAAAAAATCAATTAATCTTTCTGATGTTTTTATAAATAAATGCATAAATTCTTCGGGATTAGCACGTTCATCTATTAATTGATTTTTATTTAATGATATTAAATCATTATTGTTATTTATTAATTGTGAATTATTTTTATAATTAGTACACAATTTCTTTAATATATTTGTTGTTTCAATTGGTGAATTCTCCATTAAAATATTTCCATACATTTTCATACAACGTTCGGCATCCAAATATGATAAATTAGATATATATTCAACTGCTTCGCCATAATTTCTCATATCTTCTGTCAATATACTGATAACAAAATCATGTTTTTGATTACGTTTAGCAAGTGATAATGCATGATCAATTGATGCTGTACGACAAACTTTTATAGCAACATCTAAATCAAACATTAAATCTGGGTTTTGATCATTTTTAAGAAATTCTTTTAGTTGGTCGGTACGATCTAAACGTGTGAAACAATTAAGAAGTAATGTTGTATGATCCGCTGTTGCATTACCTTGTTTATGGATTGCCTGTAGCAAAAAAAAAAAAATTAATAAAGAATTCTGTAAACATACATATAATAATGTTAAGAAAGAAATTAAATTTAATAGACAAATAAGAATATAATTTGTACTTACTTGTAAATAATCCGTTAAATAATTAATATGTCTTGAATCTAAAAATCTTCTAATAACATATGATGGTTCAATAAAACCAATTGTTTTATTATACTGTTCAACAGCACCACCATAATCACCTTTACTATATAAATGATCACCATATTGTCGAAATATTTCAGCTAATCCTTCTGAATCATATTGATTATTCTTTGCAATTCTAACAGCAATATCATATAAATTTTTTTTAAATAATAAACTTAATTTACTTTGTAAATCTTTTTCATCTAAATGATAAATTTTTTTATTCTTTGTTACCAAAAAACATGTACCAAATTCAACACATATTGCAACAACTGAATCTAATGAAACTGAAAATACAATGAATTTGTTTTGTACATCAATTACAGTGAAGACGGAATTTCTATAAAAAAAAAATTAAGGTAAGTGATTAATGTAATATTTATATTTAGGTTAAAATAATTTTTAGAAATTATATTTAATAAAAAAATGGATTTGATCGCACAAAACAATTCTGTGTAACTAACTCAAGTAAATAAATAATACCAATAATTTTTATACCAAATTCTTACTTTTGTGATGGAACTATATTTTTTGTTGGTTTAGATACAGTTAATAAATGTGATCTAAACCATTGAATTATAGATTTTTGCCCATCTAAAGCATAACAAGGTCCTTTTCCATCTGATGTGTAACAATAAATTGCCTACAAAACAGAATTTTATTTAATAATTGTATTGTAAATTATCTCTATTAAGAATTATACATCATCCCGGCCAACCATAAATGTGGCCTCAATTGATCCTTGTCCCTTCTGTATGCCACAACATCTTGTTGGTGCTGACATTGAGTCTAATACAATTTTGGTTTCTTTATCACGACTTTGAATATGATAAACAAATACACCCGAATCACAACAAACAAACATTTGAACAGTTTTTCCAATATGATTAAAAGCAATTCCTGTTATTGATGCTAGACCCGCTGATAATGATTTTGGTATTTTGGATTTGTCTTTTCCAATATCACCTTTATATAATGATACGCTACCACGATCAAAACCTACAGCCATATATTGACCCCATTCAGAAACACCTTTAAAAAAATTCAATTTCAAACATTTCAATTTTTAATATATAATGGAATAAATAAGAAAAAAAAAAAAATATTAATTCACATCTTCAGGACTTTTTATTAAACTATAAGATAAGTTTAATAAATAGTCCTGAAGATGAGAACATAGTTCTCGAAAAGTAGTTTGACTTTTTAATAAAAAAAAGTTATGAAACAAAAAGGTGTTGTTTTTATTTAAACTAATCTATCTGATAAATAAAATTCTGTTGACCTCAAAAGTTCTAATTAATTAATTAATTTAACAGCGTATTAATTAATAATAAAAAAAACTTTATTAATAAAAATAAGTTTTTTAAATAACTAAACCGTCAACGATAAATACCGAGAGCAGTTGGTTTCTGAATCGTTGTTTTAACTGTTCGTAAACATGGAGCTCCATTTTGAGTTAATTTGGCTAAATTCCAAACTTTGAGTGTTGGTACTGTCCCATTTTCTTCAAGCTGAAAACACAAAATTAGTACAATAAAAACAGGAATACGATAAAAAATAAACAAGTCTTACACCAATTGTAACCAGTAAATTATTTTGTCTCGATATTTCACAGTGCGGAATGGAACCATCATGTCCATGAAAAGTAATACCCTCCCAGGTTTTTGGAAATATATGAATAAACCCATTTGAATCACAAAATACTATTTGATTGTAACCATTAGTGACTGATGTTATTTCAGCTTCCTGTTTAAAAAATTTACAAAAATTTGAAATTAAAAAAATTTAGATAAATTTTTTATTTTTTTTTTGCTATAAATTTGAAAAAAATATATAAGAAATAATAGTTTTAAAACTTACTTGAAGCGTCTGTGCAACTTTTCCGTTATCTGCATCTTCTTTTAAATCAAAGAAATTAAATTTTCTCCACTAGAACAATTAGGAATGTAAATTTAACATGAAAAAAAAAAGTCATTCTTTCTTCTCAAATTTGAATATTGGAGTACGAAAATCTGTTCTTACCTCAAACATAGCCATTTTCAACAATATTTAATAAATTATTCATCTAAATGTAAGCAAATTTATACACACAATATGTATTAAGATCAAAAATATAATGGATTTATTTATAAATTAATACATCTATTTAATAAATAAATAAAAAATATTTTGACATTTTGACATCTTAGAACGCTAAAAAAAGTTTTACACTTTACGATATAGATGAACGCTGTCAAAATAAAAAGTACAAAACGCTACAAAGCAATTACGCCTCTTCTGCAGTCCAGTGGATGATACAAATATTAGTCCAGTTCCAGTGGAGTTTTATACACAAAAATTTTTACAACAAAAAAAAATTTAAAAATATTTTTTTTATTTAGTAAATTATACTAAATACATAAATTTTATAGAAAGTAAAACACAAAATACTATTTTAATTGTTTTAGTAATATTTAGTTTTCATTTATTAATTTATGTAAAATTTTTTATTAAAGTTGACACATTAGGAAAATAGTTTAAAAGTCTAGGAAAATGTTTTATTTTTTAATTTTATACTGGAAGTTATTTTACACAGATGCACGTTTTAGACTTAAATTACTCGTTATAATATCAGCTGGATGATAACCAGGATCTAATAAAAATTCATGGTTGGTCGTGCATGCGCCGCCACCTAAACAAATACAACAAGAACAAACAGATGTTTGCTCTTCAATATCTGAACAAAAATTAGAATGCCCACCTAATAAACGGTTATTTGAATTCATTATTTCACCATCGGATGTTATTTCACCATAAGATAATGCATGATTTGTTGCAGTTTGTGCTTCTAACTCCTCTCGACGAATATCTTCAGCATTCCTTTAATAACAAAATTTATAATTAACTATTGATTTCTCTTAAATTTCATTTATAATTAGTATACATACATAGTCATAAATCTTAACACCAATAGATTTATACTGGCAGCAACAACAGCTAATCCAAACAGAATAAATACAAGACTTAATGCGACATATCCGGGTTTATTGATAAGTGCTTGATCATTTTGTAATGCCACATAATCCCCAAAGCCGATAGTTGTTAATGTCACAAAACAATAATAAAAACTGTCAAAATAACTCCAACCTTAAATAATACACAATTCAAAATTTAGAGTTTCGGATTAGGTGGAGACGCCCAAATTAAAGTTTTACCTTCATACCGTGAAAATACTAAAGCACCAGTAGTTATTATAATTGATGATAACATTCCAGTTGCTAACATAAGATTCATTTCTGTTGCTTCTGTTTGTTTACAACGTAAATATCGCTTAGCACGTCTTATAACTACAGATGCAAATTTATTTAAACGCTCTCCAATACTTTGAAACATAACCAGACCAAGTGGTATTCCAACCTTAAATTATCATTAATTTAACCAAGGTCCCTATATAACTATGTAGATTTTCCTTCTTACCATTGCATATGCCATACAGAAAGCTTTACCCCCAATAGTAACGGGTGTTGAATGACCATATCTAATAATTAAATTAATATTAATAAAGACTTCGTCAGAACTAGAGTTGTGGACATACCCAATCATAGCTAAAACCACTGTGGCAAAATAAAAAGCACCTGCAAATTTCCATTGTGGTCCCGCCTTATGTGGTTTATTTTCAATTATAACAATTTCCAACATTCGATAATCTTCAGACGTGATATTATATTTATTCATAAAATTATCCCGTACATCTATTTAAAAAATATATATAAAAATAGTTTTTTATATTAAGTATAGGTAGAATAAATAAATTTATAAATATTAGAAATTAGGCGACGTAAATTAAAAGGATTTTTAATAATATTTTACATCACCTATTACTAAATAATTTATAATAATAACGTATTGTTTATTTTAATTTGTTAACTAGAATACAAATATATTTGTATCATGAATAGAATACATAGTTAAAATGTTAAAATCAATATTATTAATTATTATTATTATTTTTAAATACTATACATTGTAAAAAATCCCATCTACGACTTTCAGTTTCAGATTCAAGTGAATCAAATACAGCAGCACCAATTAATAAATATGTAAATGTACATACAACTAATGATAATGTTCTTACGTTTTGCCGTTTCATTTTACAAGAAAATAATAAACCAAAAATTGATTCACTTTGACTGTCGTGGTGCATTAGTTTTCATTAGTTTTATTTTATTTCTTTTTTTGAATTATTAAATTTCACAAACAACAAAAACTTGTAATCCAAAATAAAATTTTAATGAAGTTTTAAGTAACACAATAACTTGCTTATTTTTTTTTAATATATTGATATTGAATATTATTAAAATTTTAAAAATGGTCTGATATCATCAGCTGTATGAAAAGTTATATTATCGATTTTTCGCAAAACGAATAAAACATATGAAAAAAAGGGAATAGAAAGAGAAAAATATATATGAATACTTATTGTAGAAAAGGTATGGGTTGTGAAAATAAAAAATAAAAATTCAACTCCCAAAAGACTTTTCCAATTATAAACTAAATTTTTACCTTTAATAAAAAAAATTGTTTAAATTCTATTTCTAGTTCTATTTTCATATTTCATTAAAATACATATATATATTTTATAAAATTATTTAATTACTGAAAAGTACATACATTGTTAGGTTTACACTACTCACATTACATAGGTTTTTAATTTTAATTAATTAATTTTTACTCTTAATTAAGTGGAAAAATTATCCATTCAAAATTTTTATACAAACTAAAATGAATATAAGTTTATAAACAAATATAAATAAAATAATTAATTTATTAAAAAAGTCCACGTCTTAAGTAATCGGATATAACAGAAAATGGTTCTGTTGATCTATCCAATAAATTATGAAACGATTCATGTTCACGACGTAATTCCTTTTGTGTTTTTAATGCATCGTTTAAATGAATATTTTTGAGATTACAACAAGGGCAATTGTTGTTATCAGTATATCCACGAATACAGCTGAAAAAAATAACGAAAAATCATGTATAATATTATTTTGAACTATGCATTAAAATCGATCTGATACCATACATATAGATTGATATAATAAGATTTGTTTGAATAGAAAGAAATTTTTTAAGTATTCTATTATACAAATAATTCTGACGAACTGATTATATATTAGGCAATTTTACTGAAATAATATTATAATCTCGATATTTTATTGACTAAATTGAGAGTATTTTTATTTTACTTTCCTGTTGATAATGTCAATATTTATTAGAAAAAAAAATATATAGAATACATTTTTCTTGAACTCTGTGTGGAAAAATTGTTTATAATTTTTTAATTTGTCAAATGAATCTTAATTTAATTTATGATAGTTGAAAATCAATTCTCATAAATAATTTATTACCACAAAATCGAATACTCTTCACACTTTGGATATGAATAACAAAAATAGATTTTTTCTTATAAAAATTTAACTTACTCTTGATGAAATGAATGTTGGCAAAGATAGTAAATTGCTGGATGATTTAATGGTCGGTTACAAGTATCACAAATTGTTTTACGAAAATCAATTGGATCTTCTCGTAAATGTTTTATATGATTTTTTAAATCCACTAACTCACTACGATATTTTTCAACAATTATTTCATCATCAATTGTTTTTTGATATTCTTTATTAAATACATTCATAAAATAACTACGAGTTGTTAACAAATTTGGTCCATCTTTAGTTGATAATGTATTTAATATTTGAAGTGGTGATTGTAGTTTTTCTTG
This sequence comes from Pedicia rivosa, assembly GCA_963082725.1. NCBI lineage: Eukaryota > Metazoa > Arthropoda > Insecta > Diptera > Pediciidae > Pedicia > Pedicia rivosa. Next base: position 33,187,245 of record OY720152.1, on the reverse strand, counting down.
TGCTTTAAAAAAGATGTACTTTTAATTAAGTTTTTAAAGTTAAATTTAAATAATTTAATAAATCAAAAAACCAATACTCACCAACAACTTGTAAAACGTATGGTAATAAATTAGGTGATGCATTTTTATCATTTCGTAATGAATTCAAAACATTTAACCAATTAAAATTTTGGGTTTGTTTATTTTTCCATTTTCCATTTATTAAACGATCATATTCTTTATTTTTTAAATAATATCTGACGACAATATGATATCTAAAAAAAAGAAAATTATTAAAAAATTCATTCTAGGATCAAAGGTATAAACCCGAATGTAAGATTTAACAACTGATTCTAGTTTACTAATATTATCCAGACATTAGAAATAAATATATAAGTTGACATATTACATAGTTAACCTTATTCATGTTTATACATTTGATCCTTATATTAAAAATAATTGTATATACAAATTTTCTGCTTCATATAATATTATAAGTCCCTGCCAAAATTCATATAATTTACATAATATTATTGCATTTGATTTATCGTATAATTCTGATGAATTATTTAAAATTTCTAATAAGCGTTTTTCATTTTTTTCATTTGTACGCCAATTTTTTAAGTATTGCTCAATTAATGTATTGTAAACAAATTTATTGTAGACTGATGAATTATTTAAAATATGTTCAAAAAATTCAATTATCCTACAAAAAGAAAAGACAAGCATTTTATTTTAAAAATCTTCTTAAGATTATTTATTTCATTTAAAGTTAGATTTTCATGTTGTTAAAAAATGTTAATATTCTTATTTCTAGAAAATTATAACTCTTACTTTTCATCAGATGAATTAACAAATAAGTGAATGAAATCTTTGGGATCTGCATAGTCAGAGATAGAGGATTCAATTGAAATAGATGTTTGATCATCTAATTGCTCCATAAATGTTGAATCATTATTATTCTCAACAATATTTAAAGTTTTCTTATAATTTGTACATAATTTTTTAAGTATTTCAATTGTGTCATCGGGTGAATTTTTCATTAAACCAAGTCCATAATTTTTTATACAACGATAAGCATCTATAAATGGCAAATCCGAAATATATTCAGTTGCTTTTTTAAATATTTTCATATCTTCTGTTAATATGCTGATAACAAAATCGTGTTTTTGGTAACGTTTAGCAAGTGATAATGCTTGATCAATTGATGCTGCACGACATATTTTTATAGCCACATCCAAATCAAACATTAAATTTGAATTCAGATTATTATTAAAAAAATAGCGTGTTTGCTCATGATCTAAACGAGTAAAACAATTAAGTAATAATGTTGTATGAGCAACTGTTGCTCTGCCTTGTTTATGTATTGCCTTTAAAGATACAAAATATATAAAAAAAATCATTTTAAAAATTCAATTTTACAAACTTCTAAGTAATCCGTTAAATAATTAATATGTCTTGAATCAAGAAATTTTTTTATAACATATGATGGTTCCATAAATCCAATTGTTTCATTATATTTTTTAACAGCACCACTATAATCACCTTTATTATATAAATGATCACCATATTGTCGAAATATTTCAGCTAATCCTTCTGAATCATATTGACTTTGTTTAGCAATTCTAACTGCAATATCATATAAATTCATACGAAACATTATACTTAATTTACTTTGTAAATCCTTTTCATCTAAACGATAAACTTTCTTATTTTCTGATATTAAATAACATATACCAAATTCAATGCAAATTCCAATAATTTTATTAAATGTATCTGAGAATATCATGAATTTATTTTGTACATCAACGACGCTTAAAGTTGAATTTCTAAAAAAAAAAATTGCAAGAATTTTTTATAGTTTTTAACGAACATTATTGAACTAAATTCATTAAAACGAATTTAATTTAATTAAAATTTCACTTCATTTTATCAAATTTTATAAAACAAACTTTAGTTATCAGAATGTTCGTCGCCAGATATTTTGAAATTTAAATAATTATTACTACCTGTCAAATTTTAATGAAGTTTTTGTGCGATGTAATTTAGTAACAATTATTAAATATGATCTAAATGATTTGATTAAAAATTTTTGACCATCAACTGCATAACAAGGTCCTCTTCCGTCTGATGTATAACAAAAAACTGCCTGAAAAATTTCCAAACATTTAAAAATTTAATATTAAATGTTTATAAAATATGTTAATTAAATTTACATCATCTCGCCCAACCATAAATGTTGATTCCATTGAACCTCCTTGTGCTTTTTGTATACCACAACACCTTCTCGGTGCTGTCGTTGAGTCCAATATTATTAATTGTTCAACTTGGAAACTATTAATATTATAAAAAAATACTCCTGAATCACAGCAAATAAACATTTGCACACTTTTTCCAACATGTTTAAATGAAATACCAGTAATTGATGTTTTATCTACTGATAATATTTTTGGTATTTTTGATTTATCTTTTCCGATATCACCCTTATATAAAAATATACTTCCACAAGTAAATCCTATAGCCATGAATTGTTCATGTTTCGACACACCTAAAAATTATTTCAATATTTTATTGGTCAAAGTAGAGAAATCTGAAAACAATAAATACTTAGAGCGGTTGGTTTTTTATTAGAAATTTTGTCGATCCTAATACAAGGGGGACCATTTTGTGTCAGTTTTCCTAAATTCCAAACTTTTAAACTGGGGCTCTCAACATCAAACTACACAAATAAAATTTCTTAAAAGTTTGTAAAGAAAAAAGAATTCGCCTTACCCCAATTGTGACAAGAAAATTGCTTTGTTTAGATATTTCACAGAATGGAATTTGCCCTTCATAACCGACAAAATTGCATACTTTTTCCCAGTTTCTACTAAATACATGTATTAACCCAGTTGAGTCACATAAAACAAAATGATTATTTCTGTTTGTTATTGATGTGATATTAGCTTCCTAAAATTAATATTTTTGATTATTTAATTTTTAAATGTATTTGAAAACCTACTTGTAATGATTTCGCAATATTCCCACTATCAGCATCTTCTTTTAAATAAAAAAAGTTAAATTTACGATACTGTAAAAATTTTAAAAGTTTTAAATTACATTAAAAAATTAAATCATCATTCAAACCTTATCCATAGTAAAAAAATGTAATTGCGAACTCTTTAAACCACTTTTATAAATAACAAAAACTGTTTAAAAATGCCGCTTTTTATATAAAAAAAACTCCAAAAATAAGCGTTCGTTAAACCAAATCAACCATAGATATCAAAAATCGCAATGAAAAATCGTAGCTCAATTTCAATTATCAATTTAGGGTGTATTTAAATTAATTTAAGTCTAATCACTAGGCAATTAATTAATTCCAATACCAAGCAAATCAGGTATATTAGAATAATATTGTTATTTCGATCATGATAAATATTCCAATCATGAAAATTTTTTTAACAATAATCAAACTAAGTATAAAATTGAATTTTTCGAATTAGTCAAAAAAGTCTCTCCGTACAGCAATAATTTTTTAAAATTTTTTTTAAAAAAAATTGAATTTTAAGTGCAAATATTTTTTTTCTCGTGGAACATAGTATTTTTATTTAATTATCAATCAAAACTAAAAAATAAAAAAATTAAATTCATATTTTTTGGAAAAAATAACTAAAATAATATTACATATCATAAATAACACACCAGAAAAGTAAAAAAAATTAATATAAATAATATTGTACCCACTGTGAAGCATGGTGGAGGAAATGTTTTGGTATGGGGTTGTATGTCAGCTGCTCGAGTCGGAGATTTAACATTTATTAATTCAACCATGGACAGGTATAAATACTTAGATATTCTAAAATCCAATTTGTATAAAAGTTGCTTTAAATTTGGGCTGTAATCGTCATTCATTTTACAACAGAATAATGATCCGAAGCATACTGCCCATATTGTTAGAGAATGGTTACTGTATAACGTACCAAAACAGCTTCATTCTCCTCCTCAATCCCGTGATTTAAATCCAATTGTGCATTGATGAGAAGAATTGGAAAGAAGAATCAGAAAACCTGATATTAAAAATAAAGAACAACTAAATCAGAAGCTTAAAGAAAAATTGGATTTCCACGGAAAAAAAGTATACGCCAAATTAAAAAAATCATTAGCTATCATTAAAAATTATGGAACAAGTTTAGTATTTGTGAAATTAGTATAAAAAACGTTAAAATAAAGTGAAGGATATGTTAATGAAAACATTAGGGCCTTTCTATTGACCTGATTTACTGATATTTTTCACTTTAACTGATATGTTGAAGTGATAAATACTGTTCTATTGGTAATAACAGTTGACACTGAACTGAAATTTGAGCAATTGTGGAACCGATTTATGCCGGTATATAACCAAGATTCTCGGCGGTTTTTGTAGCGTTGCAGTTTTTTTGCTATTTTTTTTCCTGGTCTTTTTCTTGCTCATTATTTTAAATTTTAACGTTATTTTTTCTAAAAAATTATTTAATAAAATTAAAATATAAAAAATTTATTCAATTCTTCCATATTAATATTGTACGAATTAAAATAAATTTTTGAAATATTAAATTCGATTAAATAATAATAAAAAATAAAAATTATTAAATTAAAAACATAACTGAAAAATAGTTAAATTTTTAAATATAAGAACAATTATATTTATTTTAATATATAAACAAAATTTATTGTTCACAAACACGACAAAAAAATTATTATTGAATTTCAAATTTAACCGCTCTTTGAAAAATATTTTAGAAAAGAACAGAATATTTTTTTTCAATGAAAGTAAAAGAGAAAACTACATTGCGATGGTGCATACGGTCTTCAAAATATGCGCCATTTTAGAATTACCTCCAGCGTTTTTGGCTCATTATTCAATCAAACAAGCATATGAGCAAAAAACGCAGAGAAAGATGGTAGATGATTTTTGCATGAGTAGAGAGGGACAGGAATAACAAAAAAACTGCAACGCTACAAAAACCGCCGATAATCTTGGTTATGATACCGGCATTACTGATATAAAAAAACTATATGATCAGTTGCATATAACCACATACTTTTTGATATTATATTAATTTTTAATTTTTTGGGGAAAATCTTTGTTATTTAATTTTAAAATAATTTTCAAAGTTCATTTCAAATAATATTTTATTTTGTTTTCACAAATATAAATGTTAAATTAATATAAACGTCAAAATAACGTATCACTTCACTTGTCAATAGAACAGTAATTGCTTAAATCACAATGGCTCAACTGATATTTAGACCAAAAAATGTGATATTTTGCTAAATTGTAGAACCGATATGATATCAGTAAATCAGGTAAACAGAAAGCACCTATTATAGTGATTCTTATAAAACTATAAAAACCAAAGATAAGCCAAAACTATAAATACAAATTGGTCATAAATATTAATTTTGAAATAATTATTCAATAAATATCAAATGTAAATAAAATAAAAATTGCTCAAAATTGCAGTATATATATATATATATATATATATATATATATATATATATATATAATATTTAGTATAACTTTTGAACAAAACTGATCAAAACCATAATCATCGAAAACAAGATTGTAAACCGAAAATTGTAGCGTTTTCGAAGACGATTTGTTGGAAAAACACTTTTTTGCTCTAAAAAGTAATAAAAAAATTTAATGTCAGTTTTCATTCGTGTTAAAAAAATTAATAGAAATTTAGTAGTTTTAGTTTAATTATTTAACAATCTTTAAAAAAACAATTAACAAATAAACAAAGTTAAAATTACTTCGAATTAAAAAAAAAGAAAAATTAAAATTTTTGTGTTTGTTTTAAATAAAGTTGAATCATAATCATAGAATAAAAAGAAAAAAAGTACGTGAAAAAAGAATCGGACTTTTTTCGTTTTTTCGTTTTATTTTTTTTTAGTTTTTGTATGCAGTAAGTAAGCAGCGAGCGCAACATCCACTTGTCAAAAAAATAAAAAAAGAGAAAAAGCTGAAGAAGAAGAAGAGGAGAAAAAACGAAGGTAATTTTATTTATAGATAGATAAGTAAAAAAAATGACGACATTTTTTTTGTGTATAAAAATAATAATAATTTTTTAAAGTAATTCTTTTGGTGTTTGTTTTATTTTTTATTTTTTGCCCTAAGTTTCATTATTTTTTTTCTAGTTGGAAGAAAAATAAAAATGTGGACCCCACAATATGATATATTAGTTGAAACATTAACGGGCTCAATATTTGAAGTTACAGTCACGGAAAAAGATACAGTTGGATATATTAAATCAAGAATACAAAAATATGAGGGTGGGTAATCTGCTTTTATAAACTAATTATTAATAAATTCCTGGATAAAACATAATATAATTCAGTTCGTGTTAACTGTTAAGTGTATTACTGTATGAATTTAGTTAATTACGTCACATTAATTGTTTTCTTATTTTTCTGATAAGATTTTTTTTCTTTTTTGCAAAATATTTTAATATAAATTGCAGCTATACAAAGTCAAAAATAAAAAAAAAAAATGTACGAAAAAAAGACAACGCAGAAGTCAATTGAATTTAATTAGGTTATGTTTTTATCATCCAGTCAATTTTTTGACATTTTCATTCCGGAATCGTTTACATGAAGAGAGAGGGGGAGTAATTTTAATTGGAATTTCCGTTTCATCAAACAACAAGACAATATTGTTTTTCATCATGTTTATTTATCCTTTTTTTCTTAATAATTATTAATTAATAAACAAATTATATAGAGAGGAAAAAGAGATTTAAATAATTTTTTTTTGCTATTTTCAAAACAATAATCACACGATTACATAATTTTTTTAGATCAGAAATAATTTATTTTCTTCGGTTTATAAAAATTAAATAAGAAAAAAATTTTTTTATTGAAACGAGAGAAAAATAATTAATTTAAAAAATGAGAGAAACGTAAGTTTATTTTTTCAATTTAACCGATCAAAAGAGAGAGAGAAAAAAAAATATAATGATCATATTTTGACGTGACGTTTTTCTATTTTTTAAATACATTTTGTGTGTCAAAAATGTCAAAATGGCAAAATTGTGACGTAGCAATGTCAAGGTCATCCAACCAACAAATACATTTTTTTATTATATTATCATTAATTAAACTTCTTCTTCATTATTTATTATTTTATCCATTTTTCTATAATTGTGAATTCACAGATTAAAGAATAAATTAGAAATATATTAAATTATTTTTACTAAAATAGAGAAAAATAGATAAAGTATTAACGCACTCAAATTTAAGATGAACGAGATGTTTTTAAGTAGGATACTTTCCAGTGAAGGCCAAATTCATTTTGTTGTGAGAGACGATTTTTTTTTAAATTCTCAAAGAATCAAACTGAAAAACATTTATTTTTTGGATGATCGAGTTTTTTCGTATAAGAAAAATATCACATCTTTATTGATCGCATTATAATTTTTTTTTTTTTTTGTTTGTTTTTAGGAATTCCTGTTGACCAACAACACTTAATTTACAATCAAAAGGAATTACATGACTCAATTGAGATAAAAGATATACCATTAGTAAAAGGATCTAAAATAAAATTAGTATTAGATATGAAAGGTGGTCCTGTTTCCGCTAGACGTGTTGTTACATTACCTGGTTATGATAAATGGTTTGATTTAAGTGATGTTTTAACATCGACTGGACAAGACCAATTACCTGTTAAATTATTAGTCTACAAAGATTGTAAGAAAAACATACATCGTGTTATGAAATTACGTGCCGATCGTAGAAATTTGTTTAATCGTGGTGGTGGTAATGGTATTGAAACCTCACCTGAACTACAACATGATGATACAAATGATGATCAATGGTTAAAAGATAATATACAAACATTAGAGGTAATATATCAATATTTTTATTTTATTTTTATTGAACACGAACAATGTGTAAAACCAAGTGCAAACCGAAATTGCTTAGTAATCTTTAATTTTTTACTTGAATGCATGTAAACATTTTAATACTTTAGAAGTGATATATATAAGCCTGTGTTCTTTATTAATCATTAAATTACGTTTACGGCATTTCATTAAATTTTTCTAAATTATTTAATTTAAAATAAACTACTAATTACATTGGTTGGGAGGGAATGAATGACAAATATTCTTATGATTGTGTTCTCAATGTTTTTATGAATAAAGATTATTTGAAAATTTAATCACTTTCTTTTTTATTACTTTCTAGAAAATGCATCAATTACGTTCAAAATTAGATTCTAAAAAGAAAAATAACAAAAAATTAAATCAATTTAAAAATCTGAATTCTGAAAATGATAATAAATCAACTGTTTTTGATGATATTAATCGAAACGATGGAAATAATGGATTAGAAATAAATTTAAATGAAGATAATAATAATAATTTAGCAACAGAAACGGGTGGAACAACAACACAATTAACATCACAAACAACAACAAATTTATTAAATGATATAAAAAATTGTCATAAATATGATTATTCTTATATTGTAATGGATCCACAAAATCAACAACAACAGCAACAATGTATGTCCAATGAAAATAATAATTTACTAGGTGATATATTTCGTGATAATATAATAACAGATGACACAATCAAAACAACAAATGGTAATAATTATGCTGGCTCTTCTGTAACAACAACAACAAAAACATTTAATTTATCCCCAAGGCGTCCTAAAAATCCAGAAAAATCAAATTTTTCGCGTTTTTTTCATCATCGTAATTCATCACCAACATTAACTTCATCAACAGGTACTACAACATCAACAACAGGAAGTTGTAGTAATGGTGGTGTCAGTGCAACAGCAACAACAACTACATCAAATTCACCTCCAATATTAACAAATAATGATTATTTTGATTTTTTTCGTTTAAATAAACAAAATAAAACGTCAAGTCAAAGTTGTAATTTTATTTCTGATAATAGAAATAAATTAAGAGATAACATAAGAAGAAATCGTTCATTTAAATTAATTGATAATGATCTAATAATTGAAGAATCAGAAAGTCCAAATCATCGTTCATTTTCAACGGTTGGGACTACTGTATCCGGATTATCTGATGAATATCAACGACATGATAAACAACAGGAACAGCAACCAATTGAATTTACAATAAAAAAACAGACATCAACATCTGTACAAGATTTAATAGAAAAAATTAACTTAACAAAATTTAATAAAAAAAATAAATCAAATGATAATTTAACTGATCCATTAACAAATTCTTTATTTCAACAACGTTCATCATCATCATCTGTTGTTAATCCTATTACATCATCCACATACAATTCTTCTTCTTCTACTACTGCTGGATTGTCATCATACACCAATATAATAAATAATGAAATAAAATTAAATAAACGTACATTGAGTATACCAAAATTAACAACAACAGGATTTGAAAATAAATTATTTATTGAACGTGAAGAAATGTATCCGTTAAATACAATACAACATAATTCAACATGTGCTGATGGTATGTTAATTAAAATTACACTTTAATTCATGAAACTCCGATAAACGAATTCAATAAATTACAAGTAAAAATAAAAAATGAATGATAATGATGACATAGTCGTTAAACATTTTTTAAATCTTAACTTGCTAGTTTTCTTTATAAATCATTGAAGATTCATTGCGATTAATGTAATCCAAGATTTAATTTCCGCTTTTGAAACCTTATTTGAGAAATTTGATTAATAAATTTTGATTAATTTTCATGAAATTTATATGACTAAAACAATGAAGAGACTCGTCATAATTGGACTTCCCCCATAAGCAAACTTTAATTATTATTACTAAACCACAATACGTTTTGTTCCCTTTAATTCTATTTATTTGTTTTATGTTTTTTACTTATTCAAAATTCTTTTCTTAAATCATTTTTATATTATTGAGTTTTCTTATATTTGTTTCTTTTGTTTTTAGCAAAAAATTATGAACTTCCCAAGTTATTAATAAGAGAAGATTCACCAATAAATACACTATTTAATTCATCTAATGATCAACAATTAGAAACATTAACATTACGTGATGAATCAACTAAAAATTTAATTGATACATATAGAAAGAATTTACAAGTCAATGAAGCATTAATAACAACAACAAAAACTGATAATGATACATTATCATCTACATCACCTCCTGCTATTTCTGATTTTCTTGAAAATTCTGATACAAAAGTAACAACAACAGATTCAATATTACAGTTATATGATTCAGCAAATCAAAACCAAAGAGAACAATTATTATCAATGTATGAAGATAATACAATTCTTAATAATAATAGTAACAGTAATAGTAATAGTAATAATAATAATAATAATAATAATAATAATAATAATAATAATAATAATAATAATAATACTAATAATAATAATAATAATAATAATAATAATAATAATAATAATAATAATAATAATAGTAATAATAATAATAATAATAATAATAATAATAATAATAATAATAATAATAATAATAATAATAATAATAATAATAATAATGATATTGATGATTTGTGTAGTGTTGAATTAAATAATAATAATAATATAAATAGAACATGGAAAAATCATCACCATCATCATTCAGATTTAGGTTTAAATAAATTGGAATTAAATTTTTTAAATGATGATCTAATTGATTATAATGATGATGATAATGATACTAATCAACAAATATCATCCTCACTCTCATGTTTAAAAAAAAGTAATTCAGTTTTAAAAATAGCATCAAATTCAGATATAAATAAATGGAATAATAATAAAGGACTACAACAGCAACAAGACGAATTTAATAATGGGAAACCGCCTGAAATATTAACAACAACATCTAACACAAAAGCTGTAACAACAACATCATCATCGTCATCTTCAACGACAGCATCATTAAATTTTATAAATGATGATTTATCATCAAGTGATGATGAAGATACATTTAATAGTAGTTATGAATTATTACATCATCATCATCAAAATAGTAATAATAATAATAATCATCATCATCATTGCGGTGGGAATGGTGGTGGTAGTGGTATTAGTAATAAATCAAAATTAAATGAATTTCGTATGATGTTTGGTAGTAGTCCAACATTACTAAATACAAATCATTATAATTTTAATCCAATAACACAATCATCACGCTTAGATGCTGTACCATTTCAATATCGTCGTGGTTATACAAATTTAAATGATGCATGTTTATCAAGTAGTACATCTGATTTGGAATGTTTTCATAATAGTAATAAAAAGAAAACAAATAAAAATTCAAGTACAGAATTGCCATCATTATATCGTCATCGGAATAATGAACATTTAGATTATATTAGAAGTTATGAAAATTTAGATAGGGCACGAATTGTAAGAATGCGTAATGAAAGGGGTCAATATCCTAAAAAAGATAATCTAATGTTAAATAATAATAATAATAAGATGCAAAATCATAATCAGATATCAAGAGAACGTTTACAAGAGGAAGATTCTGGTGATGATTTTTCATCATATTCAAATCTATGTTTTAATAATCAAACAATTGGTTGTATTGGTGCTGGCGGTGGTAGTAATGGCAGTGTTAGTAGAAGTGGTGGTGGATTAGGAGGTAATAGTCTTCCTTTAGGTTATCCGTCCGATGAAAGTTTATTTAATATTAGTTTTGATACGTTTGATGATGATGTTATAGAAATAGATACAATGGGTTTATTTGAAACAACATCTTCAAATGGTATTAATATTAGTAATCCCAATGCTACTAATGGAAATGTTGGTGGTGGTAATAAAATAACAATAGGTGCTGCTGGATCATCATCTTTGTCATCACAATCAACAAATAATTTATGTCATAATAATCCTAATAACAATAATAATAATAATAATAATAATAATGGGATATTAATAGAAAGTAAAAACAGTTGGTTAATGAGTAATACTAATGTTTCTAATAATAATGGAATATTGATAGAAAATAAAAACAATTCTTTTATGAATAATAATAAAACACTAATATTACCAGATATTAATAATAAATTATGTATAAATGATATAATAAAAAAAGATATGGCTGTGGATATAACAACAACAAAAACAAATAAACACTATAACAACAATAATATTAATAATGATGATGATGATTATGATGATGATGATAATTTACATTTAATTCTTAACAAAACAATCACAACAACAACATTACCATCACCACCATTAACAACAACAAAAACACAAGAAAAATTGCGTTGTGCTAAATGTAATAAAAAATTGGGTGTTATTATGATTATGAAATGTCATTGTTTAAAAATATTTTGTGCTCAACATCGATATGCAGAAGCACACAATTGTACCTATAATTTTAAAAGTGAAGGTAAAAAAATATTAACACGTGAAAATCCACAAATTGTTGGGCAAAAATTACCAAAAATTTAATTAGAATTTAATTCTAATTTTGTTTTAATTTATGTTTTTGAATTTTGAATTTATATTTAAATTTTTAAAAAATATTACATCGTAAAAAGGTTTAAAAAAATTATTTTATGTATGTTTATTATGACGTCACTGCTCACAACAAGAAAAAAATGTTTTAACTGCGTTTGAATAGTTAAGAGGTTCATGTTATAATCTCTTTAATTTAAAATCTACTAATATTTATTTCAGTCTTTTTTGAATTAATTAAATATGAAGTCAAAAAAGCATAACTTCTAATTTCAGAAACCAGCCTGCCAAAAAAATATTAGGTTTATTGTTTTTTTTTTTCAAAATGGTCGCGTTAAAATACCGTTAACGTACTCACAATAAACAAAAGAGAATTATTGAAAATGAAAGAAGTGTTTTCTTTCATTTTCAATAAATAGAATAAATAATAAATTTTAGTCAGAAAAACAAAAGAAAATTTAGAAAGATTTATTAAATTAATTTTATTATTTATTATTTACGATTTTATTGCAGTTTTTTTTGATGTTGTATACGAGAAGAAAATCTAACTAAATTGTGTTGTTTTTGTAATATTTTCCTTTTTTTATATTTTTTTTTATCAAAAAACTTTTTACAAAAAGAACGCAAAAAGTAAAAAAAAATTTTTTATTAAATTTAAACAACAAATTATTTTATAGAAATTGCCTTTTTCTCTTTTTATTATTATTAAATAGATTTATTTGTTTTTTTTTGTTATTAATTTTTTTTGTGTCTTAATTTTATTTTTATTGTATTAATTTATAAAATATAATTATTCATTTCTAATTTTTAATTTTGTGTGTGTTTGAAAGAAAAAAAAAGAATTATAAATTTTTCGTTACTTTTCTTTTTTTTTTATATACACTAATCAATGCTACTTTATTATTGTTATTAGGTTCTTTATTATTAATTATTTTCTCTATACAAAAACGCAAAAAATTAATAAATAAAAAAAATTTACAAAAAAAAAAATTAAAAAATAAATTAAAATTATGAGAAAAAAAACTAAATTAAATAAATTATTATTATGTATTAAAAAAAAATTAAATTGAAATATTGTTGCTTTATTCTAAATTAAATTTAATTATTAAAGAAAAGAACTATTAAGAAAAATCTAAATAAAAAACAAAACAAGCATTATTATTGTGAAGAAAATTAAAAACACAACAAACATATAATGAAAACCAATAATTTATTCTGCTTGTAAATAATAAATGAATAAAAAAAAACAAAAGATAAAACAAACAAAAAAAATTATTTTTAAGGAATGAAAATATGTATGCCTAAAACCTAAGGGATTTTTTGTCTTAATTTTGTATTTATTAATTCGTTTGATTGATTTTGCTTATAATTTTAGGTTTTTTTTTTCATTTTTGATTGTTTACTTCGGTTAATTTTATTGATATAATTTTAATCAAAAGGCAATTTGTCATTAGTAGCTGTAATAAATACAAAAATATTTTTACACAGAACGAATCAAAATCATTTTAATAAAATTCGTTGTAAGAGAAGAGATAAAAATTATAAGCGATGAAATAAAGGTAGAAAAATGCATTTACTTTTTTAATGTTGTATTCTGTATTCAATTTTATTATCACATTAAATTGCTGCGATTTTCAATTCATACATATTAATCAAGATAAAATTAAGGCAATAGAAAAAAATCTTACATAACGGCTTAACACATGAAAAAAAAATCAAAATAAATTATTAGTTAATTTCACCTCACCTTAATAAGGAGTTACTAAAACAAGGTAGAATTTTTTCTACTTTTTAAATCTTTACTTTATTTTTTTTAATGATTTTCTATAGAATGATAACGTTATTCACATTTTAAATTATTTGTTACCAAAATTTACAAAAGTTAAAAAATGAATATAATGGAGTTAAAGGTATAAAAATAAAGAAGAAACATAAATAAAATGAAAAACAATTTTAAAAAAATTATAAAATATTAACACAAATTATATAACTAAAAAGACTATTATTTTTATTCTTATTCATTATAAATTATTAATAATATTCTACAATTGTGACGTATTCAAAAAAAAAAATTAAACCATATAAAAAAAACAACTAACAGACAAACCAAAACAATGTTGTGAAAAGATTTGATTTTTCTGGAATTTTCTTCTTTTTTTCTGAGTTTTATTAACTTATCAAAAATTTGTTTTTTTTTTTTTTTCTTTTTTTTTTAATGGAAATTTTTAAATGAATTTTGACAAATAAATTCATGTATTTAAAAAAAGGGATTGAGTTTAAAATAATAAATATTATTATATATTATATTAAATATATTTAGTTATATATAATATAATATATTAAAAAGAAACACAAAATTTGTTTTATTTATTGTAGAAAAATGCATATGCCATTGTGTAAGTTTCACCAACCACATGAATTAACATATTTGATTTAAAATCAATAATACAGAAGAAGCTAAAATTAAATAATTTAAATTTTTTCTTTATAAATTGTTAATGCGGTGACAACACTCAATTTCAAATATTTTTAATACTGATTTTGTTATTGCTATAATCGGTTATAATGGATAACCCAACGTTTTAAATTTTTAATCAGTAGTCTGTGTTATATTGAATTTTAGGCTCTATTTTTAAATTAAAACACGAGACTTTCAGTTCATGTTTAACTCTTTTTTTTTAATGAAATCCTTATAACAAGTTAATTGTGTTTATTCAACTGATAAGTTCTAGAACCAACCACTTGAGGTAGGTTATGCCAGAATGTTACAGAAGGTATCGTCAAGTTCAAGTGGAAAAATTTTGAATAATTTTTTATGAATAATTTATAATTGATTTTTTTTATGGCATTGTTTGACACACAGAATTTAGATAAATCAATCAAAAATTATTATAAAATTAATTTTAAATTTTTTGTTAAACAGCTTAGCGTTTATTAATAGGACAAATTTAATAGTGCGATTCTGATTGGCTTTAATGGATAAATGGGGGAACAAAGAAAAAAGCAAATTGTATCAAAATAATAAATTTAATGGTTTTTTATTAAATCACTTTGTATGCTGTGTTTGTTCACCACATTCATTATTTGTATTACCAAGAAGTGGATATTTTTCACTAGTAAATGATGTTCGATTAAATTCGGATGTTACAGAAATTACGTTCTCTTCACTAATATCTTTTATAAAATTTATCCCAGGATCACAGGTAGGTCGTTTTAAATGTTCATTCGAAGAATTGTGATGATGATGATGACGATGTTGATGCTTTGATTGTTCCATTCCGGTAGTGAATTCATTTGTATTGAATGCTGAATGTAACAAAGTAAAAGTATTTACTTATTTAATTAAATCCAAATTGTTGAAGGATTTACAGTTAAAGAAACGTTACCTTTTAATCTTGAATCCATTGCAAACCAATTCGAATTTAAAATTTCATCAATTCTTAAACGTTTTAATGGGTCTGGCTCTAATAATTTCTTTATTAAATTTTTAACTTGTTCTGATAAAATGTCAATAACACGTGCACGAAATTTCCATTGTTTTTTTAATTGGTTTTCAAGTAATGTTTTAACATGATTATCATCAAATGGCATTGATTTATTTAACATTGTATACAAAATTATTCCATATGACCAAATATCTGAGATTTCTGGTGAGTAAGGAATGCCTTTAAGTATTTCAGGTGATGCATATGATAATGAACCACAATAGGTTTGACTAAGAACTGGATGATTTTTATGATCAACTACATATCTACATATGTCAAAAGTAATTAATATAAAAATTAAAAAATTCTTCTGAATTTTCAGAACAGAAAGTAATTGATACATGATCTATTATTTGGGATAAAAATCTCAACGTCACCAATATTAACATAAAAATTTAAAAAAGTTGTTTTATTAAATCTACTGATCATTCAAATTCTGTTGATCATTTCAAATTGTTTTTCTTTAAACCAACCTTGAAAACCCAAAATCTGATAGTTTAATATTATAATTTGCTGTTACTAAAATATTTTCACATTTAAGATCACGATGAGCAATACCGATATGAAAAAGATATTGAATTGCAAGTGCCAATTGAAAACTCCAAAGACGAGATTGATTTTCACTAACTCCACCATTTTCTAATATAAACTCAAGTAGATCACCTTTTTCAGCAAATCTTAAAAAAAAAATTTCGTGTCGCCTGATTAAATAAATTACGTTTAAGGAGTTGTTAAATTTTAGGGGTTGTTACATTTACATACCTCATAAAAATAAAATATTTATTTCTTCGTTGGAAGATACTATGAATATGAATAATATGTGGATGATTTATATGTACAAGAATTTTTAATTCACGTGGTAAAAATTTTTTAACAAATTCTTTTTGTGCACGTGTGATATCAATTATTTTACATGCTAATTTAGATGGTGGAATTTTTGGATTTGCTGTTGTACGAAATTCTCCTAAATAAACTTTTGCATAAGTTCCCTCGCCTAATTTTGTTAATAATTTGTAACCACGACTTTTTAATGTTGCGTCTTCAGATGTTGTTGTATGGACTATTTGAATTTTGGACATTTTTTATTCAATTCAATTTTAAGATTGCCAAAAGAATTAAACACACATGTTTGAAATAACAAATTATTTAATAAACATCAATTTAAAAAATAGGTCGAAATACAGGCTGCTAAGTTTTTGATGAATCTTCGAAGCTGACAAAGTTTTAGCTTAAAGATTCGTTTAAGGAAACCTTATTATTTTTTTATTATTTCTCATACATTACATTAAAAAAAAGGGACATCAAAAGAAAATTAGAATAAACTCACTCAACCAGACTTATTTTGTGGTTCCTACGACGCTGTTGGTATGTATAATATATATTTCTCTACTTTAGGATTTATTGCTGTCAGATCGACAAAACATGGTACATTTGTCCTTCAATTGTTTCTATATGGTTTGACCGATTTTCAAAATTTCAACGGATTTACAAAGATAAAGAATATATTAACGTATATTAAAGAATTTGGATTTTTGAAATTTGATGTCGGAACACCCCTTTTAGCCTCTTGGAAATAAGTCTTTTTTGGTTTCAAATTACTGCTATGGTCGGAAAAAAATATAATGTAAGTGTACCAGTTTCCGACTATTTTATTGAGATAACATCTATTATCATTTCTTAATAATAAGCGTTACATTTGGCGCCAAAAAATAAATTTTTAATGACGGTTCAATCAAGTGGTGAAACAGAGAAGTTCGTTAACAAAACATGTAAGAAACAATGAGGTTTTCTTAAGAATTTCACAGTTGAATGAAATACGTAATGGTACAAAGTTTTAATGAATATTGTGGTAAATGCACTTTTAAACGGTTTTAGCAAAAAGGATAAAGTTTTTTATAATACATTTCCAGAGTTTTTGTAAGAAAAACAAGTGTTCGGAATCTGTTACAACTAATATTCAAGCGTTCCAATTTCCGAACACCTGTTCGGAAACTGTGTCTGAACAAGTCACTTTTACTTGCGTGTTATCTTAATAATTTGAATTAGGGATTATTGTATTTAAAATTTAATTCAATAATAACAGACATAGTCTTTATGTTGAGCAGTTTTCGAACAGTTATATTTCCAGAAAAATCTTTCATTCTTGAATATAAAAATGTTCGGAAATCCCAACAAATACCGTATTTTATATAAGTTTTGGTTTTCGAACAAAAGGATTTTTAAGTTTTTTTAATGTTCAAATATAGAAAAACATGTCTAAATATTCAGAAGAGAACTTACAGAAGGCTCTACAATATGTAGAGCTCTTCTATTAGAGCAGCTGCTAGGACTTTTAATATTTCTCTTTGCACGATAAAATAAGAGGGAAATCCTTCAAAAGTGTTTGTCGTAGAGGACCAAGCACCATCTTAAATAAAAATGAAGAAAAAAGTTTGGTGGATTGGATTGTTTATATTTCACGGGAGGGTTTTTCAATAACAAAATTACAACTTTGTGTAAATGTGAAAAAATTGTTATTGGAATTAAAACGTACCAACCCATTTACAGACAATTTGCCCGGGCGACACTGGTATAAAAATTTTCTTGGTCGACATCCAGAAATATCGGAAAGAATTACCCAAAACCTTACCAAAGCTAGGGCCAGTGTGACTGAGGAATCTATTCGTAATTGGTTTAGCGAAGTACTTGAGTTCGTCCAAGACAGTGAAGTTCTAAATGATCCAAGCAGAATGTTCAATATGGATGAGTCAGCTTTTTTTTTAACACCAAAGAGTCAAGTAGTTTTGGCACCGAAAGGCGATAAAGTGTATTCGTTTGTCAACAACGACGAAAAAGAATGTATCACTATGTTGATTGGTGGTAACGCAGCTGGTCTCCAAACACCTCCTCTAGTATTATTTACCTATGTACGGATCCCGAAGCAAGTCCAAAATAAAATGCCAAAAGATTGGAGCATAGGTAACACTGAAAATGGTTGGATGACAGTAGAATCATTTTATGAATACATATATTGCGAATGTATTTATAAGTTTTTTAAAAAAGCAATCCATTCAGTTCCCTGTTGTGTTATTCATTGACGGCCAAATTAAAAAAGAAGATTTTGCGCCACTATTAGACAAGGTATTGAAAGAAATACATACAGAAACTTTCGTCAATGGATTTCGGACATGCGGATTGTTCCCGTTTAATGCAAGTGCTATAAATTACAACAAAATTATGAAAAAAAATAGTCATATCCAAACATCAAGCACATTTTATAGTAATTATGCTCTCACCAGTTTGTCCGACCATTTAAAATTTCTAGAAGGCTTAATTGGCCATAAAATAAATTCATTTACTTCTGCCGGAAATATTTGGAATGGTGCCTTAGAAGATCTATCGATGTGGAATTCGTGGTATGATTTAAAACAGTTTATTGAAAAAAATAAGGAAAATTCCGACGTTGTTGAAGTAATTGTGAACCATAATGAATGTGAAAATGTATCAGATGGTCAGATTTTAGCCGATTGCGATAACGACGGAGAAATATTGTTGAATGAGCAACGCCTTTGTAATTTGTTAGAAAAAAAACAAAATTCAATTCTTAATTCTCCATTAATAGGTAAAATCATAATTCTGAAAAACAATTGTCAATATTTTAATCAAGGAATTATTTTCTAGAGCAACTTGAAATAATTAACGATGAAACTGACGTAAATACACAAATACAGTGGAAGGTAGATAAATTATAAAAAAGGAATAATAATAATTAACTACTAATAATATAATATTTATTTGTTATAGGGAATTCTTTAATTGAAAGTTCTGACTCGAACATCATACCATTTAATGTACCTACTCCATTTAAAAACACACTATTTTGGCCAAGGCCTCAATTAAACAAAAATCCAAAAAGAATAAAAGTTCCATCTGTGGCAACTTCAACAGTTTGGTTTGAGTTTGCACAGAGAAAAATTGACAAAAAACAAAAAAAAATTACACGAAAAGGAAAACAGAATCGCTAACAGAAAAAAGAAATTAGATGAAACAACAAAATCAAACAACTTAAAAAACAAAAATAAAGTTATTCGAATTCTTGATATAGACGAAGGAACTACTCTCAGAAATCCAGAAAATCCAGAAATAAACATTGGATCCTATGCAATTGTATTATACGAAAAGGAGTACTACCCAGGAGTTATTAAAAAATTGAAAAATATTGGCCAAATAAATGGCCACAAAACGTTGATCAGGAATGGTATGAAAAGGATGAAATAGTAAAATTAATTCAACCTCCTAAACCAACAAATAATAGAGGATTCTTTTGTGTTGAAGAAATGAAAGAGTTTTCCAATTATACTACTTAAAACTTACAATTCAATATATAGTTATTAACTTAATTAACTTTAATACCTTTAGGTATTAAATTCGCCTACTATCGCACACCGAACACGACCATCGCAAAAGTTTGTTTTTGTAATTAACGTACTCTTTATTATAAATTATAGATTTTCTTTGAATTTCATCCATTACAATTTCATCAAAGCTGCTAATAGATTTAATTCTTCTATGAAAAATTAAATTTTGTACAAATTTAATTTGGTTATGTTCAAACATGAAACGTCAACGAATTTTTTGTTCGCAAAAGTATTAAATTCGCGCGAATAATTTTTTTGCGAACAATATCCAAATTATCTTCTTTGCTGTAATAGACCTTGCTCCTTCTTTCCCCATAAGGTATATTTTCACGTAAATTTTTGTCTTGCGACGCGAATTCGCGCTTGGTGCGCGATACCCTTTACATAGTTAAATTTTCTAAAATTTTACTTTCAGAGCCATTTTTTTCTCCAAAATCACTGAACTGAAATCTCTAGTTAAAGTGCGAAAATTTTCGAACATTAGTTCAACTAACGAAAATTCACTACCTAACCATTTTTGGTCAGTTGAACTAACGGAGAGGTGAGAAAAAGCGATATATTTTGACGCGAGGCAAATAGAGAAGAAACATAACAACTTAACTATCAAACGTACGTTAGATAGTTAACTATATTGCGGTTTCAGTGTGAAACATATTCAACACTCAAATGACATTAGAGACATATGTTTGTTTCAGTTATTATTTTACGTGTATATTATAGTGAATTCCATGAACCACAACTAGTTTAGTTTTTTTCCACCAGTGGTTTTTTTTTAATTCCATTCAACCTATAACCCCCACGGAATAAGTTTTTCGTATTCCATTGGCCAGTTGTTTACGTACTGAAAAAGTTTTTGTATTCCATTCAATTCTTATTCGCACTCAGTGCATGGAGAAACAGCGTTTTTTGTCACTGAGTATTATTGTCAGCTTTTGTTTTCCACTCACTCAAAAAGTCGTAACAAAATGAAAAATTTAAATATATTCTAATCGATTTTAATTTAAATTAATTTATTTTAATTTTTTTTTATATATTGTCCTGCATTTTAATATTTTATATCTGGTCCCGCTGGCTATAGTATAGTGCATACTCATATATCAAATTTACCATTTACTACAACTTATTAATAGTTAATTGATTAATTTAATAATTAATTGATTTAAAATTTTGAGAAACACGGTGAAACTGATTTAATAATCGAATATATGTATATAAACAAAATTTATTGTTCACAAACACGACAAAAAAATTATTATTGAATTTCAAATTTTACCGCTCTTTGAAAAATATATTAGAAAAGAACAGATTGTTTTCAATGTAAGTAAAAGAGAAAAATATATTGCGATGGTGCATACAATCTTCAAAATGTTAGCCATTTTAGAATTACCTCCAGCGTTTTTTGCTCATTATTCAATCAAACAAGCATATGAGCAAAAAAAACGCAGGCATGCCAGAGAAAGATGGTAGATGATTTTTGTATGAGTAGAAAGGGACACAAATAGCAAAAAACTGCAACGCTACCAAAACCTTTGATAATTTTGCTTATATTGAGGCATTATACATACAGAACATTAACAAATCTTTAAAATAAAAGTATAAAAAATTATATGTGTTTTATTATAGGTGTTTATTATAGGTGTTTTATTTCAAACTATTCTACAGAATAGCCTATTCTGCAGATTCAAAAAAAAAAATTTCATACAAAATTTTGAATCTGTTATTTTACAGAATCATAACAGAATCAAACATCATTATTACGCTTTCCAAAAATAGATGGCGCTACATCTATTTCTTGCAAATTTTAGATATTAAACACAATAAAATCTTTTTAAAATACTTTCTTTACTTTAACATATACTTATTGTACCTACTACATACAAATTAGTAGGTACATATAAATTTAATTAAGTTTTAAATAGATTTTGTGACACTATACTTAGTTATTGTGTGACTGTGTTGTATCCATTCTATTTATTCTATAAAAAAATACAAATGCAATATTATTATAATACGTATGAATAGTATATCATCAGGGGAATCCCACAAATATTGGTTTTTTAAATAATAAAAATCAAGATTATGAAAAAATAGTCAATTTAATTAATTTTCTAATAGATTCTATTTTATGGAACAAAGTTTTACAAAATTTTGTACTTTGCTTTTATTTATATTTTTTTCATTTGTTATTAAATCTTATCTTATCACGTACTACGGATAAATGTATTGATTATATAAAAACGTTATATACACTTATACTGAAAAATATTTAAATATGATTATAGTATTTTTCTTTGTACTTTTACTTTTTAAACAATAACAAAATAATTCATAATTTAATGTGAAGTTTTGTTGTTTTTTGTAATTTTTAAAAATTGTAAATTGATTTTATTATTATATCGTTTAGTTTAGAGTTTAGAAGACCTACATACATATACATATATAAATTAGAATTGACTATTTCTTATGACCAAAATATAAAATAAATAACAACAACATTATTTTTGTATGAAATTATTAAATCTTGTTTTGATTATTATAAAA
The DNA here is from genome assembly GCA_963082725.1 of Pedicia rivosa. Lineage (NCBI taxonomy): Eukaryota > Metazoa > Arthropoda > Insecta > Diptera > Pediciidae > Pedicia > Pedicia rivosa. The sequence goes on along the minus strand of OY720152.1, from coordinate 33,164,415 downwards.
ACCTGAATTTCTCTTCATATAAGTATTTAATACATCATTCTAAATGCATACATATTTAACTTACTTTTTCATTAAATAAAAAAATTTAATTACGTTTGAACAATAATATCACAGAAATTTATTGTTTTGTGTATTTTATTATGTATTATTATATTAGATATAATTTTATTTTAATATAATTTGTGTATAATTGATATTAATATTCCTTTAAATATTTTGTAATTTGTTAAATAAAATAGATAAGTTTTAAATTTTTTACTAATTGATTCCAAATGAAATCATTTTTCTATTTTTAGTTTTTTTTTTACAAAAATACAGATAAGTACAGAGTTATTTTTTTGTATCGACTGCATGAGAAGAGAAACCACAAACCAATTCTATTTAACGAACAATCTTCGGTTTTTAAAAATTCTTTAAATAAAATAATGATGTGTATGTAAATCTTGCATGTATTCATGTTGTTGCATTATTGCAGCGAATATTCTTAACAGTTCTGTGAGCTGTGCGTATTCAGTCACTTCAGTAATAATTGTGTGTTTGTTTTGTGAAGACATAATATTTTTTTTAAACAAATATAAATTCGTTATCAATTAAATAAATAACTTACATTTTTAGCTGAACACTTAATTAGTTAATTGAGCTTTTGAGATTATAATTTTTTATTTATTGTAAAAAAAATTTGATTAAATGTCAACTGAAATTATGCCTACCAATAAGAAATCTCGGAGATCTGTGAGTGATATCATTTTTTAAATTAATTTAAAAACAAAACGTGATTAGTAATTCATTTATTTGTCAAAAAAAAAAAAGAAAAAAAAATATTTGTTTGAAGAGTCATATAAATGATTATGTACACGTAATTTTTTTTGGTTTATTTTGGTTAAATAAAATATTAATATTAAGAACGTAAAATATATAATATACTTAACTTAATTGCTAAATCAATATATCTTCTATTCTTTTTTAGTTTACGTATTTTTATCTACTTTTATTTAAATTCCAAAAATATTTAATTATTTAAAAAAAACCAAAGGAAATTTAATCTCTTTCTGAATTTATCCTGTATACAAATTTTAAATATGTAGTGCATACTGCATAAAAGTCTTCAGCAAATTTTCATCATCAATTTCATACATTATTAAATAATTTTGATATTAATATTGATTTTTATTTTAAAGAAAGGAAAAAAAAGTTTAGTCGATAAAGCCTGTTTTGCGTTTTACAAATGTTCAAATTGTTCAAACACTTGGAAACCATCTAATTCATGGCCAGATATTATACAAGAATGTAAAACATGTAACTCAGAAGTTATACCTGCTATGGAGGTAAGAATTAAATTTTCTTAAATTTCTATTTAAACAGTTTCTTATTTAATAATGTTTATAATCTGAAATTTTTTCTTTGAAATTTTGCAGCCTGAAACACAACATCTTAATAATAAAAAGGGTGTTGGGCAATATCACTGCTGTAAATGTTCCAATTCGTGGATGCCTTCAATTGCATGGCCAGATATAATACAAGAATGCATGCAATGTAACACAAGTAATATTCCTATAATGAAGGTAAGAAAAAACCACTAAATTTTGAATAAGTGCATTATTATTACTAATTATAGTACCTACATATGTTAATTAATTTATTCTCGTTAGAATGCAATATTAAATTTCTATTATTAAAATCATCTGACAACTTTAATTACATTGCCAATTATTTAATTCTTTCCTTATTTTCAATTTGTTAGGATGCGAGATATAATGGCAAGAATAAATGCTTTGGAAAATATAAATGTGAAAATTGTTCAAAATCATGGATGTCAGCTAATTCATGGAAGGGATATGGCCAACAGTGCAATAAATGTAAAATGAATGTTTTACCATATATGCAGGTGAGATTAAAAAAAATATTTATAATTTAAAAAAAATAGTATACTTTTTTTTTTTTATTAAAAAGAGAGCTTTGGACTACCCAGATGGAATAAAACCAGACGACAAAAAACCACATCTGTGTTCATTATGTGAAAAATGCAGATCTTTAAAGCATAATTGTACAAAAATACCCAGATGGAATAAAACCAGACGACAAAAAACCACATCTGTGTTCATTATGTGAAAAATGCAGATCTTTAAAGCATAATTGTACAAAATATTAAATAAAATAATCACTTTTTTGATATAAAATAAAATATTATTAATATTTTGTGTTAAACTTTTTCTAATCATATAAAAAGTAAATGTTTTCAGAAAAATTACAAATTTTGCAATATTTGAATATTTTATCAATATTAAAACGGTCAGACAAGGGAAATCACCAATGTATAGAATACTAAAATGAGACCTAGTTTGTTTTTCAAATTATATGAGTCTATTTATCATCTTAATTTTGGGTTTTTTTAAATATTTTTACGTAATGTTTGTAGGGAGAACAATTTATTATAAATTATAGATTTTCTTAGATTTCATTTATTAGAATTTCATCAAAGTTAATAAAAAAATTCATTTGTCTATGCCGGCCGCCATTAATATTTAATTGTTTTGATGATGAAATTATATTTACGAATGAAAACGACAGCAAATTTTATTCCCTTCTTTATCATTTTCATAAGCGATCGTAGCGACATCGCTTCATTGTGCCCGTAGGGATCTTAATTTTGGGCTATTCCCTACTAACATTGCGTAAGAAAGTAATTTATTATTCGTCACATATTCACCTCAAATTGGTTGTCAAAATTTTAACTAGCATCGGGGCATCATAAATTTCGACGTTTGAAGCTAAAAAATATATCTGTTCAATAATTTAACACTGAAACCGCAATATAACGTGTAGACTTTAGTTAATAAACGTTAACTTCTCCAAATTTCAATCAAAAATATTCTTTTTAATCTTTATTATAAATTTTTTTACTTATATTTATTATTAAAAAATGATTTTAAAATTGAAATCACAATTTATACGTTTTTTTCTTAATAAAATTAGAATAATTTTATTTTATTTATTTTTGGCGGATCTTGATTTTATTATTTTTGTTGTTTTTTTGATCATTTAAGAGTATCGCACACCAAGCGCGAATTCGCGTCGCAAACAAGAATTAGGTATTAAATTTGCCTACTATCGCACACCGAACCCGACCATCGCAAAAGTTTGTTTTTATAATTAACGTAATTATAGATTTTCTTTGAATTTCATCCATTACAATTTCATCAAGGCTGCTAATAGATTTAATTCTTCTATGAAAACTTAAATTGTGTAGAAATTTAATTTGGTTATATTCAAACAAAACATGAAACGTCAACGAATTTTTTGTTCGCAAAACTGTGGGCATTAAATTCGAACGAATAATTTTTTTGCGAACAATATCCAAATTATCTTCTTTGCTATAATAGACCTTACTCCTTCCCCATAAGGTATATTTTCTCGTAAATTTTTTTTTTGCGACGCGAATTCGCGCTTGGTGCGCGATACCCTTCATAGTTAAATTTTCTAAAACTTTACTTTCAGAGCCATTTTTTTCTCCAAAATCACTGAACTGAAATCTCTAGTTAAAGTGCGAAAATTTTCGAACATTAGTTAAACCAACGAAAATTCACTACCTAACCATTTTTCGTTAGTTCAACTAACGAAAATTCACTACCTAACCATTTTTCGTTAGTTGAACTAACGGAGAGGTGAGAAAGGGCGATACATTTTGACGCGAGGCGCATAGAGAAAAAACAAGTCTCAGTTGTGGCATAGAAAGTTTTTCAGTCAATCAATTTTTCCTTAAAATAAAAACTTTAATTTAAATTGAAAAAATATTAATCATCTGATTAATATAGCCTAATGGTAAGGAGTAAGTAAATGTTAATTTCATTTACACGACTTCTAATGATATTTAATGATAACAAGTTAACTGTCAAACGTACGTTAAATAGTTAACTATATTGCGGTTTCAGTGTAAAACTGAATTTATATTTACAATTAATATGTAATTATAATTTTTTTTGAATTTTTTTTTTTTCGTTTTGAAAAAATTCTGTTTCTTTCTAGTATATTATATACTACTATGTAAAGAGCGGTTAGATTTGAAATTTAATAAATTTTTTTTGTGGTGTTTGTGAACAATTAATTTCGTTTTTATATTAAGATAAATATAATTGATCATATTAATAAAAATTTAATTAAATAATTTTTCAGTTATGTTTTTAATTTTATTTTTTATTATTATTTAATCGAATTTATTATTTTCAAAAATTAATTTTAATTTATTAAATTAATTATATAAATGTTTTTAATTTTAATTTTATTAAATAATTAAAGAAAAAATAACGTTCAATTTTAAAAGAATGATCAAGAAAACGGCACGAAAAAGAAGTGTAGGGATTCTGCCTAACAACGATAAATTGTAACGATAAACAGTGACGATAAAAAAAACGTATGTCGAGTTTGATTTTTTCTAAAAAAATTCGAAATTAAAAAAAAACGTAGGTCGCATTTTAAACTACATTTTGTTTTTGTTGTAATTTTTGACGTTTGATATTTGATATTATAATTGTCAGTGATTGTGATTGTTATCGTAAAGAAAATTAAAGTGAATAAGTAATAAATATTAAAAGTAATCATGGCATTAGTGAATATAGTCCCCATGATTTATGAAGAAAGAAATAAACTTCGCGTGCAAAGAAAAAGATCACGAGATGAAATGGATCCATTTGATATTCCAACAGAAAGGTAAACTTTTGTTATTTTCATGACTAACAACAAGCCAACTATATTTACATTTTATATTATTTTATATTCAGAGAAATATACAAGATGATCCTAGAATTGGCAAGAGAATTTATTGAAAAACTTAGACCGTTCTAAGATGATAATCTGCAGAAAATTCTACTTCATTGAATTCTCATCAATACTCAAATTGTAAGTTGCTATTAATTGTTTTAGTGATTAATATACTTAAATATTTTAATTAATATATTGTATTTTTTTTGTGCATTTTAGATTTGTGATTCTTGACGATTGTAAATATGACTGTTAGGTTTTGTTTATACTTTATTAGAAACCATTCATACTGAAACTCCTAAAAGTTGGTTGTTAGGTAGTAAACATCTATTGAGCTTTTAAAAGCAAGATAAAAAAAAATTAATTGAACAGAAAAACGAAGAACAACAAATATAGCTGCATTGGGACGGCAACAATTTATAATATATATAATAATAATAATAAAAATTATAATATTATTTAAATATTAAAGTATTTTGTTTTATGAATATATTTTGGTTTCATTTATTTATTGTTTTAATAACAATATATAAAATATATATAATAATTATTATTATTAATAATTATTATATAATTATTATTATTAATTATTAAATATATAATTATTAAATATATAATAATTAAATATTATTAATGAAAATAAAAAATTTTACTTTAAATTTTTTTTGGTTATAATTTTGTTTGTGTTTAGTTTTAATCGTCAAAGCAACTACGATAAATATTTATCATAAAGTAAATAGTAAGTGAAAAATGGCAGTGCGACTGCGTTCGGTTATTAAAATTCATTTCGAAAAAAAAGTATGTTCATCATTTTACATCGAAAACGTAAATGTGTGAGTCACGATAAAACACATTCAAAATTTGTGTTGGTACACATCGTTACGTCACTTTTATCGATACTTATTTGACGATAAATTTGCAGAATCGCAACACAGGAAAAAAATTAGCAAAAAAATGCAACGCTACAACAATCAAATAGTAGGTGTATTCGGACGTGCCTCAGAACTGAGATATCTCAGTTCAGCGGATCAGTACATCGTCTCAGTTGTTTAAAACTTCACCTGGTTTTAATCTAGATAGCGCCATTGAAAGTATTGAAGTGTTTGTTTAAATTTTACGACATTTTGAATTAAACGTTATAAAAATAAAATTGAAAAATTAAATTGTTTCATAATAAATTTAAATATTTTTATTTGAATTGTAATCCTTTTTTAACTGACCAAAGTGGGAGCATGGCAACATGCTGGCGTTTGGAGCGGGAGGTACCGAGTTCGAATCTCGACCGAGGCGGGATGGAATTTTTCATTCGGCTAATTATGTACTAAACACACATATGCAGTGGGCAATGTTTAATAACATCTATGACCCTTCGGTTGGTGTGCAGGATTCGGTTTAAACCGAACGATTCTTCTTAGGAAATCTGCATGTTTCCTAAGAGCTGGCAATGTGCCGAATCAGGTATAAAAATGCATGTGCAGATGCTAGGTGGTTCAGATTCCACCTCAAAAATAGTAGGTCTCGTCCTGATTTGACTTAATTAGGGTTTGTCCAGGTAGTCTGGTTGCCTGATGTTGTTCAATAAAACAATTCTTGATGCAAGTCAAGTACAAAAAGAAAAAAAAAATCCTTTTTTAAAATAAAATAAAATAATTGTTGCAAATAATACACGCTTGGAATTAATTTTCAAAATTCATATTAGTATAAATTTCGAATATTGCGCTGATCAGTTCAACTGAGAAAAAAAAACATTGTGCAGTCAGCTCACTTTAACTGAGCAAAGTTCAGCACATCTGTCAAAACCAAAGACACATTTTTTTATAAAGTGAAAAAAGCCCACCCGAACAAAAAGAACTGAGCCTAGCTCACTTAAACTGAGATATCTCAGTTCTGAGGCCCGCCCGAATACAACTAGTGCTGGTTATGATTGAGCCATAAAGTTCTGAAAATTTTCATACTGTGTTTTCTTTTATTACCCCGGAGTGAAATCCTGACACCTAGCGTCAAAAAAGTGTGTTCTTTTATAACTCGTGACTCCAAAAATTGACTCCATGCTGTTCTTTTATCACCCTAGGGTTAACTCCTTTGACTCTAGCTTTTCTTGGGAGCATTTGACTTTAGGTTTGATAATTCAAAATGACGGAATAAACAAAATAAATAAATAATAAAATAAAAGTTAAAATATGTATTAATTTTTTATATTAAATATTAAATAGTTATAGGTATGGTGAGTTACAATATAATAATAATAATCCATATTTCCCATAATTTTGAGGTTATGTTTTATATATTAAAATAATTTTTTTAGGATGTATATTAAATTACATGTTAACAACTAAAAAAAGAGAATGAGAAATGAACACAATAAATTATAATAATGAAGTTCTTGGAGAAAATAATGATATTAAACTGATATTAAACTGCAATTCTAAAAGAACTAAAAGAATAATTCAATTACTAAGGCTTAAAAGATAGATCTTTAATTTATCGGATTTCAAAAGACGTTATTTTATTCATTTTAAATAAAGAATTTATTTGAAATTGTTTTTAGATTACAATCTATATTAATATATATGTGGTAAATAAAATAAATAAACGGATAAATTATGAATATAATTAATATGATATTAATATAATATGTTTAATAATCAAAATATATTAAATTGTTACTTTATTGTTATTATTTTTATTTAAATAAAGAACTAGAATTATTTTAATTACACTAAAGATCATTATGATTAACTGTTGTTTGATTTTCCTGTTGTTATAACCGCTAATAGTGATTCTTTTTGGTCCATTTATTGCGTTGATCATCATCATTATCTTGAAACTCATTTTCAAAGCAAATATATTTATTTATATTTTATAAATAATTCTTAATAATAATAACACAGCGACAACAATTTTTTTACGTTCAGCCATTTTATTGTATTTTGATTTTGACAGATGATGACTCCGGGTCATAAAAGAACCAAAATTTTGACGCCGTAGCGTTATTTGCTTTTGATAGCGAATTTGATTAGAGTCAAATATCGTTCATGAAAATTGTCAATTTTGTATATTTGGTAGCATCCTCCAGCATTTTCTCCAGATGCTTGGGATAAAACAACGCCCGCATTTTTCGTCTTTTTTTTTTGTTTTATGTTTAGGTCAAGTGTAAGTTTTTTAATTCGTAATTTTTGTTAATATTAAATTTAACTTTTTTTTTCTTCTTCTATTTTTGTTTTGATCATTACAAAAAACTAGATTAAATTGCACTATCAAGGTCTTCATATAGGAATTTCAATCATATAAGGAAAAATAATGGGATTGGCTTTTTGTACGTGTCGTATCAGTATAAAGAAAATATAAATTAAAATGAAGTTTTTTTGTTTATATGATGAGAATATTTTATATGTAGCCCTAGAGTTAAATGTGCGAGTTAAAAAAGAAAACACGGATACACTAAGGCGAATATGAAGCGAATATATATTTTTTGTTTAGGTTTAATTTGGTTTCTGTGCTGTCAAAAGAAAAGTTGCAAGTGTCAAATCAAATAAAATTCTGGACTGAATCAAAACATAATTGACGCTATAATTAATAACTAAACTTTAATATTATTGTTTTAATTAAAAAATGAATGAAGAATTCAAACAAGATATAGTGTGCAGATCATGTATAGAGAGTTCAGATAATATGCGTTCAATATTTCAATTTGACAATGTTATTGATGTAGATGATAATAATTGTCAATTATCAAATGTTCTTACGTATTGTACAAATTTGGAAGTATGTAATCAAACATAATGAATTATAATAATGCTGCTTAACAATTATATGCATTTTTTTAAATTTATTTAGTATAGTATTTTAATAATATAGACTATAAAAACTAATATTCAGAGTTTTAAAATAAATACAATTATTTATGTGACTGTTTTGTTTTAGATCGATGAAAATGATGGACTTCCAAACAAATTATGTAATAAATGCATTAAAACACTAATTCAATCATATAAATTCAAGCAACAATTTATAAGAGCTGATTCAATATTGCGACAAAAATTGTTGAATAATAAAAAAGTTAAATTGAAATCTGCATTTGAGGAAGTTATAATAAAGCAAGAAATTAATGATGAAAAAACTGATATCGGTAATTCGATTCTTGATGGTGAAAAGTTAGTGGAGATCGAAATTAATTCAGATTCAAATAGTGTAAATGAAGACCCTGTTGGTAATGAAAGTGTAATGGATAAAGACGAACAAAATCTCAATGAAAACTCATTGTCATCTGATCATAGTTTTAGTCCACCAGAGATACTTAAAAAAAGTAAAAACAGGACTCGAAAAAGAAAACAAGAGAATTCCATGGAAATTATTAATTGTAATATTTGTAAAAAAACTTTACAAAATTCTTATTCTCTAAAAAGACATATGTTAGTGCATTCTGATTGTAAACCATTTTTATGTAATGAATGTGGTTCGTGTTTTAAGACAAAATATCAGTATGATTCACATATGACAACACATTATCCAAACTTACACAAATGCGATATATGTAACAAAGTTTATAAACAAGCACGTTCTTTACGTGATCATAAACGTCTTCATGGTGAAGAAGCAATGAAGTCATTTTTGTGTGGGATCTGTGGAAAAGAATTGTCAAGAAGTTATGGTTTACAAAAACATATGTTAATTCATACTAATCAAAAACCTCACAAATGTGAAATTTGCGGTAAACATTTTAGAAATTTGAGTAACTTTATTGTACATAAACAAAGGCATAAAGGAATTAAACCATATTCGTGCACGGTAACTGTATTTTTTAGTGTTACTCTATTAACGAACAATCAATAAGTATTTAGTAAGCATTAATGATTGGCATTTTATTTATTATTCATATAAATTGAGGTTTAATCACCAACATTTTATTTATTGTTCGCATAAATTGGGGTTTAATCGTTCAATGATTGACATTTTATATATTGTTCATATAAATTTAGGTTTAATCGTTTAATTTTACTTACTTTCTAGGAATGTGATTTACGTTTTACAGAAAGCACGCATTTAAAGAGACATTTTCTGATCCACACGGGTGAAAAACCTTACAAATGCGATTTATGTGAAAAACGCTTTAACAGACGATCTAATTTGACCGTAAATTAATAAATAATAATAATGAAATATAAAATTCAAGTAATTCATACTATTAATATTATAGGTGCACAAACGTACACACACAGGCGAGAAAATCCATGTTTGTAAAATTTGTGATGAAGGATTTACGCAAAATAGTTATCTTCGCGCTCATATGGTAGTACACGATAAAACATAATGAATGAATCTTTTTCATAATTTAATTTTCAATTCTTGAAATCAAAAGTAAAGTTTATATTTTTAAAGAACTCTGTTTATTAATAGAAATATAGATAATGGTCTATTTCGATCCATTTTTTTAATTATGTTTATGTAATGTATTTACATAAAATATACTTTAAAAAAATGGTATAATGAAAAAATAAAATTTTCATTTTATTTTAAATTTATGAAAGATAATAGGTTAAAGTATTTTTAATAAACATTAAAAAATAGTTATATATCTAGAGTAGAAATATTTTATTATTGAAAATATAATTTATTTAAAACAATAATGGTAAAATGTAACATGTGTAGTTTTATATAAAAATATTGCTAAAGTTAGAATCATATATTTTCTGTTTTAAAAGAGTTTAATAATATTATACATAAGATTATATTTGGTATTTTTATTATATTTTATTAAATAATAAATCAGTTTAAAATAATTTTTCTTTATGTAAAGCAACATAAAAAAACAATTGGATTTAATTTTTAGAACTTTAATTACTACTTTATGTTCTAAGGAGGATTAAATCTGAATCATTAACGTGCTTATTTTAAAACATCGATGCTGTAAAGATTTGGTTTGTAAGTCCAAATCTTTAGGTAATTGTTGGCACAATTGTAATCCCACTGTATAGGGGCCAGAACCTTCTCTACAATTGCGCTGCTAATAATAACACTTTGATTGTTATTTTCAGACTAACTTTATTCTAAATAAATTTTGGTTTATATATACAAAAAATGATTACAAAGCATTTAAAAAGAAAGATTAATTAATTTCTCACAAGAATTCTTTTCACATATATTTTTATGCATAATTGCATAATACATGAAATATTAAAATATTAATATTTTAATATTATCTAAAAGGAATTCTTATGATATATTTTTATGCATAATCGCATAATACATCAATTCTAAAATATTATTATTTTAAGATTATTTAAACAGAATAATATAATATAATATATATATAATATAATAATATTAATTTTATGCATAATTGCATAATACATGAATTCTTTAATATTATTATAATTGTCTTATCAAGTGCTGGTAAGTTGATACGTCTGGACGCTGGGTTTACATTGCAGTGTTTATAATTTCTGTTCATGATTGAACATACTCCCGGGCCTCCAGTGTAAGTCCAGATCCATACCTAGCTCCCGGTTGGTGCTTGAAAGTCGAAGTCTGGGCTCGATGGTGCTCTTGTGTTACCACCTCGTGTAGTTTTTGAAATATATACTCGGCGAACAGTATATGCTATCCCCAAAAGAATTGTTACTATGAAAGCAGAGTATGAGATCACATACTGATGTACGTCATGGTGTGTGACTTTCGGTAAGGTTTCTTGATCCTTTTGCTGTTGTATTGCCGTTTTGAGTTCTTCTACTTCTTTATCAATATTGAACTCCAGGATAGGTACACTAATGTTGTTTTTTTTCTGCTTATGGAACTCTTCAGTTAAGTTGGTTGAACATACTCCCGGCCCACCTTAAACTGTAGTATCATGTTTGTTAGGCTGATGTTGTTTTAGGTGCCGCTATGTTACCACCTTGTGTAAACGTTAATGATGTACATCGGGTGGGTAAGCCCTACCACTTCCTGCTGGATCTTGTGTTGAATTTGCTGTGTTGGTGATGCAAATGTTACTGTATTATATTTCTTATGTTATGCTGCGTTTATATTGCAACGTTTGAATTATAATATTGTGTTCAGTACTGAACATATTTCCCGGCCAGCAATTTGAATGTCATCTTTATTAAATATGTTATCTCTTGGTACTGAATTTGGTGTCCTTATGTTACCACCTGTTGTTGTTGTTATTGTGATGATGAAAATTCTTAACTTTTATTACAGTTACTTCAATTTGTTCCCCAATTGGTAATGAACTTATTTTTGTTATCGGCTTATTCATCTGATGTTCTAGTTGTGATAAAGTTGTAAAAACAAGTGCTGATATTTTTGTGGTACCTCCCATTCCAGTAATTTGAACATAGGTAGGTTGTCTTTTTAATCTCAATCGTTTTGCTATGTCTTCAGTGATGAGCACAGCTTGAGAACTCTTAAATATTGTTCCGTGTCATCGGTAGTTGTTGTTGTTATCAATGCACTAGTATTAACCTCGTGGAATGGTAGAAACCTTGGCCAAGTAATTCTGAGTTGATGGCAGGTTTCTCTGCATACTTTTCTTAGTTAGACCGGTTCTGCTCACCGTTGTCAGCCACATGTGTATGATAAATTTGGCAAACATTTTGATTATTGCAATTTATCAATTAATGTTCTATTGATAGAAAACGACGATATAATTTCTTGTTGCTTTGTTGAACTGGCATCTCATCACAGTGTTCAAATATTGTTGTTGTTTAATTGATAGTTTATATAGAATCTTTTGTTGTTCGACTCCAAGTTGTAGCATTAAATAAAGTCTTCAAGCTGCGCTGTTGTTTGATCAAGAAATTTATGTAGAAATCTTTTGTTGTTCGAATCCAAGTTGTAGCATTAAATAAAGTATTCAATCTGCGTTGTTGTTTGATTGACAAGTTTCATAAGTTTTGCATTCCATTTTCTAATCCACCAATTTGTTGCTGTTTTAATAATCTGCTTGCTTTTGAACAAAGCAAGCATGGTTCGGGGGGCGAATATTTGTTGTTTTCATTGCTTTTATTGAATTTCTATATATACTTATTCTATTTGGTTGTAATAAGTAGTAATAAGTATTGTTTTGAACAAAAAAAATTTGTAATGTTTTCATTGACCAAAAAATACTTGTATATATAGTGTTGTTTTGCCAAAAAATTTGAATTGTATTTTTGACCAAAAATACTTGTAGTGTATTTTTGTTGTATATTCTTTTGTTCGTCTCGTCAAGAATATTTGTAGGGTATTCTTGTTTAACAAAAATATTTGTTGAGTATTTTTGTTGTATATACTGTAGGTTTTAGAATATTTGTAGTGTATTCTTGTTTGACAAAAATATTTGTAATTTATTTTTGTTGTAGGTACTGTAGTTTTTCTTATCAGTGTTGAAATTCTTTTAATACTAATCTTTGACTTTTTTAAAGAGATTTCTATAATTTGGTGTTGGTTTTTCTCAAATTTTAATAAATAATTATCCAATTCAAATGCTTTTCCTCTCACATTTCCATTTTTTAACAGTATCTATATTGGGTTGATTATCCCGTTGTTCTTAGGCTCCTCAAGTTTCTGTTTCTTTTTTCTTCCACATTTCCTATTTTAACAGTGTCTATATTGGGTTGATTATCCCGTTGTTCTTAGGCTCCTCAAGTTTCTGTTTCTTTTTTCTTCCACATTTCCTATTTTAACAGTGTCTATATTGGGTTGATTATCCCGTTGTTCTTAGGCTCCTCAAGTTTCTGTTTCTTTTGTTCATTTTAAATATTGCATTTAATTATTTTAAATATGGAAATTATTGATTCTTAGTAATTCCGTAAACGGCCAGAGTATTCCTCTGTCTAAGATCAATAATTCTAGGTAGGAGAGTTGGAATTATGTGTATTGTTGATTCTCAGTAATTCCGTAAACGGCCAGAGTATTCCTCTGTCTGAGATCAAACAATTTTTTAATTGGAAACGGACATATTTTTCTTAGTAATTCCAGCAAGCTGGCGAAGGTATTCCCTTCTCTAAGAAAACAATTTATGGTAGGAAATTTTGGATTATTTTTTCTTTTTATTAACTCGGTCAGTTCTTGATGACTCGAAGTTCGTTTAGTTCTTCTTGACTCGAAGAACTATACCCCATCGGTTGGTTGTTGATAATTCGATGGACGCCTTTTCTTCTTAATCTCATCGGTTGGTTGTTGTTAACTCGATGGACGCCTTTTCATCTTAATCTCATCGGTTGGCTGTTGTTAGCTCGATGGACGCCTGTTCTTCTTAGGCTCGAAGGACCATGTAAAGATTTGGTTTGTAAGTCCAAATCTTTAGGTAATTGTTGGCACAATTGTAATCCCACTGTATAGGGGCCAGAACCTTCTCTACAATTGCGCTGCTAATAATAACACTTTGATTGTTATTTTCAGACTAATTTTATTCTATATAAATTTTGGTTTATATATACAAAAAATGATTACAAAGCATTTAAAAAGAAAGATTAATTAATTTCTCACAAGAATTCTTTTCACATATATTTTTATGCATAATTGCATAATACATGAAATATTAAAATATTAATATTTTAATATTATCTAAAAGGAATTCTTATGATATATTTTTATGCATAATCGCATAATACATCAATTCTAAAATATTATTATTTTAAGATTATTTAAACAGAATAATATAATATAATATATATATAATATAATAATATTAATTTTATGCATAATTGCATAATACATGAATTCTTTAATATTATTATAATTGTCTTATCAAGTGCTGGTAAGTTGATACGTCTGGACGCTGGGTTTACATTGAGTGTTTATAATTTCTGTTCATGATTGAACAGATGCGTGATGTCCCTATCTTTTTGAGCACACAATAACAACTGTAAAGATTTGGTTTGTAAGTCCAAATCTTTAGGTAATTTGTTGGCACAATTGTAATCCCACTGTATAGGGGCCAGAACCTTCTCTACAATTGCGCTGCTAATAATAACACTTTGATTGTTATTTTCAGACTAATTTTATTCTATATAAATTTTGGTTTATATATACAAAAAATGATTACAAAGCATTTAAAAAGTAAGATTAATTAATTTCTCACAAGAATTCTTTTCACATATATTTTTATGCATAATTGCATAATACATGAAATATTAAAATATTAATATTTTAATATTATCTAAAAGGAATTCTTATGATATATTTTTATGCATAATCGCATAATACATCAACTCTTAAATATTATTATTTAAAGATTATCTTAACAGAATTCTAATAATATTAATTTTATGCATAATTGCATAATACATGAATTCTTTAATATTATTATAATTGTCTTATCAATTGCTGGTAAGTTGATACGTCTGGACGCTGGGTTTACATTGCAGTGTTTATATTTTCTGTTCATGATTGAACATACTCCCGGGCCTCCAGTGTAAGTCCGGATCGAAGGACGCTGGGTTTACATTGCAGTGTTTATATTTTCTGTTCATGATTGAACATACTCCCGGGCCTCCAGTGTAAGTCCGGATCCATTCCTAGCTCCCGGTTGGTGCTTGAAAGTCGAAATCTGGGCTCGATGGTGCTCTTGTGTTACCACCTCGTGTAGTTCTTGAAAGATATATTCGGCGAACAGTATATGCTATCCCCAAAAGAATTGCTAGTATGAAAGCAGAGTATGAGATCACATACTGATGTACCTAATGGTGTGTAGCTTTCGGTAAAGTTTCTTGATCCTTTTGCTGTTGTATTGCAGTTTTGAGTTCTTCTTTATTAATGTTGAACCATAGGATGGGTACACTAATGTTGTTTTCTTTCTGCTTATGGAACTCTTTTTTAAGTT
This sequence comes from Pedicia rivosa, assembly GCA_963082725.1. Classification (NCBI taxonomy): domain Eukaryota; kingdom Metazoa; phylum Arthropoda; class Insecta; order Diptera; family Pediciidae; genus Pedicia; species Pedicia rivosa. Next base: position 33,148,856 of record OY720152.1, on the reverse strand, counting down.
GGTTGAACATACTCCCGGGCCACCTTAAACTGTAGTATCATGTTTGTTAGGCTGATGTTGTTTTAGGTGCCGCTATGTTACCACCTTGTGTAAACGTTAATGATGTACATCGGGTGGGTAAGCCCTACCACTTCCTGCTGGATCTTGTGTTGAATTTGCTGTGTTGGTGATGCAAATGTTACTGTATTATATTTCTTATGTTATGCTTATAATTATGTTTATAATTATATTATGCTTATAATATTGTGTTCAGTACTGAACATATTTCCCGGCCAGCAATTTGAATGTCATCTTTATTAAATATGTTATCTCTTGGTACTGAATTTGGTGTCCTTATGTTACCACCTGTTGTTGTTCTTATTGCGATGATGAATACTCTTAACTTTTATAACAGTTACTTCAATTTGTTCTAATTAATAATTTCTTGTTGCTTTGTTGAAGTGGCATCTCGTCACAGTGTTATTGTTGTTTTTTAATTGAAAGTTTATGTAGAATCTGTTGTTGTTCGACTCCAAGCTGTAGCATTAATAAAGTCTTCAATCTGCGCTGCTGTTCGATCAAGAAGTTTATGTAGAAATCTTTTGTTGTTCGAATCCAAGTTGTAGCATTAAATAAAGTATTCAATCTGCGTTGTTGTTTGATTGAGAAGTTTCATAAGTTTTGCATTCCATTTTCTAAGCCACCAATTTGTTGCTGTTTTAATAATCTGCTTGTTTTAGAACAAAGCAAGCATAGTTCGGGGGGCGAATATTTATTGTTTTCATTGATTTTATTGAATTTCTATATATACTTATTCTATTTGGTTGTAATAAGTAGTAATAAGTAGTGTTTTGAACAAAAAAAATTTGTAATGTTTTCATTGACCAAAAAATACTTGTATATATAGTGTTGTTTTGCCAAAAAATTTGAATTGTATTTTTTGACGAAAAATACTTGTAGTGTATTTTTGTTGTATATACTTTCGTTCGTCTTCTCAAGAATATTTGTAGGGTATTCGTGTTTAACAAAAATATTTGTTGAGTATTTTTGTTGTATATACTGTAGTTATTTTTTAACAAGAATATTTGTAGTGTATTCTTGTTTAACAAAAATATTGGTAATTTATTTTTGTTGTAGGTACTGTAGTTCTTCTTATCAGTGTTGAAATCCTTTTAATACTAACCTTTGACTTTTTCAAAAAGATGTCCATAATTTGGTGTTGGTTTTTCTCAAATTTTATTAAATAATTATCCAATTCAAATGCTTTTCCTCTCACATTTCCAGTATCTATATTGGGTTGATTATCCCGTTCTTCTAAGGCTCCTCAAGTTTCTGTTTCTTTGGTTCATTTTAAATATTGCATTTAATTATTTTAAATATGGAAATTATTGATTCTTAGTAATACCGTAAACGGCCAGAGTATTTCCTCTGTCTAAGATCAATAATTCTAGGTAGGAGAGTTGGAATTATGTCTATTGTTGATTCTCAGTAATTCCGTAAACGGCCAGAGTATTCCTCTGTCTGAGATCAAACAATTTTTTAATTGGAAAAGGATGTATTTTACTTAGTAATTCCAGCAAGCTGGCGAAGGTATTCCCTTCTCTAAGAAAACAATTTATGGTAGGAAATTTTGGATTATTTTCTTTTTTTATTAACTCGGTCAGTTCTTGATGACTCGAAGTTCGTTTAGTTCTTGTTGACTCGAAGAACTATACCCCATCGGTTGGCTGTTGATAATTCGATGGACGCCTTTTAATTCTTAATCTCATCGGTTGGCTGTTGTTAACTCGATGGACGCCTTTTCAGCTTAATCTCATCGGTTGGCTGTTGTTAACTCGATGGACGCCTTTTCATCTTAATCTCATCGGTTGGCTGTTGCTAACTCGATGGACGCCATGTTTTATCCGGCTCGAAGGACCATGTAAAGATTTGGTTTGTAAGTCCAAATCTTTAGGTAAATTCTTGGCACAATTGTAATCCCACTGGTTTATATATACAAAAAATGATTACAAAGCATTTAAAAAGAAAGATTAATTAATTTCTCACAAGAATTCTTTTCACATATATTTTTAAGCATAATTGCATAATACATGAACTATCAAAATATTAATATTTTAATATTATCTAAAAGGAATTCTTAGATATATATTTATGCATAATCGCATAATACATCAACTCTAAAATATTATTATTTAAAGATTATCTTAACAGAATTCTAATAATATTAATTTTATGCATAATTGCATAATACATGAATTCTTTAATATTATTATAATTGTCTTATCAAGTGCTGGTAAGTTGATACGTCTGGACGCTGTGTTTACATTGTAGTGTTTATATTTTCTGTTCATGATTGAACAACAACATTTATTTCGTTCAGCCGTTTAACGAATAGTAACGAGTACAGACCAATCAAAATAAAAAAGCAAGATGATTCTCAGATCATTGTATTACTACATTAGTACATTCGTACTAAACTTGATTTCTTGGGTCAAAGCAAATGTAAGAAACAGTAGGTATTCTGATTAGAATTTTCTTCTTTCTTCTTTTGTTTCGACCGTAATTTTAAATATTATTATTGTTGTTGGTCTAGCGGTCTTTATTAATAAAACAATTTTTTTAAATTTACATTAAAAAATCATTTATTTCGTCAAATGTTAAACGTTTCGCCAAATATGTTGGCTTCATCAGTAAACTAAAATTACAATTTAAAATGATTATTTTAACACAAAGGAACTATCACTAATATTTACATTGAAAACTTACAATAGAGATAAAAATAAATAATTAATAAAAATTATTTTAACTTAACATTCCACTACATAGAAAATTATCACAGAAAGAATTTAATTGTATAAAATAAAATTTATGTTTATATGTCTAGTGATTTTATGTGATTAAATTGATACATTTTGCATCAACTTAATTTTGCCTATTTTTATCAAATTTTTTGTTTTATGTAAAATGTTTGTGTATATGTTACTGAGAGAGTCAATATCCGATCATATGTTTATATTCCGTTTGTCATTGTTGATGTATAACATTTCTAAAGTGAGACGTTTTTGTAGATTTATTTCTTTGTCTATTATTTTTACGTCATTGAATCTGAATTGATGTGAGTTGTTAATAGAGTGTTGTACTACTGCACTAGGGTTGTCTCCAGATTTTGTCTTGACGTCATATTTATGGTTTGCCATTCTTTTCTTCAGGTGTTGTGCTGTTTGTCCATAATAAATTGCATCACAATCATTACAAGGAATGCAATAAACTACACAAGATCTTTGGTCATTCGGTATCTTATCCTTCAAACCTCCAAACAGTTTATTTAAGCAATTATTGTTTTTTAAACTTATTCTCAAATTGTTGTTATATGTTCTTAATATTTTAATAATCTTGTTACTGAGCAAAGGTATGTGTGTTAGTGATGAATACTTTGTTAGATCGTTGGAATTTGTATTAATGTTGGTGTTATTCAAATTGTTGTTTACTGTTTGATTTTTGTGTTTGACCTCAGTAATTAATTTTTTAATTAAACTTTTAGGGAAATTATTGTTGATTAAATGGTGTTCAATTTCATGTTCGCATTCTGTATGAAAAGTGGTATGACTTAAGTTAATAACTTTTTGCAGTGTTTATTTTTTGATGAGACACATGTTTTGACATGTAGTTAACCAAACGTGATGAGTGATATGTATGCCCGTCAATAAAACACTACTTTATTTTTACTTTTCTTTATTAATTTCATTTACAATTTCATGTTCACTCAAGGAGACTTATTCATACAATCATTACAATTTTATTAATTCTCCTATTAACTCACTTCTACTTACTGTACTTACTTTTCCCATGCATCCATACCTTAATTACAATTCAATTTCACATTCATCCCACTTCTCTCATTCTCTCATTCGTACTTACACAGGCATAAACTACAATACCTTCCCCCTTAATTCACTCTTATTACTTAATTCATTTTACATTGTTTTGTTTTATTTTACTTTCTTATATTTCTTCAATTAATCTTTCCGGTGCTCTTCTTGGTCATTTTGGAACAGGTAAGCCTCTACCTCTGCCCCTGCCTGCCACCATATCCGTGACTCTTTCTGAATTATTCTCCGTCTGCCTGGTTTTAGAATCATTTGCTTGGTTTTCTTTACTTATTGTTTCATGTGCTCTATCTTTTTCGTTTAATCCATGTTCCACTCTTATGATCTCCTCTCCCTGTCCTATTTCTCTACCTATTTTTCTTCTTTCATATATTTTTTTTTCTACCTTCTTTTCTATTATTTTCCTTTCTCTATCTGATCTCTTTATTATCTGATTAATATGTCTTACTATTTCTCTTCCCGAATTTAACTTACAACTATATGTTCTTGGACCTAAAACCTTCACAATTACCGCTTCCATCCACTCTTTTTTGTTTGGATTCCTATAATCCCGAACAAATACTTGTTCATTTTTATTAAACCTTCTGTTTTCTTTTTTACTCCTTTCTGCTTCATAATCTATATACGTATTCTTTTTATTTGGCAATAGCTTTGTAAATCTTGTTTTTAAATTTCTATTAAACATTAATTCATCCGGAGATTTCCCTGTAGAACAATGTTTCGTTATTCGATAATCAAATAAAAATCTATTAATACACGTTTCTATTGTAATATTTTCTATCTCTAATTTATATTTCTTTATTGCATTTTTCAATGTTCTTACAAATTTTCCGCCGCCCCATTTGTTGCTGGATGACCAGGAGGCGTTAATTTTTGTTCAATATTATTCTGATTCAAAAATTCTTTATATTGTTCGGACGTGAATTGACTTCCGTTGTCACTAACAATCGTATCTGGCAACCCAAATCTACAAAAACATTCCCTTAATTTTTCTATTGTTCCACTCGCCGATATTGTTTTCATTATATATACTTCCGGCCATTTTGTAAAAGAATCGATGATTATCAGCAAATAATTATTATCAATTGGTCCTGCAAAATCAATATGTACGCTTTATTCACATTGTCCCAAGGAATCACCTCCGCTTTTTGCGGGTCTGACCTTGTTAAATTACAAATCCTACATTCCTGAATAAATTGTTCTATTTCTCTGTCCATTTTAGGCCACCAAACACCCATCCTCGCTATCGATTTTGTCTTTACTATTCCTAGATGGTTTACATGCAACTCTTGTTTTCCGTTTGGAATAACTACCCTAAATCCCCTTAACAAAACTTCTCCTTCTACATTCAATTCTTCCATAATATCTTTGAAATTTTTATATTCTTCCCTTCCCTTGAGTATATTCATTTTTCCTGTTAACACTGCCTTTATAACATTTTCTAAAATTTTATCTTTTTTAGTTTCCTCTCTAATTGTATCAAAATTTAATTGCATTGTTTTATTTTGTCTTTTATTATAGTCAATATAATTATGATTCTCTACTTCCGGTTCCGTCTGTTTTAATGGTAGTCTTGACAAAAAATCCGCACCATTTTTATTTGAATTGATACCTAATTTCGTAATTGAATCCCGATAAAAACAATATCCATCTTTGCATTCGACTTGCAGCCATTTGTGGAATTCCTTTGCTCGGATTAAAAATTGAAATTAAAGGTTTATGATCCGTAACTAAAATAAATTTTCGGCCAATTAAATATTGATAAAAATTTTTTATTGCAAAAATTATTGCTAACGCTTCTTTTTCTATCATACTGTAATTTTGTTCCGCTTTATTTAACGTACGAGACGCAAACGCTATTGGATTTTCTTGGCCCCTTTGATCTTCATGTGCTAATACTGCTCCAATCCCCACACTGGACGCGGTGCACGTCAATACTATTGGTAATTTATTATCATAATGCACTAATGTTACATTCTTAGCTATCTCTTTTTTTATTGTTTCAAAAGCTTTTTCACAATTTTCTGACCAGCAGCATGGTACGTTTAATTTTAACAAATTATATAATGGATATAAAATATTTGATAATTTATCTATGAATTTTCCATAATAATTTATAGATCCTAACATAGATCTTTCCATTTTAATGATGGCTTCAATATTTTCTTGCGTCTTTTGTAAACCGTGTTCGTTTATTATATATCCTAAATATCGTATTTCTTTTTCAAAAAATTTACATTTATCTTTATTTAATTTTAAATTTGCATCTTTTAATTTTGCAAAAACCCTCCTTAAATTATTCATGTGATCCTCATCATCTTTCCCGGTTACCAAAATATCATCTAGGAAGTTAACCACCCCTGGAATACCCAACAGTAAATTTTCTATCACCTTTTGAAATATTCCACTAGCAGGTTTAATTCCAAATGGAAGTCTATTCATTGTATACACCACTTTGTGTGTACTCCACGCACACAGTAACTTGGATTGGTCATCCAATTCCAATTGATTGTATGCTTTGCTTAAATCTAATTTTGAAAATACTTTTCCATTACGCAACTTTTGAAATAACTCTTCAATCCTTGGTATCGGATGTTTATTTTCAAAAACGGATTTATTTAACGTGATTCTATAATCTCCACAAATTCTAATGTTACCATTCTCTTTTAATATTGGTACTAATGGGGTTCCCCATTCACTTGTTTCTATTGGACTAATTACCCCTTCTTTCTCTAATATTTCTAATTCCTTTTCCACTTCCTCCTTAAAAGCAAACGGTATCGGCCTTGGTTTACAAAATACCGGCTTTGCATTTTCTATTATGTCAATCCTAATTGTCCCGTATTTATATTTACCTAATTTCTTTGAAAACAATTCTTCAAATTCCTTTGTTAAAATATTTAATTTTTCTTGCACCGTTATCTCTACTTTATTAATTGACTCTACTTTTATATTGAATTCACTAATAAAATTTCTTCCTAAAATGGCTGGCCCTCCTTTCTCAATTATCACAAATTTTAAATTTTTTTTTAAATTTTTATAACTTACATTTATTTCTATTATTCCTTTTACCTCAAGCAAATTACCTCCATAACCTTGCAGTTTTATTCTTGTTTGTTCCATTTTAATGTTATAAAAATTTTTTACATAGAAATCTTGAAGAAACACCTGAAGAAAAGAATGGCAAACCATAAATATGACGTCAAGACAAAATCTGGAGACAACCCTAGTGCAGTAGTACAACACTCTATTAACAACTCACATCAATTCAGATTCAATGACGTAAAAATAATAGACAAAGAAATAAATCTACAAAAACGTCTCACTTTAGAAATGTTATACATCAACAATCAGAAACGGAATATAAACACAAGATCGGATATTGTCTCTCTCAGTAACATATACACAAACATTTTACATAAAACAAAGAAACCGATACCAAAATTTGATAAAAATAGGCAAGATTAAGTTGATACAAAATGTATCAATTTAATCACATAAAATCACTAGACATATAAACATAAATTTTATTTTTTACAATTAAATTCTTTCTGTGATAATTTTCTATGTAGTTAAGTTAAAATAATTTTTATTAATTATTTATTTTTAAGGTTTCAATGTAAATGTTAGTGATAGTTCCTTTGTGTTAAAATAATCATTTTAAATTGTAATTTTAGTTTACTGATGAAGCCAACATATTTGGCGAAACGTTTAACATTTGACGAAAAAAATAAATGATTTTTAATGTAAATTTAAAAAAATTGTTTTATTAATAAAGACCGCTAGACCAACAACAATAATAATATTCTGATTAGAGTTTTTGAATTTAATCATTAATTTATTTTTAGATCATCGTTTTATATAATTGCACACACAAACATTATTTATATTTACCAAATAATTTAACATTTTTTTTGTAAGAAAACAACAGAATTATTTAATATAATTAATATTAATATAATTACGAATTTTGATTGAGTAGATTTTTGTTATATATGTATTAAGGTGGGCATATTTTAAATCACAATGGAGTATACAATTTTGCAAAAAAAAATAATAAAAAATAAAGACAAATTTTATTTTATAAAAAAGAATTTATTAACGAAAGAATACAGGAAAAAACATGTATTTTGCTTTTGTTAAGGTCTCTTTTTTTCGTTAAAATATTTAGAAATTTCTTGCAATTACATTTTGAAATTTTCTTTGGTGCAAATAACGGCTGATAAAACTTTTACACTTTACAGCAAAAAAATTCAACGCTACAAAAACCGTTGATAATTATGGTTATGATTGAGGCATTAAGTCAAGAAAAAGTAAACGACAATTAAAAATCTTCAAATTTTCACCATATGTTCCCCTTCATAATTGAATTTTTAATTTTAGGTGTTCCGCCCCATCAAAGTTTCACATTTTCATCTATTGGTTCTCCATATTTATATTATTTTTTCACAATAAATATCAATAAACATTCCACTATAAAAATTAACACACTTTTTTTTGTTTATTTAATTATTTTATTTATCGCTTTCTACTCATAAAAAAATCATCTACCATCTTTCTCTGGCAGGCCTGCGTTTTTTTTGTCATATGCTTGTTTGATTGAATAATGAGCAAACAACGCTGGAGGTAATTCTAAAATGGCTAACATTTTGAAGATCGTATGCACCATCGCAATGTATTTTTATCTTTTACTTTCATTGAAAAAAACAATTTCTTTTCTAAAGGCTCAATCATAATCGAAGGTTTTTGTAGCGTTGCAGTTTTTTTGCCATTTTTTTTCCTGGTCTTTTTCTTGCCATTTTCTTGCTCATTCTTATAAATTTTATTATTTTTTCTAAAAAATTTTTTTAATTAAATTAAAATATAAAAAAATTATTCAATTGTTCCATATTAATATTTTACGAATTAAAATAAATTTTTGAAATATTAAATTCGATTAAATAATAATAAAAAATAAAAATATTAAGTTAAAAACATAACTGAAAAATAGTTAAATTTTTAAATATAAGATCAATTATATTTATTTTAATATATAAACAAAATTTATTGCTCACAAACACGACAAAAAAATTATTATTGAATTTCAAATTTAACCGCTCTTTGAAAAATATTTTAGAAAAAAACAGAATTTTTTTTTTCAATGAAAGTAAAAGAGGAAGCTACATTGAGATGGTGCATACGGTCTTCAAAATATGCGCCATTTTAGAATTACCTCCAGCGTTTTTGGCTCATTATTCAATCAAACAAGCATATGAGCAAAAAACGCAGAGAAAGATGGTAGATGATTTTTGCATGAGTAGAGAGGGACAGGAATAACAAAAAAACTGCAACGCTACAAAAACCGCAGATAATCTTGGTTATGATACCGGCATAATCTTGGTTATGATTGAGACATAAAATATTTTTCAATGAGCGGTTAAATTTGAAATTCAATAATAATTTTTTTGTCTTGTTTGTGAACAATAATTTTTGTTTTTATATTACAATATTAATATTTAAAATTTAAAGAATAAGCAAGAAAATGGCAAGAAAAAGACCAGAAAAAATTAGCAAAAAAAATGCAACGCTACAAAACCCGAAGATAATTTTGGTTATGATTAAAAATAAGAAGAGTAAACTCAATAGGTCTGTTCGTTTGCTTGATACGAGTCACTCCGACAAATTGGATCATTTCACGTGTGTTCGTTTGCTTAAAGGTGCTACCTCACACAAGCTTGTAATAATCTTGATCAGAATCTTAATTTTCGGTATATACTTTTACATGAGAAAGAGAGTGAGAGCCTGTCACGCGATAGCTATATAAACTGCTAGAAAGTCAAGACGATAACTCATTAAATTAATTGGAGAACCAATTAATGCTAGAAAAATTAATGAGATATCGTCTTGATGTTTCAACCGCAAAAAACCGCTCAATAAATAAATCGTTTAATATATTTATTTAGCATAATTAGAAATATTTAAAAATTCATTTAGAACATTTTTAATATTATTTAATTGAAAAATGATCATATTTTGTCATTTTATTTTAAATAATTTCACTTGTTTAAATACGCGCGTTTTATGTGTGTTGCAGTTTACATTTTGTGTAGTTGTTTTTATTTTTTGACATTTTTCGACTAGCTGTCAAAACATAAACAAACATAATTTAATAAAAGTGAAAAATATAATCGACAAAAACTGAATTTCCAAACCAGTGATGATGTGTATTCAGACATATTTTATTATTTTGATTATTATTTTGTTGAATATTTTGATTGTCATGTGTGTTTGTATTGTTTATGTTTATACATCTGACAGTTTTAATGAAATATTTGAAAAATATATTTGTCTCTTTCTATCAAAATTCAAGCAGTTATTTGATTTGCTCGCCACCTACATTCGATTTTTAAAGCTCGTCAAGATTCTAATCAAGATTATTACAAGCTTGTGTGAGGTAGCACCTTTAGGTTAGGTTAGGTCAACTTTACTCTATGTTCGTTTGTTTTGTTTACTTGATCCGATCTACTCGGAGCAATGATTTTCTAACCTTTCATAATAGATGGAGTCAAGTAGGTTACTTGTCAAAATGACAATAAAATATTATAATTTTATTAATATTTTTTTTAAAATAATTTATTATGAAGTTATAAGACAAGTTTAAAAGACAAAAATGATAAAATAAATTACATATATTTTTATAAATAAACTTTATTGAGGTTATAATATTTTGATTAGATCCCAGCAAACGAACAAAAGTTTTGTCAACGTTAACCTAATGTGATCTGTGACGTCAACTGATCTAACTCAACCTAACCTAAACTAACCTAACCTACCCTGAGTATGTGACCTGGGGAGGGATTACGGAACGAAACTAGTGATGGGACAATTAGTTGTCGATCAATTATAATCGATTAATTGTATTATATTAATCGATTATAATAATCAATTATCTGTAACCAATTAATTGTACTGATCGATTAGTTTGTTTCGATTATTTCATTCGATTAGTTTAATTTTTTTTTACATAAAAGAAAAATTAGAACCCCTCAATTTAGATGTTCTACAATTTTGGAAAAAAATATACGGTTTTATCCCAAATTAGCCAAAACTGCCTAAAAATATTTAACATGCCCGGCAACTTCTGTACCGTCAGAAAGGTTTTTTTCCTAAACAGGAGAAATAATGTCTGAGAAAAGAAATCGGGTCAAGCCCGAAAATTTAGAAAAGCTTGTATTGTTGTCTGGTATAGGTTTGGATAAATTAATATAACATAAAGAAATGTTTTGCTTTAATATTCATTTCATTAGTTCCTTTTTATATTTTATTTTTTGTTTAAATTTTGTTATATTTTTATTATAACGTTTTTATTTTATTTTTTATTTATTATTCTTTATTTAAAAGACTGAGTTTTATAACATATTTTAAGTTTCTTTTTATGTTGTTATTTTTAGATTTTAATATACATTGTTTTTTTTATAATTACTTAATGACTGCAATTTTGATTTTGAATAATTTTGGTGATATTTTAATTTTAATATTATTATTGTTTACTTATTAATTTCAAAGAAATGAATTAAAAACATTCTAAATAAGTGTTTAAGTATTTTATTACTATAAATATGGAATTAATCGAATAATTGTCAATTAATCGATTAGTTTCTACCAATTAATTAAACCAATCGATTAGTGGAATCAATTACAATCGATTAGCTAGTAATCGATTGTTTGATAAAAAGTCACATCACTAAACGAAACCGACTATTCTCAAATTCAATTATTGAGTTTGCATGATGTTTAAATGTGCGTATACATGCATTAGTGTGAAAAGTAGGATTTATGATTGTGTTAGTATGAGCAATAATGTAATATTTCGAACGAAACTCAAATTTTTTTTCAACAGGTCGAAACCAGTTGGAAATAAATTTTGAGTTTCGTTCAAAGTATTGCTCATAGTACGTTATTGCATATACTAACACAATCATAAATCCTACTTTTCACAATAATGCATGTATACGTACATTTAAACATCACGCTTGTTTGCTATTTTTACAAGACAATACATTCGAAAAAAAATAAGAAGAGTAAACTCAATAATTGAGTTTGAGAATAGTCGGTTTCGTTCCGTAATCCCTACCCTGATACTAAAAGATTATTAAAAAAAGCCTAACGTATTTCAAAAATCATCGTTGAAAAGATTACTATACAAAATTTTCAAATATAAATTATTTTAAAATTAAGCCCAAAATAAATAATTTTGCAAATCTACATCCAAAATTCAAAAACCTAAAAATCAAAAAATCTGCATATCAGAAAACCTAAAACACAAAAATTTAAAACAATTAGCTAATTCAAACACAAAAATTAAATGAACAAAAACTAAAATATTAAAAAAAGGTTAGTTCGTTGAGACTTTATACGTTATTTCAGCAAAAATAAAACAAAATACGCTCCACGAATTTCTCGATTTGTCGTAACTCGTAACCTGTATATAATTCCTAACCTTGCTGCTGGGTGGTAAAAGTTTTGTTTTAGAATTAGAGCGAGAGCGACAATACAATACGTCAAATGTTTGAATATTAATGTATTAAGATTTGTGTTTATAAATAATTTTTGTGTATTATAATTTAATATAACTGAAAGTGTATTTTTAAAAATGGGTAACAAAAAAAATAGACAATACATATCAAAAAGTATGAAAGGTCGTATTTTACGTTGTAAAAAGTTAGCAAGTATTTCCTTCTATTAGTTACTCATTAATAGTTCAAAAATATTTAAATTTTCAGAACAAAAAATCAAAATTCCGTATTACTTAATACTAATAATGATCTAAAACATCTGAAGGAATCAACTGCGGGATATAAATTTCCATTGGAACCTGAATACTCTAATAACAATGCAGAATTTCAACTAGGAATCCCAAATATTTTTTCAATTCAGTCTGAACTTGAAACTTATATCAAGCAGGAACAGGAAGACAGTATGAATAATTTAATTAATAGAGTGATTGTTTCTCTTGATTTGTATTTTAAAGTTATTTTTTACCAATTTCCCAGCACTGACTAATTTCAACGAAAATCATATAGCCAACAATACTTGCTGTATACTCTGTTTTCACAATGATGAACAATGTGAATTAATTGATTTAAGCGATGATTATTCATATTTCCCAACATTAATTAAAGAATTAACATCAGTGGAAGTAAATACAATTATTTAAATTCATTTGTGTTTTAAAACGCTTATGAATATATTTTTAGATTACTCTTGACAAGAATTATCCAACTAAAATTTGTGATAAATGTTCAATGGATTTGGAATACTTAAGTCAGTTTAAAATTAAATGTATTAGGAATGTTATGATATTACAAAAAAAAATGGCAGTTTTGAATAAAGCGAGAGAAATAAGTGAAATTGTTCCATTGTCTAATTCAATTGAGGAGCAAGTATTGATATTTAAGAACGAAACCACGGAAACTGTTAATGAAATTATTTTGCCTAATAGTGAGATACTAGAAAATAGCAATAAACATAATTTATCTATCAATAGAGAAATGAATAAATCTATTTCCCTTAAATGTGAAAATAAAAAAAATTATAGTTTTTTAAGAGCAAATAAACGTAAGAAAATTTTTAAAAGAAAAAAATCAAATAAAGAAAAATTGCCTTGCCACATTTGTGGACAAATTTATAATAGCTCTTATATGAAGGACCATCTCAACATTCATAATAGTAAGTATTGAAGATTTTTGTCCAAATTAGAATTTAAGAGTATATTTATTTTTTTAAGAACTTATTTATTTTTTAAGATATCCGTCCTTATAAGTGTGAGTATGAAGATTGTAAGAAACAATTTGCATCGCCGAGTGGCCTTGCAAAACATAAACGTTTTCACTCACCAATTAAAAGATATAAATGTAATGAATGTGACAAAGCGTTTCATACAAATTCAGGACTTAAGACTCACGTATCTTATCATGGAGATCCAAAACTACCTTGTAAAATTTGTGGAAAGATGTTACGTAATACGTAAGATATAATTTTATCAATTTTAAATATAATTTATAATTATAAATTATATGACTTCCAGAAAGGCAATAAAACAACATATGATGACTCATACAAACGAACGAAACTATCCTTGTGAAGAATGTGAAAAATCATTTATGAATATGTATACTTTAAGAGTTCATAGACGAGTGCATACAAAAGAGAAACCGTTTCTGTGCTCAAAATGTGGTGAATCATTTGCCTATAAATGCCTATTGAAAGCACATACCGAACGTTATCATCCAGCTAATTTAGAATGATAAACTTAGTTGAAATTAATAAAGAAAATTATTTAAACTAATCCCAAATATTCCAATTTTTAATTGAAGTATAATTAAAATATTTATAATTTATTTTTTGATATATTTCTTGTAAGAATAAATGGCAGAATTTATAATCAGTGTAAAGGAAAGGCATCACATTTTGGAAAAAGTTATTTGACTAAGAAGCTTAAGTATTTTTAAGGTTCTTATTATACGATTTTATTGCCAAAAGATCTATTCTTAAATATTTGACTAAATTTTAAAACATAAATTAAAATATTAATCAAAACTGTTTTATTATATTATTATAAAAGCATATTTTCTAGGACGTCCAGCGTCCTTGATTATGTCCTAATTAAAAACCTTTTCTGATTATTACAACAATATTAAATTTTGGCTTTGATGATTTTGAGTAAGGTGAAATAAACTCGTGGTTATGTCTACTTATTGAATACTTATTCGGGTCATAGATTTGGTAATTTTTTTGTAGTCCAATTGTCTGGTCAGGAGAAAACTGGTCTTAGACCAAATATACAAGCAAAATTTATTTTTGAGATGGCAATCACTTGTAAATTACATTTGATTTAACGTACAAGTTAGAAAAAATAGAAATTATATTGATACATGGGGAAAATAATAGATTTCTAAGTTAATTCGGGGAATACCCGTGTAATACAAGTGAGACTGCAAAAAAAAGTTTATAAAATCGCGGTCATTCGTAAATAAAATAAGATTTTTTTTACTATTTTTATATTTATATAATACGAGAAATTTTGGCAGATTTAGTTTACCAAACGAAAAAATTTTGCTTCAAACTCGACATATACTGACTTATAAATATGAAAATATTTAACAAAAAGAATATTTTTGGGGGATTCATATTTTTATTAAATAAAAATCTAATGAGCTCTAGTTACATTATTTAAAAAAAAAATACTACATACATATACACTAAGCCGTATCACAGATGATTGGCATTCATTGGTAATAATAATGTTAATAATCTGAAAGCAATAGTGACGTCAATAAAATTGAGTTTTTTTGGGAAGAAGACAAATGTAAAGATATAATAATGCTATGAAATACTTCAATTTGTCTGATTAGATTAGAATTTTGAAATTAAATCATCCATTTATTTTTAGATCATCGTTGTATAAAATTTGAATACTCACAATATTTTGCTATTATCAAAAATTTTTGTTTACATTTATTTTTTGCAAAAACAACAAAATTAAAAATTTTAAAAATAAACATTACGAAGTAATTGTTCGTGAGTAGATTTTTTTTATATAAATCTTATGCACGTTCTTAATGAAAATCAGAGTTTCTTCAAGCGTCTCACTATATAGACTTAAACATTTGAATCTTTTGTCTTGTTTTTAAAAAGTGAATTTTGATATAAAATTATGAATTTAGTGGTAAGAGTGAACAGTTTTAAATTATTTACTTTAAAATAACATAAGAAACTCAAACAATTAATAAAAATTTATATATCACTTTTTGTAATCGTTGAGAAAAAGGATATTCAAGTTATTTTAATTTTTTTAAACTTTAATGTTTCATTTTAAAGCAACGGGAGCGAAGGTGGTTTGGAAAATATAAATGTAAAAAGTGTTCTCGTTCATGGATGTCAGCATATTCATGGGCAAATATGGGACAAGAATGTCAAAAATGTAAAACAAATGTTCTACCATTTATGCAGGTTCGAAGAAAATATTATTATCATTAAATTATTAAGAATTTAAAGTTTTTTTTTACTTTATTAGAAACCATTAAACCAAGGATTTGATAAAGGAGATGACAAGAAACCACATCTATCTGAGTTATGTGAAAAATGTCAATTTTTGGGTTATAACTGTAATAGAATATATTCGAAATCATAAAAATCGATGTTCATTATATTTTTATTTCTTAATTAGTTTTTAATTTTTTCTATTTATAAAATTATATTTTTTTTTTCATCAACAAAAAACAAATAAATTTAAAATTTGCGTAAGTTGTTAAATCAAACAAAATTTAGGAGCAAATAAAAAATTATAAAAAAATCGTATTTTGTTTTCACTTAATTTTTTATCAAAGATGGTACCATTTTCTTTAAATGTGAGAATTCATCAAAGAGTATATGCAAATCAAGATTCATCTTTGACATTGGAAATAATTTTACAACATTTAAGAGTTTTTCAAAATTTGGTGTTTCTTCTAACTTAAAAAACCTCAGACTCTCAAATTTATTTTCATTAATGGAGTATCTATCTTCAAAGTATTCTATAATTTTTTCCAAGAATGCGGTAGCTTTTTTAATAAATAGATCTTTTTCTGTTAAATTATCACATGAATTCAGCTTTGACTTAGCAATTGTGCTAAAAAACTTTTGGTCTAGCCGAGAATTTAGAGCAATATGAAGATTTTTCATCAAATCAAACATTTCTGTTCCAACAGGACCTTCCTGTTCAAATTTTTAAATTATATTTTGTAAAAGCGATCCAATATTAGAAATAAAACCCAAATAAGCCTCGGCGAAATCGTTATTTAAAAAATCTAACAATATAGCCTGTGCAGAAGTATTCGAATTAAAATAAGACCTGATTGGTTCAAAATTTTTGTAAAGTCGGATCTATATCTATTTATAGCCGGAATAAATGAAACCATCTAGTGGCAACATGACGTAACATTTCCGAATATTCAACATCACTAAACTCATAAAATTCCATTAACTAATTTTTTCTTTTGGTATGAGAACTGAATTCGTTATATACTTTTATAATTATATATTCTAAATCAAACTTTAAAATTTTAAAAGCATTTTAAATGAATTAGAAATCATATGGCAAATACATCCCATATCTATTATATCTGGGCTTACTTTTTTCAGTTCTGTAAATACACTTTGATGTCTTCCAAAATTTACGTTTGCAGTATCTGCACAATAACTATATATTAGTATATTTTATCTAAGCCAGCTTTTTCAAGCTTCGAAATTAAACAACTAGCAATATGTTGATATGTTTCACTCGAACTTTCAAAAACATTTAAAATTTTTGTTTGGACTCCCTCATGTTTCAAAAAATACCTCAATACCAGCGGAAACATTTTGATGCATCTGTTGCAACACTAAATGGAAGACTATTGTTTATAATATCCGAAATAATTATTTGTTGGCATTGTTTCGCTAAAACATTTGTTACGATTTTTGAAGATTTTGTTCGGCCACAAGAAAAATCAGAAGCAATTTTTGAATCAGGAAATATGGCATGAAATAAGGTGCTACTACAATTAGCAGAGTTATAACTATGGGCGTGCTGAATTGTGTGATAAGCAAAAGTGGCTTCCGCTGCTGCAGTTTTTCTAAAAGCAGAAAAAGACTCGATAGGGGTCGAAAAAAATGTTCTTATATTTTTAGAGCTTGTTGCAGTTTTCATATTTCTTTTGTTTTTATCTGTTTTCGTGTGCCGTTTTACATCTGAAATTCCACTTATGCAAATATTTATTTCACAAACACAATAAATACACTCCCCGTGACAAGCCAGACAAATGGTTTTTTCCATTCATGATTGAATTTATTTTTTCCTCTACTTTTTCTTTTTCTTGATAAATCTTGACTCTTGTCTTGGCTTTTCTCATCTTCTGTATCATACTCACCTTCTTCATTATTCAATTTTCATAAATATATTCCTAGCCATAAAAAGAAACAACAGAATTTAGTTATTACCGTATCAAGCCAAAAAAATCGACCAATTTTTAATTATGTAGATATAAAAAAAACCGACAAAAACATTAATTATAGACCAAATCGGAAATCAAATCTTCTAAAACCATGCAAATATTAAATATTTTAAACACAAAACATTAATTTTAGCTCGTTTGATCACAGTCCGCATGACCATAGCAAGAACAGCAGGAGAATATAAAAAGACTATAGGAAGAACAATTTTTGAACCTTGGGGGTCTGTTCGTTAATGTCACCTAAAAAGTAAGGTGATTTTACGTCAAGTGAAAAAAGTTACTGAAAAATGGCCGCCCTAGGTGACTTTTGGTGAACTAGAAAACGAACGATTTTGGTAACAATTTTGGTGATCAAACGTCAAAAATCACACAAAAAATAAAATAAAATCAAGAACTCACAGAAAAATATAATTTTAATGATCAATTTAGAAAGAAAAAATTCATTTATTTCAGAAAATCTTTAATTAAAATATATTTTATTCTTTTCATTATCTAAATGAATCTCATTTTTATAATTTTAAATGTATTGATTTTTATTACTTTCAATAAAACTGTAATTATTCATTTAAAAAATTTTGTATTGCTTTTAAAAATCATAATTTATTATTTTTTGACAGTTCTTTGTTGACACTACAAAATCGCCAAGAATCACCTAACTAAAAAGTACGGTGATATTCGGTGAAAAAAAATATAATTTGGCGACTTAAACGAACGATCAAAGTGATGGTGACTTTTTCACCATTTTGCATTTTCGAACGCATTTTGGCGATTTTACGGTGAAAAAGTTACCAAAAAGTCACCTAGGTGACATTAACGAACAGACCCCAGGTCAGCGTTGCCAGTAAGAAAAAATTAAATGTACAAGATTGAAAGATAAAAATGTACACAAAATCAGAAATTGTACGCAATTAAATTTTTTTTGTTTAAATTAATTTTTTAGGTATTAAATATAAAAAATAAACCAATAATAATAATTTAAACAGAATACAATATAATAAAATTTAAAAAAAAAAATTAAATAAAAATATTGCAAAATTCAATTAAGAAGAAAAATGTAACGATTTTCCCTGACTTGAGTCGAATTAAAATATATAAATAACAAAACATACATTTATAGGAAAACATGTTTAGTTCGTCAATATTAAAATATTTACCTTTTCATAATAGTAAATATTAATATGAATATCAAACACAATAACTAATTTCAGATAAAATTAATAATTAGCTATTCACATCTGTCGAAATTGTAAATATCGTTAAAGATTAAAATAACGGATAGACTCGACTAACATCCATACAGATGTAGTATGAAGTTAGCCGGTATTCTGATAATAAACTTGTAAATTATTTTAATTTAAAAATTTGGCTTTCTTTTTCAAGTTTATTGAAAAAAAATAATTTTAAAATGTACATTAAATTGGAAATTGTACAAGCGTACATTATTTATTAAAAAGTACAAATTTTGTACATTTGTACCTATCCTGGCAACGCTGCCTCAGGTGCATTTTTGATGAAATATATCGTTTATGAGCAATACTTTGAACGAAACTCAAAATTCATTTCCAACTGGTTTCGACCTGTTGAAAAAAAATTTGAGTTTCGTTCGAAGTATTACATTATTGCTCATACTAACACAATCATAAATCCAATTTTTTACACTAATGCATGTATACGTACATTTAAACTCATGCAATACATTCGAAAAAAAAAATAAGATGGGGAAACTCAATAATTGAGTTTGAGAATAGTCGGTTTCGTTCCGTAATCCCACCCCAGTTGGAAATAAATTTTGAGTTTCGTTCAAAGTATTGCTCATAGTAAGTTATTGCATATACTAACCAATCATAAATCCTACTTTTCACAAAAATGCTTGTATACGTACATTTAAACATCATGCTTGTTTGCTATTTTTACAAGACAATACATTCGAAAATAAATACAATATAAATAATATAAATTATTTTAAAATTAAACCCAAAATAAATAATTTTGCAAATCTACATCCAAAATTCAAAAACCTAAAAATCAAAAAATCTGCATATCAGAAAACCTAAAACACAAAAATTTAAAACAATTATCTAATTCAAACACAAAAATTAAATGAAAAAAAATTAAAATATTAAAAAAAAAGGATAGTTCGTTGAGACTTTATACGTTATTTCAGCAAAAATACAACAAAATACGCTCCACGAATTTCTCGATTTGTCGTAACTCGTAACCAGTATATAATTCCTAACCTTGCTGCTGGGTGGTAAAAGTTTTGTTTTAGTATTAGAGCGAGAGCGACAATACAATACGTCAAATGTTTGAATATTAATGTATTAAGATTTGTGTTTATAAATTAATTTTTGTGTATTATAATTTAATATAACTGAAAGTGTATTTTTAAAAATGGGTAACAAAAAAAATAGACAATACATATCAAAAAGTAGGAAAAGTTGTATAGCAAATTTACGTTGTAAAAAGTTAGCAAGTATTTTCTTCTATTAGTTACTCATTAATAGTTCAAAAATATTTAAATTTTCAGAACAAAAAATCAAAATTCCGTATTACTTAATACTAATAATGATCTAAAACATCTGAAGGAATCAACTGCGGGATATAAATTTCCATTGGAACCTGAATACTCTAATAACAATGCAGAATTTCAACTAGGAATACCAAATATTTTTTCAATTCAGTCTGAACTTGAAACTTATATCAAGCAGGAACAGGAAGACAGTATGAATAATTTAATTAATAGAGTGATTGTTTCTCTTGATTTGTATTTTAAAGTTATTTTTTACCAATTTCCCAGCACTGACTAATTTCAACGAAAATCATATAGCCAACAATACTTGCTGTATACTCTGTTTTCACAATGATGAACAATGTGAATTAATTGATTTAAGCGATGATTATTCATATTTCCCAACATTAATTAAAGAATTAACATCAGTGGAAGTAAATACAATTATTTAAATTCATTTGTGTTTTAAAACGCTTATGAATATATTTTTAGATTACTCTTGACAAGAATTATCCAACTAAAATTTGTGATAAATGTTCTATGGATTTGGAATACTTAAGTCAGTTTAAAATTAAATGTATTAGGAATGTTATGATATTACAAAAAAAAATGGCAGTTTTGAATAAAGCGAGAGAAATAAGTGAAATTGTTCCATTGTCTAATTCAATTGAGGAGCAAGTATTGATATTTAAGAACGAAACCACGGAAACTGTTAATGAAATTATTTTGCCTAATAGTGAGATACTAGAAAATAGAAATAAACATAATTTATCTATCAATAGAGAAATGAATAAATCTATTTCCCTTAAATGTGAAAAAAAAAAAAATTATAGTTTTTTAAGAATAAATAAACGTAAGAAAATGTTTAAAAGAAAAAAATCAAATAAAGAAAAATTGCCTTGCCACATTTGTGGACAAATTTATAATTGCTCTTATATGAAGGACCATCTCAACATTCATAATAGTAAGTATTGAAGATTTTTGTCCAAATTGGAATTTAAGAGTATATTTATTTTTTTAAGAACTTATTTATTTTTTTAAGATATCCGTCCTTATAAGTGTGAGTATGGAGATTGTAAGAAAAAATTTTCATCATCGAGTAGCCTTACAAAACACAAACGTTTTCATTCACCAATTAAAGGATACAAATGTAATGAATGTGATAAAACGTTTCATACAAATTCAGGACTTAAGACTCACGTATCTTATCATGGAGATCCGAAACTACCTTGTAAAATTTGTGGAAAGATGTTACGTAATACGTAAGATATAATTTTATCAATTTTAAATATAATTTATAATTATAAATTATATGACTTCCAGAATATCAATAAAAAGACATATGATGACTCATACAAACGAACGAAAATATCCTTGTGAAGAATGTGAAAAATCATTTATGAATATGTATACTTTAAGAGTTCATAGACGAGTGCATACAAAAGAAAAACCGTTTCTGTGCTCAAAATGTGGTGAATCATTTGCTTATAAATGCCTATTGAAAGCACATACCGAACGTTATCATCCAGCTAATTTAGAATGATAAACTTAGTTGAAATTAATAAAGAAAATTATTTAAACTAATCCCAAATATTCCAATTTTTAATTGAAGTAAAATTAAAATATTTATAATTTATTTTTTTATATATTTCTTGTAAGAATAAATGGCAGAATTTATATTCAGTGTAAATGAAAGGCATCATATTTTGGAGGTGAAATAAACTCGTGGTTATGTCTACTTATTGAATACTTATTCTGGTCATAGATTTGGTAATTTTTTTGTAGTCCAATTGTCTGGTCAGGAGAAAACTGGTCTTAGACCAAATATACAAGCAAAATTTATTTTTGGGGGATGGCAATCACTTGTAAATTACATTTGATTTAACGTACAAGTTAGAAAAAATAGAAATTATATTGATACATGAGGAAAATAATAGATTTCTAACTTAATTCGGGGAATACCCGTGTAATACAAGTGAGACTGCAATAAAAAGTTTATAAAATCGCAGTAATTCGTAAATAAAATAAGATTTTTTTTACTATTTTTATATTTATATAATACAAGAAATTTTGGCAGATTTAGTTTACCAAACGAAAAAATTTTGCTTCAAACTCGACATATACTGACTCATAAATATGAAAATATTTGACAAAAATAATATTTTTGGGGGATTCATATTTTTATTAAATAAAAATCTAATGAGCTCTAGTTACATTATTTAAAAGCAATGATTAGATAATTGATTTTTACTGAATATTATTAACTACTATGTTTACTATTACTAACTATGTTTCTACGTACATATTTATTTTAATTTATATATTTTTATTATCTCGTCACGTGAGTTCAACTAAATAAAGTTTACAATTAACTAAGAAAATTATATTGCCACAATTATTCTAGAGGAACAATATTATTATTTGTAAAAAAAAAAGCTGATTTAAAAAAAAAAATACTACATACATATACACTAAGCCGTATCACGGATGATTGGCATTCTTTGGTAATAATAATGTTAATAATCTGAAAGCAATAGTGACGTCAATAAAAATTGATTTTTTTTGGGAAGAAGACAAATGTAAAGATATAATAATGCTATGAAATACTTCAATTTGTCTGATTAGATTAGAATTTTGAAATTAAATCATCCATTTATTTTTAGATCATCGTTGTATAAAATTTGAATACTGACAATATTTTGCTATTATCAAAAAATTTTGTTTACATTTATTTTTTGCAAAAACAACAAAATTAAAAATTTTAAAAATAAACATTACGAAGTAATTGTTCGTGAGTAGATTTTTTTTTATATAAATCTTATGCACGTTCTTAATGAAAATCAGAGTTTCTTCAATTAATAGAATTAATATTATTTTCCGGAAAGCAACTTCGTGGCTCTTCATCATTCGCAACATCAAATGATAACATAATAAGAGTACGTTGGATGGACAACAAAGAGGTACATATGCTATTATTTCAATGAACAATGAATTGTATTTTTAAGAAAGTGTTTTACGTTCTTTTTTTTTTGACTATGAATTTAACTTAAAAATAAGACCTAAAATTAAAAAGGTTGATATTTCTAATATTAAATAAACTGTGCCTTAATATATTAATTTTTAATTATAGAAAAATAAAAAATTTACTATGTAATTTTTTTTTTATCCCGTGAAACAAGTTGGACTCATCTGAGGACGGGTCTCCAAAGCTCAAAATAAGCTCCAAATAATTTTTTTGTTTGCAGATTTGGCATTAGGGAGTAATTTTAAGCTAAAAAACTAAATCAAATATTTTTTTTCAATACTCTGTCATAATTCGTGCATGAAGAGGTTAAAACAATTTAAATTTGTTATATTTAATTACAATCACTATTTACACAAATTAATTTTTAAACTCTAATACAAGAAACTCATAATTTAATTTTCAGTAAATATACTCTATTCTTGGTAGATTTTTATTATAATAATTGTTTATTAACGCCATGTAAATAGTATTCATAAATTGAAGAATTAAGAAGAATAAATTATTTATCGAAATTCATGGCAAACTCGACCCAGTTTTTTACATTTTTGGCATAAATCAGAACGATGTGGTTTTTTGTCATCACCTTGATCTAATCCATCTGGTTTCTCTAATGGTCTCTATAATTACGGAAAAGTTAAAATGCAATTAATTATTTTAAAATTCGTTAATATTACCTGCATATATGGCATAACATTTATTTTACATGATTGACACTCTTGCCCCATATTTGCCCATGAATATGCTGACATCCAAGAACGGGAACAATGAGAACATTGAAATTTACCAAAACATCTTCGCTTCCCTTGGTAATTTGTTTGCTATTTTAAGAAATTCATTAATTAATATTAATTTTTATATTCATACGAAAATCAATCGAGACATGATATAACCGATTATGTTATGGAAAATTTATTAGAAATTTCATAATAAAGAAAAACCTGAACTAATAATATTTTGGTATAACGAACTTTATTTTAGAATATATTTACAATAACAAAACGTGACTATAGAAAAACTAATTTAAGAATAACAATTTAAGAATAACAGAAAATGTTTAATAAATTAATGAAGATCCCATTGCTTTCAATTTTTTGATGAGCTCAAAAAGTTTATATATTTATAAAATAAAAAAAAAATTTCTTAAATTCAAAATTAATTTATAATAAAACTAATAACAAACATTGGACATTACTTGTATATTTATTTATTTAGAATATCATACAATAACAGAAAATTATCCACAATAATGTACGCAAATTTTGAAATATATAACTATTGAATTGATTCTACACATTTAGGTATCACATTTGAGTATATGAGACTATTTTTAGTGTTATATTATATTATAAGTCGTGGTTCAAGGCTCATATTATAAACTGTAATGACCGTCGTAGAAATTAATAAGCTATAAGTTATAATTTATAATTTTTGTTTTATTACTTAATGCTTTAAATAATGATGATTTTACTAATTTCTCCGACCAGAATCAGTAAAAACAATAATCATGCAAACTACAAATGTGGTAATTCTTTGTTTACTATGCGATTATTCATTATCAAATTATTTCTATATATATTATACAATTTTATCACAGATTTATACAACTTAAATAATGACTAAAAACAGTGTAGTATCTAGAACATTCTTATCTCTTGAAGAATAATTGCGTTTATCCTTTTGGTAATTTAAGATTAAAACATTTATTAAAAAAAAACATAAAAATTCGGAAAAATTAATCTAACTGAAACTATTATCATGCCAAATTTTTTTTACCCCTAAAATTGAAACCAATGCATTTTTAATGTTTTATTTTAAGTTATTGTTAAAAAAAAATTTTTTTAAAACAGTTAAATATATTAAATATATTTATATCTATCAAAATAATCAATTTTGTTTTAAATGGGATTTTTTGAACTATAAATTCATATCATAATTATGATATACCAATTAATTTTTGATTAATAACTAATTTTTATTTAAAAACTCACATTCATTTTCTTTATACTATCGAAGACAAATTTATGTAGTTAATAATACACAAGTAAAATAATTAAAACTGGTAGAATCAAAAATGCCACAACAATAAGAATAATTTATATTGTTCTTTTACTTTTGAAATTCAATAATTGAATGAAGAAGATTTTATAATTGTATTTTGTATAATTTGTTATTGCAGCAGAAATATGAATCAATTATTAAACATTTATGTTGATGAAACAAAATAATAATATTTAGATAAAATTTTCTTTGTATATGTGCTCTACTAAGGCGAACAAATAATTTTGTGATGACGATGACTATTGATGATAGTTTATTTAATTCCGATTTAGATAAATCTCTTTCTAAGTCTTTTTAATTTGATACATACATATTTATTATTCTGTTATCATAAAATGAAATTTTAGAGAACGTCGACGATATTGAATATAAATTTTTTTGAAAAAGTTTTTACTAAAATCTTTAAGAAGGCATAACATTGTTACTTACTATTTTAAAGATTATATTTGTTTCTTTTTCTTATCATCAATAATACGGAAAATTTAAATTTTATTTATACAAATAAAAAACAATAATTTATCTTCACCAAATATTATATGTTTTTTTTGTTTATCTTTTGTTTTAAAATAAGAAGCAATTAAAAAAAAAATACTTTTTTGCAATATCTATTTAAAACAATAAGAAAAAAGATAATAACAAAATAAATAAATTTAGTTACCTACCTTTTGTTTAAGTTATTTAGTCAAAATCAATTTTTCAAATAATATAACTAGAGCTTATCAGATTTGTACTTAATTAAAGTATGAATCCACTTAAAAAAATTTTTTTTTTGTTTCTGATAAGATAATTACTTCAAAGTCAAATATTTTCATATTTGTGATTGCCAGTCGTTTTGGTATATGTCAAGTTTGAAAAATTTCTTTATTGAGTAGATTTATAATATTGTTATTATTATATATATACATAAAATATACACATGTAAGTAGAGCCCGGATATATAGGCATTAAAAACCGACGAAATAGGCAGGCAAAATGGCGCTTAAAAATAGAGAAATAGGCAAGGAAAATAGGCAGTAAACATTTATAAAAGCTATATAAAAATGAAAAAATTTAGATTAAGAATTTGTACAAAGTAGAAAAGCCAACAGTAAGAAATAAAAAGAAAGGCGCACTAATAATTAAAAATGCAAAAAATTTAAATATGAATTATTTATTTAGAAAAGATATTTAAATTACAGTGAGAAACTGTATAATATTTCTAATTGTCGGTCGTGAAACTTCTTCGTTTATCCGAAAGTATGTTTTTATACAAAAAAAAACTTCGCTCAACATCGCAGGAAGCGCACAAATTTCAGCAGAAGAAAATTCAGGAATCGCCGTATTTTTCCCATGAATTATTTCAGTTATTTTTTCAAGGTAATTTAAACCTGAATTTTTATCAAACACGAATTTAAATTTTTTATAAATATTGGTTCCCTTTTTCTCCATGAACCATTTCAAATTTTTCTTTCACCACGTGAATTGTTTTAATTGATTCAACTAATGGGACATTTTTTGTTTCTAATTTTTCTATAGTAGAACTAAGGATGGAATAGTTACTAGTGATAAAAATTAAATCAGTTTTTAAACTATTGTTTGTAATTAGTTCTTTACATTTCCCAATAGACACGGCGTCATCCAATAAATTGTTAAATATTGTTTCAAGAATTTCAATGTGGTTACAGCAATAAAATACTGTATTAAGATACAAATTATATTTTAAAGATATTATGTTTGCCTTATTCCAGATTTCCGTGAAACTTTGTCAATGAGATATAGTCTTAATATAAAAATACGCAAAAAAAAGTCAATTATAATGAAATAGGCAAGAAATGACGTTTATCTGAAAATAGGCAAAAAAAGGCGAAATAAAAATGATGCCATTTCCTTTAAAACTTGGTGAAACGGAATTATCAACTAAAAATAATGATGATTAGAAGCAGGGAAAAAAGGCAAGAGCCTAAAGATCCGGGATCTACATATAAGTATATACATATATACATATATTCGATTATATAATTTTTATTATAGTTTTATATTTTCGTTTGTTAAACTAAATTGTGATAATTTATGTTGTAATATAGACGAGGGATCGCCATTTATATATTTTAAATTCTTTTTGTTACAAATAAATTAAACATTGTTTTAGGAGGAAAATAAAATATAATTTTTTTTTGTACCATTTGATTCGGAAAAAATTAATGTTTTAAAATAAATATTAAAATATTTCAGAATAAATCTTTTGTCAATAAATTCGTATATTAAGAACTTTAAAAATGCTTAAGCTTATTAATCTAATAACTTTTCACCAAAATATGATGCATATAAATACATATATGTATATGTAAATACATGATACATAGTGTTTGATTTAATCTACACAGAATACAAATTCAGCCATTCGTAAGAATTTACAAGAAATATTCCAAAATAAATTATAAATATATTTTTACTATATTTCAATTAAAAATTGGAATATTTGGGACCAGTTTAAACAATTGTTTTTATTAATGTCCAATAAGTTTATTATTCTAAATTAGCAGGATAATAACTGTAGTGTTGGTCAAAACTGGTATTTTTGTTTTTACGACGCATGTTGAAAAAAACTGATAATTGGGGATGTCCCGAGTTAATTATAGGAATCAATTACTGTAATGTTGTAAAATATGAGAAAAAAAGTAGTAAATAAAATTTTTACGAATTTTATAAACGGCAAAAAAAATGTTTGACCGAATATTTTTGTTACTATGAATTGTGAAGTCCCTTTAAAGATTGAATTATTTAAGAATTATAATAACTGTATTATTTGTTTTTTTTTCTTAAGCTTTGTATATATACCATGAAATAAAATTTTTATAAAAAATTACTAATTTTTTAAATATTTTATATATTTTTTTCATATATAAAGCAAAAATTTATCTTCTCCGAATATTTATGTTACTCACTGAAAGTTTGGGAAAAGGTAGTCCAGTATATAGAGGAATTTATAAAATTGTGAATAAGTCTCCTAGAGTGAGCATAAAATTATAAACTAAAATTAAGAAAGAAAAGTAAATAAGTGTTTAATTGATGGTCATACATATCAATAACGTTCGGTATGTGCTTTCAATAATTGCTTTGCAAATGTTTCACCACACTTTGAGTAACGGTTTTATACATATTCATAAATGATTTTTCACATTCTTCACAAGGATATTTTCGTTCGTTTGTATGAGTCATCATATGTCTTTTTATTGATATTCTGGAAGTCATATAATTTATAATTATAAATTATAATTAAAATTGATAAAATTATATCTTACGTATTACCTAAAGTTTTTCCACAAATTTTATAAGGTAGTTTTGGATCTCCATGATAAGATACGTGAGTCTTAGGTCCTGAATTTGTATGAAACGTTTTGTCACATTCATTACATTTATATCTTTTAATTGGTGAGTGAAAATATTTGTGTTTTCTAAGGCTACATGGTGATGTAAATTTTTTCTTACAATAATCTTCATACTCACACTTATAAGGACGGATATCTTAAAAAAATAAGTAAGTTCTTAAAAAATAAATATATCTACTCTTAAATTCTAATTTGGCAAAAATCTTCAATACTTACTATTATGAATGTTAAGATGGCACTTCATATATGAGCTATTATAAATTGTCCACAAATGTGGCAAAGCAATTTTTGTTTATTCGATTTTTTTCTTTTAAAAATTTTCTTACGTTTATTTGCTCTTAAAAGACTATATAATTTTTTTTATTCGCATTTAAGAGAAATAGGATTATTCATTTCTTTATTGATAAATAAATTATTTTTATTACTATTTTCTTGTATCTCAGTATTAGGCAAAATAATTTCATTAACAGTTTCCGTGTTTCATCAATATTTGCTACTCAATTGAATTCAACAATGGAACAATTTCACTTATTTCATTTTAAACTGACTTAAGTATACCAAACATTTATCACAAAATTTAGTTGGATAATTCTTGTCAATTTAAGTATTAAAATAGTAATATTTAATAGATTTTAATTACATATTATGAAAAATTTACTGTTTGTTTAAATATGTATTACTATTTATCCTGTAGTTTCCTGAAATATTATTTAAAGTAATTAGTTGCGTGCATAATTATAAAATATTCTGTATAGATGTCACTGTAACTCTAAAATTCTATGAAATACCCACGAATTTTAAAAAGAAAGGATACTCAAAATAATAATAATTACTTTTTTTTAATTATTAAAAAAGTATCTAAGTTTTATTTAAATTCATTTTAAATATAAAAATTAAAAAGTATGAATTTTAAAAGAATTTTGCTTTGGAACTTATAGTATTTTGATACGTAAATCAACAATCAAACATTTAAATAATAAAAAAATATTAATTAATTTTAGTGAGCCTGAGTAAATAATTAAAAATTATAAAATCATTAATATATTGTTTATATATATGATACAAATATTTCCAAATATGTTTGACAGCTTTTCTATTTTCGTTCAAGTTCGCACATGGCACGTCATCCAGCTCTTTTTTTAATTTCAAACCAATCAAAAATATGTATTTTATGTTTTTCACTAATCAAAAATATATGACCTCACCCAGCTTGGAAAGAAGAGAGGGAAACATGTGAAAAAGCTTAGCTTATAATATTTCTATCATGGTTTATATATAAAAAAAAAATTATCGAGCCAGTCAATTAAAGTGGCTGTTGTAATCGGAGCTGACTTATTAGATAAAAAATACAATCTTTTGCGAATAGAGAAATATTGAAGAAGTTTAAATAATATCCAGTGAATACCAAATTATAAAACAATTAAAATATTGTTTATAAAAAATAGTTTTATTTGGAAATTTTTTGATGAAATGTTCAACTGCGGTCGCTTTAAGAATCGGAACTGTCTTATTACATAAAAAATACAATTTTGTGCATAAAAAAATTTATTTATAAAGTTTGAACAATATTCAGTTAACAATTAAAAATTATAAAATGAATTAACTATATATTGTTAAATTAGAACATAATAAATAGTTTTATTTGGTGCAAAATTCAATGTACGTTAGTTTCCATAATGGAATGTGCGTCGGTTTGAAAAATCGATTTTTTTATCGATTTGTACAGCTGATTCGAGTCGATTAAGAATTGACTATTAATAATCGATTTAGAATTAGAATCACAAAATTGAACACACAAGGAACTAAAGAAAGTATGTTATAATTATTTCAATGTATATAATCTTTCTTATAAAAATAAAGCACTAAAAGGAACTAAAGAATGGATTTTATAATTATTTGTAATGGTTTCAATTCTTATTAAATTGAATCGATTCATCTAATACATCGATTATTATAAGAATCAATTACAATCGATTCTGTTTTGGAGCAATACATCGATTCTCAATTCAATCGATAAGATTCGCACATTCCTATACCATTTTCGGAGCTGACATTAAAAGTTAATAAATATTATAATATTATTGTTTTAATTGTAATTAAAGTCATTGTATGAAAGTTTGTTAGTTTTTAAGAAATATTTTGATAAATATAATTAAAAAGATATTAATTTATTTTAAATAAACTGTCTTTTTAAAAAATTCAATTTTTATTTGTAGAAGAAATTTTTCTGGATGCTGTTCTTTGCTGGGTCTTCAATTTTTTAAATTATTCGTCATTCTTTGAGATCGAATACTGAACTACTCGAAAACATATTCTCCCCACTTTGTCACATTTTCCCCTACCAGGCAAATTCGAAGCTACCTTCAGCTCGTTAAGTATGAGTGTAACTCATGATACAATTATTTTTTCTTGTATCATAAGTGTAAAAACCACTCATCTGTCAATAGACAGATTCAAAATTAAGAAGAAGAAAAAGAATTATAAATTATTTTTGTATAAATTAATTTCCTATATTAACTATTTTTGTATTTTTGACAATGTCTACCAAAAAAAAACATGAAATAAGCAAATTAACAACTAAGAAAATTCGTATAGCCAGTTGTAGTTCTAAAAAGTTAGCAAGTATTTCCTTTTCTTCTATTACATACTAATTAATAGAGCAAAAATATTTAAATTTTCAGTACGAAAAAAAAAATTGCCTTCTTAACACCAATGACGATCTAAAACATCTGGAGGAAACTTTTGCGGGATGCAAATCTCCTTTAAAGCATGAAATCTCCCATCCCGATACAAAATTTCAACTGGTAAACACAAATGCTATTTCATTTCAATCTGAACTTGAAAAGTATGTCCAGCAGAAACAGGAAGACCGTATGAACAATTTAATTAATTCAGTGAATGTTTCTATTGATTTGTATTTCAAAGTTATTTTTTTCCCATTTCCCAGCACTGAATAATTTCAATGAAAATCATATAATAAGCAATTGTTGCTGTATACTTTGTTTTTACAATGATGAGAAATGTGGATTAATTGATTTAAGGGATAATCAATATTTTCTAACATTGATTAAAGAATTAACATCAGTAGAAGTAAATACAATTACATATTTAAATTCTTTCGTGTTCTAAGGCGTTATTCAATAAATTTTTAGATTATTTTTGACGACAATTACCTAACTAAAATTTGTGACAAATGTTCTATGGATTTAGAATACTTCAATAAGTTTAAAATAACCTGTATTAAAAATTCTATGATATTAAAAGAGAAAATGATAATCTCAAATAAAGCAAGCCAATTAAGTAAAATTGTTCCATTATTCAATTCAAATATTGACGAAAAAATATTGATACATCCGAACAAAAAGGAAGAATTGGTTAAAGAAATTATTATACCTAACACTGAAATCCAAGAAAATATCAATCAACGTAATTTATCACTAAATGAAGAAATGAATGAGCCTATTTCTGTAATAGAAAATAAAGTTAAAAAAAAAGTTCCAAAAAAACGTAAGATCAATTTCTCGACAAAAAAATATTGGAGAATAAAATTAAGACAAAAAAGAAAACAAATGAATATAGAAGAAAAAGTTTCTGAAGATACACAACATATCGAAGACATTTCTCAGATGAAGAACAATGATAATATTGAAAATCAGGAAAACGAAGAAAAAATGGGTGTTAATTTAAATGAAGTTGTTCCTATTGCTCGGAAGAGAAAATTTTATAGAGGTAAATTACCTTGTCATATTTGTGGAAAAATGTTTACTAGTTTTGAAATGGAGTATCACCTTAATATTCATAATAGTAAGTAATGAAGATTATTGTTGCAGGAGAAAATTTATTTGTTTTCTGAATTAAATTTAAAATTATTCTTTTTTTTAAGATATTCGTCCTTTTGCGTGTACGTATGAAGATTGTAAGAAAACATTTGCAATACCGAGACACCTCAGACAGCATATACGTTTTCATTCACTAATTAAAAGATACAAATGTACTGAATGTGATACAGCGTTTCAAACAATTTCAGGACTTAAGATTCATCAATCTTATCATGGAGATCCAAAACTACCTTGTAAAATTTGTGGAAAGATGTTACGTAATAGGTAAGATATAATATTATCAATTTTAATTATAATTATAAATTATATGACTTCCAGAATAGCAATAAAAAGACATATGATGACTCATACAAACGAACGAAAATATCCTTGTGAAGAATGTGAAAAATCATTTATAAATATGTATACTTTAAGAGTTCATAGACGAGTGCATACAAAAGAAAAACCGTTTCTGTGTTCAAAATGTGGTGAATCGTTTGCCTATAAATGCCTATTGACAGCACACACCGAACGTTACCATCCTGCTGATTAAAGTTGTTAAACTTTATTAAAATTAATAAAAAAAAATTTAAACTTATTTTAAATTTTTAATTAAAATTTAATAAAAACAATTTTAATTCATTTTTTGATAGATTCTTGTAAGAATAAATGACTGTTTAAATGTTATTTTGTTTTATTACTAATAGTGCATAATATTTTGGAGGAAAGTTTTTATAAGACTAACAAGAAATAAGTTTAAGCATTTGTGAGGTTCTTAACATACGATTTTATTGATAAAAAATCTATTCTTAAATATTTCAACAAAATTTAAAACAAAAATTAAAATATTAATCAAAATTGTTTTATATTGTATATAACTTATTTTCTAGGACGTCCAGCGCTTTTTTTTCCTCCAGTCGTTTGTTTGTCTTTATTATTTTTATTTTGTAATAGCGGATGCGTTTCTAAATAAGAAAAAATATTTGTGATGTGAAATAATAAAGCAAAAAAAAGAACAAACCATCAGTTGGGGGATCATCTAATTTAACATCATGATTTTGGAGTTTTCTTTTTTTATTTGACGTTCCAATGCCACTTGCAGTACTGCCACTAATTTCAGGTGGTTCATTTTTTCTTACAATCTTCATACTCACACTTATAAGGACGGATATCTTAAATAAAAAATAAATAAGTTCTTAAAAAATAAATATATCTACTCTTAAATTCTAATTTGGCAAAAATCTTCAATACTTACTATTATGAATGTTAAGATGGCACTTCATATATGAGCTATTATAAATTGTCCACAAATGTGGCAAAGCAATTTTTGTTTATTCGATTTTTTTCTTTTAAAAATTTTCTTACGTTTATTTGCTCTTAAAAGACTATATAATTTTTTTTATTCGCATTTAAGAGAAATAGGATTATTCATTTCTTTATTGATAAATAAATTATTTTTATTACTATTTTCTTGTATCTCAGTATTAGGCAAAATAATTTCATTAACAGTTTCCGTGTTTCATCAATATTTGCTACTCAATTGAATTCAACAATGGAACAATTTCACTTATTTCATTTTAAACTGACTTAAGTATACCAAACATTTATCACAAAATTTAGTTGGATAATTCTTGTCAATTTAAGTATTAAAATAGTAATATTTAATAGATTTTAATTACATATTATGAAAAATTTACTGTTTGTTTAAATATGTATTACTATTTATCCTGTAGTTTCCTGAAATATTATTTAAAGTAATTAGTTGCGTGCATAA
Organism: Pedicia rivosa; assembly: GCA_963082725.1. NCBI lineage: Eukaryota > Metazoa > Arthropoda > Insecta > Diptera > Pediciidae > Pedicia > Pedicia rivosa. Next base: position 33,114,426 of record OY720152.1, on the reverse strand, counting down.
TTATAAAATATTCTGTATAGATGTCACTGTAACTCTAAAATTCTATGAAATACCCACGAATTTTAAAAAGAAAGGATACTCAAAATAATAATAATTACTTTTTTTTAATTATTATTGAAAAAGTATCTAAGTTTTATTTAAATTCATTTTAAATATAAAAATTAAAAAGTATGAATTTTAAAAGAATTTTGCTTTGGAACTTATAGTATTTTGATACGTAAATCAACAATCAAACATTTAAATAATAAAAAAATATTAATTAATTTTAGTGAGCCTGAGTAAATAATTAAAAATTATAAAATCATTAATATATTGTTTATATATATGATACAAATATTTCCAAATATGTTTGACAGCTTTTCTATTTTCGTTCAAGTTCGCACATGGCACGTCATCCAGCTCTTTTTTTAATTTCAAACCAATCAAAAATATGTATTTTATGTTTTTCACTAATCAAAAATATATGACCTCACCCAGCTTGGAAAGAAGAGAGGGAAACATGTGAAAAAGCTTAGCTTATAATATTTCTATCATGGTTTATATATAAAAAAAAAATTATCGAGCCAGTCAATTAAAGTGGCTGTTGTAATCGGAGCTGACTTATTAGATAAAAAATACAATCTTTTGCGAATAGAGAAATATTGAAGAAGTTTAAATAATATCCAGTGAATACCAAATTATAAAACAATTAAAATATTGTTTATAAAAAATAGTTTTATTTGGAAATTTTTTGATGAAATGTTCAACTGCGGTCGCTTTAAGAATCGGAACTGTCTTATTACATAAAAAATACAATTTTGTGCATAAAAAAATTTATTTATAAAGTTTGAACAATATTCAGTTAACAATTAAAAATTATAAAATGAATTAACTATATATTGTTAAATTAGAACATAATAAATAGTTTTATTTGGTGCAAAATTCAATGTACGTTAGTTTCCATAATGGAATGTGCGTCGGTTTGAAAAATCGATTTTTTTTATCGATTTGTACAGCTGATTCGAGTCGATTAAGAATTGACTATTAATAATCGATTTAGAATTAGAATCACAAAATTGAACACACAAGGAACTAAAGAAAGTATGTTATAATTATTTCAATGTATATAATCTTTCTTATAAAAATAAAGCACTAAAAGGAACTAAAGAATGGATTTTATAATTATTTGTAATGGTTTCAATTCTTATTAAATTGAATCGATTCATCTAATACATCGATTATTATAAGAATCAATACAATCGATTCTGTTTTGGAGCAATACATTGATTCTCAATTCAATCGATAAGATTCGCACATTCCTATACCATTTTCGGAGCTGACATTAAAAGTTAATAAATATTATAATATTATTGTTTTAATTGTAATTAAAGTCATTGTATGAAAGTTTGTTAGTTTTTAAGAAATATTTTGATAAATATAATTAAAAAGATATTAATTTATTTTAAATAAACTGTCTTTTTAAAAAATTCAATTTTTATTTGTAGAAGAAATTTTTCTGGATGCTGTTCTTTGCTGGGTCTTCAATTTTTTAAATTATTCGTCATTCTTTGAGATCGAATACTGAACTACTCGAAAACCTATTCTCCCCACTTTGTCACATTTTCCCCTACCAGGCAAATTCGAAGCTACCTTCAGCTCGTTAAGTATGAGTGTAACTCATGATACAATTATTTTTTCTTGTATCATAAGTGTAAAAACCACTCATCTGTCAATAGACAGATTCAAAATTAAGAAGAAGAAAAAGAATTATAAATTATTTTTGTATAAATTAATTTCCTATATTAACTATTTTTGTATTTTTGACAATGTCTACCAAAAAAAAACATGAAATAAGCAAATTAACAACTAAGAAAATTCGTATAGCCAGTTGTAGTTCTAAAAAGTTAGCAAGTATTTCCTTTTCTTCTATTACATACTAATTAATAGAGCAAAAATATTTAAATTTTCAGTACGAAAAAAAAAAATTGCCTTCTTAACACCAATGACGATCTAAAACATCTGGAGGAAACTTTTGCGGGATGCAAATCTCCTTTAAAGCATGAAATCTCCCATCCCGATACAAAATTTCAACTGGTAAACACAAATGCTATTTCATTTCAATCTGAACTTGAAAAGTATGTCCAGCAGAAACAGGAAGACCGTATGAACAATTTAATTAATTCAGTGAATGTTTCTATTGATTTGTATTTCAAAGTTATTTTTTTCCCATTTCCCAGCACTGAATAATTTCAATGAAAATCATATAATAAGCAATTGTTGCTGTATACTTTGTTTTTACAATGATGAGAAATGTGGATTAATTGATTTAAGGGATAATCAATATTTTCTAACATTGATTAAAGAATTAACATCAGTAGAAGTAAATACAATTACATATTTAAATTCTTTCGTGTTCTAAGGCGTTATTCAATAAATTTTTAGATTATTTTTGACGACAATTACCTAACTAAAATTTGTGACAAATGTTCTATGGATTTAGAATACTTCAATAAGTTTAAAATAACCTGTATTAAAAATTCTATGATATTAAAAGAGAAAATGATAATCTCAAATAAAGCAAGCCAATTAAGTAAAATTGTTCCATTATTCAATTCAAATATTGACGAAAAAATATTGATACATCCGAACATAAAGGAAGAATTGGTTAAAGAAATTATTATACCTAACACTGAAATCCAAGAAAATATCAATCAAAGTAATTTATCACTAAATGAAGAAATGAATGAGCCTATTTCTGTAATAGACAAAAAAGTTCCAAAAAAACGTAAAATCAATTTCTCGACAAAAAAATATTGGAGAATAAAATCAAGACAAAAAAGAAAACAAATGAATATAGAAGAAAAAGTTTCTGAAGATACACAACATATCGAAGACATTTCTCAGATGAAGAACAATGATAATATTGAAAATCAGGAAAACGAAGAAAAAATGGGTGTTAATTTAAATGAAGTTAATTTAAATGAAGTTGTTCCTATTGCTCGGAAGAGAAAATTTAATAGAGCTAAATTACCTTGTCATATTTGTGGAAAAATGTTTACTAGTTTTGAAATGAAGTATCACCCTAATATTCATAATAGTAAGTAATGAAGATTATTGTTGCAGGAGAAAATTTATTTGTTTTCTGAATTAAATTTAAAATTATTCTTTTTGTTAAGATATTCGTCCTTTTGCGTGTACGTATGAAGATTGTAAGAAAACATTTGCAATACCGAGACACCTCAGACAGCATATACGTTTTCATTCACTAGTTAAAAGATACAAATGTACTGAATGTGATACAGCGTTTCAAACAATTTCAGGACTTACGATTCATCAATCTTATCATGGAGATCCAAAACTACCTTGTAAAATTTGTGGAAAGATGTTACGTAATAGGTAAGATAATTTTATCAATTTTAATTATAATTATAAATTATATGCTTTCCAGAAAAGCAATGCAAAGGCATATGATGACTCATACAAACGAACGAAAATATCCTTGTGAAGAATGTGAAAAATCATTTATAACTATGTATACTTTAAGAGTTCATAGACGAGTGCATACAAAAGAAAAACCGTTTCTGTGTTCAAAATGTGGTGAATCGTTTGCCTATAAATGCCTATTGACAGCACATACCGAGCGTTATCATCCTGCTGATTAAAGTTGTTAAACTTTATTAAAATTAATAAAAAAAAATTTAAACTTATTTTAAATTTTTAATTAAAATTTAATAAAAACAATTTTAATTCATTTTTTGATAGATTCTTGTAAGAATAAATGACTGTTTAAATGTTATTTTGTTTTATTACTAATAGTGCATAATATTTTGGAGGAAAGTTTTTATAAGACTAACAAGAAATAAGTTTAAGCATTTGTGAGGTTCTTAACATACGATTTTATTGATAAAAAATCTATTCTTAAATATTTCAACAAAATTTAAAACAAAAATTAAAATATTAATCAAAATTGTTTTATATTGTATATAGCTTATTTTCTAGGACGTCCAGCGCTTTTTTTTCCTCCAGTCGTTTGTTTGTCTTTATTATTTTTATTTTGTAATAGCGGATGCGTTTCTAAATAAGAAAAAATATTTGTGATGTGAAATAATAAAGCAAAAAAAAGAACAAACCATCAGTTGGGGGATCATCTAATTTAACATCATGATTTTGGAGTTTTCTTTTTTTATTTGACGTTCCAATGCCACTTGCAGAACTGGCACCAATTTCAGGTGGTTCATTTTCTTTGGATGTATCAGCATCTTGTGAATTCCACCCTTCTTCTGGATCTTCGACCTCTGGTGCCATTGGTAGGAATTGTAATGCTCTATCATCTTCTGTTTCTTCATCAGAGCTACAAAATGCAGCAATTGGTTCAATTTTTGTAACATCAACTTCAATTTCTTCATCATGTTTGGCTTCAGCTGATAAATCAATTGATTTATCCTCATCAGTTATATCAAATTCTGATTCCCGTTCTTCATATTCAACATTTTCGTCCAATTCTTTAAAGTCAGGGGCAAATGCAGACCAATTTTCAACTTGATTTTGTGCCCATATTGATACTAAACCAGAACTAATACTTGCTATTATTGGACGTACAGGATGCCATACAACATCTAATAATAATTCGCCTTTTGTGCCATGCAATATTTTTACTAAATTGCCAATTGATTTTTCCCATACATATAATGCGTGTTGTCTAGCACTTCCAGCACATATATATTCACCGTCACCTGAAAAACAACATTTTTTCCATGTTGTTCTTTTAAATTTTTCAGAATAAATATTAATTCATGAATTCAAATGATTTATTACAATAATATTGTTTTAATTTTAAAATACTTACTTATTAACGAGATCCTGCAGTTTTTGTATTGGTTCTGGTTCACCATCTTTTCCACAAGTAATTACTTCTTTAGAATCATAAACACGAATAACACGGTCAGATGTATTCACCAAAAATGCCCTTTTTAAAAAAAAAATTTAAATTTTTTAAACATTTTAATAATTTTAATTTAAGATATGGTATTTCAATTTTTTATTAACCTAGTACATCAACGACTAGGAGACCTACTATTTTTGAGGTGGGTTCTGAACCACCTAGCATCTGCACATGCATTTTAATTCGATTCGGCGCATTGCCAGCTCTTAGGAAACATGCAGATTTCCTAAGAAGAATCGTTCGGTTAAAACCTTATCCTGCACACCGGCCGGAGGGTCATAGATGTTATTAATCATTGCCCACTACTTTATGTATGTTTGGTCGGTAAATTTAAGATATGGTTAATTAACTAATAACTTTAAGAAAATTATTCTTTAATTAATATTAATTTAGAGAAAAATTGTGTAACAAATGAATACAAAGAACTTACTCTCCTCTTCTTGCAAATTCAATACTTTTAACAGAACTTGATGATGTACGAAAACTAGCAATTATATCCAATTTATTAGCATGAAGTACGGTTATTTTACCTTTAGCATTACCAGTATAGACATATTTACCACGGCGATCAAATGATGCAACTATATTAAGATCACCCTGAAATTCAAGAAAAACAATCAATTTTAAACACTAATCTCAATACTTAACTCACATCATTATCTAATGGTAAACAACGATGTATTGATGTATCAACTTCAACTAATATAGCGGCATATCTCATTGGGCATACTAAAAAACGATTCTCATTACGTGGATCAAATTGTACTTTCAGTATTGGTGATGGAAAACGATATTTATGTTCACAATCTCCTGTTAATACATCCCATATACAGACATTATTATCAGTTGATGCTGATAATAATTTATGTCCATTTCTTGACCAACTTAAACTACACACAGGATGTACATGAGCTGAGACAATTTTTGCGATTCCTCTTGTTAAAAAATCCCATATAACAATTCTTCCATCATTACAACCAACCGACAATAATGTTCCATATTTATTAAATGCACATGTGACAGCCAAAGAAATACAATCAAGGGAACCGTCAAACTCTTCTGGGTAGTTTTGGCCAAATGACTCTATTAAATATCAAGAATTAATTACATATAGAACTAAAAATCAATCAACTTACCTAATAACTCTAAGTTCATTATTTAATTCTGCATAAAACTTTTTATTTATTTATAAAAATAAATAAGAATATATAGTTAATTCTGAAAATAAATTTTACATTAGAATTAACATTACTAATTTAATTTATACATAACACCTCTTCTTCGCTTTTTGTGTTTGACTGTCAAACTGGGGTTTTGTTGGTTTTTTAACTGAATACAACTTCATTTATATAACCATCTAATATTGTATTTTATCTTAAAACTTTTTGTATTATTGTTTAACTTATTTTTTTTTTTTATTCTAAAATGTTTGTTTATTTATTTATCTTTTCTTTTTTATTGATATTGTTATTATTATTATTTTTTTTCATTTTATATTTTAACATTAGATAACACCTCTATATTTTTAAAATATAAACAATATGAAGCAAGAAACAATATGAGTTTTTCGCCCTGCAGCCACTGTCATATTTCAGTTCAGTGCAATACTGCCTTTGGCAAGGTTAGTATATTTAACAGGTTAACATTGAAACCGCAATATAGTTAACACTGAAACCGCAATATAGTTAACTACTTAAATTGTAGACTTTAGTTGAACTAACGTGTAGATCTCCAAATTTGAATCAAAAATATTCTTTTTAATTTTAAATTTAAATTTTTTTACTTATATTTATTATTAATAAATGATTTTAAAATTAAAATCACAATTTATACATTTTTATTTTAATTTTATTTTATTTAATTAGAATAATTATATATTATTTATTTTTGGCGGGTCTTGGTTTTATTATTTTTGTTGTTTTTTTGATCATTTTCATAGTTTAGCTATCTACCACATTACTTTCAGAGCCATTTTGCTCTCCAATATCACTGAACTGAAACCTCTAGTTAAAGTGCGAAAATTTTCGAACGTTAGTCCAACTAACAAAAATTCACTACCTAACCATTTTTCGTTAGTTGAACTAACGGAGAGGTGAGAAAGAGCGATACATTTTGACGCGAGGCGGATAGAGAAAAAACATCACAAGTTAACTATTAAACGTACGTTAAGTAGTTAACTATATTGCGGTTTCAGTGTAACTGTCTAACGTAGTTAACTTGTTTTGTTTTGTCTCTATTCGCCTCGCGTCAAAATGTATCGCTCTTTTTCACCTCTCCGTTAGTTCAACTAACGAAAAATGGTTAGGTCGTGAATTTTCGTGAGTTGAACTAACGATAGAGGCAAAACATAACACTGAAACCGCAATATAGTTAACTACTTAACGTACGTTTAATAGTTAACTTGTTATGTTTTTTCTCTATCCGCCTTGCGTCAAAATGTATCGCTCTTTCTCACCTCTCCGTTAGTTCAACTAACGAAAAATGGTTAGGTAGTGAATTTTTGTTAGTTGAACTAATGTTCGAAAATTTTTGCACTTTAACTAGATAACAGTTCAGTGGTTTTGGAGAAAAAAGGCTCTGAAAGTCAAGTGGTAGAATATTTAACTATGAAAAGGATCATAAAGGATCCGCCAAAAATAAATAGAATAAAATTATTCTAATTTTATTAAGAAAAAAAAACGTATAAATTGTGATTTTAATTTTTATATCCTTTATTAATAATAAATGTAAGTAAAAAATTTAATAATAAAGATTGAAAAGAATATTTTTCAAACGTACGTTAGATAGTTAACTATATTGCGGTTTCAGTGTTAAGCCTAGGGAAAATTATTACGTCACAACACCAAAATACTAGCATTTGGTTATAGCGACATTTGCATATCATTTAATTTAAATGATAATAATTGATAATTATGTTGCAACACCCTTCGTGTTAAAACTCTATTACGAAAAAAATTAAAATTGAATTTTATTTTAAAAAAACTGTGTAATTAAAGCGTTATATTTATTTAAAATTATCAATAATTAGTTACTATATATATATATATTTGTTGTATAAGGGATAAAACTGTTTTCAACTCGTTATTTATAAATTATTAATAATAATTAATAATGATGACGTGTAGTAATAACTACATAATAGCACGTTATTAGTAAATTACACTGAAACCCCAATATTAGGCGTATTCTATTCGAGAAATATTTGCGCTAGGGCAGCGCAATTATAGTATTTTTGTAAAAAATTCTGTATTAAAAATACAATCTTACGCCAACTGACGAGGTGGTGTTAGAAATGGCGCAAGTATAGTATTTTTAATATAGAATTTTTTACAAAAATTCTATATTTGCGCTGCCCTAGCGCAAATATTTCTTTAATAGAACACGCCTATTGTTAACTAGTTAAAGTGGAGACTTCAGTTAAACTAAATAAATGAGTTGTAAATATTTTCCACATTTTTATATATTTTTGAAATTAATTTTATATGTATTAAGTATTGTTTTAAAGCTATCAATCGGTATTTCCAAAATATATCGTCATTTAGAGAATACATTCTATAGTTTCAGCGGTTTCAGTGTTATTAATAATTTTTTTTGTGTTTAATTTAATTATATTGAACTGAATTTCCAACATCCACAAAAACCGTAACTATATCCTAATAGATGGCACAATTAACATTTTATTCAAATTCAAATTAAAAGTACTCAGTAATAATATCTCATCATTAAAATTTTAAAACAATGTTATTTCATATACCTATTCCTATACAAATAATATTATTTATTATTCTTGAATTAAAATTATAAAGTAACAATGTTTTATTTATTATGCAATTTATTGGTACTTTGATTTAAAATGAATAGGTATTTACTAATATTCAATATTATCTCACAGATGCCACTAAAATCTATTAGAATTTATATTAAAGAAAAAATTATAATTACAGTGAAAAATATAATAAAAATGCATTTTAATATTATAAAGTAAGACACGAAAGAAAGAGATTTAAATGACCGCTATAATAATTATGTGTAGTACGTGTGTTGTGAACGTGGAAACGGAAACTTGTTTCAACTTAAAAGGAAAAACACCCTTAATACTTCATATTCAATAAAGAAATCATTTTTATTTATATTATAGTGAAAACACCAAATAAAAGCAGTACCTCAATTTTTATACTTTGAGATACTTTATTTATGTATATCAAACCCATGATTATAAGTACTTTTTTACTTTTTTATTTATTTTACTTTTTTATTAAGCAAAATGACAGTGAAAGATTTGTATTAAATCGAAATATTAAAAGAACCATGACAACAGAAAGAGACAACAAATTTTTTTGAAGCTTTTGCAGTTTGGTTGTTGCACTTTCTATTATTGAAATATATTTGGTTATTTATATTGGTTGATTATCCTAATATAAGGGGCTGGAACATTTGAATTACTTAAGAATAAAACAAAGAAAAAATATTATAGCTCTAAAATACAAAACTGAAAATATAATAAAAGAAGAATTATTATATTATTTAATTTTTAAGGACCACACTTTATAATTTTAATGATTTTCTATTTTCTAAATTTTCAATTATGAATCCAAACATGTAAGGCGTTTTACCACTTCAGTAAAATAAAATCAAATGACAAGTCCTAGAGAACTCTTTAATAGCATGAAAACAATATTCTCTCTCTCTCTCTCTCAAAACTCAATTATATTTTGTTCTTCAATTACTCTATTCTATAGCAAGGTATGTATATTTATTCAATTTATACAGAGTCGGCACAGCCTGGTGAAACTTTAATATGTTACACAGTAATATTTCCCCAGGTTATAATATTATAAAGGTTGTCTAGATCAAAAATCACGCGACATTTTGAATTTATTTGTGACGACACACATTCCATTTCTACAAGATAAAAATCTCTTTTTGTATTTTTTTTTTATTTTCCTTAAAATTAATTAACAATTTTCAAATATTTTTTAATGAGGAAATGTTAGGTACTCTATACTTCCAAGTTTTGTTAAAGAAAAAAATAACAACTCTTACTGAAACAATTCATAGTAACTGCATTACTAATTTCAGATTTTGGCCACACAACTTTTTTTTTGCGACCCAATATCAAGTCAATTTTATTTTTTGAAGATAGAACAAAGCTCAACCATCTTTTTTTTGTTCACAATCAATAAAATTTAACGATTTCGAGTTTTTTGTATCGTTGAAATTGTTCTTACAATAACTCACAACGCGTTTTTTCCAGGCATTTCTTAAAAACTAAAATAATTAATCTGTTTCCATAACTATAATTTAGAAGAATGAAATTAATTTAAATATCTTAAACTTACAATATTATTTGTATATTTTTGGCAGTTCTATATAGTATATCGTCTTAAAATAGTCTTTTTAATTTTTGTTTTCACAAATAAAAAGACTATTTAGTGCGCGATGTACCCCTGCTAATACAAAAGTCCTACATCTAGTATACAGCCTTAGGGTTCACATGTTCGACACGCGATATAAAATGGCGCGTTTTTCTTACGTTTTTTTATAAAATCTATTACTTTTTCTTTCGAAATATTTAGTTTTGTCTGAAAATAATCAAACAAACTTCATTAAATTTTAAAATGAAAAAAAAAAAAAAATTTAGAATGATGTTACTTTAATTTTGATTATAGTTATAATAATTTGTACCACATTTTTATGATTTTAGTTTTAATTTAGTATTTAGAAATTATTTTATTTTCAATTAAAATTTGATTTTGTGGTAGTTCTGTATACTATATCTCGATAAATGTTGTTTTATTGGTAAACCGGTGTGAAGTTGTAAGGTGTTCGTTCATCGCGATCTAGCCTTAACCAATAATATACAACTATTAATTGATTATATTAAAAAAAAATGTTTTTAATATAAGAAACAATGAAAAAAAACACGACAAATGTTAAATTATGTATAGTAAATTAAATCACAAAATCACCTTTTATAAATGTTTTTCAATTTGATTTATGGTTTATGTTATTATTGTTTTTTAACAGTTTTAATTGTTAATTTGTTTTTTTTTTTTAATTGAAAAATCACTGTTTTAATTGACATCTGTTAGTTTAGCATCGTGTGACGTCATCCCCCCTCTTACGTTGATCAGACAACCTTTATTTCCTGCTTTCATTATATTTTTTTTTTTTTTATTTGAGAATTCCAATTTTTTTTTGCTATTTTTGATGAAATTTTTTTTTTCTAGCTTCAAATTATTATACAAATTAAATTTTTTGTTTGTATCAAATATTAACGTATAATAAAAATCTGTTTCATTAAAATAAATATTACCTATTTTATTTCAATTTATTGAAAAATCAAAACGAATAAATTAATAACGATAATGATTACAATTTTGATGGAGGCGCCTAAATATATTTAGTACAATTTTTTATTCCCTGGAGTCAGCTAAGAAAAAATTCATATAATAAAAATTAATAACATATAAAACGGTACTGAATTCATGCATGTTATTATTTCAGTAATGTGTGTAATGTAGGTGTATTAAAGTTTACAAACGAAAATAGATTGTAATTTTTATAAAAATGTGGTTGCTCTTTGTTTCTTTTTTGTTTTACCTTGTAATGGTCAGTCAAAGAAGTGAAACCGTGAACATTAGACAGTAACCAAAAATTTTTTTCATAGAATCGTTTATTGTTTCGTATTCATGCTTTTTTTTGTGCGCGTTAAAATCTCAACAATTTAAAAGATCCAATAAAAATTATAAAATCTATAGAATTTAAGAGTAATTTTCAATAGAAATTTATAAGATTTAATTTGAAAAAAAGTAATACAAATTAGTGAGTTTTCTGTGCAAAAATTTATACAGAACAGAGATTAATTTCTTTATAAAAAAATAAACTTTAAACATTGTGAATGTGTTTGTGTTTTTTTAAATTTAAAATTAATTTATTTTCTTTAAAAAGAAAAAAAAATGGGATCGTGTTTTTCCATTGATCAAAAAGTTGCACCAAAAGAAAATGAAACAGAGGTAAAGTTTGAGAATTATAATAATAATAATTTAGATAAATCATATGGTTATTTTCAGAAGGTTATTTTTTGTTTCATCACGATTCATCAAAAACAGACAATTGGTCATTATTTTTATTGTATTGAAATTATAATACGATTAGTGCGTAAAATTATTACCTTCAAAATTTTTAAAGAATAACATTTTGTCTTGGCTAATTATTAAGTAAAAATTCAAGTTTGATATGCTTGCAAAATAAAATTCTTTTTCATCACATTATTTTTTATGTGTTAAATTCTGTGGAAATTTTAAATTTAACTAAATTTAATTTATTCATAAACAAAACCAATTTCTTAAAACTTTACAGAAATTTTTAGTTAAACTTAGATTAGTTTTGATTCTTTAACTATTTTATGTAAGTCAGATTCGCGCATAAAATTGTTATTTTTTAAATAAAAATATTCAATAATTTAAGTGATATGAAATGTATAAGATAAAAATTTTAAATGTTATGATTGCTGACTAGAATCTCTTGTCACGCACATAAATTTGCATTAATTATTTAATAAATTAACTTAATAACTACTAGGTAACACCACTATGAGTTCGGAATCCATTTACATATACAAAAATTTATGATTCTGTGAGTGTTTTTTATTATACAGAATTCCCAATATTCTCATAATATTCAATGTAGAATTTTAATAAAAAATAAAATCGCATACACGAATATAAAATAAAATGGATCTAGACTTTAGAGAGACAGTTAACGATAATATATTATTAAGCAATGTTTATGTGTTGGAAACCTTTAATTCATGTTTTATTATTGTTTAGTAAAAAACCTGTAATTTTTATTTTCCTTCAATATACAAATTAACTCATATCAGTAATGGATTAAAATTAGTAAAGATTTTGATTATTACTTTAAAAATATTATTTTCTATAAGTCTAAGGTTCTGCAGCCATACTGTGAATTTTTAATGAAAGATTTGATTTATTCGATTATATTGTTTCGAGAAACAGATTTAATGTAAAATGAAAAGGCAACGAAATTTAGTTTTATCCTTATTTTATTTTATTTTTATATTTATTACGGTGTTTCTTATAATGTTTATAATTTTGTACAAGTACGTAAAGAGAATTTTTGTGGGCTGGAGTTCGATAAATTAAAATAAATTAAATTAAATTAATATTGTTTAGATTAAATTTTTAATGGATTAACAATAACAGTCTAGAATTATAAAATTCGATGTGATTATCTCAGGAAAATATTCGATGCAGATATAATATTTGTTACAATTTCAACATATAATTTCTGATAATAGAGAAAATTAGAAGTAATACAGCTCTGTCACATTACATCAGTCATATTTTTAGTTGTGTTGTAGACAAAAAAAATATCTATAATTATAGTAAAATTCCGAAACTATTATAAGGGTTGTCTATTTCAAATGTAATGCTAAACGGACGAATAATATAAATTTCATTAAATGAATTGAATTCAATTCATTTATGTAAATATAATTTTTACTATACAATACATTTTTGTTTAAATCTAAATAGAATATCTAATTATTAATCGGATTATATATTTTATTTGCTCATCAATGTAATATTTTTGACAACAATAACTACTCCATACAATTATACTTACACGGGTTTTCTTTCTTATTAAAGAACACATCCTGTTAAAATCTATGTTAAACCCATACCCAGAGACAGACTAGGAAATATATTCCGCCAGACTATCTAAAGAATATGTAAGATAGTAATATAATTATAACTTTGGCTCTTAATGCAAGAGTGTCGAATTGGTTTTTTTTAGAACAATCATTGTAAAATTCGTGTACCTATATCCCATAGAAGAAACAATCTTATCTTTTTACTTCATTTATTAGTTCAAGAGTTTGTTTTGTTTTATAATTTTAAAATAAAGATTCATTGAATTTTATGACTATATATTCCCCACTTCCTACCTGATTAAAACTCATTTATATTTATTGTTTGAAATGCAAACAATAATAAATACAATGAAACAACCCCTGTTTTTTTTAATCAGTTCAAACGAATATAAAACACCATTTTTTTATCATTTTTTATAATCAGGGAAAACAATATGAAAATGACAATAATTTATTTGTGCTCATATTATGATTGAAAATTTATAATATTATAAAGGACATCGGCTTTTTCTTTTCTATGTGATTATTATGGGATATTTAGGACAATATGAATCAATATAATTTACTAACTAATTGACACCCAAAAAAATGTATACTAAATTCATTTTCTCTTTTAACTTTTCTTTCCTTGAATTTAGTATTTTTCCAATTTTCTCTCTTTATTTCTTTATTCCTTTCAATTTTTTATTCATATAATTTATTTATCAATAGATTTATCTACATTCTACGAATAATTATATTGATTATTTTATAAAGACAGAAAGAATTGTTTGAAAATAATAAAAAAATGAAACGCAAAAACAAAATAAATTGATGAAAAAAATAACAGCAAAATGACAAGACTGTCATTTTATTTTGTGCGAGTCGATGGCGTTTTTAAATCTATAAATACATACTAAATTTATGAAAAATTATTATTATGACTTTGATGAAAATTTTTGCAGCATATGAGATGAAAATTTAAGAGAGAACCAACAATTTAAAAAAAATAAATGAAAAACACCAGAACATTGAAATTATGTTCGGTGTATTGTATGTCGTAAAAATGAATTACAAAATACATGAATTTCATGTATTTCCAAGTATTTTGGCAAATTGTACTAACAATACTTAATTTTAAAGTAAAAAATAATTAATTTATATTGACATCAATTAAATGGCTTTAATATACAATTTTAAAGTAAAACTTGATTTATGTGTCGCAAATGTTTTTTTTTTTCATTTTAAGAGAATAGTCAAATGTGTGTGTATTTTTATATATTTTATAGTGTCTTTTGTGTATATTGTGTTTTTATAAAGATTATTGCCGGGAAACTTCGTATATGTAATAAAAGCTTAATGCAGTAAAATGTAGTCTCTTTTACTTATATAGGTGCCCATCTCTATATTAGACCCTTATAACTTTATAAATTAAATGTTTTATTAAGATTAAATGATATTACAAACATTCTTTCGTGTAATAGATGTGACGTATAATATAGTTTGTATTTTGTATGCCAATTTATCTTCTAAAAAAAATTTAGAAAATATCTAAATTCACAAGGATTTTTTGTTGTTTCCTACGAAAAACAAATTATTTTGTTTCAAAGAGACTTTTTAAATGTAGCCTATGATTATGACATAAATTATTGTCACAGAGATTGAATAATTTTAATTGACTCCATTGTTTTCGGAATTAACCATATAAAACAAAAACGAAAAAATAAAAACAAACAAAAAATTAAATAATTAATTCCAAAATTGTTTGCTTATGTTTATTTTTTAACTCTTTTCTTTGTTGTGTTGTCTTTAATCATTTAAATAATAATTATATTAAATATTTTCCGTTTATTTTTGTGATCGTATTGTATAAGTACTTTTAACATTAAATATACAATATAGGTTAAAAACTAGAATTTTTGATTTGTTTATTTGTTTCCTTTTTCTTTTTCACGTATACGTATTTGACCAACACTAACTACTACTAACTACAATTCAAACGAATGAATGTATTAAAATTATTATTGTATTATTTATGGCTATGGTGTATGCTTAAACACGCATAGTATCTTTAATTTATCTTTTAAATTATTAATTTATTTTTATTTTATAAATTGCTAACATTTTCTATAACTCATGATAATTAATTTAAGAAATATTTTATTAGATTGAATTTATTGATCAAAGAGATTATAAAAGTTATAGAAATCTAATTAAATACTTTCTTGAATTAAAATTCAATTACACTTAAAAGAACAAAAGAATGATTTAAGTTATTGGTTTAAATATCCACCGCATTAAATCCATCAACAATCGGAAACTGTTAATTCATATTTTATAAAACAAACAAGAAAAAAACATGTATCATCACCTAATTAAAATTATAATTTTTTTCATTAATCAAAATTATGTTGAAATCATTAAATCGAAATATGAAATTATTAATTATTAATAAAGATATTTTTATAAAATGTTTAATAATTATTTCAATGGAAAACCATACGTATTGTCTATCTATGAATTATATATGTTTTTTATTATCCATTTAATTTGTGTATTGTTGTTGTTTTTTATAAGGTGTCAACTACCTACTATAAAGGTCATTTATTACATTTATATTTTTACTTGTGTAGTCATTAGAACTTATTTTGTTAATTATTAGAATAGAATATATATAGATTTTTTATAGTAATATCAATCAGTTTTCTTATTATTTGTTTTTTATTTATAAAAATAAGTAGGTATAAGTATATAAAATAAAAATCAATGATAAAATAATTTTTGATATTATTTAATTAGTTTAAATTAAATTTTTAAATAAATAAAAAAAGGAAAATTAATCATGGGACTTCTACATGATTAATTTTCTTTTTTTTATTTATTTGAAAATTTTTAGATGAAATTTATAATTTATAAGAAAAGATATTCTAAATAATTGCTCCATTTTATGTAATTGAATTTTAAAAAAATTTTAATTTTAAAGAAACGAAACCTTGTTAAATCATTTAAAATGCTCCAAATATTTAGAATTATTCAAAATTCTTAGCTGAATTGTTCAATAAATATTTGCCATACAATTTCCATAGACTACAGAAATTCGACGATGACCTTATAACTTAACTAATTTTTGGAAAATTCTAATTTATTTATTTATTTAAATGTAATTTCAAGTTTTTTTATAAGAAAATGTTAGAAATTATTTATTATATGAGAGAATATCTTTCCACAATAAAAACTTTCCCTATAAAATTCTATAGAAGGAAAAAACACTTACCTTGGCAGTTTACTCTTATAAAACAGATTTCATGTCCAGGAATTTACAAGAATTCTTTCATTAATTGAATTTGGTTTTAAAAGTATGATTCAATTGTAAATTTCAGGAAAGACCAGAAACAATTGAGGGAATTGAAAAAAATCGATCATGCACCGACGTGGCATTTATAATAATAATGTCGATATTTTTAATTGTTCTTGTAAGTTAATTTCAGTTAAATAAGCAATTGCTTTTTTTTAAGTTTGTTAAATTAATATTAAGTTACTATATATATTATTTTGCTCATTATTTTAGATTGTTTTACTGTCATATTGCATGTCATATGGCGATATATATCGAATCATTAATGGATATGATGATTGTGCCAATATTTGTGGTATGAAAAATTCACCTGATCAAAATTTACTTTGTAAGGTTAGTTAAAATAAAAATGTATATGCCATTTTTCGTATTTTATAAAAAAATAAATAAAAAACGCTGATATGTGACATGAGATATGATGTATGACGCACGATACAACTTTATTTTTTTTATTTAATAAAAATGTTCGCTAGAAAAATAAAATTTTAGTTTAATTTAATAAATTCATATATTGAATGATTTTATTTGTAAAATATGTTTTCCGTGGAATTAAAGTTGTTTTTAAAAAATCATTTACGAACTCTTTGTCGTTTTATAATTTTTAATTTTATTTTAAATTGAAATTAAACAAAAAGTTGAAAGCGCCTTAATTTTGGCCTATAAATATTCTTAAAATAACACAATATTTTTGTATTTAGGGTGCTGATCGTACAAATGATAAATATCTCCTAATAGAAAATGCTGTTTCACTTGTATCAGATCCATCAGCTGTACATAGAACATGTGTTCCAACATGTCAAGGAAGAACTGGATAGTATGATAACTTATTTTGCAAACATTAAATTTAATAATAAAATAAACGTTTGTTTTTTATTTGTAGTAAAGAATTTCTTAATCGATGTATTCCAGAAAAAACTACAGAAGTTACAAATTCCCTTTTTTCAAAAACAGGAATATCTAATTTTTTTCAAGATGTTTCAGAAGATTTGCAAATGTGTTGGGAAGAAATTATGTATCTTTGTTTAATTGCATTTGGTATAATTGATTGAAACATTTAATTGAATTTAAGTTCTTAACTTAATTTTTTTTCTTTACAGTTTTTTCAATAATTATTTTATTTTTATTCCGTTTTGTTGTTGGATTTATGGTATGGTTGGTATTAATTGGAGTCGTTTTAGCTAGTATTTGTGGAACAATATTTTTATGGTATAACAATTATTTATTTATAAAATGAAATTCTATTTTTTATTATTCTAAAATAGGATAAAATGGCATCAAGAATCACAAATAACATATACAAATGATTCAGAAAAAAGACGTACAACCTCGTATTTAGTTTATGCGATTATTGCAACAATTATGACAATTTGTGTTAGCCTCATTATACTTGTATTAAGAAAACGTATTAAATTAGTTATTCAACTATTTAAAGAAGCTGGAAAGGCAATATCTAGTATGCCATTTTTACTAATTGAGCCTATATTCGTAATTATCATTAATTAATTAAATAAAATATTTTGGAATGAAAATTGATATTAAAATATTTTTTTCCAGACATTTATTTCTTTGGGAATTGTTGTTAGTTTCTGGCTTTATTTTGCAATTTGGATTGAAAGTTCTGGATTTTTAAAAGTTGAAAGTAATATGAGTGCTAAATATATTAAAGATTCAACAATAAAAGTAAGTTTTAATTTTTAAACTAATAAATTCATTAATTTGAATTTTTGAATCTATGAAACTGAATTGAATTATCAAATAATAAGTTTAAATAAGAAGAAAACACTTTAATTTCAATAGTTTATAAAATATAGTGCGGACAAGTACTTGGATATTTTAAAATTAATGTTATGAAACTAAAAGGCGTTGTTTTTATTTAAACTAATTATTTATTAATACGAGTATGTAATAATATGTAACAATAATGTGTGTAAAAAATTTTTTTTCGATATCTTTATTATTTTTCCCTCAAATTTTTTTTAAGATCCAGATTTTTAATGTATAGAGACATTCTACAGTAAAAATAAATGATTTTTTACATAGTTCAATTGCGTATTGTTAGATGATAGAAAATTCAATCAATTTGTATAATTGATTAAAAAAATTATTACTTCAATAAATATTTTAATTATATAATTTAAATTATAAAACAATACAAAGTTGAAAAAATATAAAAAAAATACAAAGAAAACAAATCAATTTATTCACAGTTTACGATATCATAAATTATATTATTTAGTCATAATTTTTTACACTTCTTACAAACAAGCAACACATTCTGATTATATTTGATTAATTTTGTAAACAAACTACGTTTTAAATTATTTTTCCTGTGTTTAATTTATGTAATCTTGGTATTATTTTAGTTCCTGCGTATCTAATAAATGAATTTTGTTACTTTTTGTTGAAGATTCAAAAAAATTTCAAAATAAATAATTTACAAGAAATAAATAGTCGTAAGATTTCTTTAGAAATTTTCCTAACCAAGAATTTAACTAACCTCTATGTTATTAGTATTAATTAATCTAAAAAAATCTAAAAACGCTAATGAAAAATGTTTCGCTGAAATTAAGAATTTTTATTATTTTTTCCTGTTTTATGTTCAAAATGAACATAATCACTATAAACGTTGAAAACATAGTTCTCGAAATAAGTTTAAATAAAAAAAAATTTGTGAAACTAAAAGGTGTTGGTTTTCTTTACTAAAAGTAATTTAAGACAATTTCAATGTTTTAAATTCTATTACTTTAAACAACAGTTTCGCAGTTCTCACAAGAATTTCTTAAAAAATCAAACTCCAACTTTTTTAAAGTTTTTTTAAATTATATTAATTAATCAGTAATCAAGTCAAAAATTTCATTGATTCTAATAACTACTGAAATTTTTTTGGATACAATTAAAAATATTTGTTTCTCGATAAAAAGAAATTATTTGTGGCAAAATTCCATTTCATTTTTGTAAATGCAAAAATAATTAATTATTTTTGTAATAGGTTACACGATGGTATAATTTATTGGCATTATTTTGGTTTTCACAATTTATAATTGGATGTCAACACATGATTATTGCTGGTGCAATAGCAGCATGGTTTTTTACAAGGTAGAACATATATTTAATGATTTCTTTACATTTCTTACATTAAACTGTAATTTAGTATTTATTTAAATTTACAGAAATAAATCGAAATTAAAAACACCAATATTAACAAGTTGTGGTAATTTATTGCGTTATCATTTAGGAACAGTTGCATTTGGTTCATTTCTGATTGCAATTGTTCAATTAATACGTGCAATTTTTAAAGCACTTGAGGTAAAAATTACACTTTATTACAGATCTAAATTCAATTTAATGTCATTTATTTTTTTAGTATTCTTTAAGAGATCCAACGAATAAATTAACGTCATGTCTGTACACATCGTGTCAGTGTTGTTTAGCCTGTTTTGAAAGATTTCTACAATATTTAACAAGAAATGCTTATATTGAAACAGGTATACACTTTTGCAAGTTATTATATTATTTTCTAAAGATTTATAAAGCCATACGAATAGCAACAGTTTTTTAAATATGTAACTAATAACTTTCCTCCTTCGAAGGAGAAACTGATTTTGTCCCAAGAAAATGAATTTTAATAGGAAATTTTATTTGTAGCAATGAATGGTTATTCATTTTGTACAGCTGGGGAAAAAGCCTTCACAATTTTATCAAGTAATGCATTAAGAGTATTTGCAATAAATTCAGTTGGTGATTTTGTATTATTACTTGGTAAAGCTCTTGTCGTTTTAAGTACAGTTTTAATTGGAATGGAATTAATACAGGTTTGATAAGAGACATATTATTTATCTAAATGGTTTCAATATTATATTTGTTGTTAACAGAAAAAGGAAGGAGTCCATTATACATGGATACCATTGGTACTTGCAGGAATATTTGCTTATCTTGTATCACATTGTTTTTTAACAGTATTTGAGGTAGGTTTCTTAATCGAATCGCAGAAAATGATGAATTTTTAGCATTTTTTGGCTCTTCTCCAGATGACAATTGACACAATATTTTTGTGTTTTTGTGAAGACTGTGAACAAAATGATGGCATAACAAGACCATATTTTATGTCACGTGGTTTAATGGAATTTGTACAAAATTCAAAAAAGGTATTAGACATACAAGAAGCACGTTCCGGCAAAGCATGGTCAGAAATTGTTACATCATCATCAACAAAACCGCCGATTAAAACAATAGCAGAAAGTGTTGATTAAAAAAAATAAGAAAACAAAAAGAAATTTATGCATGAAAGAATTTCATAAAAAAATATTAATCAGTTTTATTTTTTATAAAAATAAAATAAAATATAAAATGGTGATAAAAGTAAATTGATTAAATAATTTAATTAATTAAAGAATTTATGTACATAATTGTGATAACGTGATAATAATAAAATTTTAGCTAAATAATAATAAAAAAAACGGTATTGTTGTTCCGGTTTTGAACACAAATGCACATTTTTTGATGAAAATATTTAATTTTTGATTTGTGGATCAGAATTATAATTTATTTATCAATTTTTTAACAATTCAGTTACGTTTTGCATTGACCTAACATCGGTCATTGTGCACAAGATTCATGTATTATATCAAACATGAATATTTAATACGAAATTGATTTTTTAAATCAAATATTAATTAATTAAATACTATTTGTAATTTTGCACAGGAAATCTCATTTTGTAAAGAAAACCAAAAGAACTAAAACTTATTATTTTCGTAAAGATTGATTTTTTATCTATTATAGTTTGATATTTAAATTTCAATAAATAAAATAATTATGAATGTTATTTGATGAAATATTTATAACTTTTAATAATTTTCTATATAAATAAAATAAGGAAAACAAAAATGTAATTCTCTTTTATTAATTTTAAAGAAAACAAACGGTTTTACTTTACTTTATATAGTTCCCTCATATATGCTGTTATTGAGCTAATTACGCTACTATTATTAATTATTAATTTTTGTATTATTTGAAAAATCCCATTTGTAGTAATAATCCTCACATTTACTAGATCTCGTATGGTAATGTATTTTATGAACATGTTCCACCGACCAAGGTGGCGTTTGGAGCGGGAGGTACCGAGTTCTCGAATCTCGACCGAGGCGGGATGGAATTTTTCATTTCGGCTAATTGTGTACTAAACACACATAAGTAGTGGGCAATGATTAATAACATCTATGACCCTCTGGTTGGTGTGCAGGATAAGGTTTAAACCGAAGGATTCTTCTTAGGAAATCTGCAGATGCTAGGTGGTTCAGAACCCACCTCAAAAATAGTAGGTCTCAAGGGTGAATATAACCGAAAGGTTGCTTGCCCTTGTAAAATAAACAAAACTAACTAACTAACTGAACATGTTCTACAACAGATAAATATTCATTCCAGTAAATATTTTTGATTTTAAATGATTGCGATCCTTCAATAAATTCAAATTGCCATATTCCTGTTTCTTGAGTTTTATTTTTTTGTCTCCAACAAAAAACTGCACGTCGATTTTTATTTAATTGGTACTCATTTTTTTCTGCATACAAATACATGTTTTCATCACTACCTTTAATATAAAAATATTTTCCATTTGACATTGGAATAAGTGTTAATGAAAACTTAACTTAATGTATATATATATCATAATTGTCATGAATAAAAGAATTTAATCTGAAATAATCGTGGCGATTTTCTTTATAGTCATAGATAATAATACAACTTTTGAATTTAACATTTTCAACAAGAAGTTCTGGATTCCAGGAAAATTGTTTTAATGATTTTGGCAGATTTGTGTTTAAATAAATTAAATTTTTATTTTGATATTTTTGATTGCAACAAAATAAAGTTAAGCGATAGTTGTCGTATGCACACTGTAAATATCTTTATTTATTATCATTTGCTCAAAAAGCAAACGATACAAATGAATAACTTCTTCATTATCAGAGAAAAAATTAAATAATTCAAGAAGTTTTTCCACTTTTGTAAGGTTTTCATCATAAGTAAATGCAATAAAAAAATTACGATCGTAACTGTTAGAATTTAAAAATAATTCAAGAACAAAGTTATTCATTTCAAAAAGGTGAGCTAAAATTGTTTTGTTTAAATTTTTTACTAACTCTAAAGATTTATTTTTATTATCTTCAATTTCTTGTGTCAAATTCGTCTCCAAAGATTGACATTTAATAACTGTTTGATTGAAAGTTTGTTCACTTTTTTTAATGATTTCTGTCAAATTATGATTTTTGTTCAATGCTTGCGTTGATTTTAATTCCAAAGATTTTATTTCAGTGTCATTAATACCAATAAGTTTTGCCAAATTCTTGTTTTCATCAGATTACTTGATCATAATTCTGCCTGAGAAAATTTATAATTATTCGATTACCATTCGTTTACATTTTAATAATTTGCACAGACATTTCTCTCCTTTCATTTAGAATTTGAGTGACATTGGCTTTTATAAATACTAATTCTGTTTGTGAATTTAACAGATTAAAATTATTTTCAAGATTAATTAGTTGTTCAGTCAAATTACGTTTAGCGATAAGTGTTGTGATTAACAGATATTAATTGACTTCTATATTTTAAAATAATTTGATTTAAATTATTATTTTCCTCAATCTTTTTGGACAAGTTTAATTGTAATTGTTCGTATTCAGATTGACATGGTGTATTCAATTTCTGAAATGACTGAAGATAAGAATATTTGTTTATTTAAATTATTTTTGTTTCATTTGTCTTTATACTTTCAAAATATTTGTCTAAGCGTTCATCAACAATTTCATCAACCATAAATTTTAATCCTTCTGCATATGACTTAACATGAACTTGACATCCAATATCCATTTCTTTTAACTTTAGTTTATATTCAATAATTAAACCTATTATGATGTTTGTATACATATTGAAGTCCATCTCTAATGCCCATTTACTTCATTTTCCATTTCTAGAATTCTTTCGATTTCCATTATATTAAAAGATATTGTATTTGAATCCATAGTTGTCACTGATCCATAAATTAAAATGAATAAAATAACTTGGAAGATTTTAAATTTATTACACATTGCTTTAGTTATATTAAGTATAACTACTATTTTTTGAGGTGGGTTCTGAACCACCTAGCATCTACACATGCATTTTTACACCTGATTCGGCACATTGCCAGCTCTTTAGGAAACATGGAGATTTCCTCTGAAGAATCCTTCGGTTTAAACCTTATCCTGCACACCAACCAGAGGGTCATAGATGTTATTAATCATTACCCACTACTTATGTGTGTTTAGTACACAAAATGAAAACTCGGTACCTCCCACTCCAAACGCAAGCACGTTGCCATGCTCCCACCTTGGTCGGTAACAGAAGTTTTAGGATTTACTATTTGAACAGCTAAATTAAACTGAATATTTAATAGAGTCTGTTTCAATACTTATGTTGTTGCATTAAAAGTTTAATTATTTTCTGATAAAAAATATAAACAAGATCAAGGCAAAAATTCAACTTAATTTATTATTCAAGAGAAAATATGTAGTATCTCCGCATGATTGTGTGTATTTTAGAAAATGTCTGTGTATGCAATACTATTAACTATTATCTTGAAATGCTTTATATAAATTCTTAAGAATTAAAATTTGTCTTATATATACGTAGTTTAATTATAACACACTAAAAATATTAAATATATCAGAATACTTTCTTTTCATATTAAATTTTATGATCCAGGAATTGATTGTTCTGAAACGTTGTTGTAATTAAAAGTCGTAAAATTATTTTACATTAAAATGTCGACAGGACGAATTCTATATAAAAGTTATATATAGTTTTGGATATATAAAAATTAGTTTATTATATATTTAAAATAAATAAATATTTAAAATATATTTAAAAATAAAATAAAATAACGTTTTACAATTTGTTTAGTTAAAAAAATCACAATATTGATTTCACAGATTTAAATTTGAGTAAATTTAATTACTGAAAAAATTAATTTTTTTTTCTCAAATAAAAATGTTACTATTTTTTTTTTATTTATTTGAACTTTAGTTTAAAATTCATCTTTTGATTCTGGTTTCAACGGAAGCTAAAAGTGGAACAAAGCAATCGTCATTTTTTACATAAATTTAAATGGAAATAATAACTCGAGACTGTAACGTTGTTTTATATAAGAAATTTTACCTTACACCATGCCCGAAAGGTTTGTTTTCGCATATGTTACGTTTCAGGCGCGTTAAATTTGACCTTAAATTGGCATTGTGCTGTAATTATAAAAATATCATTTTTATAATGTTATTAGATACAATTAAAATCATATCTTATTGCATTTTCGTAAAGTAAGACTTATTGTATCACTGAAACTGAAACTAATTAAGGTTTTCTTCACATTATCGCAAGGACAAAATAAGAGCAATATGTTCTATCTAAAATGAAAGAGAAGCGAAGTTAACTAAACAGTTGGCATCGTTATTTGTATAATTTTTGAGATTTAATAAAAAAAAAACACATTGAATTTTCATTCTTCTGTTTTATAAAATTTATTTTTATTATATTAGTGAAATTTCTCCCCTTGTTTTTTTCTTTAAAATATTCTGATTTGGAGACTTTAATGTTTAAAAAATAATTTTTTTAGCATTAGTAAATAATTAATTAATTTTTTCTTAATATTTATTGAGCTGGAAAATTTAATTTTAATAGTAGAAAACAAAAAAGACTTTATTAGTATTTAGAATTTTTTATTTCAAATTTTTTTAATAGTAGAACGAGAAAAACAAGAGAAAAATAAAATTAGTAAAATGAAAAAAAAAGCGCAAAAAGAAGAGTACATTATAAAGAAATGAAAAATATTTGAAAAACATTTATTTTTTTACTTATTCCTATTTATTTTGATTTTGATTTTTCATTTTTTCGAATCAGCTGTTAGTTCAATATAATACGCGCCTATGAGTGTGTAATTTTGGTAAAACGTTGCATGTTTATTTTGTTTTTCTTCTATGTTTAATGAGTGTAAGAGAGACGGAAGAACGATAGAATGATAATTATTTTTTGTATGTAAAGATTAACAAAAAGCTAAAGAAGAGTGCATATTCCTATGTGCATATTACATTTAAATTATATAATTGGAACGGTATTAAATATTTTATCTTTTTCAGTTTTAAAACATAAATGTATTTAAATTTTAGAAAGTTAAAAGCAGTTATCGACCTTATGATGTATGAAGTCTCATACCATTTAAGGGCGGTTATTGTGAATTTCTCTCTGGATACGAATCAACTTATTGGTAGCAAAAAAATTAAATTAAAAAAATTTAAATACGTAAAAAATTGCTTGTTAAATTTAAAACAATTTTTTTAATAAAGTAAAAGTTAAAAAATCTCAAAAAAAAAGAAGTAAAAATATTACCAGAAAAAAAATATTTTAAAATAAAACAAAAGAAAAACAAAAATTTAATAAATATCAAAAATTCAAATACACCTAATTCTGTTTTTACACGGTAGATACGTTCCAGACAAAACCGTGTAAAAAAAAACCGTGTAAAAAAAGACATGAAGTACATAGAAAAAAAGGGGATTAGTTCCATGTCCTTCAATCCTGTAAAAAATAGTTAAAATAAAATGATTCATAAAAAAAAAAAACTATTATGAGAGTTTTTATAAACCAAATTAAATTTTTATGTGCATTCATGCACAGTTTATTTCATAAATTCAAATTAATAAACAAAAGGTACATAATCCAATTCCTAAATAAGTTAAAACAAATTAAAAATCATCAAAAATTATTAGACAAAAAATTAAAAATAGTCAAGGTGATGAAAATAACATAGCTATCATTAATAAAAAATATTTTTCTTTAAAATTTCAATCAAGAGCTTTTTAAGAGCTTTTTTTAATCGTGCTAAATCGAATGAAATCGTGTAAAAACGAAATCAATTTTTTTTTCTAGACCGGGTTAAATCAAAACCGTGTAAAAAAAGACCGTGTAAAAACAGAATTAGGTGTATATTAAAAATTTAAAAGGATTTGTCGGCACACGAACACAAAAAAAATCCGAACATACAATGACTCATTCTTCGGAGACGAAAATAAAATATAAAATAAAATCAAAATATAAAATAGAATCAAAAATATATAAAATAAAATTCATAAACACGAATAAAAAAATCCGAACCTAAAATGACTCATTCTTCGACGAAGAAAATAAAATCATAAAATTCTAAATAGAGATCAAAATTGTAAAATGTTTAATTTTTCAACATTTCAAAATAGTGACTTTAAGAGACATCTAGTATCTGAATTAGGCAATAATATTTAATTATCTTATATATGCACTACATACCAAAAAAAATCTATTTGGCGTCCATGTCAACTCTGAGAAATTTGAAATGCACATACTCCCCTTAAGAGAAATTGCTGTTCTTATCAATAATAGAACACTTATTTTATTTCGATATTTTTTTTTAATCTGTTTTCCCTTCTGGTATGAGATAATAAGATAGTGTTCTGAAAAATCTTTTGTGTATTTTTTTAAATTAAGAAACCTTGAAATTTTGTTTTTCTATATTTTCTTGTTTTATTTAAACTTTATCTACAATACAAATATAATGTAATATAATTTATGTATTTTTTTGTTTGTACTTCTATAATACTGATTACTAATTTATAAAACTTATTGATTATATCTATGATTAAAAAATTAAAAATTACAGATTAAAAACTTAAAAAAAATTACGAATTAAATGAATTAAAAATTGAATTTTTTTATTAAAAATAAAAATTCGTTTTATTTGCCGCTTTCTTATTTTTATTTTAATTAAATTAATTTTCATATCCTTTATTTTCACAGCCATTTTCTAATTTATGATTAATATTGCCATTATTTTCATTTGTTTTTTCTATATTATTTGTTGAAAGAATTTTTTTTATTTTAATATCAGTTAATTTACGACTGTTTATAGAAAAATGTGTTTCAATATCTTCTAATGTACGATTTTCTGTTTCTGGCAGCATAAAATATAAAAATATAAATCTGAAAAAAAAAAATGAGAAACAAATAAAACAAATACATTAATACACTCATAATATCGATTGATTGCTTTTAACATTAAAATATAAATTCTTTATCAATTGGAATTTTAATTTTAAAATTTAACCTCAAGACACGCAGCAGACATTAGATATCATAATTTACTGGATAAGAGATTAAGTTAATTATAGAAACATGAATTCGTTCATATATAGTAGTAAGCAGTGTTCCTTTAATTTCTTGAACTTTATAATTGGAAAACTTTATAATTTCATATACAAAACAGAATTTTGATGCAAAATACATTATTTATATAACTATAACTTTTAACAATATTTGTAGCATCTTACCCAAACACATTAATAATTCCATACAACCAACAGACCCCATGTAATTGAAGTCCTTTTTCTAAGTTTAAATATGTTTTGGTGCTTATAAATGTGATCACATAATTAAGTGCAGCTGTTATACCAGTTGCAAATCCACGTGATCTATTGCAAGTAATTAGGATTAATTAATTATCATAAAAATTGTTTATTTAGAAAACAATTTTAAAAACAAATTGAACCAAAATACAACTGAACAAATAAAAAATGCAATAAAAATATTATAATTACTTGAATGGGAACACCTCACTTAGTAACATCCATGGTACAGTTGCAATACCAACACTAGTAAAAAAGGACATAGCAAAAAATAATATCATTGGCAATGTATTACCTTCGCCATATTGTTCATGTGTATCAAATGAACTTGTATTTGTTGGTAAATTTAAATATGCATAAAAACCTAACCACATACAACAAATTGTTGTACCAGTTATTGATAATAATGATAAACGCCTTTTGCCAATAATCCTAACCATAATCATACAAACAATTTGTGCAATTAAACCAAGTAAACCAACAAGTACAGTTGCCCAACTAGCATCAACTGATATATTATATGCTTGGAATATTTGTACCATATAAGGTCTCATACTTGGTACACCAGAAAATTGTGAAAATGTAAAGTAAGCCATAACTAATATAAATGGTTTTAATGTACGTTTTCTTATTAAATGCTTTAATTTATCTTTTAATGCTTCTGGTGGATGTTCACATTTTGTTTCTGCTTTTTGGCATGGTGTACATTTATTTGAGTTTTCATTATAACGTTTTATTTCATTGAATTCTGTTTCAATTGATTTTTCTGATACCCAACCACGTAACCATTGTAATGATTTGGATGCATCATCAACACGATTTTTGGATAATAACCACATTGGTGTTTCTGGTACCTGAAAAATTAATAATTTTGATTTTAGTCTTATTTTTCATTTAAATTTTAAAATTAAAAATCTCATAATAACGTGTAATTAAACGAGTTAAAGAGATATTTAGGAATGTCTCTCTGATCTTTATATTAGATGGTTTCAATTTAAGTAATAAATAAGATTAAACATTGTATAACGTTATGCAGTAATTGCGTAAAGATACAAGACTTCATCATCTTAATTAATTTAGAAAATTATACAATTTTGCTTTATTTTGAAATTGAAATATTGAAATTTTCAAAAATATGTTCAAATTAAACCCAAAAGTTGTAGTTGAACATGTAGAAAATAGTGCTACGTATTTACGTGACAGTCCGTAGTCCACGTTTTTTTAAAAGTTTTTTATATGCAGTAATAAAGCATTGGATAATTTAGGGTCAGCGATATATTTTTTTTTGTAAGAGATAAAATAACGAATTAATTTTTAATTTTATTTGAAGTTAGTTGAAATATTAAAACAGTGTGTGTCCAACACTAACATTACTTATGAATTTTACATTTTAAATCGTGCCTATGAATTTCAAATAGAGACATATAAATTTCAAAATAGATAACGTATTTTATTGCAATGGAAAATTGTCGTGAACCATGGTTTATGTTATTCTAATAATAATTGAAAAATTTTCAATAAATAAAATGCGCGTGTAGCACATGCCACATGTCATGTCATTCGTTGGTGCTTTAACTTCAGTCAGATGTCAATAATAATTTAACATAAAATAAAATAAAAGTATAAAAAAATAATAATAATTACAAAACAAATAGCAATCATTGTTGCAACAGGAACTGATAAACAAATAATTGCTGCTGTTCTCCAATCAGTAACTGTACCCAATAAATATACAATAAACATTCCTAACATAACAGATACACCAGCACAAGACGTTAATATTCCGCGAATAGATGCCTGGCATATTTCACCAACATATGTTATAATTGGTGCTTCCATAAAACCAACACCTAATCCTAATAATATAGCTGCAATATACACTTCTTCTAATGTACTTGAATAATGTAATAAAAGCCATCCAATAATATGTGGTATATTTACTAATATCATTGCTTTTTTACGGCCAATTGGATCTGATATTAAACCTTATTTCAATTAATAAAAAATATTATTAATTAATTCAATTTTTAATTAATTAATTAGATATTTACCTGAAAGTATACTTCCGATCGGTTGACATATAAACGGGATACTTCCTACAGAGAATTATAAAAAGTGTAAATTTTTATAATTGTTAATTTTCAATATAAACAATTTATTCTGTATTTAATAAAAAATAATAATGTTAAGTCATAACATCCGATTTACTTTCCCTTTTATTGCCAAATCGTGTATGCTTTCACACTATATATTCATAAAGATCATTATACGGAGTCACGGGCATCGATAGTTTCGTGATTTAATTTTTTTTTAATCTTTTTTTTATAATTATTATAATTGAGTTTATATTTAATAAAACTGTAAATTATTTATTTTAATAAATGCTAATTCTAAATAATATTTAAAACAAATGTCTCAGGTTGATGTCTGTATATTATTTAGACAAAAACTTAAACGCAAATTATTATTTTCATATATAGTACATGATCTCATTAAACATAAATTAAATAAAACGTGTAATCACTATAATTATAAACTCAATTCACATCTTAACGATGATATTGAGATAAAAGAAAGTATAGATAAATAATATTTATATTTTCTTGGAGAAAAATTATAAAATCAAGGTAAACGACATATATGAACAAATGAGAACCTACTGTTTTAGAGCTCATGTTTCTTATTTTTATTGCTCTTATTTACAACACATTTAGAAAGAAAAATCTGTAGATTAAATATATAGGGCCAATTAATAACAATAACATCAAAGAGCGTTGAATAAAATAATAATAAAAAAAAAAAAAAACAGAAATTTTTTTTTAATTTTATTCAAGATGCGAGAGTTTGTAAAAGAGTTAAAGTGAAATTAAACGGGTTTTGTTTTTTTAAGAAATACTTAAAGAACAAAATAACACTAAAAAACGTAATGTTAAAGACATTTCTAAACAATCCAAATAAAAAAATTTAAATGTTAAAGTTTTTTATTTAAAATTAAACAATTTTTTTAATAATAAATTACAATTTCAATAATTATAGTTCCCGTTAAATGATTTCATCATCCACTCTGTAATCTATCATTGGCATATTCATGATAACATTTTTGGTTGTAAACAAAAGAGTTTTTAATATATACTACGGTAATAATTTTGTCACTAATAGCCGTATACACCAATAATACGTTATCCGAGTATAATAAAAAAATTTGGAAAGCATCAACGCGTATTAGTCAATATTTAAACCATCATTAATCCGACGATTAAATAAACTATAAATGTAATTTTTATATTCTACTCACAATCAGAAATATAGGAGGATTAACATAAGAGAAAAAAATATAGATAAGAACAATACAATTTAAGCAAAGCTTAAACTCTTAAAGTGTTCACTTTAGTGTGTTTTGTAAGATTCTAATATTTCAATTATTACAAAATTCTGTTGAAATTAAATATTTTATTTGAAAACATGAAATTATGATTTTTCTATATTTACCAAGCCATGATGCCTGCTCAGCTGTAATATATAACTTCTCTGGATGTGTTGTAACAATTCCACGTAAAACTGGTATAAGAATTGTCGGAAATGCAACAGCTAAACCTAAATCAAATAATAGAAAATTTTTCGCTGTACTTGCAAGAATCTAGAAACAAAAAGAGAAAATTTTAGATAAATACAAAATTAAAGAAAAAAAATATTTTTGAAAATAAAACCTGTGGTAAAATTGTTCGAAATTTTCCTGCTTCAGGTTTTTCTATATCCATTCCCTTTTCAATCATTTTCAAATTTGTTTATATTAAATTTCCTTCTGAAAAAAAACCTAGAAAAACAAAATATTTTTATTTCAAAACCGACATAAGTAAATTATTAAATTATTTGTTGTGTCAAGGGTCACAACAAAAATATTTGGAACATAAATTAAGAAAAAAGCAATGACATGCGTATATTTTTTAGTCAGACTATTTATTTGCGTCTCTATAATTTTCAAAATTTCTCATTTGCCATTAATAATGTTTCGTAAAAATCTAAACATAAATCTTTAGTGTAACTTATTCAGGTTTAACTTGGCGTTAATTGATTCAAATTCATAACTTTTAATATGTTTTTAAATTGTCGGGAGAAGAAAATTGGAAATATAAAAATGTCAACAATAAAAAAATAAGAATAACAAAAGAGTTCAATGCCATTTTTAAGCTATTCGGTTTTTAATTTAATTTGTGAATTTATTAAATTTAATTTATTGTTTAAAAAAACCTTTTTAGTTACGGCAAAATAATGAGCAACAAATTGCAGAATTTTTTATTTTAAATTGTGGAAAATAATTTATTAAATTAAATAGTTTTAGAATATAATAGTCAAAAATATAATAAATTGTATAAATTCAACCGTCCTTGAAAACAATACTGAAATACTAAAATACTAAAATACAAAAACAAGAAAAATATTTAAATAGTGTAATTATATAATTTAAAACGTCCGGCTCTATAGAAAATCTGAACTTGAATGTCTATACACAGTCAATATAAAATATAAATATTATTCAGTTTAATTACATCCAATTCTAGAAAACATAATAAATAACTAAATGGAAATTATAATCAATATTTTTAATTTTATATTTTTTTGTTATCTTTAAATTTGTTTTCTAAAGAAAAATGCCTGTTCATTCATTTA
This sequence comes from Pedicia rivosa, assembly GCA_963082725.1. Taxonomy (NCBI): domain Eukaryota; kingdom Metazoa; phylum Arthropoda; class Insecta; order Diptera; family Pediciidae; genus Pedicia; species Pedicia rivosa. The sequence goes on along the minus strand of OY720152.1, from coordinate 33,081,364 downwards.
GATTTTTAAAAAATCTTCTAAAATATAAAAGTATAAAAAAAATGAATGACGAATGTAATGATAGATTTTATGGTTTTTATCATTTCATTATTTTTGGTCAGGGTTGAGCGCACAACACTTTCAAATCAATCAAATTGTAGGTTAAGACAAAACAAATTAATTTATATAGATTTTCATTTTAATAATGCGTCCCCTGTTTATTGATTAATTAAAATTAATCAGTACACAAAAATTCATAAAATGCAACAACACAATTGCATTATTTATTATTTTTTGTTTATAGTTTTTATATTTTCCAGCTGTTTTTCTTATAAATTTTTTGTGACGATAATGAAAATAACGGCAGTAAATTATACGTAATAAACAATGTTAATGGATAACATATAAATGACTCATTTTTTTGTTTTAAAAAAATGAAAAAATAAAAATAATAATAATTGTGACGTCACATCATAATTATAAGGTGAATATCGTGATGCGATAAGACAAATTTAAAAATTATTTCTTTAAATAAAATAATTAAAATTATTTATTGTTTGTTATTAATTGGTGACAACAACAACAACCACTTGTGGTTAATATTATGAGAGAAGATGTAATATTGCGGTCAATATTATGCCGACATGATGATAAATATAGATTTTTTTATATTATTAGAAATGATAGAATTTCTATGTATAAATTAATAAAATATTATTTTAACGACTTGATTTCATTTGATTTTTAGTTGTTATTTTAACCTAACACATCAACTATTATGGTTGGGATTTTTTTCATCTTATCGAGGTTATGTTTTTCAATTAAATGAAGCTATTAAAATTAAGTAGGAATGCATAGTAGGTACATATTTTTATATTGAAAATTAAAAGAACTAAAATTAATAAAATGCTTTAAACGGTTATTTTTTATATGATTTTGGAAGTGTGCATGTATGCAAATAGAAATCTTTTCTTATATGTTTTTATTTTTAAATTAAAATATATATTTAAGTAGGAATGATTAATTGTTCTTGTCTTATCACAAAGTAACAGATTATATAAATAAAGACGTATTTGTTTTCAAACTTGAACTGAAAATTAGAATACGAAAGAGTTTTTTATTCTGCTTCTACGAATGTGAAAAATGAGAATACTAATTTAGTTTTTTATATTTATTAGTTTCTAAACACAGTTTAATTTTATCAGAAATTTTTTATATTATGAAACTTGTTTTAGATTTATAATTAAAAAAAGTACAAACATACATTGATCAAACAACAATGTATAGTGGTCCTTCAATTCAATATAATATCAATGAAAGATCCCTAGGCTCACGTATGATACTCATGGTAATGATAATTATTATTATTGATATCATATGACGAATTTATCTAGTAATCCGTGTTTATTTATTTGTATTTCTATAAAGAATTTTTTTTATTTAAAATTCTAAACGAGTTTGAGTTTTTTTTGAAAAGAGACAAACAAAATACATCAACAAAGTTTTGTTTACGTTTTTTTTGTAAAAAAACAACCAAAACAAAGATAAATAAACAATAAAAAATGCAAAAATAAAACTGTGATCATTTAACAAACTTTAATATGAAAGTTGTTATTTAATTGATGATAAATGGTTATCATGATCTGGTTATTAATGATCATTTTTAACACGTTTCTTCTTATTTGTATAAGATAGAAGTATTATGATTCAAAATTTGTAAGATATAACATATTTGTTAATGTAAAACAAAAAGTTCTAACGAAATTTTAAAGATAAAAAGTACTGTTGTATATTAGTTGTGTTGTGATGTTTTTTTCTTTTTTTGATTTCAACAAAACTAAAGTCTAATTGTTTCTTGTTTATCTTTGATTTTATGTAAATAAAAGTCATCAATTATAACAACTTAAATTATTTTCTTAATCTCCATCATAGTTAGTAAACATAAAATAACAAAATATGAAATATTTGTTAATGTTGATCATAGTTACAATTTAAATATGTATACATTGATAAAAGGCAAAACAAATAGTAATTCTATACCAAAAAGAAAATGGTAAAGCATCTTATTTTATTTACTATATTCTTTATAAGATAAGAAATATGTTATGATGAAACTATTCAAAGAATTGTAAGTTAAGAACTTTGCTATTTATTTGTTTGTTAGAAGTTAATTGAAAATTCATGTTTTCAATTTTGTTCACAAGAGCTTTTCATTTATTCCATTAATAAATGCTACTTTTTTACAATTAAAATATTTTATTCTATCAATAACTTTCAATATAAATTTTTTAAATTCAAATATTTTGTGTTCGTCTTCAACATTCAATTTCTATCTCTTGGACTTAGATCATAAAAATCGTAATGGAAATTATTTATGTAAAAATGAAGAGAAAAGATAATCGTTTTGTTTTAATCTACTATGAATTAAGAATTACAACAGCAATAGCTATAGAAACATAAACTTGTTTTCAATATAGAGTACCTAACAGTAATTAACAATAATTTAATACAATGAATTTAATATAATATATTTTTCTTTTATAATAATCGTCTTTTTTTTTAACTTATTCTTCCTGTAATTTTTTTCTTCTTATTTTTATATTTTTTTCTTATTCATAATTAGAGGTTGATAGCCAACAATATAGATATGCGTATATGTTGTATTATAAATTAACTTTATAATTCAATAGTAAAAGAAACAAAAATTTGGATTGGCAAAAAAAATTAAAAAGTGCTTTGGTCATTCTATCTGTCAATCAAATTGATGGCTATATTGTATACATGTGTTAATACACACAATGGCAAATACATCTTTTTTTTTTGTTATTTTTAAAAAATTTGGAATGCTTTGGAATTTTTCACTTTATTTACTTACATCATCTGTCAGAAATTATTATCATTAATATCTGATTTTACCATTCTGAGTTTGATTGTGTATTTGTAAAAATCACTTACTTCTTAAATTGACTTATGACCTCATACCTCAATCAATTAGAATTATTTTAACAACAATATATTATTTTACATTACATATCTACATCAAATGGGAAATAAAAATAAGAAGATGACAATAATTACATTAGGTTGGGAATTCGGATATTTTTGATTAGATTTGATTCAATATATTGTTTTTCTGTTTCTGTTTGTAATTTAAGTATTATATAGTAAAGACCAATTAAAAGTGGCTTCCTATTCATTATTATAGTGGCAATAACTTGGTGCCTAATTTAATTCAAGAGAATTCTAATTGACTTTTAATTAAAAACGAAAGCAAAACAATATCAGTGAAACTTCACAGAAAAACATCACACAGAATGAATGTGTATAAAAAAGTATAATTATTTTTCAAATAGTTTGTGTGATTTACTACACACAATTTCATGCCTTGTATATAATTATTTTTATTATAATGGATTATGTAAAATTGTAAAATAAACTTTTATTTGTTTATTTATTAATTTTTTTCGTTTTGCTTATTAAATTCTCATTATCAACAAGCAAAATTATGAAAATTTATTTTAAACACAGAGTTTATAATTTTTTGTTATTTGGGGAAAACACTTGTGCTTTTGCATTCGTGATTTTTTTTTTTATTTTTATTTATAAAAAAAACCACAGGTTTTTTTATTTTGTATTCCATTGAAATTTTTGTTTATTTTTTATAAATAATCTAGTTATTAAGTTTAGTAACACAAATTAGTACGTTCGTTAGTTTTCGCATTCGGTAAAAAACATCTTTCATAAAAATCTAAATATAATTTGAACTTTGAACTTGAATTTTATTATTGTATCTGAAATAAGTAAAGTCGATAAATAATTTTGAATTTTCAATTAAACAATTAATTTGTCCAAATATTGATTAAATTTTATTGTGTCTAGTCTCGGTGGATAATTCAATTAAAGTTATTCTTCAACTAGCAAAAATACTGGTTTTACTAAATTTATATTTCATAAATACTACATTTTCTATAATCACAAAAATAATTATCAAAATGAAAATAAAGAATTATAACGGTTCTTTGTCTTATATTTTAAATCAATTTTTGTTTATATATTTTTTTTAATTTTTTCACTAATTTGAATAGAAAGTGAAAGGAGGTCACACACACATACACTTCCATATTTAATATTTTAACAGTTTTAGGAATAACAAAAACACAACATAAACAATAACAATGTTACGATGTAAAAAGATAAATAAAAATCAAAAATTGACACATTTGAAAAATTTTCTAATAATTCTGTAAATATTAAAGAATTAACAACTAAATTCACTTTTATTTATATAATAATTATAATTAAACTACCTTCAATAATCTTATAATTATTAAAAAAAGATGAAACCAAACTTTGATTAATTTAATTTAAAACATTATTTCACTGATTATTCCAGTATTTTAATTCTTTGAAATAATATTATAGAAAATTTAATAAACGAAAAAAAAAAATAAAAAAAATTAAAACATTATTTCTTTTATAAAAAAAAAACTTTTTATTGGTTTGACTTGTTATATTACCAACAGCTACAGTTCAACTGAATATAAAATAAAATAATATTAAAATCTATTCGAACATTAAATACGAACAGAAAAATTGTATACAAAAAAATAAACAAAGCAAAACAAAATCTTTTTATTTGTACATTATTATTAAGATGATTTTAAGGTCTCGATAAGGTTAAGAAGGGGGTAAATAATTATTATGCTATACCTAAAATAACAAATACTTTTCATATTCATAAAAATTTTTTGATTCTTAATTTATGAATGCTAAAAAAAACTTTTAAAAAATATTTGTTATTTTGCAACAATAATGAAATTTTATAATTGATTGATCATTGTCAAGGTAATTTAATTTATAAAATTCTGTTTACTTAATTTATTTCATATGAATTTTAATAATTTTTGTTTTTAAATTTAAAATAATGAATATTAGTGATATTTATTATATAATTACATTTTGTTATTTTATGATTTTAAAAACCTAATGTTATGTGTCTGTATTTTACTGTTTATGAGTTTTGTTGTTGTTGATTGTGTAAATTTTACATTTCCATTATCGGGAGTAGGTTCGCCTAATGGTCGGTTCGCCTAATAGTACGTTTCACCTAATGACCGGTTTGCCCAATGGTATTTCATTGAATGTTTATCAACTTCTAACACTGAAACCGCAATATAGTTAAGTATCTAACGTACGTTTGATAGTTAACTTGTTATGTTTTTTCTCTATCCGCCTCGCGTCAAAATGTATCGCTTTTTCTCACCTCTCCGTTAGTTAAACTAACGGAAAATGGTTAGGTAGGGAATTTTCGTTAGTTGAACTAACGTTCGAAAATATTCGCTCTTTAACTAGAGACTTCAGTTCAATGATTTTGGAGAAAAAATGGCTCTGAAAGTCAAGTGTTAGAAAATTTAACTATGAAAATGATCAAAAAAACAACAAAAAAAATAAAATCAAGACCCGCCAAAAATAAATGAAATAAAATTATTCTAATTTTATTAAGAAAAATACCTATAAATTGTGATTTTAATTTAAAAATCATTTTTTAATAATAAATGTAAGTAAAAAATTTAAAAATTAAGATTATAAAGAATATTTTTGATTGAAATTTGAACTAACTTAACGTTAGTTAACTTAAGTCTACATGTTAGATAGTTAACTATATTGCGGTTTCAGTGTTAAGAATTCCATCGTCTATGCCACGCTTCCACGGAGTTTTGAATGCGTGGAATCTGATCAGAATCATTTCCATGCACTGACCATAATGATGGCGGAAAAAGAGGAGGACTATGCTTATTTTTTTTTTTTACTTTTTCGATTAAATAATATTCAGCGAACCAATCAAATACTTTAATAGAACCAGGTTCAATATTAACAATTTCCTCTTTTTTTAAACATGCTGATTAATTTAATTTCCGGCAAGAAAGCAAGAGCGGCTAATTTACGGAAACCAATATATATATATATATATGGTAATATACGGCAGTTGTCAGCACTTTCGAATGGAGTACATCTGTCGAAATAGATGTGGAGCGGATTTGAATGTTCCATCCATTAACCAAAACTTTGGTTCAAATAGCCTTTTTTAATTAGTTTTTGTGCAAAAAATTAGTATTCTATTATTATTTCCAATGGTTTTATCCCTCCATATAAAATCTTCACCGTTTAATGTCTTACTTAATTCCTCCGAAACTATTAAATCTTCGAATGGGTTCAGCAGAATCATTCAGGTTTCTTTTTCTTTTAATAATCTGTAAATTTAGTTAATTTCAATATTTAAAATTATATCTAATGAGAATCGCATCTTCTTATTAGACACTTTTTTAGTTTTGAAATAAATATTTAGAATGATTTGATTTTATACTTTATTTTGAGTTTTTGCGTGAAAAATAAAAATCCATTTTGTTTTGTAGTTAGTTTCAGTTAAAAAAATGTATATTTTGAAAATATTACTGGTTTAGGTGATTGGTAATTGATTTTGTATTGTAACAAAGACTTTAATTTCAAATTAAATTTTATTTATTAGAAAAATTGTAAATTCGGAAGAAAATTGTAAAAGTTACTCCATTATTTTTGGACCATTTCCAAATAAAATAGTCTGGAATAAAATTTCATAAAATTCGTACGATGAGAGTAAAGTTAATGTGTACATATGCAAAATATTGAACCAATTTTTGTAATGAAAATATATGTTTAATTTTTTCCTGAATTCAAAAAATTACTTTTTATGAACAATTAATGTAAGATTTTTTTTATTAACCCAACCAAAAAATGACGTTGTATAAAGTTATTTGAAGAAAATCGGTTCAACCGATTGATAAGCACAGCCATTTTAAGATAAATGACTGAGTGACACTATTAAATTAAAATCATATTCAAATATCTCTTCAAATTACTACCATGTTACTTATTTATTTAATTATCATAGTTATCTTAAAATTTACGCATTATAAATACCTGTCGAGGCCAAGTACGCTTCAACTTGAAGAATGTACGTATACTCTGTATTAAAAAAAGCGACATGTCTTTTGTCTCTAAAGCTTTCCATTTTAATGAGTGGCTTATTTCTGCTAATTTGGCCAAAACAGAATTTGGTTCATGAGTATGACTGCCACCTTTTTGCAGCCTGTGCTTTTTCTCATCATTAATCGAAATTTATTTTGTGATTGCCGTAGCTTTGCATATTTTGCGTTGCTCACATTGCCAATAAAAAATCTGTCCATCCTCTCTAGAAACTTTTCTTTTTATAGAATAAATATATCCCTTCGCGCTTAGTTTAGAATTTTCCGTTCAGTTAGAACAAATAAGAGTAAAGAATTCTTCGGAATCCATAATGAAATTTGAATATAAATAACTCATTTTATACTTGTACTGTGTATATTATCATTGTACAATTATAAATTACGGGTGTATGTACATATTAGATATGTACAATATGGTCATTTTCACTAGGTGTAGTATCGTCGATATTAAATAGTAAATTATAAATATTATTATTATTATTTGTTATTTTCTATTTGAATAATAATAATTAATGTGTGTGTTCATAGTAAAAATGGTTTAATTTTTTATTATTAATAATAATTAATATTTTTTATTATAATCGTTAATTTTTATCAGTTAGTGTTAGTTATTTACAAACGTATATTTAATTAAACAATGCAATTCATATTCTTTATTACACATTGTATACAGATTTCAATATATTTATCTGATAAAGAATTTCGACATTGGTAATTTTGTTTTTATTTCTCAGACTTTATAGACTTTAATTTTTTTTTTATTGTTAACACAATCATTTTATTTAATTATGTTATTATAAGAATAAATGAAATTATAAGGTGCCTGACATAACATTAAAATTATTAAAATGGTATTTTACCCGCACGGGAAATATGTAAATCACTACAATAGCCACATTTTATTGGTTAACGCTAAGATCTTGATGAACCTTGCAACACACTGATTTATCAATAAAACAATATTTATCCAGTATTATACGGTATCCATAATTACCACAAAATCAAATTTTAAAATGTAGTACAAATTATTACAACTACATAATCAAAGTTAAAGTAATATCATTCTTTTATTTTTGTCATTTTAAAATTTAATGAAGTTTGTTTTATTATTTTCAGTCAAAACTAAATATTTCAATACAAAAAGTAATAGATTTTTAGACAAAAACGTTATCGCACAACAAAATATTGTCTCTGTAAAAAAAAATATATCGATATTTAATATCGACAATACAAATATGGATACAACCATATATTGAGAAAAGATTTATCAATTCTGCAAAAAAAAAAAATCTTTTTCAATTTAAAAAACAAATGTTTTTTTTCTGCTTTCGATTTTGTTTTGTGATATTTTCAAGTTTAAATTCGCGTTGAAATTTCATTTTTAATGTTATATTAGGTTTTCGTATTTTCTCGTTTTTGTAATTTTTATAGAAAGGAGATATTTATTTATTTAAACATTATTTAGATTTTTGTGTTATTTGAGAATACAAAAATTACACTCATACCAAGTCCTTCTTGATTTGTTATACAGGCGAAAATACTCAAAGGAATTTACCGAGTGACGTCATTGCAAAAGTGCAATGACAGTTTCTATGATAATTAAAATTGAAACGCACACATTTTTTTCGGTACGCAATAAAAACTGTTTTTAGTGAATATAATTGTAAGTTACAAGTTGGAAAATGTTATTAAGTGTTCTGTGAAAATTCCTAATTATAATAACGCAAAGTTTTCACGTGAAAATGATTTATTTTATTGCATATAAGTGTAACCTCAAATTTCAAACATTCAAAATGCATTTTTCCTTCGCATTTTTATGCAATAAATTTGTAATTGAAGTATGTTTCATTATAATTGTTGTGATCTATAGTTATTTCTGTTCTTTTTGAACTATCACTTTGATAATGATTCCGTTTTATTGTGTCTAACATATATGTTTAAACTTTTTGTGATTTGACATTGAATTTATCTCAAGGACAATATTTTGATATTTCCAGTAAACATTTTCTTCATTTGAAATAATTAATTAATACAATAATTTATTAAATTTTATTGTGATCTATCCTTTGATTGATAAAATAAATATTTGTAAGAAAATGTTAACTGGATCTTATATTATGTCGTTCAATGTTTCTTCAGTTTTTTTCTCAATTGTGTGATTTTGTTTTTCTTGTAGATGGTTTAATAAATTATTATTACAATTAGTTGTGGTGGAGTTAAATAATCAAAAATATCATTTAATAATGTGGCTGTTCGAAAAGGTATTAATCGTATTTTTTATAGGCTAATAATAATAATAATCTATTTTTAATGAAAAATAACAGAAAATTTAATTGGTAGTGAAATTGGACAAAATTTTTTAAAATTAGTGATAGTCCAATCTGGAATTATTAATACAGCACTAGTGAATTCTTACAAATATGACTGATTGTGTTATGCTTCTTCCTTTCGAGGGAAGAAACATGGATTAGGATTTAATTTTTCAAATAAGGAAATAAGAACACAATTTTAAGTTATTATTAAATGTTTTATTTCTTTATAAGACTTGTGTCTTATTTTAAGGTCTAGCCGATACTCTTTTTGTTATCCTTATTTCTAACTTACTTATACTAAAAATCTTATTCTAAAATAACTACGATCTAATACTTTAGTAGGTGTAAAAACCCAGAGGTATGCCGACTATCGAATATTTTATGAGGATAAAAATATTGAAAGAGTACCGACACCACGTGTGCGGTACTTGTGCAATAAAATTATCACCCATACTTTATTAACAAAAAACCCGTGCTATTAACAAATAAAGGATCATGACCTTTTTAAAAAAACCCGACAATTTAATAAAATTAAGGATCACAACATACCTCCCCCCTCTTGTTAACAAAAATTTGTTTTATATTCTTTAATATAAAATAAATTTTTGTTTTATTTTTTTTTTCCTTTAATTAAATTTTACGTAATTAGTTCTTAATATTCTTAATTTTAATTTTATTTCTCTACGTATATTAACTATTTATTTATTTATTTATTTATTTTTTTTTTTATTAACCAAATGTTTTATTTTAAAATTTTAACTGTATCTACCTATTTCATTTAAATTTTTATTTAAGGTAAAAGTTTAAATCAATTTTTATAAATTCTATTATTCTTCGGAATCTCCTTTTAAGTTTTTAAATTATGTTTCAGATTTATTTATTTATTTTTTTTTTCTTATTTTATTGAATTTACCAATTATTTTATATATGATTGTACTTATATTACTTTAAATTGATTTATTATTATTTAATTCTTGCTTTTATTTGTTATTTTTGTAATACAATTTGTTCGGTCATGTTTTTCTTGTTTCATTTGATCATCATCGGCAGGACGACAAGCCAGTTTGCAATAATATTTGAATCGAGTAGTTCTATAAAAAAAAGTGTATAAAAAAAGTGAATTTAAAAATAAAATTGTAGTTGTGCAATATTAATATTACAATACGTACTAAATCTAAATTATTAATATTTCTTATACAGTTATATTAAATTCAGCGCAATTTGTGAAAGTGAAGGAACGCATAAGATAATAGTTGAGCACATGTTTTCCGTTTTTATTAAATTAGTTTAGCTTTTTTCTCCAAAGACGCATTATTTTTTTACGAAATAAAATTTCTATTTCATGTTTATTTCAACTTCATTGATAGGTTTTTGCAATTACATAAATATAGGTTGTCATGTTCATTGCATCGTAAAAGGGAAAAATAGCTAAGGGTATAGCTGGATGATGACATTACAACGGCAGAATATTTGGTGCTGTTTCCATGTTTAAAAGAGCCAGCTGGATATAAACTTGTAAAAACTGATAAAAATAATTGTAATTCTTGTTTGAGTAATACAAGTTTTTCAGGTTAAGATCGACTGTGAATTAAAATATGCAGATTGTGCCACCATCAACACATGGAATGGGATTTATACAAAAGTTATAAATAAGGCTGAATTAATAAAAGATAAAAATATCTCTTTACTGCTGAGACTCAATAAAAGTTGCAAAAGAAGGTTAGTTTTTTTTAATATTTGATATATTTTTAGTAATACCTTTCTTTAACAGATCACCAAAAGGCATTAGCATTTCTGTTGCTAACATATCTCTTACCGTGCTCTGGATGAAAACAAAACAAAAAGAAAAATACTATTGGATGCTCAAAATTGGAGACACACAACTCCTTTATTTTCTTGTGTACTGTAAGTATAAAATATATTTTCTTGTAATATAAATACTATCATATAAACACTTTTTTTAGAATATTCAAGAAGCTGGTCTCTTAAAACGTGAGAAAGAACATAAACAACCTCAAATTATATTTGGTGGAACTGCGATCCAAATTTGTTACGTACTTATTGAAGGAGAAACTTTTACATACGAAGATCCATTATTTTATTATTTTATTTATTATATTATTTTATTATATTTTATTATATTATTTTATTTATAAAATTGAAAATAATAATCTAAAAATTCTTAATGATAATTGAATGTAAAAAATATATTTTAAAAAATAAATAAATTGAAAAAGAATTTTAAATTTTTTATTCATAATAATTTTAGGTTTTGATGATCAAAAACATATGATATGTTTATGATTATCAAATATATGATGTTAACTATCATATTTCTAAATTTTATCTGGTTCTGATGATCAAATATATGATTTTAATTATCATTTTTTTAATTTTTTCTTAATTCTCAATATCAAATATATGATTTTTATTATCATATTTATGATTTTCAACGTCTTGAAATTTATCATATATATTATACAAGTAATTAAAGATATGTTAATACGTATCATTCATATATAAGTTATTTACAATCATTGATATAATTAGAGATATCATTTCCATTATATGGAAAACATATGATAACAATAATTAAATAATATGATATCCACAATTATATTTGCGAAAAGTTATCATATTTACTTATCATATATATGATTATCGTGGATATGTTAACCATTATCATATTTTTTCTCTCAGTGAAGAATGAATGATCAAGAATTTTTTGTGAGTCTATTTAGTAATAATTCTTTAAGTTTTTATCTCGGCCTTCACTAATCTATTGAAAAAACCTTGTGATTTAGACAAAAATTGGTGTGTTGGATTGTTTGAGATAACTTGCAATCAACACACTGAGAATCAAAATAAAAGAAATAAAAGAATCATTTCGGATATTGAAGTAAACGATCAACCGGCACTAATCCCAAAGAAATTATCAAAAAATCCAAAGAAAGAGGTTGTAATTATTCTAGACAATACTAAATTCAAGATAATTATAAATAATACTGATTTAAGTCGAATAGAGATGGGTCATTCTTCATCAATTTTACTAAATTTTTGGAATTTTTACCGAATTTCATTTAACCTATACCAAAAAAAGGAAGATTTGATTACCATAAAAGATGAAATCTTTAAATTGTTGAAAGCAGAAAAATGGGAAAATAAAAATGATATTATTATGAAGCGGCATAAAGATGAATACGTATTTAAGATAAATCTTACCAGTCAACAATATTATTTTAAAATATAGAACATTTAATACAATGAAAGAATTTTTAGAAGAAATAATTTGTCAACTACCTAAAAGCCATCGTGGATTAAAAGATTTACACATCTTATTTAATACTTTTAATGCTGAATACAAAATACAAAATGAAATTCCAAATGAGGTGCATCCAGAGGCTATTTTATATATCCCATACAAAGAATATGATGCTTATTTAAAAATTGATATGGAAAAGTTTAAACTAGATCCTAGTCGCACACCAAGTTTACTTAAATTTATCGGAATTGTATCGAGATGTTTATTTATTGAAGGTGTCATAGATCCAGAAGATTTTATCAGAAAGAAAAAACAAATTAAAGAATGAATATTAGATGTTTTGCGAGGGAATCTACTAAAACAGCCTTTTATAGTAAAAAAACAGAAAAAATATGATTTCACTAGAAAACTTCCATATGCCAAAAACTAGATGGAAGGTATGATGAGCAAATAGTGGGGAATAGAACATACCATCGTATGGATCAGTTTTTCAACGAAATTTACGCTCAAGATGGAATGTATGATGAGCAAATAGTGGTTGTAGAGAATAAAACATGTCATCGTATGGATCAGTTTCTCGAACGAAATTTACGCTCAAGTTCCCATAGAAAAACGTAATAATTCTATTTTTCGTCAAACCTTGGAAAAAGCATTTGTCGATATTGAGCAATTTGTAATTATTTAGACAACAATCAAGATGAGAACAATCAGATCCAACTGTACAAATTAGTCTATTTCATACACCGCAGAATTATATCATTCTATAAAAAAAAACACTTAAATCAACAACTCAAGCTGAGTCAAATAATGAATTTACATATGTATATACGGATATTATAAAACCAAGGCGAGTCGGTGACACGAATCTAGATGTCTTCGAATTATACCCATACACGATAATGATGTGAAAACTATTCAATTTCCACATATTGAATATTACCCTTTGGAGCAAACTAATATTGAGAATATTTCAATTTTGATAACAAACGGACAAGGTGCGAGAATTAATTTCGAGAGTAGTACAAGACCTACGTTCGTAACTTTACATTTTAAACGGAAACAAGAACAAACCTATTAAAAGAATAGTTATAAAAGCAATGATTCGTAATATACTTTAATCATAGACAAAATGGATTCGTTTTACACAAGATACTATTTAAACCAAAGAGGGGGATCACTTACTGATATTGGTCAACTGTACAGGACGCCAATCATTTATCAACGTGGTAGTGGAATTGGAGACTTTTTCCGTGGGTTATTTAAACATTTAAAATCATTTATAACATAACATAAGGATGCGTTGAAAGATCAATCTATTAAGTCAGGTACAAACATTATACGAGATTTAGGTGATAAACCCATAAAAGATATTCTAAGAGATGAGGTCCGTTCTGATGCTGACGAACTTTCAGAACGTGGGATAAATAAATTGAAAAAAATGAAAGCTTCGGGTGGTGCTAAGAAATTTTTAAAATCTATAAAAAGAATTAACACTTACAAAAGATCACATTTATCGTCACATCTCAGCAGAAAGAGATTAAAAAAAGAAAAAAAAACCTAAAAAGGTAACCAACAAACGATTTTTTGATATATATATTAATAATAATAAATATATTGAGCATTATATGTAATGATCAATGTATGAAATCAAACTGAACATTTTCGAGCGACAAACTGCTCAAACAAACATCTTAAAAACAGAAGAAATTTCTTATAAACCAATTGCTTCACTCGATAATACCTCTGTTATCGAATTTGTGTCCACCAGTTATGGAGATACCAATCGCGATTTATCGAGTGTATATCTTCGACTTAAGACTCAACTCTTAAAAACATCAAGTGGTGAGAAACATGGTCATGCCACATCTGGAGTGGTGAACAATCTACTACATTCTCTTATTCGTCAATGTTCGGTGTCATTGAATGGAAAACCTATATCTCAATCAGACAATAATTAAGCTTACATAGAAAATCTTTTAAATTAAGGAAATGATGCTGCATCAACCCATTTAGAATCATCGGGGTGGGCTATCGACACAGGTAATTTGGACAATTTAACTGGAAAAATAAACTTAGGTTTGGACTGTAAACCCTGCCTTTTTTTTTGTGGCATACTGTTTCTCTATGCTAACAGCTGTGATGATGTATTAGTATTAGTTTAGGTTAAGTATAAAAGGAGAACAAGAATATGAATAAAGACCTTTTACACAGCATCACTTGTTTATACTACATGGCGCAGTCGGTAATTAAGGTTTAAACAATAAAGAAAAAAAAGATTTTGTGAAAAAATAAAATAAAGCAAAATATAAAGAAATAATTGATCTAATAATAAAAATAAATGGTTATAACGAGGAAGAAAATAATAATCCAAAAAGAAAAAAAAAATAACACGTGCACGAGCTGTGAAACAAAGTGGATCCATAATATATATAAAAATGGATCATGTGAAAAAAGTGCAAGTCTTTTGTAAGATCTTCTTAATACGGAGGTCTAACTGATCAAGATATTTATTATCTACCACTTGGGACAGTAATTTTTCATACTGATCTGGTGTAAGCACAACCATTTTTTCTAATAAATTCTGAGACTTTTGCATATTTATTTATGAATCAAGCAATTTTCCAATAACACCAGATAATAAAGTACCAATCAGTAGAGGAAGAAAACCACCCTTTTGAACTAGTATTTTGCGTTTATGAGTTAGACCTTGTTTTGGAAAAGATAATTCACGAATTGTGTTTTTATACTTTCTAAATTTTTGAATTTGTTTTTCTGATGCTTTTAAATTTCCGTTTAATAGATTAATAACAATCTCAATTATTGCCTTAATTAAATCACTATCCGCATTTTTTAAAATTGCTTTACGAAGATTTGGTTTGGCTTTAGTTAATACATGTAACATATGCTTGTTCGCCCTCAATCGTTTCATACTGGTCTTCTAATAAATTTTAATTGCAAAAATATTCGAAATATTTGGGGTTAAAAATATTTGTACGAAAACGAAAAACCTCATTGATATCTTTAGTTAAATCGAATAATAAATAACCATAAGGTTTAGATGTTACCTCATAATATACTTTCATGATCTGATTGGAATTGTGTGGTGAGATTTGGCGAGTGAGTGGGTAAATTTGAGATTGATCTCGAGGATTTTTAAATAAAACAAGATATTTACAATTTAATGAAATGTCGCGACACGCTTTTTCTTCATGAAATAAATTTTGAGTTATCAAAATTACAGACATATTTCGATGGTGTGAACCTTTCGTAAATAACTCAGAAATTCTTGTGTTGTAAGCTTCATTCATTAAGTCATCGAGAACAATTAAATGTTGGAATCTTTAAATTATTTGCTAAATCGGAATCTTTTGGTAAACCTCTACAAAATTGAATATTTTGATTGATATGTTTTACACTACTTTCAGAATGACACCATAAAATTTTTTCAAACATATCAATAAAACATTTTTGAGGTAGCAATGTTTGAATGAATGTTGTTTTACCTGACCAGCTATTATTATTGTACACGGGTGAATAAAATGAATCATTGTTAGAGATATTATTTATCTTGAGAGAAACACTTTATGAATGACAATATATTATCACAACAATTATCTTTTATAAGAAACAAAAAATTACAATGATTTTAATATTCTATATTTATATTTATTTAGTAGAGTTATATTTGATCAAGTGTGTTTCGTCATAACAAAAATAAAGAAAACGTACAACAAAAGTATTGGAAATATTTGTATATGTAAATTTTACAACAACAAAATACACTGAAAAAAATATATATATATATATGAACTTTACAACAACAAAATACACTGAAAATAAATATCTTTACATATGTAGTTTTACACCAACAAAATACACTGAACATAGTGGGGGAAAATTTCATAAATAACAACAACAAAATACACTAAAATTTTGCTCCCACTCCTAAAGTGGCCCAGAACCATCCATATACTATTACTCTTCTATTATTGAATTGATGGGATATGAATTTTTAAAATACTCTATTATTATAAGAGAAAACTGTGTTCTTTAACTACTCAATAAGTTTGCTTTTTTATACTAATCTTGCCTTATTATTTAAAATTAGCATTAACAACATGTTAGTGATAATGAATTATGTCGCTTTATTTTATATTTTTACTTAATTTTATTATTGAATACACATTGAGGTGATATTAATGTTTTAAATGCTGAATTCTGTTTAATTTTTTTTTGTTATTATTTTTTATTTATTGTTATTTAATATTTTTTTTAATTATATTTTAAATTAACATTAACAAGATGTATTAATGAATTATGTCGCTCTATTTTAGATTTTTATTATTGAATTCACATTGATGTGATATGAATTTTTTAAATGTTGAATTCTTAGTTTATTATTTTTTTAATGTTATTTTTTATTTATTGTTATTTTATTGTTATATGTAATTATATTTATTTTTATATTTTTTAAATTTTTTTAAATGTGGTACGGATTCCACAAAAAAAGTAGGTCCTCTAAGTTGAACGAAATGATGATAAAAGCATATTATTGTTTCTGATCGTTATTTTTTTTCTAAAAAAATTTTTTTTTATATAAATAAAAAATTTAATTTTTTTTAATAAAATTTTTTTAATTTTATTTAAATTGTTTTTTTTTATAACCAAAAAAATTTAAAATATCCCATCCATACTTTAATTTCCATAAAAACAATTCTAACTCGCCTAGCGTGACGTCTTCATTTGAGCATTGTTGTGCCTATATTTAGGCAAACGAAATTAAACAAGATTCTAAATATAATTAAAAACGAATAATAGTTGCTCCGGGATTTAGTCAATTAAAATTGAAATAAACCTCACCTTATTTTGAATTAAAATAATAATATAAAATAATTAAATATAAAGTAAAACAAGTAAGATTGCATAAATTGAATATTAAATATTGAATAACAATGAATTGACATAATTAAGTTAATTATGTAAAGAATTAACAGTAGGTTTTAAATAAACAAAGTTAAGGTTAAGAAAGACCAGAAATGCAACATCAACAACTAATTACCAATATATCGGTCAAAATTATATTTTCAAAATAATGATTGCACAAAAGAATAATAACAGAACTAGATTAAAATTAAAACATGAATACAACTGGGGAAATTACTCAGAAATATTGGGGATATTTGTTAATGATGCATTTTTGGAATAAATTAATAAATAGTTCCGATTCACTAAGGATCGGAGAGTTAGTCAAAAGTAATTAGTCAGACCAGACGTCGGGAGTCTGAACTAAGTAATATAATTAAGCACTAAAACTTTTTAACACTTAAAGATTAGTTTAAGATTAACATTTGTAAATCAAAAGTGATTAATAAATTTTATAATTAAAATCTGAATTCAACGTTTTTCATTAACATTAACTCAAGTGCCTATCGATCCTTTATTCGAATATAAACCACAAATCCGTGATTCTCCCCTAGCAAAGGAAAATCACAACAAATTGGCGCAGCCGGTAGGATTCGAATAAAGTGTCAAAGGACAAAAAATTTTTATTTTTTGAAATCGAATTTCCTTCGTAAAGGGTCGATTTAAAAAATTAAAAAAATTGTTTGAGTTATAACGCAAAAAATTAATCGGAGCATCATCACAATTTAATTTATTCAGAATAATAAATCCCTTCGCAAGGGTTGAATAAATCGTGAATACCGGGAAAATTTGAACGCGTATTTTAGTAAAAAACAAGAATTGTGTGTGAACAAAGTTTAGTGTAGTGGTCAAAATAATATCTGCTAACTTCGACCACGAAAAGAAGAAATAGTTTCGCGAGAATTATATAATTAAAACCAAAAGGTAAAAGAAAAGTGATAGAAAAGAAAAAAAATAAATAAGTTCGTTTAGTGAAAAAAAATAAAAAAGAGTTGAAAGAATAAAAATATAAGTAGAGTAAAAATAGAAAATAAAATAAAGTGAAAAAATAAAAATATAATAAAAGCAGAGTGAAAGTGAAGAATAAAAACAACGTGCAAACAAGAAAAAAATAAAGAGTAGAATTTAATGTCCAGTATTGACGGCGGAACAAATTCGCCAACAAGTTCAGAATACCGACCCAGCAATTCGTACATCAGTGGGGACGACACTGGTGATCAGACACAGATAGAAGTATCAGAAGACGAACTTTTAGAACTTCAAGCAGCGGAGCAAATTGGGGAAATTATTCATACCAGAGTACTTAGATCCGGAAAAAGAATCATCAATCAGTTCATCAACACCGCTAGAGCCAATCCAGGTACACGTAAATTAATTTTAGAAAAAATAAAAAATTGTAATAAATTAAGTCAATCAGATTGTATAAAAAATGTATTAGACGTAACCGGTCCAAACAAATTACTAGAAATAATACAAACAGAAATAGAAATAGATAAAGAAGAAGACACTACATTATTAGAAGAGACAAATAGTTTTACTTATGATAAATTTCATAACTCACTTGATACCAAATTAGAAATATTTAAATCCGCGGGAAAACAGTTCGAAACTAAATCAGAAATAAACACAGAAACTAAAAGTAGTAGTCCCGTGCGGAAAGAAAAAATAATCATTATTCCTGAATATAGACCAGTAATAGTCCCACAAAATCCCAACGTAACGATCAACGACGCCACTGATTCAACAGAAAACTTAAATATGGCAGAAAGACAAAATACACTTGCCTCTTGGGAGTGTGTACCAATATTTGACGGACAGACCGGCGACGTGGAAAAATCATTAGAAAGACACATAAACCTCAGCAGATCAGTTGTGCAAGATTTAAGTGCCCACGAACGAGAATATATACTGGGCATAGCCACATCTAAAATAACAGGGGACGCGTATTCCAAAGTGAGCGGAGAAACCTTTAAGAATATGGAAGAATTATACAAGAAATTAACTGACTGTTATATAAAACCGAAAAAACTATTCGACTTACAAGATAATTTAAGAAGTATGAGACAAAGGAACGGCGAATCAATCCGCGCATTTATTGATCGTATCGAAAAAAGTAAAGGAGAATGTGATAGAGGGGAAAAAACGGTATATCCGGGAGAAGAACATACAGCGTATAATGAAAGACTTGCCGTAAGAACATTAAAAGAAGGAGTACATAATTTAGAATTACAACGTCACCTCCGTCTACAGAACGAAAAAGATTTTACTAAGTTAAAAGAAATGGCGATTACAGCAAATGAAACCTTGGAAGATATGGATAAAACAATACAATTGAGAATGCGAGAAAATGATCTTGAGGAAAGAGTACAGAAAATTTTAGATAATAGAATTAATAACAAAGTAGAAACTAGACAATTAGCATTTGCCAGTACAGAAAAAAAACCCGAACAAGAAAAACCAAACATAACATACACAAGAGGGGACAGGGACGAAAGAAGTTCTGTGGAAGACGTTACAAACCAAGTGATAGAAAAAGTTATGAAAGAATTGCAAAACATCCGCAGTGAAGTTAACAAATTGAGTGATAATAATAGAAATCCAAATAGTCAGTATCCAACCAATTTCCAACAGGAAAATAATAATTCTCAAAATCACAAAGAAAAAAATTCACCATCATATAAGGACACCACTAGATTTCAAAATAGTCAAAATTCACGGAACAACTATGAACGTTCAAATTATCATCAAAATCAAAATAGGGGAACAATCATACGCTGCTTCAATTGCAATAAACCAGGACATGTACGATCCGAGTGTAGAAGCAGGACATATAATCCTTTTTGCAGACGATGCAAAAATTATGGGCATAACGAGTATAATTGCCAAAATAATACAGATAAGAGAATAAATACGGTGATACAAGAAACACAAATTATTTGTCAGCTATGCACAAAATCAGGACATACAGCAGCCAATTGTGAAAAAATCAATATAAACAGATCCCAAGAAAATTTATTATGTAATTTTTGTAACCGGACAGGACACGCGGAAGAAAAGTGTAATATGAAGGAAAAGATAGTACAGCAAATCAAAACGGAAAACTAAAAAGGGCAGAACAAAGGCACCAAGTTGCTGCCCATGACACCCAAGAAAAATGGTGCAACAAGAAAGAACAAAAAATTGAAGAAAAGAATGCAATGGTAAAAGTACCATTAAATATTATTAAAAACGAAGAAGCAAAATTATTAGTAGATACGGGCGCTGACGTCAGCATTATCAAATTAAAAAATTTAAAAAAAGATATAAAAATAAATACAAACGAAAGAATAACCATTAGCGGCGTAAATGGAAATAAAAAAGAAACGATTGGTACAGTTAAAGGAAAAATAATGTTAAACAATAATATTGAGTGTAATTTTCATGTAACACGAGATGCAGCCGGGGTAGATGCAGATGGAATTTTGGGCAGAGATTTTTTATGGGACCACACGGTCATAGATGGAGTAAACGGTAAGCTTAGGTTCCCTCGCACGGAAACCAACGACCAAGAAATAGAAATACCATTCTTAACATTCACTTCTCAAGAAAGAGATAAACAACCGGAAGAAATTAAAACAATAGGTTTTAGGGAAACCAATACAAAAAAGGTTTTACATGTCCCCGCGAGAGCGGAATCTATTGTCCAAATCTCAGTTCCAGTTGAGGATGAAGAAGACATGCTGTGTGACTCAGAAGAGATCATACCAGGTGTGTTTATAGGTAATTCATTGGTTAGGCCTAAGGGTCAAGAGATTAACGTTGGCATCATCAACATAAATAATTTCGACGTAGAATTGCCAGATTGGAGGCCAAAATTAAAAAGGTTAAGTGATTTTAAAGTTATTGAATTAAAAGTAAAAGATGAAAAAGAATTAATAAACATAGAAAAAGATAAGAAAAAGAAAAATATAAGTCAAGGAAAAAATGAAACGGAGAAAATAAAAGAAGTAATAATAAGAAACGTAAAAGAAGATAAGAAACAGGAGAATATAAGTAAAAAATTAAATGAAACAGAGAATAAAAAAGAATTAATAAAAGGAAACGAAAAAGTAAAGGAAACAAATGCTAATGAAATAAATAAAAAAGAAATAAGAAAAAACGAAAATAAAAGTAAAGGAAAAAATGAATTAGTGAATATAAATGAAATAAATAAAAGTGAAGAAAGTAAACAAGAAAAAAATGCAGCAGAAGCATTAAAAATATTTACAGAAATTCCATTCAAAAATGAAGTCGAGGTTGAAACAAAGAAAACAAATACAAAACAGAATAAACAAAGTGAAATAGGAAACTTGAATAAGAATGAAGAACAACAAAATAAAACTACATTGATAAAAATTGAAGAAAATGGGGAAATGAAAGAAAACATGAAATGGAAAAATACGGAAGAAAGTAAGGAAATAAACAGTAAAGGAAAAGATGATAGAAATAATGAAAATAATAAAGGAAACGATAATAGTGAATATATAGAAAAAAAAGAAACAATTGTAACAAGAAATGCAGATCAAGCATTAATTTTTTTTAAAGGAATGCCATTTAAAACAGAAACTGATACGAATGAATTCAAGGTTGATAATAAAAAAACAAATACACAACAATATGAAATGTGTGAAATAAGAAACGTAAATAACATTACAGAAAATAAAAATATAAATACGTTGACCACAACAACAAAGTCTGACAGTAGTAATACAAATGCGGTTATGAAATGCGACACTTATAACAATAATAAAACAAATATTTCAAGTTCATTCAATATAGATCAAAATATAAGTAGGTCAAGAATAAAATTATTAAAAGAGTCATTGAACTTAGAGGAATCTTTGAATAAAGAGGAATATGAGTCAGTAGAAAACATATGTATAGAATATGAAGATATATTTTATTTACAAGGAGATAAATTAGGTTACAGTAGTGCATTGGAACACAAAATTCCAACAGGTTCGATGCAACCGCCAATTAATCAAAAAATGTACAGATTACCAGAAACTCAAAGAACAGTAATTCAAGACCAGGTACAACAAATGTTAGAGGAGGATATAATAACACCAAGCAAAAGTCCATGGAATTCACCATTATTGGTAGTACCAAAGAAAGCAGGTCCGGATGGTCAGAAACGATGGAGGGTAGTTGTTGACTTTAGGAAATTAAATCAAGTAACGATTGGAGATGCGTTTCCACTACCCCGTATAGAGGATATTCTCGATCAGTTGGGTCATGCAAGATACTTCAGTACGTTGGATTTAGCAAGTGGATATCATCAGGTGTTAACTGATCCAGAAGATCGGAATAAGACAGCCTTTAGTACCGCCTACGGACATTATGAATTTAAAAGAATGCCGTTTGGATTAACTGGAGCCCCAGCAACATTCCAGCGCATGATGAATTACGTTCTAACGGGCTTACAAGGATTCAGATGTTTTGTTTATTTAGACGATATCGTAATTTATGGGAAAAATTTAGACGATCACAACACAAAATTAATGGAAGTATTCGAAAGACTGAGAGAAAACAACCTTAAATTACAACCGTCAAAATGTCAATTTTTAAGAAGAGAAGTAATTTATCTTGGTCACAGGTGTACCCAAGAAGGAGCGTTACCAGATCCAGAAAAAATAAAATGTGTGCAAGATTTTCCAGTTCCAAAAACAGTCAGACAAGTTCAGTCATTTCTAGGATTAGCAAATTATTATCGTAAATTTATAGCAAATTTCTCAAAAATTGCTGAACCAATCAATAAATTGTTGAGAAAAGATACAAAATTCGAATGGACGGATCAGTGCCAAGCAGCTTTTCAGTTATTAAAAGACGCTTTAATTTCACCAGCAGTCTTAATTTATCCAGATTTCAACAAACCATTTATTTTAACAACAGATGCAAGCAATGAAGCAATTGGAGCAGTATTATCGCAAGGAAAAGTTGGAGAGGATCGACCTATTGCATACGCCAGCAGAAGTTTAAATTCCACTGAAAGAAAATATGGCACAGTACATAAGGAAATGTTAGCTATTGTATGGGCAATAAAGAATTTTCGATGTTACTTATATGGACGAAAATTTACCGTATACACGGATCATCAACCTCTAAAAGGAGTAGTAAAAGATGTAGGACCAGATTCAAGATTGATACGATTTCAAAATAAAATAGCGGGATATCAATATACTATAGAATACAAACCCGGAAAACAAAATACAAACGCAGACGCACTAAGTCGAATTCCATATGATCCAGTACAAGAAGAAAAAGAAGAAACAAAACTGACTGTAGAGAAAAATTTATTAAAAGATAAAACAACAAAGTGTAGTGTTGTAACACGATCACAAAAGAAAACAAGTGAAGAAGAAGAAACAAGAAATGAATTAAATAAAGAAAAAATAAATGACAGACAAACGAAATCGCAAACGTCAACAGAAAAATTAAGTAATGAAAATAATGAATTAAATAAAATCAAGGTCAATGAGTTAAAATTAAAAAATATAGAACAACCGGTGTACGATAATAAGGAAATTAATAAAAACAGCGAAAGAGAAACTTTAACAAAGAGAGATGAAATTCGAAGAGTTATAAAAGATTATCATGATTTACCTCTAGGAGGACATCAAGGATTTAAAAAGACATACTTAAGATTGCGCAGACGATATTTCTGGAATGGAATGATGAATGACGTAGCAAAATATATAAACAATTGTCAAAAATGCAAAAGAAATAAGATTAGTAGAATGAATAAAATGCCAATGGTAATCACAGATACAGCTTCTTTACCATTTGATAAAGTATATTTGGATATTGTGGGACCATTGCCAACGACTATGGCTGGAAATAAATATATTCTGACTTTTGAAGATGATTTAACCAGATTTATGGATTGTTATCCAATGCCGGATGCGGAAGCAGCAACAGTAGCAAGAATCTTTTACGACGAAATTATAACCCGTTATAGAATCCCGAAAAAATTAATTACAGATCAAGGTTCAAATTTTATGAGTGAATTATTTACAAGAGTGTGCAAATTTTTAAAAATAAAAAAGCTAAAAACAACGGCATATCATCCACAAAGTAATGGCATTTTAGAAAGATCACATAGGCCATTGGCCGAATATTTAAGAAGTTTTGTACAGGAAGATCAAACAGGATGGGACCAGTGGCTAAGACAAGCGATGCATGTGCATAATAACACCGAACATTCAGCTACAAAGTTAACACCAATGGATTGTTTATTTGGTTTTACAGCTGAGGCACCAAACAATTTAACAAGAAAAACGGAACCTGTGTATAATCATGAGAATTATTTTTATAATTTGAGATATAAAATTCAGAAAGCACACGAGATTGCAAGGCGAAATATCAGAAAAAGTAAATCCATCTCAAAAAATTATTATGATAAAAATGCCAAATTGACAATTTTTAAAGTAGGACAGCAGGTATATTTAAAAAATCCGGTAAAACAAAACAAATTTTCACCAATCTGGATCGGTCCATACGAAATAGCAGAAATCAATAATGAAGTCAATACAACAATAAAAATAGGGAAAAGATTAAAAAGAGTGCATAATAACAGATTAAAAATAGCGTCAGATTAAGAAATTATTAAAAAAAAAAAATAAGCTAAAACAAAAGAAAAATACAAATAAAAAACAGCAAAAAGGGGAAACCAGAGTAACACCTTAACGAAAACAAAAAAGAGGGAATAAATAGAATTACTAATATAGCGAAAAACGAAAAGGGAAACAGAAATAAAAACTTTACAATGGAACGACCGGTGACGTATAAGTAAAAATTATGTAAGACGGAATTTTAAAAGAGAAAAAAAAAAAAAAAAAAATAATAAGGAAGAATAAAAACAAGAGATAAAATAAGGCAAGGGTTAAGAATAAATAAATATTATTCAAATTCATCAAACATTTAAATAATAAAAAAAAAAAAAATAACAATAATTATATATAATTTGGAAATCAGTAACAAAAATAAACTTTAAAACAAATTATAAGGAAATTAGAAAAAATAATGGGATTGAAAAATGAGACAAGAAATAAAATAAAAATATTATGGAAAGTAAATTAAAGTAAAAGATAACAGAAAAATAAAAATAAACAAAAACAATGTATCAAATAACAATAAAATTATATAAAAAATTAATTTTTATAAAGTATTTAGAATCAACATTAACACAATCAAAAAATAAATAAAAATAAAAATAATTACAAACCGTTTAAAAAAAAATCAAAATGTAAAACATAGATATTTAATAATAATAGTAAGGAAATTGTAAAATTACAAAAAATTAACAATCTACATAAAAGAGTATAAATTGAAATTAAAAAAAAAGAAAAAACTATATATATAAAATTTAAAATATTTTAGAAATTTAAAGTTATTAAATTAAAGAAAAATAAAGAAATTAAAATTTGAAGAGTATAATTTAAGAATAAGAACAATAGGCAGATAAATGTAATTAGATATATTTCATAACAAAGAATAAAGAAAAAAAAAATAAATAAATAAATTACTAAAGAAAAAATTGTCAAGAAATTTGAAACCATTTAAGTAAATATTAAAACTTACTCATTAAGAATTCTAAAATTATTAAATGAAGTTGAAGTAGGACATTTAAATAAAAAAATTGGGAATAATTTATTAAGTAAAAGAGAAGGTAAAATCAAAATCAAAGTAAAAAATAAAAAGAAAACAACTATTAGTATTGTGAAGAACAATAACAGTAATTTGTAAACGACAAAATAAATATATTTGTAATATTAAATAAAAAAGAAATTCAACATGAAAAAAATGCTAAATGACAAATTTTATAAAAAGAAAAATAAATTAATATTTTTGTAATCATAATAGAATTAGATATCAAAGAATAAATGAGAATTAAAATAATAAAGATTAGAAATCTGAAACCTTTAAGAAATTTAAAAAAAAAAAAAAAAAGAAAAATAATAATAAACTAAATATGTATAAAATTAAAACTAATTAATAATAAGTAGAAGGAATGTATAGGAAACTAAGTTATGTAATTTTACAGATTTAAAAATTTAAAATTTTATTTAATTTTTTCAAAATAAAATAAAATTTTTGTTCAAAGGGTGGAGGTATGTTGTGCCTATATTTAGGCAAACGAAATTAAACAAGATTCTAAATATAATTAAAAACGAATAATAGTTGCTCCGGGATTTAGTCAATTAAAATTGAAATAAACCTCACCTTATTTTGAATTAAAATAATAATATAAAATAATTAAATATAAAGTAAAACAAGTAAGATTGCATAAATTGAATATTAAATATTGAATAACAATGAATTGACATAATTAAGTTAATTATGTAAAGAATTAACAGTAGGTTTTAAATAAACAAAGTTAAGGTTAAGAAAGACCAGAAATGCAACATCAACAACTAATTACCAATATATCGGTCAAAATTATATTTTCAAAATAATGATTGCACAAAAGAATAATAACAGAACTAGATTAAAATTAAAACATGAATACAACTGGGGAAATTACTCAGAAATATTGGGGATATTTGTTAATGATGCATTTTTGGAATAAATTAATAAATAGTTCCGATTCACTAAGGATCGGAGAGTTAGTCAAAAGTAATTAGTCAGACCAGACGTCGGGAGTCTGAACTAAGTAATATAATTAAGCACTAAAACTTTTTAACACTTAAAGATTAGTTTAAGATTAACATTTGTAAATCAAAAGTGATTAATAAATTTTATAATTAAAATCTGAATTCAACGTTTTTCATTAACATTAACTCAAGTGCCTATCGATCCTTTATTCGAATATAAACCACAAAT
This sequence comes from Pedicia rivosa, assembly GCA_963082725.1. Taxonomy (NCBI): domain Eukaryota; kingdom Metazoa; phylum Arthropoda; class Insecta; order Diptera; family Pediciidae; genus Pedicia; species Pedicia rivosa. The sequence goes on along the minus strand of OY720152.1, from coordinate 33,054,026 downwards.
CCGTGATTCTTCCCTCGCAAAGGAAAATCACAACAGCATTACTGCCTGCAGATCTAGAATGCCTTGCTCATGCCAACGCATACACACAATAACTTTCTACAGGTGTGTGTGCATAGTGTATGGTAAAAACGGGTTTTCAATAGAAAAGGATACTTAACATATATTCATTTTAAAACAAAATAATTTGCCTAATATTTTTATTTTTATTCTTCTCTTATTTTTGTAGAATGAAAATAAACAACAACAAAAACAATGGAAGAAAATAAAATTACGGTGAAACAAAAACTATTGCGGTTTCATTTGTTCGTTTGGGGATTTATTATTTTTAAGTAAATATGTTTTTTTTTCTCTTTATGAAAGAAATGCAAATATTTAGAGGGATTAAATGATTATTAATTTTTGCAAATATTATTATTAGATTATTTCTTTTTTAGTGGTTGAAGAAAATAATAAACGCATATAGTAAATTATCTTTGCCATAAGATTTGTAATTAAATTCTGATACTAGAGATTATTCCTCCACCTTATAAAAAAAAACCCTACATACTATAAATAATTTTGAAAATCTACATCCAAAATTCAAAAACCTAAAAATCAAATATCTGCACATCAAAAAACTTAAAACAGATAAATTAAATTGAAAACAATTGGCCAATTCAACCAGACCCAATTACACAAAAATACACAATCAAAAAAACTATTATACGTAGTTTCCTTTCGTAGAAACTTCGGCACAGAACAACGAATACTAATTCGTTTTCCTTTTGTTTTTTTTTTAAATATTTTTTGTATTTTATTGTAAAAAAAATAATTAAATTTGGCAACATGAATTTTTTTATAACATATTTTTTTTCTTCCCGTCTTAAAATAATTGTAATCCATTCATATGAAATGCGAATACACACACTCAACAAAAACAATAAAAAGTAAAAAATTATTTCCTCCAAAAATAGGCAACAATGGAATAAAGAACAATAACAAATAGAGAGAGAGTGTTGTGCCTATATTTAGGCAAACCAAAATTAACAGTACTTTAACTGAATTTAAATATAAATAATAGTTACCCCGAGATTTAGGCATAAAAACCTCATCTATCTATTAAATAAAGTAATTATTTTTATTGCTAAAGTGTCGAATTCGCAAATATTATGAGTGAATAACCTATGAGTTATTGATATTGATTTGTAAAACAATTAAAAGAATCATGAACTAAAAGTAGGCCATAAAAATGAATAAAATAAGAATAAGAAAGAATAAAAATTATGTATTAATGTAAGAATGAAAATGGTTCAGATTGTCTAATAAAAGATCACTCGGAATCAAGTTTATTTATAAGATGGGTTTAATGAATAAGTTAAATTTAGGAAATAATATAGAGTCCAAAAGGACAAAGAACAAATATGCATCATCAACAATCGGTTGTCCAATATATCGTTCAAAATTATGTTGCAACCTGAATTTGGAATTTAATAAACAAAAGGCAAACAATCGGACTTCACATTAAGTCCAAATATGAATACGTGACTGGGGAAATTGCCCAGACAATTTGGGGATTTTTGTTGATGGTGGATTTTTGAATAAACCAATATATAGTTCTGATTCAAAAAGAATCAAAGAAGTTAGTACACATCAGTCAAAAGTAATTAGTCAGACCAGACGTCGGGAGTCTGAACTAAGTAAGATTTAAAACACGAAAACTTTTGTAACATAATAAGTTTATATTAAGTTTAAAATTGTGAAAACATAAGTGAATAATAAATTTAATAATTAAACGCAAATACGATTTTCACTAATATTAACTCAAGTGCCTATCAGTCCTTTATTCGAATATAAACCACAAATCCGTGATTCTCCCCTGGCAAAGGAAAATTACAACAAGAGAAAATCGAAATGCAATGTAGAAAAAAATTAATAAATGAAAACAAAACAATTGTTTTTTAATAAAAAAATATAGTAATTTACATTTATAATTGAATTTTATATAATTCAATTTTTTAAGTTTTTTGTTTTTTTTTTATATATATATATATGTAGGTATATCTGAAATTTTGCAAAATAGATTTCTTTCAATATTATTCTATAATACAGTAATAATACAGTAATACAGTAATAATACAGTAATAATAAACAAAAATCTGAAATCAACACCAAAAAAGACGCTAAACACATATCTCATCAAAGTATTAAGGGGAGTCATTGCATTTCAGTGGAAAATTTGTATTTTTGGTACTTTTCAATATAGCCCGCCAGACACATCGTTGAATCTATACACAATTTTTTTATTGATTTCAATACCTTAGAGTATTCTCTCCAACACTGTGCGCTCATAATTTTGATTTTTTTAATTTTTTCTTAATTTAAAAAAAATGATTTTGGCTATTTTCACCAAAACTAAGTGCGCTGAATATAGCTCGGTTTCATAATTTATGAATAAATTTTTATGATTTTAATTTTAAATGAAAGTTAAATGATGTAGTTAAATTCCTGTGCTTTTTTTTTAATTTTTTAATTATTTAACATTTTATGATTTTTTTAAAATGATTTATTTTGCTGAATTTTGAAAGCGCGTTAATGATCGAGATCCTGAGAAATTCGTTGTGTTTCTAATTTATTATTAAAATTTAAACCATTCTTTATAAGAACTAATTATAAATTGAATTCGTAGATGCAATATTTTTAAAGCAATTGTTTCGTATGTTTTTTTAATTATAAAATTAGTAAAAATGGGATTCCCTAAAATTTTATATGAGTTAGTTTCACTGATTTGGCATCGCACGGAAAAAAGTAATTTATTTGCTAAAATATTGCACCATCTTCTTTCAGTAAATGCAAATATCATTTAAATAAATATTTTTATTTTCAATCAGCTGATACTCTAATATAAAATATTTTTTATGTTGGTGTGTACATATGAATGTGTGCGTATTTTTTGTATAGCGTTTCATCAGCATGATCTATTTCTTCTATAGAAGGAGCTTGAAGGAGATACAAGAACTTTTGATTATTTTATTCAAAATAATGATTGAATAATTTCATATCAATGTGTGTGTATTTTTTGTTTCATAAGGATTTTGTAATTCTTCTCTATAATAAGCGTGACGGAGGTAGGAGAACAATTGAATGAAATAGTTTTATTTTTTTCGAAATTATTGTTATAACTCGAATATTTATTGAGCTGGAAAATTTAATTTTAATAGTAGAAAACAAAAAAAGACTTTATTAGTATTTTGAATTTTTTATTTCAAATTTTTTTAATAGTAGAACGAGAAAAACGAGAAAAATAAAATTAGTAAAATGAAAAAAAGCGCAAAAAGAAGAGTACATTATAAAGAAATGAAAAATATTTGAAAAACATTTATTTTTGTACTTATTACCTATTTATTTTGATTTTGATTTTTCCTTTTTTCGAATCAGCTGTTGGTTCAATATAATATGCGCCTATGAGTGTGTAATTTTGGTAAAACGTTGCATGTTTATTTTTTTTTCTTCTATGTATAATGGGTGTAAGAGAGACGGAAGAACGATAGAATGATAAGTGTTTTTTGTATGTAAAAATTAACAAAAAGCTAAAGAAGAGTGCATATTCCTATGTGCATATTACATTTAAATTATATAAATGGAATGGTATTAAATATTTTATCTTTTTCAGTTTTAAAACATAAATGTATTTAAATTTTAAAAAGTTAAAAGCAATTATCGACCTTATGAGGTATGAAGTCTCATACCATTTAATTATTGTGAATTTCTCTCTGGATACGAATCAATTTATTGGTAGCAAAAAAATTAAATTAAAATAATTTAAATACGTAAAAAATTGCTTGTCAAATTTAAAACAATTTTTTTAATAAAGTATTTTTTTTTTAATTTATATTATTCAAAAGAAAAGTTAAAAAATCTCAAAAAAAAAAAGTAAAAATAATACCAGAAAAAAATTACAAAAAAAAAACAATTTTAAAATAAAACAAAAGGAAAACAAAAATTTAGTAAATATCAAAAATTCAAATATATTAAAACTGTAAAAGGATTTGTCGGCACACGACACAAAAAAAAATCCGAACCTACAATGACTCATTCTTCGGCGACGAAAATAAAATATAAAATAAAATCAAAATATAAAATAGAATCAAAAAAAACGACAGGCAAGTATGGCTGTATGCTTCGTCGAATATTATGCAATAGTATTTTCAGCATTTAACACGAACGGATAACAATATACCCAAGTTCTGAAAACCCCTCCATGGAACCATCATTTAATATAATAAAACACTAATCCCAAAATTTCATTGCAATCCGTTCACATGTTCTTAAATAACTGTATTTTCCAAAAAATGTGTATGGGGGTGCTCCACACCGTCCCCCGAACTCCCCTAAAATCAATATGGTTCTATGATGGACCAATAAAATACTAATCCCAAAATTTCATTGCAATCCGTTCACATGTTCTTAAAAAACTGTATTTTCCAAAAAATTTGTATGGGGGGTGCTCCACCCCGTCCCCCGATCCCCCCTAAAATGAATATGGTTCTATGATGGACCAATAAAATACTAATCCTAAAATTTCATTGCAATCCGTTCACATGCTCTTAAAAAACTGTATTTTCTTAAAAATTTGTATGGGGGGTGCTCCACCCCGTCCCCCGATCCCCCCTAAAATCAATATGGTTCTATGATGGACCAATAAAATACTAATCCTTAAATTTCATTGCAATCCTCGGGAATCTGATTTTTTCCAAAACAAATGTATGGGGGGTGCTCCACCCCGTGCCCCGATCCCCCGTAAAATCAATAGGGTTCTATTGGGGATCAATAAAATACTAATCCCAAAATTTCATTGCAATCAGTTGTTGCAATCCTCGGGAAACTAATTTTTTCCAAAACAATTGTATGGGGGGTGCTCCACCCCGTGCCCCGAACCCCCTCAAAATCAATAGGGTTCTATTCGGGACCTAATTCCAAAATTTTATTGAAATCCCTTCACGCGTTTTTGAGTTATCGTGTAAACATACGGCGGACGGAGTCCGGACTGACAGGATTTTTTTGACCCCTTTTTTGGGGATAAAAGTTGCAATAACCACCAATTTGACCTTTTGTTAGTAAAAATAAGTTGCCCTAGGGTCATTCTATGTGAGAAAAAATTTTTTTTGGAAATTTTCTTTTAATTGTGTCTTTTAAAAATAAAAAAAGTTGAATTTCAAAATTTTCCATTACAAGGCTTAGTCGATTACGACGAAGCAATATATAAAATAAAATTCATAAACACGAACAAAAAAATCCGAACCTAAAATGACTCATTCTTCGACGACAAAAATAAAATAATAAAATTCTAAATAAAGATATAAATTGAAAAATGATTTAATTTTTCAACATAACAAAATAGTGACTTTAAGAGACATCTAGTATCTGATTTAGGCAATAATATTTAATTATCTTATATATGCACTACATTATAGTACCAAAAAAAAATCTATTTGGCGTCCATCTCAACTCTGAGAAATTTGAAATGCACATACTCCTTTTAAAATAATAAATCATTCTTATTTCAAAACAATGTAAAACATTAACCCACACAAAAGAAATTCATTTGTATTGAAATATTGAAATAACCTCAACTGTCCCAAAACATATTTGTATTTAATTTTAAAATCATTTTTTAAACCTAAAACAATTACCTTAGTTGATAACCTAACTATATCCTAACTATATCCTAACTATATATTACAGTGTCTGTAATATATTCAAATACAGTGGCGACATCTACTCATCACGCCAATTATTGAGAAAAAATTTATCCGAGTTCAGTATATGGGAAGGAAATATCTATAACATCAATAGTCTCTGGTATTTAGAATAAGAACAGTAGTTTAAGTTTGTTGGCCATTGCAATATAGAAACTTGTTGGAGCAAGAATACAAAACATTAAAATCCTTAATATCACCTAATTTCGTTATTGTCCAAACACTATCACGTAATTTCTGAACGCTTCAAGTTTTATAACAGGAAGCAAACTTCGCAGGAAACAGTTCGCTTTATTGTTGAAATAAAGTTGTTGGCCGACATGTGTGAGTTTGGTGCATTTTTGAAAGATGCATTGAGGGACAAATTCGTTTGGGGATTGGCTAAAGAGTCAATTCAAGCGAAGTTGTTAAATGAGTCAACTTTAACTTTCGAACTGGCTTTAAACTGTAAATTTACGGACAGTGAAATGAAAATAATAAAGCCAAAATTAGAGACGTTTGCAGTGTCATCATTTCAACATCGAAGGTCACCTAATAGAAGATCGTATAATCAAGATTCATCATATGGAGGTTCACTTTATAGAAGAGGAAACAGCCGGTCGAAAAGTCAGGTTCGATGTTTTAAACGTGGAAAGTTGGAACATTTTGCAAAAAAATGTTTTGTAAAAATACAAAATGGTGTAAATGATTCTGATTTTGAAAACAATAGTCTTGATAAAGTAAACGATAATTTTGAATTACTAACCATAGGTTATTTAAATTATATCAACAACCTGCTAATAATAAAAATTTTTGTGTGTTAGACTTAGCTGGTGCTTATCAACAATTAGCAGTATCAGAGAAATCTCGTGAATTCTTAACTATTAATACACACAAAAGGCTATATCAATATATGCGACTCGCATTTGGTATTTCGACAGCACCAAGCAGATTGTAAAGATTGTAAAAATACTTTAGCAGAGGTTTTTGAGAGATTAGAACATTACAATGTTCGAGTAAATTTTAACATATGCAAATTTTTTAAATAAGAAGTTTTGTATTTAGGTCATCAGATAAACAGTCAAGGAATAAGTCCAAATGAGAAAAAATTAGAAGCGGTAATAAGAGCTCCGGAACCGAAAAATATAATGCAATTAAAATCTTATTTAGATCTTTTCTTAACTATTATGGTAGATTTATACCAAATTTATCTTCTGAATTATATGATCTGTATCAATTGTTAAGAAATGATGTAAACTTTAGCTGGACAAAGCAGGCTCAGACTAATTTTGAAAGAAGTAAAAAATTGTTTCTAAATAATAAAATTTTGGTTCATTACGATGAGGATAAGCCAATAGTAGTATCATGCGATGCTAGCCCGTACGGGGTAGAGAACGTATTATCTCATATAATAAACGGTGTGGAACATCCAGTTTTATTTGCTTCTAGCTCATTATCTGATGCCGAGAAAAATTATTCTCAAATTCATAAGGAAGTTTTAGCAATCGTTTTTGGAATAAAGAAATTTCATAAATATTTATACGGAAAAGAGTTTACGATTGTTAGTGATCAACAGCCATTAAGGGAAATTTTCGGTAATAAAGCAACACGGGCAGTACCGGCTCCTCGGTTGCAAAGATGAGCAATTTTTTTTGTCTATGTAAGCATACAAATAAAGCAATATATGCTTTTACTAATTTTGTAGTTCAAGAGTTTGTTCCTTGCTTGATGAAAATGGGACCACTATAATCAATTCCTCTTTTCTGAAATACATATGAAGGTCGTACTCTGTGTTCTGGAAGTTCTCCCATAAATTGCTCTAAATTGGTTGGATTTATGCGAAAACATTTGATAAAATTATGGATAACTTGATGAATTATTGTTTTAGCTTTGATTGGCCAAAATTGTTGCCTCACAATTGATAATAGTGCTTGTTGACTTACATGCAGATGTTCCTTGTGCAATGTTTCTATCAACATCTTTGTTACAGTTTGATGCTTTTGCTGATATAAACATGATGATTTGCTAATTCTGCCACCAACTCTTATGATATTGTCATTGTCTAAAAAAGGATTAAGACTTTTTAAAAAACTATTTGATTGTACTAGTTTACCTGATTTTAAATTTTTAATTTCCATATTAAATTCATCATTTTGTATAATTTTTACTATGCAATGAAGTGAATTTTGCATTTCTTTGAGGGAAAGTACACCCTTGCTTTTTTGTGATTGATCTTTAATTTTTGAATTTTTAACAAATCTCAGTACATAAGCAAACACTCTTTGTAGTTTGCGAAATGAACTGAATTTTTTCATAACTTTAAAATTATTTAAAGGACTTTGACTTGTTAAAGTGATCCTGGATTCAGGTAAAATTATATCTTGATAATTTACAATAGTTTGAGGCCATAAGTTTTCTTGTGTCTGAAGAAATGTTGGTCCATACCAACATACATCAAGATTGTGAATGCATTTTGGCATGATACCTCGTGAAACGATATCAGCTGGGTTGTTCTTAGTATCAATATGGTTCCATTTGTATTGAATAGTTAATTTTTGAATCTTTACAACTTTATTTGATATGAATAGTTTTAATTTATGTGTGGGAGTTCTTATCCATTGTAAAGTAATCAATGAATCTGACCACAGCACGACATCATTAAATTCAATTTCCATTGTTTATCATCAACATAAAAATCTCTTTTAGTGATGAATGATGCTTTAGGATATTGTAACTTTTCATCGTCTGCTAATTGATTTAATACTCTTGTGGCTAAATATGGAGCCGAAGCAGTACCATAAGTAACTGTTTTGATCTTTATCTCTCCATACAATTCTTTGTAAATTGCAATCTTCCTTATTGGCATTAATTTGCCCGTACATCTTCTTGATGTCTGCCGTAAATGCAAATTGATGTTTTCTAAAGCGGCATACTATTGAAAATAAATCTTGTTGAACTGTGGGTCCAAACATCAATGCGTCATTCAGTGATACGTTTGTACTTCATTTTTAAGAAGCATTGAATACAACCCTAAGTTTGGTTGTTGAGCTACTATCCTTAGTAACACAATGATGAAGTAGATAATATTGCATGTTGTGTTGAATTTGCTTTGAATAAATATTTTCATCTTGCATAATTTCCATGTGACCAAGCTTTAAATATTCTTCAATGAAATCTTCATATTGATGTTTAACTTCCAAATTTTGATTTAATCTTTTTTCCATATGAAAGAACTTATTGATTGCGATTTGTTTTGATTCACCTAACATTTGTATATTTTCATTTAATGGATATTTAACTGTATACCTTCCAGATTTATTTCTTATGTGTGTATTAATGAAATGCTCTTCACATAACTATTCTGTTGATGACTGAGACCTTGAATTATAACCTTCAATTTCCTAGAAACTCTTTAATTGTTGACTGAGCTCTTCATTAGTAATTACATTACAAACTGGTGTTGTAGTAACTTGTTTGGTAATAGTTCCTGTTACAATCCATCGAAAAACTGTATTTTGTAACATAATTAACTCATCTGAACTTTTGAGTTTTTCAGTCATTAAAATGCTATAAAATATTTCAGCACCAATAAGCATGTCAATAGTTGCTGGAACATGAAATTGTGGATCTGCCAATTGAGCGTCCTTAGGAATACACCAATTTTGATTTATTTGCATCTGATAACTTGGTACTTCATTTGTAATCTTAGACACTATTAAAAATTCCAACTTAGTTTCATAATTGTTATTTATTCTATTCGATGAAATCTTATGCTTGATTGTAGTTGTATTTTGATTAAACCCAGAAACTGGAACTGATATTAATGATCTATGTATGTTTAGTTTCTGTGCTAATTGTTCTGTGATGAAATTAACTTGTGATCCTGAATCTAATAAGGCTCGACATAATTGACCCAAATTGTCTATAATTAATATAACAGCTATTGATAACAATACTTGTTTATGTGTTTCTGATGTATGTAAACAATGCTTATTTACAGCTAAATAACTTGATGATGATGAAGTTGCTTTTTGGCTTGTTGGTTCTGTTTCAAATACTTTGGCCTGCGCTGATAACTTTGATGAACAGTCATCATTGGTATACAAACTTTCTTTATGTAATAATGAATTATGTTTCTTCTGACAGTATTTACATCTATGTACTGATTGACAATCTATGGTTTGATGAAATTCTCTCAAACAATTGAAACATAATTTCAATTCTTTGACTTTATTATATCTGTCGTTGCTGTTCAAATGTGATTGATTACATATTTTACAACTAACTTTGTTAAGTGGTGTTGAATGTGATGCTACTACAAGTGATCTTGATTGTGCGAATTTGTTATTCACATTTGATACTTTATGTATAGTTATCGGTTTATGCTCATCAATCGATTCCAAAATTCTACATCTTTTTTGTAAATAACTTAACATCTGCTCCCATGTTGGTAAATCAGCTGATGATGCTTCTGTTTCCCATTGTTTACGTGTTTCATTATCCAGCTTTCCTTTAACTATATGAATGATGGATCATGTCCCAATTATCAATTGGTGGTTTCAGCGATTTTAATGCTCTGAGATGAGTTGAACATGTATCAACTAGCTTGCGTAACTCAGTTGATGTTTCATTAAAAACTGATTTCATATTAAACAATTCTTTAATATGAGTCTCCATAATGACTCTTTGATTATCATATAGATTTGCCAATAACTTCCAAGCTTCTTCGTAGTTATTTCATGTAAATTCTAATGCCTACTACTATGGCTCTGTCAGTCGCGTTCCGGGAAACTATAGCTAGGTTCCGGGGGAAGTATGGTTGCAAAATCGAGGTTTGGGTGGTGGGTCGTTGACCTGCGGAAGACGGAAAATGGTCTGAGGTCACATTTTTCACCTGCCTAAGCCGGAAATCCTGCCCAGGACGGATTTTTTATTCAATTCTGAAACCTGCGGAACACGGAAAAATTTGGATTTTTTCATAAATTTTTTACGTAATGCCGAAAAGCGGGTCCATCTTCATCATAACTGAATGAGGTAAAATATGGTTTTTTTTTCACGCTCTGGAACGCTGATGACGGCGAATAAGTAATTTAAACTTAATACGGGTGGTAGAGTAGCACAGAGGCTCACACAGACGTGAGCATTGCACGTTGTTTGCTCGTAAATCCTATCAGCCCCATTTATGGGGTGTGTATTAAGACGTGCCCTAATTACTTGGCAAGGCTTGCCTTAACTGTACCTACCTTCGGGGGGTGGCTAAGAAAACAGTTCGGGTTTCAACGTTTTCCTGTAAGCAAAAACCTACGGCTAACTTGGACCAGCATTCCAAATTAGTCGTCTAAACGATAAACCGCTAACGATCGTAAAAGAATAGCCTCGGAAATGGACTGGACTAATGATGTTGACCCTGCACTCGTCGGGCTACGGTTTTCGTTTTTTATTCCGCTCCCCTTTACCCTTTGCCAGTCCTCAATGCACAAATGTTGGAAAAACATATAAAGTGGTGTTGCAACTTTTTGTATTCAGTGCGCTTTCTGCGAATTTAACTAGACATTTTGCAGTGGAACTACTTTGGGAACCACTGTAGTCAAACAATTCAATAACCACGGATGCTTCTGTAAGGGAAAGGAGCAGAAAAAACTTGCGGTGGAAGCTGAAAGGAGTGAGTTCCAGTTTGAGTGCAGCGTTTGCAGCCTGAGGTTTATGAAATCGTCGGGACTTGGGTCTCACAATTTCCACAAGCATCCGGTGCAACACAGCATGGCGGACCCCCCTGTTCGCGGAGCAAAATGGACTGAACTTGAACTTCAGACAATGGTGAACTTCATTTATGAAAATAAGTGGAATTTATTGTCTCAAGTTCAGATGGCAAAAAATTTGGTGGCGAAATACTATCCAGGCCGAACAGTGGAAGCAGTAAGATCTGTAATAAATAAAAACAAGGTATTTGTTTCTTTTTACAAAAATTATGTTGAATTGAATGGCTCTGATGAAATTGGTGAGAGCAGTGTGTCCGAAAGGAATGAGGTTGTGATTGGTAGTGATGGAAGTGAAGGGGATATGAGTGATATTGTTGTTGATTCTGTAGATGATGTGGATATAGATGCTTCGGACGAAATTAGTAGGGTTAGAATATATTTGTAGTTGCAGCTGACGGAGTTGCATAACAAATATAATAGTAAGGGCGACTACATGGTCATTTATGACTATGTACTCAATTGCTTAATGTCTGGGGATATTAATTACAATTTTGAATTAGTTTTAAAATCATTAGGGGGAACCGGTAATCCTAGTTTTAAGGTTAGTAAGATAAAGGAAGTAACGTTAGATGGGCTAACAAATCGACAGATTAAACAGGCGAAGCGCAGGCAGCAGCAGAAGATGGCTGCGACGGCTCCGAAGTTTTTGACAGGTCTGATTGTTGATGGGAAAATGGGCTGTCCTCGAACACCTCCACCTAATGACGCGTTCGAGGTCTATGAAACGAGGTTTGGAAGTCATGTAACGGACATGACTCCAATCAACAGCTATGGTGAATGTTATGGAATGAACGATTATTCTGAAGTGTTAGTCGAACATGTGAAAGCAGCCTTGACTGATACTTCTTGCGGTACAGCTCCCGGGTTAGATGGAATTGGTGTTAAAAATTTAAAATCAAAGAATACGTTAGTTTTGGGGATTTTGTTCAATTTATTTTTAGTATTCAGGGATGTTCCATCTAAATTGAAAGAAACACTTCCTAAGGGTACGGAAAATTTAGAACAGGTGGATAATTGGCGACCAATTACTATTTGTTCTATATTAAATCGCGTTTTTTGTAAAGTAATGGAAAAAAGAATTAAACCTATATTATCAGTTGAGCAAAAAGCGTTTCAACCAATGGAAGGTTGTGCTGAACATTTAGCTTTGGTGGCGTCACTAATAAGGACTGCGAGGGTTAAGAAAACCTCTTTGTGTGTAGTCTTCTTGGACTTAGCCAAAGTGTTTGACAGTGTTCCGCATGACACAATTTTCAGAGGAATGAAGCGTTTTAATGTTAATGATAATATTATAGAGTTGGTAAAAAAATTGTATTTGGGGTCTTCCACCCGTATTAAAACGTCCACAGGGTATACCAACTCAATCAGGATTAAGTGTGGTGTCAAACAAGGCTGTCCGTTGTCTCCAGTCCTGTTCAATATTGTGATTTATGAGCTTGTCTCATCTCTACCGAAGCATTGTGGAGTCCCGGCTCATGGTAGTTTGGTAAATTGCCTTGCATTCGCGGATGACATAATGCTGATAAGCCACACGGTGGCGGCAATGAGAGAACTGTGGATAAAGACGGCTGAGTTTTTTGAAAAGCATTCACTTAATGTTAATGTTAGGAAGTCACAAGGTTTGTGGCTGGAGCCGGTATCAAAACGAAAGAAAATGAAAGTCATGTGTGAGAATGTTTGGTTGATGAACGGGTGTTTTATCCCTATGATAAAACCATCCGATACTATTAAGTATTTAGGCGGACACGCTGACATCCGCGGTAACGGATCTGTTAAGGGCGGTAGAGTGTTGCTTTTTAAAACCACAACAAAAAGTGTGGTTTTACAGAGTGTATACAACCAAAAATTTCTTTTTTGCCTAATATACACTCAAAGATCAACGCTCGCTTGTTGAAGTCTGTCGACAGGTTAGTGAGGTCAATGATCAAGAAAGTCTTGCATTTGCCGAGATATCTAATAGATGACTTCTTTTATCTTAAGATTAAGGATGGGGGTATGGGTTTAGCTTGTTTCTTTGTAAGGATTCCGGTTAATAAAATTTTTCAAATAAGTAGGCTAAGAGATTCAGGGGATAAGTGTATTAGGGTCTTGATGCAGGATTCAATTAGTAGTAAGTTGCTACCCAATTGCTTCAAATGGGTTAATTTAGATCAGGGATTATTTGGCGACAACTTACGTCTCATTAAAAACAAGGTATATAATCGGTTTCAATTAAGGTTTGGGAATTCTGTACAAGGACACGGGTCCAATCAAGTCTCACGTGATGTACTTAGGAATTGGTGGCTGTATGGACAGCGCACCACGCTCAAGAGGTATTTATACATTAAATACATTTTCATTAGAACCAACAACACATTGCTTAGGACAAATTTGCGTCGCGGCCGCCCGGGAAGTACAGTCTGCCGATTGTGCAACTTGGCGAGCGAGACGCAAATCCACATATTTCAGTGTTGTCCTGTCCTTCGAACTGACATCATTGCTAGGCAAAACTTTATTCTGGGCTGCCTCTTTGACTTCTTGCAATCAAATAGCCTTGTGCTATCTGTGAGGAAGGAGCCAAGGGTGCATGATGCCAATGGAAGCTGGCCGATCGGGTAATTGTAGTGGATGTGGCTGTCGCGTATGAGGTGGGCGATGGCTCCCTCCACATACAACCATAAGAGAAATAAGTACGCTATTTTAAACACAATAGTTTCAGCCTCCTATGGAGGAAAAAATGTATTTAATTACCTAGTAATATTGGGTGCACGAGGCATTTGGCCAAAGTGTAACAACAATTTTTATAATCAATTTAATTCAGATATCAAGTTTAAAAAACCTTTGGCCCTTAAGGCATTTTTCGAAACGTATAAAATATTGTGTAAATTTGAGGAGAAGTTACGAATGAATAGAGTGAAGTATGGATGGAAATGAATGAATGTATCTGTAGTCTGAATGAATGCCAGCTTGGATGCCGTGTGGATGAAGGGCTGGTATTTTTATAAGACGCGTAGTTGACTACTCTGCCTTCAGTCCGTCTAACCATAGCTAGAACAGCAGGAGCATATAAAAAGACTATAGCAGCAACAATATTTGCACCTCAGGTTCATTTTTGATGAAATATATCGTTTCATTTAATATTTTTTTGCTTGTGTGAGTGAGTATACAATTGCATATGAAATGTCAAAATTTTAAACTTGACGAAAGAAATTTTCGGTACAAGTGAAGTCAAAAATATAAATATAAATTTTTATTTAATATTATTATAAATAATATTTAGTGATTTAGTTATTTTTATCCTTTTATCGGATTGATAGTTTTGGACTCGACAATTATATAATAACGGCTTATCTTGAATAAAATTAATAATTTTTTCCAAAATGTCTGAACTAACATCCTAATAAAAGAAAACATAATTTAAATTCAATATTTAGTCACTTAACTTTGAATGATGTTATATTCGTTTTGCTTGTATCAATAATAATTAATTTTAATATTACTAAAATTTTAATTAATATTTCAATTATTTTGTCCACTGTACTTTTCATTGTAATAAATAAAAATATCAACAAAAATGTCACGTGATAAATTCGTCAATATTTTCGACGAAAATCGAAAAAAATTACCGAAGGAGGTAATTTTTCCTGGTCAAAAGATCGTGCCTCCCATTTTCGAACAAAGAAATATCAACTTGACGATGTATTCGTTGAGGTTAATTTGTTCCTCGAGGTTTATATGTATTAGTTTGTTCTAGCTATGGTCAGACCCATTAATTCTTTCAATCCACATGTGATACCCCTATTAGATAGCTAATTATATTGCGGTTTCAGTGTTAACTATATTCATGTATTTCCATTTAAAACAAACATATTAAATGTGCATACACACACTCAACAAAAACAATAAAAAGTAAAAAATTATTTCCTCCAAAAATAAGCAAAAATGGAATAAAGAGAAATAACAAAAAGAGAAGAGAGAGATCAAGAATGTGAGATGCATAAAATAAATTATAAATGAATTTTGGATAATTCAAATACAAAAATATATATATATTTTTTTTTTATAAATATATCCGAAATTTCGCAAAATATATTTCTTTCAATTTAATTCTAAATCAAGAATATTTATCTGAATATAAAATAATAGAATACTAAATACCTGCATATCTCATCAAAGTATTTAAATAATGAATCTTTCTTATTTCAAAACAAAGTCAAAATTTTTTTAAAATTTTTTAACATTTTTAACACACACAAAAGAAATTCATTTGTATTGAAATATTGAAATAACCTCAACTTTCCCAAAACATATTTGTATTTAATTTAAAAAACCAATACGTAGTTTTACCTGTGTTTTTTCGTTACTCACACAAGCAAGTTTTCTACATTGAATTAGTGAACTCTCTCGTTTCGAAGTTATGTTTAATAAACGAGCGCAGCCGCACTGCCATTTTTCATATTTTTATCGCCATCTTTTTATAAGATGATAAATATTTGTTATGATTTACATGACAAAAACATCAACAAAAATAACAACCCTAAATTTTCAAAATAAAAGTAATTTTTTTTTCAATTTTAATCAATAATAATAATTGATTGAATAATGAAATTAATTATAAATATAAAATTATTAAATTTTTAATTTAATTTTAATTATTATGAAATAATAAAATTTTTTAACAATAATAAACAATTTAGGAGAAATAAACAAGAAAATCTAAATTAAGAGATGTCCAATTTATTCCAATTTTAGTGTTGTATTGACAGAAAATCCTACAAAAAAAAACTAACGTCTATGCGTCAATACGCACTAACCGGTACTAACTCACTAAATGTGAAACTCCAAAAATACAACAACAAAATATTATTAAAAATCGACGTACGTTTATTTGTTGATTATCGAAAAACTCGAACACAAATAAGTGACGACATACGTTTTTTCTATACCGATAAATTTATCGAGACTGTTTTCCAGAATCGCTACACTGATATCTTTCTTATGTAAGACACTGTTCATATTACAAAAAATGTAAGAAACAATTGGATCAATGTAAAAAATTGTAATAATTCTTTTGTGTATCCTATTTGGATTACAGGAAAAACGGAAATTGCATCGTTTGATCATATTACACAAATTTTCCATAAAGAAAAACACTTATTGATAAAAAGGCTTTTAAATTAAATGAAAAATCTGTATATCCAAGAAATTTAGACAGAATTAAAGTTCGACATGTTGATAATATACTTCATGATTCAACAATAGCTACATTAAAAGAAAATCCAGAATACATTGGAACGGCAAATTTTTTACAAATATTTAAGAACTGGTGGAACTTAATTAACGTTCAAAAATTTTCTAAAGGAACAATAAAAAGAGAATATTTTTCAAAACCTTTTTGCTTCATAGATGACCCAAGATTTGAGTTTCTTGATAAGTTTTTGAAGTGGATTGATGATTGGCATTCTCTGGAAAATAATAATGAACATTTAACCAAAGATACATATAATGCATTATTCAAATCAACTTCAAGAATTTCTGCCTTTATTAAATTTTCCTTAACTACATTTTCTGTTAAATATGTTCTGACTGGAAAATTGCAAACAGATGCTTTGGAGAAAAGATTTGGCTTATATCGTGTTTTATCAGGATATAATTATCATATTTCTTACAATGAGATTGTAGCATCGGAAAAAAAATTAGAATTCAACATATTTTTTCCCATCATTCCATGGACTTTGAAACACTAATAACTGATTACAATGAGCCGGTTGAAATTGATCATGATATTATATTGTCTTTTAATTCTGTGTTTACATCTGATTATTTGGCAATATGTCAAATTGATAAATCAGCATTTTTATATGTTTGTGGCTATGCATCTCATGCGATAAGTAAAAAACTGATATGCTCCCTTTGCAAAGATTTAATAGTTCAAAATAAAGGAAATAAAATGGGCGATGAATATTTTGATCATTTGCAAAGAGGTGGTTTACCAATCGCAACCGATGAATTATCATATATTTTTTATCACATTTCATCTATATTTCAAACTATTATAAAAGACGTACGTCCATCTGAAACATCAATTTTTTTCTGCGAATAATCAGAAAGATTTATTGTGTGCTTTAACTTTTATTAGTTTGGAAACTGATACAGATCTCTCATCAAGCTGTTTATGTGGAACTACATTTAAACAAATATATTCTAGGACATGTACTGTTATGTGCAATATTATTCTAAATAATTTCGTCAAACAACAAAATGATGAAAAAAATACACAGAATAATAACAAACGAAAATTGAAAACTTTTAAAAAATCAAATGCAAATATTAAAATTGCAAAAACGAGCTAATTAGGCTAAAAAACTATAAAATTCTACTATTTTTTTATTCATAACTTTAGTTTTTTTTCTTAAAGAAAATTGTGATTTTTTTAGTTTCTTATTTTATGTTCCTTTATTTATTATTGTTTAAGAATAAAATTATTTTTTTATATATATATATATGTGCAATATATATTATATCATTATAATTTAATGAATTGAAATAAATTTGATTTTTTCCCCCAAAAGAATGTTCGTTTTATTATTATTTCAGAAAGTAAAAATATCAGCCTGTTATGAGCCTTGTATGCATTAGTAAGTGAAGCGGTGACACGGCTATGTATATAGAAGGTTGTGGACTTGAGCCAATTTTTTCTCGAAAATCACTGAACTGAAATCGTTAGTTAAAGTGCGAAAAAAAGTTCAACTAGCGAAAATTCACTACCTAACCATTTTGCGATACATTTTGACGCGAGGCGGATTTAGAAAAACCATAACACGTTAACTATCAAACGTACGTTAGATAGTTAACTATATTACGGTTTCAGTACATATAAAGTAAATGCCAAAGAATAAATTTCGAATATTTACAATAAAAATCTTTTCTCCTACAACACATAAAACATGAATCATTTCAAAACAAACTGTTCATAACAACAAAACGTAAGTATAAAATTATAAATTGTATTTGCTTCGTCATAATCGACAAAAATTTCAAGTATCTCCTAAAAATGTATCATATGATACATACTCTAATATAATTTGATAACCAAATGTTAAAATCACAGAAGAATTTCGAATGAACAAACACGATGACATTACAAGACGGCTCGAGCTGTTATCCATTACATGTGGCTTGTGGTGTAGTGGTTAGCATGCTTGGCTAGATACCGAGAGATCCATGGTTCGATTCCTCGTTGGCCACTAAATTTTTTTCAAGATTTGCATTTCTCTAACGGTAAAAAAAATTTCTTATCGGGACTTGCAACTTAGTTGCACGAGATAAGAATATAAAAGTTTGAAATTTTAAATGTGGATTTTTTCAGTAAGAAAAAATATAAAAAAACTTACTAAAACGTTTGATATTTCAAACAAATTCTCGACAAAAATTTCAAGTATCTCCTAAAAATGTATCATATGATACATATAGCAATACAGTTGGCGTCTATAGTAAACAATTTGGTCTGAAACTTTTGGCAATACTAAATTCTTCTGGCAATCAAATGAAAATGTAATTAATTTTGACTGTTCTTCCCTTAACAACTCAAAAAAGGCTTCGGACTGCGTGTGCAGTCTCTTTTCGGTTATTAAAATATTTTTGGTCTTTCTATCTTTTTCAATTTTTTTTTGTCAATTCAATGCATTTAGAGCATGCATCAGTTTTTGCTGAGCCGAATCCAATATTGAAATTGGTGACAAGAATATTCCGAAAAAAGCTCTCTTAAGATTGTTCGCAGCTTGATTCTCGTATAATTTCCAAAGTTTATGGATGCTTAATTCTACCGATAAATATTGACGAGTACTTTACTCTCGGCAATAATGGGAATCAGTAATTGGTAATGTTTTAATAAACTCTTTGACATTCAACAGACGATTAGAATAGAGATGAGATTTATGGTTTCCTCCTCTATTTTTGATTAAAATTCCATCTTTAAAGAAACGATTAATGACTGACGTTGTTTACTGATATTTAGAATATTTATAAAAGCAGCGACACAAACGGTGCCAGCGAAGTGCACCCACTTTTTTATTTCCCACCGAGAATAAAGCCCAACTGGAAGTGTGCCCACAGAGAAGTGCACCCAACGGGAACTGCATCCAACGGGAAGTGTGCCCAATTCAAAATAATATCAAAAGAGAAGTGCACCCAACGAGAAGTGCACCCAACGGGAACTGCACCCACCGGGAAGTGGACCCAATTTCACCGCCACCGCCAACGGCATTTTCAAAAATTATATTACGCCTACGATTCGGCTTAACAATATTTTTAAACAAGGATTCTCAACCAATAGTAAGAAAATTTGTCTAAAAACAGGGGCGTTCTGATTTAAATAAAACAAAAATATGACATATATATAAATATATAAGAAAAATTATTAATTATTATTATTTATTAAATGTGGAACTACAATTTAAATAATAACTACTTAAAAAAAATTATAAAAAAATACTAATTACAAATAAAAAACCAATGTTAGGCACGAACCTACTATTTTTTTGCACAGCAATTATTTAAATATCAATTATTTTGTTAGTTTTTTTTAAATATTTTCCCTGTTCAATTACAGGGAAATTTGTCTGAAATATTATCTTTGTTATTTCATTAATTTTCCTTCATTTTCTTAATAATTATCAAAAAATGTATTTGTAATACGATTTTGTTGGGCATTTATTTCCGTTAATCTAACATTATGAGGTAGCCGAGGTGAACTGTGAACACTGCTGTGCAAAAAAATAGTAGGTTTGTGCCTAACTAATTGTCCTAGAATACAAACAAAAATGTAATTTTATTACCTCCCAAACGATTAGCACCGAATAATACATAGACAATTTCGGAATTCAATTCAATTTCAAAATGAATTGAATGGTTGTCAGAATCCCTACCGTGAATCCATACCCAGAAACAATTTCTTTTAACCCAAATAGACCTACCGTCCCACCGGTGGAACGGTAAACCGTTTTTTTTTTAATATAATGAATCCTATCACTCCTTTTTAAATTTTCTCTATGTTCGTCGGAATATTTACCGTTACTTCGACTTTTTATTTTTTCAGATTTATTTAATATTTAGGGCCATATACACCAAGGTGGCTAAAAGGTTATCCAGACTTAAATTTAATTTTTGATATACACCAATGCGTATTAGCCTATATTTAAACCTCTATTTTAGCCGAGATAATATTTAAGTTTTTGCTTTACGACCGCGATTCATTGGTCGTATATTTTTCGTAATCCAGCTAATAGTTATCTGCGAACTGTCAAAGTGTCAAATAAAAAAATAAATAATTTAATATATTATGCTCGTATTCCACACACCAGATCAGTTAACTTCCTCTTATCAGCCTCCGTCATATTTGGGCGTTACATTTTTTTCATTTATAATAATTTTTATGTTACTTTTTTTTAAGTTTATTTGATTTATTTACTATTTTTTTGTTTTAATAATATCATAAATATGACATTTTGTTTTTATTTATTCTGATTTTCCATTGGCCAATTTTACATCACATGACATTCGAAAATGTAGGGTTCAACAGAAATATGTAGTTAAATTTTGCATGGATGCGTAATTTTTTGTTCGAAAAATTAATTTTAGCTAGGTTGATGTATACCATAAAAATAACGAAATTTTAATCCAAATAACTATAAGCCACGGATTAAAATTATCCGGATAACGTTTTAGCCACTTTGGTGTATACGGCCATTAGTGTTGTGCAATTGTTTTAGTGAACACGTGGCAAAATGGAAAATACAGGCTCTATGAAAAGGTAATATAAACAATTATTCTAATTGAAAACATTTAGAAAAATATATGCAGACACATTCGTGAAGGCACATTATAATATGTGCAAAATAAAGTTTAGAAAAATTTTGACATATAGTTAGGAAATTTGTGTTCAAAATTTAGTGTTCCATATGTGGGACGGTAGGATTTTCAGCTATAATCATATTATAATATTATTTTTTTTAGGTTAGATCCAAGTAGAGGATTAACTCTGGACGAAATATTAGCTGCATTAGAGGAAAATGAAACAGAAGAGACCACTGAGCATATTTTGATTTTACCTCCGGAAAATGCGTGTGATGATCTCACAGATGAAGATTCTGGAGACGATGAGATTGTTAAAATATGCAACTTACCAGCCTCTCAGCTTAATGTTGAAGTAGATAATACTGAAGTAGAAGATTGTAACGCGGAAGACAACATTCCTTTATCTGAATTAAGAAAATCTTGGTCTCAGCCTCCCACCAAGCAAGCGACAAAAAGTTTTACCAAATTCAAATTTATCTTGGGTGATATTCAGTTTGACACTGAAACCGCAATATAGTTAACTACTTAACGTACGTTTAATAGTTAACTTGTTATGTTTTGTCTCTATCCGCCTCGCGTCAAAATGTATCGCTCTTTCTCACCTTTTCGTTAGTTCAACTAACGAAAAATGGTTAGGTAGTGAATTTTTGTTAGTTGAACTAACGTTCGAAAATTTTCGCACTTTAACTAGAGATTTTAGTTCAGTGGTTTTGGAGGAAAAAATGGCTCTGAAAGTCAAGTGGTAGATAGCTAAACTATGAAAATGATCAAAAAAACAACAAAAATAATAAAACCAAGACCCGCCAAAAATAAATAATATATAATTATTCTAATTAAATAAAATAAAATTAAAATAAAAATGTAAAAATTGTGATTTTAATTTTTAAATCATTTATTAATAATAAATATAAGTAAAAAATTTAAAAATAAATATTAAAAAGAATATATTTGATTGAAATTTGTAGACCCACACGTTAGTTCAACTAAAGTCTACACGTTAAGTAGTTAACTATATTGCGGTTTCAGTGTATTGCTAATTAGTGGATATGTTGTTGTGCCAAGAAGACGTATGTATTAGGATCGTAGTACCAATACATTAAATGCTCTCATATCTTCGGCGATGTCACGGGATGGATTTAATTTTATAATGAGTGTGCTTCATGTATGTGACAATAACAAATTAGAAAGTACTGATAAATTTGCAAAAGTAAGGCCATTATTTAATCATTTAAATAAAAAATATTTAGAATTTTGTCCGGTTGAAAGAAATTATTCTGTTAATGAAGCAACTAAACGATTTATTCGTGGAAAACCAATTAGATGGGGTTATAAGTTATGGGTTGGTGCCATCAGTGCTGCAGGGTATGCTGCATGATTCGATCCTTATCAGGGTGCTTCTTCAAAAACTTCTGGTGGTTTGTGTCTTGGAACTAAAGTTGTAATAGATTTTTGTAATGCTCTTTTAAGTCGTGGAATCTAATTTGATTATCATATTTATTTTGATAATTATTTCTCGTCAATTGAATTGTTCCAAGAACTAAATGCACGGAACACACACGGAACAGGAACAATAAGAGAGAATCGACTGAGAAATTGTCCTTTAAAAAATGATCATTCTCTTGAAAAAAAGTGAGGAGTTCTTTCGATTATTCGTTAAACCCGGAAAACAACGTTCTTGTCTGCAAGTGGAACGATAACAATATCGTATGCTTTGCTACAAATGCTTCGCAACAAATGCTTCTTCTGTTTTTCCACTATTAAATACCAGCAGATTTTCCCAGAAAGAAAGAAGAAGGATTCAAATTGAACAACCACAGCTTGTTAATTCCTATAACAAATATATGGGTGGTGTAGATCGTTCCGATCAAAACATTGGTTTATACAGAACTTCAATCAGAGGGAAGAAATGGTATATACCATTAATTGTTCACTCCATTGATATGTCTGTAGCTAACGCTTAGCAGCTACATAAAAAAAATCACGGACATCTTAACCACATGGACTTTCGACGTAGAATAGCTACTGCTATTTTACAACCCAACAAAATGGATGGTCCACGTGGAATATCTAAGCCGTCAACATCCGAAAATATTGATTCACGGTATGATAAATATAATGACTGGATTATTGAACAAGACAGTACGACAAGATGTCGTGTTTGCCTTAAAAAAACGCCAATAAAATGTGAAAAATGTAACATTGGTTTACATATTTTGTTTCAAGACATATCATATAAAACAAAACTGAATTACGTTCCTAATTTTGATTATTTTAATATTTTTTATAACATGAATTGTGATTTTGCTTTATTATTATTACTATTACTATTACTATTACTAATATTACTATTATTACTATTACTATTTACCCAGAAATAAATTCTTACAATAAGAAGAATAATTATTTTTTTATCAAATACTAGAACATATACGAAGTCCTACCGTCCCATATGTGGAACACCGCTTTTCCGGAAAACTATTCGGAATTTTTTTTTTTTAAATAATTTTTTTCTTATTTTCTGTTATATTTAATCCAATATTACAACATCAGTAATAATAAATCGAAAAAGAAACCTATCCGGGGTTAAATAATTCATCATTACTTTACCTAATCTGCCCGACCATAGCTGGTGAATATTACTTTGGTAAATAGACGAAGTATTAGTAAAATATCCGAAAAATGCACCAGTGCCTAGATTACGATAAATATGCTACTCACATTACTCACCATCAGTCCACTCGCCATTTGACAAATTTTGATTGCGATAAAAAGGTGAGCGTATTGTAGCGTTTCGACCAGTTTTTAATGGCAACACTTCTTTTTCTTCTTAAAAATAAAGCAATGTCTGTTCAAAAAATGAAAAAAAAAATTAAACCAACGAGAACAAAATTTTGGTTACAAGTAAAACTTATTTTAGTTATAAATTTCTTATTTTTTATTTACTATTCTTATATAATTATTATATATTTGAAATTTGTTTATAAAGAATTAAAAATGTCATGAAAAATGGAAAATAGTTTCTTTTAATTTTCGTCATTTTTGAGTGTTATTTCTTCATAAATTTAAAAGATAAATTTATTATATTAATTAATAATATATATCTTGATGAAAAAAAATTAAAAAAATATATTTTCCATGTTTTACATGACAACTCACGTTCTAAATAGATGGCGAGCTACAAGGTGAGTGACGTTTTGAGAGACGAGATACTTTCATAATCAAAAAAGGTGAGTAGCAACTCGCACTCGCCATTTTCGGCACTCACATATTAATCGTAATCTAGGCACAGGTGAATAATATTAAAAAATTTAATATTATTTTCTTGTATGTGTTAGTGAGAATAAAAGCGTGTCGGTGAAACAGGGCCTTCTTTATTTTTTGTACCGGGCCAAAACCCTCAATGAAAATTACCGTGTGACGTCATTTCAAAAGATCATAGTTTCTATGATAATCAAAAATGAAACGCACGCGTTTTTTACGGTACGCAATAATAACTGTTTTTAGTGAATACAATTGTAAGTTACAAGTTGGAAAATGATATTAAGTGTTCTGTGAATATTAATAATTATAATAACGCAAAGTTTTCACGTGAAAATGATTTATTTTATTGTATAAAAGTGTAAAAGATAAATGCTTTTTGAACATAACCCCAAATTTCAAACCTTCAAAATGCATTTTTCCTTCACATTTTTATACAATAAATTTCTATCTGAAATATGTTTCATTGTAATTGTTGTGATCTATAGTTATTTCTGTTCTTACTAAACTATCATTTTGGTAGTAATTCCGTTTTATTGTGTCTAAAATATATGTTTAAAGTTTGCGTGATTTGACAATGAAGTTTTTAATATTTTGAACATAACCCCATATTTCAAACATTCAAAATACATTTTTATGCAATAAATTTCTATCTGAAATATGTTTCATTGTAATTGTTGTGATCTATAGTTAGTTCTGTTCTTATTAAACTATCGTTTTGATAATATTTTCGTTTTATTGTGTCTAAAATATGTGTTTAAAGTTTGTGTGATTTGACATTGAATTTATCTCAAGGACAATATTTTGATATTTCCAGTAAACATTTTCTTCATTTGGAATACTTATTTAATTAATACAATAATTTATAAAGTTTTACTGTGATCTATACTTTGATTGTGTTGATATTAAGATAAAGATTTGTAAGAAAATGTCAAGAAAATGTGAACTGGATCTTATATTCTATCGTTCAATTGTGTGATTTTGTTTTTGTTTTTCTTGTGGATGGTTCTTCATCTGGCATTATTAAATGTTCTCCAGATATTACAATTGGAAACACTTTCAAAGATAACATGTTCAATTTAAGCTACAGAGAGTATTACATATTTAACAACATGGTTAATTGATGGATATGAAATGAAGGTGTTGATCTTGATACAGCAGTTATAAGAGCATCTTCTTTAGAAAAACTATGGAAAACAACTGGCAAGTCAGGACAAGACACCGATATATATATGTTAATAAATGCAGCTCAACTAAGTTTTAAAAAAAATCTCGCTTTATTAAAATTATTTATTGGATTATCTGGATTAAAACACGGTGGAGTTTGTTTATTTATTTTCTGCAATATTTTATTTATTAATTATTATATTTCGTTTGTAGATAAATGTGAATGATACGACATAGATAACGATATAATTTTAATACATAGATGACATCATTAAATAGCTTTGAAGAGGAAATTTCTGAGGAAACAATTTCTATATTAATTTATATATTAGGTTATGTTGGAAAGAAAGTATCTGAAAGAAATAATTGTAATGATTGTAGACAAATATTATTAGCTGATTCAGACTTTCAAATAGAATTTTCACCAAATTTAACATATTTAACTAATTTAAGTTGCGGTGGTTTAAAATATCCTTCAGAATTTTTAATAACAATAGGTATAATTGCTTAACAAATTTTTCAAACATTGATTTCAGAAAATTATGAAATCATACTAATCAATTCATTAAATCAAAAATTTTTTCTTAAAGCAATTATTTTAGAACGTATCGAAACAGAAAGTCTGAGTAATTTTTCATGTAAATGTGAAACTAATTCACAAACCATTATTGATAAATGTGTTGACACTTGGTGCAATATCTTATTAAATAATTATTCTAATACTAAGCGCGATACTATTTGTACACAATCAGTAAATAAGAGGAAATTGTCTTCTTTAACTAGTCAATAAGTTTATTTTTTTATATAGTAGCTTTACTTTATTATTTTAAATTCTTATTTATATGTTTGTGATAATGAATTATTTATTTTGATTTTATACTTCAATTGTTGAATTGATGGGATATTAATTTTTAAAATGTTGAATTTTTACTCTATTATTATAAGAGAAAACTGTGTTCTTTAACTTCTCAATATTTTTGCTTTTTTATAATAATTTTGCTTTATTATTTAAAATTAACATTAACAACATGTTTGTGATAATGAATAATTATGTCGCTTTATTTTATATTTTTACTATTTATATTTTTATTATTGAATTCACATTGATGTTATATGAATTTTTTAAATGTTGAATTCTTAGTTTATTATTTTTTTTATGTTATACTTTTTTAATTATTGTTATATTTAATTATATTTATTTAAATATTTTTCAAATCCATTTCAAAGTATGGTTCGGATTCCACAAAAAAAAGTAGGTCCTCTTAGTTTAACGAAATGATGATAAAAGCATATTAATGTTTCTGATCGTTATTTTTTTTCTAAAAAAAATTTTTTTTATGAATAAAAATTTAAAATTTTTTTAATATTTTTTTAATAAATATTTTTTAATTTTATTTAAATTGTTTTTTTTTTTATAACCAAAAATATTAAAAATATCCATAAAAAAAAACTAACACTCCTAGCGTGACGTCATCATTTGAGCATTACTGCCTGTAGATCTAGAATGCCTTGGGTGAAACGTCAAAAAAATGTCTAGAAATTATTTTTTTCGACAACTATTTGAATTTATATTAAATGAAAATCTTTAAAAAAATTAAATATTAAATAAAAAAGTGTAAAGTAAAATTAAAAATATAATAATAAAGCATTATTAAAGGTAATTAATCTACTTTTTATATAAATAAATATATAAATATAAATAAATAAAAATTTGTTTGGAAATTAATTTTTAATTTTAATGTTTTATTTACTTTTATTTTTTATTTTAGATTATAAAAATGGCACAAGAAGAACCTTGGTCTAAGGAGGCAAACTTGGCTATTAAGCGTCATATGTCGGATATCAATTATTTAAATCAGAATGACTTGAATTGCAATTTTAATGAAATAAATATTTTACTGGAAGGTGGAGAATCACAAGCAGAGATCAGTGTAGCGATTCTGGAAAACAGTCTGGATAAATTTATCGGTATAGAAAAAACGTATGTCGTCACTTATTTGTGTTCGAGTTTTTCGATAATCAACAAATAAACGTACGTCGATTTTTAATAATATTTTGTTGTTGTATTTTTGGAGTTTCACATTTAGTGAGTTATAGTGTTTTCCACTCTACGACTAAAATCTTGCATTCGTGGAGAGC
Source organism: Pedicia rivosa (assembly GCA_963082725.1). Taxonomy (NCBI): domain Eukaryota; kingdom Metazoa; phylum Arthropoda; class Insecta; order Diptera; family Pediciidae; genus Pedicia; species Pedicia rivosa. The sequence continues at coordinate 33,026,155 of OY720152.1, read as the reverse complement.
AAAACTGTGAGTGCAGTGTATGGTGTTGCCTACAGGGCAATTCTTAGTGGAACACAAAAAACACAACAATTTTTTTTCATCAATATAACTTATGAATTCCATTTTTAAACAATTATTTCTTTTTATTAATTTGACACAAGTGAATTCAACATGAAGTTACCATTTTAACATAATAATTGATCACCATGAATACTAACTTCACACTGCACTGACTGCACCGTGCCCAGTAGAGAGTGCAATAAATGCAACATTCGTGGAGTACAAAATTCAGAGTGGAAAGCAAGTTTCTAAAATAGGCAACATTTTAATTTAGAGTGGAAAACGATTTCTGAAATAATGGCAGAGTGGAAAACACTATTAGTAACGTTTAGTTTAGCGTATTGACGAATAGACGTTAGTTTTTTTTGTACGATTTTCTGTTAATACAACACTAAAATTGGAATAAATTGGGCATCTCTTAATTTAGATTTTCTCGTTTTTTTTCCTAAATTATTTATTATTGTTAAAAAATTTTATTATTTAATAATAATTAAAATTAAATTAAAAATTTAATAATTTTATGTTTATAATTAATTTCATTATTCAATCAATTATTATTATTGATTAAAATTGAAAAAAAAATTACTTTTATTTTGAAAATTTAGGGTTGCTATTTTTGTTGACTTTTTTGTCATGTAAATCATAACAAATATTTATCATCTTATAAAAAGATGGCGATAAAAATATGAAAAATGGCAGTGCGGCTGCGCTCGTTTATTAAACATAACTTCGAAACGAGAGAGTTCACTAATTCAATGTAGAAAACTTGCTTGTGTGAGTAACGAAAAAACACAGGGAAAACTACGTATTGGTACACAACGTGACGTCACTTATCTCGATAAATATGTGTCGATAAATGTGCAGAATCGCTACACAGGATATGAAGACAAAATGGCGCTGATATTGAAGCCGATGATGATTTTTGTGAATTAGTGGATATATGCTTATGGATTATATAAATCAATAAAATGAATTGTAATTGTAACTTTGTATATAAATTTGTTTTTATTTATATAAAAAAAGTAAAACTAAAACTAATTTTTAAATTTAAATAAAATAAGGTAAATTAAAATTATTAAAGTTGAAGAGGAGTACTATGTGCATTTGAAATTTCTCAGAGTTTACATGGACGCCAAATAGATTTTTTTTTGGTACTATAATGTAGTGCATATATAAGATAATTAAATATTATTGCCTAAATCAGATACTAGATGTCACTATTAAAGTCACTATTTTGAAATGTTGAAAAATTAAATCATTTTTCAATTTATATCTTTATTTAGAGTTTTTGATTTTATTTCCTTCGTCGAAGAATGAGTCATTTTAGGTTCGGATTTTTTTGTTCGTGTTTATGAATTTTATTTTATATATTTTTGATTCTATTTTATATTTTGATTTTATTTTATATTTTATTTTCGTCGCCGAAGAATGAGTCATTGTTGGTTCGGATTTTTTTTTGTGTTCGTGTGCCGACAAATCCTTTTAAAGTTTTAATATATTTGAATTTTTGATATTTACTAAATTTTTGTTTTGCTTTTGTTTTATTTTAAAATATTTTTTTTTTTGTAATTTTTTTTCTGGTATTATTTTTACTTCTTTTTTTTTGAGATTTTTTAACTTTTCTTTTGAATAATATAAATAAAAAAAAAATACTTTATTAAAAAAATTGTTTTAAATTTGACAAGCAATTTTTTACGTATTTAAATTATTTTAATTTAATTTTTTTGCTACCAATAAATTGATTCGTATCCAGAGAGAAATTCACAATAATCGCCCTTAAATGGTATGAGACTTCATACATCATAAGGTCGATAACTGCTTTTAACTTTTTAAAATTTAAATACATTTATGTTTTAAAACTGAAAAAGATAAAATATTTAATACCATCCCAATTATATAATTTAAATGTAATATGCACATAGGAATATGCACTCTTCTTTAGCTTTTTGTTAATTTTTACATACAAAAAACACTTATCATTCTATCGTTCTTCAATCTCTCTTACGCTAATTCATGCATAGAAGAAAAACAAAAAACACATTCAACGCTTAACCAAAATTATACACACATAGGCGCATATTATATTGAATCAACAGCCTATTCGAAAAAATTAAAAATCAAAATAAATAATAATTAAAAAAATAAATGTTTTTCAAATATTTTTCATTTCTTTATAATGTACTCTTCTTTTTGCGCTTTTTTTCATTTTACTAATTTTATTTTTCTCGTTTTTCTCGTTCTACTATTAAAAAAATTTGAAATAAAAAATTCAAAATACTAATAAAGTCTTTTTTGTTTTCTACTATTAAAATTAAATTTTCCAGCTCAATAAATATTCGAGTTATAACAATAATTTCGAAAAAAATAAAACTATTTCATTCAATTGTTCTCCTACCTCCGTCACGCTTATTATAGAGAAGAATTACAAAATCCTTATGAAACAAAAAATACACACACATTGATATGAAATTATTCATTTTTATTATTTTGAATAAAATAAAACAATTTTCATTCCAAAGTTTTTTTTTATCTCCTTCACGCTCCTTCTATAGAAGAAATAGATCATGCTGATGAAACGCTATACAAAAAATACGCACACATTCATATGTACACACCAACATAAAAAATATTTTATATTAGAGTATCAGCTGATTGAAAATAAAAATATTTATTTAAATGATATTTGCATTTACTGAAAGAAGATGGTGCAATTTTTTAACAAATAAATTACTTTTTTCCATGCGATGCCATCTACCCTAGATCAGTGGAACTAATTCTTATAAAATTTTGGGGAATCCCATTTTCACTAATTTTATAATTAAAAAAACATACGAAACAATAACTTTTAAATAGCTAATTACTTTAAAAATATTGCATCCACGAATTCAATTTATAATTAATTCTTATAAAGAAAAGTTCAAATTTTAATAATAAGTTAGAAACACAACGAATTTCTCAGGATCTCGATCATTAACGCGCTCTCAAAATTCAACAAAATAGATCATAAAATGTAAAATAATTTAAAAATTAAAAAAAAAAAAGCACACGAATTTAGCTACATCCTTTAACTTTCATTTAAAATTAAAATCATAAAAATTCATTCACAAATGTCGGAACCGAGCTATATTCAACGCACTTTTGGTGAAAATAGCCAAAATCATTTTTTTAAAATTAAGATAAAATTAAAAAATCAAAATTATGAGCTCACAGTGTTGGAGAGAATACTCTGAGGTATTGAAATCAATAAAAATATTGTGTATAGATTCAACGATGTGTCTGGCTATATTCAAAAGTACCAAAAATACAAATTTTCCACTGAAATGCAATGACTGCCCTTAAATATATCCACCCTTTTTGGAATCAACGCTCTATTTGTTTCACATACATCATTTTTAAATATTTCATTTTTTTCTGAATATTTTCACTTAAAAGAAAATAAAAACGACAGGCAAATATGGCTGTATGCTTCGTCGAATGTTATGCAATAGTATTGTTAGCATTTAACACGAACGGATAACAATATACCCTAGTTCTGAAAAAACCCCTCCATGGAACCATCATTTAAAAAAATAAAACACTTATCCCGAAATTTCATTGCAATCCGTTGTCGTTATCTTCGAAAAACTGATTTTTTCCAAAACATTTGTATGGGGGGTGATCCACTCCGTGCCCCGATCCCCCGTAAAATCAATATGGTTCTATGATGGACCAATAAAATACTAATCCCAAAATTTCATTGCAATCCGATGTCGCAATCCTCGAAAAACTGATTTTTTCCAAAACATTTGTATGGGGGGTTCCACCTCGTGCTCGAATCATACCCCAAATCAATAGGGTTCTATTGTGGACCAAAAAAATACTAATTCCAAAATTTTATTGAAATCACTTCACGCGTTTTTGAGTTATCGTGGAACATACGGAGTCCGGACTGACAGGATTTTTTTACCCCTTTTTTGGGAATAAAAGTTGCAATAACCACCAATTTGTCCTTTTGTTAGTAAAAATAAGTTGCCCTAGGGTCATTCTATGTGAGAAATTTTTTTTTTTGGTAATTTTCTTTTAATTGTGTTTTTAAAAATAAAAAAAGTTGAATTTGAAAATTTTCCATTACTAGGCTTAGTCGATTACGACGAAGCAATTTAAGTTTTATATTAAATGATTAAAATATCTTGACATTTTTATTACTAACCACTCATGTTAATTGTGTGTGCGTCCAATTCCTTCAATTTAAATCTACGCTTTAAAAGCCGTATCAGACATGTCACGATATCGTACTAATTTTTAGAATTTTATGATCATAATTTTTCTATATAGGACAATACATGTGAAAAAACGAGAAAGTGATATGAGATATCCATCCTTTTTCTTTTGTACGAAATCAAACAATACCAAATTTTATTATGCTAAATTATGGCTCTATTATGATGGTAAAAATTTTTATGGTGCTAATTGGTTCAATTGAAGATTTCAATAATTCATTTAATAATGACAAATACAAAAAAAAATAGTAAAAATAATTATTTTATAATTGTTACATTGGAGGATATATGTTTTTCATATTTAATCAATTTTTTTTAAGAGAAAAAAATTAAATTTAAATTATTTTTCAATAAATAAACTATAAATTTTTTTATAGATCATAACTAAAAAGGCAACACTGTAGAAACAGTTCTCAAAATAAACAATATCAGAAATGTCAAAATAACTTTGTATTTGTCATAATAATAAATATACATTTAAAACAATTAAAAGTGAGTGATAATCATTGAAAACAATACAGAAAGTGAATAAAAAAATTAAAAACAATTTATAAGTGAGTGAATATTGAAAACAATTAAAAAATAAAATGAATATAAGAAAAGTGTCTCTTTTTTGACTCATGTAATTTGTTTACTTTTTTGGAAATCGTTGCCGATATAAATATTTATTATAGACACCTATTTTTAAAACCATAAAAGATATTGCTCTCTAATGGCATTTGTCTCGTTCTAATTTCATTTAATAATTGGTAAATAAAAGCCGTATCAGACATGTCACGGTATCGTACTAATTTAAAGTAAATAAAAATGTCAAAACAAAATTTAGTTTAAATTCTATACTCTAGATGTCACGTCACAACGCTACAATGGAAAAATGTAAAATGGTAATAATCATAAACTCGTTAATTCTACACAATTTGGCCATTTTTATTTCTGAACTTGGGTGTGTGTAACTTGGTTAAAAATACTTTAAAAATAAGTTAAAATTAGGTGAAAAAATATTGGTGAAAAAAATTTAACTTTGGTGATTAATGGCCCAATTCAGATTCTGTTATGTTACTGCTACTGTTAAATAACATTTCAAAATAACATTTTGAAAATAACATTAATGCCTAAATTGGTATTCAGCTTCTGTTAAATTATGCCTCTGTTAAAAATATGAGGCGAATTGGTTTTGACAGCTGAAATGTTATGAAATTTGTTGTTGTATTTTAGTTTTTCTGGAAATCAAGCATAAATAAAGGAAAACTTTAAGAAAAATAATAAAAAATGCTGCATTTTAGTGTAAAATAATATAATTGTTTTATTTAAATATAGAGAAATACATTTTGAAAGAAATTTTTTTATGTAAATTTGGTTGTTGTCATGATTTCTTTTACGATGAAAAACTATTGTTGAGTCTTGAATCTCAGATGAAAATTATTTTCTTTTATTTCTTAGGTGATCCGGGAACTTTGATTAATAATTAATAATTGATGTGTATTTAAAAATAATTAAAAAAAATTCATCACGGCAAAAAAAACTTTTTTTCAGTTTAATCCAATATTAATTGAATTTTTGATTTTAAAACAATAAGATAACACATTTATTATAATTATAATACACTTTATTATCACAAAAACATTTATTAATTATTTAAAAATTGTTTTTATATCGCACTATTATTTTAACGAGTTAGATTTTCTCTCTGTTAAATTAACATTTATTTTGACAGCTCTTAACAGTAACAGAGGCCACCTGAATACCAATTTAGGCATTAATGTTATGTTAACAGTAACAGAGCGAATTAACAGATACAGAATTGGGCCATAAATTTTGATTTAGCTGTGTAACTTGGTTAAAAATTTGACGTTTAAATTTATAGAAAAAGTAAATCGCCTAAAATGACTAAAATTTTAAAAAAGTATGATAATGATGTGTTTTATGCTACATAGAAAGTTAATAACAACAGATATAATGTTGACTTTACGCAGAAGACGATTTGAAAAATTAGTATTTCTCTTAAATACATGTATGTTTGATAAAAATATGTTTCGTTTTAGGATATTGAATGTTGCAGATTAAGAACTACGTCTGATGATGTTTGTTTAATATTGAATGGAGATGTAAGCAAAACAAAACAACATTTACGGCTTAGTCCAGGTAGTTTCAATAAAATTATTGAGTTCTTGCCCAGACATGGATGGTCTCTGGAACTTGAACTTAATGTTTTCTTATACTGGTTATACTGGTTGGAGTTATAGAGTAGCAGCATAGTTTATTGGAATGAGTCGTTTTACAGTTAAAAGTATTGTTCATAAGATGCTCATTTTCTTCAAAAATGAAATGAAACATCTTATTAGTTGTCCATCTAATGATCGTTGACCAGAAATCTATTATTAAATTAAATTAATTAAATAAAAAACTAAAATAAGTAAAACAAATTGGTTTTTTTTTTAAATTTTTTATTATTCCAGTCCAAAAAAAACAATTATATATTAATAGTAAATGAAAAATTACAATTAAAATAATAGTCCTATTTTTTTTTGTTGATTTAATTTTTTTGAATAAATTGGTTTAATTTTAAGTTTATTGAACTTAACACTGAAACCGCAATATAGTTAACTAGTTAACGTACGTTTATTAGTTAACTTGTTATGTTTTTTCTCTATCCACCTCGCGTCAAAATATATCGCTCTTTCTCACCTCTCCGTTAGTTCAACTAACGAAAAATGGTTAACTAGAGAATTTTTGTTAGTTGGACTAACGTTCGAAAATTTTCGCACTTTAACTAGAGGTTTCAGTTCAGTGATATTGGAGAGCAAAATGGCTCTGAAAGTAATGTGGTAGATAGCTAAACTATGAAAATGATCAAAAAAACAACAAAAATAATAAAACCAAGACCAAATATAAATAAATAATATATAATTATTCTAATTAAATAAAATAAAATTGAAATAAAAATGTATAAATTGTGATTTTAATTTTAAAATCATTTATTAATAATCAATATAAGTAAAAAATTTAAAATTTAAAATTAAAAAGAATATTTTTGATTCAAATTTGGAGATCTACACGTTAGTTCAACTAAAGTCTACAATTTAAGTAGTTAACTATATTGCGGTTTTAGTGTAAATATTTGTTTATTAAAATTATTGAACTTAAATTATTTTTTAACTTCAAACGTCAAAATTTAACATGCCCCGAAGCTAGTTAAAATTTTGACAACCAGGTGAGGTGAATATGTGACGAAAATTTAACATTGGCTGTCAAAATTTTAACTTTTAACTAGTTTTTAACCAAGTTACACACAGCCCTTATTACTTTGGAGATTTCTAAACCTATTACTTTTTTGATAGCATTGGTGTAAAATATTATTCACCAGCTATGGTCGGGCGGAGAAAGTACATTTTCTAAAATAAGTCCTCGTTTAAAAATGATATTTCTACATCATAGACTTCGTTGTCTTCATCATTTTCATAGTTGATATTACAGAAGAGTTGTTGAAAATAAGGAATATTTTCAACAACAAGTCCCATGATAAGTAAAACTTTCGAACATCTTTTATTTTTTCTGACTTACTTTTTCTTTTAAAAGTAAACGATTTGCTACAGTCGAAAAACGATATCCCTTTTTAAGTAATAAATGCTTCATTTTAGCACCGGAATACGTTTCAGAAAATTCAATAAATTTAGATTCATATGCAAAACGCAAGACTTTTGAATCGGATATTTTAAAAGTTTTCTTAATTATAAGGCTAATATCAAAATATTAAAATATAAAGATTCTGTATACATACTATATACCTTCTTAAATTTCAGAACTATAAAAATATTACTGAAAACACGTCTAATTTGTTGGCATTCTAAATCAAAACTAAAGAAACGTCAAAGATAAACCGGTTTTGGAAATAATATTTTATAAAACCGGTTTTGGAAAATACATTTCAATAGAGATGCACGGTTTTGGAAAAAAACCCAATTTTTACACCCAATGTAATCGGTTTAGGACCTCATTTGTTTAACTATTATATTCCTTAGGCAAATACGATCAAAATGATATATATCTCATTTTTCGATTTTTTTGAGTTAAACGGTTTTGATGTATGAAAACTAAATTAACATTCATTTACACCAATTTAAAATTAATTGCTGTCCGTATGTTTCCGTTTATTGCGGAAGTTTTGCTGGTGGATCCTTTGTTTAATAAAATGGAATTGAGCTTTAATCATTATTTTATACTCATCTATCGTCTTTAAATTTGATTCTTTCCAAGATTCTAAAATTACGATTAAATTTTAAATAAAAATTAAATACATACTTAATTTGCAGTTAAATAATTTCACCAAACAAACTGTCGTTAAAATGAGTAAAGCTCTCAAGGAAACCTTCCTCTGAGATCCATCCCAATTATATAAATTTGTAAGATCATCTGCCAATGATTTATTTAGTCCGCATGAATTTTTGTTCGTATTTACTGGTCGAAGCATCTTCGCCTGAAATGAAGAATGAATAGCATACATATTGTCTTTCAGTTTTCGAGAAAGTTATTCATACAAACTGTCCAGCAAATTTTCCTTCTTTGCCTTTATTGTTAAGCTCGTTCAGATCATTGGGTGTTGTAATAGGTAGGTCTATATTGTCCATTGTTTCCTGTTCTTTGTTTTGAACAATGTCCAAAATTTTATTTTGGTGCATTTTTGATGAAATATATCGTTTCATTTAATATTTTCTTGTTTGTGTGAGTGAGTATACAATACTCTTGTGTTGAATATGAAATGTCAAAATTTTAAACTTGACGAAAGAAATTTTGTGTACAATTTTATAATTATATGTACAGGTAACCCTTGAATAACGCGGTAGTTTGGTTCCAGGAAAACTGCGTGTTAAACAAAACCGCGTTAATTGATACTTGGAGTTCATATAAAAGAATGGGTTTGGTTCAAAAAAAAAATGACTTTTTACAAAATAATTTGAAAAAGCTATATACATATTTTCGTTATTTAAGTGATACAATTTTAAATGATTGTAAATATTAAAGATAAAGTACATTATTCTATAATATGTAAGGAGCGAAATAAAAAAATACAGGAATGTTTTTTTATACAAATTTTAAAAAAATTGTAAAATCAAATTCATAACTTTAGTTTTTATTAAAAAAATTAGAAATTGGTTGCTGTCGCTTCGGTGGTGACATTAAGCAATTAAGCAATTGCTTGAACCATGGCTGCAATCAGCTTTTAATTTTTCTTCTGCTTTTTCATATTGAATCAAATTAGTTATCAGAGGCTGTTTTTTACCAAGATCGAAATGTTTTTTTATTTCATAATAAATTTCTTTTAGCTTTCTTTGAAATTTTAAGCTTCTAGAAATGTCTGGAACATGCTCAATAAAAAAATTATCAAGCTTATGCGCCAAAGCTAGCCCTTCGCTCATTATTTTTGATGTGAACTTCATCAAGTGTTCCTCTTCTATTTATATGTCACCATCAGAGTCAGATCCCTTTTTTTAGTTTAAATATATATTTGATAGATAGCGCTGTTGTAAACAAATTTTAAAAGAAATGAAAAAAAAAAGCGCGTAAAACCGAAATTTACGACGCGTTAGTTAAAACCGGTAGCAAATTATCAACTGCGTAAAACCGAAACCACGCTATTCAAAGGTCGCGTTGTTACCTGTATTATTTAATATTATTATAAATAATATTTAGTGGTTTAGTAATTTTTATCCTTTTATCGAATTGATATTTTTGATGGTCGACAATTATATAAAAATGGCTTATCTTGAATAAAAATTAATAATTTTTTTCAAAATGTCTGAACTAACATCCTAATAAAAAAAAGCATAATTTAAATTCAATATTTAGTCATTAAACATCGAATGATGTTAATAATTAATTATAAATAATAATACTTACATTTGTTTTGCTTGTATCCATAATTATTAATTTTAATATTAGTAAAATTTAATTAATATTTCAATTATTTTGTCCACTGTACTTTTAATTGTAATAAATAAAAATATCAACAAAAATGTCACGTGATAAATTCGTCGATATTTTCGACGAAAATCGAAAAAAAATTACCGAAGGAGGTAGTTTTTCGTTAAGGTTAATTTGTTCCTGCATGTTCAATCATGAACAGAAAATATAAACACTGCAATGTAAACCCAGCGTCCAGACGTATCAACTTACCAGCACTTGATAAGACAATTACAATAATATTAAAGAATTCATGTATTATGCAATTATGCATAAAATTAATATTATTAGAATTCTGTTAAGATAATCTTTAAATAATAATATTTTAGAGTTGATGTATTATGCGATTATGCATAAAAATATATCATAAGAATTCCTTTTAGATAATATTAAAATATTAATATTTTAATATTTCATGTATTATGCAATTATGCATAAAAATATATGTGAAAAGAATTCTTATGAGAAATTAATTAATCTTACTTTTTAAATGCTTTGTAATCATTTTTTGTATATATAAACCAAAATTTATATAGAATAAAATTAGTCTGAAAATAACAATCAAAGTGTTATTATTAGCAGCGCAATTGTAGGGAAGGTTCTGGCCCCTATACAGTGGGATTACAATTGTGCCAACAATTACCTAAAGATTTGGACTTACAAACCAAGTCTTTACACTGCATGAGGTGAATTAGTTCCACGAGGTTTATATGTTTTAATTTGTTCTAGCTATGTACCCATTGAAAGCACATAATGAAAATGAGCTACTACATAATAAGTGTCAGGAAGAATAATTGTATTTTGTTACAACATACGTTTTTGCACATAACGAATGCACATACCTTTACCTACATAATTAAATATTTTAATAATATTGTCGGTGAAACGACAATGTGGTCGTTTAATTTTTATAGAAAGGAAATATTTATTTATTTATTAATTATTTATGCTTTTGTGTTAATTTGGATATTGAAAACACACTCATACAAATGCATGCACACAAATCTGACATCAAAAAACCTCGAACAGAAAAATTTTCGATTAAATGTTGTCGATTATTCAAAAAAAGCACTCGATTAATATATTCCGTTTAATTATACTAATCGATTACTAAATTTCGATTATTATATTTCGATTAATTTTTTTTTACGTTTAAGCTCAGTAAATTGGCGGAATTGTGTTTGTTTGTGTCTTATATCTTATTCAATACAATTTAAAGAAAAAATAAATAAAAAGGTAATTAAACAATATTTTGGTTTATATTTCTATGTTTATATATAGTAATATTTTTTATCTATTATATTCATCAAAAAGAATGCCTAGGAAATCCAATGTTTAAATATCGTCTTACCACAAATCTGGACAATCATTTAAAATTGCACAATATTGATCCAAAAAAAATGTAAGTTTTATAAAATATACAGGACTGCTTTTTTTAAATAAACTAAATATTTTCAGTTATAGATTTAGATGATGCTGATAAAGATAATAATAAAAGTGAATGTCAGATAAAGAAAACAAACGTAAGTTGAATAATTGTTTTTAATCATCATTAAAATCTTATTAATATTTATTTAATTTTATTTAGGTACTTCGAGACTATTTTTCCGAAAAATCAACAACATCAAGCACTGCCTTACTTCATTCAGAAGCAAGCTTAACACCTATAACTAAAAATAATGAATTACGACAACCTAATATTGATAAATTAATTAAAAATGTTAATTCTCTGGTAAGCAAAATTTATTAGGTAGCAATTCTTATAATAAAGGAGAGCAATCATTTTTAATATTTTTTAATTATCAACTCGGTATTTTGTTATTTCACAAAATTTTGATTATAATTTCATCATTTTCTCTTTTAGAGGGAGGAAAAAAATATCAAAACATCTTACATGTAATTGTATTAATGATTATTGAAGATACTCAACTCTATTCGTTTGTTAAAAATTATGGTTTTATCAATTTAAAGAAAATTGTTGCCCCGAATTTTAAAATTCCAACCAGAAAAACTTTTAAAACATATATTAAATATATCTACGAAAATCTGTTAGTGAAATAAAGAATGAACTAAAGGACGTAAAATCAGCTTGTCTTACTTTTGATCTGTGGACAGACACCTTAAATACAAAGTCATTTTTAGGTGTTACAATACATTATATGAAAAAATTTAAATTACAAAATATAAATATCGCAGTTAAAGGAATGCCAATTCACATACGGCAGAAAATATTATTATATATCTAAAAGAAATTATGGATTTTTGGCTTATTGATATCAATTATTTATGGTGTTGTTACAGACAATGGTAGCAATGTTGTTAAAGCCGTTATTGATTTATTTGGTTCCGAAAAACCCTGCTCATACATTAAATTTAGTTGTAACCTCAGGATTAAAAAATACAATAGGTTCTCAACAAATAATTGAAAAAGAAAAAAATATAGTAACATATATTTCAAACATAGTACAAAAGCTGCTGCTGAATTCAATATTAAGAGCAATGGGAAGAAATTGGTTCAAGATGGGTAAGTCTTATAAATTATTTACTAAAAATAAATTAAATTGAATTTTATAATGTTTTGTTTTAGAATTCCACATTTTATATGGTTAAGAGGTTTATTGAATACAGTTCAGAAATTCCATCGATATTAATAGCCAATTTAAATGCACCACCTATGATATCTTTATCTGATTAACAATATTTAAAGGATTTGGTACAAATATTGCAACCCTTTGAGCATGCCACTAGTGAATTCAGTTTGAGTAAATATGTCAGCATAAGCAAAATTATTCCACTATTGTTTTGCTTAAGAGAAGGAGTTTTGAAATTTTTACTTAATAGTTTAATGTCGAAAAATCTACAGAGCATATTATGCACTGAACTAGAAAGCAGATTTTCTAGTTACGAAAAAAAAAAGTGGCGATTAGGGAAAATAATACCGGTTCACCGGTAAATCGGTAATTTACTCGAAAATGGTGTTTAAATTTACCGGTAATTTTCCAATAAATTACCGGTAACTCGGTAAAATTTTATGATTATGTGGAAGATATTGTAAAACAATGTAAAAGGCAAAACCTTAACAACTTTATACAAATAAAAAAAATCGACAGTTCGTTTCGCTTTCGGTTTTTTTCTACCGAATATTTTTATTTACTTCCATCTCTTTTACTCGTGTTCTTTTTAAGCATATTCCTAAAATTTCCCTTTGACTGAAAAGACAACTGGAAATTTTGAGATCCAATTTTACTGCATCACTCAAAACTAATTATTTTTTCTTTAAATTTTGTTCTTTAATGAAGTGATATTGGATAACAATTTTAAAATACTTGAAATAATAATAAGGTAAGAGTATATATAATACTGTAAATTTTTTATTCTGTGATATATTATTTAATTTAATAAACTAAAGACTAAATAAGAACTCTTGATAATTGGTAAATGTGTGTTAAAAAAAGCAAACAACAATTCATTCTTCATATTCAATTTTATTTTTGTGACTGAAATTTGATTAAATTGTGAGTTTTTTAAATCATTTGGTTTTGTGCATTCGATGATTTTTAGTATATCACAAAAAAATAAACATTGAAAGTAAAACCTTTCTTTATAATATTATTAATTCAAATTACACATTGATTTTACAAAAAATATAGCTACACTTTTACACCTACACTTTTAGATCCCCGCTTTAAGAAAACGCATTTTCAAAGCTCTGTGAATGCTGGAAATGCAATGAAAGTGATAACTGAACAAATAAGTCTAACAACTAAACCGGTATCCAATGTATCAAATAATGATGGTGAAGAAAAATCTGGACTTTGGTGTGCGCATTATAAAAAAAATTCCAAAACCAATAACAGCCATGAGTTCACCAATAATGATGCCAGGGGAGGGATTACGGAACGAAACCGACTATTCTCAAACTCAATTATTGAGTTTCCCCTTCTTATTTTTTTTTTCGAATGTATTCTTGTAATAAATTCCAATAAATTCATATTAACTTAATATATATTATATTAATAATTTTCAAAATTTTATATAGGGTCCCACTGACAATCACTTGAAATGTGCCAATATAGGCAAAACATGGCCAAACTGCCCCTCATATTTTCTACATGGTTTTACCGATTTGAGAAATTTTAAAGGATTTGTAAAGATAAAAGAATGTTCCTTGGATTCATTTTTTAATATTTTCGAAATTTGATCTCGAACCCCTATTTTAGCCCCTTAAAAGATGGGTCTTTTTTAGTTTCAAATTACTAAAATAATTTTTTTTACTAGAAAAAGTATAATTAAAATTTTCTGAACCCTTTTCAATCAAAATTTCATAAAAAAAAATTTTTCAAAAGCGAAAATAAATTAATTTAAAAACATCATTTTTATTTAAAAGGAAGAAAAAAATTTATTTAAAAGGAAGAAAAACCTGTTTTTAGTTCATCGAATTCTCCATACGATCGCGTATATACTTCTGTGTTTATGAATGAAAATTTTTGAGAATTTTTTTTTTCATATTGTTTTTGTAGGGCGTGGTTTGTACAACAGTGAATATTTTTATTTGTGTGTGTTTTTCAGTTTGTGTAAATTTGGTTGATTTTAAATATTATAAAATGCAAAGGAAGAGACAAAATTATTTGCGTCGTTTTATTTGAGTTTTTTCATTTTTTAATAGAAATTTATATTTGTTTGCAGGGCAATTATTATAATAAATTTTTTATTTTATTTTAATATTAATAATTTAATTAATAATTTTAATTTAATTTAATTTAATTTAATTTTATTTAATTTAATTAATTAATTAATTAATAATAATTATATATAATTAATTAATTAATTTAATTGATAATAGAATCGATGTTTTATTATATTCCTTTTGTTTTCTAAAAAATCTCTGAATTACTAATACATAATAAAACCTAAATAAAAATTCTATGTGCATACGAATTTGAAGAAACAAAAATTATTTTTTTCCAAATAATAAAATTTTTAGTTTCACACGCAATGAAATAAACCAAAAAAAAGACAAAATATAATATATTGAGAATATAAAGGTGCATAGAAAATTTTGTAAACAAAAATACAATGAAAACAAACAATATAATATAATACATGAAAAAGGAATAGAAACAAAGAAACGAACAGAGAAATACGAATTTGCGTCGGCAGGCACGAATAAAAGATAAAATAGAAAAAATAGTATTACTGGATTTTCATTCATTGTTTTTAAAATTACGCAAGAAAGAATAAAGAAGAAGAAACGAACTGAAATCTGAGTTTGCTGTGGTCAGCATAGGACCCTTAATGATTCTAAATTGTATATTGACTTTGTTATACTAAACAATTGGTTTCTCCAATTTGGCGTTAAAATGTCTAGCCAAGTACAAGCCAGTAATGGGTTTAACTTCTTTTTTGCATCAATTACATGCAACATCAGATTGTAATTATTTTCTCCAAACTCCACTCTGACTTGAATACTTCCAATCACTTTAATCAATTCTCCTGTAACTAACATAAATTATCATTACTACTAATTATACTTAAATGGCTAAAGCTTTCGCGATACTTATCTATATCTATTACGGATGCACAAGTCCCTGTATCCAATTCCATTTTGATTAATTCATCTTCTATTGTTAAGGTGACATTTGCTGGCTGGATGCTACTGCTAACTCCATTTATACTTCGTACTGCCTTGTTGTAACGATTTTTTCTGCACACCCTGGCTGTGGGTTCATACTTATGGCAACTGAAGCAGTGCCATTTTCTTGCTTCACATTTTTGCTCTGTTTGTGAGACCCATATCTACGACAATTTTCTTCCTGGCATTTGAAAAACTAGGCCTAAAAATGCTTTTTTAACACTTCTATAATTTCTTCAAATGTTTTTGTATAGGGTAACGCAGGCATTATTAAGGATTTTAGAATTTTATAACTTCTCACCACCCATTATTGTTATTAATAATGGAATTTGATACCGGAAAAATGCTTTTTTAAAACTTCTATAATTTCTTCCACTTTATTTACTTTAAAGAATTGGTTCATTCTTTCCTCATATTCATCAAAGTTTTCTCAAGGGATAAACTGCTCCACGCTTCCAATAAGTGTCATCTTTTTTTCTGATTTAACACGGGGTTTATTTTCACGTTCTTCACGTTATTCGCACTATGATTTTCAAAAAAAAAATTATAATGTTTTAATTAATTATTATTTTGTGTTATCCTCGTCGCCACTTTATTATATATTTTATTCTTAACTTATATATATATATATATATATATATATATATATATATATAATTATAATTCAATCTTATGCCTTCTGTAGGCCGTGTCAGTAAAAAAAGTGGTAAAATTCAAGTGAGTGTTAAAATATTTTTCCCACTTTACTAGTTATCACATTTGAAATTCGAGTGTTTCTGTAAATCTTGTGTTAACTTTATTCTTAAAACTCACAGTATTTTAATTGCATCTGACAATACTTTTGTTTTGACGTTTGAGTTGACACAAAATTTTATTCTATTTAAATTTTAAACTCAATATTAAATATAAAAATATTATTATTAAACTAAAAGTGTAACAATAACAAGTAAGTAAAAATCACAAGTAAGTAAGTAAGTAAGTGAAAATAACAAGTAAGTAAAAATCTGTTAAGAATGTATTATCATAATTCGTATTTTAATGGTTTCGTTTCTTTTTTTTAGAATCATTTTATACGGCGTATATTGGACTCTTATTGATAGCTGCAGAAGAGGAAGACATCGACTTAACTAATTAAGAATACACAGAAGACACCAAAGCTGAATGAACACTGCTATTTCAATAGGAAAGGATATCATTCCAAAAATGTTCAACTAGTAGAGTTACTTACATTAAATTTATTTAAAATAGTATTAATTTTGTTCTCTCTTTAATAGGTATGTGACTACAATTTAAATATTTTGAATGTTTTTGCAAGATATGGAGGTGCAACTCATGATGCTTTTATTTGGGATGCTAGTCAATCTAATGCATCACTTCAACAAATTTATTCAAGAGACAACAACAATAATCAATGGCTCATTGGTAAAAAATAAGTGTATTATTTATTTTTTTTTATTTGTAGGTGACTCTGGCATTATTAATGCCTGTTGTGTGTTGCACAATATTTTGCAATTTCACAAATTCGGTGATGATAACGAAGATTCTATTGCTCATGAAGAAGAAAATTATAACAATAATGGTGGATTATTGTTATTAGAAACACAATAAGACAACAATATTTTTTATAAATATTTATTATGTATTTATTTATTTTTTATACAAAACTTAGAACTAAAATAAATTTGTACATAAATTCAATTGTATCACGGTTTTTATTATATTGTTATTTCAATCTTATAATTTTTAATTTAGTCGAATTATACTTAAGTTTATTTATATTTAAATCATAAAATTATAAAAAGAAATTTATAGCTTATTTTAATTATAAAAGGAATAATAACTATTTTTTTTTGGTTTTCTATGGCACTAATTAATCGATTCAACAAATCTTTTGTTTCGTCGTGATTTCTTTGCACTTGATCCATGATTTCTCTATGTATTTTGTTCGCTTTGTCAGACGCACTGGAATACCGGCTACTCTTGAAGATCTTGATTGCTATATTATTACAAATTGAAACATTATTATTAAATACTAAATATAACATAAACATTTTTATTGAAATTATAAAGAGAAAAATGTGAGGTTAGTTTTATTTCATTTACACTATGTCATTTAATTTTTTATTATTAAAAATAATTAAAATTTAAAAAGCATCATTTTTTGGTTCCATTTTTATTTATAAATAACAATTACACTTTTTAATAATAATAATTAGAATAGTTATCACGCACAAAATAGATGGTGGTAATTTTATGTGTCAAAATTTATTTTTACCACTATCACTTAGTTATAGAAACACTTTTGAAACTGACAGCATGTGGTAGTGAGAAAATTTAACATTCGGAAGTTATAGAAACACTTCAAGTGGTAATAATATTTTTAACACTTTTTGATGACGTTTCAGTGGGAAAATTACCATTTTTGAGTTACTGAAACGGCCTACTGATGTCCAGATTGTGAGAGAGCCAATTTACATTTTAATAATTGTACAATCCTAAATTACGGTACTCTCTCAATCTGTGCATTGTGCATTCTCTCTTATCTCTTATCATTAATGCAGGGCCTTTATATGTAACTAATAAATAATACATTACAATATTTACTGTTAAATTTTTGACGTTTGCGTTTGATTTTTTTTCTGATACTTTCGGTCGTAATTCTATCGTATAAATAAAATGGAAAGAAAATGTCATGGATTTATTTATTTAGAATTGGTATACAAACAGAAGTTACCTTCCAATCAATGAACACACTATTTTTTTTTTGAATTTTTTTTTGTTTTTTTATAAGATGAATTCAAATTAGAATAATTTAAATTAAAAAAACTTAAATAAAACTACAGAAAAATAATTAACGTAATTAAGACTAAAAATACAATAAAGATAAAAATTAAATATACAAACTAAATTTAAGCAAATTACAAGTGATAGTTCAAAGACATTTCAGAACTCTTGAAAACAACTGCAAAAAGTGCTTGTATTGTGCGTGGACCACAATAAATAAGATAATGAAGATGAAGCAGCATATTGACATTAAATGCAAAGGCGTTCCAAAAAGATTTTCAAAATGATAATTAAAATAATTTCAATGTTTATGTAATTATGTTTATTGTTCTTTTCGTTCCAGAAACAGAAATTTGTTTTCGCAAAAAAACAATTTATATTTCAAGGAAGAGGATGACTGTAGGTCCAATCAAACGCTACACCAGAATCATCTTATCAGCTATCGGAAATTCCTCGAATAATTAAGAAAAAAAAACCAATTCAATTGACTTATACCAGAGACTATTTCATACCATATACTGAACTCGGGTAAATTTTTTCTCAAAAATAGGCGTGATGAATAGAGGTCGCCACTGTATTTGAATATATTTCAGACACTGTTGTTGGATATAGTTAGGTATTCAACTAAGGTAATTGTTTGAGGTTTAAAAAACGATTTTTAAAATTAAATAGAAATATGTTTTGGGAAAGTTGAGGTTATTTCAATAATTCAATACAAATGAATTTCTTTTGTGTGCGTTAATGTATGACTTTGTTTTGAAATAAGAATGATTTACTATTTCAATACTGTGATGTGATATGTGTTTAGCTCACAACCTTCTATATACATAGCCGTGCCACCGCTTCACTTACTAATACATACAAGGCTCAGAACAGGCTGATATTTTTACTTTCTGAAATAATAATAAAACGAACATTCTTTTGGGGGAAAAAATCAAATTTATTTCACTTCATTAAATTATAATGATATAATATGTATTGCACATATATATAAATATAAAAAAAAATAATTTTATTCTTAAACAATAATAAATAAAGGAACATAAAATAAGAAACTAAAAAAATCACAATTTTCTTTAAGAAAAAAAACTAAAGTTATGAATAAAAAAATAATAGAACTTCATAGTTTTTTAGCCTAATTAGCTCGTTTTTGCAATTTTAATATTTACATTTGATTTTTTAAAAGTTTTCAATTTTCGTTTGTTATTATTCTGTGTATTTTTTTCATCATTTTGTTGTTTGACGAAATTATTTAGAATAATATTGCACATAACATTACATGTCCTAGAATATATTTGTTTAAATGTAGTTCCACATAAACAGCTTGATGAGAGATCAATATCAGTATCAGTTTCCAAACTAATAAAAGTTAAAGCACACAATAAATCTTTCTGGTTATTCGCAGAAAAAAATTGATGTTTCAGATGGACGTCTTTTATAATAGTTTGATACACAAAATAATTATTACAATTTTTTACATTGATCCAATTGTTTCTTACATTTTTTATAATATGAACAGTGTCATAGATAAGAAAGATATCAGAATTAAAACAAGAATCTGGATTATGGAATTTTCCAATACCGTCCTTATCCAATAATTTAAATAAATTCTGGTTGATTCGGTTATTGTCTGTTATGATAACAATAATTTGAAAACCAGCCTTTTGCACTGCATGTAATACTTTTTCTGTTAATTTTAATAATTCACTACCAGTGGATGAATTCACAGGCGCTAAATGTACTACTTCCTTAAACCTGCCAAAACAGGAACTAATCATAAACGTTTGGACAGTTTTAGCAGAATCATCACAATTTTCGGCATATCCAGACACTTTCTTTCCTTTGTAATTCAAATTTCCACTAACATAAATTTCGTCAATCATTAGAACAACTTTTTTCTCTGCAGTACTTAAATCCTTTGTTAAATAATTTAAATATTTAAAATTTTGTTCTCTGGATTCTGACGATATTTTAAAGGAAGCAGACAATCTTTGCAGATGACGTTTATGAGGCAAAATGAAACATTTTCTTAAATATTAGTATGTGGATGACGAATGGGAGAACAGAACAAAACTTAAAATTATTGTGTCCGTAGAATATTGCGAATTTTTATTTATTAGATGTTTCAACTGGTCTCGTATTAAAGCTATTTTTTGTTTATAATTATCACAATTTAAATCTTCATTTTCTTCAACGTCTAATTCAATAATATCACCCAGAACAATTTAGAAAACACCATAACCTCAAATTTTTATATTATCTATAAACTCATGCGCAAAACTACACAGAAATACAAAAATATGATGTTTATATTAAATATAAACGAACATTCCACAAAACTACATAAACACAGAAATTATATCACATTTTTCAATAATAATAATTGAAAAAAACAACATCCATAAACATAAGTACTACATATTTATTGTGAATTTTTTAATTTACTCTAAATGTAAATTATAGCGGAAAAAACGAAAACATGATCACAAAAACATAATGTTTATATTAAATATAAACTAACACTCCACAAAACATATAAAACTAAGCTTAATTGTCACAAATTATATCAAATTTGTCAATAATATCACACAAAATAAATTAGAAAACAACATAACCTAAAATTTTTGAAGTTTTTTAATTCACAATAAATCGCTTGTACATATTGTTTTACAATTAAAAAAATATATTATTGCAATTAGAAACACTTCAAAATTATTATTAACCACTTACTTTTATAATTTATTTAGTTTTATTATTATAAACAACGAAATAAAACAGGACAAAATTCATCCACGAAAGATTGTATATAATTTTTGTCAGCACCAATACTAACGCAAAACGGTGGCACGGCTATGTATATAGAAGGTTGTGATAGCGTTTCATCAGCATTATCTATTTCTTCTATAGAAGGTGCGTGAAGGAGATAAAAGAACTTTAGAATGAAAATAGTTTTATTTTATTCAAAATTGTTCTTTTTATTTTAAAAATGATAATAATAAAATATTATCAATATTTAAATTTTAAAGAGCTGGGAAATTTAAATTATTTCTTAGCAAAATGCAAGAAAAGGACGGTATTAGTATTAAGAGTTTTTTATTTCAGATTTTTTTAAAACAATAGTAGAAAGAGAGAAACAAAAGAAAAAGGAAATCAGTAAAAATGAAAAAAAAACGGAAAATGAGTAGTACCGATAATAAAAAAAAATGAGACGGTTATTCTTATGTTACGGATTTTTAAATGGGTGTTCAGTGTTAATGCATTTATTACGTGTGTGTGTTTTTTAAAGCAATTGAATTTTCTGCGTAACCGCACGTGATTTTATTGAATCAATTAATATTTAGTTTTTTTTTGTGAAAATGCCTAAAAAAAATAATAAAAATAAAATCGTATTGTAAAATTCCTCCCGAACAAGTAAGTTTTTTAATAATTAAATTTAAACATTTTTTTTAATTAAAACATTTTTAGATTTCAGAAGGAGAATGAGCATTTAATCAATAATAATGCTATAATTATTGAAAATGAATTGCTCTTACCTGATGAACCATCTTTAGATTTGACACTGAGGTAAAGCATATTTTCTTTTCGTAAATGGAATTTTTTTTATTTTTGATTTACTTTGTTTAGTGAGAACTCCCAACTTGTGATGTCTGATGGACGTTTGGATCACGAAGCTGGTTTGAATCTGTTATGTGAAAGTGATTGTGATAATTCAAGTTCGTACTCACTAATAATTGAACCGGAAACGGAAGAAAGTAAAAGTCTCGGGAAAGACAAAGAATTAGGCGGGCGCCGTATAGTTGATATTGATAACTTTTTTAGTCAATTAAAAGAAATGGATCGCCATGGGTCGGTATGTAGTTGTCGTTTTAGTGATATTCTGATTAAATCAGAATTACGGCGTGGTTTTAACTCCACCATTAATTTTCAATGTGCCGTTTGCAACAAATTATTTTCAGTAACAACTGGTGATACTTTATCTGAAACTCGGAAAAAAATCAATGGGTGTTAATTATTCGGCGGTTATTGGAATTACATCGATCGGGAGTGGGTTTTATCATTTGGAACAATTTTCGGGCGCATTAGATATTCCGTGCATGGGAAATTCTATGTTTAATAAAATTCAAAATCAAGTTGGCATAGATCAACAAATTGTCGCGAAAAATGAAATGCATACAGCCGCGGAAGAAGAAAAAGCTATCGCGATTGTAAATGGGAATATAAATTTTGACGGTGTTCCATTGTTGACCGTTGTTGCTGATGGTTGTTGGTCGCGTCGCTCTTATCGTACAAATTATTCGGCGTTGTCGGGAGCCGCAGCAATCGTCGGTTATAATACCAAAAAGGTTCTATGGATGGATGTAAAAAATAAGTATTGTGTTACGTGTATGCGAAATAAATCGAAAGAAACGGTCGCACACGATTGCAATGCGAACTATGCGGGATCATCAACATCCATGGAATCAGCGTTATTAGTCGAGGGATTTCAAAAAAGTGAAAAGTTATACGGCGTGCGATATAAAACATTAATAGCGGACGGAGATAGTAGTGTGTATAATAATTTATTAAAATCGCGTCCCTATCCAAATACACACATCGAAAAAATAGAATGTCGGAACCATGTTTTAAGAAATTATAGAAATAAAATCTCGGAATTATCTAAATGCACAAAGTTTTCGGTGAAGGAGAGAAAGAACATTTTACGTTTATCGAAGGGAATATCGGTCGCTATTAAACATAACGCTATTGATGTTACGGCGGATAACATTAAAAACAAAATTTTGGAATTAAAACATGACATAGATAATGTGCCGTATCATGTTTTCGGTCGTCATAATAACTGTAGGGAGTATTTTTGCAAAAAAGAAAATGACGAAAATTTATTACTTCAAAACAACAACGGTATTTTCGACGCTTTAATATTAATTCATAATAAACTAAGTTTGTATTCTAAAAGTTTAATACGCGATAAAGATTCGAGCGTCGTTGAACAGTTTCATTCAATTGTAGCAAAGTTTGTCGGCGGGAAACGAATTAATTATTCTTTTGGTAGCTCGTATCGTAATAGATGCTCAGGTGCCGTGATTCAGCATAATACCAAACGTGCGTTTAGTGTTTTACATAAAACCATTTTCAATAAAAGTCCGGCTGAAAGAATTAAAAATATTGAATCAAACCGAATTTTAAGAGTTCGAAATAATAAGCCCCGCAATTTCCGTAAAATTCTTTGTTCCGCACCACCCGACGAGGATTATGGGGAAAACGCTACCCACCCTGATCTTGAACCGGAAATTTTTGAAATTGCAAAAAGTAATTTCTTGTCCTTGCTCCAAAAAAATCATACCCTCCGTGTTATAATTGAAAAAGATACTATCCAACAGGCGGATTCAAATAAATGGCATGAAATTAGAATAAACATGTTAACTGCTTCAAACTTCGGTAAAGTTTGTAGAGCCCGCAAACCTAACAGTGTCGTGCGTTCTATTTTATACTCCAATTTTTGTTCCAAGGGTATGATATACGGTAAATTAAATGAAAAAAATGCTGTTAGGCAATTAGAAAGAGAACGAAACATTAAAATAGTAGATTGCGGTATTTTTATTCATAATTTTGAACACTTTTTAGCAGCTTCTCCTGACGGTTAATAACGACGGTTTAGTGGAAATAAAGTGTCCATCATCGGCTAACCGATTAAATATATTAGATGCGGTGAAACAAAAAAAAATTCGTTATTTAAAATTAGATAAAAATAAATAAAAAGCATCCTTATTATTATCAAGTTTAGGTCAGCTAAATATTACCGAACGTAATTATTTTTGTTTGCAGTGTGGACGTGCGCCGACAAACCTATGTATATTGAAGAAATTGTTCGCGATAAAAAATTCTGGGATAAATAAATGCATCCGAAATTAGTCACTTTCTTTTTCAACCATTTACTTCCCGAAATTGTAGATCCGCGAGAAAAAAGAAAATTAGAATTGCGAACTTGAATTAAGTATGATTGTGTAACCCCAAATCTTTATCAATGTACACCCTCCAAATCCTTCCCTGGGAAGTATTATCTCTCAGTTTCTCGTTGCTACTTGCTGGACAATTTATTTCAAAAAGTTTTTAAATATAAGTATTTTGAATAAAATTGACAAAGAGAGAAATGTAAAATTGTTTATAAATAAAAATTGATCAAAATATTCTCATGTTTTTATTTTTATAAAATTTTAAATAATATTTATATTTTACTAAAAAGGAAAAAAAATAATTTGCAAAGAAATTTATGCTACCAAATTGTGAATTAAAAAAAATTAAATACGTAAAAAATTGCTTCTCAAATTTAAAAAAAAAAATTTAATAAAATTTTTTTTTTTATTATATTATTCAAAACAAAAATAATAATAGAAAAAAAGTTAAAAAATCCCAAAAAAAAAATAAAAATATTACCAAAAAAAAAATTGAAAAAAAAACCAAAGAAAAACAAAAATTTAATAAATATCAGAAATTGAATAACATCAAAAATTTAATTTAATTAAAATATAATTAAAAATATAATTTCTTGTAATAAAATATCACTTTAAATATTTTAAGTATTAAATATTAATATAAATATAGATGTATAAATATTAAATATTTTAAACAATATAATTTTAAACGTCAAAAAATTAAAAACAAAATATTGAACTGACAGTTCAGATTTGACAATTTTAAAATGTAGCTTGAGTGCGGTACCTACTTTAAGCAGCTACCGCACTCAAGCCAATTTGGCTTGAGATTGAGATTGAACAATTTTATATGCACGTTACGTGAGAGAAATAGTGACAGCATGTCGCGAGACAGATATATTATCTTGCAATAATTTTCAAGAAATTGTCACAATTTTTTTCAGTTCACCAATTATTGCAATAATTTTTCAGATCAAGCTGATTGACGGTTCAACCGCAAAAATGCTAAATCATTTTTTTTTCTAATTTAATTTCAATAAATATTAATAAATATATTAATTATATATTGTATTCATATAAACTAAGTGTTTAAATAACTTATTTGTTAATTTTCACGAAATAAATAATAATTTTAATTTTGCCGCTGAAATTACGCATAGCAATTTTACTACAGGTTTCAAATCTGCTACATTTTAAAATTGTCAAATCTGAACTGTCAGTTCAATATTTTGTTTTTAATTTTTTGACGTATAAAATTATATTGTTTTAAATATTTAATATTTATACTATCTATATTTATCTTAATATTTAATACTTAAAATATTTAAAGTTATATTTTATTAAGTTTAAAATGAATGATGAATGAAATACTAAAAATTATATTGGTCTCTTTCTAACAAAATAATTGCAAATTTCGAGTATTTCGCCATCTGAATTCGTACAATAATACTAATTTCTCCAATTTTTATTGTGGAAAAAATCTTACGTGCGGTAACAGCTTAAGACAGAAACCCAATTGTATTGAAGAAAATACTAAAGGAATAAAAAAAAAAAAATAATAAATTTAATAAGAATAAAAAATATTTTGTATATCTAAATATAAAAAATGATAAAATATACAATATTCGTTTTTTAGATATTATAGGATGGTATATTTAATTTAATTTATATTTTTTTCATTATTTAATAATTTATTTTATTATATAAAATAAAATAATAAATTCAATTACAAAATGAATTGAATGGCAGTCAGAATCGACACCCAGTATTACACAATAATTAAATATTTACTCTAAATATTCTAGAAGTACACCTCCATCTCCTATTCCAAAAAGCGTTGCGATCTTTCTGACAGCAGCTGATTCTCCACTGCATCCAAGCCGAAATAACACGAGTGCTAGTTGATGATCCACAGGAAATTGAAGTATACTATTTGTGCCATGAAAAACTTCATTGTCCTCAATTAAATCACTAACATTAAAAATTGTGTTTGATTAACACGAAGCATTTGCCTGAATCTATTTTCATCCAACCCTGGAAAGACATCATTATACCATTGTATGTTTTTGGAAACATTACTTTGTGCACCATACTGTAAGAAAACACAATGGCTATGTATTCATCTAGTTCTTCCAAAATTTCATCAATTTCATCATCTAAGATCACAAAAATAAATCTTTTAATAATGTATATTAACTTGTAGAATCGAACTTTTTTTTAATTAAAAATATCTTAATTATTACTATATAATTACAATCAAGGTTTTTAATCCTTTCTATATTTCATATCAATTTCATATTTTGATACACGCTCATTTTTTTCTATTTCTAAAATCTTTAGTCTTTCTTCCATTGATCGTTGTGATTGAAATTTTTCCTTCTCAAAATTAAATTTTTCTTTCTGAAAATTGATGTCCTTTTCTTTCCATTCATTATCAAATTTTAGTTTTTTTTCCTCCAATGATAGTTTTGCACTTTCTCTTTCAATTCTTAACTGTTGTGTTTCTTTTAGTGCAGTTAAAGAATTTGGAAAATATTTTTTTTTAAAGCTAAGGTGTTTTTTAGAGTGTCTAATTGTTTCCTTTTACGTTCATTCAAAATTTCTTTTCCTGTTACTGGAAAATCAGTATCAATATTAATATTGCTGCCGTTAAAATTATCATTTAATAAAACAGTTTCAATTGCATCATGACAATTTGTCTCGTCATATTAAACAAATTCGTCCGTATCATAAATAAAATCAGGTTTTTCAATATTTTTGCATCCATAGATTTCATCTAAAGAAGTCCAGAAAGGACATATTTTCAGAATGTGTTCTAGAGTTATAAGTAAAATCAATTTTAGTCAGATAATTAAAAAATTAAATGGTAACTTTCACACTATTTTCATTATTTAAAATTCCTGGTCCTGTTTGGTTCTGCCATTTTCAGGCTTTTAAATATTGTTCGCGAAGATTTCTAACTTTGTTTCGTATTAAATCGGACGTTATCTCCTCTTCAAAATTACGCCTTTCTATCATCTTCTTATGGAATACTGATGCAGTTGGTTTCTTTTTAAATTGTATAAAATGCAAACATTATGGTTATGTTTAAATATTAATCAACTATTAAAGTATTTGTAATAGAATAACATACCTCAATCCGTGTTTAACCACTTCTTTTTTTGATTTTTCAAAATTCTCTAAAAATAGTTAAAATGTTTATTATAATAAAAAACTAAACATATATAAAAAGCAAATTAAACAATTAATACAACAAAGATTACTTTATCACTTATTTTTATATTATATTTCCACTAAAACTATAATAAATAAAGAAATACTTACTGATTTTTTATCTTGCGACATTTTTTAATACTTAGCAACAGCAATTTCTCGAAACGTCAAACTCATACGTAAGAAAAAAAGGTTGCTTTTTGAAATATTTATCCAGTATACAGTATACAGAACTACCACAAAATCAAATTTTAATTAAAAACAAAATAATTAATAATTATAAATAATAACTAAAACTAATACAAATTATTATAATTATAATCAAAATTAAACTAACATCATTCATTATTATTTTTTGTCATTTTAAAATTTAATGAAGTTTGTTTGATTATTTTCAGACAAAATTAAAAGTTTCGAAAGAAAAACGCGCCATTTTATAATTGCGTGGCGAACATTTGAACCCTTAAGAGTGTATACTAGATGTAAAACTTTTGTATTAGCAGGGGTACATCACGCACTAAATAGAATTTTTATTTGTGAAAAAAAATTAAAAAGACTATTTTAAGACTTTATACTATATAGAACAGTCAAAAAAATAAACGTTTAATTAAAGGAATTCGCGCCTCAAAAATTACTTTATTATTAATAACTTTTATCTTGACAAATGTGATTTTATATATATTTCGAGCAGTAATTATATTTTTATATATATATCTTAATTAATTCTAGGGGTTTATCTCTGACCAAAAAGATTTATTAAATTTTTTACCAGTAAAATGTTTATACTAATTAAATAAATTTAAAAAAATTGGAGACAATAAAAAATGGAATTTTGTCACCATTTAAAAACTCTACAAATTTCTCTTAAGCGAATTCAGCTAATAATAATAATACTAATAATTTAAATTTTTTAAATTAATTAAAAACTATATTTTATAAATAATTAAAATATTCGTGGGTTTTTTATATGCATCGAAGTAGGATGTGATACATTGCAATAAATATTGAATGGCATAAAAAATTTATTTCTGAAAACATATCTAAATTTAATAAAATGTCGTAATAATTTCATATAATATTTAATGTATCCATTATATTATTACTTTACTTCAGACTTCATTATAATGGGAAAATAGCTCCATCACTCAAATTTTTTCAAATTTTCTACCTATCTGGGAAGCTAAATTATTTAATATTTAATAATGAATCTTCAATCAAAATAAAAAAAAAACGCATGAAAACAGATTTTTTAATTTTCTCAATTTTAAAAAAAAATAATTTTTTATTATATAATGTATTAAAGCCGTATCAAAGCCGTATCAGACATGTCACGATATCGCACTAATTTTTAGAATTTTATGATCATAATTTTTCTATATAGGACAATACATGAGAAAAAACGAGAGAGTGATATGAGATATCCATCCTTTTTCTTTTGTACGAAATAAAACAATACCAAATTTTATTATGCTAAATTATGGGTCTATTATGATGGTAAAAATTTTTATGGTGCTAATTGGTTCAATTGAAGATTTCAATAATTCATTTAATAATGACAAATACAAAAAAAAATAGTAAAAATAATTATTTTATAATTGTTACATTGGAGGATATATGTTTTTCATATTTAATCAATTTTTTTTAACAGAAAAAAATTAAATTTAAATTTTTTTTGCAAAAAATAAACTATAAATTTTTTTATAGTTCATAACTAAAAATGCAACACTGTAGAAACAGTTCTCAAAATAAACAAATATCAGAAATGTCAAAATGTCAAAACAACTTTGTATTTGTCAAAATAATAAATATGCATTTAAAGCAATTAAAAGTGAGTGATAATCATTGAAAACAATACCGAAAGTTAATTAAAAAATTGAAAACAATTTATAAGTGAGTGAATATTGAAAACAATTAAAAAATACAATGAATATAAGAAAAGTGTCTCTTTTTTGACTCATGTAGTTTGTTTACTTTTTTGGAAAACGTTGCCGATATAAATATTTATTATAGACAACTATTTTTAAAACCATAAATGATATTGCTCTCTAATGGCATTTGTCTCGTTCTAATTTCAATTAATAATTGGTAAATTAGTACGATATCGTGACATGTCTGATACGGCTTTTAGGGCCGAATTTATCGGAGTGGATTAAAATAATCCAGATCCACAGATTATGGAATCCTCGGATTATAAATTTGACAGTAGTCAAAGTTACCGGAATAGATTAAAAATGTTTTTAAAAATAAAATTTATAGTTCAGTGCATTGTTTTGAATTTTCAAACTTCTTTCGATATTCATTGTGATTGGTGAACTCGACTGTTAATATGATTTTTTTTATTTAATAAATTTTTTAAATACTATTTACATGTTTTATGTTACAATAGTTTTAATTCCAATAGAATATTAATGAAAATCACTTCGTCTTCCGCAGAGGAATCGAATTTTTCCATTAAACTTATAATTCCATAACTAATTTTAATCTAGGTTTAATAGAGCAAAGACCCTGTATTAAAAGTGTGGATTAATAAGTATCCGTGGAATAATTCGTTGTTTAATCGACTCCGATAAATACGAAACAAAGGATTAAACCTAGCTTATTTTTAATCTATTCCGATAAATTCGGGCCTTAGTATTATTTTATTAGGCGCTAAAAAAAAATGAAACAGAATTCCACAGAAGACCATTTTCTCTCTTTCTCCTTCACACTCGTGTAAGAAAATATCTTTCATTTCCTTTTTACTGGCATCGTTCGGAACCGATACAACACGACATGTTCTTCGCCATATTTTATTTCAGTGGGTTAATGTTCATTACGATAGCGGTCGGGGAGAGAGACCCGTGTAGCGATTCTGCACATTTATCGACACATATTTATCGAGATAAGTGACGTCACGTTGTGTACAAATATGTAGTTTTCCCTGTGTTTTTTCGTTACTCAAACAAGCAAGTTTTCTACATTGAATTAGTGAACTCTCTCGTTTCAAAGTTATGTTTAATAAACGAGCGCAGCCGCACTGCCATTTTTCATATTTTTATCGCCATCTTTTTATAAGATGATAAATATTTGTTATGATTTACATGACAAAAAAAATCAACAAAAATAACAACCCTAAATTTTCAAAATAAAAGTAATTTTTTTTTTCAATTTTAATCAATAATAATAATTGATTGAATAATGAAATTAATTATAAACATAAAATTATTAAATTTTTAATTTAATTTTAATTATTATTAAATAATAAAATTTTTTAACAATAATAAATAATTTAGGAGAAAAAAACAAGAAAATCTAAATTAAGAGATGCCCAATTTATTCCAATTTTAGTGTTGTATTGACAGAAAATCCTACAAAAAAATCTAACGTCTCCAAAAATACAACAACAAAATATTATTAAAAATCGACGTACGTTTATTTGTTGATTATCGAAAAACTCGAACACAAATAAGTGACGACATACGTTTTTTCTATACCGATAAATTTATTGAGACTGTTTTCCAGAATCGCTACACCGTAATCCATTTCGTCAGTTTGGGCTGAATTTTATAGAGTGATAACTTGTTAGTAATTTATTGTGAATTATTAAAAAAATGTTTATTTTTTCATGCATAAATAATAAATAAACTTTATTAAATTTTAAGTTTTTGTAATTTAAGAAAATAAAATCATTGACTTATAACTTGGATTTTGGATTGTGTATGTGTTTTAAGTAAATAAAATCTTGGATGTTTTTTATCAAATTATTGAAAAATAAGTTTTCTAGTTTTTTTCTATTAAAACAATCAAATATTCGGTTAATTGTGTTAAATAAAATAAATCTGGGGAGGGATTACGGAACGAAACCGACTATTCTCAAACTCAATTATTGAGTTTCCCTTTCTTATTTTTTTTTCGAATGTATTGTCTTGTAAAAATAGCAACAAGCATGATGTTTAAATGTACGTATACATGCATTAGTGTGAAAAGTAATATTTATGATTGTGTTAGTATTCTCTTTATCACTTCTGAACCTAAAATTTAAAAAAACAGTCGTAAAATTAATTTATACATGTATAAAAGTTGAATTTATATATTAAAATTTTACCTTTCATATTTATAGTTTTTCCAAAATCATCCAAAGTTTTTATCCTTTTATCAGATTGATAGTTTTGGGCTCGACAATTATATAAAAATGGCTTATCTTGAATAAAATAAATAATTTTTTCCAAAATGTCTGAACTAATATCCTAATAAAAAAAAACATAATTTAAATTCAATATTTAGTCATTAAACATCGCATGATGTTAATAATTAATTATAAATAATAATACTTACATTTGTTTTGCTTGTATCCAAAATTATTAATTTTAATATTACTAAAATTTTAATTATTTTGGCCACTGTACTTTTAATTGTAATAAATAAACATATCAACAAAAATGTCACGAAAAAAATTACCGAAGGAGGGTATGGATCCCAATCAGATGGAAGTGTTTGGTCGTATTCTTCATTGAGACGAGCCATCAGATCAAACGATATTTCTTGGCCTGAAAACAAGAATTTACCCGGTTCACAAAGACCTTTTCATTATTTCCTGATTCGTGATGAAGCCTTTCCACTGGAAAAACATTTTCTTCGTCCTTATGGTGGAAGAAATTTACCAGACGATAAGCAATATTTTAACGATCGGCTAGCAACAGCTCGAAACACAATTGAAAGGACTTTCGGTATTTTAGCGAATAGAGATAAGTGGTGTAAGAGATCGGCCGACTTCTGTACAGCGATTTCGCTAACAATTATTATGGGAGAGGAGAACGTTTTGGGAAAAAATTCCCAAAAATCGATTTCGCTAAAATATAGTATTTCTCCCACTCCCAATTATATTCGAAAATGGGAGAAAAAACGATTTTGCTATCAAAAATATTTTTTTCCGTTCTCCCATGAACTGTCAGAATTTCTCCCATATAAATTTTATGTTTTATTCTTGGGAGAAGAACATAAAAATATAGTTTATAAAATTATACAGTATAAAAATTTGTAAAAAAGTGTTTAAATATAATAACAAACGAAATATAAGGTAATTTTTATAAAATTAAAATAAACAAAATTTTAAAATACCTACAATTTATGTTTTAAAGAAGTGAGGTTATTTTTTTGTTTTTAACTTATTAAAATTAAATTAATTATTTATTATTTATTAATTAATTATTAAAAATTAGAGACAAAATTCACGTTAAGAATTCATTGGCATTAGCTAAAAATCAATTGACGGATGAATTATTAGTAGTTTTACTAATAATTTACGAACTATTATATTTAAAAAGCAATATGCTATTTGTTGTATGTTTATAGACAATAATTTATTAATTTATTAATTAATTTATAATTTAAATAAAAATTATATTGTGAAAAAGAGAAAAACATATAGCGCATAAAAAGTCTTATCCATTTTTACGTTGATATGTCCCCGAAGCATAAAAACCAAATACACTCAAAACCTAAAAATTAAAATAATGTCATACAGCATCATATTATATTTTAGGTTATAAATTAAAATATTACCAACAAATTTGCAGGAATCGAATCACTCCTTTTTCTTATTCTCATATATTATATTATATGTTTCAAAGTTGACATATTATTAAATTAACTAGCCTCCGGAATATCAAAAGGATTTTGGCTGTCTCTTAGCCTTTTTCTTACAATTTTTAATTTGTGTCTCCTTTTATAATTCTCTGCAATTGCTAAATATTCATTTTCTTATTTTTTTAACACAACTTTTCACTTCAAATACAATTTTATAATTTACTTTAAAACACAAACATTAAGTTTTGACGTTTATCATTCATTTTGTTTCTCCCAAAAATATTTCGAAAATCAATTTCGAATTTTTTTTCTCTCCAAATTAGCGAAATCGTTTTTTTTCTCCATGGGAGAAATGTTTGGGAGAAAATTTTGGGAATGGGAGTTTCTCTCCAAATTAGCGAAATCCCGGTACTGAAGGTAATAATGCCAGGGATTTGTATAAATATTATTTAAATCAATAAAAAACATTGTAATTAAAAATTGTAAATAAATTTATTTTTATTTGTATAAAAAAAGTCATTTCATTTTTATAACTATAACTAATTTTTAAACTTAAATCAAATAATTATAAGCTAAATTAAAATTAATAAATTTAAATATTTTTATAACTACAACTATTTTTTTTATTATTCTATAAATAATAATAATAATAATTTATTTAGTTTAGGAATTTCCTAATAATTTTTACAAAAGGTATACATATTATAAGCAAAACTTTATATTAAATCTAATTTTATCTATACTTTACGATTTTAAATATATCTTTAAATTTCTTTTATAATTGTTCATATTTGTTTCGTTTTTTAAATTTGTTGGTAATTTATTATACATATTTATACCACGATATGCCAAACAGTTTTGGGTTGATGTTTTTAACAACTGTGGAAGTCTGTAATCTTCTTTATTTCTTAAGTTTCTATTGTGAATGTTTTTGTTATAGTTTAACAACTGAGACAAATAATCTGGTAACCTATTATTTTTAATTTTAAATATTAACAACAATACATTATAATGAATTCTTTGTCTTATCGACATCCAGTTTAAAGTTACCAGAATTTCGGCAATAGGTGTTATCTTGCTGCAACGTAATATAACTCTCATTCCCTTATTCTGGATTTTTTGTAGTCTATTCACACTTTCTTCATTACTCAGATACAAAATCGATGAACAATAATCAAAATGTGGATTAATTATGGCTTGAAAAACTTGAATTTTTTGTAAATAATTTAATTTAGTTCCCAGCCTCTTGATAACGCCAATTTTCTGTGCTGTTTTACGGCAAACATTTGCAACATGATCGTTGAATTTTAGTTTATTGTCAATTAATACACCAAGATATTTCATTTCATTAACTTTTTTAATTGTCTCATTATTAATTTTAATATTAATGTTCTGAGTATTTATTTTTATATTGTTTGATATAATCATACAACTACTTTTATTCACATTTAATTTTAGTTTATTTGAGTTTAACCACTTGAGAATTTCATTTAAATCATAATTTATTTGTATCACTGCCTGTTCATTATTTTTTGATGCAATATATAGAAGCGTGTCATCAGCAAATAAATTTATTTTACAATATTTAGGTTGTTTAATTATGTCGTTTATATAAAGTATGAAGAGAAAAGGTCCTAAAACAGTTCCTTGAGGAACTCCTGTTAAGATCTCTCTTTTACTTGATATGGCATTCCCAATTTTTGTCTGTTGTGTGCGTGCTTCCAAATAGCTACAAAACCATTTTAGTTCATTATCTTTAACTCCATATTCCTTTAATTTAATAACCAAAATTTTTCTATCAATTGTTTCAAAAGCTCTTTGAAAATCTAGAAAAACTGTTATTATTGTATTTCCTCTTTCTATCTCTTTTTTCCATTCATTTATTACTAAATTCAGCGATGTTTCACAAGAGTGTGATTCCCGAAAACCAGATTGTTCTGGATAGATGATGTTATTTTTGTAAACAAATTCTGCTATTTGATTTTTAACAACTATTTCCAATAATTTTTCATAAGTTGGTACTGTATTTATTGGCCTAAAATCTTCGCATTTAATTGATTTGGGTTTTTTCCTTATCGGTACGACTATTGAGTTTTTCCAACCTTCCGGAAAAACTCCCTGGTTCAGTGAATCATTTATTATTGATGTCAGTAATAATCCGACAATTGGTAATGAATCTTTTAAAACTTGTACTGTAATATTTTCACTGTCGTTTTTATTTTTCATTTTATACAATATATTTTTAATATCTCTAATACCTATATTAGCAAATCGAAACTGTTGATGATTGTTTTGTACAGTGAAAGAGTTTTGGACAAAAACAATTTCTTTATTTATACTATCAATGAAATAATTATTAAATTTATTTGCAATTTCAATATTACCGTAGACGATCTGTCCTTCAAATTCCACAAATTTTATTTCGTCATCTGTTTTATTTCCTGCTAATAAATGCTTTAATACTTTCCACACTCTTTTGTTATCTCCTTCACTTGCATTTATTTGTTTTTGAACTTGTTCACATTTGTATCGCTTCAGCTCGTTTGTACATTTATTTCTTAAGTATTTATAATTGTTCCAACATTCCTGGGTATTCATCAATTTAGCGATTTTAAATAATTTATTTTTCTCGAGAAGCATATTATTTAACACAACATTATTCACATTATCAACTTTAATTTCCTTATAACAAATAAATTGATTTATGCATCCTTTCATTTTATAAATAAAATTTTGAGCTTTGTCTGATATATCCATTTGTTCAATTATATCCCATTGTATATCATTCAATTTATTTTGTAAATTTTCTGAATTGTATTTATTCCATTTTTTTACTACTATTTTATCCTGTCTTTTTTCTTCCGTAATTGTACTCATAATAATTTCTATTGTTTGATGGTCACTTATTTTATCTTCATCTAAAACTTTTATTTGTAAGCCTTTGTAGTTTGTTACACAATAATCAATTAATGTTTTAGATGTTGATGTAATTCTAATAGGACAGTTAATTAATTGTTTTAAACCATTATCATGTATTATATCAATTATTTTTTTGCTATTTATATTTTGTTTTAATAAGTCAATATTGAAATCTCCACACAAGATCAACGAGTGATTCATATTTTCATCCAGCCATATACCTAGCTGATTAATAAAATCTGAAGCATTCTCATTTGGCGAACGATAGAGAACACCTATACTTAGAGAAATATTTTGTCGTATCATTATATCAATTCGGCTTATCCACATGTTATTATTGTAAACGTGGTTCGAGTTTTCTGTGACCCTTATGTAACTTTTAATGTAAATAATAGTTCCGCCTGTATGCCTAGAATGAGAATCACATCTGTATAAATTATAACCTTTTATTTTTATTTCATGATCTAATATTTCTTGTGTTATATGAGTTTCATTCAATAAAATAATTTCGGGATTTCTCTTTTTTAAAACAATTTCAAGCTCTTCAAGATTTGTTGTTAGTCCTTGGATGTTAAGTGATAGTATTTTAAATTCAGTGTTACATTGATTGTTTGATTTTGTTTGCTATATTGTGTTCATTTGGTTATATTCAATTTTACTCCTTGCTGCTTCAATTTTCTTTTTCAAAATTGGACATTCTTTAATACTCCATGCATAGTGATCAGTTACAATATTTAGTTTTAATTTACTAGACATTGTTTTGCAGTTTATACATTCTATTTTATTTGAATTACATTCTTTAAGATCATGTTCACCAGCACATTTTTTACAATCTTTTTTATTTTTGCAGTCTTTGCTGGTATGATGGTATCCAGCACAATTATAACATTTTAGGATAAAAATACTTTCGTACACATTACATCTGTCCCATCCGACATTTAATTTTCTAACTTGCATTACTTTTGTATACGGCTTATTTTCTAGCTCAATAATTGCATCGAATGTGTTTTTTATATTCGATCCTATAATTTTTATAACCCTAAGTTCCGCATTATTTAAGATTTCATTTTGTTTAGTTAAACACTCCACTATATCATTATCACTAAGTTTTTCGGACATTCCGCATATTTTTATCCTCGGCTTTCGTAGTTCAGGTGTATTAATTTGGTAATCTTCGCCTAGTTTTTCTTTAGCTACCTCTTTTAAGTGTTCCACTGCGGATTTCGTATTACAGACTATTGCTATTCCACCATTTGCAATATTTCGAATTCCTTGAACTTGAGCGTCAATTGGATTTAATTTGCTCTTAATATCTTTCATTGTTTTCTCATTTCTTTGTTCTACATTTTTCGGTTTCATAATAACCACCGGACCGTTAATCTCATTTTTATTTTTTAATTTTTCGGCATAGGATTCCACTTTATTTGTATTTTTATTTATTTCCCCAATTTTATTTGATAATTCTGTGATCGTTTCAGACACATTACAACCATAAATTTTTTCTTTCCATTTCCATTACTAACGCCATTAAAATATTCAAATTATTCTTAATAATCTCATTAGATTTTTTTATTTCATCAATTTCATTTTTCATGTTTATTGGTATATCGGTGTCTTCATCATTGTTGAAGCTGTTCGAGTTAACAATTCTGATTTTCTCGTGGAATTTGTTCGGCAGCTTTTACATGACCAACTCATAGTGGCTGAATTCTTCACCAAACAATCAAAAGATTTAGTATCCAATCCGACACATCCAAAATGAAAAAATTTATTACACACACCTGAACATTGTAATCCTGGCGCTTTTATTTTCGTAACATTTATTTTACAAATATTACAAGGACCACCCATTTTACCGTTATTTATATTTATTTACTATTGTTTATACTTATTTCCTAAATAACTACATTAGCTGACATCATCAAGGAACTTATATTATCTTCACTTGTGCGAAAAAAAATTACGCGTGTTTTGATACTTCTTTCACTATTTTACGATTTGTTCTAACTACGATTTAACATATTTTAATACAGAATAAATAAATAGACAACTTGACAACTTGACAACTCCAGATTTTCATTTCATTTTCTTCAAATAATGATAAAGGAATATTATTATTAGAAGGGTTGCAATTAGATAACGATGCTGTTGGATTACTTTTATTGATATCAAGTTGCCTTGAGGTGGAGGTGGAGGGAGAAAATTAAAGTATTCATCATCTGCTTCAAATATACACGACTCTGTTTCTGGTTCTGTTGATGTTATGGCTTTGAATTTTATCGGTGTTAATCTTTGATGATGTTGAGTCGTCTGTACCCGCAACACTTTTTGGAATCAATTAACATACATCTTTTTTGAATATTTTTTTTTTTCTGAATATTTTCACCTAAAATAAAATAAAAATTAAGTTTTATATTAAGGGCCGTAGACACCAAGGTGGCTAAAACGTTGTCCGGATAATTTTAATCCGTGGCTTATAGTTATCTGGATTAAAATTTCGTTATTTTTATGGTATACATCAACCTAGCTAAAATTACGCATCCATGCAAAATTTAACTACATATTTCTGTTGAATCCTACATTACATCATGTGATGTAAAATGGGCCAATGGAAAATCAGAATAAATAAAAACAAAATGTGAGATTTATAATTATTATCAAACAAAAAAATAGTAAACAAATCAAATAAATTTCAAAAAAAGTAACATAAAAAATATTATAAATGAAAAAAATGTAACGCCCAAATATGATGGAGACTGATAAAAGAAGTTAACTGATCTGGGTAGGGATTACGGAACGAAACCGACTATTCTCAAACTCAATTATTGAGTTTACTCTTCATATTTTTTTTCGAATATATTGTCTTGTAAAAATAGCAAACAATCATGTTGTTTCAATACATGCATTAGTGTGAAAAGTAGGATTTATGATTGTGTTAGTATATGAAATAACTTACTATGAGTAATATTTTGAACGAAACTCAAAATTTATTTCCAACTGGTTTTGACCTGTTGAAACAAAATTTGAGTTTCGTTCGAAGTATTACATTATTGCTATATTTTTAAAATAAAACTAATCAATGTAAAAAAAAATTATTATGATAGGTATCTTAAGATAAATTATAAAATTATATTAATTCAAAATTCATTATCAGTATAAATTTAATTATGAAAACAAAATATCACAAAAAAAGGAACAATAAGACAAATTATATTATTAAAAGACTAGTATAAGCAGAGAATATTTATATATAACAGAAGTGTCACAAGGAACAAATAACTTTTTATTAAAAAACCATTTCGGGTGTCTGTACTAACATGTCCGTCAGGTAGTGACACACAATTCAAAACGGCAAGAAAATGAACTAATGTGATCCTTTTAAATTTCCGAATTCATCACAAAACTTTTTTTTAACGAAGTCGTTCGTATTGACTCATTTATTTTTTTCTTCTGTTTCGATTTTGTTTTGTGATATTTTCATTTTTAATGTTATTTTTGGTTTTCGTATTTTCTTATTTTTGTAATTTTTATAGAAAGGAGATGTTTATTTATTTGAGCATTATTTAGATTTTAGTGTTATTTGAGAATACAAAGAATCAACTTATACCAAACGCGTAAAAACACAATATCTTTATACAGGTGTTTGTATGGAAAAAAAACTGGTTTTCAATAGAAAAGGATATATATGTATTTTAAAATAAAATAATTTACCTAATATTTTTATTTTTATTCTTCTCTTATTTTTGGAGAATGAAAATAAACAACAATAAAAACAATGGAAGAAAATAAAAATACAGTGAAACAAAAACTATTGCGGTTTAATTTTTTCGTTTTTCGATTTATTATTTTTAAGTAAATATTTTTTTTTCTCTTTATGAATGGAATAGTAGAAAGAAATGAAAATATTTAGGCGGACGAATACGGCGGTATGATTTAAATGGTTATTAATTTTTGCAAATATTATTAGATTATTTATTTTTTAGTGATTGAAGAAAATAATAAATGCATAAAGTACATAATTTTTGTCATTATTAGGTTTGTAATTAAATTCTGATACTACAAGAATATTCCTCCTTATTCCCCCTATATAAAAAAAACCTTCGTATTTCAAAAATTATTGATAAAAAGAATACCATACAAAATGTTCAAATACAAACGCCTAAAATAAATATTTTTGTAAATCTACATCCAAAATTGAAAAAATCTGCACATCAAAAAACCCAAAAAAGAAAAATTTAAAACAATTTGCTAAATCACGCAATTACACAAATATACACAATCAAAAACCAAATATACATTCTCTCATACATCTCTCATCACAGTATTGAAATAATAAATCATTCTTATTTCAAAACAAAGTCAAACATTAACACACACAAAAGAAATTCAATCTGAAATTGGAGGAACAATCATTCGTTGGTTGGACAATGATTCTTGTTCTTCAACAATTTCATCTGAAATTGGAGAAACCATCACTCATTGGTTGGACAATGTTTCTTGTTCTTCAACAATTTCATCTAAAATTGGAGCAACAATCATTCGTTGTTTGGACAATGTTTCTTGTTCTTTAACAATTTCATCTGAAATTGGAGGAATAATCATTCGTTGGTATATCGATAGGTCTTATGAGAAGTTCGGAAACTATGTTTTCTTGTTCCTATATTGTGCATGAAAAAGATTTGTCTAATGAGTATTTCGACGTACCACAGTCGAAATCAATTTTTCCCAACAATGGAACCCTTTCTGCAGGTAGTTGCATTATGTTGTGTTTCAAC
This sequence comes from Pedicia rivosa, assembly GCA_963082725.1. Classification (NCBI taxonomy): domain Eukaryota; kingdom Metazoa; phylum Arthropoda; class Insecta; order Diptera; family Pediciidae; genus Pedicia; species Pedicia rivosa. The sequence goes on along the minus strand of OY720152.1, from coordinate 32,985,081 downwards.
AAATATTCATCAATTAATGCAAACCCTGTTGGATCAATTTTTGTAATAGTTATCTCACGAAAATGTATTATAGCATCTTTAATATTTTTGTAAACCGACCAAGGTGGCAGCATGGCAACGTGCTGACGTTTGGAGCGGGAGGTAACGAGTTCGAATTTCGACCGAGGCGGGATGGAATTTTTCATTCGGCTAATTATGTACTAAACATACATAAAATAGTGGGCAATGATTAATAACATCTATGACCCTCTGGTTGGTGTGCAAGATAAGGTTTAAACCGAACGATTCTTCTTAGGAAATCTGCATTTTTTCTTAAGAGCTGGCAATGCGCCGAATCGAATTAAAAATGCATGTGCAGATGCTAGGTGGTTCAGAACCCACCTCAAAAATAGTAGGTCTCCTAGTTACTAAATAATCTAAGTAGGTTGACGTACTAGGTTAACAAAAAATCGAATCTAAATCTAAAAAAACATTTTTGTAACATTTAATTTGATTGTTGAAGGAAAATTTAATTGGGGTACGCACCAAATTAATGCATTTAAGGGAACAATGAATTGATGGATCAGAAATAATGTTCGTAGTTTTTACATGGAACTTATTGTTCCCCAATGTCCTAAACTCTGCAACAACCATTTTGTTTTTTAGAAACTTTATAGTTTTTTCATATTGTGCATTTGGACCAATTACAGTGTAACAGTTTGACTCAGTTCGTCGACATATGCGGGATGCTTAATTTTAACAATTGTTAATTCGTTAACAATTCGTATTTCCTCATCCACACCTAATTACAAAAACGCAGTATTTTATGAAACGAATGACTGCGTTAACGTCATAGGCAAAACTCTTATTATAAAAAGTTCCATTCATATTTCCTGCAATAGCAAACACGGGCAAAATGCATATACGAACCATATGTATTCGTGGAAATATTGAATTCCGTTATTTGCTGCACATAATGATAAACCCATAGAAAATGCTATATTATTTAATCTGGTTTCTCCAGCTGTCTTGCATGAGAAATCATTTACTGAAAAGTGAGTTCCATTTGGTTTCCTCAATGCATATTTGATGCATGTATGAGCCCCGATTGTACATGCCTCCATATTCTAACACACGTACATTTTGAATATTAAACGCATTCATAGGTTTCATATAAATATTTCTAATGAAGTCTGTAAAATAAATTACTAGTGTTTCATTTTCTAATATTTGTTCGTAATTACGTTCTTCCAATACCTTATATTTAGTTCCTGATCGCACAAATTTCCTAATGTGGGTTCGACATTACAACTAAATCGTAGAAATAACTTTGGTTTTCTAACAACCAAGTTATTTGTTCCTAAGTGAAATGCGCAACTAGTGCCATGTACTCGATTTGGAATTCTTGTTGTGAGGGATTGGCAATAATCCAATTCTCCCGGTGACGCTCTGTTAACAAGAACTTATCTACATCTGAAATAATCACCAACAACATTCGATATATATTATATTATAACAGTTTATTATTATATATATTATAAATAACTCAGAAAATAATATAATAAATTATAGAGTAAAAACAATAAAATAAAAAGTGTGTCCGCGTATTGTGAATATTAATATCTCGCCTACTAACGGGACATTTTTAATTGAATTGACGTAAATGGGCCATACTCAATTGACATCATATTGTTTATGACTGTTTCTCAGCTTGAGAAAATTGTTATCTATCTGTAAGATAGCTATTAAACCAATCATAACTTTTACCTCCCATATCCACAGTATCGCTTTACTAAAATCGATGAACAATGCAGCAACGCATTTCTTTTTGTCTACTTCGTTTTGTATAAAACTGGCACAAAACAACGAATACTAATTATTTTCCTTTTGTTTTTTTTAAATATTTTTTGCGCATACACACACTCAACAAAAACAATAAAAATTAATAAATAAGAAATTATTTCCTCCAAAAATGGGATAAAGAACAATAACAAATAGACAGAGAGAAAAATCGAGATGCAATACTGAAGAAAACAAATAAATAAAAAAAATAAATTAAATTATTTGTTTTTGTATGCCCTTTAACTATATGTATTTCCTTTTACACTGAAACCGCAATATAGTTAACTACTTAACGTACGTTTACTAGTTAACTTGTTATGTTTTTTCTCTATCCGCCTCGCGTTAAAATGTATCGCTCTTTCTCACCTCTCCGTTAGTTCAACTAACGAAAAATGGTTAGTTAGTGAATTTTTGTTAGTTGAACTAACCCAGCAAGAAAACCGTAGCACATAACAGCGTTATCAATAAATTATGAGTGCATGAATACATGAGTTAGAAAGAGACAGTGTATTGCCATCTTCTTCAGTGAGTCGTCCATAATATGTTATTAATAACAAACCACGAGAATTATTAATAACGCGTTATGAATATGTGCTCCTCCTTCTATAATGACAAAACAACAAAAATAAACAATAACAAACGCCATATTCTAATTGTTTTGCTTGCTTGTGAGTTCGTGTTAAATATTATATTAAATAAAAACAATTACAATGGAACCAAATGATATACTTCGAAAATTAAATGCAAAAAGAAACTTAAGACTTAAAATCGTGCAAAGGAAAAATCAGTACAATCATGAATACTTAAATCTATAAAAAAAGCATAAAAATAAAAACGTGGAAATAATACAACCCGAAAAGTATGATTTCTCTTTTAAAAAACAATGTTATTTACTAAATATTGTTTATAGGTAAAACTTGTACGCCCTTTTCGTCCAACAGAAAACGGAAAATGCTCTAATTATGGATTAACGAAGATATTAACTGACGACCTAATATTATAATTCAATTGGGATGGTTCTCAAAACAAAAAATCATTTAAATCGTTTAAAAATTTGAACAATATTTTTGCATTGTTAAACATGAGGTTTTATTTATGAAAAGATTTACTACAGCGTTAGTAATAATTATGTTATTAAAGTGTTATTAATATTTATGTTATTAAAGCGTTATGTAAGGATTATGCATAACTATTTTCATAACTCGTTATTAATAAATTATTCATCATTTTGTTATGATAACGTAGGCGGACATCTTCTTCTAGAAATTATTAATAATTTATTAATAATGTTATGATAACGTGTAGTAATAACTACATAACGCGTTATTAATAAATTATTAATAATTTTCTTAGTGGGAACGTTCGAAAATTTTCGCACTTTAACTAGAGATTTTAGTTCAGTGGTTTTGGAGGAAAAAATGGCTCTGAAAGTCAAGTGGTAGATAGCTAAACTATGAAAATGATCAAAAAAAACAACAAAAATAATAAAACCAAGACCCGCCAAAAATAAATAATATATAATTATTCTAATTAAATAAAATAAAAATGTAAAAATTGTGATTTTAATTTTTAAATCATTTATTAATAATAAATATAAGTAAAAAATTTAAAAATAAATATTAAAAAGAATATATTTGATTGAAATTTGTAGACCCACACGTTAGTTCAACTAAAGTCTACACGTTAAGTAGTTAACTATATTGCGGTTTCAGTGTTAAAATCAAATAGTTTAAAACATATTAAATGTGCATACACACACTCAACAAAAACAATAAAAAGTAAAAAATTATTTCCTCCAAAAATAAGAAAAAATGGAATAAAGATAAATAACAAAAAGAGAGAGAGAGATATGAAGAATGTGAGATGCATAAAATAAATTATAAATGAATTTTGGATAATTCAAATACAAAAATATATTTTATTTTAGTATTTATCTGTATATAAAATAATAGAATAAACTAAAATCTGAAATCAATACCAAAAAAGAAGCTAAACACATCTCTCATCACAGTATTGAAATAATAAATCATTATTATTTCAAAACACAAAACACAAAAGAGTTTCAATCTGAAATTGGAGGAACAATCATTCGTTGGTTGGACCATGATTCATGTTCTTTTTTTCTTAAGATATATGTACCATTTGAGCAAATTATCATTCAATTCTAAATTTCCCAATTTCAATTCATTAATGTTATGCTGTACATAATCAAATACTTTACTGAAATCAGTATAAATAACATCTACTTGATTGCCACATTCAATAACATTAATTGCTTATTCTACTAGATTAGTGGATGTAGACAGTAGACTTATTACTACAAAATCCATGCTGATCTACAGATATGGCGAATACATTCAAACAGCTTTGGAATTGATGATAAGATGGAAACTGCTCATAACATCATTCCGTCTAAAATCCGTCTGAAATCAGTATAAATAACATCTACTTGATTGCCACATTCAATAACATTAATTGCTTATTCTACTAGATTAGTGGATGTAGACAGTAGACTTATTACTACAAAATCCATGCTGATCTACAGATATGGCGAATACATTCAAACAGCTTTGGAATTGATGATAAGATGGAAACTGCTCATAACATCATTCCGTTTTCATGACTTAAAAATTGGTATTACATGAGAAACTTTCCTTTCATCGGGAGATATTCCATTTTTAAGATAATTATTAAACAATAACGCTTAGCCAAATTTCTTCAAAAACATAGTAGGAATTCCATTTGGTCCATATCCTTCCTTAAAGGAGGATAGACATTCAACAGTATTCATTGATGAAATTGAAAGATTTGGTATATCGAAGAAGCAGTTATTATTATTACCACTAACGGTGTGACCAGAAGTTAATTTTCTGAATGTTTGGGGTTAGATCCTTACATCTAGGTCCTCCACCTGCTCCAGAGATGTATTTTTTGTACTCTCTTCCCATTTTCAACGCAGCAGTTTTTGCATCCCTCCATACTAGGGTTATAAAAATTATAGGATCGAATATAAAAAACACATTCGATGCAATTATTGAGCTAGAAAATAAGCCGTATACAAAAGTAATGCAAGTTAGAAAATTAAATGTCGGATGGGACAGATGTAATGTGTACGAAAGTATTTTTATCCTAAAATGTTATAATTGTGCTGGATACCATCATACCAGCAAAGACTGCAAAAATAAAAAAGCTTGTAAAAAATGTGCTGGTGAACATGATCTTAAAGAATGTAATTCAAATAAAATAGAATGTATAAACTGCAAAACAATGTCTAGTAAATTAAAACTAAATATTGTAACTGATCACTATGCATGGAGTATTAAAGAATGTCCAATTTTGAAAAAGAAAATTGAAGCAGCAAGGAGTAAAATTGAATATAACCAAATGAACACAATATAGCAAACAAAATCAAACAATCAATGTAACACTGAATTTAAAATACTATCACTTAACATCCAAGGACTAACAACAAATCTTGAAGAGCTTGAAATTGTTTTAAAAAAGAGAAATCCCGAAATTATTTTATTGAATGAAACTCATATAACACAAGAAATATTAGATCATGAAATAAAAATAAAAGGTTATAATTTATACAGATGTGATTCTCATTCTAGGCATACAGGCGGAACTATTATTTACATTAAAAGTTACATAAGGGTCACAGAAAACTCGAACCACGTTTACAATAATAACATGTGGATAAGCTGAATTGATATAATGATACGACAAAATATTTCTCTAAGTATAGGTGTTCTCTATCGTTCGACAAATGAGAATGCTTCAGATTTTATTAATCAGCTAGGTATATGGCTGGATGAAAATATGAATCACTCGTTGATCTTGTGTGGAGATTTCAATATTGACCTATTAAAACAAAATATAAATAGCAAAAAAATAATTGATATAATACATGATAATGGTTTAAAACAATTAATTAACTGTCTTACTAGAATTACCTCAACATCTAAAACATTAATTGATTATTGTGTAACAAACTACAAAGGCTTACAAATAAAAGTTTTAGATGAAGATAAAATAAGTGACCATCAAATAATAGAAATTATTATGAGTACAATTACGGAAGAAAAAAGACAGGATAAAATAGTAGTAAAAAAATGGAATAAATACAATTCAGAAAATTTACAAAATAAATTGAATGATATACAATGGGATATAATTGAACAAATGGATATATCAGACAAAGCTCAAAATTTTATTTATAAAATGAAAGGATGCATAAATCAATTTATTTGTTATAAGGAAATTAAAGTTGATAATGTGAATAATGTTGTGTTAAATAATATGGTTCATGAGAAAAATAAATTATTTAAAATCGCTAAATTGATGAATACCCAGGAATGTTGGAACAATTATAAATACTTAAGAAATAAATGTACAAACGAGCTGAAGCGATACAAATGTGAACAAGTTCAAAAACAAATAAATGCAAGGAAATAAAACAGATGACGAAATAAAATTTGTGGAATTTGAAGGACAGATCGTCTACGGTAATATTGAAATTGCAAATAAATTTAATAATTATTTCATTGATAGTATTGATAAAATAAATAAAGAAATTGTTTTTGTCCAAAACTCTTTCACTGTACAAAACAATCATCAACAGTTTCGATTTGCTAATATCGGTATTAGAGATATTAAAAATATATTGTATAAAATGAAAAATAAAAACGACAGTGAAAATATTACAGTACAAGTTTTAAAAGATTCATTACCAATTGTCGGATTATTACTGACATCAATAATAAATGATTCACTGAACCAGGGTGTTTTTCCGGAAGGTTGGAAAAACTCAATAGTCGTACCGATAAGGAAAAAACCCAGATCAATTAAATTCGAAGATTTTAGGCCAATAAATACAGTACCAACTTATGAAAAATTATTGGAAATAGTTGTTAAAAATCAAATAGCAGAATTTGTTTACAAAAATAACATCATCTATCCAGAACAATCTGGTTTTCGGGAATCACACTCTTGTGAAACATCGCTGAATTTAGTAATAAATGAATGGAAAAAAGAGATAGAAAGAGGAAATACAATAATAACAGTTTTTCTAGATTTTCAAAGAGCTTTTGAAACAATTGATAGAAAAATTTTGGTTATTAAATTAAAGGAATATGGAGTTAAAGATAATGAACTAAAATGGTTTTGTAGCTATTTGGAAGCACGCACACAACAGACAAAAATTGGGAATGCCATATCAAGTAAAAGAGAGATCTTAACAGGAGTTCCTCAAGGAACTGTTTTAGGACCTTTTCTCTTCATACTTTATATTAACGACATAATTAAACAACCTAAATATTGTAAAATAAATTTATTTGCTGATGACACGCTTCTATATATTGCATCAAAAAATAATGAACAGGCAGTGATACAAATAAATTATGTGTAAAGATTAGTTTGTAAGTCCAAATCTTTAGGTAATTGTTGGCACAATTGTAATCCCACTGTATAGGGGCCAGAACCTTCTCTACAATTGCGCTGCTAATAATAACACTTTAATTGTTATTTTCAGACTAATTTTATTCTATATAAATTTTGGTTTATATATTCAAAAAATGATTACAAAGCATTTAAAAGGTAAGATTAATTAATTTCTCACAAGAATTCTTTTCACATATATTTTTATGCATAATTGCATAATACATGAAATATTAAAATAGTAATATTTTAATATTATCTAAAAGGAATTCTTATGATATATTTTTATGCATAATCGCATAATACATCAACTCTAAAATATTATTATTTAAAGATTATCTTAACAGAATTCTAATAATATTAATTTTATGCATAATTGCATAATACATGAATTCTTTAATATTATTATAATTGTCTTATCAAGTGCTGGTAAGTTGATACGTCTGGACGCTGGGTTTACATTGCAGTGTTTATATTTTCTGTTCATGATTGAACATACTCCCGGGCCTCCAGTGTAAGTCCGGATCCATTCCTAGCTCCCGGTTGGTGCTTGAAAGTCGAAGTCTGGGCTCGATGGTGCTCTTGTGTTACCACCTCGTGTAGTAGATATATTCGGCGAACAGTATATGCTATCCCCAAAAGAATTTCTAGTATGAAAGCAGAGTATGAGATCACATACTGATGTACGTCATGGTGTGTAGTTTTCGGTAAAGTTTCTTGATGCTTTTGCTGTTGTATTGCAGTTTTGAGTTCTTCTTTATCAATGTTGAACCATAGGATGGGTACACTAATGTTGTTTTCTTTCTGCTTATGGAACTCTTCAGATAAGTTGGTTGAAGGTAGGAAGGAAGCGTTTAGTCCACTAGAATATGAATTGTACCCGGTTATCGTCACAGTTTTTCCTTTTAAGCTGCAATATGCTGCTATCTTAATTGTTCCACCATTTACTAGGGTAATAGTAAATATTTCTTTATTACATATTATATCCATGGTCTGGGCTTCTTCCAGACAATATATTCAGCTGTTATGGTGAGATAGCTGGATCCAAACATCAGCTGACTCTGAGGATCGTATCTGGCACATATTGGATATGCCTGAGGTATGTTTTAGCATTTCCATTTCGCATTTGCTGGCGTTCGACTTCTGGTTATGTAACGGCCGCTTTTGTGTACATAATAGTTGTTGTGTCTCATCATGCTGGCAGGCTTTAATTTCTTCCAGTGGGTAATATTGATCACGGTCTAAACTTACAATCAAATATTCTGAAGAGGGTACAATGAACACATGTTTCCCTTGATATGTAGTTTCCAATGAAATTAATTTGTACGGCTGGAATTCCTCTTTATTGATCAAAGGAATGTCGATAGTGAATATTATGTTGTGCTTCATTATCCTTGTATTCACTAACATCAACTTGTATAGTTGAGTTAATTCGTTGTTGTCATGAATCGGTAAAGCGAGTTCAAACGGCAGATTTATCTGCCTTTTCAATTGTTCTGTTCAGTGGATTGAACATACTCTTGGGCCATGTTTGTGAGGCTGATGTTGTTTTAGGTGCCGATATGTTACCACCTTGTGTTGATCATCACCTCTTTCTTGTTATGAAAACTATAAACGTTAATGATGTACATCGCGGTGGGTAAGCCCTACCACTTACTGCTGGATCTTGTGTTGAATTTGGTGTGTTGGTGATGCAAATGTTACTGTATTATATTTCTTATGTTATGCTGCGTTTATATTGCAACGTTTGAATTATAATATTGTGTTCAGTACTGAACATATTTCCCGGCCAGCAATTTGAATGTCATCTTTATTAAATATGTTATCTCTTGGTACTGAATTTGGTGTCCTTATGTTACCACCTGTTGTTGTTCTTATTGCGATGATGAAAATTCTTAACTTTTATTACAGTTACTTCAATTTGTTCCCCAATTGTAAAATTGAATAAATCCTTCAATCTGTGTTATTGTTTGATTGAGAAGTTTCATAAATTTTGCATTCCATTTTCTAAGCCACCAATTTGTTGCTCTTTTAATAATCTGCATGCTTTTGTACAAAGCAAGCATGGTTCGGGGGGCGAAATTATTGCAATACTAATTCGGGTGTTTATTTTTTAGTGTTTTGCTTTCATCTTGGAATATTTATTGTTTGTTTTTTAGTTTTTATTGAATTTCTATATATACTTATTCTATTTGGTTGTAATAAGTAGTAATAAGTATTGTTTTGAACAAAAAAAATTTGTAATGTTTTCATTGACCAAAAAATACTTGTATATATAGTGTTGTTTTGCCAAAAAATTTAAATTGTATTTTTGACCAAAAATACTTGTAGTGTATTTTTGTTGTATATACTTTTGTTCGTCTCGTCAAGAATATTTGTAGGGTATTCTTGTTTAACAAAAATATTTGTTGAGTATTTTTGTTGTATATACTGTAGGTTTTTTTTGACAAGAATATTTGTAGTGTATTCTTGTTTGACAAAAATATTTGTAATTTATTTTTGTTGTAGGTACTGTAGTTCTTCTTATCAGTGTTGAAACTCTTTTAATACTAATCTTTGACTTTTTTAAAGAGATTTCTATAATTCGGTGTTGGTTTTTCACAAATTTTAATAAATAATTATCCAATTCAAATTCTTATCCTCTTACATTTCCTTTTTTAAATTTGAATTGTATTTTTTGACCAAAAATACTTGTAGTGTATTTTTGTTTAACAAAAATATTTGTAATTTATTTTTGTTGTAGGTACTGTAGTTCTTCTTATCAGTGTTGAAACTCTTTTAATACTAATCTTTGACTTTTTTAAAGAGATTTCTATAATTTGGTGTTGGTTTTTCTCAAATTTTAATAAATAATTATCCAATTCAAATTCTTATCCTCTTACATTTCCATTTTTTAACAGTATCTGTTTCTGTTTCTTTTTTCTTCCACATTTCCTTTTTTAACAGTGTCTATATTGGGTTGATTATCCCGTTCTTCTTAGGCTCCTCAAGTTTCTGTATCTTTGGTTCATTTTAAATATTGCATTTAATTATTTTAAATATGGAAATTATTGATTCTTAGTAATTCCGTAAACGGCCAGAGTATTCCTCTGTCTAATATCAATAATTCTAGGTAGGAGAGTTGGAATTTTGTGTATTGTTGATTCTCAGTAATTCCGTAAACGGCCAGAGTATTCCTCTGTCTGAGATCAAACAATTTTTTTAATTGGAAACGGACATATTTTTCTTAGTAATTCCAGCAAGCTGGCGAAGGTATTCCCTTCTCTAAGAAAACAATTTATGGTAGGAAATTTTGGATTATTTTTTCTTTTTATTAACTCGGTCAGTTATTGATGACTCGAAGTTCGTTTAGTTCTTCTTGACTCGAAGAACTATACCCCATCGGTTGGCTGTTGATAATTCGATGGACGCCTTTTCTTCTTAATCTCATCGGTTGGCTGTTGTTAACTCGATGGACGCCTTTTCATCTTAATCTCATCGGTTGGCGGTTGTTAACTCGATGGACGCCATGTTCTCATCCGGCTCGAAGGACCATGTAAAGATTAGTTTGTAAGTCCAAATCAGTAGATAAGCTATGAGAGTTCTAGCGCAAAAACACGGGTTATTTTAAATGAAGGTATCAAAATGGACATTTTCAGCTTTTTCCGCCATCTTGGATTTTGAGAGAGAGGGGAGGTGAATCTGCGAGAGAGAGGATTTGGGGTTTGTGGAGGGGTAAAGATCGTCCGAGAGAGTTTGGTTTTGGGAAGAGGGAGGTAGAGAGCAAATGTGAGAATGTGTGGGTGTTTGAGATCGTGTTTGTGGGGTGCTATGAGAATTTGTTTTTAGCATATAATGATTTTATATATCATTATAAAATATAAGATTCTAATATGAAATAAATCATGATAAAACATGACTCAAATTTGTCGATCACCAACGAAATATCAAAAACCTGAATTCAAAATAAATTTACGTATCATTTAATGACAATTTTAACAATTTTTTTAATAAAATACTAGCACACAAATATTTTTGGAATTTATTCTTTAAAAGAAAAAAATGATGTACATATATACACAAATGCATTTTAAATTATTTTTTTGTGGCTCTCTCTATTTTTTCTTTTAAATGGAAGGTAGTGGGGGGTGGAGACGTGAGAAATGTGTTTGCATGAGTTTAAAAGATCAGGAGAGTAAGATAGAAGGAAAATGGGGGAGATAATGAAATAAGTGCAAGTCTGTGTGTGTGTGAGTTTTAACATATTAACCATATTAAACATATTTGCTTTCGACATACAGGGTCGGGTAACAATAGAGAAGTGGGAAAGTGGGAATTGACAATTGAAAATTTTTTATTTGTATTTTCATTATTTTCCAAATGGCGCAATAATGATAAAAGTTTTTGAAAAACTGAAATAAAATTTGTTGAGAGAGTTAGAGAGCAAATGTGAGTGGAGGGGTAAAGATCGTCCGAGAGAGTTTGGTTTGGGGAGAGAGAGGTAGAAACCAAACGTTAGAATGTGTGTGTGTGTGGTTGTGGAGGGGTAAAGATCATCCGAGAGAGTTTGGTTTGGGGAATGAAAGGTAGAGAGCAAATGTGAGAATGTGTGTGTCGAGGGGTAAAGATCGTCCGAGAGAGTTTGGTTTGGGAAGAGAGAGGTAGAGAGCAAATGTGAGAATGTGTGTGTGTTTGCGTGAATGTGGAGCGAGGTAGAGAGAAAATGTGACAATGTGTGGGTGTATGATGTAAAGTTTTATTAATTATTGGATTTAAAACGAAAAATAATTCAGAAATTTAATGTATAAACAATCAATTTTAATATTCATATATTTTCGCAAATATTTTGCATTATATGCATCTATATGTACCCCTATACATACATCTCTCAACAAATCATGATAAAACATGATTAAACATGATTCAAAATTGACTATCACCAAAAAATTATGAAAAACTTAAATGCCAATTAGAGCGGATTATTTTTATGTCGCTCTCTCTATTTTTTCTTTGAAAAGAATGGGTAAAGATGTGAATATGTTTTTGTATGAGAGAGTGGCGTTTAAAACATTATGAGCGTAATCAGTGTGATTTTATCATTAATTATGAAATATGAGATTATAATCTGAAATAAAACATGATAAAACATGAGTAAAAAATTTCGATCACAAACGTATTATTAAAAACTTTAATTCAAATAAATTTCGAAATCGTTTGATGAGAGCGATAGTAAAACACAATGGCTGTATGTGTATGCGTGTATGAATGTGTGTGTTTGTTTCTTTACTCATTACAAGAATGATAATTTTTTGTTTAATAAAATAAAAACACAAATATATATAATATTAAGTTTCCCCACATAAACACAATTATTTTTAGAATAAATTCTTTCTCCGATGATGTTTATGTATAAAATCATTTCAAGAGAGGATAATTTTTATTTGGCTCTCACAATTTTTTCTTTTAATGTGAGTTTTGAATTTTATTTCATGTCATGAGAGAAAGAAATCATTTTTTTTCTTTCTAAAGTTTTGAAATATAGAATTTAAAAATATTTCCCACCAATTTTTATATGAATTTTTTTTAATTTCTTTAGTGTATTTCTCATAGGAAAATTAAATTTGTATCATATATATAGATATTATTAATCTATAAAATTATTAATTATTATAATTATCATAAAAATTTAATTCGTATAATTTCCTAGAATTTGTTTATTAATTTCACATTTTTCTGCATAATTGTTAATATTTAGTAACTTATTTTTATTTTATTTTTGTTGTCTATAGTCTTAGTTATAAACATAAATGTAGTTCTGCTATAATTTTAAAATTTATTTTAATTATAATTTTATTTTAATAACAAATATATCATGGATCAAGATAACTGATTTACTCAAATGAGAACTGCTGGTGCGTTGATAGGCATTAAATGTGGAATGTGATAAAACCAACTAGTGAACCTTTTATGCCAATATGGATAATCGAAAATGAAAACTTAGTAATTTTAATCCCATAATTTATATATTATTAAAAATAAATTTCTCAATATGTTTTGTAGTATCACAAATAAAGAGAGATATTTCGTATTATATATTGAAAACAGATTAGATTAATAAATTAATTTTTTTCAATTTTTTCTGCTTCTTCTTTTTTCATCTTCTCCATCATTTACGTTTACTTTTTTGCTTATAAATTTTTTTAAATTTAAATTAATAAGAATGTTGTGCTTTGTTTACATTTTATTAATGTTTTTTTTATTTAAATTTAATAATAATTGATAATAAAAAATTTTTTTTTCATAATCTATATATTTTTAATGTTTTAATTTAATTTAATTCATTTTATTTTTTTGTTATAATTATAATTAATTTTTTTATTTATTTTTTTTTTCTAAATTTAATGTATATTAAATTTTTTTTTTGTTCATAAATTTTTTTAAATTTAAATTAATAAGAAATATTTTGCTTTGTTTACATTTTATTAATGTTTTTTTTTTTATTTAAATTTAATAATAATTGATAATAACAAATTTTCTTTTATAATCTATATATTTTTTATGTTTTATTCATTTTATATTTTTTTATGATTTTTTTGTTTTTTAATAATTTAAATTTTTGTTTTTAAAATTTTTTTATAAATTATAATTAATTTTTTATTAATTTTCTTTATTAGAATATTTTGAAAACTTTGTAATTTTATTCCCATAATTTATATATTATTAAAAATAGATTTCTAAATATGTTTTGTAGTATCATAAATAATGAGATACATTTCTAATTATATCATGAATAGATATTAATTTTTTCAATATTTATTTCTTGCAATAATAATTTATAGATAGAATTCTGCATAACACATTTTTATAAAACATCTTCTCGTATACACCTTATTTAAAAACTCTCCTCTGTCATTGCAAAAACCAATTATACTAATAAACCAAAAATAAGTGATAATAATTGCACAAAATATGAAAAGTTATTTATAACAACCCCCCCACGGAGTAAAAAAGAGAAAAAAAACGTCATAGTTGCAAGAATTTATTACAAAAATAATTTTTTATCAATTATTTCAAAAAAAATTTAAAATAAAGAATAAGTTCAAAAATTTATTATTAAAAAGGTTCGCTCGACACCTTCTCTTATTCATAAAAAAGTACCAATAAAAGAATAATCTCCGTTGAAGTTATCTTTTTCCTATTAGTATGCGTGCGCTTCTATTATGATTACATGAACGTCAAATACTTAAGTGTTTAATTGTATAAGATATCTAAATAAACATAATTTATTAATTAAAAACTTAAAAATTCTTCGGAAAATAATAGAAATGAATACAAATAAACAAATAAATTCTTATGACACAAATTTATTTAATGATTTGTGATGATTAAAATTAAAAACACTAATATTTTGAATTACTTATTTATTTATTTTTTAAATATTTTTTTTCATAATTGTTATTTCATCGTTTTACAGCATTATTTTCAATTTGTATCAAATTTTTCTTCCATGATAAAATAAAAAATCCAACTAAAGTAACTAATTTTATATGTTGAAACTTGTAAATAAGAATAAAGTGAATACAAAAATTTTAATAGTTTTAAAGTAGAATAATTATTCGCAAGCCCTAATATAGATACGCCGCCAAATTTAAATTACAAGAGCGGAGAGAACATTTCGTTTAGTTGAGGAGAGATTAACGTATACAATGAATATATTTTTTGCGATTAATTATTAATCAGACTTACAAATTATTGTTATCATGCTTGCATTTCAAACCAATACTACTAATAATGTATGTGCATCGAATAACTTATTGATGCAATGTGGAACTAATAAAGAAATATGATAAAACATGACCTTGAAGTACATATTAAAGAACTCATAAATTGCGGACGCATAAAATCAAATTTTGTTTTTAGTATTTTAATATTGTAAACCGCAACAAATATCTTACCATTTAAATTCAATTTAATTTTTAAAATAAAAAATGACATCGAAAAATATAAAAACTTTTGTTAACTACTATATCAAAACATTACGTAATATTTTGCAAATTTCAAAAACTCACAGATGCAATTATATATTTTGGTGCTGCCAAAACAATACAAAAATACGTTTTTTGAGAAATATCAACTTTTAATTTAAATAATTTATTTATGTGCGCGGAGGAAGGTTATTGCACTATCGGTGCGACCACAGCTGGATCTCACTAATGCATTTAAGTAGAGATATTTAAAATGTCTAAAAATAAAAAATGCGGATTTATTCAAATAATAACAATGTTTTTTTTCTTATTGTTAGTATAATTTCTGTCAAAGTCATAACAATCAAAATGATGTTATATAAGAAAGTGTATAAATAATTCGATGGAGAGAGTTATCTCAACATTGTTGCCGAATATATTTAGACGATAACATCTGTTTCTATATTTCACGAATAATCATAAAATATTATATAATAATTAAAATGAGTAAACAAGATATTGTTGGTGAGCTACATAAACCTGTGATAAGGAATTATACCAGAAGAAAAGTTGTAATTAAAGGTATTGACGGATCTTGTGGAGATGATTCCCTATGCGAATCAAAATAAAAAATATAAATATCTGTTAACAGTTATCGATTGTTTTTCCAAGTATGCATGGGCGAAACCTGTGTTGAATAAGACGGCTAAACTTGTAAGTGAAGCAATGGTTGAGATATTTAAAGAAAGCAGTCGGAAACCTAAAAACTTACAAACAGATAGTGGAAAGGAATTTTACAATAAAAATTTTCAAATTCTTATGAGAAAATATGATATACATCACTACTCGACTTATACGCATTTAAAGGCTAGTATAGTTGAACGATTTAAAAGGACATTGAAAGATAAAATGTGGAAGCTGTTCAGTTTTCAAGGATCATATAAATGGTTGAATAAAATAGATGCTCTTATACACAAATATAATAATACCAAACATACTACTATTAAAATGGCACCGATTAATGTTAGCAAACAAAATGAGGCCTCTTTATTAAAAACTATTTTTAACCAAGCCCCAAAATTTGTTAAAAATAAATTCAACATTGGTGATAACGTTCGTATAAGTAAATATAAAACCACGTTTTGAAAAGGGTTACACACAAAATTGGACAGCTGAGATTTTTAAATTTACACGAGTTAACAACAAATTTCCTGTTACATATATTTTGGAAGATTATAAAGGACAACCGATTGCTGGACGATTCTATGATAAAGAACTACAACAAACAAAACATCCAAATTCATTTCTAATTGAAAAAATTATTAGACAAAAAAAGGATAAGGTTTATGTTAAATGGCTTGGTTACGATGCCACAAATAATTCATGGATTAAGAAAACTGATCTAATAGAATAAGAAATAGTGGAGAAGGAAGGTGATAAATCAGTTGAAATTTTTACACTAAAATGGAGTGCAACTTAAGAAGAAGAAGAAAATTTGGATTTCTTAATCTTATTAACCGTTTTATCAATTTAAGATTTATTGATAAGTTAGGCTATTATTATTTTATTTTAAGAATACATTTACATCAATTTATTTGATTTATTGTAATTGTATTTAGATAGAATGAATCTATATAACAAAATCTAAACACACTCACTACGTGTGAAGGTAAAAATTTCCAGTGAAAGTATAACAATTTCAATTTTTTCTTATTCTTGACTCAGGATCTATATATATATATATATACAAATTGCATATCATATACTCACGTCTGACACTCATTACTTAGTAATTGGTATTTTCTAAATTGCCATAAGCGATGTTTAACATCGGATTATTTAATTTTCTGTTCTAATTTATATATTTAAAAATTTTTTCAGAAATTATTAAAAATATAAAATCTACATTATCGAGTACTATGTGAAATAAAATGATATATTTCATATCATAATAATAGAATGTCATAGTTTGTCAATATATTTATTATTTCCATTTTTTATAATAAAAGTACACAGTTTAAAGTTTGATATTACCTAAATCTATTTAAATATATATTTATGTAAACCTAAAATCGATTATATTTTAATATCTCACTATATTTTTAAATTTCATTTATATTATAATTGGCTTTTAAATCATGCTATCGGCTTTCTCGATGGAATACACTTTTGTACTCTTCTATCAATAACATATTTTATATTTCTTAAATATGTTGGAGTCATCTGGAAATATTCCACACAATTTCCAGTTTTACCAAACATATTTAGCATCAATTTCTCATCTTGAGTTGTAATTATCTCCTGATTTTTATAATATTTAAATGACTCAAAATTGATGCTATTATTTAAATTCTTAGAAAGATGACGTTGTAATATTTGTATAGCTGGATCATAAATAATCTCATCTAATTCCACCCAAAAATGTAATGCAGCTGATATTTCCCCTCCATATTTCAACAAACCATACTTAATTTTAGAATTAAATTGATTTAAGTGTTCATTGAGAATTAAACTTGCAGGTAAACATACGCCAATCATATTCTTATTGAAAAATTCTTGTACCACAATTTCACACACAATACGGGCTGCAATATGTTTATCTGAGAACATCTTGAAATAAACTAATTATACTTAAATCATGATTGTTAATTTATAGTTTTCAGAAATTCATTAATATAAAAAAAACACAAATTTTGCTTCTAAACTTACATCATTCTTTTACACATAAAACCAAAAAAAAATCAGTATTTTAAATTATTTTAAATAAAAACTACTTTTTTTGTTACTTATGAATTACATTTATTAAATAGATAATAAAATTACAAAATTAGAAATAAGAATATTAAATAATTAATAATTGTTAAATAATTAATAATGCATAAAAAACTATAAAACTTTATTTTAAACATTTATAATTTTTATGATAAATAATCAATTAGAAAACAAAAAAATCTTAAATTAATTATTTTCTAACAATTATAAAAACTAGGGTTCATTAAAAATTTTAATAGTTTATATAATTTCTCATAAAAAATAAGATTAACTGTAATGAGATAAACAATTGGATTTGATCCTAATAATAAAAAACTTAATTTGAATCGTTTGTTTACTTTAAATTAAAACTAACTTTAAATTAAAACAAAAAAGAGTATAGAATATTAAAATAAATAAAATCTAATCCGTGTTCATGATCTTGTGGTGACCCCAGGGTAACGTAGCATAACTGTTTTTTAATAAAAATCGTTTATCATCATGAGGGTTCAATGCAACTTTTGTCTGAGTTATTGAGCTAACTTCGTGTTTTTTTGATCGAATTAAATTTTGATCAATAGTCTTGCACGTATCATTTTTTAAACAATTAACGTAATCATTAAAACTTATTCTAGACTTTATAATATGTTTCTTGATCCCTTTTGCTTTTTTTGTTGAGTCTAACCCCTCAACTCTAATCGAATACATTTTTGATCTTAGCCCCACAAACTCAGTCATAATCTTTCCATTATTTTCATCCTTCATCAAACCGAGTACTTTTTTATTTACCAACGGTATACCCCATTTATTATCACTGGGGTAATCACTTGTATCAAAATGGGTGTGACAATCTCTTTTTATAATATCATATATATCTGGACAAGTCACCTCATAAATTAGACTATCAGTATCAGTGTAGCAAATTGAACAATTTTCACCGAATTGTGTGAGCATATAATTGTAGTGAAAATTATAAAGAGTAATCTTAGCTAAATCTAAAATCGCCATTCCAATATAAATGGGTTTATTGAAATAAATTTCGGATTTGTTCAATTCAATAGCCACTAAATTTTCATTAAAAATTGTTGATGACTTAAATTGCGGTTTAGAAATTAAGGCTTCAGCACCATATCTCCCGAACCATTTCGTAACTAGTTTAACTATACTGTGTTTCCGAACATTTTCCATAGTTTTTCCAAAAACAGCATTGTTCATCAATTTGAAGAGATTTTTCTCAAATTCATTTTTAGATAGAGATCGCAAACGAGTGTTCAGATCAATGTATGGTTTTAACCAAGCTGATTGATTGAATTCTAGAATTCTGTGGATTTTTGTTAAGACTAATCCATTTTCTAACGCTTGCTTTAAACTTCTATAGTGGATGATGTATTTAGTTTTCTTACCTAAGGTTGCCATTAATTTTTTTTGTTTAGATCCCGGACTACACTCATGATCAGTACAAAATGGAAGATCTTTATGCCCGTCATGTAAATCTATAGGATAATCCAGGTCTACTTCTAAAATATATCCTTTATCTGCCTCATCAGATATTTGTGTAGCATCAAAATTTTGAAAGTCTTTAACCCACACAAAACCACCGAATGGTAAAAATTGTGACATCGCCCAACCATATTGATTATTAATATCAGCATAAATTAAATATTTCGATGACTGTGTTGTATCATAATCAGACATATACTTGTTATTAGCTTTCGAGTATCGTTTCGAACATTGGCTTAACCCACCTCGGACCCCTCGCTCAATAAACATTAGTATATCAATATCAATTATTAGTTCAAGATTAATTGAAGTATGTTTGAGCATAGCATCCCACGCATAACCAGGAAGTGTGAAATAATTAGCAGGATCTAGTCCATAGGTTTTGTGGCAATTTTGACGAAATTGTTCAAATACATCAGCTAATAAAAGAACATCCGTCTTTAGATAAAGGTCAGAATATTCCCCTAAGTTTTTTAAATTGAATTTTTTCCAAACTTTTTGTGCACGTTCATACTGATTTTGGCTAATTTTACTCTCATTTAATTTGTTATTAAATTGTGTAATTGGTGGGAGAGATTTTTCCATAAATTTGCTAACACAATCAAAATAATCGTATGGATAAACACCTTTTGTTTTTAATAAATCAAAATTTTCATCTGGTAAATTTTGAAATTCTGATTTAAGGATTGGATAGGATGTTAAATTTGATGCAAGAGTATCTAAACTAGACCCCATAAAGCGATATGAATCAATGAATCGCAATTGTGTCACATTATTTGTTAAGTGCTTAGTAAATGAAATATAGCGTTCCTTATTAATTGGTAATAAATTTATTCTACCATCAATCTCCGATGCAATATTTTTTATGATGAAATGGGAATCGTACCCACTTAAATTGTGAAACACTACTGGAACAGTGTGTGTATCCCGATAGTTTAGGTTGCATTTATTATGAGCTGCGCCCCTGTAGTTACCAGTCAGATGACAATGATCACGAACTTTTGTATCATCAGAAATGAATTTTTTAGCACAAATATGGCAGACAGATGCCGCTTTAAACTGCATTATTTCTGGTTCTGTTAATGTTTTCATCTCTAGTGGATTTTCTAAAATATTATCTACATAATCGGCAAATGATTGCATTTCGTTTGTAAACCAAGAAATACAATCTTCACCACGATAGGCCTTGTAAAATGAGCGTTTTAAATCGTAGGAACACTTCACATAAAATCCCACACTGCATGGTAAGTGTTCTTGATATTCATTCGGCTTATTTATTTTTTTTAAAATGCATTCTAAATCTGCATATACTGTAAATGGTACCAATATTTTATTGACATCATTTTTAAACATTAAATTTTTTTGAGACTCTGTTGGAAGTTGAATTTTGCAGAAATTTTGTTTTTCACAATCTTCAGAATGTTTTTGAAGACTTTCGGTAGAGTGAAAATAATGAAGACATCGATCACACACAAATTTTCGTCCATGCCTTTGTCCAAATTGTGATGAAAGTAGTCGGGATAAATCTTTAATCCAAACGTAGTGATAATTTATTTGATCATATACCACGTCATCCTCTTCTTCTAATTCATCTTCATAATAAACATCTTGGATCAATAGTAAATTAACATGTTGTTTAGTTTTATTTTTTGATAAATATGCTGGAAGTGTTTTGAAATTATCTTCCTTCTTAATTTTATTACATTGGTAAACATTAATGGATATGTTGTTCTGCCTCTCAAATCGTGGAATTTGATTAAAGGTCATCGGAAATTGGATCCCTTTAAGATTCAATACTGTTGAGAAGTGGGGATATTTTGTAACTCGCTGTGGATCATGCTTCTCGACTGGATATAAAGCTGACACCACAGCCCAAGCAAAGCATGCATTGTCACTATTATTAACATTAATGCAAGCCTTTTTATTTTCTATTTGCTTAGGCAATGGGATATATGATGAGCCCAATTGTTGTGAAAATTTATTTATATTAAGTACCAAATTAATGATGGCTGATAGAGCCCACCCACTTTCTTTTTCCTGAAAATCCTCCAAATCCTTTAATATTACATTTTGGATGCGATCCGTGAACCACTCATGTAAATTTGTATCTTGATATATTATATGATTTTTAGTGTTCATATATTTCAACTCTAATATTTCCTCTTCAGCTCTCTGAATTTTGAATTCTCCACAGAGTATTGCATTAACTTTAAGTGTGTTCACGTTCGTCATCTCTTTTTTAATTCGACGAATAAAAATTTTCTTACAATCTTCCAAAAACTCGATCGGGTCCAAATGTTTTAAATTCGTCATTGCAACTGTACGCATTCGATTTTTAAATGCCGGTTCAAGGCATTCCCATTGAACTTTTCTACATAATTTGTTTATGATTTTTGTTTTTTTAGATTTTCCATTTATGTTACCATTATTACTCCGCATTAATTTCAATTGTGCTCGAAAGCTTGCTATCAAACAAAGTGCATTTGCAATTTGATTTGATTGGCTAATTTTCGTTGCTGTTTTTAACAAAATATTTAACATTTTTAAATTTTTACCATAATCTCTAATACAGGTCGGAATTAGTTCTTGATTTTCCTGGGCACGCAATAATGTAAATTTAGTATCTTTAATAATTCCCGACACATTCACCATAGCTAAAACAAATATTATTTATCTTACACTTTAGTATACACAATAATATGATTTTTGCAATTCACCTGATAATTAAAAACAGTAGCAATATATGAAAAAATATTTTTGTTAAATTTTTTTTTCAGACTTTAAATAAGGAATTGATTTCTTAGAGCTCCTACACAAATGAATTTTTGAGATAGAATGAATCATTTGATCAAGAATGTTAATTTATATAGTTTTTGCTTAATATATATTATAATAAGAATATCTTTGATACGTTAATCTCTCCTCAACTGAACGAAATGTTCTCTCCGGTCCTGTAATTTAAATTCTGACTTTATTCTTGTTTACAAGTTTCAACATATAAAATTAGTTACTCATGTTTTATCATATTTCTTTATTAGTTCCACATTGCATCAATAAGTTATTCGATGCACATACATTATTAGTAGTATTGGTTTGAAATGCAAGCATGATAACAATAATTTGTAAGTCTGATTAATAATTAATCGCAAAAAATATATTCATTGTATACGTTAATCTCTCCTCAACTAAACGAAATGTTCTCTCCGCTCTTGTAATTAAAATTTGGCGGCGTATCTATATTAGGGCTTGCGAATAATTATTCTACTTTAAAACTATTAAAATTTTTGTATTCACTTTATTCTTGTTTACAAGTTTCAACATATAAAATTAGTTACTTTAGTTGGATTTTTTATTTTATCATGGAAGAAAAATTTGATACAAATTGAAAATAATGCTGTAAAACGATGAAATAACAATTATGAAAAAAAATATTTAAAAAATAAATAAATAAGTAATTCAAAATATTAGTGTTTTTAATTTTAATCATCACAAATCATTAAATAAATTTGTGTCATAAGAATTTATTTGTTTATTTGTATTCATTTCTATTATTTTCCGAAGAATTTTTAAGTTTTTAATTAATAAATTATGTTTATTTAGATATCTTATACAATTAAACACTTAAGTATTTGACGTTCATGTAATCATAATAGAAGCGCACGCATACTAATAGGAAAAAGATAACTTCAACGGAGATTATTCATTTATTGGTACTTTTTTATGAATAAGAGAAGGTGTCGAGCGAACCTTTTTAATAATAAATTTTTGAACTTATTCTTTATTTTAAATTTTTTTTGAAATAATTGATAAAAAATTATTTTTGTAATAAATTCTTGCAACTATGACGTTTTTTTTCTCTTTTTTACTCCGTGGGGGGGTTGTTATAAATAACTTTTCATATTTTGTGCAATTATTATCACTTATTTTTGGTTTATTAGTATAATTGGTTTTTGCAATGACAGAGGAGAGTTTTTAAATAAGGTGTATACGAGAAGATGTTTTATAAAAATGTGTTATGCAGAATTCTATCTATAAATTATTATTGCAAGAAATAAATATTGAAAAAATTAATATCTATTCATGATATAATTAGAAATGTATCTCATTATTTATGATACTACAAAACATATTTAGAAATCTATTTTTAATAATATATAAATTATGGGAATAAAATTACAAAGTTTTCAAAATATTCTAATAAAGAAAATTAATAAAAAATTAATTATAATTTATAAAAAAATTTTAAAAACAAAAATTTAAATTATTAAAAAACAAAAAAATCATAAAAAAATATAAAATGAATAAAACATAAAAAATATATAGATTATAAAAGAAAATTTGTTATTATCAATTATTATTAAATTTAAAAAAAAAAAAAAAACATTAATAAAATGTAAACAAAGCAAAATATTTCTTATTAATTTAAATTTAAAAAAATTTATGAACAAAAAAAAAATTTAATATACATTAAATTTAGAAAAAAAAAATAAATAAAAAAATTAATTATAATTATAACAAAAAAATAAAATGAATTAAATTAAATTAAAACATTAAAAATATATAGATTATGAAAAAAAAAATTTTTATTATCAATTATTATTAAATTTAAATAAAAGAAACATTAATAAAATGTAAACAAAGCACAACATTCTTATTAATTTAAATTTAAAAAAATTTATAAGCAAAAAATTAACGTAAATGATGGAGAAGATGAAAAAAGAAGAAGCAGAAAAAATTGAAAAAAAATTAATTTATTAATCTAATCTGTTTTCAATATATAATACGAAATATCTCTCTTTATTTGTGATACTACTAAACATATTGAGAAATTTATTTTTAATAATATATAAATTATGGGATTAAAATTACTAAGTTTTCATTTTCGATTATCCATATTGGCATAAAAGGTTCACTAGTTGGTTTTATCACATTCCACATTTAATGCCTATCAACGCACCAGCAGTTCTCATTTGAGTAAATCAGTTATCTTGATCCATGATATATTTGTTATTAAAATAAAATTATAATTAAAATAAATTTTAAAATTATAGCAGAACTACATTTATGTTTATAACTAAGACTATAGACAACAAAAATAAAATAAAAATAAGTTACTAAATATTAACAATTATGCAGAAAAATGTGAAATTAATAAACAAATTCTAGGAAATTATACGAATTAAATTTTTATGATAATTATAATAATATAGATTAATAATATCTATATATATGATACAAATTTAATTTTCCTATGAGAAATACACAAAAGAAATTAAAAAAAATTCATATAAAAATTGGTGGGAAATATTTTTAAATTCTATATTTCAAAACTTTAGAAAGAAAAAAAATGATTTCTTTCTCTCATGACATGAAATAAAATTCAAAACTCACATTAAAAGAAAAAATTGTGAGAGCCACATAAAAATTATCCTCTCTTGAAATGATTGTATACATAAACATCATCGGAGAAAGAATTTATTCTAAAAATAATTGTGTTTATGTGGGGAAACTTAATATTATATATATTTGTGTTTTTATTTTATTAAACAAAAAATTATCATTCTTGTAATGAGTAAAGAAACAAACACACACATTCATACACGCATACACATACAGCCATTGTGTTTTACTATCGCTCTCATCAAACGATTTCGAAATTTATTTGAATTAAAGTTTTTAATAATACGTTTGTGATCGAAATTTTTTACTCATGTTTTATCATGTTTTATTTCAGATTATAATCTCATATTTCATAATTATTGATAAAATCACACTGATCACGCTCATAATGTTTTAAACGCCACTCTCTCATACAAAAACATATTCACATCTTTACCCATTCTTTTCAAAGAAAAAATAGAGAGAGCGACATAAAAATAATCCGCTCTAATTGGCATTTAAGTTTTTCATAATTTTTTGGTGATAGTCAATTTTGAATCATGTTTAATCATGTTTTATCATGATTTGTTGAGAGATGTATGTATAGGGGTACATATAGATGCATATAATGCAAAATATTTGCGAAAATATATGAATATTAAAATTGATTGTTTATACATTAAATTTCTGAATTATTTTTCGTTTTAAATCCAATAATTAATAAAACTTTACATCATACACCCACACATTGTCACATTTTCTCTCTACCTCGCTCCACATTCACGCAAACACACACACATTCTCACATTTGCTCTCTACCTCTCTCTTCCCAAACCAAACTCTCTCGGACGATCTTTACCCCTCGACACACACATTCTCACATTTGCTCTCTACCTTTCATTCCCCAAACCAAACTCTCTCGGATGATTTTTACCCCTCCACAACCACACACACACATATTCTAACGTTTGGTTTCTACCTCTCTCTCCCCAAACCAAACTCTCTCGGACGATCTTTACCCCTCCACTCACATTTGCTCTCTAACTCTCTCAACAAATTTTATTTCAGTTTTTCAAAAACTTTTATCATTATTGCGCCATTTGGAAAATAATGAAAATACAAATAAAAAATTTTCAATTGTCAATTCCCACTTTCCCACTTCTCTATTGTTACCCGACCCTGTATGTCGAAAGCAAATATGTTTAATATGGTTAATATGTTAAAACTCACACACACACAGACTTGCACTTATTTCATTATCTCCCCCATTTTCCTTCTATCTTACTCTCCTGATCTTTTAAACTCATGCAAACACATTTCTCACGTCTCCACCCCCCACTACCTTCCATTTAAAAGAAAAAATAGAGAGAGCCACAAAAAAATAATTTAAAATGCATTTGTGTATATATGTACATCATTTTTTTCTTTTAAAGAATAAATTCCAAAAATATTTGTGTGCTAGTATTTTATTAAAAAAATTGTTAAAATTGTCATTAAATGATACGTAAATTTATTTTGAATTCAGGTTTTTGATATTTCGTTGGTGATCGACAAATTTGAGTCATGTTTTATCATGATTTATTTCATATTAGAATCTTATATTTTATAATGATATATAAAATCATTATATGCTAAAAACAAATTCTCATAGCACCCCGCAAACACGATCTCAAACACCCACACATTCTCACATTTGCTCTCTACCTCCCTCTTCCCAAAACCAAACTCTCTCGGACGATCTTTACCCCTCCACAAACCCCAAATCCTCTCTCTCGCAGATTCACCTCCCCTCTCTCTCAAAATCCAAGATGGCGGAAAAAGCTGAAAATGTCCATTTTGATACCTTCATTTAAAATAACCCGTGTTTTTGCGCTAGAACTCTCATAGCTTATCTACTCAAATCTTTAGGTAATTGTTGGCACAATTGTAATCCCACTGTATAGGGGCCAGAACCTTCTCTACAATTGCGCTGCTAATAATAACACTTTGATTGTTATTTTCAGACTCATTTTATTCTAAACAAATTTTGGTTTATATATACAAAAAATGATTACAAAGCATTTAAAAAGTAAGATTAATTAATTTCTCACAAGAATTCTTTTCACATATATTTTTATGCATAATTGCATAATACATGAAATATTAAAATATTAATATTTTAATATTATCTAAAAGGAATTCTTATGATATATTTTTATGCATAATCGCATAATACATCAACTCTAAAATATTATTATTTAAAGATTATCTTAACAGAATTCTAATAATATTAATTTTATGCATAATTGCATATTATGAATTCTTTAATATTATTATAATTGTCTTATCAGGTGCTGGTAAGTTGATACGTCTGGACGCTGGGTTTACATGGCAGTGTTTATATTTTCTGTTCATGATTGAACATTATGATTTAAATGAAATTCTCAAGTGGTTAAACTCAAACAAACTAAAATTAAATGTGAATAAAAGTAGTTGTATGATTATAACAAACAATATAAAAATAAATACTCTCAACATTAATATTAAAATTAATAATAAGACAATTAAAAAAGTTAATGAAATGAAATATCTTGGTGTATTAATTGACAATAAACTAAAATTCAACGATCATGTTGCAAATGTTTGCCGTAAAACAGCACAGAAAATTGGCGTTATCAAGAGGTTGGGAACTAAATTAAATTATTTACAAAAAATTCAAGTTTTTCAAGCCATAATTAATCCACATTTTGATTATTGTTCATCGATTTTGTATCTGAGTAATGAAGAAAGTGTGAATAGACTACAAAAAATCCAGAATAAGGGAATGAGAGTTATATTACGTTGCAGCAAGATAACACCTATTGCCGAAATTCTGGTAACTTTAAACTGGATGTCGATAAGACAAAGAATTCATTATAATGTATTGTTGTTAATATTTAAAATTAAAAATAATAGGTTACCAGATTATTTGTCTCAGTTGTTAAACTATAACAAAAACATTCACAATAGAAACTTAAGAAATAAAGAAGATTACAGACTTCCACAGTTGTTAAAAACATCAACCCATAACTGTTTGGCATATCGTGGTATAAATATGTATAATAAATTACCAACAAATTTAAAAAACGAAACAAATATGAAAAAGAAATTTAAAGATATATTTAAAATCGTAAAGTATAGATAAAATTAGACTTAATATAAAGTTTTCCTTATAATATGTATACCTTTTGTAAAAATTATTAGGAAATTCCTAAACTAAATAAATTATTATATACTTGCCTCCACAGTTTTTATCGGCCCTCCGATGCTATTAAGTTTTTGTGGAACTTCGTCCCACAACATATTATATATACTGTGGCCCCAGCACCACTTCATTAATTTCGAGCAAAATCTTTGTGCATTTACATGAAATTAATTAATCGGTGAATTTGTGATTCAGTTCTTCGAACTTTTGACATTTCTAAAACAAAAGAAATAATATATAGGTTGTTATTTGCTATTACTTAGTTTTATTTTATTTATTTTAAACTTAAACTTCCCTTAGTTTTATTTGATACAGCCATTTTGCCTGTTGATAAATTGTTGAAAGCCAATGGGTGTGATAAAATCCCAGCTTAGAGAATAAATTTCACCACAGCTTCTCTTTAACAGCAGCGCCACATACAGATGCGGCCTCTTAAAACCCTTGATATGGGTAAAATCTCTATCTATGTGCGATATAGAATGTGTGAATTAATTTTTAATTTTTTTATTAATTCTTACTTTACAATTTGATAGATCACTATTGTGATTTCATAATTTTATTTCACATTCCGTGTCTAATATTTTTTTAAACACCGGATGTGATTGCTTACATAGGTAAATTCTTTCTTCCATCATTAAACATCTTTTTAATTCTTCATTTTGTGTAAAACAGTAATAATCTGTTTTTTTTTTTTGTTTTTTAAAATCAGTTCATGATTTGATCCTATAGTTGCGTTTTTAATTCCAAAAATTCTACAGAATCCAACAACAATTTTAAAACAAATTTTTGATTCTGTTATTTTACAGAATATTTGAGAATCTATACAGAATCAAAAAACATACTTACGCTTCTCGAAAATAGATGGCACTAACATCTATTTTTTGCAAACTTTAAATTTGTCTTCATGATATCTTTCCTGTATTGCTTCGTCGTAATCGACTAATGGCGGGTTTCTTACACTGAAACCACAATATAGTTAACTACTTAACGTGTAGACTTTAGTTGAACTAACGTGTGGGTCTACAAATTTCAATCAAATATATTCTTTTTAATATTTATTTTTAAATTTTTTACTTATATTTATTATTAATAAATGATTTAAAAATTAAAATCACAATTTTTACATTTTTATTTTAATTTTATTTTATTTAATTAGAATAATTATATATTATTTATTTTTGGCGGGTCTTGGTTTTATTATTTTTGTTGTTTTTTTGATCATTTTCATAGTTTAGCTACCTACCACTTGACTTTCAGAGCCATTTTTTCATCCCAAAACCACTGAACTAAAATCTCTAGTTAAAGTGCGAAAATTTTCGAACGTTAGTTCAACTAACAAAAATTCACTACCTAACCATTTTTCGTTAGTTGAAAGAACGATACATTTTGACGCGAGGCGGATAGAGAAAAAACATAACAAGTTAACTATTAAACGTACGTTAAGTAGTTAACTATATTGCGGTTTCAGTGTTAACAAATGACTAAACGAGGATCTAACTGGATTGACTCTAAGCCTTAGATGGCATCTAACAAAAAACTGTTTCAAAACATTTTGTAGCGTTTTTTAAAACTATTTTTAGTTCAGTGGCTTCGATTAGTTTTTTTCTGTGCAAAATGACTTTTGTAATGAATCACATTTGACAACTAAAACAAACCTCATCTAAGTATTTAGATGCACCAAATTGCGCATCTAAGTTAGATGGAGAGTTAAATGAGATCTAAATGTTGTGAAACAGATTTTGGCTTAAAACTCATCTAAAGTCACTAGATGAGATCTAAAAGGAGATGAGAAACCCGCCATAAGCCTAGTAATGGAAAATTTTCAAATCCAACTTTTTTTATTTTTAAAAGATACAATTAAAAGAAAATTTCCAAATTATTTTTTTTCACATAGAATGACCCTAGGGCAACTTATTTTTACTAACAAAAGGTCAAATTGGTGGTTATTGCAACTTTTATCTCCAAAAAATGGGTAAAAAAAATCCTGTCAGTCCGGACTCCGTCTGCCGGACTCCGTATGTTAACACGATAACTCAAAAACGCGTGAAGTGATTTCAATGAAATTTTGAAATTAGTATTTTTCTGGTCCACAATGGAACCCTATTGATTTGGGGTATGATTGGGGCACGGGATGGACCACCCCCTATACAAATGTTTTGGAAAAAATCAGTTTTTCGAGGATTGCGACAACGGATTGCAATGAAATTTTGGATTAGTATTTAATTGGTCTATCATAGAACCATATTTTTGGGGGGATCGGGGCACGGGGTTAAGCACCTCTCATACAATTTTTTTGGAAAAAATCAGTTTTTTTAAGAACCCGTGAACTGCTTTCAATGAATTTGTGGGATTAGTGTTTTATTATATTAAATGATGGTTCCATGGAGGGGTTTTCAGAACTTGGGTATATTGTTATCCGTTCGTGTGAAATGCTGACAATAAGTGTTGTGTTGTAAATGATACAACGTTATGGAAACATTAACTATAAAATTATTTAATAAAAAAAAAAGTTATTTCTTTAATAAATACTCTCCAATTTTGCTTTGAATATTATTTTATATATTAAAAAATATTAATTTTGGAATATATACATTAAAATAAAACATGTTATATAAAATAATTTTCAAATATATCGATTGATTTTTAAATAGCATTATGGTAGAGTATTGTAGTAGGGATGGCAAAATGTTTAAAAAAACTCGATTGTTGAAAATCGATTTATTTTTTTAATTAAAATCGAGTGGACGATAGCTCACCTAGAAAACATTCGATGTATCGATCTATTTCGATTTTTTCGAAATCATAGGGAAATTGAACTATAATAGTAAATTGAAAAGATAAGATACTTTATTTTTTTAATATTTATTGAAATAAACATAATAAATAACCAATTGTTATAATTAAGTAATAAAAATTGTTATAAAAATAAAGAATAACAAAAAAATCTAAATTAAAAAAATATATATAAAATCACAAATTTGACATTTTGCAAATCCGTTATTTTTTTTAAAATAATTCTAAACTGGCGATCTTTTGTGTTTATCTATTCTCAAACAGCCTAAAAATATGCAGTGAAAACAAGAATACAAGAAATGTATATTCTATTTTATGTTTGATGCTAATACAATGTGTAATTATTAAAATATATTGTTGTATAAAGAGTCACAAAAATCAAAAATTAAAAATAAACGCATTTATCGTGTGCTTACTGCAAATTGACAGATAGAATACCCGACGAACGACGACCATTAAATCGAAAAAAAAATTTAAGAAACATCGAAAAAATCGGAAAATTTTGCCTCGATTTTTGCGAGTGTTTGAACAATCGATCGGATACATACATCGAATGGTTTGGATACGATCGATCGATCGATTTTCAATTGCCATCCCTATATTGTAGCAAAACTATAAATTTCCCTAAAAAGTTTTATCGTGCTATTCACTTTACTCTAATGTTTCATGCCTGTATGAAAAAGAAGAAAAAATTCATAGCGTCATATTCGACTATATTTTTGGTAAGCGACTTGTTTTTAACTAAATTGAATATATCTGTATCAACAGATTTTTTAAAAAATATTTGAAAACACAGAAAAATCGGAAATTAATTCTAGTTTATTGGAAAAATACTCAAAACCCTTTCCATTAATTTGTTCCCTTCCCCATTACTAACAAATAATTGATGAAAAATATACATATTTATGTGAAAATATAAAAAAAATGTAATAAAATTTAAAAACTTAATCCTGTGATAGTTTTACGTACATAAAATAATGTTTCTCATTATGGATATTTTTCTTGATATTTAATGACTCTTCCGCAAAAACAAAAACAATGAACTTTGTTTAAAGTAAAGTTTGCCAACTTTTACAATTCATACAGAATTTTCGGAGCGTTTTTTAATTCGAAAATTGTTCTTCAGAATATTTTATTAAAAATTCGACTTATATAAAAATACGAATTATTCGATACAACGGGTAAAGGGGTAAACAGTATACATTAGCTGCATTTTTTTGGTAACACTAGATCGCGATGAACGAACATCTTACAATCTCACACCAGTTTACCAATAAAACAACAGGGGTATTCCCGAGTTGATTGCGTACTGCGTATGGTATATTATTTGGTAAACTATACTCAAATACAAAAATTGTGTTAAAATTAATGCTAAATACGAGTGTCAAAAATTACTTTCAAGCAAGAAATTGTTCAAGAATTGATATATTCTAGACGAAATTAAGGAACTCGATTCTACAAGTAAATATACTTATAGTTTAAAGTTTATTATAAAAAAAAATTATTAAAAGATTTAATTTTGTGATTTTAGATGATGAAGTTGATGAAATTTTGGAAGAACTAGATGAATACATAGCCATTGTGTTTTCTTATAGTATGGTGCACAAAATAATGTTTCCAAAAGCATACAATGGTATAATGTTGTCCTTCCAGGTTTGGATGAAAATAGATTCAGGCAAATGCTTCGTGTTAATCAAACACAATTTTTAATGTTAGTTGATTTAATTGAGGACAATGAAGTTTTTCATGGCACAAATAGTGTGCTTCAATTTCCTGTGGATCATCAACTAGCACTCGTGTTATTTCGGCTTGGATGCAGTGGAGAATCAGCTGCTGTCAGAAAGATCGCAACGCTTTTTGGAATAGGAGATGGAGGAACTATAGATAGGTGTACTTCTAGAATATTTAGAATAAATATTTAATTATTGTGTAAAACCTGATTTTATTTATGATACGGACGAATTTGTTTAAAATGACGAGACAAATTGTCATGATGCAATTGAAATTGTTTTCTTTAGATGATAATTGTCATGATGCAATTGAAACTGTTTTTTTAAATGATACTTTTAACGACAGCAATATTAATATTGATACTGATTTTCCAGAAAAGAAATTTTGAATGAACGTAAAAGGAAACCATGAGACACTCTAAAAGACACCTTAGTTTTAAAAAAAAAAATGTTTTCAAAATTGTGGTGTTATTATATTGTGCAGTATACTATATACTACGATGCACATGCTCACTTTAAGCTTTTTTTATCAGATTATATGAAAAATCTTTCTTTTAATATCCCAAAATAATGCTCAATTCTCACATGAAATTTACAGAAATATTTGTTAAAATCATTTCTTTTTTTCCTTTCATTTGTTTCGAATTTATTCGATAAGGAATTATCACATACTGAGAAAGCTTATAAGCAGAATCTGCAGCAATCCAATTGAGCACCTGAAAAGAACTATGTAGGCATTTGACCTAACTTACAATTCGCAAAAATTCGTGAATCATGGACACTACCAGGATATGCAACAGTTAAATGTCTTATTTGTAAACTGAGATCGCAAATTGCCTAAAATATAATATACATATTAATGTATAATGTATAAAGTATAATGTGGAGTTGTTAAAAAAAATGTACCTGAAGTTTTATGGAATAAATGTGTTTTCTGGAAAAATATGATTCGTAATCAACTAGTGGACTTCAGCTAGTAATTTCACTACCATCTAAATAGCCAACGCATTGGGGTAATTCATCAATGGTTTCCGAAACTATATCGAGACGTTCTTCACGTTAAGCATTTGGGATTCAACCACAATATAGCCTATAGTTAAAAATTTCAAATAATTGACCTTGTTTTGTCCATAAAAATAAATTGTTTCTCGCCTTGGTTGTTTCCGCCTGGTTTTCGTTTCCTTTCCAAGTGTTTTTTTCTTAAACGCCTCATAAAAAAACACGCTAGTTTAATCTAGGTTGAGATTCTTCTGGTCTGGATGATCCCGGTTGATCCCCCAATTGTAGAAATCTCACAATTCTCACAGGAAAAAAATAAGTAAAAACACCACTTTTAATTTACTTTCATTTACTTTTAATTTTAATTATTTGATTATCACTGGACGACGCCTTATGATCAAGTGCCTCTTTTTTCAATTCGTTATAATATTATTATTTTGTGTTTTCATTGTGTGTGTGATCGTGTTTTATTGTTTTACGGCAATATAATTATATCCAATATAATTTACGGCAACAGCCGCTCCTAGCTCAGGTATGTACATTTTTATTTACTTTGGCAATTAAAAAGTTTACATCCGACAAAATTTTAGAGAGTTTACCGTGTTTTGGAAACAATCTTCAAATGGAGAAATATTAACAAACATGATGTTTTGTGACCCCTTTCCAAAACATGGCATTAGTAAATGTGTCAGTTTCGAATTCCTGTAGGGAACATACTTTTCATTTTGTTCTACAGCATGAAGAACATTATTTAACGCGGAAAGCGACGTATTTATATTTTTCGTTTCCTCCATTGATTTGCTAGTCTTTGGGTTTTTACATCCAGCAAGATCTAACAAGTTCATGCTCCCTGCAATTCTGCGTTCTTTGTTTTGGCCAATTATTCGAATTTTCACGTAGACGTGCAAGCGAGAAGAATTATCATTTTTTTCTGTTTTGGCGGTAATACGTTTCTGAAACATTGTTTGCATTAGGTTTTCTAGAATAAACCTAGAATTTGCCTTTGCTGTTCTCAAATTCCTCACTCTCACGTCTCCGGCGCAGCTTGCGATTTCAGTTTTTTTCTGTTGGAACTTATCAGGTCTATTAGTTCTTCATTATAGACTTCTATAATAGAAACCTCGACTTCATACGTACGGCCAAGGGTTTTGTATTCATCAATGGATCTAAATATATAATCCACGGTACGCGGGATAATACCGGGATGATTATCTACCCCTTCCATCGTGAATGTTTCTCCACTGCCCGTTTGGCCGTACGTAAATATCCCAACGCTTTGTCCCTCAAATGCAGATTTTAAATATGGACAAATCGATCGAAAAATACTCTCTTGGGTGCTATTCGCGTCCCAGAACTTATCCACTTTAAACTGGTATTTAGTATTATTTCGATCGATAATCTGCATAGTGTTTTCCGTATGGCAGCGTTTATACACTAATTTGTTCCTTTCTGTATCAATCGCTGGTCGAATCCTAATAAAAACTTTGATTTTTCCTCTGACATCAACCATTTTGGGTATAGGTCCGCCTAGTTCTATTTGGCCCAGTTTTTTTTTTATTTCAATAATCTCCGCTTCTAGCACCTGCACCCGCAATAAAAGCTGAACTTATGCCTGAGAAAAGATATACAAAAAGAGGTGAAAAATTAAATTGATTTATTATTTTTAAATAATAATAGCTGCGTTCTTTAAAAAAATGGCCCTACACTAGTGTAGCGTAAATTAACAATCAAATGCCAACTTCAGATGAGTCACTAAAAGAACGACGAATTTTACGCAAAAAATGCTCTGCGTAGTTATGGTATAACTATTGATAGAGTTTATAGAGGTAATGCATCAGAGGTATTCCCGAGTCGATTGTGTACTGCGTATGGTATATTATTTGGTAAACTATACCAACTATACCAGGCTGCGTATCCATTTAGCGATTGTGATTGGTTCAAACTGACCAAACTCTACGTAAACTATACTCACCAAAAAGCAACCTTTTTTTCTTACGTATGAGTTTGACGTTTCGAGAAATGCTAAGTATTAAAAAATGTCGCAAGATAAAAAATCAGTAAGTATTTCTTTATTTATTATAGTTTTAGTGGAAATATAATATAAAAATAAGTGATAAAGTAGAGAATTTTGAAAAAACAAAAAAAGAAGTGGTTAAACACGGACACCGATGCAATACTGGAATATTTAAAAGATTGCATTACCAGAAATGCTGGAATTGAGGTATGTTATTCTATTACAAATATTCTATAAAAAAAATAGTTGAGTAATATTTAAAAATAACCAAAATGTTTGCATTTTATACAATTTAAAAAGAAACCAACTGCATCAGTATTCCATAAGAAGATGATAGAAAGGCGTAATTTTGAAGAGGAGATAACGTCCGATTTAATACGAAACAAAGTTAGAAATCTTCGCGAAGAATATTTAAAAGCCTGTAAATGGCAGAACCAAACAGGACCAGGAATTTTAAATAATGAAAATAGTGTGAAAGTTACCATTTAATTTTTTAATTATCTGACTAAAATTGATTTTACTTATAACTCTAGAACACATTCTGAAAATATGTCCTTTCTGGACTTCTTTAGATGAAATCTATGGATGCAAAAATATTGAAAAACCTGATTTTATTTATGATACGGACGAATTTGTTTAAAATGACGAGAAAAATTGTCATGATGCAATTGAAACTGTTTTTTTAAATGATAATTTTAACGACAGCAATATTAATATTGATACTGATTTTTCAGTAACGGGAAAAGAAATTTTGAATGAACGTAAAAGGATACGATTAGACACTCTAAAAGACACCTTAGCTTTAAAAAAAATGTTTTCAAAATTCTTTAACTGCACTAAAAGAAACACAACAGTTAAGAATTGAAAGAGAAAGTGCAAAACTATTATTGGAGGAAAAAAAACTAAAATTTGATAATGAATGGAAAGAAAAAGACATCAATTTTCAGAAAGAAAAATTTAATTTTGAGAAGGAAAAATTTCAATCACAACGATCAATGGAAGAAAGACTAAAGATTTTAGAAATAGAAAAAAATGAGCGTGTATCAAAATATGAAATATAGAAAGGATTAAAAACCTTGATTGTAATTATATAGTAATAATTAAGATATTTTGAATTTAAAAAAAGTTCCTTTATACGAATAAAATTTATTTGATTATATATAAAATAAACACAGAAAGACTGTTTATATGAAGTAATGTACATTGAATTAAATTTTTTTTTATAAAATTGAAATTTTATTTATTTTATTATTTATTTATTAGTTCATAAATTGCTTCCCTTTTTAGTTCAGCAGTTTCTTTCGTTTGAGTTTCAAATTTTGGAAGATCAGTAACAATAACGTTTTCCTCATGTTTGACCTTAAATTCATTTAATAAAGTTGTTATTTCTTCCGGAACACAATGTGGTGTTATTATATTGTGCAGTATACTACATACTACGATCCAAGCACTTTAAGCTTTTTTGATCAGATATATGAATTCTGAGATCATTTAAACTGCTAAATCTTTCTTTTAATATCCCAAAACAATGCTCGATTCTCACACGATATTTACAGAAATATTTGTTAAAATCATTTCTTTTTATCCAACAGTTAAATGTCTTATTTGTAACTTGTGATCGCAAATTGCCTCAAATATAATATACACATTAATGCAGGTAAGTATAATATGGAGTTGTTAAAAAAAATGTACCTGTGCCTCTATTCCGGTACATCGTGAATTAGGAATTGGGAAAAAATTGTAGCGTTTTTTTTCCTTTTTCCTAAAAGTGTATTCTGTCGCGAGTGAAAAAATAAATTATGAAAAAACGAATTCCTAAATTATTGCATTTTTGACATAACGAATTCCCCGTTAAAAAAATCATGAAAAAAAAAGTGAACGTAAGGAAATGAATTATTATAACAATTTAATAAATGATTATTGTGTAAATTTTCAATAATTATAATTTAGAATATCTGTTAATTCATTTTATAATATTCCTATTGCAAAATTCTTGTGAATAATAACAAATAAAATAAAATAAAAGAGATGACAGAAACCGAGTTGAATAACAAAATTTTAAAACTTAAAAAAAAAATTATATGTTTAATTAACTTATTTTTTAATAAACACAATTTATATAATACGTACATAATATTTTAATTCCTTTTTGTAAAAAAATATATTGAAAACAATAAAACTGAAATAAAATTAAACGTCAAAATATTATTTATTGTATGGAGATGCCAGTGGCGTATATTTTCAAATGAGAGCAAATTTGTATGTATTTGTCTTCAATAAATATTATTTTGGTTACGACTTTGTGTAATTTTAGTTTCGCGGCGAATC
This sequence comes from Pedicia rivosa, assembly GCA_963082725.1. Taxonomy (NCBI): domain Eukaryota; kingdom Metazoa; phylum Arthropoda; class Insecta; order Diptera; family Pediciidae; genus Pedicia; species Pedicia rivosa. The sequence goes on along the minus strand of OY720152.1, from coordinate 32,947,161 downwards.
CGATAACTAATGAATAATTTTTCCCTAAAAATCTTTCCTAAATGTACAGAATACACTTATTGTGAATTGAGAACAAACTTAGAGGAATTTTTTTTTCATTTCATTTGTTGTAGTTCTTTCTCAATTCCCAATTCACAGTGAAATGCCGGAATACAGGTACTGAAGTTTTATGGAATAAATGTGTTTTCTGGAAAAATATGATTCGTAATCAACTAATGGAGCTTCAGCTAGTTTAATTTCACTACCATCTAAATAGCCAACACATTGAGTTAATTCATCAATGGGTTTCCGAAACTATATCGAGACGTTCTTCACGCTAAGAATTTGGACTTCAAACACAATATAGCCTATAGTTAAAAAATTTCAAATAATAAGTAATTTTTAAATGATCAGTATTACACAATAATTGAATATTTATTGTAAATATTCTAGAAGTACACCTATCTATGGTTCCTCCATCTCCTATTCTAAAAAGCGTTGCGATCTTTCTGACAGCAGCTGATTCTGCATCCAAGCCGAAATAACACGAGTGCTAGTTGATGATCCACAGGAAATTGAAGTACACTATTTGTGCCATGAAAAACTTCATTGTCCTCAATTAAATCAACTAACATTAAAAATTGTGTTTGATTAACACGAAGCATTTGCCTGAATCTATTTTCATCCAACCCTGGAAAGACATCATTATACCATTGTATGTTTTTGGAAACATTACTTTGTGCACCATACTGTAAGAAAACACAATGGCTATGTATTCATCTAGTTCTTCCAAAATTTCATCAATTTCATCATCTAAGATCACAAAATTAAATCTTTTAATAATTTTTTTTTTTTATAATAAACTTTAAACTATAAGTATAAGTCGAAAATATTGACGAATTTATCACGTGACATTTTTGTTGATATTTTTATTTATTACAATTAAAAGTACAGTGGCCAAAATCATTGAAATATTAATTAAAATTTTAGTAATATTAAAATTAATAATTATGGATACAAGCAAAACAAATGCAAGTATTATTATTTATAATCATCATTATTTATAATCATCAGTTAAGTGACTAAATATTGAATTTAAATTATGTTTTTTTTTATTAGGGTGTTAGTTCAAACATTTTGGACAAAAAAAATTAATTTTATTAAAGATAAGCCATTTTTATATAATTGTCGAGTCCAAAACTATCAATCCGATAAAAGGATAAAAATAACTAAATCACTAAATATTATTTATAATAATATTAAATAATAATTTATATTTGTATTTTTGACTCTACTTGTACACAAAATTTCTTTCGTCAAGTTTGAAATTTTGACATTTCATATTCAACACAAGAGTATTGTATACTCACTCACACAAACAAGAAAATATTAAATGAAATATATTTCATCAAAAATGCACCTGAGGTGCAAATATTGTTGCTCCTATAGCCTTTTTATATGCTCCTACTATTCTAGCTATGGTTAGACGGAGTAAGTGATAAAATTTTTTCCGGAAATTTATAGTTTTGCTTTTGGATCATAGATGGTACAACAATACTCTACCATAATGCTATTTAAAAATCAACCGATATATTTGAAAATTATTTTATATAATGTAGTGAATCTTTTTAAACAAAGAATAATAAAACTTATTTCTTTTATTCTTTTTATTTATTTTTCTTCTCTTAATATAACCAACTCCAAATTCTTACATAATTTCATTAAAACTTAAACATAAACATTGAACTTAAACATAATTATTGAACTTAAACATAATTATTGAACTTAAATTTAATACATTTGAACTTATAATAACAGATGTCTCTATTTCACTGATAATTTAAATAATTTGACCACAATTCGGCCAAACTGACAAATAATCGCCCTCGATTATTACGAAAATAAAACTAAATATAATAATTGTTCACAATATTGATCAAACAATGCATGTAATTCATATTTTAATATTAATTTCTTAAATCTATAATTAACAATCATGATGTCATTTTTTCAACCAATGCTTTATTCGACTAACATCAAATATTCCCTGAAACGGTCTATTAGTAATTTGAAAACCATCGATATCTTTAATGACATAACGATCATTTCCAAGGCTCTTATAAATTGCATAAGGTCCTCTATACCTTGGTATTAATTTTTTATTTATGCCTACAGTAGTGTCTGTATTCATAATCATAACTAAATCTCCCTCCTTATATTCTTCTGGTTTTTTCCTTTTTCTATCAAAATAGATTTTATTATAATTTTGCACTTCTAAATTTTTATCAATTCCTATTTTTCTTATGTCATTTAAATTTCTATTTTCTTCATCTAAAATATAGTTTTCTAAATAAGCTTTAACTAATTTTTCCTTTAAATATTCAAAAACTTTCAGTTCTGTATCGCCAAAAGAAAACTCAGATTCCGACTTAATCAAATCATACAATGGTTTGGCTGTAACAGAGAAATTCTCAACAAATTTCCTGAAATAAGAACATAAACCCAAAAATCCTTGAACCTGTTTTTTATTCGTTGGTAATGGAAAATTAATAATTGAATTTAAGTTATAATGATTTGGTTTTATACCTTTTGAATTTATAGTGTATCCCAAATGGTCAATTTCACATTGCAAAAATTTACACTTGTCCAATCTAAGTTTCAAATCGTTATTTATTAATAAATCAAAAACTTCATTTAATATGTCTAAATGTTCATCCATTTTTCTTGTTGCGACAAGAATATCATCCAAATATATTAAAACTTTTGATTCAGAAATCAACCGTTGAAAAATTTTATTGATAAATCTTTGAAAACATGACGGTGCATTCTTCAAACCAAATGGCATTCTCAAATATTCATATTGTCCAAGAGGAGTAATGAACGATGTATATTTAATGGAATCCTCGGCCATCTTAACGTGATAAAACCCGTTACGTAAATCTAAACATGAAAAAACTCTCTTATCTGCTAATCTATCTAACTGATCCTCGATCAAAGGAATTGGAAAATTCTCCCGTTCAGTAATCTTATTTAGTGTTCTATAATCAACGCACATTCGAATTTCACCAGATTTTTTTCTAACTAAAACAATAGGTGAACAATAAGATGATTCACTAACTCTAATAATTCCATCCATTAATAATTTATTAGTAATTTTTTCAATTTCTAATTTTTCAAAATACGATAATCTTCTTGGTCTGAAACTGAAATGTTCGTTAGGCTTAACCTTCAAATTCATTTCAAAATTAATACAAGGTGCTTTCGGTCTAATTGCATTTAAATAACTATTACCAAAACTTTCCAAGAACTTTTCTTTGATGTCATATGGAATATCGCTATTGATATCAACAACATCATCACTGTTATTCAAACTGTCAATACTAATATTCATAATTTCTACTGCATTAATTTCATCAGAACTATTCACAAAATTCTTATTATCATTTAATGTTTCAACATTTACTTGATTTAAATCTAAAATGTTTGAATTACTAAATTTCAAAAAATCCCTACCCAAAATGACAGAGTAATTCATTGTATTATCAGGCACAACAAAAAATTTAAATTTATCATTATTTTCATTTACTTTAAAAAATATTATTCCCAAAATATTCAAATTACTATTATTAATACCATGGTATTTATTCTCTTCATTATTCTTTTTAATAAAATGTTCAGGAATCAATCCTTTTTTGATAAAACTTATAGGACTGCCTGTATCTACTAAACATTTTATATTTATTTGAAAATTACCATCTTCTGTTTCTGCTTGAAGTTCTAAATGTTGTTCATAAGGTGAAATGTCATCTTTTTCACAAAGTAAAACTGGATTCTTTTCACTACAGGAATGACTTCTATGACCCATTTTACCACATTTGTAACAAGATCCACGTTCTCTTTTAGGTTTAGTACAGGAACCTGCATAATGACCAAGTTCATTACAATTATAACATTTAACTGTTTTGCTGTTTCCGAAATTTCTAACTTGATACTGATTTTGTTGCTGTTGTTCTTGTTGACTTTGACTTTGATATTGCTGATTTTGATGACTTTGTTGACGAGTCTTAATAACCGTAGAAGGAGGTACAAAACTATTTCTCTGCTGAAATTTTCCATATAAATTTAATTTGAAAAGTAATTCTTCAACGTTGTTGTAATAATTTAATGACAAAATTCTCTTCACTTCCATATCAGTTAATCCACCAATAATATATTTAATTGTTGCTTGCTGACTTAGTTGAATTCTTGATGCTAAACTTTTGATGGAATAAACATATTCATCATATGTTTCGTTAAAACGTTTTTTTCTTGAAGATAAAAGAACATGAATATCTGATTCATCCTCCGTAATTGGAAAACTGAATAACAACTGTTGTTTAAAGTTATCCCATGAATTTATTTCTTGTTCGTCACATGACTCCAACCATAATTTTGCAACACCCTTTAATCTAATTCTTGCGTAGTGTAACAATGTAAGTTCTTTCCAACCATAAATTCTTGTAAGCTCTTCCATTTTCAATAACCATTGTGATGCTGTTAATCCATTCACAACCGAAGGATTAAATTGTGGTACTATTTCAATAACATCATGTGGATGCAATCGCTGTTCATTATTTATATTTTCTTTAATACCAGAACGATTTTCTTGTAGCAAACATCTCTCTCTGTTTAATAAATCTCGCTCTCTTTTTAATAATTCTTTCTCATAATTTAACAAAGACCTTTCTTTAGATTCTAAATTTTGAATTTCATTTACACTTCTTGCTGATACGTTTAGATTCTCAAATAAAGGTTTTCTGCTTTCTCTTCTTTCACCAGAAGGAGTTGAACAATACAAACCTTGCGGGAATTCTTCATCTCCAATAAAAGACTGTCCACTTAAAATTTGTTTATGAAAACTTGATGGATAATATCCAATTACTGGATCAAAATTCTTTTCCATTTTATTAAAATTTATTGTTCTCCAAAATTTCTTTTTCTCAAAATGGCTGACTTCTTAAAAAATGTGCTCATCTAACACATATTACTTCTTAATATCACAATAAACTTATAACTTCTTATAAATTATAGTCGTATGTGAAATCCATATCCCACTTCTGAAAAATTGTAGTGAATCTTTTTAAACAAAGAATAATAAAACTTATTTCTTTTATTCTTTTTATTTATTTTTCTTCTCTTAATATAACCAACTCCAAATTCTTACATAATTTCATTAAAACTTAAACATAAACATTGAACTTAAACATAATTATTGAACTTAAACATAATTATTGAACTTAAATTTAATACATTTGAACTTATAATAACAGATGTCTCTATTTCACTGATAATTTAAATAATTTGACCACAATAACATGTTTTATTTTAATGTATATTCCAAAATTAATATTTTTTAATATTTAAAATAATATTTAAAGCAATATTGGAGAGTCTTTATTAAAGAAATAACTTTTTTTTTATTAAATAATTTTATAGTTAATGTTTCCATAACGTTGTAGCGTTTACAACACAACACTAAAAAAAATTACCAAAAAATTTTTCCAAACAAAGTATTGTATTGTATTTAAATTTTTCTTATTAACCTAGTACATCAACGACTAAGGTTATTAGTAACTAGGACACCTACTATTTTTGAGATGGGTTCTGAACCACCTAGCATCTGCATATGCATGCAGAAGGAATCGTGCCTGTGTACCGGGATTTTATCACACCCATTGGCTTTCAACATTTTATCAACAGGCAAAATGGCTGTATCAAATAAAACTAATGGAAGTTTAAGTTTAAAATAAATAAAATTAAACTAAGTAATAGCAAATAACAACCTATATATTATTTCTTTTGTTTTAGAAATGTCAAAAGTTCGAAGAACTGAATCACAAATTCACGGATTAATTAATTTCATGTAAATGCACAAAGATTTTGCTCGAAATTAATGAAGTGGTGCTGGGGCCACAGTATATATAATATGTTGTGGGACGAAGTTCCACAAAAACTTAATAGCATCGGAGGGCCGATAAAACCTGTGGAGGCAAGTATGGAGGGATGCAAAAACTGCTGCGTTGAAAATGGGAAGAGAGTACAAAAAATACATCTCTGGAGCAGGTGGAGGACCTAGATGTAAGGATCTAATCCCAAACATTCCAAAATTTTAGAAATTTGTGGTTCAACACCAATTGATGGGGTAGAAGATGTTGTGGAATATGCCGGTGTTCCCACAACATCCATGGTAAATATATTTATTTATAATTTCTTCAAAACATATTAATTAACTTCAGCAATGGAGCAAACAAGGAGGATGTAACATCTGTGTGTAATGTTCGTCTGTCATCCAGAACCGTCACACAAGTGTTTCGAGAAAGACGACGACTAGTATCAACAACAAACTCTGCTCAAAACATGGCGGTTGTCAATAAATAAATCGAATAATTAGTTCCTGCTTTTGTTTTATTCAAATCCACAAGAACAGATTTCAAACTTATTTGCAAAATTTCTTGAAAGCCTTTATAGTTTACCAAATTAACTTCTGGTCACAGCCTTAGTGGTAATAATAATAACTGCTTCTTCGATATACCAAATCTTTCAATTTTATCAATGAATACTGTTGAATGTCTATCCTCCTTTAAGGAAGGATATGGATCAAATGGAATTCCTACTATGTTTTTGAAGAAATTTGGCTAAGCGTTATTGTTTAATAATTATCTTAAAAATGGAGTATCTCTCGATGAAAGGAAAGTTTCCTAATAATTTGCTCAAATGGTACATATATCTTAAGAAAACTTTGGGTGAATTTTTAAGTTCGTATCAGTAATAGTTTTTTAAATGGCTTTAACTCGCTGCTTTATTCTGCCTAAATTGTTTATTGAAAGGAAAGTTATATCAAAATCTTTGTAGTATAAAGGCAATCTATTAGCTTGTACATATATTGAAAAGATTCAGAGCCAAAGCAATCTCTAAAAGAAATAAATATTTTAGATTTGAGCTTCATCTATTTTCCTTAATAAGGTATACGTATAGAAATCCTTAATTCTTTTCGTTACTTAGGGGTTATTTTGGATGGGAAGCTAAACTGGAAAGAACATATTTTACAAGTTAAAAAAGAGATTTATTTCTTACAATTAGGAAATTATATTTATTAAAATCGTGTTGTATCCCTCCTTGATTGAATCATGACTTTAATATGACATAGTGGTTTGGGGTGAAAGTAATTTGCAACATGTTAATATAGCGCAAAAACACGCTATCAGAATTGTTTATGGTACAAGTAGATTCCACGCAAGTTTTGAACTCTTTCATTTGTGCAATGCTCTTCCATTACGTAGCCTATACATCTATAAAGTGGAAAAAGTATTTGTTAGAATGAGTCGTGGTATGAAACATACCCAAGAATGCAATTTTAGAAATAAAAATAATTTTAAAGTTCCAAAAATCTATAAAGAACATTTTAGAAAATCTTGTGTTTATTATGGACCTGCACTTTATAATAAACTCCCAATAAATTTGAAAAAATTAGAGAGTTTCTAACCCAATTAAAAAATTGGCTGCTAATGCTACTAATTTAATTAAATCTATATAAAATGTAATTATTTATTTTTTTCAAATTCTCTAAATCTGAAACTTAAGTACACCACTTGTTAATGGTATTTAACTCTGAATACATCACGATTTTTTTTAATGAAGTCGTTCGTAATTTTTATTAGTATGTATGTATTGTTTTCTTCTCATTTCTTTTTTTTCTCTAATTAACAAAATTTCTTCTTTTAATTTATTTTTACAGCATAACAAATGCATACAATAAAATTAAAAACTAATTCTACAGTTATTCAATCTTTTAAAATGTTTTATTTTACTTTTTATTTAGTTTTCACATGGCTAATAGCTGTTGATAAAATACCAATTTTGTTAGCCGATGTGTGTGATAAATTGTCAATACACAGGCTTACTTTACGATCGCTTCTCTTTAACCACAGCGCCACATAGATATGCGTACGTTTTAAAAATTTCTAATAGATAAAATCTCTATATCTATGTCATACAGAATCGGAAATAAGATATCACAAAATCTATGTGCGATATCACTCAATCTATGCGCGTACAGAATCCACCCAGAGGTAATGGCCATACCCCACCGAGCGCGACCCGATTTTCTATGTCGTATGAAACTGTTAAAATATCATTATTTCTTTTAAAATATAAATATGTTTTTTTTCCACTTCAATTATCAATAATTCGTCGAAATTCATAAAATTGCTTTTCATGTTTATTATACATTTTTCCATAACATATCTTTTTAGAACAAATGGCAACAAATGGCAAGAAATTAATGAAAATTTTGGAATTGTAAATTGTTTTCAATTTCATGCGCGTAGCTATAATTTAATAACCATAGATATAATTTTTGAATTTAAAAAAAGGGACGGATGTACATATTTTTTTCTTCATTCTATCTCGTTTAAATTCATTTGTTTTTAAGAAGTAGTAAAATTAAATTGGCTAACAATTCACGTGTGATACCCCTATAAACATAACTGGCATTCAAATGTTCGTTTTTTATTTCCACTATTTTAAAAAATTCCCCATCAAACAAAGGACTGGATTCTATTTCACTAAAAACTTAACTTTTTTTTCTTAATACCGATGTAGACATAAATCTGTGTCTGTTTTTGTTGAAAAAAATATATTAAATGTAAATCGACGCTCTAAAAACGGGAAAAATAATAAAAAAATTCCACGAGCAATAGTTTTCATGGAAAACTCAATTTTCCAGCTGGTGCAAATATGCATCACCATGCAGTTACAAAAAAAAAAATTTATAACAAAAAAAAAATGTATTACATATAGGTAAGTAATATTGTAATTTTTAATTCAATTTACTAAAATAAAACAATTTCTTTCTTTATTAATACATAAAGCTACTTTACATTTGGTACATAAAATAAATGTTTGACTAGTGCATAATGAGTTTTTGCAGCGTAATCTTGTTTCACCATATTCTGACCAATGCTCGGGCAAATCTCGTCGAACATCCTTGGGTGGAATGTGTAGTACTCTTATTTGTTTTTGCAAACGTCGGACTATTAGTTTCCGTTGATGGTAGACCTCTAGGGTTATGAAGTTTTTGTCCCACCTTGCAAAGTGCCTCAGCTAGATCTATTCTGAAATCCGCTAGGCTAAGATATAACAAACGCGTTTATAAAGGATCCACGAATTAACCACCAATCAATTAAATGATAAAAAATTCCCATATATAATTTTTTTTACCTTATTTTAATTTTATATCTGCCAATTAAACTACCAAGTAAATCTACACCCCCCATATGTCGGTTATATTCCTTCACAATGTTGGAACAATCGACAGTCATCATTTCTTTTTTTGCTTTATTGTACCTGAACACTGTGTGAATCGGGAGCTGCCTAGTAAAAGAAGAAATTAGAGTCACTACTTTATTATCCTTCTGTAAGCTGGAACACAGGAGCAAACTGGTAACAAATTCCTCAATGGTACCTCGTGGTAGCTTGTTCATGTCCTTATCGTTTATTAATTTGCAATTTGGTATGAGATTTCGTCGAACTGTACCAACCAACAAAATATTCTCTTTTCTTAAATGAAAAACTATAGGGATGTTTGTAAAATAATTATCACAGTAGAGTTTATAGTTTTTGTTTTTTGGAACATGTCGAGATAACCGTATCACAATGTTGGCACTTGCTCCTAAATCTGGCTCATTATCTAAACGATGTTTAAGCTCATTCTCCTGACCAGTATAAAGTTCGAAATCATAAGAAAATCCTGACATCCCGCTCAAAACATAAAACTTGAACCCCCACTTATGTGGTTTGGATGGTAAATATTGTTTTTAATAATAACAATAACTTCGAGCTTTTGTCGAACACAGCTGTTTATCAACAGATAAATATTTTCCTAAAATTTCTTAAAAGACAATCAATTAAAGCTCCTATTTGTTACATGTTTAAACAAGGATGTTAGTTTTTTCAGTTAATTCAGCATCAAAAAAGTTGTGAGTTGCAATAGTGATTCTGATAGTGATACTTGTGTTGAAAATAAGTCTTTTGCTGGTAGTCCATGGCCGAAGAAACAAAAAAACAAAACATTCTCAATCATCTATTAAGAACTTTGTAATCAAAACAACTTCACATCAAAACGTACAATTAGATAAAATCGTTGCAAAGTTTTTCTTTGCGAATAATATTGCTTTCAACGTTGTTGAAAGTAATACTTTTAAAAAAATTATTGAATCTCTACGTCCTGGAAATACTGTTCCTAACAGAAAACAACTAGCCGATAAACACCTGGTTGAAATTGATGAAGAGATAACTGAAGATTTAACTGACTTATTTTAATTTATTTAATTTATGATACATATATTATCTTATTTTTATTTTTATTTTTAAATAATTTTCATTATCCTGCACTTTTTGTTACTTAAAAATTTAAATAAAAAGGATTCTAAAAATTATTTACATATTTTTTTCAAAAAAATAGAAAAAACAAAAAAAAATTTAAAACCTATATGGGCTTTTTTTGATGGGTAATACCCATAAAACCCTTAAGAGTTTTTTTGGGTCACCCAGTGGGGAGTCAACTCTGGTTTTTGGTAACATATTGTTGTTATTGTTAAAGTGAAGGACAGATCTGTCATTGTTTCTTGGATTAATTGATTTCCAACCACCGGAGCCCAGTATCTTCGAATATTCGGAATCTATATTATTGACATTAAAATACTAATTCCAATGTATTTTTGTATTTCATTTTTTGTTATGTAGTATGGTTTTCATACATCTTTTTGTGTTGCATAAATCATACTCTCTTCAGTGATTTTATCGATCATATCTACAGAAAACAAATAATTAAAAAATTGATAAGGTGTTGATAGTTTTAAAATTTCATCAGCAAGCAAAGTATCACCTTTAAAACAGAAGTGATCGTCTTCACGAAAGTGTGTCTTCTTCGCAAAAGTTTATCGTATTTTTCTTTTAAGATTTTCTTTTCATGGTTACTATTGGGAATATGGGGCGGTATTGTAACAGTTGCGATATTGTTGTCATCTACCAAATCATTTGGCAGATTTTCAATGTCAAAATCTTCTACATTTTCTGTATAAACCAAACGTTCGTCTATTGTTTTGAAGTCTTCATCATCAGAATCTACATCTTCGTATTCATCATAGTTTTCAATCAATTTTCGAATATCCGATTCCGATAATGGCTTCATTTTTGTTTTGGTTAGTTTATTTCAACTGATTAAACACGATAATATTCTCAGAAAACTGTTAGAGATTCAAATTTGCATCACTATGCACGACCTTGTAAATGTGAACCTAACGCATGATGATGCAAATTTGCATCATACCAATTTATATTAGAAAATGAGTATTTAACCCTTAAGTTCTGGTATGGGTCTAATCGATCCAAATGATCATTTAAATGCATGGATCTCAATACATATAATTACTATCAGTCATAAATTTCATGACTATACATCTAGTAGCATCATAACCAAAAAACCAGGCCCCACAAAATTTGATATAGCCAGAATAAATAATTCCAAACGTTCTGCGTTCGATTTATTCATTGATTTCAGAATGAAAAGAATTATTCTACAAAAAACAAACATAGAAGGCCAAGCACGATACGGTGCCAATTGGACTGTATTGGATGATATTGAAGTTGATACATACATAGGAGTGCTTCTATTAGCCGGAGCCTTCAAGTCCAATAACGAAGATGATGGATCAAATGACTTCTGGTTATTCATGTAAACGCCGGACGTTAAGGTGGCCGCTTATTGTGTTTTATAATATACTACTACTGCACATAATGCATTTATATTATACTGTATTTCCAACCACGATTGGAAGAAAAATGACTCCACAAAAAAGAGAAAATTTATTATAGAGCTAGAAGAAGAACTAGCTAATCAGCATATCAAAAGACGCAGGGTATTACCACACACGGAAGATTCTAAAGCTATTGTAATGCGTGTTTAAACACCCGAAGGAATAATCCAACCAAAAGTGCGAAACTGCAAGCGAGGACGATGGCAAATCTGTCCATCTGCAACAGACCGCAAGACTAGCACAAAACGTGTGCAATGCATTAAATTTATTTGTAAGAAACACACACATCATCATTGTGCAAATTGTGTAAACTAGTTTTATAATATGAATTAAACATTAATTATTTCAAGTCAAAATTTTGTTTTACTGACTTAGATAGTGTCTTTTGTTTCAGGTATTATTATTATTATTTCAGGTTATTATTATTTTAGGTTATTATAATATTATTTCAGGTAAAAATGATTTTTTTCCACCAAAAAACTAAATTTTCATAGACCCAAACCGGAATATGTGTGACTTTTTTTTAACAGAACTTCATGTAATCACGCTAAATCTTGATATATTAAGTTGAACTAACAATTCCTTTATAAAAAAAATGTATACTTACAATGAAATTTTTCTGAAATAACTGCGTTTTCTTAATTTTTATAAAATACTGTTGTGCTCTTCATGTACAGTAAAAACACGACTGAGCAATAGTGATGGGACGATAACATCGAACATCGATTTTTATCGATGTTTTCACTGTCAAGTAATCGATTTTTTCGATCGATGTTCACTTTGGATAAACATCGATCTTCGATTTTATTGGTCCGATTTTCACTTGGCAAGTTATTTAGTTTTGTTTGGAAATCTATCAACAATTTCGAAAATCAACATTAAATTAATTAAAACAAACTTACGAATGCGATACAAATTAATTGGCAAGTTTTTTCTGAACTTATGCTGTGCATTTCACTGTGAATTGAGAAAGAACTGCAATAAATGAAATGAAAAAAAATTTCCTCAAAGTTTGTTCTCAATTCACAATAAGTGTATTCTGTACATTTAGGGATTTTTAGGGAAAAATTATTCATTAGTTTGTATTTTTGTATTTCAATTTTTAGGTTGTTCATATCTGTTTCTGTCATCTCTTTTATATTATTTTATTTCTTATTATTCACAAGAATTTTGTAATAGGAATATTATAAAATGAATTAACAGATATTCTAAATTATAATTATTGAAAATTTACACAATAATCATTTATTAAATTGTTATAATAATTCATTTCCTTACGTTCACTTTTTTTTCATGATTTTTTGAACGGGGAATTCGTTATGTCAAAAATGCAATAATTTAGGAATTCGTTTTTTCATTATTTATTTTTTCACTCGACACAGAATACACTTTTAGGAAAAAGGAATAACAACGCTACAATTTTTTTCCCAATTCCTAATTCACGATGTACTTACCGGAATACAGGCACTGTTTGATATAATTAATTTTTATTACATTGGTAATGTCAAAAGGTTAATTTTTGACAAACATCTGTCAAACGTTGATTTCCCACATTTTATATTTTTCAATCTTTCTATTTTTCATCTCAACGAGGTAACATCTCATCAACAAATAATCACAGTAAAGTAATTTTATCATTAATAAAATCAATTATAATTCTTGCAGTGTTGTATTAAAGTGTTGAATTAAAGTAAATTGTATTAAAATTATTTAAAACATTATAAGAAAAACCAGTTTTTGTTATTAAGTTAAATTAAACTTTATTTTTATTAAAATTTGTGGTGTTTTAATTTATTTTGGAGGAAGCATTCAATTCAAGTTTAATTGTTGTAAAATAAATTTCTTCTTAAATAAAACATATATAATATAATAAGAAAATCAACGAACACTAAAAAAAGGTAAGAGGTTTTAATTGTTATAGTTATATTATAAATTAAATTAAAAGAGTTTTTAAGAAATCTAAAGTAATTCGCGCATTATCCGATTTTATTCATCATATCATGCGCATGCTTGAATGTGAGGTTAAATTTTTCTTTCCCATTTGTTCTATTTATTTTAACTTGTTTATTGTTCTTATCTTATGTTTATTAATTATTTATTTATAGAGTTCATTATGTGGATCAGAAAAAAATCAAAAGTTTGGGAATTTTTCAAGCCAGAAAAAATAAGTGTCAATAAATACAAATGCCGTTTATGTAATAAAGTAATAACCTCGTCAGGAAATACATCCAACTTAATGGGGCACGTAAGGAGGATTCACAAAATTGATATTAATATTTCAAATATTATAAACAATATTGATGATCTCATTATTGTAATTATCAACAATTTCGAAAATCAACATTAAATTAATTAAAACAAACTTACGAATGCGATACAAATTAATTGGCAAGTTTTTTCTGAACTTATGCTGTGCATTTCACTGTGAATTGAGAAAGAACTGCAATAAATGAAATGAAAAAAAATTTCCTCAAAGTTTGTTCTCAATTCACAATAAGTGTATTCTGTACATTTAGGGATTTTTAGGGAAAAATTATTCATTAGTTTGTATTTTTGTATTTCAATTTTTAGGTTGTTCATATCTGTTTCTGTCATCTCTTTTATATTATTTTATTTCTTATTATTCACAAGAATTTTGTAATAGGAATATTATAAAATGAATTAACAGATATTCTAAATTATAATTATTGAAAATTTACACAATAATCATTTATTAAATTGTTATAATAATTCATTTCCTTACGTTCACTTTTTTTTCATGATTTTTTGAACGGGGAATTCGTTATGTCAAAAATGCAATAATTTAGGAATTCGTTTTTTCATTATTTATTTTTTCACTCGACACAGAATACACTTTTAGGAAAAAGGAATAACAACGCTACAATTTTTTTCCCAATTCCTAATTCACGATGTACTTACCGGAATACAGGCACTGTTTGATATAATTAATTTTTATTACATTGGTAATGTCAAAAGGTTAATTTTTGACAAACATCTGTCAAACGTTGATTTCCCACATTTTATATTTTTCAATCTTTCTATTTTTCATCTCAACGAGGTAACATCTCATCAACAAATAATCACAGTAAAGTAATTTTATCATTAATAAAATCAATTATAATTCTTGCAGTGTTGTATTAAAGTGTTGAATTAAAGTAAATTGTATTAAAATTATTTAAAACATTATAAGAAAAACCAGTTTTTGTTATTAAGTTAAATTAAACTTTATTTTTATTAAAATTTGTGGTGTTTTAATTTATTTTGGAGGAAGCATTCAATTCAAGTTTAATTGTTGTAAAATAAATTTCTTCTTAAATAAAACATATATAATATAATAAGAAAATCAACGAACACTAAAAAAAGGTAAGAGGTTTTAATTGTTATAGTTATATTATAAATTAAATTAAAAGAGTTTTTAAGAAATCTAAAGTAATTCGCGCATTATCCGATTTTATTCATCATATCATGCGCATGCTTGAATGTGAGGTTAAATTTTTCTTTCCCATTTGTTCTATTTATTTTAACTTGTTTATTGTTCTTATCTTATGTTTATTAATTATTTATTTATAGAGTTCATTATGTGGGTCAGAAAAAAATCAAAAGTTTGGGAATTTTTCAAGCCAGAAAAAATAAGTGTCAATAAATACAAATGCCGTTTATGTAATAAAGTAATAACCTCGTCAGGAAATACATCCAACTTAATGGGGCACGTAAGGAGGATTCACAAAATTGATATTAATATTTCAAATATTATAAACAATATTGATGATCTCATTATTGTAATTATTCTAAAATTATTATTCATTATTATTTTATTTAATTTATTCTCGTTAAATAGGTTTGCAGTAAATCTTCAACATCACAAGCTTCATCAGGAACATGTTCGGTTCCAGTTCAGAAATAAATTACGGATAGTTTCAATCCAAGTGATAAAATATCTGTGCTCTTACCCAGCCAAAAATCATACATGCTTTCAAAAACGAAGCTTAATTTACAGGTACTGTTTTAAATAATTATCGATAGCGCAATAATTCTTATTAATTAAATTTAGATGGTGGGGCAAAATATACTTCTATATTGAATGCTATTATTTACAAGATTGCTATAGATATGCTACCATACTCATTCGTGGAAAATATTGGATTTCTGAAACTTATGAAAATATTGGCACCTCAATTTACTGTACCATGTAGAAAAACCATAACTAAAATGATTAATGAACTTTATAAGTCAATAGTTGACAAAATAATGAAATCGGATATAGCTGAAATGGAGCCAAATTTTGTTAATAATGATTTTTTTAGTTTTTTTAAATACTCTATTAAAAAATTAGTTTTTTTTTATTTTGAGTATTTTATATTGTTTTATAATACCTGATTTATGTGATTTCTTATTTTATTATATTTCTTTCAATACCAAATTTTGTTAATAATGATTTTTTTAATAATTAATTATATATATTACATGAATCGAATATGTACCTTACCTAAATATCTAAATAAAACTAGATATTATTTGAAATAATGTAATTTCATTTTTGAACCCGTTTTTATTCAATATTTTCAATTTTTTCAGAACCAAGTAAAAAAACTCGATGTTTTTTAATATCGATGTTTTTATTTGATAACATCGAGTAGATCGATGTTCAGAAAACTCATCACGCGATACATCGAAGATCTATGTTTTACTCAAAAGTCCCATCACTACTGAGCAAAAACCTTTTTATTATACATATATAAATCCTACTACGCGGCCATATTATATTTGCTGAAGTTAAATTAAATCAACTTAGTTCTAACTGATAATTAATGATTATTCTATGTTTATAATATATAATATAAAATATTAAAGAAATGTTATTAATTGACTGAAGAATATATAAAAAATAAAAATAAAAAGAACAGCTTAATAAAAAAGGACAAGCAAGTATGGTTGTATGCTTCGTCGAATTTTATGCGATAGTATTGTCATTTAATATAATAAAAAAAAATTATATGGGGGTGCTCCACCACGTGTTCCGATCCCCCCTAAAATCAATATGGTTCTATGATGGACCAAAAAAATACTAATCCCAAAATTTCATTGCAATCCATTGTCTCAGTCCTCGAAAAACTGATTTTTTCCAAAACAATTGTATGGGGGGTGCTCCACTTCGTGCCCCAATCCCCCCTAAAATCAATATGGTTCTATGATGGACCAATAAAATACTAATCCCAAAATTTCATTCCAATCAGTTGTTGCAATCCTCGAAAAACTGTTTTTTTCCAAAACATTTGTATGGGGGGTGCTCCACCCCGTGCCCCGATCACACCTCAAATCAATAGGGTTCTATGATGGACCAATAAAATACTAATCCCAAAATTTCATTGCAATCCGTTGTCTCAGTCCTCGAAAAACTGATTTTTTCCAAAACATTTGTATGGGGGGTGCTCCAACCCGTGCCCCGATCCCCCCTAAAATCAATATGGTTCTATGATGGACCAATAAAATACTAATCCCAAAATTTCATTCCAATCAGTTGTTGCAATCCTCGGGAAACTGATTTTTTCCAAAACATTTGTATGGGGGGTGCTCCACCCCGTGCCTCGATCACACCCCAAATCAATAGGGTTCTATTGGGGACCAAAATAATACTAATTCCAAAATTTTATTGAAATCACTTCAAGCGTTTTTGAGTTATCGTGTAAACATACGGAGTCCGGGAGACGGAGTCCGGACTGACAGGATTTTTTTGACCCCTTTTTTTGATTATTGCTTTTTTCTTGATTGTTGCTTTTAATCATTGTTGTAAGTTTAGTCTATTTATTTTTAAGTTTTTATTTTTATTCTATTTTTTATTCTGTTTATAAATACTTATTCTAGTTTTAAATATTAATATTAAATTTTAATTTTAATTAGGTTTAAGATAGTAGCCTTTTAAATTATATAGATATATGTTTTTTGCTTTTTTCGTTTTTATCTTAATATTAGTAATGGCGTACGTTTGTTGGAGTTAATCTGTTTCTGTACCATTAAATAAATAAATAAATATTGAGGAACACCCAAGGAAATAAACACATTTGTCAGTACTATGATTCTGGGGTTGAGAAAAATTGCACGTTTATAGTAATGGAATTCGTTGGACACAACATATATACTCTGTTGTAATCGCGCCCGTTAAATATTGCCTCTGTTAAAAATATCAAGCGAATTGGTTTTGACACTTCAAATGTTATGAAATTTTTTGTTGTATTTTCGTTTTTCTGGAAATCAAACAAAAGTGACGGAAAACTTTAAGAAAAATAATAAAAAATGCTGCATTTTAGATTAAAATAATATAATTGTTTTATTTAAATATAGAGAAATTATATAGAAATTTTTTCATGTGAATTTTGTTGTTGTACTGATTTCTTAAACGATGAAAAATTATTGTTGAGTCTTGAATCTCAGATGAAAATTATTTTCTTGTATTTCTTAGGTGAAGTTTAATTAATAATTAATATCTGATGTTTATTTAAAAATAATAAAAAAAAATTCATCACGAAAAACAAACTTTTTTTCGGTTTAATCCAATATTAATTGAATTTTTTATTTGAAAACAATAAGATAACAGATTTATTATAATTATAATACACTTTATTATCACAAAAACATTTATTAATTAATTAAAAATTGTTTTTATATCCCACTATTATTTTAACGAGTCAGATTTTCTCTCTGCTAAATTAACATTTATTTTGACAGCTCTTAACAGTAACAGAGGCCACTAATAACTGCATGTATTCCAGATATATCCAGATATATATCTGGAATACATGCATACTGTAATATATTTCTTAGTATGAAAATAAATATATAAACTATGTGATGCAAATATGAATCAATATGCAATGAAGGGTTCAACACAGAAAATAATGTATTATTATCTATCTGGATCCTCAGATAAATCAACTTCTTCTTGAAATGAAGTTTCGAAAATTTCTGTTTCTTACCTAAAAAACATTTTTAATGCAATTTCAATTTTACCTACTTAATTGAATCCTTATATGCAGTTATTTTCAAAATTTACTCTCTTATTTCTTTTGATGGGCTTTCTGCGGGGGATGAAATGGATGAATTCATTTTTAACACAACTAATATATGTAAATAGCATGAATGACTTTCAAGTTCTCTTTTCTTTTGTATATTTTATCATGAACAAAAAAACAATATATTAATTAAAATATTTATTTATTTATTTATTTATCTTGTTTCTCAACAGACGGCAAGGTTTTATTTTGTAAATTGTGCGACAAATCTATTGTAGCTGAGAAAAAAATCACAAGTAACCATTATGTAGCCAGTGTCAAACATCAATTGCTAATTAAGAGACGAATCGATAAAACCACACAGTCTTTGATGCAATTGCTGAGCCTAAAGTTTCACAATTTTGTGAAGATTTATGCAAAACATTTGTTTCTGCCGATATTCCTTTATCAAAATTACAAAACCCTCAAGTAATAGCCTTTTTAGAAATAATAAAGTACCTCATGAATCCATTTTGAGAAAAAATTATGTTAAACGAATTTATGATGCGCAAATAGAAGAAAGTAGATCAACAGTGATGAAACGACTGATAGTAGAAATAAATGTGTCGCAAACGTGGTGATTGGGATTTTACATGAGGATGATTTTAATACTCAAAAAAGATTTTTGCTAAATTCTTGTGAATTAGAAAAAACGAATCATTCCACAATTGCTCGATTATTTGACGAATCAATAAAAATTTTAGGCGAAGATTTTAACAAAGATTCGATTTTATTATTTTTAACTCATGCAGAGCCTTATATGGTAAAAGCTGCAAAAGCTATTCAATTATTTTATCCAAAAATTATACACTTGACTTGCTTCGCACATGCCTTTCATAGAGTCGTCGAAGGAATTCGTTCTAATTTTTCCTATGTTGATGCGCTGATTGCAAATATAAAGAAAATTTTTCTTAAGGCTCCAACACGAATACGAATATTTAAAGAGACGGTACCAGTGCCGGGATTATGGAGTGTGATCGTCGTTTTTAACGTAGTTATTATCGATGAAATATGTATACGTACACGTCTCTTCAGTTGGTATTGCATTTTATGTGTGTGCGTAAATTCGAAGAAGCAAAATGATTTGTGTATTAAAAAATTAATGCCTAAAAGAAAATTTCGAAAAACGAACGCATGATAGCACGTGAAATTTTATTCGTGTTATGATTATATACATATTATTATTATTATTATTATTATTATTATTATTATTATTATTATTATTATTATTATTATGATTATATACATATTTTGTGAGATTATATTTTTATAACCCGACAAACGTTTTTCCGAAATGCGGACTATCTATCTAACTGCTATCACGTGCTCAGTTTTGAGACAAAATAATAAAGTCAAAATTTTACTTATACTAGGATATTGATCTGGAATGCAATTATGACTACTTTCATTACAAAATTCATTCAAATATGAAATCCGAAATTGTCTAAATATTGTCCGGTGCTAATCGGTTGGGAGTTAAAAAAAGTACTTTTTTGTTACGTACTCTAGTACAATTAATTATTGTTTTAACATTTGAAAATGACGCATTTTTGTTTAGTTGACGTTATTAAATAATTAATTCTATAGATGAAATACTATAGAAATAATAGAATTGTTAAAAGACATTAAAATAATAAGTGTAAATAATAGTTATTATAATCGAAAAGAAAATATAATAATAAATAAAAATTAGTGAAAACAATGGCTTTTCTTCATATTGCATTGATAATAGAAGAAGATAGAAGGAATGGAATGCGACGTATTAGAAAAAATTTAAGAGATAATCGATTGCCCCAATGTCTTGCATTAGAATTCATATACGAACTAGAACCATTTTATGGGGATGATAAAATTATTTCCATTCCACTTCATATTCGGGTAAGTTTTTTTTAAATTATGAATATATGAACATATTTTTTTATGCTTTGTAGGTGTAATGTCTTCCAACAGCTCCGTTAATATTAATAGAAATGTTTGTTAATTTCTTTTATTTAATTGAGACTACTTGTCTCTTAACAGTTTACAATTCAAATCCCTTCCTCTCTTAAAACTATGGCCTTATATAGTAATGGGTTGACGTGAAGTGAGGCGTGATGATGCCTGTTAGTTGGTATAATGGATCAGTAATATCCGTGGCGCCTCGCAGATGGTGCTATTCTCATCCATATAGTAGTACCATGTTATGCTGACAGATGGCATCATCGCGATACACTTCCCCCCCAAAGAAAAAAGAAAATATTCTTTCTTTGAATAATATTTTCTTTTTTTTTTTTTTAAATATTAAATTATATTATATAATATTAAATATATTTTTAATTATTGTTATACATTTTTAACGTTATTATTTTTTATATGTATTTTATATTATTTTTTTTTTCTATTGAATTTATTTCATCTTTTTTTAAAAAAATATGGGTGGACTTTTTTAAATAATTTAAGAAATTCTTTCATCAAGCCTTTTGATTAAATTTTTTTTCTTTTGAGTAACTACTCTTTATAAAAGATCTTGGTAACCTTTTTTCTGTTCTTTTTTTTTAAACATTTTTAAATTATTCAATTTTTATTTAAATTAGAACCTCACATCAAAAACAAATCAGATAATTTACCCAAATAACTCAAGTAATTATTTTGTTGCAATTATATTCGGTAATTAATAAAAAAAAAAAAATCTGACAATTAATTTTAATTTTGGCTAATAATAAAAAAAAATTCCCTTTTTTTTTTTATACATAAAATTTTTCTACTTAAAAAAAAACAAATGATTCTGAATTATATTTTTAAATGATTTATGTTTTTTTTTTTTAAATAATAAGGAATTTACATATTGGCTGGCTTCAACCTATTATTGTGAACTATTCGCTTCTTTTTACAGATTTGAATTGTTGTGTTGCAAAAGGAATCCCCAACTGTCTCAATTGCATGGAGCTTTTTGCGTAAAATTTCTTAAATATTCTCCCAGTGTTCTATGTGACCTTTCCAGGGCACCGTTTGTTTGAGGATGGTACGCAGTGCTGTTTAGTTTTTTAATTTTTAATATTTTACAAATTTCTTTGAATATCGTACTCATAAAATTTGTACCTTGATCAGTAAGGATGGATACAGGGCAACCAAATGTACAGATTATGTTTTCAACAAACGCCATAGCTATAGTTTTTGTTTCCTGATTCCTTAAAGGTATCGCGGCTGAAAATTTTGATAAGTCGTCTTGGATTGTATATATGTATTTCCTGTATATGATGATATTAATGGACCACTATATCGAGAAATATTCGTTCAAAGGGTTTTGTTGAAGTTGATGTGATTCTCATTGGAATGTTTTGAATTCTTTCATATTTGTTACTTTGATATTCGTCGCATTTTTTTATAAATGATTTTATACTTGAAAGCCTTTTTGGGAAGTAAAAAAAACTTTTTATTCTATTAAAGGTTCTTATTATACCCTGATGCCCACCTAAGGGTGTAATGTGAAACTCTTTAATAATTTGATTAATTTCTTTAGTGTCTTTTAATTCTGTTATACTCTGATATTTTATATTAATTTCATTCGGATTATAATTTTGCTGTAGTTTTTCATCTACATTAATATCTTGTTCTAAATTGTTATTTGAATTTAAAATTTGTTCTACATTATTATTTTTTGCTTTTGTTTGAGCTCGTGTCATTATTTTTATTTTTTCATTTTCACCTTGCGTTTGAATAGCTGCTGGGTTAGGAGTAGTATGCAAGTATGTTAAAGGTTTATGGTCAGTTACTATAATAAATTTTCTACCATACAGATAAGGACGATATCTTCTAACTGCCCAAATAATTGCAAAGAGTTCTTTTTTTATTGTAGGATAATTAATTTCGATATCATTCAAGACGCGACTCGCGATTGGTGGTCTTTTGAATCAATTTTCTGTGATAAAATAGCTCCTATAGCTATATTAGATGCATCTGTAGTTAAATAAAATGTTTCTTCGAAATTGGGGTATTGAAGTATTGGAGGTTTCATTAAAAAAATTTTTAACTTTTGAAATGCTTCTTCTGTGAAAGCATTCCAATGAAATTTTTTATCCTTCTTTTTGAAATTTGTTAAAGGTTCTGATATTTCTGCAAAAAAAATTATGAATTGATGATAATAACCTGCTAGACCTGAATTTCTGTTTTGTTTGATTGCATTAATTATTTGTGGATCGGGTTTAATCCCATAATTAGTTATTATATGCCCCAAATACTTTATTTCTTTCCTTAAAAAGTTGCATTTTTTCGGTTGAAGTTTTAAATTATATGTTCTGAAACATGTTAATACTTGTTCAAGTTTCTTATTATGATCTTCTAGATTGCACCCATAGAAAACAACATCGTCTAAATACACGAAACATTTCATACCCATTTTATATCCATTCGAGTGAATTGAAAATGCCCTAAATTTGTACTGAAAGCCGTTTTTTCTTTATCTTCATCATTTAATAATATTTGATGGTAAACATTATGAAAAGTAACTAGATTGGCCAAGTTGATCTAAAATATCTGTAATTTTTGGTAATGGGAATACGTCACCAATTGTAATTTCGTTCAATTGACGAAAATCCACTATTACCCTCCATTTCTTGCTTCCATCCCTTGTTTTGTTGGGAACTACTAGCAACGGTGAGTTCCAAGGACTAATACTGTTTTCTATAATGTTTTGTTCTAACATCTCATTTATTTGATTATTAATTTCGTTCTTGCTTGCTTGTGGCAATCGGTAAGGTTTCTTGTAAATTATACTTGAGTTTGGAATAATTGGAATTTTATGATGTACTATGTTTGTGACGGACAATTTGTCTCCGTTTAAATGAAAGATATCATTGAATTTACGACATATTTTTACTATTTACTCTTTTTCCTCTCCATTTAAATGTGTTGTATCGATTTTTTTTCTAATTTCTCGAAACGATCTTCTAATTTATCCGACCATGTGTTTAACGAAAATATTTCATATTCGTTTAAGTTTTCTGTTTTTATACTTAAATTTGTTAATTCGACCGGTGAATCGTTATTGTTTAGGACATTTAAGGATGCATAGTTATTCTTCGTTTGAATAATACAACCTGCTAAAAAAACTCCCTGTAAAATTTCTTGTGAGGGACATAACGCTTGACTCACCCCTGTATTTGGAAATTTCATAATCATTTCGATTCTTGCTGGTACTATAATTTTATCTTCTGGGTATGCGCAAAGTGAAAGATTGTTTTGTTTAAGTTCAATCTCTTTTGTTTCAAAATTTATTTTACATTTGTAATTTTCAAAGACATCTCTACCTAAGATACCCGCGCATGATATTGGTGATTCGTTTGCTACCATGTGGAATTCTTGATAAAGATTTACTGATCTGGGAAGTTTTATGTTACTTGGTACGACTGCGATTGATTCGATAACGTCATCTTTAATAAACTTTTTTTTAACACGCTTATGTTTGCACCAGTGTCTACTAGGAAGTAGCATTGTTTATTTTTAAGGATGTCTAGTTTAATTAGAGATTTAATTATTTATTTTTTTTTTTATTATTTTATTTTTTTTTTTTATTAACCAAAAAATTATTATTAAAAATTATTATTCTTATTTGTTCACCTTTTTACATATATTTCTTTCTTTGTTCTTATTTGTTCACCTTTTTACATATATTTCTTTCTTTGTCCTTTAATAATAATAGAAATGTTTGTTAATTGATGGTCTTTTATTAAATTGAGACTACTTGTCTCTTAACAGTTTACAATTCGAATCCCTTCCTCTCTTAAAACTATGGCCTTATATACTGATGGGTTGACGTGAAGTCCAGTATAGTGCTCCAGAATAGTAGAATTTCTTTTCAATGGTCAATAATATTTTGAGCAGTATGTGAAATAGACATCTCTTTTATGGAAATATTAATACTTTGTAGTTTGAAATTTTTTAGGAAATGGATGGTCACACCCAGAAAAGATTTTGTGTTCATACTATCAGTCCATAAATCAAACGTAAGACACGCTTTCTTCATATCTAAGAATTCTTTTTTTGTTTTTTCAACTGATTTAATGTAAAGTTCATCAATGAGTTTCTTGAACTAGACAGTACGACTATAAGATAGTGTATAAACCGCGAAAATTTAATAAAAATGCTGATGCACTGTCGCGAATAAAACTTCCATCGGAAAAAAACGAAGTTAAGGTACTAACTAGAGCACAAACAAAAAATAATAATTTTAAACAATCAAATAACAAAACTTTAAATTCAAATCAAGTAATTGGGATGATACTGCGTATCATCCCCAAACAAACGGAGCTCTTGAAAGATCACAAAGAACATTAGGAGAATACCTAAGAAATTACACTCAAGGAGATGCATTAAATTGGGATAAATTGCATTCATTTGTAATGTTAACTTTTAATTCAACACCACACACGTCAACAGGTTACATGCCTTTTGAAATATTATTCGGATATAAACCAAATATACCAAGTTCTATTATAAGAGAGCCTGAGCCTCTTTCTTTACAATTATGATGATTACAACGCGGAATTAAAATTCAAATTACAAACACCTTGGCAAGTTGCGAAAGAAAAATTGATAAATAAAAAAGAAACAAATAAATTAGCATATGATAAAAACACATATTATTCTAAATTGCTTCAAGTAAGGTAGATAAGCTATGGTTGGGTCCTTATATTGTCATAAATGTTAATTCTGATGAAAATACAACAATCCAAATCGGTAAAAAATTAAGAATAGTGCATAATAATAGGCTGAAGTTATTTTACGAATAACATAAAGAATTTTATTTTAAAAAAAAAATGTTAATAAACAAATAAAATAATTTTTTTTTATTTTTATAAAAACATGTTTCCGTTATCTTTTTGAAAAGAAAAAACAGTGCATTACATTAGAAATTCACAAAAAGAAAAGAAAAATATATAATTTTTTTTTTTTTAAATAAAATTAAAAATTATAAAAAAAATTTTTTGAACAACAAACAAAAAATTGCAATTAAAAGAAAAAAATTTTTAAAAAAATTAAGAGTGAATTCAAAACACGTGTGATTTGGTCAAAGGTTTTTGACAAAGTGGTTTCGTTTTTTTTGAAAAAAAAAATAAAAAATTTCCTCTTCGGAGGGGGGAAATTAAAATGAAAGAAAAAAAACTTAGTGGAAGTTTAAGATTTAAAAAAAATAAAAAAACATATATAATAGGATATTATGTGAAGTGAAAAGAGTGGAAAAAATAGTGGAAAGATAGGGTGTGAATATAAAAAAAAAACAACAACAATTAAAATTAAAAACATTTAATATCAGTGCGGATAGCGATATATAATCGCGTATATTTATTTATAAAATTAACTGTAAGTTGATTGAAAACAAATGGCGAGAATTTTCGCGACTGCGAAAAATTCCGCGGGATAGAAAAAATAGTGATTTAGAAAGAGAAAAAAATTTAGAGGACGGAGACGATATAAATTTCACGTCTGCGGAAAAATCAGCGGGTGAAATAAATAAAATAAAAATCGAAAGTTCGGAAAAAATCGCGAGTTTTTTCGCGCCCGCGAAAAAATACGCGGGGAGTAAAAAGATTCTAAAAATAAAGGGAAATTACATTTAAAGGGTGGGATCCATACAATCTTCAGGACCGCGGCAAAAACGGAAGCCCAAAAAAATAAATAGCCTAGGTTGAAAATTTACTTAATGAAAATGGCATCAGTTAAAGTCATTGAGAAAATGACGGTTGTCGAGGCCGGAGAAACAGCCAAACTGTCACAGTGGCGGATCCACTTTTTGAAATTATGAATGAAGCGATAATTCAGCAGAATCCTTCAAGTCAGTTCAAAAACCAAATGATGAGGGAAATTATAGACCGTTTATCCATGATGTGAAGTGGATGTAAATCAAAGTGGTGAGGAAGGTTATAATTTAGTACAGAATAAAAGAAGAAATGACTGTCAAGGAGAAGGTTCTGGTACAAAAGTAATTAAAACCAATAATGATAGTATCATATCAGAGAAGGGTTATTATAATGTATTAGAGAATAACGAATTTACGATGACATTTTAAAGAAAGAGAATAAGATAAGAAGCGCTAGGCAAAGCCAGACGAATCGAATGGAACAAAGTAGATCTAATCTAAACCAAACAAAACCTCAACCACAATCTTAGCCTCCTGTAATCGAAGAGGTTGTTGTCAAAATAAAAAAAATTCGTCAACCTCCGATTTGTGTCCCAAATTTGGACAGTCACAAATTTAAACAATTAATCAAAGAGAGTAATAAAAAAGCAGTAGGCCGTTTCAGTAACTCAAAAATGGTAATTTTCCCACTGAAACGTCATCAAAAAGTGTTAAAAATATTATTACCACTTGAAGTGTTTCTATAACTTACGAATGTTAAATTTTCTCACTACCACTGGCTGTCAGTTTCAAAAGTGTTTCTGTAACTAAGTGATAGTGGTAAAAATAAATTTTGACACATAAAATTACCACCATCTATTTTGTGCGTGATAACTATTCTCATTATTATTATTAAAAAGTGCAATTGTTATTTATAAATAAAAATGGAACCAAAAATTGTAAGTAGAATGAGGCTTTTTAAATTTTAATTATTTTTAATAATAAAATATTAAATGACATTGTTTAAAATTAAAAGAAATACCTAAATTCCTAAATGAAATAAAACTAACCTCACATTTTTCTATTTATAATTTCAATAAAAATATTTATGTTATATTTAATAATAATGTTTCAATTTGTAATAATATAGCAATCAAGATCTTCAAGAGTAGCCGATATTCCAGTGCGTCTGACAAAGCGAACAAAATGCATAGAGAAATCATGGATCAAGTGCAAAGAAATCACGACGATACAAAAGATTTGTTAAAAATAAACTTAAGTATCATTCGACAGAATTAAAAATTATAAGATTGAATTAACAATATAATAAAAACCATGATACAATTGAATTTATGTATAAATTTATTTTAGTTCTAAGTTTTGTATAAAAAATAAATAAATACATAATAAATATGTATAAAAAATATTGTTGTCTTTCTAATAAATCCCTCAATAGTCCACCATTATTGTTATAATTTTCTTCTTCATGAGCAATAGAATCTTCATTCTCATCATCATCAAAATCTTCTTCACCGAATTTGTGAAATTGCAAAATATTGTGCAACACACAACAGGCATTAATAATTCCAGAGTCACCTACAAATAAAAAATAATATAAATAAAAGAAAATAAATAATACACTTATTTTTTACCAATGAGCCATTGATTAATGTTGTTGTCTCTTGAATACATTTGTTTAAGTGATGCATTTAATTGACTAGCATCCCAAATAAAAGCATCATGAGTTGCACCTCCATATCTTGCAAAAACATTCAAAATATTTAAATTGTAGTCACATACCTATTAAAGAGAGAACAAATTTAATACTATTTTAAATAAATTTAATGTAAGTAACTCTACTAGTTGAACATTTTTGGAATGATATCCTTTCCTATTGAAATAGCAGTGTCTTCTGTGTATTCTTAATTGGTTAAGTCGATGTCTTCCTCTTCTGCAACTATCAATAAGAGTCCAATATACGCCATATAAAAAGATTCTAAAAAAAAAATAAGAAACGAAACCATTAAAATACGAATTATGATAATACATTCTTAACAGATTTTTACTTACTTGTTATTTTCACTTACTTACTTACTTACTTGTGATTTTTACTTACTTGTTATTGTTACACTTTTAGTTTAATAATAATATTATTATATTTAATATTGAGTTTAAAATTTAAATAGAATAAAATTTTGTGTCAACTCAAACGTCAAAACAAAAGTATTGTCAGATGCAATTAAAATACTGTGAGTTTTAAGAATAAAGTTAACACAAGATTTACAGAAACACTCTAATTTCAAATGTGATAACTAGTAGAGTGGGAAAAATATTTTAACACTCACTTGAATTTTACCACTTTTTTTACTGAAACGGCCTACAGATTTCACAGTAAAAATCACCAAAGCTAGATTTTGCAGTGTAGTGATGCAGAATCTAGGAGGGTGGTGTTGGATATGTTGAAGGAGCAGAAGGTAGAGGCTCATACGTATACGCCTAAAAATGAGAAAAGGAGCTCAATATAATATATAATATAATATAATATAGGTATGGAGAGAATGAAATATTTGACAGTATTAGAGAAATTATACCGGATATTGATATTGTATCGGCCAAGATTTTCAGTACCACCAGGTCTAGGAGAGACAAGGATCTATTAGACATGCATATCATTCAGTTGGAGACTGATAGGTTCATGTCAAAATTGTGTGCTACCACAGTGTGCTGCAGTGGGGGCTTCGAAGGAGAGATATTATTCAATGCATGAATTGCCAAAGAGTTGGCCATGTAGCCCATAATTGTCTGTACAATTACCGGTGTGTGAAGTGGAGGTACACATATAAAGGGGCAGGATGAGGCCAAGTGCGTCAACTGCGGCATGGGGCATCCAGCCAACTACAGAGGCTGTGAAGTGTTCAAAAATATTGAAATTAAGAACAAAATATAATACAAGCGGCTCGTCAACAAAGAGCGAACGAGTTTGCATATCAGTAAAACTTTGCAAGGATATCTGCCAAAAGGATGGTGTCAGACAGGTTGACATTCTCTGAGGTAGTAGCTGGACAGGAGAGAGGCTGGGGCCAACAACAGCAACAACAACAGGTTAGTGGCATACTAAATAAAGCTAATCCTTTAAATCAAAATGATATGAATGTGATTGCAGATGCCGGTGATGGCATTGATGCATTTGTAAATGGTGAAGGAATAAGATTGTTTGGGTGTAATCTGTTTTCCATCGTGAATAAAATTAGAGGATTTATGCCTGAGTATAAAAAATGTAGTAATGACATGGAAAAGCAGCAAGCTTATATTAGTTTTGCATTCTCTTTGTGTCAGTGAGAAAAAAATTAAAAATAATAACATTAAATGCGTGCTTAATTGTGCAGATTAGTAAACGTATCTCTTTATGTAAAATGGTTAAGCACCATAAACCAGACGTCATGATGTTGCAAGAATCTCGTCTTAATAGTAAGCATCGAATGACGATAGAAGGATATAAATTGCAACGTTTAGACAGGGACATTAAATCTTCAAATTTTAAACGGAAAGTAGGTTTGTGTTTTTTGGTTAAAAATACAATTAAGTTTGATAGAGTAATAATGGATAAATTTGAAAACATTGAGGTTGATGCTTTGGTATTGTATTAAGCTAACAGTGAGACTATGTTGTGTGTGAATATTTACGTACGTACGGCCATGAATATTAGTAAAATAGAAATATAATATATAGAATAAATATATAGAAATATATATATCTATATTATATATATTATCTATATAAATATATAGAATATATATAGAATAAAATATAAGTACACGTACACATTATGGGGTGGAGATTTTAATGCTAGGCATATCAATTGGGGAGATTCGACAATAAATGCAAATGGTACAGCAATTAATGGGTGGATATGTGAAACAGCCAGACATGAACTCACATTGATTGCACCAAAGACATGTACATTCAAGGCATCGGGATCTATCCTAGACTTTTTTATAATTTCTAGCAAATTAATAAATAAAAGTGTGGGATATAAGAATTTTGAGTGTAGCACAATGCCAGCGGATTCTGATCATAATGCTGTCAGTCTCGATATTGTTATGATTAATGATGCTGGTATTGTAGCGGCAGATCCTCCCAAATATTTTTCTTATAAAAATGTTGAATGGAGTGACTTCAAATCGGACATTGATAAACAGATGCATTTGTTGAAGATATCGATCCAATCAAATATGTCTAATATTGAAATTGACGAATTAATAAAAGTTACTACTGATATTGTTGTGCAAAATATCCACAAACACATTCCGAAAAAAGCTCCTAAAGATTTTTTGTTGAAGAATTTGCCAGAGAATATAAACTCAATGTATAAATTTAGACATAAACTCAGGAAAAAACTTAATCGTATTTACCAGAGAACTTTTAATTCGCGTAATCAAGAGTATCTGAGTGTAAAATCACAAATTAAATGTATTTCGATGATTATAAAAGAAGTTGTAGGAATGCATTTAAATAGTGAATGGGAACAAAAGCTTAAGGCTATAGTACCAGGTTGCGACACATTCAGAGAAATTAATCGGTTGACTGGTCGTAAGCGATTTAAGGAAATAGACAAAGTTATGGATGACAAAAATGAGGTGTTTCTTAAAAAAGAAGACATTGTCAAAGTTTTTGCTAAGCATTTTAGTAAGACCTTTGATGATAAAGAACCTAAACATTATCCGGAATTTTCATTGGAAATAACTGATTCTCTTAATCAATTTCAGACTGACAATACTACAACAGACGGAAGGTCGTTTAAAACATTGAGTCAATTTGGAATTGATAACCCAGCTGACTCTCCCATTGACATGGAAAAATTTATTAGCTTTGGCTATTTATCGTTTTTGATTACATGCTCATATGGCAGTGACTTTATTTCAAATTATATTATCAGGAAATGTCCTCCCAAGTTTATATATGTTTTAGTTATACTTTTTAATAATTGTATAAATAATTCATATTTCCCATCAGCCTGGAAAATATCCCGTCTTATACCAATTCCAAAGTGTTCAGAGGCTTCAAAACCCGTTGATTTTCGTCCAATATCATTATTATCCAATTTTGGTAAATTATTTGAAAGAGTCATTGTTCATAGAGTGAACGAGGCATGTTACGAGTTGGAGCAGAAATTGACTCCAGATTGGCAATTTGGATTTAGACCAAGACAAAGTACTGTCGATGCGCTAATTAAATTTCATAATGACGTTACATTACATTTGAACAAAGAAATGTCAACTGCTGCTTGTCTTTTGGATGTCTAAAAGGCATTCGATTCTGTATGGTGGAACGGTTTGCTATACAAGTTGATATTTATACATAAACTAGACAAAGACCTGTGTTCATTAATATTTAGTTTTCTTCAAGACGGGTACTTCTGTGTTGAGGTGATGGGAAGTGTATCAGACCGATGCAAAGTTGAGTCTGGAGTACCTCAGGGGTCAATTATGGGTCCAATTCTATATACAGCAGACCAACCCGAAAACATAGATAGTACGACATTATTATACGCAGACGACTCGATAACCTATAGCAGTAGTAGGTGTCCTGAGTTAGCTACTCGGAAAGTACAAAATCACGTAGACAAATGGACAAGGGAAGTAAATGCTACTCATTATTTTTTTAGATACTAGACCTATAATGGAGTACTTTTGTAGAATAAACATTATGTCTAATAATTTTTTTTCATTACTAATTATCCAAAAGAAAACTCAAAATTCAGACATTATAGGACGATTGGACTTATGGTTCCAATGGCAATATTTTAAATGTGACGTCATTAAATTTATATGTTTGTCTCTTTCTAAACATATAGTTGACTCTGTCGAGTGATCAAAAAATTTCCCCTGTTTGGGCAATTCACTTTTGTTGACGATTTGACATTTGTTTACAGTTTGACTTAAAATTTTTGACAATTTTTTTTTGTGAGTATTAAATAAAATAAAAAAGTGATTAAAATGAGTTTAAAGTTTAAAAAATACATTTACCCGAAAAAAAAATTTCTTTCATATGCCAAAAAATGCTCGAGAAAATTGGACACAGGAAAACTATATTCAGAAAAACAAGTTTATTTTTTTGTGAAGATCACTTTGACAATAAGACATATAGAAATTAATAATCAATATAATGTAGACTGGACAAATTATAAACTGAAAATTTTAAGAAAAATAAAAGAAAAACAATTTTATTTTTAAATTTAATATTTTAGTGTTTTATTTTATGAACAACAAATCGATTAACAACAGAAAATTTAGAATCTAATAATGATGAAATTTGTTTAAAAATAATTTCCTCAAACGGTATTGTTAGACTGGATGAATTATTTAATCTAGAAAAATAATTAGACTCAAATAAGAAAATCTCAATATTTCTTTTTACCTAAAAGCAAAATCAGAAATAGATTTTTATTGTAAATCAAATATACTTGGTATAATAACTGTAGGATTCCGATTTATTAAAAAAATCTTCAATATCTTCTCCTTCATCGTTTACAGTATGTTCTTCAGCAATATTTACACTTTCATCAAATGCCATTAATAAAAACTCATCACAATACTTCTTGTTCTAATTCCTTTTTAATAAATCCATTTTTACTGTATTCATCTTCTTTAAACAGTTTTATTTTATTTAATGATGGATTTTCCTGCGTTGTATCGATTTCAGTTTAGGAAAAAAAACATTCCGATATTTCTTTATTATTGCAAAATATTATTAAAATTATCTAAAAATAAAAATATAAATTGAACGGTGATTTATTAAATACGAAACGCCACTTACCATGATTATCATTTTCCATTTTTAATTCACCAATACGATCAAGAACATGTAAAACATTTAATGTTGATGTTGCTTTTAATAAATGATTTAATAGAAGTTTAATTATTGGATCATTTGTTTCTGTGTGTTTGGTGCCAATTTGCTTTCTTGTTCTCTGAAAAATGATGTTGCTTGTTACTTTGATTGGATTACATGCTGAAAAATTAATTTAAAAAAATAAAACATTGTTTACCTTTTCACTTGAATTAAACTCCAAATAACGTAGATCTTCTTTTATCAATTTTCTTATTTCTTCCAACGCTTCTCCATGTCAAGTAAGCATTACATATTCTATGATGAACAACTCTGTTTCATTACAATGAAATATTTGTTTACCTAAAATTTTTTTTTTATGATGTTTTTTTGTTGTATTATTTTTAGTTTAGAACAAACACAATATAACATGATTTAATTAAACTTACCTTTATATTACTTTAAACAAATTCCATTACATTTAACTGATTTTGCTTCGTCGTAATCGACTAAGCCTAGTAATGGAAAATTTTCAAATTCAACTTTTTTTATTTTTAAAAGACACAATTAAAAGAAAATTTCCAAAAAAAATTTTTTCTCACATAGCATGACCCTAGGGCAACTTATTTTTACTAACAAAAGGTCAAATTGGTGGTTATTGCAACTTTTATCCCCAAAAAAGGGGTCAAAAAAATCCTGTCAGTCCGGACTCCGTCCGCCGGACTCCGTATGTTAACACGATAACTCAAAAACGCGTGAAGTGATTTCAATAAAATTTTGGGATTAGTATTTTATTGGTCCATCATAGAACCATATTGTTTTTAGGGGGAATCGAGGCACGGGGTGGAGCACCCCCCATACAATTGTTTTGGAAAAAATCAGATTCTCGAGGATTGCAACAACTGATTGCATTAAAATTTTGGGATTAGTATTTTATTGGTCCATCATAGAATCATATTGATTTTAGGGGGGATCGGGGCACGGGGTGGAGCACCCCCCATACAATTGTTTTGGAAAAAATCAGATTCCCGAGGATTGCAACAACTGATTGGAATGAAATTTTGGGATTAGTATTTTATTGGTCCATCATAGAACCATATTGATTTTAGGGGGGATCAGGGCACGGGGTGGAGCACCCCCCATACAATTGTTTTGGAAAAAATCAGATTCCCGAGGATTGCAACAACTGATTGGAATGAAATTTTGGGATTAGTATTTTATTGGTCCATCATAGAACCATATTGATTTTAGGGGGGATCGGGGCACGGGGTGGAGCACCCCCATACAATTGTTTTGGAAAAAATCAGATTCCCGAGGATTGCAACAACTGATTGCAATGAAATTTTGGGATTAGTATTTTATTGGTCCATCATAGAACCATATTGATTTTAGGGGGGATCGGAACACGTGGTGGAGCACCCCCATATAATTTTTTTTTATTATATTAAATGACAATACTATCGCATAAATTTCGACGAAGCATACAGCCATACTTGCCTGTCGTTTATTTTATTTATTTTCACAACCAAAATATATATATGACATTTAACAAATTTGTTGTGGGAAATTTTTGTGGTCATTATTTTTTTAGTTATGTAAACAATAACTTAAAAATTATTTAATAAAAAAAAAAGTTATTTCTTCAATATATACTCTCAAATTTAGTTCTAAATATTATTTTAAATATTAAAAAATTTTAATTTTAGAATATACATTAAAATAAAACATGTTATATAAAATAATTTTCAAATATATCGGTTGATTTTTAAATAGCATTATGGTAGAGCATTGGTGTACCATCTATGATCGAAAAGTAAAACTATAAATTTCCCTAAAAAATTTTATCGTGCTATTCACTTTACTCTAATGGTTTCATACCTGTATGATAAAGAAGGAAAATTCATTACATCACCAATTACCGAAATTCTGGTAATGGAGTTTTTTTAACTAAATTAGATATATCTACATCACCAGATTTTTTAAAAAATATTTAAAAACACAGAAAAATCAGAAATTAATTCTAGTTTATTGGAAAAATACTCAAAACCCTATCCATTTTTTACTTCCCTTCTCCATTACAACTAGAGAAATAAGGTATAAATATTAATGAACACAAAACGGAGTTTATTATTATCCGACCATCTAATTTTAGTAATAAATATGCAAAGAAAATTGATTCAGTAGTAGTTTCCCCTATAAAACCAATAGACAGGGTGAAGTATTTGGGCGTGATTATTATTTATTATTTATTATTATTATTTTAATGCTACAAGATTGAGATACGTTCGCAATCAAAAAAGGTGAGTATAAAGTAATATTTATTTGTAACCGTTAACTTTATTTTATTTATTTGAATTCAATTTTACATTTGTCATGGCCGAGAATTGCCTAAAAGCGCATCTAACTAAAAACAATTTTAGGAAGGTTGATGTTTCACAACACTAAAATACTGAATACTGAATAATTCAAAACACTTTTTCATACAATTGGTTTATTGGGCACGAGAATGAAAAGTAAAATCATCATCATCACTGTCATCACTACTGTTTACTGGAAGCAAATAATCTTGACTCATCTAAAACATATTTTTTATGTACAATTACCCACCTTATATATGTATTTACATATATATATTTTCAAAAATATACACTTCTTCTTCTTCTCTTTGTACTTGACGTTATTCTAAACACTTTTAATAATTCCGTGTCATTTTCTGTGATTTAATAATAGCATGTTTATACATATAGAAATAGAATGACAATAAAATGTTTTTATTTTAGATGGTAGTGCGAAATACAATAAAATTATGAACTCAATTGTGTTTCACATGGTCAAAGATAATTGTCCTTTGTCGAATACCAACCACGAAGGTTTTAAATATTTGATGAGTACTATTTCTTCTTTATTTAAGGTCCCAGAGAGAAAAGCTTTAACACTTCGTGTAGGCGAAAAATATAAAGTATTATCTAGTATAATTCAAGATCGATTAGGACAACATTCTGAGATTATGGGGAATTGCGATTTAAAACATCGAAGAAAACTGCGATAAATAAATAAGCACGTCGAGTATTATAGTCCGAATTTCGGAAAAACGTTTGTCGGGTTCTTTTACGTTTAATTATCAGCTGCTTTTTGACATTAGTTATTGTCAAAATATTTTTATTTGTTTCTAGGCATGTTAGTTTGTATGTTATAAAATATTAGTTAAAGTGGTAACTAAGTTAAACAACTTGGCGCCAACTGGATGTAGTGTGTGTTCTAAGTGCGTTAAAGTAGTGAGCTGGGATACTAAAAAGGCATTGCAATGTGATGGTGTTTGTAGTTTGTGGTATCATAAGTCTTGTAATGATTTAAAAACATCAGAATTCTTAGATATAACAACAAACGCTAATAAAAATTGGTTTTGTTATCAATGTAAAGCAGCAAACACTCGCAGGAAAAGTATAATTGCATCCAATTCCAATTCTTATTGAAAAAATTCGACAAAAAAGTGCATCTCACCTGGAAGTGGTTGATAGTGATAATGAGTCAATTCCATCAAATACTATTATCACCAACAGTGAAAATACTATAGAGGAGATCTATCGGATTGTTAGAGAACAAGCCGAAGAAATGCAGGTTATCAAGCATATGTATAATGAAATAAAAGAACTTAGTACCGACCAAGGTGGGAGCATGGCAACGTGCTTGTGTTTGGAGCGGGAGGTACCGAGTTCGAATTTCGACCGAGGCGGGATGGAATTTTTCATTTCGGCTAATTGTGTACTAAACACACATAAGTAGTGGGTAATGATTAATAACAGGATAAGGTTTAAACCGAAGGATTTCTTCTTAAGAAATCTGCATGTTTCCTAAAGAGCTGGCAATGTGCCGAATCAGGTGTAAAAATGCATGTGCAGATGCTAGGTGGTTCAGAACCCACCTCAAAAATAGTAGGTCTCAAGGTGTGAATATAACCGAAAGGTTGCTTACCCTTGTAAAATAAACAAAACTAACTAACTAACTAAAAGAATGGATTTTAATCCAGGATTATAAATTACAAGTATAAACACTATCTGATGAAATGTTAGAGGTTCGGAATGAAAATAAATCTTTAAAAAATAAGATTTACAATGTTGAATACAATATGCATCATGAAAAATAAAAGCAACTAGATCATGATATTGAAATTTGATTTGAGGTTGATTTATATGCAAATGAAGATCTCTCATCTATTGAACAATGCAGCTGGAAAAGCTGCAGGTTTACCCCCAGCAATCATAATTAGTTTTAAAGATAAGGCTGTAAGGGATAAAATACTACTGGCACGTAAAAAGAAAATTGCTCTAAATAATAAATTAGTAAAGGATATAAATAATCCAAGGCCGATATATGTTAACCAACACTTAACTAAATATAATAAAATCACTTAATGAAAAAAATGAGGGACAAAAAAAAGAAGTAACATGTGTAAATTTGTTTGGTTATCTGATGGTAAAATTTTTCTGCGAAGGACTGATGCTAGTCCCATCGTACATACCAAAAATTTAAATCAACTAGATTTAACTTCATAATGAAATAAATATTAATTTACCATTATACCCAAAAACGCAATTTTACAACAACATTAATAAAATTAAATTCAATACAATAAAATTTGTGTATTATAAATAATAAAATTAAAGAAATTCAAATACTATTGCAATCAGGAAAACACCAAATACACGTAATACTAGTTACAGAAACTAGTTGGATAACAGAGGAAACAAAAAAATATTTTAACTTTGAAAATTATACATCAATTTTTGAATGTGGGCCATCTAAAAGTGGTGGAGGAGCTGGAATTCTAATAGGGGTATCACACGTGAATTGCTAGCCAATTTAATTTTGGTTTCAATCAAAATCAAAAAATACATAATTCACTCCACTACCAAAAACAATTCGCGTATAGCAATAATCATAATAGTTTTGTGTCAGTCGAAATAAAATTTAAAAAACATATATATAATTTTAGTTGCTTCTATAGAGCACAAAATAGCATCATTGAACAGTTTGATGAATTTCTACAATACAACAATTATGCAATCGTAGCGGGCGATTTTAATATTAATATTCTAGACAATAACATATAACAAATAAATACTTAAACGTTATGATAAGTAATAATATGCACATTTGTGATGCAAAAACAAAAACACGTTACGCTACGGATACATGTATAGACCACATCTTCATCAACAATCCAAATTTACAAATAAATATGCATCATTTAATATATGATTTATTTTATCACAATTTAATTTTTGTAGAAATTCAAAACAGAAGCAATAAGCAATCTCAAAAAGAAAACATACAAACAACTATACAGAAAAAAAAATATAATTAACTATGAGAAACTGAACTTTTGCTAAGAAGCTAGATAGTATTGACGTTATTTATAAAAAATTTCAAATACAATTAAATAATAAAGTCAAACATTGCACTGAAAGCATACCAACAAATAGGAAAAAAAACATAAAAAAAACCATGGATAAATTATAATTTAGAAAGATCAATCAACTCTAAAATTTTCTGGTATAAAAAATTATGTAATGATAAGATAACAAAAAACTACAAATAAAATATAAATTTTGGAAAAACAAGATAACAAGCTTGAAAAGGGAAAATAAAAAACAATATTTTACTAATAAACTTATTAAGAGTTACGGAAATGTAAGGAAAACATGGGAAAATATAAAAGAAGATGGAACACCACCAAATCCAGAAATAAAATTGTTAGTTTCGTGCGATTCAGAAGATAATAACATCCAAAAATTGAATGATCTATAAATAAGCATTTTTCTAACCCAATTAAAATAAATAATGATAAAAACCAAATAAATATACAAGAAATAATACAATTAAAAACTAACTCTAAATCAAGAATCAGCCAATTTCAACAAATAACTACGAGTGACCCTGCATACTATAAATAATTTTTCTACATCCAAAATTCAAAAATCTAAAACAGAGAAATTAAAAACAATTTGCTAATTCTAAGGCGACCATCCGTCATCTTTTGTAGAGGACAGTCATCTATTTTAACTCACTGTCATCTTTAAAATTTGTGTCCTCTTTATATCATCTTTTTTAAAATCTGTCATCTTTTGTCATCTATTTTAAAAAAATTCTCAATATTTTGTTTTGCTATATAGGGCTTTAGCTTTTGAAAAATAAATGGCAATACTAATTTTATTTTCGTAAAATTTTTGTGTAGAGGGTTGTCAGTTGTGACATTTGTGTTCGCCAGAGAAAAGTAATATCTCAATTAATTGTGTGGAGGCAATAATTACAATCAAGTGCAATACCAATAAAAACTGTTTAGAATTTGCAAAGTACTATGAAAGCAAAGAAGATATTTTAAAGAAAGTCCACGAATCAGAAAAGTATAATAAACCCTAAACTAATTATAATTTTCAATATTTGAATTAAAAAATATGTTTATTTGATTCAAATATTGATTGCCTGAAATGAACTGAATATTTATTTTTAATTTTTATTATTTTTAACTAATTTTAGGTATTACCTAATTTTAATTTACATTTAAATGTAAAAAAAAATTAAGATATGTATGTAAACTTTTATATACAATGAACTGAAATAAATTTTTTATTTTGTTATATAAATGTCATCTTTTTTCATTTCCAATATCTGGTCGCCTTATAATTCAACCAGACACAATTACACAAAAATACACAATCAACAAAACTAATATACGTAGTTTCTTTTCGTAGAAACTTTGGCACAGAACAACGAATACTAATTCGTTTTCCTTTTGTTTTTTTTAAATATTTTTGGAACTTTATTTTAAAAATATTATTAAATTTGACAACATAATTTTTTTTAGAAAATCTTTTTTTTTCCCGTATTAAAATAATTGAACTCAATTCATATAAAATGCGCATACACACACTCAACAAAAACAATAAAAAGTAATAAATTATTTCCTCCAAAAATAGACAACAATGGAATAAAGAACAATAACAAATAGAGGGAGAAAAATCGAAATGCAATATAGAAGAATAATAATAAATAAATGAAAATAAAAAAATTGTTTTTTGATAAAAAAATATAGTAATTTAAATTTATAATTGAACTTTAGATAATTCAATTTTTTAAGTTTCTTATTTTTTTTATATCCATATATAGGTATACCTGAAATTTTTCAAAATATATTTCTTTTAATATAATTAGAAGCCCTCCTATAGCAACAATATTTATCTGTATATATGCATATAAAATAATACAGTAAGAATAAACAAAAATCAGAAATCAACACCAAAAAAGACGCTAAACATATCTCATCAAAGTATTAAAATAATAAATTTCAAAACAAAGTCTTCTAACATTAACGCAAACAAAAGTAATTCATTTATATTGAAATAACCTCAACTTTCCCAAAACATATTTCTATTTAATTTTAAAAATCGTTTTCGAACCTCAAACAACTACCTTAGTTGACTACCTAACTATATCCAACAACAGTGTCTGTAATATATTCAAATACAGTGGCTACATCTACTCATCACGCGTATTTTTGAGGAAAAATTTACCAGAGTTCAGTATATGGGAAGGAAATATAATACCTTCAATAGCCTCTGAAAGAATAAAAAAACATAATTACGCTTCTCGAAAATAGATGGCACTAACATTTATTTTTTACAAATTTTAGATTTGTCTCAGTTGGCCTCCTTGATATTTTTATTTATTTTATTTTTTTATTTCAGTTCAATTTTTTTTACAGATTATTTGTAAACAAAAAAATAACATAAATTTCTAACATATAATTGATAAAAAATAATAATTAAAATTAGCAAAGGGTATTCGCAGTGTGATCTAGATAGGGATTCTGACTGCCATTCAATTCATTTTGAAATTGAATTGAATTCAGAAATTGTCTGTATTGTCCGGTGCTAATCGGTTGGGAGGTAATAAAATTACTTTTTTGTTTTGTACACTGAAACCGCAATATAGTTAACTACTTACACTGAAACCGCAATATAGTTAACTACTTAACGTTTAGTTGAACTAACGTGTGGGTCTACAAATTTCAATGAAATATATTCTTTTTAATATTTATTTTTAAATTTTTTACTTATATTTATTATTAATAAAAGATTTAAAAATTAAAATCACAATTTTTACATTTTTATTTTAATTTAATTTTATTTAATTAGAATAATTACATATTATTTATTTTTGGCGGATCTTGGTTTTATTATTTTTGTTGTTTTTTGATCATTTTCAAAGTTTAGCTATCTACCACTTGACTTTCAGAGCCATTTTTTTCTCCCAAATCACTGAACTGAAATCTCTAGTTAAAGTGCGAAAATTTTCGAACGTTAGTTCAACTAACAAAAATTCACTACCTAACCATTTTTCGTTAGTTGAACTAACGGAGAGGTGAGAAAGAGCGATACATTTTGACGCCAGGCGGATAGAGAAAAAACATAACAAGTTAACTATTAAACGTATGTTAAATAGTTAACTATATTGCGGTTTCAGTGGTATTCTAGTACAATTAGTTATTATGTTGACCTTTTTGAGATTTAAAAATGGCGTTTTTATTTTGATTTAACATCTGTTTTCAAACAAATATATATATGATGGTGTGCAATAATTTATTTTATTTTATTTAATAAAATAAATTAAATTAAATATACCATCCTATAATATCTAAAAAACGAATATTGTATATTTTATAATTATTTATATTATTATATTTATTTAGATATATGTACATAACTTTTTTTATTCTTATTAAATTCATTATTTTTTATTTTTTATTCCTTTAGTATCTTCTTCAATACAATTGGGTTTCTTTCTAAATAATTATATTAAAAAAAACATGAAAAAGATGTTAAATTATTTAAATGGTTAAATTATTATTATTATTTATATATTAAAAGAAAAACAATTCTAAAAAAATTAAAAAATTAATTACATAATTGAAAAAAAAAATTTCTAACCATTCTATAATATAAAAAATGTTTGAAAAAAAAAATAGGTTTTCAGTATTTTGACGTTTAAAATTCATTTTAATTCCGAAAATAATCCGAGAAAAAATATCCAAATTTACATTGCAAAACCATATATCTCGTATATGATCTCAAAAATTCAAAGTTCAAAATGATCTCGATCATTAACGCGCTCGCAAAATTCAACAAAATAGATCATTTTCAAAAAATCATAAAATGTAAAATAATTAAAAAATTAAAAAAAAGCACAGTGAAAATAGCCAAAATCATTTTTTTTAAATTAAGAAAAAATTAAAAAATCAAAATTATGAGCGCACAGTGTTGGAGAGTATTTTTTAAGGTATTGAAATCAATAAAAAAATTGTATATAGATTCAACGATGTGTCTGGTGGGCTATATTGAAAAGTACCAAAAATACAAATTTTCCTCTGAAATGCAATGACTCCTCTTAAATGATATAAATAATCAAATAAATGTAAAATATATAAAATTGCATAAACTGAATATTAAATATGAAATAATTACGAATTGACATAATTAACTTAATTATAATGTAAAGAATTAAAAGTAGGTTTTCAATAAACAAAGTTAAGGTTAAGAAAGACAAGAGATGCAACATCTACAATTGATATATCGGTCAAAATTATATTTCAAAATAAAGATTACACAACAGAATAATAATTGAACTACTCAGAAGTATTGGGGATATTTGTTACTTCATAAGTTTTTGTTAAGTGTATAGTTGAAATATTACTCGTAATAAAACAATCATAAATAAGAAATTTAAATTAAAAAACAAAAAAAAAATTTAATTTTGTTTTTGTTGTTTTTATTGTTTTTGTTGTCTTTTTGACAATAGTTTTAAAGGAAACAATAACTGATCGAAATTTCGCAATTATTGTGATTTATTATTTATTATTATAATTATTGTGTAAAGAGCCAATTTTGAACTGGCCGAAATAGTCATTTGCCCAAATAAATAAATAATTCAATAATAATTAAAGTTATGGCTTGTGGTAAATGTGGAGCTGTCTGCACTGGTGATGAGTATATCATTTGCTCAGGTACTTGTAAAGTACCATTCCATCTAAATTGTGTCAGGTTGACTCAAACTGTTTTAAAAGCTGTCCAGAAGAGTTCCAATAATCTCACTTGGAATTGTGATGTTTGCAAAGACATCACAACAAGCGCAGTAATAAATAAAATGGACACCATTTCAAAAACGCTTAAGGATCAGTGAATGTTTTGGATCAGTGAATGTTTTAAGGCTCCTTCAGGCTCATCAATTCCAAATCTTCAGAATGCGCCATCTAGTGGTTCATCAAATAGTGATTCTTTAGTGACCACTCCTACATCGTATTCTTCTGTCGTCATTGGCACTGATACTTCTTCTACAACGTTGGTTACTTCAGTTGCACTAAAAAAACATTTGTATGTGTCCCGACTTAATCCAAATGCTAAACCAATAGATGTTGGTAAATATCTAGGAGATAAGCTTGGAATTTCGGCTGATGAAATAATTTGCCAAAGCCTTATTCCTAAGGACAAGGACTTGTCAAGTTTAACATTTGTTTCATGTAGACTAAGCTTAACTGAAGAATATTTTAAAAAGGCTCTTCTGCCGGAGATCTGGCCTGCTGGTGTGTTGGTAAGAGAGTTCATTTTTCGTCCAAGATCCCGTAATGTTGCTAGTGCTCAAGTGGCGTAGCAACAATCATGTCAATTAAAACTAACACAGCAACAAAATCAAAATCAACATAATCAACTACAACTAACACAGCAACAAAATCAGAATCAATATAATCAACTTCAACAATGCCCATTTAGTTCAGAGTTTTCTATTTATTTTCAAAATGTGAGAGGTATGTCGTCAAAGACGTCTTCATTTCTCAGATTTGTGCACAGTACTGAGTATAAAATCTATGTTTTAATTGAAACCTGGCTGTATACATCCATCCATAGCTCAGAACTATTTGGTACTAATTATATCGTCT
Organism: Pedicia rivosa; assembly: GCA_963082725.1. Classification (NCBI taxonomy): domain Eukaryota; kingdom Metazoa; phylum Arthropoda; class Insecta; order Diptera; family Pediciidae; genus Pedicia; species Pedicia rivosa. Next base: position 32,902,869 of record OY720152.1, on the reverse strand, counting down.
ATCGAAATGATAGATCCACCATCAACAGTTCTAAATCCCGTGGAGGAGGCATACTTATTGCCGTCCATTCATCAATTTGTAGTGAATTAGTTATTGGTGAAACTTCAATCGAATTATTATGTGTTAAATTATCTATAAGAAATAGTTCAATTTTTTTATTTGGTCTATACATTCCACCTAATTCAACTTTTGACGTATATTTTACGCAAATGGAATGTATATGTGATATTACTTCTAACAGTAAAATTAATTATAATGTAATAGTCTTAGGTGATTTTAATTTGCCAAATATCTCTTGGCTCAAAGAGGATGATTGTGATTGGTTAATACCGGTTAATGTAAATTCAATTATTGAATGTCTTTGTATTGATTCCTTGTTATGTTGTGATTTGAAACAAATTAATTTTATTTGTAATAATTTATTAAAATTTTTGGACTTAGTTTTTGTCAATAATTATGAACTCTGCCATATAAAAGAGTCTTTAATACCTTTTGTTGTAAATGACATCCACCATAAGGCATATGATATTGAACTCAATCCGGATTACTTTTCACTAAATAAACCTAGCTGTGATACTAATAATATTGATATTTTTAATTTTAGATCTCTTGACGAAGATGGCTTAAATTCATTCCTTGAAGAAATTGACTGGTCAACAACTCTTACCTCACAAGCGTTAGATGTTAATGTTGAGAAGTTTTATGACTTATGGTTCACGGGTTTTCGGAATTTTATACCACTTTTTAAAAATAGACATAAAAACTCCAACCGTCCCTCGTGGTTTACTCGTGAACTTATAAATTTGAGAAATAAAAAGAATAAAGCTGCTTCTAAATTTAAAATCCATGGTAGTGATAATCTGAGATCAAAGTTTGTTGAATTGCGTCGTGAGTTTGATTCGAAACATAAAACTGCTTTTAATCAATACATAAGGAGAATTGAGAATGACATCAAAATGGACCCTAAGAAATTTTGGTCTTTTGTTAATGCTAGACGGAAAACTTCTGGCTATCCTTCCACAATGGTTTATAATGGCACGAAAGCTGATAATGTGAATGACATTGCGAATCTCTTTGCTGACTTCTTTCAGAGTATCTATAAGAATGACACATCGGGTTCTTCTGCTGTCGATTCTCCAATTCACAAAGTTTCTCATGATATTCGGATCCCTTTCATATCGGTTGAGGACGTAATAACCAGTCTCCAAAGTTTCAAAGATGGTTGCGGTCCTGATAAAATTCCATCATTCTTTCTGAAGAAATTTAGTCATGTCCTTGCTGTTCCTCTTGGCATAATCTTTAACCAATCTCTGAAGTTGGGAGTCTTTCCTACTAAATGGAAAGTATCTCAAATAACCCCAATTTTCAAAAGTGGTAAACGTAATGATATGACTAATTACCGAGGAATATCTATTCTCTCTGCAGTTCCTAAACTCTTCGAAGCTATCATCTATAAGCATCTGTTACATATTGTTAAACCGTTAATTTCAATTTCTCAACATGGTTTTTTCCGGGGAAGATCAACTTCCACGAATTTAATTCAATTCACGAAGTATGTTACTGAAGTAGTTGAAACACGTAGTCAGGTTGATGTTATCTATACTGATTTTAGCAAAGCATTTGATTCGATTCAACACTACATCATATGTAAAAAATTACACAATTTAGGATTCAATGATCGGCTCCTAAAATGGATTGAATCGTATCTGACAGGAAGAACTCAGTATGTGCTCATTGATGGACACAAATCACGTTATATTTCTGTTAGTTCTGGTGTTCCACAAGGCTCCCATCTTGGTCCTTTAATATTTATTCTATTTATTAATGACATTGTGGATGTTATTAGCCACAGTAAATGCCTAATATATGCTGACGATTTGAAAATATACAGGAAGATTGAATCTATTAATGATGTATTGCTGCTTCAAATGGATATATATTCGTTAGTGAGTTGGTGTAATACTTCTAAACTTCATCTTAATGTCAGAAAATGTAAAGCCGTCTCTTTTCATAGAAAGTTAATTCCGATTATTTCCGATTACTTTGTCAATAATACAATGCTTGAAAGAACTTCAGAAATTCTTGACCTGGGAATTTTATTTGATCGGTCATTAATCTTTAATAAGCATATTGATAAGGTTGTAGCCAAAGCTTCGGCCATGCTCGGTTTCGTTACAAGAATGTCTAAGGATTTTAAGGATACTAACGTTATTATTAACTTGTATGTATCTTTTGTCCGTTCCCATCTTGAATATGCGGCCGTGGTATGGTCACCATATAGAACAGTTCATGTTGAGAGAATTGAAAGGGTACAAAAAAGATTCGTGATATTTATCTTAAGAAGACTAGGTTGGGCAAATAATCCGAATTTACCTTTCTGGTCGCAAATACAAAATCTACCACCATATTCGGAACGTTGTAAATTGCTGAATATTATGCCCTTATTTGATCGTCGAACGCTAATCAGTACAGTTTTTGTAGCTGATATTTTGTGTGGAAGAATCGATTCTCCAAATATTTTAAGTTCTCTCAATTTACATGTACCATCGCGCTCACTTCGTAACCAACAGGCATTGGATTTAGATTTTCATAGAACGGATTATGGCAATAATGAACCTGTTACCGCTATGAGTAGAATTTTTAACGCTGTGTCTAATATTTTTGATTACGATTCGTCAAGGAATGAATTTCGAAGAGTCCTACATGATTTTATTTCAATTGGTTTGGTTTGACTTCATATGTTTAATGTCCGATGTTTTCTTTATTTTAATCTTTATTTTAATTTTTATTATTATTTTTAGAAAGCGTATCTAATTGTACTTAATATTTTTTTCTTTTTTTGTAAATCTAGTCATTAAGGATCACTGGTCCTGTTGATGGAAATAAATAAATAAAAAATCTAATGATGCATTTTTCAATAAATTAATAAATAGCTCTAATTCACAGAGGATCGAGGAGTTAGCCAGAGTAGTTAGTCCGAACTTAAGTAAGATACTTAAACACTAAAACGTTTTGTAAAACACTTAAAGATTATTTTAAGATTTAAGTTTGTAAACTTAAAAGTGATTAATAAATTTAATACAGCAACCCGTGGAAGAAATTTACTCGCAGTCAATGTCCAGTACTACGATGAAAAGAAAAATAAGTTTGTTATAAAAACATTAGACATTGTAGATACCAAAGGAAAACATGATTCTTAAATATGTGAAAAATCAAGTGAAATCAATTTTAGAAAATTTTGTTATCACTAAAATGCAGATTTTGAGTATCTGCGTTGACAATGCAGCAAATATGACGTGTGTCGTAAACAACTACAGCAGCGATGCCGATTCTAATTCGGACAATGATATAAACAGAACTCGTACTGAATCAATTAATGGAGGAAGAAATTGAAGAACATGGTTACCGAAGAATTGAAAATGACAATGCTGAGCGATCCGAGCTTTCTCCTGCCAGAATAGGTGCTTAATGATGAATCAAAAGTCCAGTTAGAAATCTGGGATGGATTAAAGAAACAGCACGCAAATAAACTTTTGGGAAAATTTCGACAAGTCGTTGTTAAGTTACGAACACCAAAAGTAGTATTCCTGCTTCAATTACATGGTCTAACTCAACCACTAGATACTGTAACTCGATGGTGTTCAGCATTTGATCGAATTCTCGTGTTTCAATCTTACTGTGAACAAGTAACTGCTGCAGGAATAAGAGAGCTGAAGTTAACCAAAGATGAATGGAATGAAGTAAAAAACATGAAAGAACTCTTAGAAAAGCCAAACTGCACTATAGTAAAACTTCAAGCAAATGTAACTCCAAGAATTTTTATCGCTAAATTTATGCAAGAAAATGCAGGTCTAACTGCATTGGAAATTACATCCTTCATGCAGTTTGTGTAAATTTTGTTGATTTTAAATATTATAAAATGCAAAGGAAGAGACAAAATTATTTGCGTCGTTTTATTTGAGTTTTTTCATTTTTGAATAGAAATTTATATTTGTTTTCAGGGCAATTATTATAATAAATTTTTTTTTTATTTTAATATTCATAATTTAATTAATAATTTTAATTTAATTTAATTTAATTTAATTAATAATTTAATTAAATTAATTAATAAATAATAATTATATATAATTAATTAATTAATTTAATAATTTAAATGATAATAGAATGGATGTTTTATTCTATTTTCCCTTTTGTTTTCCAAAAAATCTCTGAATTAGTAATAAATAATAAAACCTAAATAAAAATTCTATGTGAATTTGGAGAAACAAAAATTATTTTTTTCCACATAATAAAATTTTGAGTTTCACACGCAATGAAATAAATGAAAAATAAAGAGAAAATATAATATTTTGAGAATATAATTGTGCATAGAAAATTTTGTAAACAAAAATACAAAAAAAAACAAATAATATAATATAACACAAGAAAAAGGAATCTAAACAAAGAAACGAACAGAAAAATCCGAATTCGCGTCGGCGGGCACGAATAAAAGATTTTGAGAATAGGATAAACACAAATACAACCAAAAGAAATAATACTTGTGCAACAATATTAGAAATAGAAATAAAAAAAGATAACAAGAACCGAACAGAAAAATACGAATTTGCGTCGGCAGGCACGAATAAAAGATAAAATAGTATTACTGTATTTTCATTCATTGTTTTTTAAATTACGCAAGAAAGAATAAAGAAGAAGAAACGAACTGAAATCTGAGTTTGCTGTTGTTAGCATTGTTGTGATTTTCCTTTGCGAGGGAAGAATCACGGATTTGTGGTTTATGTTCGAATAAAGGATCGATAGGCACTTGAGTTAATGTTAATGAAAAACGTTGAATTCAGATTTTAATTATTAAATTTATTTATCACTTTTGATTTACAAATTTTAATCTTAAACTAATCTTTAAGTGTTGTTTTAGTGCTTAATTATATTACTTAGTTCAGACTCCCGACGTCTGGTCTGACTAATTACTTTTGACTAACTCTCTGATTCTTAGTGAATAGGAACTATTTATTAATTTATTCCAAAAATGCATCATCAACAAATATCCCCAATACTTCCGAGTAATTTCCCCAGTTGTGTGTTCATGTTTTAATTTTAATCTAGTTCCGTTATTATTCTTTTGTGTAATCATTATTTTGAAAATATAACTTTGACCGATATATTGGTAATTAGTTGTTGATATTGCTTTTCTGGTCTTTCTTAACCTTAACTTTGTTTATTTAAAACATAATGTTAATTCTTTACATGATTAACTTAATTATGTCAATTCATTGTTATTCAATATTTAATATTCAATTTATGCAATCTTACTTATTGTACTTCCTATTTAATTATTTAATATTATTATTTTAATTCAAAATACGGTGAGGTTTATTTCAATTTTAATTGACTAAATCCCGGAGCAACTATTATTCGTTTTTAATTATATTTAGAATCTTATTTAATTTCGTTTGCCTAAATATAGGCACAACAGCATAGGACCCTTAATTTATTTTTAGATGAATTTACTAGTTTTATTTTGTATTGTTTTAATATAGTTTTTAAAGGCTGAATGGATTTCCTTCAAATAATTTTTATTAAATTGATCCAACCATTCGGACTTATCATAAATTCGTAAAAAAAAATTAATTATAGCTTATTGTACAGCCTCTCACAGTAGACCAAAACGTCCATTTTTGGTTGTGTTTAGTACACCTTTTTAGCCTCTAGGACCAATATTTTCAAAAAAAAGTCTTACATAAATTGTTCATCATTGTATGAAATTCGGTCTTATCAAATAAAAAGTTATTTTTTTTAAGAGCTTTTGAAGTTATGACCTTTAAACCCGACCCATGTTTTTAGAATGAAAAAACTGCAAGAAAAATGAAAATAATAAATAAAGAAAAAAACCGTATTATTCAATGACTTTTTATCTATAGAAAAAAAATTAAATATATTGGTTTTATGTATATATAATTTTTTTAAGAATATGCAAAAAATCTTTTTGAATAGCCTTGCACGGAATAAAAGTCTACGAAAACCAGAGAATCCTATTAGAATCTATTTGTTAAGTTCAACGAATTTGCGTTGGTGTTGATTTGTTGATTTCAGGTAGTTTTTTTTTAATTGTGTAGGTCAAGATTTTTAAATTTTGAAATAAATATTTTGAATGATTTGATTTTAGACTTTATTTTAAGTTTTTGCGTGAAAAATAAAAACCCATATTTGTTTTGTAGTTAGTTTCAGTTAGAAGTGGTATATTTTGTTAATGTTGCTGGTTTATGTGATTTGTAATTGATTTTATAGTGTAACAAAGATTTGAGAGGCACTCTTAACTTTAGCCACAGGCTAGTTAAGGTAAAGGTTTTCTTCAGTATTGCATCTCGATTTTTCCCTCTCTCTATTTGTTATTGTTTTTTATTCCATTTTAACTTATTTTTGGAGGAAATAATTTCTTATTTATTAATTTTAATTGTTTTTGCGCCTTTCATAATGCATGTATTTCCATTATTTTAAAAAGAAAAGGAAATATCTTAGGAGTATTGTTAACAAAAACAAACAATTTTAAATTAATTAATAATAATAAATATAATAATAATAAAAAATTATATTAATATTTTTTCAAAGAGAAGAAAAAAATAAAAGATTTTTCAAAAAAATTCATGTTGCCAAATTTAACAATTTTTTTGGAAATAAAATATATTACAAAAAATATTTAAAAAAAAAAAAACAAAAAGAAAACGAATTAGTATTCGTTGTTTTGTGCCCAAAGCTTAATTTTAAAATCATTTGTATTTGAAAATTTTGTATAGTATTCTTTTTATCGATGATTTTTGAAATACGTAGGCTTTTTTTTTATATAAGCTAGGGGAATATTCTTGTAGTATCAGAATTTAATCACAAACTTAATAATGACAAAAATATTGTACTAAATAGTAAATCCAAAACGAAAAAATCAAACCGCAATAGTTTTTGTTTCACAGCGGACAGTATTTTTATTTTCTCCCATTGTTTTTGTTGTTGTTTATTTTCATTCTAATATTAGGCAAATTATTTTGTTTTAAATGTATATCCTTTTCTATTGAAAACCAGTTTTTTTTTCCATACAAACACCTGTAGAAAGATATTACCTGTGTTCGTTTGAGGACAGCGCAACTCATGCGCTGCGCAAATCAACTATAAAATGCTAACTTCGCTGCGCATTTTTACTGTTTCCCAAAAGAACTACATTTTGCGCAAAACGTGAGCAGAGGTGGGGGGCACGGGGTGGAGCACCCCCCATACAATTGTTTTGGAAAAAATCAGTTTCCCGAGGATTGTAACAACTGATTGCAATGAAATTTTGGGATTAGTATTTTTTTGGTCCATCATAGAACCATATTGATTTTAGGGGGATCGGGGCACGGGGTGGAGCACCCCCCATACAATTCTTTTGGAAAAAATCAGATTCCCGAGGATTGCAACAACTGATTGCAATGAAATTTTAGGATTAGTATTTTATTGGTCCATCATAGAACCATATTGATTTTAGGGGGGATCGGGGGACGGGGTGGAGCATCCCCCATACAAATTTTTAAGAAAATACAGTTTTTTAAGAACATGTGAACGGATTGCAATGAAATTTTGGGATTAGTATTTTATTGGTCCATCATAGAACCATATTGATTTTAGGGGGGAACCCCATACAATTGTTTTGGAAAAAATCAGTTTCCCGAGGATTGTAACAACTGATTGCAATGAAATTTTGGGATTAGTATTTTTTTGGTCCATCATAGAACCAAATTGATTTTAGGGGGGATCGGGGCACGGGGTGGAGCACCCCCCCATACAATTGTTTTGGAAAAAATCAGATTCCCGAGGATTGTAACAACTGATTGCAATGAAATTTTGGGATTAGTATTTTTTTGGTCCATCATAGAACCAAATTGATTTTAGGACGGATCGGGGCACGGGGTGGAGCATCCCCCATACAATTTTTTTTTATTAAATTAAATGACAATACTATCTCATAACATTCGACGAAGCATACTTGCCTGATGGTTAGCAGAACAATTTTTTCTTTTTTTCTTCTTTTATTTATATAGATGTTTATTAGGAGAACGAAAATTAAGATATTCACCTCTGAGAAGTGGTCATATTATTTATGCCTGTGCTGTTGTATTACACAATTTTTTAATCGATAACTATTATCCAATTGATGAAGGAATAGTTGTAGCAAGAAATTCTTTTGGAAGTACCTCATCTAGAGCAAGTGGAAATTATTTACAACAGGGAACAGAAATTATAAATATTGTTATGAACAGATTTTTAGAATAAAATTCAAAACAAATTATATTAATTCAATTAATTTAATTCAGTCAAACTTGTTTATATTGAAGAATTATAATATAATAACGAAACTTATTAAATAGAGGGAATGAATAATATTGATAAATATCACAAAAGCTTTTCGAGCAATTTTTGAAACAACTCATTTGTTTTCTTTTGTTCCAAAATTTGAAGTCTCTGTAATTCGAGAGATTCTTGGACCATTTCGTAACATGTTACAGGCTGAAATTAAATTAATGTATTTAAAATTAAATTTCAACAATTTTTTTTTAATTAAATATATAACGTTTCTTTTTCTTTTTCAAGATCTTGGTGTTGAACACACGATCATTAATTTCAGGATCATTAATATTGTAATGGATTGAACTTCTTATATTCTGATGAAGAATTATTTGATTATTTGTAGGTAGAGTAAATAACGATCGTGAACAACATGGCTGTTGTTCTTCTTGTTGTTGTTCTGTTCGTAATAAAGTTACTGAAGTTGATGTTGATGATGGTATAACTTCTGGAGTACCTCTTCTTTTATTTTGTCCTCCTTCAGATAGTAATAAATTGGCTGGTAACGGTTGAGCCTGTTAATAAATGATTATTAATAAAATAATTTTAAGTACCAACAAACATGTTTGCAAAAGTTCCTTCGCCTAAACATTGGGTTCCATCAAGATTCTCTAATTCACAAAGCATTATTACTTTCTCGTCTCTTTCAGACAATGTTAAACTTGGGGGTGGAGACGGTCCTCCTCCAGTTTCTTGAACGTATTCTAAGTTTTTTTAATTTGTCTTTAACTTTATATTTTATATTGGTCCATGTCTAAGGATATAAAAGAATTGTTTAATAATTGTTATGGTTTTAATACACTTAATGGTTTTAATACACTTTTCCATCCTTCCATCGTTTTTGGTGATCCTACTGAATTTAGAATGGTTTGTATTTCAATCCAAACATCTTCTTTATTTTTTCTTCCATCAAATCCTTGGTGACGTCCAACTATAAGAATTTTCTTCCACCAATTCCACCAATTTTGTAGCTTGGCAATTATTATCATTAGTCTAAAAGAAAATAAATAATTAAATAAAAATTTCTTAAAAATTACAAATTATAACCCACCATTTTTTATCACTTTGATTAAAAAAATATAAAATTGTAGTATCACACTTTGGATGGATACGTTCAACTATAATCAAACACCGCACAATAACAACTATTTTGTAGTAAAAATATTCGTGATATTAAACACACTTCATTATGTTAACATGTGTAGCCAATATGTCACGCGCAAAATCGACACACAGATATTGCGAATTTTGAAATAAGTACAGAAATGTACTTTTGTTTGACAACAAATTTAAAAAAAAAAAGAACTCTTTATTATTTTATTTTCTAATGGTAGTTTCAAATTTAAAAGTAAATATGTCACCACTGTCGTTGTTTCGTGTGCTTTGACGATTAGATTTCTGTTATTATTTTTTATAAATATTAAATATAAAATAAATTAAAAAGTGAATAACTGTGATCAAACAAGGTAAAATTAATGTTTTGTGTTTAAAATATTTAATATTTGCGTAGTTTTAGAAGATTTGATTTCCGATTTGGTCTATAATTAATGTTTTTGTCTAAAAATATAAGAAAATTTTTTTTGACCCCTACAGAGTCTTTATCTTTAGCTTTTAGAAAAACTGCAGCAGCGGAAGCCACTTTTGCTTATCACACTATTCAACACGTCCATAGTTATAACTCTGCTAATTGTAGTAGCACCTTATTTCATGACATATTTCCTGATTCAAAAATTGCTTCTGATTTTTCTTGTGGCCGAAAGAAATCTTCAAAAATCGTAACAAAAGTTTTAGCTAAACAATGCCAACAAATAATTATTTCGGAGATTTTAATAATAATCTTCCATTTAGTGTTGCAACTGTGATATATATTCTCTATATTCCATGATACTTGGAATATTTATTGTGTATTAAATTATACCAAATATTATTTTATTACCAATTATATTGTTATAGTATTAACTTTAAATTTAAATGTATTAGTATGTAAGTTGTAATTATTAGTCAAAAAAGGATTGATTAATTCTTCTTGATCGAACCATCACACGAACAACATAAAAAAAAATAAAATAAATTATATTATTGAATTCATTGAAATAAAAAAAATATTAAAATAAAATATATAACAAGATTGTTATATATATATATAACAATGGTGACAGCGGTAAACAAAAATCAATACGTAGATAAAGTGTGAAAAAAAAAAAAAAAATATTATAATACAAATTTTTTTTTTAAAAAAAAAATTTTTAATTTTCGCAAAGTTCTATTAAAAGGTGAACGGTAAAATATCAAGTAAAATAATTGAAATTAAAATATTAATTCATATTAAATAAAATATATTCATATTAAATTTTTTTTTATTAATATCAAAATAAAAAATAAATAAAAATTAAAACAAGAAACACAGATTTTAACAAAAAAAAAAAAAAATTAAAAGTTATTATAGTTCATAATGGGCCATCCCCAGATCAAATGAACCAACAAAAAAGGAAACAACCATCTCTGAGAGTAGTAAAATTACATTATAAAATGTACATTAAACTCTTGTATGTAAAATCACATACACCAAATATGTGAAATTACATACTCCAAATATGTAAAATTCAACAGAAAAATGTAATATTACGTATTTTGAATATGTGAAATTACATATTCCAAATATGTAGAATTCAACAGATAAATGGAAAATCACATACTCAGAGTGACTGAAATAAAAAATTATATAAATTACAGTGAAATCTTTCATTAGTGTATTATGATATATACTTGTGAAAAATTTCATTGCATTAAGAAAACACAACACAATCTTTTCATTTTAAAGGAAACATTTTTATTCATGGCATATATGAACAGCAAGTCAATTCATTTATAAAAAAAAAAAAAAATTCTTCAATAAAAAAGGCACGTTTTAAGCATTGATTAATCTAAATATAAGATATTAAAAAAATATAAATTTTACATAGTACTCTAATTTCAATTAGGTAGTTAGAAAAAAACATGTAGGTATAAGAATTCAGTTAAATATTAAATATTTCGTGACTGATTTAGATTTGTCTTATCTTTATAATTAAATTTTTAACTTTGTTGAGAGTGTTAATATTCCTCTTGTCCGTTATCATGGTATAGTTCCATGAAAAAACGTTGGAAAAATTCCATCGTTATGGATATATTTTTATGGTACATAAACTTAAAAACGTAATGAAGGATCATCGCGTACTCCATAGCTTCGATTAGAGTCTTACATTCTGAGTTGATTAACTCTTTTTCCGCATAAATATGGAAGACTTGTTGCAAAGCATCAGGACTTAAATCTAAAAATATATCAACATTACAATTTTAAATATGCATTCTTCTAATTTTGAACTTACCTATAATTCCAATAAATGGAGTTGATACTGGAACATCTATATCATATAACACACCAAACAAAAGAGCATCCTTGTCTGCTAAGAATTATGGAAATAAAATGTTATTATATTTCAAGTGGTTCTTGTAATATAATTTCTTTTACATATTAATTGCAATATGCCATATAAATAATACAAAAAAGACACCAACTAATAAAAAAATAGAAAAAAACTCCTTACTTTTATATTTCCTTTTTCAGAATTATATCCCGTTTAACCTTTTTACAGCTATGGCGAGATAGGTACATGTACATAAAACCAAAATCTGTAGTTCTCTCTTTTTAATCTCAAAACTAACTCTCTTGAAGGGTTCACTGTTTTAAAAATAATTAAAAATTAGATTTTTCATATTGACGGTTGTGATGTTTAATAAAAATAAAAAAATTCAACAAAAAAATTTAAAATTAAAGAAAAAAATGTAAATTTCAATAAAAAAATGTAAAATTAAATAAAAAAACAGAACCTCACATTGGCAATATCAAAATTAATTTTATAAATGAGTTAAATACACGAGAACTAAATTATTGATAATTTATAATTTACGCGATCCAAACAAAATTGTGGAATTTTATGTTCGAATTTAACAGCTACTTTTTTTTATAAAAAACGCATTTTTCTTTCGGTAAAATGTAAAACAAAACACAATATAGTAAAAGCACACAAATTGTAAGGACTTACCTTAATTCTGTTGTTTAATAATATTTTATTTTATGAAAATCACTGATTCATTTCCCGCAGTAAAATTCACAGTTCAAACTTCACTTAAATTTTAAATAAAATCACATGCTATGCGGACGACTTGACGAAGCGAAATGACGTTTAAATTTAAAGATGCAACAGTGTTGCCGATGCGAAGTTGTATGTTATGTTGCTTCGTCGTAATCGACTAAGCCTTGTAATGGTTTTCCATTACAAGGCTGTCAGTCCAGACTCCGTCCGCCGGACTCCGTATGTTAACACGATAACTCAAAAACGCGTAAACTGATTTCAATAAAATTTTGGAATTAGTATTTTTTTGATCCCCAATAGAACCCTATTGATTTGGGGGGATTGGGGCACGGGGTGGATCAACCCATACAAATTTTTTGGAAAAAATCAGTTTTTCGAGGATTGCGACATTGGATTGCAATGAAATTTTGGGATTAGTATTTTATTGGTCCGTCATAGAACCATATTGATTTTAGGGGGGATCGGAACACGTGGTGGAGCAATAAAATACTAATCCCAAAATTTCATTGCAATCAGTTGTTGCATTCCTCGGGAAACTGATTTTTTCCAAAACAATTGTATGGGGGGTGCTCCACCCCGTGTGTCTTTTAAAAATAAAAAAAGTTGAATTTGAAAATTTTCCATTAAGAAGAAAATCAAATGATTCAAGGATGGGTATTTAAAGTATTGTTCGTAATTGTTCGTAATAATCAACCATCAACGTCGGAACCCGACCCGAACAGAATATGGACAGCGCTATTCGGGTCCAGGATATTTAGAATTGTGTAGTAATAAAATCTCTTATGAAGGAAATTTAACTTCAGTATTATTAAAAAATAACAATATATTACTAACCTTACATAATGAAAAAAAATATTTAATCAATTTTACATATCCAAAGGAAAATAATCGCAAATACGTAAATCTTAATGTCGACATTTTATCAAATCCTCAATGTCTTTTTCTTATTGACACTGGAGCTGATATTAGCATAATAAAAAAACAATTTATTAAAAATGATACATATTGTTATCCACATCAAAAATGTTTTATCAAAGGTATAACTGACACAAATATTGAGACATTGGCGGTAGTTCATAGTTATATAAAATTACCGAAATCAACAAACCTTTTTCAAAAATTTCATATAATATCAGACGATTTCCCGCTTCAATGTGCAGAAATATTGGGAAACGATTTCTTTAACAATTATAAATATAAAATCGGTTATGCAGATAAATCATTAGAGATTAAGCAAAATAAATTTTTATTCAATATTCCGTTTTGCTCTTATGAAGAAAAATTAGAAATACAGGCAAGAGTAGAAAAAACTATTAAATTACCAATTAACAATTCAAGCGAGGAATTACTATATCCTTCACAGGAAATTTTACCAGTGCCTAGATTACGATAAATATGTGAGTGCCGAAAATGGCGAGTGCGAGTCGCTACTCACCTTTTTTGATTACGAAAATATCTCGGCTCTCAAAACGTCACTCACATTGTAGCGTTTTTACTCACCATCCATTTTGTACGTGAGTTGTAAAATGGTAAGTTTAAGTGAAATAAAAACCTGGAAAATATTTATTCGTAAATAAGATATAGATTATTAATTAATATAATAATTTTTTTATAGAATAATTCAAAAATAACGCCCCATCAAAAACGACTGATGATCGAATTGATGAAGGAACATTTTCCGGTCGTGTCAGGAAAATTTGGCAGTGCTTGTGGTTTTTCCGATAAAAAGGATGTTTGGAAGCCAAAAATTGAATGAGGTTGGGCCCACTAAATCAATTACTCAATGGCAGAAATGTTGGCAAGATATTAAGCGTGGCGTTCGAGAGAAGATGACTCGGATTCGATGTCATTCCAACAAAACTGGAAATGGCAGAGATGATGAGCCATTAAATAAATTGAACTCAAACGACCACACAATAATAGATATAGTGGGCCTGCTTATTTTGATGGTGAGCCATTTAGTGTTGAAGGAGGCTTCAATAGTTCCAATAACTCTACATCAGAGTCAAACACAATTGGACAAACATCATCATCAACAACTTCAACAATAAAAACACCATTACAACGAGCAAGGATTGCACAAACTTCATAGCCAAATAGTAGTGAACAAACATCTTCACAATAACAACACCAAAAACAACGAATAAAATAAATAATAAAGATATTCTTTTTACAATTACAAATTATGTATTTCATTCAACACCAAACATTCGATTTATAATTTCATTTCTAGCATTCTTTCCTTGTTGTAAACGTGTGAAGTTAATTTCATCATCAAAATCATTGTCCTGAGTTCTGCCTTGATTTGCATTGACTGAAACATTTTCAATTCCCTAGTTACTTCTATTTTATTTTTGATTAAAATATTGTGTAAAACAACACAACTATTTATAATGTGACCACACATCGATGGATGATAACGAAGTTTTCGTTCTCCTAAAATGCACCTAAAATTGAAGAACATATAGATATTCCAAATTCTGAAATACATTTTATAATAAATATTGTACCCAAATCTGACTTTCATTAGTCCTATACATCTTCTCAACAATATCTCTTATTTTCCTATGCAGTGCATTAAACATTTCTTCTCTTTCATCAATGGGTTGGGCAATTGGGATTATAAGATATGGATTTAGAACATATCCAGAGTCTCCTATTAGAATGATACAAATGTATTTCAATTTTGTGAATTTTTTATGCCTACCAAACAACCATGAATGATGTTCCCCATTTTGGTACATTTCTTATAAATGTTGATACAATTGGCTATTACGGAACACATAAGAATCATGTGATGAGCCAGGATATCTGGCATTTACATTCAATATTAACATGTCATAATCACAAACCTAGTACAAATAAAATAAAATAATGTTTAAAAATTATTAATTATTAATTACTTATTACAATTTGAACATTCTTTGAGAAAGATCGTTTTGTATTCAGGTACGCATATTCTTCGTCCTTGGATAAATTTCTGAGTTCGACGTGAGTGACACTTGAGTTTCATCTAAGAATCTAAAAATGTATTATGTTAGTTCTTTGAATTATTAGATATAAGAATAAATCTTTTTTTAACACGATGAATATCAGCTATTTCTTGTGGAAATTAAACCACAACTCACACAAACACATTTACATTTAAAAACCATATGATCTCGTATACGTACACGCCAAGTGAAAATGAAATGAATTGAATGGCAGTCAGAATCGATACCTTGATCCATAATAGATTGAAAGACTGATGGCACACTCGCCACATCGAACGGTAATCTAGTATACTAATACAATCCTTTGCTAGTATTGATTGTTAAAAATTCTTTTGACTGATCAGCAACTAAAAGTTGTTGATACGCTCACATCCATGACATAAAAAAAACTACAATTCGCTAATCCAGCTAAAATATCCTCAATTTTGGGGAGCAGAAAATGTTCCATTTTCAAATATTTATCACTGTAGCTCAGTTAGTAGAGCAGTCACCTAGATAGTGAAAGGTCCTGAGTTCGAGTCTCAGTTGTGGCATAGAAGGTTTTTTCAGTCCATCAATTTTTCCTTAAATAACTTTAATTTAAATTGAAAAATATTAATCATTGTGATTAATATAGACTAATGGTAAGGAGTAAATAAATGTTAAATTCATTTACTTCTAAAGAAATTGAATGTCAAAGAAAAATGGTTGAATCCATTTTCAGTCCATCAATTTTTCCTTAAGAGCATAATGCTGTAAGATCCACAAAACATGGTCAAACTGCCCCATCATATTTTCTACATGGTTTTACCGATTTGAAAAATTTTAAAGGATTTGTAAAGATAAAGAAAAGCTCCTTGGAGTCATTTTTTAAGATTTTCGAAATTTGAGGGCCTTTCTATTCACCTGATTTACTGATATCATATCGGTTCTACAATTTAGCAAAATATCACATTTTTTGGTCTAAATATCAGTTCAGCCATTGTGATTTAAGCAATTACTGTTCTATTGGCAAGTGAAGTGATATGTTATTTTGACGTTAATATTAATTTAACATTTATATTTGTGAAAAGAAAATAAAATATTTTTTGAAATGGATTTTGAAAATTATTTTAAAATTAAATAACAAAGATTTTCCCTAAAAAATTAAAAATTAATATAATTTCAAAAAGTATGTGGTTATATGCAACTGATCATATAGTTTTTTTATATCAGTAAATCGGTTCCACAGTTGCTCAAATTTCAGTTCAGTGTCAACTGATATTACCAATAGAACAGTATTTATCACTTCAACATATCAGTTAAAGTGATAAATATCAGTAAATCAGATCAATAGAAAGGCCCTTTGATCTCGAACCCCCATTTTAGCCCCTTAAAAGATGGGTCTTTTTTAGTTTCAAATTACTACTAGATTAAAAAAAAAAAAATTTCTACTAGAAAAAGTATAATTAAGGTTTTCTGAACACTTTTCAATCAAAATTTCATAAAAAAAAATTTTCAATAGCGAAAATAAATTAATTTAAAAACATCATTTTTATGCAAAATTTTACGATTTTATTTATTTAAAGGGAAGAAAAACCGGTTTTTAGTTCATCGAATTCCTCATACGATCGCGTATATAGTTTTTGTGTTTTGAATGAAAATTTTTGAGAATTTTTTTTTCTTCTTTATGCTGTTTTTCTTATTGTTTTTGTAGGGCGTGGTTTGTGCAACGGTGAATATTTTTATTTGTGTGTTTTTCAGTTTGTGTAAATTTTGTTGATTTTAAATATTATAAAATGTAAAATAAGAGACAAAATTATTTGCGTCTTTTTATTTGAGTTTTTTCATTTTTGAATAGAAATTTATATTTGTTTTCACGGCAATTATTATAATAAATATTTTTTTTTATTTTAATATTAATAATTTAATTAATAATTTTAATTTAATTTAATTAATAATTTAATTAATAATTTAATTAATAATTTAATTTAATTAATAATTTAATTTAATTAATTAATTAATAATAATTATATATAATTAATTAATTAATTTAATAATTTAATTGATAATAGAATCGATGTTTATTATATTTTCCCTTTTGTTTTCCAAAAAATCTCTGAATTAGTAATAAATAATAAAACCTAAATAAAAATTCTATGTGAATACGAATTTGGAGAAACAAAAATTATTTTTTTCCAAATAATAAAATTTTTAGTATCACACGCAATGAAATAAACCAAAAAAAAAGACAAAATATAATATTTTGAGAATATAAAGGTGTATAGAAAATTTTGTAAAAAAAAGTACAATGAAAACAAATAATATAATATAATACATGAAAAAGGAATAGAAACAAAGAAACGAACAGAAAAATCCGAATTCGCGTCGGCGGGTACGAATAAAAGATTTTGAGAATAGGATAAACACAAATACAACCAAAAGAAATAATACTTGTGCAACAATATTAGAAATAGAAATAAAAAAAGATAACAAGAACCGAACAGAAAAATACGAATTTGCGTCGGCAGGCACGAATAAAAGATTTTGAGAATAAGATAAACACAAATACAACCAAAAGAAATAATACTTGTGCAACAATATTAGAAATAGAAATAAAAAAAGATAACAAGAACCGAACAGAAAAATACGAATTTGCGTCGGCAGGCACGAATAAAAGATAAAATAGAAAAAATAGTATTACTGTATTTTCATTCATTGTTTTTTAAAGAAAGAATAAAGAAGAAGAAACGAACTGAAATCTGAGTTTGCTGTTGTCAGCATAGGGCCCTTAAATAAATTTACTAATAATATTTACTGAAAGACTTTAAAAAAATTTTGCATTATATAGTCGAAAAATATTAAAAACGTAAAAAGTGAGCTTTTTCTAAACTTGCAAAATGGGTCCCTAATTTGGAACACGGAGTCACCTAAAGTGGAACGTAAATTAAAAGCCATTAAAAACGGTTAAAAAAATGTATTTGACGTAAAAAATGTAGATCACATAAAATAAAATCATAAATTGAAAAAAAATCATTAATAGATATGCATATAAATAAATAATAAATAACAAACAATTAAATAAAAAATCACAAATTAAGAGAAAAAAATTCATTACAAAAAGATTTTTTTTTTTACAAACAACAAAAATCACAATTAAACACATTTTTCTTCGTATTCGTGCACAACTCATGTGCCCATTCACAGCATATAAGGCATCGGAGCCATTTACTTCCTGGAATATCTGTTCCACTATAAGAACACATTGCTGTTCCACAATAGGGACAATTGCAAGAAATTAAAAATTAAAATAAATCCCATAAATTTTTATCAAAATTAATACGTTATTATTAACTATAAATTACTGCTTTAATTAATAAAATATAAAAAAACCCAAATAACTTACTGCGTTTCAAAACAAAAAATGGTTTCCAAGTGTAAAAAAATAAGGTCACTACAGTTAAAATTTGAATTTTTGACAGTCCTACGTAAAGTCTTCTTTGAATAACAAATTTGTGATAAGTTATATTATGTTTGTATAATTTTCACAACCTTCTATATACATAGCCGTGTCACCGTTTTGCGTTAGTATTGGTGCGAGGCTGACAAAAATTATATACAATCTTTCATGGATGAATTTTGTCCTGTTTTATTTCGTTCTCTATAATAATAAAACTAAATAAATTATAAAAGTAAGTGATTAATAATAATTTTGAAGTGTTTCTAATTGCAATAATATATTTTTTTAAAATAAAACAATATCTACAAGCGATTTATTGTGAATTAAAAAATTTAAAAAATTTTATGTTATGGTGTTTTCTAAATTATTTTGTGTGATATTATTGAAAAATATGATATAATTTGTGACAATTAAGCTTAGTTTTATATGTTTTGTGGAGTGTTAGTTTATATTTAATAGAAGCATTATGTTTTTTGTGATCATATTTTGGTTTTTTCCGCTATAATTTACATTTAGAGTAAATTTTTCAAATATTTCAAACTATTATAAAAGACGTTCATCTGAAACATCAATTTTTTTCTGCGAATAACCAGAAAGATTTATTGTGTGCTTTAACTTTTATTAGTTTGGAAACTGATACTGATATTGATCTCTCATCAAGCTGTTTATGTGGAACTATATTTAAACAAATATATTCTAGGACATGTAATGTTATGTGCAATATTATTTTAAATAATTTCGTCAAACAACAAAATGATGAAAAAAAATACACAGAATAACAAACGAAAATTGAAAACTTTTAAAAAATCAAATGCAAATATTAAAATTGCAAAACCGAGAGCTAATTAGGCTAAAAAACTATAAAATTCTATTATTTTTTTATTCATAACTTTAGTTTTTTTTGCTTAAAGAAAAATGTGATTTTTTTAGTTTCTTATTTTATGTTCCTTTATTTATTATTGTTTAAGAATAAATTTTTTTTTTTGATATTTATATATATGTGCAATACATATTATATCATTATAATTTAATGAAGTGAAATAAACTTGATTTTTTCCCCCAAAAGAATGTTCGTTTTATTATTATTTCAGAAAGTAAAAATATCAGCCTGTTCTAAGCCCTGTATGTATTAGTAAGTGAAGCGGTGACACGGCCATGATATAGAAGGTTGTGATTGAATCCCGAAATTGTATAAGTATTGTCCGGTGCAAATCGGTTGGGAGGTAATAAAAGTACATTTTTGTTTAACGATCTAGTACAATTTGTTATTTTTTTGAAATTTTTGACATTTAAAAATTGCGTTTTTGTTTTGATTTAACATCTGTTTTCAATCAAATATATATGATGGTTTGCAATAATTTATTTTATTTTATATTGATTGCTTGGTTATCTGTTATAATTGTAAATGTATTTCCATAAATAAAATTATGAAATTTTTTCAGTGCAAAAATAATCGCTAAATCTTCTCTGTGCAGCTGAGAATAATTCTTTTCTACTAGTGACAGAGTACTTGATGCAAATGACAGTGGTATTTCACATACATTTATGATGTGAGACAAAACTGCATCGATACCGTATGGACTGGCTTCAGCAGCTACTACTATTGGTTTATTTGCATCGTACAAAACAAATAAATTATGTTCTTGATTTAATTTCTTACTTTGAAAATTATTTTCGCAATCTATAGACCAGTTAAATTTTACATCTTTCCTTTAAAGATTATACAAATGTCTCAGTTCTAATGACAAATTTGGAATAAACTTGCTATAGTAATTTAAAAATCAATCCAAGAAAAGATTGAAGTTGTTTTAAATTTGTTGTCGTTAAAGGATCCACTATTGCCGTTATTTTCTCTTTGTTTGGTCTTACCCCTTCACTAGATACAGAGTGCCCCAAATAGTCAAAGCTTTTTTCTAAAAATGTACATTTCTCTAACTTTATTTTAACATTCTGGTTACTTATGTAAGCAAATACTTTAAATAATTTATTTTTGCAATCTTTCATGTCAAACCCATCGATTATTTATCATCCAGGTAGCAAAAAATGTAACAAAATCTGGACTGCAATTCCGCCCGACCATAGCAAGAACAGCAGGAGCATATAAAAAGACTATAGGAACAACAATTTTTGAACCTCAGGTGCATTTTTGATGAAATATATCGTTTCATTTAATATTTTCTTGTTTGTGTGAGTGAGTATACAATACTCTTGTGTTGAATATGAAATGTCAAAATTTTAAAGTTGACGAAAGAAATTTTGTGTACAAGTGAAGTCAAAAATACAAATATAAATTATTATTTAATATTATTATAAATAATATTAATTGGTTTAGTAATTTTTATCCTTTTATCGGATTGATATTTTTGGTGGTCGACAATTATACAAAAATGGCTTATCTTGAATAAAATTAATAATTTTTTCCAAAATGTCTGAACTAAAATCCTAATAAAAAAAACATAATTTAAATTCAATATTTAGTCACTAAACATCGAATGATGTGAATAATTAATTATAAATAATAATACTGTCATTTGTTTTGCTTGTATCCATAATTATTAATTTTAATATTACCAAAATTTTTATTAATATTTAATTATTTTGGCCACTGTACTTTTAATTGTAATAAATATAAAAAAAACGACAGGCAAGTATGGCTGTATGCTTCGTCGAAATTTATGCGATAGTATTGTCATTTAATATAATAAAAAAAATTATATGGGGGTGCTTTACCACGTGTTCCGATCCCCCCTAAAATCAATATGGTTCTATGATGGACCAATAAAATACTAATCCCAAAATTTCATTCCAATCAGTTGTTGCAATCCTCGGGAATCTGATTTTTTCCAAAACAATTGTATGTACAATAAAATACTAATCCCAAAATTTTATTGCAATCAGTTGTTGCAATCCTCGAAAAACTGATTTTTTCCAAAACATTTGTATGGGGGGTGCTCCACCCCGTGCCCCGATCACACCCCAAATCAATAGGGTTCTATTGGGGACCAAAATAATACTAATCCCAAAATTTTATTGAAATCACTTCACGCGTTTTTGAGTTATCGTGTTAACATACGGAGTCCGGCGGACGGAGTCCGGACTGACAGGATTTTTTTGACCCCTTTTTTGGGGATAAAAGTTGCAATAACCACCAATTTGACCTTTTGTTAGTAAAAATAAGTTGCCCTAGGGTCATTCTATGTGAGAAAAATTTTTTTTTGGAAATTTTCTTTTAATTGTGTCTTTTAAAAATAAAAAAAGTTGGATTTGAAAATTTTCCATTACTAGGCTTAGTCGATTACGACGAAGCAATATCAACAAAAATGTCACGTGATAAATTCGTCAATATTTTCGACGAAAATTGAAAAAATTTACCGAAGGAGGTAATTTTTCCTGGTCAAAAGATCGTACCTCCCATTTTCGAACAAAGAAATATCAACTTGACGATCTATTCGTCAAGTTTAATTTGTTCCTCCATGAGGTGAATTTGTTCCTTGAGGTTTATATGTATTATTTTGTTCTAGCTATGGTCAGACCCATTATGACTACTTTCAAAACAAAATTCATTCAAATATGAAATCCGTAATTGCCTATGTATTGTCCGGTGCTAATCGGTTGGAGGTAATAAAATTACGTTTTTGTTTTGTATTCTAGTACAATTAGTTATTATGTTGACCTTTTTGACATTTAAAAATGGTGTTTTTATTTTGATTTAACATCTGTTTTCAATCAAATATATATATGAAGGTGTGCAATAATTTATTTTATTTTATATAATAAAATAAATTAAATTAAATATACCATTTTTATAATTATTTATATTACTAGAATTATTAGAATTATTTATATTATTGGAATAAAATTATTTTTTTTTATATTTATATATATGTGCAATATATATTATATCATTATAACTTAATGAAGTGAAATAAATTTGATTTTTTCCCCCAAAAGAATGTTCTTTAATTGTTTTACGCAATAGATGTCAGTGTTAGAAGATAAACGGGTGTTCAACTCAAGGAAACTGTTCCACATTATACCTCAATCATAACCAAAATTTTCTACGGTTTTGATAGCGTTGCAGTTTTTTTTTGTTATTCCTGTCCCTCTCTACTCATGCAAAAATCATCTACCATCTTTCTCTGCGTTTTTTGCTCATATGCTTGTTTGATTGAATAATAAGCCAAAAACGCTGGAGGTAATTCTAAAATGGCGCATATTTTGAAGACCGTATGCACCATCGCAATGTAGCTTTCTCTTTTACTTTCATTGAAAAAAAATATTCTGTTCTTTTCTAAAATATTTTTCAAAGAGCGGTTAAATTTGAAATTCAATAATAATTTTTTTGTCGAGTTTGTGAACAATAAATTTTGTTTATATATTAAAATAAATATAATTGATCTTATATTTAAAAATTTAACTATTTTTCAGTTATGTTTTTAATTTAATATTTTTATTTTTTATCATTATTTAATATTTCAAAAATTTATTTTAATTCGTACAATATTAATATGGAAGAATTGAATAAATTTTTTATATTTTACTTTTATTAAATAATTTTTTAGAAAAAATAACGTTAAAATTTAAAAGAATAAGCAAGAAAAAGACCAGTGTAGCGATTCTGGAAAACAGTCTCGATAAATTTATCGGTATAGAAAAAACGTATGTCGTCACTTATTTTTCTTCGAGGTTTCCGATAATCAACAAATAAACGTACGTCGATTTTTAATAATATTTTGTTGTTGTATTTTTTGAGTTTCACATTTAGTGATTTAGTAACGTTTAGTGCGTATTGACGCATAGACGTTAGATTTTTTTGTAGGATTTTCTGTCAATACAACACTAAAATTGGAATAAATTGGGCATCTCTTAATTTAGATTTTCTTGTTTTTTTCTCCTAAATTATTTATTATCGTTAAAAATTTTTATTATTTAATAATAATTAAAATTAAATTAAAAATTTAATAATTTTATGTTTATAATTAATTTAATTATTCAATCAATTATTATTATTGATTAAAATTGAAAAAAAAAATTACTTTTATTTTGAAAATTTAGGGTTGTTATTTTTGTTGATTTTTTTGTCATGTAAATCATAACAAATATTTATCATCTTATAAAAAGATGGCGATAAAAATATGAAAAATGGCAGTGCGGCTGCGCTCGTTTATTAAACATACCTTCGAAACGAGAGAGTTCACTAATTCAGTGTAGAAAACTTGCTTGTGTGAGTAACGAAAAAACACAGGAAAAACTACGTATTGGTACACAACGTGGCGTCACTTATCTCGATAAATATGTGTCGATAAATGTTCAGAATCGCTACACAGGAAAAAAAATAGCAAAAAAACTGCAACGCTACAAAAACCGTCGATAATTTTGGTTATGATTGAGGCATTATGCAACCTTATTCTATTGCTTAAACTAAAATAATATAATACATAACGCTTCTCGAAAATAAATGGCACTAACATGATATTTTTCCTGTATTTTTTTTTATTTCAGTTCAATTTTTTTGACAGATTGGGTGTGTGTAACTTCGTTAAAAATATTTTAAAAATAAGTTAAAATTAAGTGAAAAAATATTGGTGAAAAAAATTTAACTTTGGTGATTAAATTTTGATTTAGCTGTGTTAAAAATTTGACGTTTAAATTTATGAAAAAGTAAATCGCGTAAAATGACTAAAATTTAAAAAAAGTATTTTCCAATGATAATGATGTGTTTTATGCTACATAGAAAGTTAATAACAACAGATAGTTGACTCTACGCAGAAGACGATTTGAAAAAGTTGTATTTCTCTTAAATACATGTATGTTTGATAAAAATATGTTTCGTTTTAGGATATTGAATGTTACAGATTAAGAACTACGTCTGATGATGTTTGTTTAATATTGAATGGAGATGTAAGCAAAACAAAACAACATTTACGGCTTAGTCCAGGTAGTTTGAATAAAATTATTGAGTTTTTGCCTAAAAAAGAAATGGATGGTCTCTGGAACTTGAATTTATTGTTTTTGTTTCGTCGTAATCGACTAAGCCTTGTAATGGAAAATTTTCAAATTCAACTTTTTTTATTTTTACAAGACATTAACAATTAAACAATTAAAAGAAAATTTCCAAAAAAAATTTTTTCTCACATAGAATGACCCTAGGGCAACTTATTTTTACTAACAAAAGGTCAAATTGGTGGTTATTGCAACTTTTATCCCCAAAAAAGGGGTCAAAAAAATCCTGTCAGTCCGGACTCCGTATGTTAACACGATAACTCAAAAACGCGTAAAATGATTTCAATAAAATTTTGGGATTAGTATTATTTTGGTCCCCAATAGACCCCTATTGATTTGGGGTGTGATCGGGGCAGGGGGTGAAGCACCCCCCATACAAATGTTTTGGAAAAAATCGGTTTTTCGAGGATTGCGACAACGGATTGCAATGAAATTTTGGGATTAGTATTTCATTGGTCCATCATAGAACCATATAGATTTTAGGGGGGATCGGAGCACGGGGTGGAGCACCCCCATACAATTGTTTTGGAAAAAATCAGATTCCCGAGGATTGCAACAACTGATTGGAATGAAATTTTGGGATTAGTATTTTATTGGTCCATCATAGAACCATATAGATTTTAGGGGGGATCGGAACACGGGGTGGAGCACCCCCATACAATTGTTTTGGAAAAAATCAGATTCCCGAGGATTGCAACAACTGATTGGAATGAAATTTTGGGATTAGTATTTTATTGGTACATCATAGAACCATATTGATTTTAGGGGGGATCGGGGCACGGGGTGGAGCACCCCCATACAATTGTTTTGGAAAAAATCAGATTCCCGACGATTGCAACAACTGATTGCAATGAAATTTTGGGATTAGTATTTTATTGGTCCATCATAGAGCCATATTGATTTTAGGGGGGATCGGAACACGTGGTGGAGCACCCCCATATAATTTTTTTTTATTATATTAAATGACAATACTATCGCATAAAATTCGACGAAGCATACAGCCATACTTGCCTGTCGTTCTTATACTGGATGGGTGCTTGTTGGAGTTATAGAGTAGCAGCATCGTTTATTGGAATGAGTCGTTTTACAGTTACAGTTCATAAGATGCTCATTTTCTTCAAAAATGAAATGAAACATCTTATTAGTTGTCCATCTAATGATCGTTTACCAGAAATCCATTATTAAATTAAATTAATTAAATAAAAAACTAAAATAAGTAAAACAAATTGTTTTTTTTTTAAATTTTTTATTATTATATAGTCCAAAAAAAAAAAACAATATATTAATAGTAAATGAAAAATTCCAATTAAAATAATAGTCCTATTTTTTTTTTTTGATTTAATTTTTTTGAATAAATTGGGTTAATTTTAAGTTTATTGAACTTAAATATTTGTTTATTAAAATTATTGAACTTAAATTATTTTTTAACTTCAAACGTCAAAATTTAACAAGCCCCGAAGCTAGTTAAAATTTTGACAACCATCTTGAGGTGAATATGTGACGAAAATTTAACATTGGCTGTCAAAATTTTAACTTTTAACTAGTTTTTAACCAAGTTACACACAGCCATTAAACAAAAAAATAACTTAAATTTCTAACATTTACTATTTATACAGAATCACTATACAGAATTTTCCTAGCGTTTTTTAATTCGAAAATTATTCTGCAGAATATTTTATTAAAAAATTTAAAGTTTTTCTTATTTTTCTTATTTTATATAGTTTGATGTGTAGATTATTTTTCATTTCTGGAGTAACCGCACTTTAGAAAATGTTTTTTAATTTTCACAAATACTCTTTTTTACTTTAAAATGTCGACAAACGCTAATATCTTGCGGCGATAAAAATGAGAAACAAAATAAAGCTTTGATCAAATAGCTGTATAATATAAAATTATTGAACTTTTTTGAATCAGAATGTTTATTAAATATTTATATATATACACCTAATTCTGTTTTTACACGGTAGATACGTTCCAGACAAAACCGTGTAAAAAAAGACATGAAGTACATAGAAAAAAAGGGGATTAGTTCCATTTCCTTCAATCCTGTAAAAAATAGTTAAAATAAAATGATTCATAAAAAAAAAAACTATTATGAGAGTCTTTATAAAAGCCAAATTAAATTTTTATGTGCATTAATGCACAGTTTATTTCATAAATCCAATTTAATAAACAAAAGGTACATAATCCAATTCCTAAATAAGTTAAAACAAATTAAAAATCATCAAAAATTAATAGACAAAAAATTAAAAATAGTCAAGGTGATGAAAATAACTTAGCTCTATTCGCTATCATTAATAAAAAATATTTTTCTTTAAAATTTCAATCAAGAGCTTTTTAAGAGCTTTTTTTAATCGTGCTAAATCGAATGAAATCGTGTAAAAACGAAATCAATTTTTTTTTCTAGACCGTGTTAAATCAAAACCGTGTAAAAAAAGACCGTGTAAAAACAGAATTAGGTGTATATATATTTTTAAATACATACAAATTTACAATCATTTTGTTTGGATTTATTTTTTGGTTATGTTTCTTTCTTTTTTTTGACAATCTTGCCATATGTAAATAAGAGGAATAAATCATCAATAGATGGCGCCCTAACAAAGTTTCCAAATACAGATTTACACTGAAACCGCAATATAAGGTCTGTTCGTTTGCTTGCAGTAGGATTACAACGAAATATTAGAGTTGAATTGAAAATTCCCGTAAGGTCAAACGCACGTAGAAGTTTGTCAAGAAAAAAAAACATGCGGTATTTACGCACTGTGAAGGCTAATTAAATCAAGTTGACACTTTCGTCTTTTAATAATAATATTATAATATTAAAATGGGTTCAGCAATTGTACCATTTTTTGTGTTTGAGAGGAGATCTAAAATGAAAATTATAAGGCGTCAATTGAGAGACAAGATGAATCCTTTTGACGTCCCAGAATATCGGTATGTTAAATATTTTTTTAGTAAAGAAAATTAATAACAATAATAATAACATTTCAATAATAGATTTATTGAAATGTATCGGATGCCACAAACTTTTGTATACGAATTAATAGATGAAATTAGTCCATTTTTTAATGAAAGCATCTATAAAAGTCCTCTACATTTACAGGTAAGCTTGCAGTTTGTATTAAACGTATAGTTTATTTATTTTTTTATTCTAAGTTTTTAGCCACATTATCGTTTTTTGCTACTGGAACTTATCAACGTGTTATGAAGATCCAATAACTTGTTTCAGTCAGTCCATGATATTACGTTGTATAGGTTGTATCAGCAAAATAATGTACAACCATTTGATGAATAAATATGTTCACTTTCCACATTCAGTAAGAGAAATGGAACATATTAAACAAAGGTAATGAAATGTAAAAATATTATTAGATAATAACATAAATAATCTCTTTCAAGATTTTTAGAAGAAACTGGTGTCCCTGGCATTGTTGGTTTAATTGATGGAACTCATATAGCTCTAAACTGGGTTACCAAAACGAATTGAGTATGCATTTGTTAATCGAAAAGGATTCCACTCTATAAACACTCAAATAGTAATTTTTTTTAAATAATAATAACACACAAATGTATTTAAATCTTCTTTTTTAGGTTTGCGACTGTGACTTAAAAATAATAAATGCTAATGCACGATATCCGGGATCAACTCATGATTCTTATATTTACGGAACGAGTTTTATATTTCCATTGTTGGAAAAACTGCATGAGAATGAACCCCAAACTTATCTACTAGGTTGGTTATTAAGCAAAAATATAAATTTTAATTATTCGTTACATTATCAATTGTTTAGGTGATAGTGGATATCCACTTCAACCATGGCTTTTGACACCTATACGGCAACCAAGAAGTGATGATGAAAAAAACTATAATGAACATCACATGAGAATTAGAAATCGAGTTGAGCGTTGCATTGGGCTAGTAAAAACAAGAACTGATAGTTTATGAAGTTATTTAACATTCAATACTAATTTTTAGATGTCTGTTGGAAGAACGTAAAATGCGCTACAGTGTTGAAAAAGCAATACCAATTATTTACTCCTGCATCATTCTGCATAATTTTCTATTAAACAAGAAATTTCCTATAGGAGAAATAGAAAGAACGGAAATAGATAGACTTGATCATAATGCGACACAGCGAACAACATCAACTTATGCAGTAAGAGGAAGACATCAAATCAATAACTTAATAAATGTTTTAAATCAACTATCTGCTTAATATGGTTTTAAATTTAATAATACACAACGCATGAATTTTATATGAGGTATATATTTATATATTTGTTTGTATATCACATTATATTCTATTAAATTTGTATATTATTTTTGTATTAATTGTAATAAGAGCTGTTCTAATAATGATTGGTTTTTTTCTTACATTTTCAAACTTTGCTGAAAAAATTGTCTTTGCTCATCACCATTTTTTTTTATTTCTGTTCTCCTGTAATTTCAAACTTTTGGAAATTCCTTGCTGGCTCGAAAATAAATAATTATCCTCCACTAATTCTATTAATTTTTCTTTCTGTGCTGGAGTTAATTTAGCACTATATTTTTTGTGGTTGCTGTTTCCTTCCATGTTTTCCTTAAAAAAAATTACAAATTATATACACAATAATATTAATATTATTATTATTATTAATACTATATTTCAGTTAGTACCACATGACATATCACGATTTTATTTTACTATATTTTAAATTTCATATTTACCATTTCTTGTTTACACTTTTTTTTTCACTTTATTGTTGAAAAATGGTTGTTTATGTTGTTTCAACTGGTCCAACAAAATTGAAACAAAATTTTCAACCAAATTGATGAGTGCATTCATCATTTATTTATGCTACGTTTTTTTACCGATTCACCAACACAAGGCAATATTTTTAACGCACACCTCTACATGCTTTTTTTAATACGTATACAGAATTCCTACCAAAATAGTTGAGTAGAATTCGTTGTAATCCTACTACTGATCAAAATATTATAACCTCAATAAATTTTATTTATAAAAATATATGTAATTCATTTTATCATTTTTGTCTTTTAAACTTGTCTTATAACTTAATAATAAATTATTTTAAAAATACAATTAATAAAATTATAATATTTTATTGTCATTTTGACAAGTAACCTACTTGACTCCATCTATTTTGAAAGGTTAGAAAACCATTGCTTCGAGTAGTTCGGATCAAGTCAAAAAAAGCAAACGAACATAGAGTAAAGTAGACCTAACCTAACCTAAAGCAAACGAACACAGGTGAAATGATCCAATTTGAACGGAGTGACTCGTATCAAGCAAACGAACAGACCTATAGTTAACTATCTAACGTTGAAGGTCTCCAAATTTCAATCAAAAATATTCTTTTTAAACTTAATTTTTAAATTTTTTACTTACATTTATTATTAAAAGATGATTTTAAAATTAAAATCACAATTTATACGTTTTTTTCTTAATAAAATTAGAATAATTTTATTTTATTTATTTTTGGCGGGTCTTGATTTTATTATTTTTGTTGGTTTTTTGATCATTTTCATAGTTAAACTTTCTACCACATGACATTCAGAGCCATTTTTTTCTCCAAAATCACTGTACTGAAATCTCTAGTCAAAGTGCAAAAATTTTCGAACGTTACTTCAACTAACGAAAATTCATTACCTAACCATTTTTCATTAGTCGAACTAACGGAGAGGTGAGAAAGAGCGATACATTTTGACGCGAGGCGGATAGAAAAAAAATATAACAAGTTACCTATCAAACGTACGTTTGTCACAAACTGCGTCAAGTCCCTCTCAATTTTATACAGTCCAAAATACTGAAAAGAATTTAGTGATTCACGTCATTGAAAAAGTGCAATGACAGTTTCTGTGAGAATTGAAGTTGAAACGCACACATTTTTTCGTTACGCAATAAAAACTATTTTTAGTAAATATAATTGTAAGTTACAAATTGGAAAATGTTATTAAGTGTTCTGTGAATATTCATAATTATAATAACGCAAAGTTGTCACGTGAAAATGATTTATGTTATTGCATAAAATTGTAAAAGATAAATCAATTGTGAACATAATAAATGTTAACTGGATCTTATATTATATTTTCTTCAGTTTTTTTCTCAATTGTGTGATTTTATTTCTGTTTACTTGTGGATGGTTCTTCATCTGACATTATTAAATATTCTCCAGATATTACAATTGGTTGTCGTGGAGTTAAACAATGAAAAACATCATTTAATAATGTTGCAGTTCGAAAAGTTATTAATTGTAATTTTTATAGGATAATAATAATAATAATAATCTATTTTTAATGAAAAATAACAGAAAATTTATAAAATTAGTGAGAGTTCAATCTGGAATTAGAGTAAGGTTGCATAATGTGGAACAGTTTCCTTGAGTTGAACACCCGTTTATCTTCTAAAGTATTACATTGACATCTATTGCGTAAAATAATTAAAGGTGTAGAATTATACAAACGTAATATAACTTATCACAAATTTGTTATTCAAAGAAGACTTTACGTAGGACTGTCAAAAATTCAAATTTTAACTGTAGTGACCTTATTTTTTTACACTTTGAAACCATTTTTTGTTTTGAAACACAGTAAGTTATTTGGGTTTGTCATATTTTATTAATTAAAGCAGTAATTTAAAAAAAAAAAAAAAAACCTTAAAATAAAGTGAAGAATATATTAAAGAAAACATTATAGTGATTGTGAATGATTGTTTTTATAGTTTTATAAAAAAAATTGTATTAAAAAGTGGAAATGGTGTGGAAAAGTTGATGTCTAAATCTAATTGATATTTGCAAAATATCTTATTTATTATGGTTTTCTTTTAAATTATTTTTTAGTATTTAGAAAAATTTATTTATTTAATTGGACTTTTCAAAATACAAATGTTCAATCTGCGTTGTTGTTCGATTGAGAAGTTTATGTAGAATCTGTTGTTATTCGACTCCAAGTTGTAAAGTTAGATAAGTCTGTTGTTATTCGACCCAACGTGGTATAAATATAAATCCTTTAATTTATATTTTACTTTTTATTTATTTAATTTAAAATAATTACAACTTAATTATTTAGCTTTGGTAAGACCAGTCTAGATTTCTCTCAGCCCATGGATTGGGTTACTAGTAGCTAATTATTGATACTGACAATGTTATAATAAAATTTTACGTCTTATATACTGATTAATTAACTAAGTAACTTGAAATATTGAAAATATGAAATTGTTAAGATGTTACCGCACGTAAGATTTTTTCCACAATAAAAATTGGAGAAATTAGTATTATTGTACGAATTCAGATGGCGAAATAATCGTAATTTGCAATAATAGACCAATATAATTGCTAGTGTTTCATTCATTCATTCATTTTAAATTTAATAAAATATAACTTTAAATATTTTAAGTATTAAATATTATTATAAATATATATAATATAAATATTAAATATTTTAAACAATATAATTTTAAACGTCAAAAAATTAAAAACAAAATATTGAACTGACAGTTCAGATTTGACCATTTTAAAATGTAGCAGATTTGAAAACTGTAGTAAAATTGCTATGCGTAATTTCAGCGGCAAGATTAAAATTATTATTTATTTCGTGAAAAGTAACAAATAAGTTATTTAAACACTTAGTTTATATGAATACAATATATTTATTAATATTTATTGAAATTAAATTAGAAAAAAAATGATTTAGCATTTTTGCGGTTGAACCGTCAATCAGCTTGATCTGAAAAATTATTGCAATAATTGGTGAACTGAAAAAAATTGTGACAATTTCTTGAAAATTATTGCAAAATAATATATCTGTCTCGCGACATGCTGTCACTATTTCTCTCACGTGCTAAATAAACAAATATTTTCTTAATATTAAAAGTAATTTTTATATTATATTAAATTAATAAATTAAGAAATAAAAACTGCTGAATTAAATTTTATTAATATTAAAAATAATAATTTAATAATAATATACTTAAATTAAGATGATTAAAATTCTAAGTTAGCAAATATCTTCTTAATATTAAAAATAATTTTAATATTGACGTAATTTTAATATATTATGATGGGTTTATAATGCAGCGTTTAATTTTCTGTTCATTGGATTGAACACAAATGTAATTAATTGTGTGAGATTTAAATTTCATTGAGAATTTATGGAATATATTTATGAAACGTTTCTGAATCATAACTTTCATCAGAAATTTTTTAAATTTCTTTCAAAATAAGACATTTAAATTTTTTTTTAATTTTTAAACTTCTAAAATATATAAAACACTAATTATTCACAGTTTATGTTTAATATATAAAGTCAACAAACTTATTAACTTACATGATATATTTGATTGTAGTGGAAACAATTAATACCTTTTAAAGATTTTTCACAAATTTTACAACTTAAGTTTCAATTGATCCTTAAAAAAATACTGTCTTATCAGACTTTTATATTCATCTTCTATTCACATATTCTATATAAATATATATAAAAAAATCTAAATTTAAGGAAACCATTGAAACTTGAAACATATTCATTAACATTAAATTACTATTATGGTGAATTTTTTTTTAACTAAAGAGTTCTGAGTTATTTCATTGAGGATATTGTATGTATTAAAATAATCATTTCGAACAATGAATAATTTCTTCATTAATTTTGTAAATAATATTAATATTATTAATAATAAATTAATTAATGTTTCATATGTTAAGAAATGAGCTTTTGCCATATCTGAACTACAATCAATGAATATTTGGATTGAAATTCTCTATAGAAAAGGAAAAAAAATAAAATTTTAATTGATTTTATCAATCATTGTGAAAGAAAACAATAATATTATCCTTTTTCAAGGTTAAGTTTGCCATCAGTGATGGACTTTTCATTAAACTTCCCTTTTTCAAGGATAAGTTTGCCATCAGTGATGACACTAATAGAGAGCTTATGTTCAAGGTCCTAGTCAGTGCTGACGATTGATTAGGATTTTTAGTATTTGTTGATAGTAAATATTGTTCAACATTTTCAATTGATCGAGACGACGCAGCATGACGTGCTGTTGTTATATCTATAACAAAAGATAATGATTGTGATCTAATAACTGATAATAAATTATTTATATTAACCATTGTTAATAATTTTGGAAAATATTCCAAGAAATAATTTAATATTAAAGCCTGAATATGTAGGCCATCTTCATCACAATCAGTGGTAATTCTGATTTTACCATATTTTTTATGTTTAATTTTTTCATTGAAATTTATTCCAAGAACATTATTTAATTTTTTAATCACTGCATTAGTGAATGTTTTATTTTTATTTGACTCATTTGTTACATTAAGGAATTTTCCTCGAAGGCCTAAATATCCTTCATATTTTTGATTACAAATATAATTTTTAATTGTGTTTTTGGCTGATTTGCCTTCAAACAAATATAAAATGCATTGTTCTGACTTTTTTGTTCCAGAGTAAAATGCTTTTCTGTAATTTAGTTTCTTATTACTTTTATTTTATTTTCATCAAATGAACTTTCATCTGATTGTTGTTCAATTGTATTTTCATAATCAATGTCCATTTAAACCAAGGTTCATTCCTTGAAGATTTTCTATTACTAAAACTGATTCAGTTTTTTCAATATTCTGAATTTCATCAATTTCTAATGATTCTTCATTTTGATCAATTATTTCTATTGAATCAATATTATTATTTTCTGTTGTTGTTATTATACAACAAACAACATCATATTTGTAATTAATATCTTTAATATTTTGTTGTATAATATTCACCAAGTTTTCTATGGAATTTAATTTTAGTAAAATAGCAGTGCCATTTCCACACGCTTTTCCCAATTCATTTCTTGAATGGGAATCAAAATAATAATAACATATAATATTATTTATTTCTTTTTTAAATATTGCTACTGAGAGACCAAAACCAGTTACAATCATATGATTTCTATTATTATTAAATAGATATGTTATTCTGTCTAACATAGTATCATAAATGTTAAATATATCATCAAATGACCTTACGTCATAAACTATATCAAATGTTTTATTTATTAAATTTATTTTTGGCAGAACTTGGTTTGCTGCGATATAACCATCTTTTGGTTTATTTGTTAAACGATCAAATGATTCTTTCTAAATTTCAGTACCATAGACTATGATTGCATTCATAATTTGATTATTCCATTCACCATCATGAATGAATGTATATAATAAAGCTGTAACGGCTATAGCCGTACATTGAAGCCCAGTTTGCGGGAAATCTGCTTTTACGCAGTTAATTATTTCAATAATTCTATTACTTCTTCTACTTCTTGTATTTTCAACAATAGCGAGATTATTATTATTATTGTCTACCGCCTCTTAAATTATTTAATTTATTTATTTCTATGTTGTCTTTAAAAAGACTATTTATTTTATTATTTATTTCTATGTTATCTTTAAAAAGACTATTTGTTTTTTTATTTATTTCTATATGAAAAAGACTATTTATTTTATTATTTATTCTTATATTAAAAAGACTATTTATTTTATTATTTATTCTTATATTAAAAAGACTATTTGTTTTTTTATTGATTCTTATATTAAAAAGACTATTAAAAAGGCAGTTTTTATTTTTGCCGCTTAATTTAATATTATTATCTTGGTCAACCATGACCATTTTTATTTTTTTATTATTATCTTGTTATTACATCTGAAAATCTTAATACAAGTTTTACAACAGGACATGGGCAACAAATACCGGTATCCCAAAAGAATGTTGATAGATTTAAACGTTTATATTCAGATATCGAATTAAATGAGGTGGAGTTGATGATAGAAGCAGCAGACGAAGGCTGCTGCAAAAAAGCAAAGCAATTATAAAATGAAATTAACTTAATATAAGTTTAATTAAATTTTTTATATAAACGGTATATAAAATAAAAAATTTGGTTTTTTTTACCTTTATATATACAATTATACAATTATGTTGTATACAATTATATCTTTTTAATATGGACAGTAGTAGATGAATTAAATATATTAAAAAATATGAATTATTGAATTACAAAAAGAATAATATTATTATTTATAATTTTATGTGATTAGAATTATTTTAAACAATAAATTAGAAACTTTATAATATTTTTTGTGTTTTATTTAAATGTAAAATAATAATTATGTAATTTTATTCATAGATTTTTATGGTAACTACAATTGAATACAATTGTATCAACATGTAATCAAATATTATTTTATCATTTGTGTTAACAGTTAACCAATTGTTTTAATATTTTTAGCCTCATCAATCATTTTATTTGTTTCATCTATGAAGTAATTTCTTTAATTAGTTGAGTTAAAATATTAAACTTTAAAAGGCTTACTTTTTAAGGCGCCAAAACATTCACCACTTGGTAAGCAATGTGGTGCTTCACCTAAATAGCCACGAGCACAAATCTCACACTTGTGACCATTTCATTATTTCCGTTTTATTAGTTTTATAAATATAAATATTTTTTTATTGTTTTTTCTTTCTTTGAATAATAAGAACTTACCATTTTTAATTTTGATAGATCTTGCTAAAATATTAGCATCAAGATTACCAGATAAGGGCAAACGAATGTCAGAACGAATACAAGCTTTAAAAAATGAAATTGACTTACAAGTAAAAAAGATAACAACTTTAGTTGTTCAAGAATCAATGCAGCCACCGAATTAATTCAACCCAAATTTACAATTGATCGTTTAAAAGACATGCATCTGATTTTGTTTTAATAATAATAATATGTTTTATAAAGCACATAATCTATCTGAAAAATAAATATATTTATTAAAAAAATGGCTAACATGTGTTTTTTTTTTGTTTTTTTTTTATTGTAAATTATTAAATTATTGAAAAATTACATTAAGTTCATACATGATATTATTATTTAAAAAAAAATAATTTCATTAATTGTTATATATATATATATATATAAAAAGGAATTCATTACATCACATTATATATATATAAATAAAAAAAAAAATAAAAAAAAAAGGAATGCATTCAAGAATTCATATTATATATATAAATATATATATAAAAAAAAAATTATATTAGAAAAAATATTAACAAAAAATTAATTATGACGGGAACGTTTACGTTGGTCTTTTGGTTGTTTTTCTACTTTCAAATTAACGCCAGCTCTTCTGCACCAGTAACTTTGGTAATAATCTGAAAATTAAAAAAAAAAAATTCTAAATATAGATTAAAATTTTTAAATGATAGAAAAATGTACTTACATGGCATTTGCTTCATCCCTTCAGTTATAATTTCTTTATCGTTTGCTACATTTGTTTTTAATTTTGCTATATAAACATAACAATTAGAAAATTTTTCTTCATTGTTATTGATTCTTTGAGCTATTCATCAAATTGGGCCCTATTTTGGAGCCCTTTAAATGATGATTTGTCTTAGGATGATGTCAAAAATTGTAAATTTTCTTTATCATTACTTGCTTTATTTAATTCCATAGTTAATGATGATGATAAACTTTCATAGTTTAAATTACTTGTATGACTGATATTTGCTTCCGTAACTGATGATGATCCGCCATTTAAGTGTAGATTACTTATATCGCTTATATTTTGATCCATTTTTATTTTTTTACTAATTTAATCTGATAACAAATACACAATACGACTGTTGAATGAAGACTGATGCTTTGTTTGGCGTTGATTGTCTTAAATTTTAGAAATGCCAACATTTTTGGCGGGACTTAATTTGATTGGCTGAAATTTTAGAAATGACGATATTTCCGGCATCCCTAATGAAATACAGCTTTTTGATTGGCTTAAATTTTAGGAAAATCTAGAAAGTTTCCTACACACTGAACTAAAAATTATAAGGGTAATTCTGTCAAGTTAGTTCAATTGTGTGTGTTATTATTTTCTGTGTTAATTATTTTATTAATTATGTCGTGTTTTTTAGTGAATTGTGTTTGTGCTGAGTGTTTATTTTTCAGAGAAAACTGCCTTTTTAAAGGCAAAAACTCCTTCAGAGAAGGCAAAAAGTCCAGATGTGCCCAAAAAAATGGGACATTTTTAAAGTCCTTAAAACAAGGCAGATGTCTTTTTAAAGGCAGATCTACCCTAAAAAATGGGACATTAAATTTGGACATGGTTGTAAAAAATAAAAATAAAAAAATAAACTTGGACATGGTTGTCTAAAATAAAATTAACAAAATAAATTTGGACATGGTTCTCCAAAATAAAAATATTAAATTAAGCGGCAAAAATAAAAACTGCCTTTTTAATATTTTAAATAAAAAAACAAAGAGCCTTTTTAAAGGCAACATACAAATAAAAAAATTAAATAATTTAAGAGGCGGTAGCGACAATAATGTCGCTATTGCTCAAAATACTAGAAGAAGAACTAGTAATAGAATTGTTGATATAATTAACTGCGTAAAAGCAGATTTCCCTCAAACGGGAATTCAATGTACGGCTATAGCCGTTACAGCTTTATTATATACATTCATTGATGATGGTGAATGTAATAATCAAATTATGAATGCAATCATAATCTATGGTACCGAAATTTATAACGACTCATTTAATCATTTAAAAATTAAACCAAAAGATGGTTATATCGCAGCAAACCAAGTTCTGCAAAAAATAAATTTAAGGCAATGCTACTATGCAGATTCGAAATGAGCTTATAAGATTGCTTCCAGAATCAGCTATTCCAAACGAGATGGTGTTGCGGGTGGCTGTCAAAACAAGCATTCCCCCGCAGTCGGAGATGATCATACTGGCTCAAAGTTCTCACTCTCACCTT
Organism: Pedicia rivosa; assembly: GCA_963082725.1. Taxonomy (NCBI): domain Eukaryota; kingdom Metazoa; phylum Arthropoda; class Insecta; order Diptera; family Pediciidae; genus Pedicia; species Pedicia rivosa. Next base: position 32,864,160 of record OY720152.1, on the reverse strand, counting down.
GTAGAAGGATTGGTTAGCCCATTACGACAGGATAGAGCTTCAATTCCAAATAATCTGTGACAGGGGCATAGAAGACTACCACTCGCTAAAATTGAAGAGGCAAACCAAATTGTTGACCAGATGGAAAAACAAGGAGTTATCAGATCCTCTGATAGTCCTTGGGCGTCCCCAGTGGTTCTGGTGAAGAAGAAGGATGGAAGCACCAGGTTCTGCATCGATTATAGGCGATTAAACGCATGCACTCGCAAAGACTCTTTTCCTCTTCCACGAATTGATGACACTCTTGTTGCCATTTCAGGGGCTACATGGTTTTCTACGCTCGATCTTCAGAGCGGTTACTGGCAAGTTGAAATGGATGTTAAAGATAAGGAGAAGACAGCATTTACCACAGGATCTGGTTTTTGGGAATTCAACGTAATGCCATTCGGACTCTGCAATGCTCCGGCCACATTTGAAAGATTGATGCCAAAAGTACTGAAGGGGCTCTCCTGAAAATCATGCATGGTCTACCTCGATGACATCGTAGTATTCGCCAGATCATTTGAAGAAGAACTTGAGAACCTAGATGCCGTATTCCAGCGTCTACAAGAAGCCAATCTCAAACTAAACCCGAAGAAATGTCATCTTTTCCAGAAACGAGTGAAATATTTAGGACATATTATCTCTGGAGACGGGATTGAGACCGATCCGAAGAAGACTATTGCCATCAGCAACTGGCCGAGGCCAAAGGATAAACAAGAACTTCGAAGTTTTTTGGGCATTTGTATCTACTACCGGAAGTTTGTGAAATCCTTCTCAACAATTGCTAAACCATTGACACAACTAACAGAAGATAAGGTGATATTTGAATGGAACCACGCATGCGAAACAGCGTTCCAACAATTAAAGTCCAGGCTAGTTACATCTCCGGTGTTATGTTATTCCCGCACCAACTGCGAGTTTCTTCTGGATACTGATGCTAGTAATGTAGGAGAAAAATTATTGTACTACGAGGAAAGAATTGTTGGCAGTTGTTCAATCTATAGAACATTTTCACACTTATCTATACGGAAAAAAAATTTTCATTCGTACCGATCATTGGCTTCTGTCCTTCAAAAATCCTGAAGGCCAAATTGCACGATGGCTAGAGAGGTTACAACAATACAATTTCAACATTGTCCATCGATCTGGACGTATACATGGAAACGCAGATGCACTTTCTAGGAGACCATGCCACATTGATTTATGTGACCATTGTGCACGACAAGAAAACAAAGAAATGGAAGTTCGTCGGACCCGAGTAGCAGATCCTATTGGGCATTGTGGGATACTCTAACAGTGCAGGATGACGTATTTTATAGACGATGGGAGAACAATGATGATACGAAGCACATATTACAGCCAATCGTACCTAAGAATCTAATAGACCATATTCTTCGAACTTTCCATCATTCGCCATTTGGAGGACACTTTGGAGTTAACAAAACATTGGCCAAGATACGAGAAAGGTTTTTCTGGATTGGATGTCGCAACGACGTCGAGAGTTGGTGTCGACAATGTGATATCTGTGCGGCGAAGAAAGGTCCACGGAACAAGACTCATGGGCAGCTAAAGTTATATCTTACTCGAAAGAGTAGCCATCGACATACTGGGGCCGTTACCTGAGACCGATCGAGGGAACAAATACATTCTAGTCATTAGTGATTATTTTACACGTTGGCCCGAAGCAATAGCAATACGTGATCAAACGGCAGAAAGAGTAGCGGATGCGCTTATTGAGAATGTTTTCTCTCGTTTTGGCGTTCCTCGAGAACTTCATTCAGATCAAGGACGGAATTTTGAAGCAGAAGTTTTCAAACATGTCATGAACCTCCTAGGAATCAAGAAAACAAGAACAACGGCACTGCATCCACATTCCGATGGATTGGTAGAAAGACTGAATAGAACCATCTTACAGTACCTGAGAAAGTTTGTGGATAACAGTCAAACTAATTGGGATCGCACATTAACGCTTTTCCTAATGTCATACCGATCAGCCGTTCAAGAATCTAGTGGTCAAACACCATTTTTAATGATGTGTGGCCGAGAGATGTCTTTACCAATGGAATTATTAAGAGGGCCAATTCCAGATGACCCAGAAAATGCAACAGCGGAAGACTACCTGTCTCAACTACGAACACGTATTCAAATAACTCATGAGTTAGCACGCAAGAATTTATTTTTGGCGGCAGAAAGACGAGATACGATTCAAAAACTAACCAACCAACATTGGACACGGGATCATTTGTATGGCTGCACAACCCCCAACGCCGTGTAAGACGCTCACAAAAATTACAGTCCGATTGGGAAGGGCCGCACCGAGCCATGAAGAAAATATTCGACATCACATATCGGATACAAAAGGGAACAAGAACAAAATCAAAGGTGGTACACATCGATCGATTAGCGTTGTATCAAGGAACCAACACATCTGTGTGGGATGCGTTCAATCGAGACGATCGAATTTAAGTGGGAGACATTGTTACGAGTCATCCTCTCATTATTTAAGACGCCAACCCCAACTCATGCTAGAATCACGGATGTCATTAGCCAAGACGCCAACCCTTTAGTTATTCACCCACAGAAGGCGTAATTTCTGACAGATATCATCGGCAACATTGTAGAAGAAAAATTTGCGGTAAAATCTGGGTATAAATAGGCAAGGCATTCTAGATCTCCAGGCAGTAATGCTCAAATGATGACGTCACGCTAGGCGAGTTAGTATTTTTATATGGATATTTTTAATATTTTTGGTTATAAAAAAAAAAACAATTTAAATAAAATTAAAAAATATTTATTAAAAAAATATTAAAAAAATTTTTTTTTTATAAAAAAAATAACGATCAGAAACATTAATATGCTTTTATCATCATTTCGTTAAACTAAGATAGAATAATAGAATAAGATAGAATAATAGAAGTATAAAATCAAAATAAATAATTCATTATCACAAACATATAAATAAGCATTTAAAATAATAAAGCCAAACTACTATATAAAAAAGTAAACTTATTGACTAGTTAAAGAAGACAATTTCCTCTTATTTACTGATTGTGTACAAATAGTATTAATTTTATAATAATTATTTAATTAGATATTGCACCAAGTGTCAACACATTTATCAACAATGTTTTGTGGATTAGTTTCACATTTACATGAAAAATTACTCAGACTTTCTGTTTCGATACGTTTTATTCTAATAACATTAATAAACGGTTTTTGATTTGAAGAATTTACTAGAATATTTTCATAATTGGCTGAAATTAATGTTTGAAAAATTTGATAGGCTATTGTACCAATTGTTATTAAAAATTCCAACATCACCTAATATATACATTAATATAGAAATTGTTTCCTCCGATCTATGTATTAAAATTATATCGTTATCTATATCGTATCATTCACATTTATCTACAAACGAAATATAATAATTAATAAATAAAATATTGCAGAAAATAAATAAACAAACTCCACCGTGTTTTAATCCAGATAATCCAATAAATAATTTTAATAAAGCGAGATTTTTTTTGAGACTTAGTTGAGCTGCATTTATTAACATATATATATATCGGTGTCTTGTCCTGACTCGCCAGTTGTTTTCCATAGTTTTTCTAAAGAAGATGCTCTTATAACTGCTGTATCAAGATCAACATCTTCATTTCATATCCATCAATTACCCATGTTGTTACATATGTAATACTCTCTGTAGCTTAAATTGAACATGTTATCTTTGAAAGTGTTTCCAATTGTAATATCTGGAGAACATTTAATAATGCCAGATGAAGAACCATCCACAAGAAAAACAGAAACAAAATCACACAATTGAACAATATAATATAACATCCAGTTAACATTTTCTTGATATTTTCTTACAAATCTTTATTTTAATATAAACACAATCAAAGGATAGATTACAGTAAAACTTTATAAATTATTGTATTAATTAAATAAGTATTGCAAATGAAGAAAATGTTTACTGGAAATATCAAAATATTGTCCTTGAGATAAATTCAATGTCAAATCACACAAACTTTAAACACATATTTTAGACACTATAAAACGAAATTATTATCAAAACGATAGTTTAAGAGTTTAATGCTGTAAGATCCACAAAACATGGTCAAACTGCCCCCTCATATTTTCTACATGGTTTTACCGATTTTAAAGGATTTGTAAAGATAAAGAAAAGCTCCTTGGAGTCATTTTTTAAGATTTTCGAAATTTGATCTCGAACCCCCATTTTAGCCCCTTAAAAGATGGGTCTTTTTTAGTTTCAAATTACTACTAGATTAAAAAAAAAAAAATTTTTTTTACTAGAAAAAGTATAATTAAGGTTTTCTAAACACTTTTCAATCAAAATTTCATAAAAAAAAATTTTTCAATAGCGAAAATAAATTAATTTAAAAACATCATTTTTATGCAAAATTTTACGATTTTATTTATTTAAAGGGAAGAAAAACCGGTTTTTAGTTCATCGAATTCCTCATACGATCGCGTATATAGTTTTTGTGTTTATGAATGAAAATTTTTGAGAATTTTTTTTTTCTTCTTTATGCTGTTTTTCGTATTGTTTTTGTAGGGCGTGGTTTGTGCAACACTGAATATTTTTATTTGTGTGTGTTTTTCAGTTTGTGTAAATTTTGTTGATTTTAAATATTATAAAATGCAAAGGAAGAGACAAAATTATTTGCGTCGTTTTATTTGAGTTTTTTCATTTTTGAATAGAAATTTATATTTGTTTTCAGGGCAATTATTATTATAAATATTTTTTTTTATTTTAATATTAATATTATATTATAATATTATAATATTATATTATTATATTATTATTATAATATATTTAATATAATATAATATTAATAATATAATATTAATTTTAATTTAATTTAATTTAATTTAATTAATAATTAATAATTTAATTAATTAATTAATAATAATTATATATAATTAATTAATTAATTTAATAATTTAATTGATAATAGAATCGATGTTTTATTATATTTTCCCTTTTGTTTTCCAAAAAATCTCTGAATTAGTAGTAAATAATAAAACCTAAATAAAAATTCTATGTGCATACGAATTTGAAGAAACAAAAATTATTTTTTTCCAAATAATAAAATTTTTAGTTTCACACGCAATGAAATAAACCAAAAAAAAGACAAAATATAATATATTGAGAATATAAAGGTGCATAGATAATTTTGTAAACAAAAATACAATGAAAACAAATAATATAATATAATACAAGAAAAGGGAATATAACAAAGAAACGAACAGAAAAATCCGAATTCGCGTCGGCGGGCACGAATAAAAGATTTTGAGAATAGGATAAACACAAACACAACCAAAAGAAATAATAATTGTGCAACAATATTAGAAATCACAACCTTCTATATACATAGCCGTGTCACCGTTTTGCGTTAGTATGGTGCGAGGCTGACACAAATTATATACAATTTTTTGTGGATGATTTTGTCCTGTTTTGTTTCGTTGTTTATAATAATAAAACTAAATAAATTATAAAAGTAAGTGGTTAATAATAATTTTGAAGTGTTTCTAATTGCAATAATATATTTTTTTATTTGTAAAACAATATATACAAGCGATTTATTGTGAATTAAAATTTTATAAAAATTTTAGGTTATGGTGTTTTCTAAATTATTTTGTGTGATATTATTGAAAAATATGATATAATTTGTGACAATTAAGCTTAGTTTTATATGTTTTGTGGAGTGTTAGTTTATATAAGAAAAACACTTATTGATAAAAAAGGCTTTTAAATTAAATGAAAAATCTGTATATCCAAGAAATTTAGACAGAATTAAAGTTCGATATGTTGATAATATACTTCATGATTCAACACTAGCTACATTTGTCTTTTAATTCTGTGTTTACATTTGATTATTAAGATTTATTGGGTCCTTTAACTTTTATTAGTTTGAAAACTGATACTGATATTGATCTCTCATCAAGCTGTTTATGTGGAACTACATTTAAACAAATATATTCTAGGACATGTAATGTTATGTGCAATATTATTCTAAAAAATTTCGTCAAACAACTAAATGATGAAAAAAATACACAGAACAATAACAAACGAAAATTGAAAACTTTTAAAAAATCAAATGCAAATATTAAAATTGCAAAAACGAGCTAATTAGGCTAAAAAACTATAAAATTCTACTATTTTTTTATTCATAACTTTAGTTTTTTTTCTTAAAGAAAATTGTGATTTTTTTAGTTTCTTATTTTATGTTCCTTTATTTATTATTGTTTAAGAATAAAATTATTTTTTTTTATATTTATATATATGTGCAATATATATTATATCATTATAATTTAATGAATTGAAATAAATTTGATTTTTTCCCCCAAAAGAATGTTCGTTTTATTATTATTTCAGAAAGTAAAAATATCAGCCTGTTCTGAGCCTTGTATGTATTAGTAAGTGAAGCGGTGACACGGCTATGTATATAGAAGGTTATGTTAGAAATAGAAATAAAAAAAGATAACAAGAACCGAACAGAAAAATACGAATTTGCGTCGGCAGGCACGAATAAAAGATAAAATAGAAAAAATAGTATTACTGTATTTTCATTCATTGTTTTTTAAAGTACGCAAGAAAGAATAAAGAAGAAGAAACGAACTGAAATCTGAGTTTGCTGTTGTCAGCATAGGACCCTTAATAAGAACAGAACTAACTATAGATCACAATAATTACAATGAAACATATTTCAGTTAGAAATTTATTGCATAAACATGCATTTTGAATGTTTGAAATATGGGGTTATGTTCAAAATGTTAAAAAATTCAATGTCAAATCACACAAACTTTAAACACATATTTTAGACACAATGAAACGAAATTACTATCAAAATGATAGTTTAATAAGAACAGAAATAACTATAGATCACAACAATTACAATGAAACATATTTCAGATAGAAATTTATTGTTTAAAAATGTGAACGAAAAATGCATTTTGAAGGTTTGAAATTTGGGCTTATGTTGAAAAAGCATTTATCTTTTACACTTTTATACAATAAAATAAATCATTTTCACGTGAAAACTTTGCGTTATTATAATTATTAATATTCACAGAACACTTAATATCATTTTCCAACTTGTAACTTACAATTATATTCACTAAAAACAGTTTTTATTGCGTACTGAAAAAAACGCGTGCGTTTAAATTTTGATTATCATAGAAACTGACAGTCGGGAAAAATGACGTCACTCGATAAATTTCTTTTAGTATTTTGGCCCGGTACAAAAAATAAAGAAGGCCCTGGTTAAGTAGTTAACTATATTGCGGTTTCAGTGTTAAACTAGTAATTAGTAAATGAAAAGAAGACAGCGAAAATATATTATATCATCTTTTGAAATGACGTCACACGGTAATTTTCATTGAGGATTTTGGCCCGGTACAAAAAATAAAGAAGGCCCTGAAATAGGTAACTAAATCCTGCTATCGGTCAGTTCAGTTTCATCCGGCAATCGACATCCAGTAAGCTCTTGGGAGAATATCCCGAGGCTGAAAAATAAAGAAAGCCCAGAAGAAGCTGGTAGCAGATCCAGAAAGCCGACGATCATCTAGCAGTCTCCAGCCGACGCGAAGAAGCAGGTAGCCGATCCAGTGGAAGCTGACGATCATCCAGCAGTCTCCAGGAAACATAGAATAATTGTAGTACGGAAGATTAAGAAACCCCAATAAAAGAAATTTTTGTAACAATATATATATATATATATATATATATATATACACAAATATTATATATATATAAATATTTAATAAACATTCTGATTCAAAAAAGTTCAAGTTCAATAATTTTATATTATACAGCTATTTGATCAAAGCTTTATTTTGTTTCTCATTTTTATCGCCGCAAGATATTAGCGTTTGTCGACATTTTTGAGTTAAAAAAAAGAGTGTTTGTGAAAATTAAAAAACATTTTCTAAAGTGCGGTTACTCCAGAAATGAAAAATAATCTACACATCAAAATATATAAAATAAGAAAAATAAGAAAAACTTTAAATTTTTTAATATTAATATTTTTAATAAAATATTCTGCAGAATAATTTTCGAATTAAAAAACGCTAGGAAAATTCTGTATAGTGATTCTGTATAAATAGTAAATGTTAGAAATTTATGGTATTTTTTTGTTTAATCTGTCAAAGAAATTGAACTGAAATAACAAAAAAAAACAGGAAAAATATCATGTTAGTGCCATTTATTTTCGAGAAGCGTTATGTATTATATTATTTTAGTTTAAGCAAGTTAATAATAGATATTAATACAGCACAAGTGAAAAAAATTCTTACAAATATGACTGATATATGTCTAATATCTGATGTAGGTACGTAAAATTTATCCAGATTTTCTTTTATAAATACAATTTATTTTTTATATATTGCTTCGTCGTAATCGACTAAGCCTAGTAATGGAAAATTTTCAAATTCAACTTTTTTTATTTTTAAAAGACACAATTAAAAGAAAATTTCCAAAAAAAATTTTTTCTCACATAGAATGACCCTAGGGCAACTTATTTTTACTAACAAAAGGTCAAATTGGTGGTTATTGCAACTTTTATCCCCAAAAAAGGGGTCAAAAAAATCCTGTCAGTCCGGACTCCGTATGTTAACACGATAACTCAAAAACGCGTGAAGTGATTTCAATAAAATTTTGGGATTAGTATTATTTTGGTCCCCAATAGAACCCTATTGATTTGGGGTGTGATCGGGGCACGGGGTGGAGCACCCCCCATACAAATGTTTTGGAAAAAATCAGTTTTTCGAGGATTGCAACAACTGATTGCAATAAAATTTTGGGATTAGTATTTTATTGGTCCATCATAGAATCATATTGATTTTAGGGGAGATCGGGGCACGGGGTGGAGCACCCCCCATACAATTGTTTTGGAAAAAATCAGTTTCCCGAGGATTGCAACAACTGATTGGAATGAAATTTTGGGATTAGTATTTTATTGGTCCATCATAGAACCATATTGATTTTAGGGGCGATCGGGTCACGGGGTGGAGCACCCCCCATACAATTGTTTTGGAAAAAATCAGATTCCCGAGGATTGCAACAACTGATTGCAATGAAATTTTTAGATTAGTATTTTATTGGTCCATCATAGAACCATATTGATTTTAGGGGGGATCGAGGCACGGGGTGGAGCACCCCCCATACAATTTTTTTGGAAAAAATCAGATTCCCGAGTATTGCAACAACTGATTGCAATGAAATTTTGGGATTAGTATTTTTTTGGTCCATCATAGAACCATATTGATTTTAGGGGGGATCGAGGCACGGGGTGGAGCACCCCCCATACAATTGTTTTGGAAAAAATCAGTTTCCCGAGGATTGCAACAACTGATTGGAATGAAATTTTGGGATTAGTATTTTATTGGTCCATCATAGAACCATATTGATTTTAGGGGCGATCGGGTCACGGGGTGGAGCACCCCCCATACAATTGTTTTGGAAAAAATCAGATTCCCGAGGATTGCAACAACTGATTGCAATGAAATTTTTAGATTAGTATTTTATTGGTCCATCATAGAACCATATTGATTTTAGGGGGGATCGAGGCACGGGGTGGAGCACCCCCCATACAATTGTTTTGGAAAAAATCAGATTCCCGAGTATTGCAACAACTGATTGCAATGAAATTTTGGGATTAGTATTTTTTTGGTCCATTATAGAACCAAATTGTTTTTAGGGGGGATCGGGGCACGCAGTGGAGCACCCCCATACAATTGTTTTGGAAAAAATCAGATTCTCGAGGATTGCAACAACTGATTGCAATGAAATTTTGGGATTAGTATTTTATTGGTCCATCATAGAACCATATTGATTTTAGGGGGGATCGGGGCACGGGGTGGAGCACCCCCATACAATTGTTTTGGAAAAAATCAGATTCCCGAGGATTGCAACAACTGATTGCAATGAAATTTTGGGATTAGTATTTTATTGGTCCATCATAGAACCATATTGATTTTAGGGGGGATCGGAACACGTGGTGGAGCACCCCCATATAATTTTTTTTTAATATAGTAAATGACAATACTATCGCATAAATTTCGACGAAGCATACAGCCATACTTGCCTGTCGTTTTTTATTGAATTTGAATCAATTCGTGAGGCACTTTCAAAGATAATATGTTCAATTTATGCTACAGAGAATATGGCATATTTAACAACAGGCTTAATTGATGGATATGAAAATGAAGATACATAAGAACATTTTCTTTAGAAAGACTATGGAAAACAACTTGTGATTTAGTAAATAATAAAGTGCCAGAATCTTTATTGGCAGGACAAGACACTGATACAGATGCAGCTCAATTAAGTCAACGTGCAAATCTCGTTTCATTAAAATGATTTATTGGATTATCTGGATTGCAACACGCTGGAGTTTGTTTATTTATTTTCTGCATTATTTTATTTATTAATTATTATATTTCTTTTGTAGATAAATGTGAATGATACGATATAGATAACGATATAATTTTTGAAAACATAGATGACATCATGTTAATTAGCTTTGAAGAGGAAATTTTTGAGGAAACAATTTCTATATTAATGTATATCTCAGGTTATGATGGAAAAAAAGCATTTGAAAGAAATAATTGTAATCATTGTAAACAAATATTATTAGCGGATTCAGATTTTCAAATCAAATTTTCACCAAATTTAACATATTTAGCTGTCCTTCTGAATGTTTAATAACAATCGATACAATACAATAGACTATTAAATTTTTCAAACATTAATTTCAGTCAATTATGAAAAAAACGACAGGCAAGTATGGCTGTATGCTTCGTCGAAATTTATGCGATAGTATTGTCATTTAATATAATAAAAAAAATTATATGGGGGTGCTCCACCACGTGTTCCGATCCCCCTTAAAATCAATATGGTTCTATGATGGACCAATAAAATACTAATCCCAAAATTTCATTGCAATCCGTTCACATGTTCTTAAAAAACTGTATTTTCCAAAAAATTTGTATGGGGGGTGCTCCACCCCGTCCCCCGATCCCCCCTAAAATTAATATGGATCTATGATGGAACAATAAAATACTAATACCAAAATTTCATTGCAATCCGTTCACATGTTCTTAAAAAACTGTATTTTCCAAAAAATTTGTATGGGGGGTGCTTCACCCCGTCCCCCGATCCCCCCTAAAATTAATATGGTTCTATGATGGAACAATAAAATACTAATCCCAAAATTTCATTGCAATCCGTTCACATGTTCTTAAAAAACTGTATTTTCCAAAAAATGTGTATGGGGGTGCTCCACACCGTGCCCCGATCCCCCCTAAAATCAATATGGTTCTATAATGGACCAAAAAAATACTAATCCCAAAATTTCATTGCAATCCGTTCACATGTTCTTAAAAAACTGTATTTTCCTAAAAATTTGTATGGGGGGTGCTCCACCCCGTCCCCCGATCCCCCCTAAAATCAATATGGTTCTATGATGGAACAATAAAATACTAATCCCAAAATTTCATTGCAATCCGTTCACATGTTCTTAAAAAACTGTATTTTCCAAAAAATTCGTATGGGGGGTGCTCCACCCCGTGACCCGATCCCCCCTAAAATCAATATGGTTCTATGATGGACCAATAAAATACTAATCCCAAAATTTCATTCCAATCAGTTGTTGCAATCCTCGGGAAACTGATTTTTTCCAAAACAATTGTATGGGGGGTGCTCCACCCCGTGACCCGATCCCCCCTAAAATCAATATGGTTCTATGATGGACCAATAAAATACTAATCCCAAAATTTCATTCCAATCAGTTGTTGCAATCCTCAAGAAACTGATTTTTTCCAAAACAATTGTATGGGGGGTGCTCCACCCCGTGCCCCGATCCCCCCTAAAATCAATATAATTCTATGATGGACCAATAAAATACTAATCCCAAAATTTTATTGCAATCAGTTGTTGCAATCCTCGAAAAACTGATTTTTTCCAAAACATTTGTATGGGGGGTGCTCCACCCCATGCCCCGATCACACCCCAAATCAATAGGGTTCTATTGGGGCCCAAAATAATACTAATCCCAAAATTTTATTGAAATCACTTAACGCGTTTTTGAGTTATCGTGTTAACATACGGAGTCCGGCGGACGGAGTCCGGACTGACAGGATTTTTTTGACCCCTTTTTTGGGGATAAAAGTTGGAATAACCACCAATTTGACCTTTTGTTAGTAAAAATAAGTTGCCCTAGGGTAATTCTATGTGAGAAAAAAATTTTTTTGGAAATTTTCTTTTAAAAATAAAAAAAGTTGAATTTGAAAATTTTCCATTACTAGGCTTAGTCGATTACGACGAAGCAAAATTTGTTAGAAATAACGATCAGAAACATTAATAGGCTTTTATCATCATTTCCTTAATAAAAAATTTTTAATTTTTTTTTTAATAAAATTTTTTTAATTTTATTTAAATAGTTTTCCTTTTTATAACCAAAAAAATTAGAAATCCCATCCATATTTGAATTTCGATAGAAAACATTCGAACACTCTTTCCGTGACGTCATCATTTGAGCATTACTGCCATGAATATACGAATAAAACGAATACAATTCGTTTTGCTTTTGTTTTTAAATATTTTTTTAATATTATTGTTTTTTTTTGAATAATTGTTTTTTTAAATATTTTTTTTAAAATTATTAAATAGGTATATATATTATATTTTTTTAAATAAGTTGCAATTTTTTTAAATTGATTCGTAAAATGAAAAGAAATTTAAAATGCGATTGTTGTGTATTTTAAATCCCATTTTTTTAAATCCCTTACGGTTCAACGTGATCAACACGGATAGTATGAAACGGTTTTTCATGTTTATCAAATATCCTTACGAGTTTTTAAGCATTACTTAAAACAATTAACTTTCCCGGTCAGGTTTGAGAACCAATCAAAACGTTTTATCATCTCAATAGTTTTATTACTATTACATGTTAAATTTCATGATGTTGCCAAATAATATCATTTTCAAAATTAGTTGTTACACAAAATGAAATTCCATTATTACATTTTTGGTAAACTAAATTATCACGAAGTACATAATCTGAATTGTTACGGTTTTTGAGTAATTCATCATGAATAAGCTTTATGCTCTCATCAGTCATTTGGAATTTGGCTAAATTATGTCAAAAATTACATTCTGAGTTTGTTAAAATTGCTTAAGTGACGAATTTTATCACTACTTCGGTGAACGATTTCGTAATTATAACGCATAATTTTTGAACTTACTTCTTTCTTTCCAAGGGTTTGTTTTAGTGCATTACAATCAGTCACAATTGAAAAGTGAATACCGTGAAAATAGATGTGAAATATTTGTAGAGCGTAGACCATTGCAAGTGTTTCGAGTTTAAAAGAATATAGTTTACTTTCACTATCATTAGTCCGGTTTGTTTTTGCAACAAATTTACACCATGTCCAATTTTAGCCGCATCGGTATTAAGTTCTGTTACAGCTTTGAGGTTATATAGACACAATGTTGGCGTAGATATTAATTTGTTTTTAAGGATTTCAAATGTTTTAAGTGCATTCTCGTTTAATTCAAAAATCGCATCTTTTCTTAAAAGATCGTATAACAGTTTAGCAATGATGGAATACTGAAATATAAATCGTCTAAAAAAACTAGTTAAACCAACAAAACGATGTAGCTTGGAATTGGGTAATTTTCGATTGCCTCAATGTGTTTACGTGTCGGTCTTATTCCGTTCTGTTTAATTTCTGACATTAATTATGACAGTATTTAAAATTGGTAATGGTTTTCGATTGTAACTGTTGCAATGAGAATGTCATCTATATAGATATCACCGGAATAAATTAAGTTTTTAAAAACATCAGAAATGAATCTCTGGAACACAGCGGGACCATTGCAAAGACCGAATGGTGTTCTTAAATATTCAAATTGCCCATTGGGCGTGACAAATGCGGTATATTTAGTAGATTTTTCTTCAATGGGAATGTGAAAAAAACGTTTTTTAAATCGATCAGAGGAAATGTTTTCTTTTCTTGAAGTTTATCTAAGCAATCATCAATAACCGGAAGTGGAAATCTATCTTTAACCGTAACCTTGTTCAAATCGCGATAATCAATACACATACGTTTAGTACCGTTTTTTTATTAACTAATACAATTCTACTAGCGTAATCACTATTACTTTGTCGATTTATTTTATGTTGTAAAAGATCATCAACAATTTCTTTTACTAATATTTACACTGAAACCGCAACGTTAACTACTTAACGTGTAGACTTTAGTTGAACTAACGTGTGGGTCTACAAATTTCAATCAAATATATTCTTTTTAATATTTATTTTTAAATTTTTTACTTATATTTATTATTAATAAATGATTTAAAAATTAAAATCACAATTTTTACATTTTTATTTTAATTTTATTTTATTTAATTAGAATAATTATATATTATTTATTTTTGGCGGGTCTTGGTTTTATTATTTTTGTTGTTTTTTTGATCATTTTCATAGTTTAGCTATCTACCACTTGACTTTCAGAGCCATTTTTTCCTCCAAAACCACTGAACTAAAATCTCTAGTTAAAGTGCGAAAATTTTCGAACGTTAGTTCAACTAACAAAAATTCACTACCTAACCATTTTTCGTTAGTTGAACAAACGGAGAGGTGAGAAAGAGCGATACATTTTGACGCGAGGCGGATAGAGAAAAAACATAACAAGTTAACTATTAAACGTACGTTAAGTAGTTAACTATATTGCGGTTTCAGTGTTACTCGCCAACTGATAGACGTTTAGGTGTAGAATATACCGGGATTTCATTTGTTAATAGAGTTTTCATAACATGGATTTTATCAGGTTGATTTTTGTTTGTTTTCTAAATTATTAAATTGATTAATAAGATCCGCACATTGTGTTCTTAACTAAAAATCACGACTGACATTAGTGTACACAGGACCATCAAATTTATTTTAGTTAGTTTGAACAAATTCAATATTTAATATTTCATTAAATATGTTTAAACGATCGAACTCTTCGGAATTTACTGACCAATTTATTACAATATCAAATGTACCTTTGTCAGAGCCTACCCTAATTCAAAAAACTACATTTGGATCCATCATAAATTTTCTGACAATCAAGTAATCGGACGTCAATATGATATCAGGTACAACGCAAGATCTTATAAAATAGAAATTAGAATTAATTTTACATTTCAATATCAAAATCATTCCGTTATGACTCATCAATGACAGCAGCAATATTTGAATTATTTGCATTATTTCGAATGCAGTTTTCGAATGAATGATTTATTTTATTACATATGTGAAATCTTTCTAATCGTTGTGGTTTAGAGCAATTAATTGACAAGTGACCGGTTTCCAAACAATTATAACATTTAAATGGTCGCGAATTATTATAATTTGGCTTATTATAATTTGTACGTTGATTTTTATTTTCAGTAAATGTTGGTCTTTGGTTCTTTATAATATTTGGTATAGGTTTGTTGATTGAGTTTATACCTTCATTTGCTCACTGTTGTCAAATTGTTGGTTCCGGGTGAAAAACCTCATTTTTTCAAAGACGACGTTTAAATCTGTTCTTCCAATTGATAAAAAACAACGACACATCTCAATGTCATCCTTTATACCTTTTAAATTTTTCGTTGAATTTCAACATCAGTAAATTTAGCTTTTCTTCCTCTGGCAACCATATTATAATAATAACTAGTATATATGATTCGTTTTCAGCCGTTTTCGTTTAGACATATATTTGTGAGTATCCGTTGAATCAGTAAAAGTTGGAAAAGCTTTTAAAATTCGTTCCTTAAAATCAAGCCAAGATTTAATAATTCCGTCAAACTTTAAAAATGATTGTACAGATTTTGAAACTCGAGTAGTACACTGAAAAAAAAATGATAGTAAAATTTGTCACAAAAATGATAGTAAAAAATTTTACACAGTTTTTTTGTGAACAATACTTGCATTTTAGTATATTTTACTCAAAATTTGTAGTTTTTGCAAATAAAAATACTAATATGCGGTGTTTTTAACGTAAATATTAGTAACAAATAATTTAATAAATAAATTGTTACATTTTGTGAAAAAATCTTTCCTTACAAATATTTTGTAAAGCTTGTTCGTAATGTAAGGAACAAAATTTTGTAATACTGTAACATAATATTGTGAAGTTTACAAAATAAATCGTGAAAAAACCTTAGACACCAAATTTTGGTTTTATTCTACAAGATTTATGTAATTTCTATAAACAACCGTTACATTTTTACAAAAGATATTATATATTAAAACCAAATTTTGGTTTTATCGTATAATATTTTTGTAATTTGTATCAATACACATTATATGTATATTAATATACAATTTTAACAAGATGAAAAAAATCACTAAAACTTTTATATCTTTGTGTCTTTCTCCTTTCCATATGAATTAAAATAAGATAAAGAAACAACTGCTAAAATTAAATCCTTAGAATAAAACCCTGCTAAAAAAGGCCATACCACTTAAAGCTAAATTAGCTAAATTTAGACAAGCTGAAGTTAAAGGTATTTGAGTAACCAATCTCACGACAGTTCGAATATCTTGAGAATTTTTTATAATATTGATATAAAAGCATACAATTAAGAAAAAATAATTTTTTTGACATATTGGTTTGTATGTTAGAATTTGATACAGGTACCCATATGCCTGAATCTTAAAATTTTATATTTTTAATATTTTTTTTTTAGCATTTTCATTACATATTCTTTATTTTCCTACATTAAGAATTATTGTTATACCTGAAAATAAGGCATTTATTAAACGGCATTTTGTTTTAAATTTAAACACGTTTTCTGAATAGTACAAAAAATTTGTTTCGGAAGTACAACATTTTGTATTTCATTACAATATTTTGTATTAATTTGGCTAAATTTTCTATTAATTTTACTAACATTTGTGAAGGTGTACAAAATTTCGTGATGTTATACAAAATTTTGTATTAATTTTACTAAATTTTGTTGGGCCCAAAACAAAAACTCTCACGTTGAATCATGTTCATTCCTGAATTTATTTGACGCGATTTCGTTTTAATTTTAAACAAGTTTTGTTTAAAGTACAAAAATTTTGTTTCTAAAGTACAAAATTTTGTATAAATTTTACTAATTTTTGTGAAGTTATACAAAATTCTGTATTAATTTTACTAAATTTTGTATATATTTTACTAATTTTTGTGAAGTTATACAAAATTTTGTATTCATTTTACTAAATTTTGTACTATTACTTCGAATATTTTTTTTTTTACAAGGTCTTGTGGTTCAGAACGCGGTACGCCATTATAGAATCTACATCCATCACAATCACAAGTTATAGTTCAGGCTAAAAACCTAAAAAAATATACAATAAAAGTGTCGTTTAACTAAAATGAAAAATAAAGTGCAACAGTATAAGAAGAAACGAGAAGTAAAAAAAATAATTAAAAATTTATTGTTAGATCGTAAAACTTCTTCTTATATTTTAAAAAAGTGTAAAGGTAAATTGAAAATATTTGATTAATTTTATTGTTGATTAATAAAGAAAAAATATTGTTTTGATCCAGAGTTTAAAGTTACAGTGTCGGAGTTGCGAACCTCAAATTTTGCTAATCTTTGTGAGACAATTATAGAGGATCGGTATTTGGGAGTTCAAATTCAATTAGAGTTCGCGCTTCATAAATACTTCAACAAGAGATTGGTAAGCTATATTATAATATATAATTGTAAATTGTTAAATTGTTAAATCACAATGATATTTTTGTACAGGAGACATACTACAAATGGCGAAGTAAAAAATGCCCAAAAGGTCAACTATGGGATAGGTTCCAAAATCAAGCCCGAAAGTCGAGAACAGCACGAGAAGCAAAATCGAGACCAACAACACAGGAAGTACCAAAGGAATCTATAAGCTTTAATAAAGAAGGTATATAATAATAAGTGAAATTGTAAATAAAATGTTTATTATTAAAAGAGACTTTTTGCAGAGTCAGAAGAATTTCGTGAATGGCTGAAAAATCACAATGAGCCCTGGCCTGAAGTTTTGAAAAAATGGGAGCAGACCTCTGGTAATAGACGCAAGTTTATATTATTGGAATTTTGAACACATGGCCATTGTATAAGCATAGTTTAGTAAGCTAAACGTATATTTTAATTAAATCCAATTCTAAGAAATTTTTTTAATTTTCAGGTGGACGTTGATTACAATTTTATTAAAAATAATGGAGAAGATTTATTAGGTAATTGGGAAGCATTTTTAAAAAAAATAATGGCAATCATCCAAACAAGAATAAATGACAGTTATGAAAAAAAAATGTTATCAACGTTAAATAATACTGATAACGACGGTATATATATAATTTATTTGCCTGTATTTTTTGTTGAATATATAATAGCTTCAATTTTTATTTCAGAATATAGAAATTATATTATTTTTATGTCACTTCACTGTCTTCTTCCTCCAACCATTTCTAGAAGAAAAGGAGTACTAGACAGAAAGAAACATTCGATCAAGGACTCACAAGATTCATTCATATCAATGGTAAACGATTCTTCGGAAATTCCAGATAAGATAAAATTCCTAAATGACGAATGTTTAAAAAATAAATCTACTTTCCAACCATTAGTGATTGTTGTTGGGAATATGAATACTTATTCTATATCAGAGTTCTATGTTTATTACGATAAAACCACTTACAAACTTTGCACATTATTAAAATCAATTGATATTTGTTTTAAAATATATCAAGTTTTTAATTTACAATATCCGACTACATCGGAAATATTTTGGGAGTTTGTACAAAGATATTTCTATAAACTTACAACTAATTCAGATAAAAACACTTCAAAAATATCTGGCTTAATTTCAGATCTAAAATAAAATACATCTTCCAATGTCAAACATATAAGTATAAGTACATATATATAAATGAATTATAATTTAAAAATTAAACTGAATTAATTTAAATAAATAAAATTTTGTTTTCTGAATAAAAATAATAATAATTTTGATAATTAAAAAAAAAAAATTAAAAATAATTAGTGATAAAAAAAAAGAATTATACTTTTCCAATTGAAATAAATATGTTTTATCTTCTTAAAATAATTGTTTTTCTTATTTGATTTATTTTATAGGTATTTAATTTATACAGTGAAGTGTTTTTAATAATAACGAGTAGTAAAAAAAAATATTTTCGTTTATTTTATAAGTAATTTATATAGTGAAGTGATTTTTTTCAGTAACGTAATTATTTTTAAAGTAAGTATTAAAAAACTAATTTTAATAGTAAAATAGATACCGTAATTTTCGTATAATATACTTAATTATTATATAAATTATACATAATATTGTAAAATTTCACATACAACGTTTGTGAAAAATTACAAAATTCTGTGTAATTTTGGTACAAAATATTTGTACATGTTAACAAAAGTTTGTGAAAAATTACAAAATTATGTGTAATTTTGGTACAAAATATTTGTAGATGTCAACAAACTTTTGTGATAAATTACAAAATTCTATGTAATTTTGGTACAAAATATTTGTAGATGTCAACAAACTTTTGTGATAAATTACAAAATTCTATGTAATTTTGGTACAAAATATTTATTCCTTCTACAGAATTTATGTAAAAAAAATACAAAGAGTTTGTACTCGGTTAACAAAATAATTGTTATGAATAACAGTGGTTTTGTAAATAAAACCAATATTTTTTTCACAAAATATATTTGTGAGATTAACAAAATTGACTAACGTTTTACAAAATAATTTGATTGACTGATAACAACCACTATATTGGTTGATTTAATCTACAATTTTGTGACATTTTACTATCATTTTTTTTTGAGTGTAGCAATATAGAATTTCTTTGATTCGTTCCAACCATAAATTAAAGCATTTGTTTTGATTTCATTTAACCAATCCTCTCTTGATAACGAATCACGATTATCTGGATCAAATTCAGACACTAGTTCTTTATACTCAACAGGATGAAGATGATAAGTATTATTTTGGTTTGAAATTTCAGGATAATGTAAAAATGTCGTTGGAACTTTTGATTGATGTAAAATATTTTCATTAATGTTGACGGTATTTACATTATCTTTAATAAAAGGATTTTCAAAATTTATAAACGGATTCGTTGAATTAATTTTATTTTCTGGTATTTTGTCGTTGTATCGAAAAGAATTAGTAGTGTCAAATTGCAAAAATTGTGATTGAATCTGTAGATTTTTTTCGATATTTCTCGTTTGATTATTAATATGTACCTAAATTGATGATTGATGAATTGAATCTCGTTCAAAAGTCAAATTAAGGTTGGTTGGGGGTGATTCGTCAGCCAAAAATCGTTCCTCTAGAGTCTGCATGGAACTCTGTTCCATCAGCTTTCTTAGGCTGATTAATTCCTTCTGTATTTCAATCTCATCAATTTGTATTTGCAATTCATCTAATTCGTTTTCGTTATTTTGTGACCTGCTTTCGTTGCATGTCTTTTTCGGGAAAAATCTAAGTCGCGTTAATTTCTATAAGTTTCGATAGTCTTTATAGAATATTGTTTGATTATGTTTGAATTTTCTATATCCCACTTCTCATTTGTAGTAATCTTTCAGGGTATCGATTCTGACTGCCATTCAATTCATTTCATTTTGAACTTTGAATTTTTGGCGTGCACGTTTACGAGATCATATGGTTTTGCAATGTAAATGTGTTAGTGCGAGTTGCGGTTGGATATTTTTTTTCGGACTATTTTCGGAATTAAAATGAATTTTAAACGTCAAAATACTGAAGACCTTATTTTGTTATTCAAACATTTTTCATATTAATTGAATGGTTAGGAAATTTTTTTTCAATTATTTAATTAATTTTTTCATTTTTTTAAAATTAATTTCGTAGGTTTCTTCATTTTTTTAGAATTGTTTTTTTTTTTACATATAAATAATTTAAATAATAAATAATTTAACCATTTAAATAATTTAACATCTTTTTCATGTTTTTTTTAATATAATTATTAAGACAGAAACCCAATTGTATTGAAGAAGATACTAAAGGAATAAAAAACAATAAATAATAAATTTAATAAGAATAAAAAATATTTTGTATATCTAAATATAAATAATGATAAAATATACAATATTCGTTTTTAAGATATAATAGGATGGTATATTTAATTTAATTTATATTTTTTTCATTATTTAATAATTTATTTTATTATATAAAATGAAATAAATTATTGCACACCATCATATATATTTGATTGAAAACTGATGTTAAATAAAAACAAAAACGCAATTTTTAAATGTCAAAAATTTCAAAACATTAACAAATTGTACCCTCCCAACCGATTTGCACCGGACAATACATAGACAAATTCGGGATTCAATTCAATTACAAAATGATTCAATTCATCAGAATCGACACCCAGATTTCAATTTAAATAAAACTCATTCTTTGCATCACAAACCTTTATATTATAATAAATAATCAATCATAAATTATATCATCTTCGTCTTCAACTTCATATTATAGAAAAATGAAAGAGTGACATAGATTATAAAATTAAAGTTTAATTCATATTAAACTGACAATACTACATTTAATTTGTTCTGTAATAATAAAGAATAATAATATCCTCTAAATATGTCATAAAAATTTGGGTCACGGAATTTGTCACGTTACTCTTTCGCTAAATTATCCAATGTGCTCAAATAAGCTAAAATTTCAAAAGAAATTAATCAATTTCAAAAAGAAATTCTGTATATAAAAAGAAAATAAATAATTTTACCTCATAACGATTAAGTATTCCACGTTATGAGTAAGGGAAGTAAATGTTATCCAATATTTATTTAGATACTAGACCTTTAATAAAAATAAAATAAAATAAAATAAAACTCAAAATTCAAAAATTATATGACAATTGGTCTTATGGTTCCGTGAGGCAATATTTTACATCCATAGTTATACCAAAACTACGCATAGCATTTCTTGCTGGGGATATAAGTTAGTGCGTTTGCATTTGTTCGAAAACATGTTTTTTGTTTTATTCTCTGTGTATCGCTCGGGTAAATCGGTATTGAATTGGCCTTTGATACACAGAGAAAACATTAGTTTTTCTGAAAAAATTGGACAATCAAAATCAACAAATGCAACTTATGTCCAACCAGTTATTGTTATTAGTAATCCTAAAATTAATGAAAATATTAAAAACTAAAAATTAAAATTAATTTTGCAAGCATGATTAGAGTAGTAGAGTAGTTAATCTTGGTAATGGTAGTTTCAAAATTTGTTTATGGTATTTATAGCAATTTCGACCAAAAAGTCTTAACGTAAATGCTTTTTCTATATCTCCTACTTTCCACTTTGCATGTTGCTTTCCTCCATCAACATTAACTCACTATTTTTCAAAAAGCTCGATTCCGATTGCTCAATTGCGTTCTGTTTGCAAAATTGCATGTGACATTTAAATTCATTTGTTTCTTTTTCAATTGAATAAGTTGGTCATTGGATCTTATTTTGGTCCAACAGTTTATAAATTTCCTCCTTTAACTTCAAAATCTCGACTGACATTAATTCTTAAGAACTCTGAAGTTCGATATTTTATGCCAAAAGATTTTCACTTGATGCTGTAATTGATCAATGAGTACATTCTCTTCAAATTCTCTGATTGCATCTCCAACAAGAATGTATGTTCCTTTCGCGTATGTTTTTTTCAGATCGTGCCGGACCCTGGAACCCTTTTAATTTTTTATCGGATGAAATTGCTGAGAGAAAATGTTAATTTTCTATGAGATGTTGTTATCAATGCACAAATAAAAGAAATAATATTTAATAACAAATAAATATCTCGACTTCTAAATCTTTTAACTGGAAGTTTTTCGTATTTAAAACGTATTTTAAGAACCCAAGATTTTTCTTAATAATAAATTAATAATTTAAGTCTTATTCCCATTGAAAAAGAAATTTTAAATTATTTAATGGTAAGTGAGAAATTTTTTGATGAAATCATTAAAGCTTTTAATCAGCAGCAAAAACGAGATCTTGATTAAACCAAAATAACAAAATGGGTTTAATTTAAATTTCCGTAATTTTTTAGCTATCTGGCCCCACTAATGTTTTTTCCAAAGTTCGCTACTGGCATAGGTATCGTTTTTGATGTTGTAGTTAAAACGACAGTATAATCAATTTTATCTAGAAATTTATAAACAAAATTTGTGAATAGAGTGAAGCGAAATGATTTTCATTAAATGTATTCAACTTTCATTTTCAATTTATTAATCTGTTGAATAATTTAAAGACAAAATATCACATGTATCTCATTCAACCAACTCTATGTTTACCAAACTTTTTACTTGTGAAAAACAATGTAAATGAAATAAAATCTGAAATGTATTTTAAAGTTTAATTAAATCTATGCAATAAAAATATATCATTGCAGCTGATAATAATTAATAATCATTATAAAGGATATACATATAAAAATTTAAAGTGAAAATAATTAATGGTTGTTCTTAGAATTGAATTAATAAAACCAAGTTTATTTAAGTTTGGATAGTAATGTGTTAAACCAAAAATAGAATATAATTTGAATAACGTGATTTTAGATAATATTTATAAATAATTGTATGTATAATAATTGCACATTGAAACTAATAACTAACATTTGAGATCCAAAATTGAATATATTAACTAAAGTGGGATCAACCTGTAAAATACATAAACACACATTTTTTCATTTTTTCATATTGAATTATATTTTATATTATACATATTAAAATCACACATTATAAGAAATAATTATTCTATTATTTTTAAAACTAATAATTTAGTCTAGTTAGTCAACAGTCGAAGCTTTTTATTAAAATATTAAAAACAAAGCCAAATCATCTTCTATTAAAAGTCCTACATATATACATGTAGTTCATTAACACAAGAATTCTCATACAAATTAACAATAAAGTATCTACGCATATTTTTCTAATTCTTAAAATTTAAAACACAAAACGCTATAACTATATTTTATTTTATTTTTAAAAAATAAGTCTTAGTTCTATACAATTTTAATATACAAATTGAAATTGAAACTGTGATCAACGAAAAATATTTCTGTTTGGTTATTTTTTACATAGTTGGACAATTAGCATTACACATATATTTTGTTATTGAGTTATAACCTAGGTCAACATATACCTGTTTGAATATTTTAGATTCACAAGTTTTTGTATAGGTGTAACAACTAACAAATATAATTTCTTCTAAACAGGTTTAATTAAAAATGTTAAGAAAGTAGTTTCTACTATTTCCATAAAAATACAAATTTTGTTTCAAATCTTGATTTAATAATAAAATTTGAACATAATCATTTTTAAAATTTCACTGAATCATTTTTAATACAAATACTGAATAATTTCGACTGCTAAGTCATTCTCGACAGTTTTGTTAAATTCAACATTTAACACTATTTAGATTTTAAATTCAAATACAAATTGTAATATGTACATATTTTACTTATGACTCTTATTTCTGTAATAATTATTTAATTATCTTTTTAGTTAAACAAAAATCATAATTCTACTCTTTTTAAATTTAAATATTGAGTTAAGTAAATAAAGTTGAAACGAGTTATTGACCTAATTCTGTATGACTCATTTTGTAAGATGAAAAGACGATGCTGAATTTAAAAATTATAAAGGTCACTGTCACGAACACGTATTAATATTATACGCGGTTTTATGAAAAAAATATTAAACCATTTCAGATCACATAAATTATAAATTGATTCAATATTAATTTGGAAAAAGTAAAAAAAAAAACCATTTTCAAAATTTAAAAAATTTAATATTCAGAATAATCATAAATATGGTTATGAAAACAATTTATAAATAATCACAATCAAATAATAAGTTATAAAATAAATATTTAAATAATCTTTAAACACAAATACTAAACATATGTACAATTATGTATTTGAATGGTTTACCCTAGGAAATTCCCCAATCCACCACCGTAACCGCCATATCCACCACCATATTCATAACCACCTCCATAGCCACCTCCATAACCTCCTCCATAACCTCCTCCCAATCCTCCTAAGCCGCCAATTCCTCCTCCGGGAAACAATCCTGGGCCTCCATCAAATCCAGGTCTATACAAAAAAATTAAAAAATGTATTTATTAAATTAAAAAGTTATATTTTTAATTACAAACCTAAAACCGCCATATCCTAAGCCATTTCCTAATCCTCCGCCATAACCACCACCATATCCTCCACCATACCCTCCACCATAGCCTCCACCATAGCCTCCACCATATCCTCCACCATAACCTCCTCCAAGTCCTCCTAAGCCTATGCCTCCAATTCCACCACCTAAGCCGCCTAAAAGACCATAAGCTCCACGACGTTTTTTGAATGCTGATACGTTCCCAGCAAACAAATACATTATAGCAACAATCAAAAGTATTCCCTGAAAACCAAAAATATTTAGAATTACTTAAAACATTCTGTATAATAAAAATGGTCCAACTATTAAAAAATACAAATTACAGCACTTGTTGAAAATTTTAATAAAATGTATTCTTTAACTCGTGATTTTTTTTAATTCAATAAAATAAATATAAACTTACAATTCCACGCATTCTTATTTTGTTAAATATAAATATAAATATAAAATATAAAAAAACTATATTTGTTATTAAACGTACAGAACTAAATGAAGCTTTATGATAAAATGATTTGCCTTTTATATTTTAATGAATTAAAAAACAAAAATTCAAAAATTTATCTGTCAAGGTTTGACCTTACTCCTTCTATATTCATCGTGTTATTTTATAACCCCATGAATTCAAAATATTGTGTATACAAATGGTGATTTTTGCATAAATAAAAATAGTAGGTATTGCCATAATAAAATGAATAGCAACAGAAAAGAGTTAATTTATCAAATTAATGGAATTATTTCATATAATCATGATTTTATAAATTATTTTGTTTTTTGGAAGTTTTGTACAAATGTTTCACTATTATAAAACTCATATAAAGAAGAAATAGTCACAGTAAAATTTGAACTATGTCCTCATGATATTCCTTTATTATGAAGTTGTCATAAATGAAATTGAATTAAAGGCAAAACCCAAAGGCTTATGTTTTCATATGTTTTGCCTAGATATTTTTACTTACCATATAAATACAATAATAGAATTTAATGTAAAAGTGAAGGCCAAACAAGATATAACAAATTTTCTATTATTATAAATTAATATATGTTGTGAATCCAAACGTAGTTGAAAATCTGTCCTCAAAAAAGATACAATAAAATTGACCAATAAATTTAATAGAGTAACATTGAAGATTTTT
Organism: Pedicia rivosa; assembly: GCA_963082725.1. Classification (NCBI taxonomy): domain Eukaryota; kingdom Metazoa; phylum Arthropoda; class Insecta; order Diptera; family Pediciidae; genus Pedicia; species Pedicia rivosa. The sequence goes on along the minus strand of OY720152.1, from coordinate 32,837,763 downwards.
GTGGTTAATTTTTGATGAGATAAAACATTGAAAATAAAGAGTTCGTTGAAACGAATGAAGGTGAAACTTTGAGTTTATTATAATATTATATTATTCAAGATGACCAAATACATTCACAAAAATTTACATTTTTATTAAAACTCTATTGTATAATGCTTCTTTTATTAAATTTAAATTTGGATCATATAAATAATGTAGTATGTCTTTAAACATACATATATAAAAAATTTTAATTAAAGTTTTAAACATTAGATTTTGTGCTAATCTATAATTCAATATTTTTTAGGTAATTAAGGCAAGTTATTTATTCTTGTGTTTATTTTCGTTTTTAAAATCAAAATAGTTTACAGTGAACTAACATTAAACGCAATTTCAATTGTTTATTTGCATAATGAAAATCTATTAATTTGTATACGAAAATACTCGTTACATTTTATTATCATTATTCTACGGAGTGATAACAATGGGAGTTTTTTCTCCATGTTTTGCCGTTGTGTCACCACAGCAAGAAAAAAAAACCGCTTACATTGTATTTGAATTTATTTATGAGAAATATTTTACTATTTATTAATTAATTAATTCAAAATTTTAAAATCGCTTTAATCAAATTAATTAATTTATTCGTTTTGGTATTTTTTTTATTTTTGGCTGGGTTAATTCAATTCTTTCATTTGAAACATAAAAAAAAATCACATACACTTATTTCTACAACATACGTTTTAAATTATTACTGTGTTAAAAAAAAAACTGTTTATCTAGAAATCCACTAATAATTACAAGTGCTAATAATTTTTGTTTCATAAAAATCTATTATCACTTGTTTTTATTAGTGCGGATAATATAGTTTTTCTTTATCGACTGACAAACGAGAAATATGTCTACTGGAAAACTTGTTAAGCTAAATTTAAAGATGTAAATATTAATTAAAGAACTTGGCCCATGGACTATTTTTATTAATAATAAATGAAATTATAAACAATTATTAATTATTATTATATTATTATTGATTATTATATTATTATTACTATTTTAAAGTGTTGCTATAATAATTCCACAAATTACAAAAATAAATTTCCTTGATAAATATTATTGTTGTGTACCTACTATGAATTCACTGATAATTTTTGTCTACAAAATATATACTCATAAATTTAGTGCCATTCTCAATACCAAGTGGACTTTGTTTTTTAACAAGTGTTAGAACTCCCATTTTCATTTTTTTTAATTCTTTTATTGCTGTTTCTCTCAATTTATATGGAATTCTTCTAGCTGGGTGAATTTCAAATTTGGGATTTTCGATCAAATTTATATCATATTCAAACCCCTTCAACTAACCCAATCCATTAAAAATTTCTTCATTAATTATATTTACAGACTCTTCCATTGTGCTCTTCAGTTATACTTCTGATATGTTTTTGACCTAATACTAGTGTTGCAGCATTGCAACAACCTGTCGTTGTTTCTTCATTTTTAATAAAGCATTTTACTTTTATTTCGCCAATTACGTTAATTTTATTATATGATACTAAATTCTGTGTAAATGAGGGAATAATTTTTGCATTGATTTGTTTCAACAAATCTTTTGACAAGAACTTACACTCTGCTACCGAATCAAGAAATAGTTTCTATCTATAGTTCATGGCTATCCTCTTCATTTTCTGATTCTGCACTCTCGTTGTGTTCACATGTTGATTGTTCTTTATTCAACGTTAACACGGATTTATTTTTTGATTTTTCCAACAATTAAAATTATACATTTATTTCCTTGAACCTTTATACTGTACCTAGATTTTTTTGGGAGGAGAGAATGTTTCGGGAGTGATTTTATACAACATGATTTTGCTATTAAATCTATAAATATCCTCTCCATTCCCGATAATTTTTCGAACATCGGGAAAAATCGATTTTACTCATAAATAAACTCCCTTTCCCAATCCCACAGTTTTCGGGAGAAGCAACTGTATTAATTATTATAATTATTATTTTAAGTTTAAAGTTTAATTTAAATAATGGTAATTGGTAAGTTAGAATTAGAATTATATAAATAATTTTTTTTATTTAAGTGGATTTGTTAAAATTCAGGACATTGCAGGGTACTTTTTTTGTAGGACTGTCCTGCCAAATGCAAGACACCTGGTCACTCTAAATTAATTTATACATTTAATAAAATTTGGAAAAGTTTAGAATTTTTTAGGCGCAAAGAGTGAACCAACAAGATTTATTGGTTGAGATATTGAAAACCAATTTTCAAATTATAAACGGCAAATTCATTGATGGACAAGGAGACATCAAAAACTTTTTTTTTATTTTATAGTTTTTTTTATTATTTATTATAATTAACAATCACTTTATAACAGAAAAGCAAATGGTTTTTTACATTTCAAACTCCCCCGGAGTTAATATTTTTTCTCTCCAACATAACAAATTCTTTTTTTTTTCCGTCGGACGTAATTTGGGTAGACAAAATAGGACGAGGAAGTAACTCGCCAATTTAGCAACATCTAGGTACTGGATACAAATTCATCAAAAACCTCGTGCTCGTTCTGCACATTTAAAAAATATTACATTTTTCTATACTATTTTTTTATACTATTAATAATAGTATAAAAAAATGAATAAAGATAACTCATTTTGTTTGGTACTCAGGAACTTCAGCGAAGCAAGAAAACTATTTACTTATTTATCACCACCAAAAATTAAGTGTCACAATGAAAAATATTTAATGTTTCGATTTACTTTTTCCTAATTCAATTTGATTAGTGATGATTGATTATTGCAGTTTGATGTTTCTCCGACCGCGAGATTGAAAGATAAGAGAGATCATAAAAGTAAAACTAAAAAGATTGATTCATAATTAATTAATATTTTAATTAATTAACTAAATGCCCAGTAAATGCATGTGAATTATCAATTACGAATCAATCGGCCCAGTTCTATTCTCAATACCCATCATGAGCATGCGTAAGTGGGCTGTAATAATAATAATAAGTAGGAAATTTAGACAATCCTAAAATAAATGTAAATAATAACAAAAATGTCAAATTATTGTTTGTCAAAGTGACATAAGTGAATAATTATAAGAGCACAACATTAATTTCAGTGATTCGAAGTGACTTGGTTTTGACAATGAAGATAAACTAGTGAATCAGTGAAATAAGCGTTGTTTTAAGGGCAGTCATTGCATTTCCGTGGAAAATTTGTATTTTTGGTACTTTTGAATATAGCCCGCCAGACACATCGTTGAATCTATACACAATTTTTTTATTGATTTCAATACCTCAGAGTATTCTCTCCAACACTGTGCGCTCATAATTTTGATTTTTTAATTTTTTCTTAATTTTTTCTTAATTTAAAAAAAATGATTTTGGCTATTTTCACCAAAACTAAGTGCGTTGAATATAGCTCGGTTCCGACATTTGTGAATGAATTTTTATGATTTTAATTTTAAATGAAAGTTAAAAGATGTAGCTCAATTCGTGTACTTTTTTTTTTTTAATTTTTAAATTATTTTACATTTTATGATTTTTTGAAAATGATCAATTTTGTTGAATTTTGAGAGCGCGTTAATGATCGAGATCCTGAGAAATTCGTTGTGTTTCTAATTTATTATTAAAATTTGAACTTTTCTTTATAAGAATTAATTATAAATTGAATTCGTAGATGCAATATTTTTAATGTAATTAGATATTTAAAAGTTATTGCTTCGTATGTTTTTTTAATTATAAAATTAGTGAAAATGGGATTCCCCAAAATTTTATAAGAATTAGTTCCACTGATCTAGGGTACATGGCATCACACGGAAAAAAGTAATTTATTTGCTAAGATATTACACCATCTTCTTTCAGTAAATGCAAATATCATTTAAATAAATATTTTAATTTTCAATCAGCTGATACTTTAAATATAAAATGTTTTTTATGTTTGGATGTGTATAATATCATATATCAATGTGTGCGTATTTTTGTATAGCCTTTATCAGCATGATCTATTTCTTCTATAGAAGGAGCGTGAAGGAGATAAAAGAATAGTTTTTTTTTATGTTATTCATAATGTGTGCATTTTTTGTTTCATAAGGATTTTGTAATTCTTCTCTATAATAAGCGTGACGGAGATAGGAGAACTATTGAATGAAATAGTTTTATTTTATTCGAAATTATTGTTATTATTTTATAACTCCAATATTTATTGAGCTGGAAAATTTAATTTCAATAGTAGAAAACAAAAAAGACTTTATTAGTATTTTGAATTTTTTATTTAAAATGTTGTTAATAGTAGAACGAGAAAAACAAGAGAAAAATAAAATTAGTAAAATGAAAAAAAAAGCGCAAAAAGAAGAGTACATTATAAACAAATGGAAAATATTTGAAAAACATTTATTTTTTTACTTATTACCTATTTATCTTGATTTCGATTTTTCATTTTTTCGAATCAGCTGTTGGTTCAATATAATACGCGCCTATGAGTGTGTAATTTTGGTAAAACGTTGCATGTTTATTTTGTTTTTCTTCTATGTTTAATGAGTGTAAGAGAGACGGAAGAACGATAGAATGATAAATATTTTTTGTATGGAAAGATTAACAAAAAGCTAAAGAAGAGTGCATATTCCTATGTGCATATTATATTTAAATTATATATGTAAATGCGACGGTATTAAATATTTTATCTTTTTCAGTTTTAAAACTTGTATTTAAATTTTAAAAAGTTAAAATTAATTATCGACCTTATGATGTATGAAGTCTCATACCATTTAAGGGCGATTATTGTGAATTTCTCTCCGGATACGAATCAATTTATTGGTAGCAAAAAAATTAAATTAAAAAAATTTAAAAACGTAAAAAATTGCTTGTCAAATTTAAAACAATTTTTTTAATAAAGTATTTTTTTTTTTATTTATATTATTCAAAAGAAAAGTTAAAAAATCTCAAAAAAAAGAAGTAAAAATATTACCAGAAAAAAAATTACAAAAAAAAAAATATTTTAAAATAAAACAAAAGGAAAACAAAAATTTAATAAATATCAAAAATTCAAATATGTATATTAAAAATTTTAAAGGATTTGTCGGCACACGAACACAAAAAAAATCCGAACCTACAATGACTCATTCTTCGGCGACGAAAATAAAATATAAAATAAAATCAAAATATAAAATAGAATCAAAAATATATAAAATAAAATTCACAAACACGAACAAAAAAATCCGAACCTAAAATGACTCATTCTTCGACGAAGAAAATAAAATCAAAAACTCTAAATAAAGATATAAATTGAAAAATGATTTAATTTTTCAACATTTCAAAACAGTGACTTTAAGAGACATCTAGTATCTGATTTAGGCAATAATATTTAATTATCTTATATATGCACTACATTATAGTACCAAAAAAAAATCTATTTGGCGTCCATGTCAACTCTGAGAAATTTCAAATGAACATACTCCTCTTAAGTGGTATGTATATAATATATGTTTATATAATTACTTTTTAGGTATTAGTAAGTTTTATTGATATAAGATTTTATTTTTTAATTTTAGAAGTGTCCAAAATATCAGAACTGTAGAATAATCCTAAACACATTTAAATAATATTTCATTTTATTTTTTAAAGTTGGCTCTTTTTTTCACATTGAAGCCATTTGAATTTTAATTTTAATTGCTACAAACACAGATTTTTGGAAACAGTTTTTAACGCCTTTTTTTGCATACACATATTATAAATTTTGGCACTAGATGGTACTTACATTATGTTTCAAGCACCGCACTTTGGTAAGTTTAGAATAAAAAAAAAGGTTTGCGTTCTAGGTTATTTCGCGATTTTATGCGATTTATTTTTTAAACTGTTTTTCTATTCAGTAATGAAAATATATCTTTATCAGATTTCTATTTTAATAAAAAAAAAATAATAATAATAATAATAAATAATTCAAATATTTAATAAGAAAATTTTTCCTGAATTTTCTATTATGCTTATGTTGTGTTTTGGTTTTGGTCAAGTCGAAATTACATACAAAATAAATTTATTGTCATTGCAAATAAAACAAAATTAATTAATTTACTTTTTTATTGAATGATTTTTATTATCAATTAGGTATTATTTTTTATTTTATAAATTACAATAAATTTTATGAAATTACAATTTATAAAAAAAAGAAAAGAAATAAACAAAAAATATTAGCAAAAAAATACAACTAGAGTAAAAAATAATATGTATACAAAAAGAGAGCGATTTTATGAGATAATAGAGAAATGCTTAACATTGCATTGTAGGCCTTCTTATAATTAAACATATTATAAACTTAATAGTTAGTTACAAATTTAAAAGGAAAATGGAAAATGTTAAAAGAACAAATTTATATTAAAAGAATCAATGTATCGATTAAATTTAAAGAAATTCTTGACATATGGCATACAAAGATATAATTTTTGTTTAATTTTTTTTGTTAGAAATAAGGTTCTTCTATGCAAAATTGAACATTGCAAAATACGAAATTTTTATTTGAATGTACATATGTCTCTTTCTAATATAATTATAATGGCGGCGATATTCACTTAAAAATTTCATTATAACATTCGTTGCTGTCCAAAGTTAGCGATTGCAGTTTTAACAAAAAAATTATAATGTTATTAATCATTTCATAAATTATTTTAATTGGTGAGCAAAAATCCTTATATTATTATAATTCGTTTTGTCACCAATAAAAAAAACTGCTACCAATTCTTATAACAATTTTTACTTGAAAAAAAAGTAACAATTACTACTAACAAGTTATTACAATTAGTAGTTGAAGTATGTGTTAATCGCCGACACAGTATTTGTTGAAGAAACTTATATTGCAAAACAATAACAATATAAAAAAAAACGGGATAAAATAATAAAAATGAAGGGCTAAAATAACCACAATTATTATTAATTATAATTTATAAAAGGAAAAGAATTTAAAGTAAAAATAATATAATATTTTTTTGTTTTTTTTTTTCTTTTTGAATCACATTCTTTAGATTATAATAAAATTCTAATTAAAATAGCACTAAAAATTGTTTCTTTTAATTCAACACTAAAATAAAAAATTTCTACGATTGAGTGAAAATTTACAATCAAATAAATATAAATGCAATCATTCGTATTTGACTATCACTCATTCTATTAAATTATTCAACACAAATAACTTCCAATGTGTGATTATGATTATTATCAAATTAATATTTGTTGAATTATATGTTATTTTGGGTAACTCTTGCTTTCATAATTTTTAATTAATAAAATACAACTAAAATCAATATAACAATTTTTAAAATAACATCTAAACTTTTTTTTTTAATTTTTGGATTTTGATTTAATTTAGATTTAATAAAGTTCATCAAAAACAACTAATATGAAATTCAGAAAAAAAATCACTCAATCGTGCTAAAAATTTTACAATAATATCGAAGAGAAGTTAAGTTTTCTCTAACCTGTATTAATTATTTTCTTTTATTTTTTTTCCTTTTATTTTATTTTTTTTTTTTTTTTACTTTAATTTTATTTTCCTTTTTTTTTTTCTTTTTTTTTTTTTGATTAAATTTTATTTTTATGTTTTTATTTTAATTTAATTGTTATTTAGGGTTATTAAAAAATTGGTGGGATGGAACATAAGAGACGGATTCCCATTCCATATTTTATTTGTTTTTTTTTTTGGATTTATTCTTTCGCTTATTATTTTATTTCTTTTTTGTTTATTAATTAAATTATTTATTTGATAGTTGAGCGATGTTCAATTGAACGGATTACTTTTCTTTTATGCGTTTAAAGTTTAAACATTACAAACAGTACAGACACTTTATTCTTAGTAGAGAAAAAATATTCTGTTTATTGGATAAGAGTAAAATATGAAATCGTTTGTAGTGGTATATGTTGTTTACTATGTTTAGTTTATTGTTTTTTAATCATCTCTTTCCTTTATATAAAAGAATTTCTTATATTCGAATAAACATACGTTTCTGTTGAACTCTACAATTCAAAAGATGAATACATATTTTTATTGTTTCAAATACATCATTTACAATAAAAATTGTTAAGAATAAAGAATTGAAAATCAAAAAAAAATTATGATTTAAAATGTATTCATCTACAACAATATTTTTTTATCTGTCTCCAACACAACTAAAATAAATTTTTACAGTAATAGATAAGAATTTAAAGTTCATACTGAATTAAATGTTACTTCTTAATTTAATCGTTTTAGTTAAATAATAATTATGAATAAAGTTCATACAAAAATTTAGAAATAATGAGTACACGGATTTTTTAATATAAAAACAAACTTAATTCTTAATAAAATTCATTATAAATGATGTTGAATGATAGCAAATATATTATTTATTTTATATTTTGTTAACAATTGTGTATTTTTTGATTAAAAAGCGAGAACTATTATTATTTTTTTTTTGCTTCGTGTCTGATAAAATATTTTCGATTATTTATTTGATTTTTGAATTATTATGTTTTTTGTTTTTCATAAAAATTAAATAAATTATTAATATTTTTCTTTTAGGAAATATCAAAAAGTAAATACACTCAAATTTTTTTTATCGATGTGTACATTTTTGGAATTATCCAATATTATTCTTTTTTAAAAGAATTGTTTATTTAAAGCATAATTAATCATTTTCAGTATGCTAAAACTGATACTAAACATATTGATGATTTTATAATTTTTAGATACAAATATAATGCTCATTTAGGAATTGTCATTCTTCTTTCATATGAAATAGTAGAATGAATGACTTCATTTTTGTTATTAGATTTAAAATGATCAATGTAAACTTTGTAGTGTATCTAAAGATATTTTTAAAAATTGTTTAATTTAATAAATTTTGACATTTTAATAAAAAATAAAAGAACAAAAACGCTCAATTGTTAGAACATTTTAAATTTCAACTGAATATAGTTATTTTCCTCTTTAAATGGAAAACAACATTTTTTAACTGAGGAATAAATTTCATAGATAAATCTCCGGTAATCCAGTATTATAAAACAAAAACCTTTAATTTTTTTCGATGACTTTTTTTATTTACTTGTTAAAAAACTTTAAAATTAAAACTAAAAATTTTATTTTACAATGAAATTGAATGGAACAAAATAGTTTTAATAATAAATTTCTATACTCAGATTATCAGCTTCAAATCCGGATTTTAATGTAATTTAGGTAAATTAAATTCCAAAATTTTGATGATACTAGAAAAATGTCATTACGAAACTCCACCATAGTTTGAGTAATCAATAAATGGAGGATTAAGTTAATATTTATGCTCTATTTATTATTATAATTTATAATTTTTTAATATTCTTACTAACTTTTATTATATAATTTTTTAATTTTTAAATTTCATAAAGTAAAAAAAATTAATGAAAAAAAAGAAGAAATAAAACTTAAAACATAATTAATTCTTTTTCATTTTATAAATATCAAAAAAAAAAAAACGATAAAAATTATTGCATAATAATTAATAATCATTTTGTTTAAAAAAAAAATAGGATATATTTAAAGTCTAATTATTATCAATTAATTAAAAATTACAATTACGTTTTCATTTTTTTTTTTATTAGTTTTTCTTTCTTATTTAATTTTAATTGTTTTTTTATTAAATTTTTTGTTTTTTCATTTTTTTTATTTAACTTGTTCCATTTATTGTTTTTTTTTTTTAAAAAAATGTTTGTATAAAAATATTTGTTTAAATTTTCTTGTGTTTCGTTGGCTTTTTTTATTTCTGTTTCTCATTTTTTTGATAAAAACAAACAAATAAAGAAATTTAATTACAAAATTTAAGGGAAAATTATTTAATTAATTTTAGAGAAAAAAGGAGAAAAACATAGAAGAGAATTTATTTTAGAGCTTAGAGTGAGAGAGTTAGAAAGCAGAACAGAAAATTGAGAACGATTATTATTTTGATCAATGAATAAGAATTTAGTCAAGACACAAACCCAAACAATTTGTGTTCCTAAAAAATAACAAATTTCTCGTCCTTCTCTTCTTCTTATTTTCTGTTTCTCTCACTGAACGTAAAAAAAAATATTTACAAATTAAAACAAAAACAAATCTCAAAACAGTCTTCTCCAATTTGGTGTTTTATTTTTTTATTATTTTTGTTCGTAGTTTCATTTCTATTAGTCCTTAATCGTCCTTTTTAAATTGTGTCATTTGAATTCCAAAAATAAAAAATTATAATAAAAAAAAATATAATAATATCCCTGTGTGTTGGCGCTTTACATTATCCTTAAATTATTTCACATCTCTTTCTTTCAAAATTGCTATTCAAATTCGTATTAAATTTCTATTCGGGATGAGATTTACGAGTCATTTCCGGTGTTGTTGGTAGTACAAGAGGTTTTTTTAGAATCTGTGGTTTTACTTTAACTTGTGGTTTGAATGAAGACATAGTTTGTTGTTGATGTTGCTGCTGCTGTTGTTGTTGTTGTTGCTGCTGTTGTTGTTGTTGATGATGTTGCTGTAATAATAATTTTTGTTGTCCACTTGATTCTTGATGTGTTAAACAACCACCAGTTAAATGTAAATCAGCAAATTGTGAAACATATTTCTGTGTATTTCTTATTGGTATTGGACTTTTATGTAAATCTTTCATTGATTTTGATGTTCTCAATTCAACATTAGAGTCTTCATTTATATGTAATATTTCATCTAATACAGATAATTTATTAATATCATTATCATTAACAATATTATTACAATCATTATTATCTAAATCAACTACATACAATTCTTGTGGTTTAACTTCAGCTTTTGGTTTATCATTTATTAGTATTTTTGTATCTAATTTTACTTCTTTTTTACTATCATATTGGCCACTATCATTTGAGTAACGTTCGTTTTTTTTTAATGTAGACTGATTGACAGTAGCGAAACGTTCAGCTGACGTCATATCTTCTAATTCACTATCGATTGATTCTAATGACGAGCGTATTGTGCAATCAATTGTTGATAATGGTAAATCCATTACTAAATCAGGTGCAATACGATTTCGTGTCAGTATGCGTTGTGTTGTTAAACTATTTTGCGAACTTAATTCAACACGTTTTTCCCATAAATCTCGATTTTGTTGAAACATATTTGAGCCGGTACCAACACGATTTTCTGATAAACTAAAACTTTTTGAATGAAATTTACGATTTGTACGATTAGCATTATCAACAATTTCTTCACCACGGTGTCCTACACCACCAACACTTAATACATGTTCCACTTTTCTTATATTATCTTTAAATAATTCAGTATCTGAATGACGATTATTTTTTTCATTACTTTCTTGTATTGTTAAACCATCAAAATTTAATTCTTGCTCAATTTTTGGTGTTTCACTACGACGATTTAATGAACTAAATTTTATATCTAAATCATTACCACCTGTTGTTGGTGAACAATCACGTTTTATATTGTTACGTAATGTAACACCTTCGTATTCATCAAAATGTATATTTGATGAGGATGATGAATTAGATGTGGATTTTGTTGTAGTTACTGTTGTAGTTTTTACGACTAATGGAATTCCAATAGGATGTGGTGTTTTTGTTGGTTCCGCATAAATTGGTTCCTTATGTTGTTGTTGTTTTATATTCTGTACGAAAAAGAAAATATTTAAAATTTATATTAATTAATTAATTTGAACAAAGAATTTGTAAAAAAAAAATTAGTAGAAAATACGAAAGTGAGAGAGTTATAGTAAGAATAAACTACCATTCACAATTAATTATTAATTTAAAACAATTTCCAGAGCCAAAAAAAAAAACAAAAAATTTAAAGTTAATTTAAAAAAAAGTTAATAACAGTTAATAAAAGTTAACAAAAATAAGCTTTTGTTAGTAGATTTTTTTTGTTATTTAAATCCCCCCAAAAAGTCATAAGAGTGTCTTGATTCTTCTTTTTGACAAGTTTATTGGGATTTTTTGATTAAAAACAAAACACAAAAAATAAGAAAAAAAATCTCACCGTTTCTTTTTTTGATTTTATTTTACTTGAAGTCAAATAATTCAAAGGTGGTCCCGCGTCTTCACAATGTAATTTTTTTTTCTGACTCTTTTTATTTGTGCACACACACACATACACGCACACATAATATATAGCAACACACATAAAATAATAATAATAAAAATAAACAAAACCAAACATAAAGATTTCCAATAAATAAATGTAACGTCGATTATCCGGGTTTTGTGTGGCTTGGATAATTAAATAATTAATTTTTTAAAGACATACATTTATATTTGCTAATATGTACATATATAAAAAAAAACTTCTCCAAAATTCTTTAAGATCAAAAACTAAGACACAAACCCATTGTCGTTTCATTATTTATATTTATATTATTATTTTTATTTTAGGTTGAAAAATTAGACCTTTTTTATTAATAATAAAATATATTTATTTGTTTACACACACAAAAAATAATAATTAATTTTTTTATAATAATTTCTTCATGCAAAAATTACTTTTCATCTTTATAAAAATTAAACTTTCTAAATTTCTAAATAGTTTATTTTGTAAATTTTTTTTAATTGCTTATTAAAGAGAAATGTTATATTTTTTATCGTGAAAACTTTTTTAAATGCATTTTCAGAAATCTAATAGATTCTTTAGATTATAATTACAAAATAATCGAAAATGAATTTTAAAAATAACGGCATAAAATAAATACATTTCCTAAAGTTTATTTATTTTTTCTTGTTGACACTGGGACATTCAATTTTTTATATTTACAAGCCAAAAAAAATAGGCCATTAATTTAAGTTTTTCAAAATTTAAACAAACAAAAAAAATTTCTAATAAACATTAAATATTTCTTATTTCTTTACACTAAATTTAAAATTAAATTTTTATTTATTTTTTTCTTGTAATTGTTTTCTTTTTTATATTTTCTAAACACGCTTAATTATGTAATTTAGATTCATGCTTAAATTATTTATTAATTAATATTAAAATGAAACGTAAAAAAATGACAAAACCAAAAACAAAAAAATACTGATTTGAGTCTGTAGCCAAAGAAAAAACAAAATTGTAAATTGAAATAATTGTAAATTGAAAAATGTTTATTATTGTGTTAATATTTTTTAATTATTTTCACAGTAAAAAATTATAAAAATGTAAATTTAAGACGGCTAATTTTGACAACAAAATTTTACTTATTGTCCAATGACTGTAGTTCACTATTGATTAACACCTGATTAACAAAAATTAAAGAAACTTAATATAATTTGGATGAAGATATAAATGAATTTAACACAAAACTCATACATTACTGATTGTATGAAAAAGTAAGAAAATGCTTATTTTGTTTTTTTTTTAAATTTTTAAATGCTTATATCATGTATCGAAATATGGATAAACTATAGAAGGGCGTTGAAATAAGGACATATAGTGAGAAACAAAAACAACTAATTTTCTTTATAATTAATAATAAATGAAAGTAAAAAAAAAAAACAAAAGAAAAACAACAAAAAGAAAAAAAGACAAAAACACATAAATAAAAAAATTGTCTCTCAAATCAAACAGTTGTTTCAAGTACCTCATATTGAAAATGATTGAAATCCTCCAAAAAATCCATGGAATTTTCAAATGAATGTGGTTCATCATGATAATTATATTTGGTACTTGCTGTACTGGTTGCTGTTGTTGTTGTGATTGCTGTTGGTACTGGTTGCTGTACTGATGTACAATTGTCAATTGTATCATAATGTAAATCACCATTTGTATTACAATTATCATTACTACTAATGCTATCAACACAACTACCACCGGTAATGGTAGATCCGACTAAAGGACCAGGTGTAGAATCAATCATTTTTATATCATTTAATGTGTCTGTACTGGACCTTGGCGTTATCATTGTTTGATGTTGCAATTGTGGTGGTTTTTGTTGTTGTTTATGTACTTGCGTTACAATAATATTATGTGTTTGTATTGTACGTGGTAATGTTGTTGATAAGCCAATTAATCCAGCACCTGTAGGTGTTGCAACTGCTGAATTTTCACTGCTAGATATACTTGGAGATGTATTATGAGAATGATGATGTGATTGTGATTGATGCGACTGATGTGACTGTTGTTGTTGTGACTGACACAATGACAATTGACTGTTTACAGACATATTACCACTGGGACGTCGTCGTCTAACTGATTCTTCAGAACTTGATGATTTAAGATGATCACTTGTAGATTTTTCACGATCCTCGTCTCTGTTAGAAATTAAAATTAAAATAAAATAATGAAATCAAAAAGAATAAACATTTGTTTATAAGAAAACAATAAAATTCATTTGCAGTATATTGAGATAATATTAATGAAAGCCGATATAAAAAAAAAAAAACAAATTGCGAAAGTCCACAGGAATATATTATCTTTAAATAATTCTGTTCTGAATCACGATTATTTTTATTACATAATCTTTTGTTAAATTAAAATGATAATAAATATTATAACTTACTTTATTTTCAACGAAATATATTTATCTGGCACGAGACCATCTTTTCCATTAATTGTACCTTGCCACCAGTCATTTGATACTTGCTTTCTAAGTGTAACAGTATCACCTTTTCTTAACGATAATTCACGATGTGAACGTGCATTAAAATCAAATTGTACAGTTGCTTCCATTGTATCAGATTCATCTTCTGATGGGTATACTTCAGAATCTGGATCTTCTGTTACTTGATCTTGTGTTGGAGAATCACCAACATCCCTACAAAAGAATAAAATAATTTAAAAAAATTATAGAAAAGTAGTATGGAATTAGTTCCATCTATGATGATGAATTTAATTTGTGTAAAACTATACAAGAATAACGAATTTTTTATAAGTGGAAGTTTCGATAGTTAACAAGTCGCAACATTGTTATCATCAAACAAAAAACAATAAAAAGAAATAAGTTTTGAAATGAATGGAAAAAATCTAGGCAAATTTTAATAATGTTAATTAAAAGTAAAATTTAAAAAAAACTTACAATTCAATAAATGGTTCATCTGAAATATATTTTTCGTAACGCACACCAACTAAATCTTTTGAAAATAAATCCTCATGGAATACAATCATATTTTTAATTAATTCATTAACTTGATTTTGAAATTGTACTTGATCTTTATCTTCTGGGGCTGGCATTAATGTTGGTCCAAAACAAATTGCTAAATTATATGCGTCCATCATATTTTCATCAGAATATTCAGAAAGACTAAAAAATACAAAACAAAAAAAAGAATGAACGTAACTTTAATGTATTTTTCATATTTTTAAATATAGAAATAAGAGCATACCAAGTAAAGTACCAAGACGACTTTTAAAGAGATTTAAAAATTTCAATATCGATCAATTTTAAAGGTAAATTTAAATATTGTTGTTTTTATTGTTTTCAGAAATATTGAAATATCCAAATCGATTTAAATTTAAATATGGAACGTAAGCACTCTTGATTTTTTTTGTTATGTAACTAAAATATTTATTAAAATGTTTACACAATAGCAACAACTTACTGATTTAAAAATGCAAACAAATATCTAATCACAACCACAACAGATTTTGGAAGACTTTGTAAAAATTGTCGTATACCAAGAACAACTTCCTGTTTTGATTCAAGTTCTGAAAGATATGAAATAAAATATTAATTTAATGATTCAAAATACATAATTATGAAAATATTAACATTGAAATGATAAAACGCGACCAAAATATTAAATGATGGAATCTTGATGAATTTAACCATTCGAGATTTTCTTTTGTTTGATAACTTTAATTCAGAAGTATTTGTAGTTATATAACGAATCTTTTAATTGTTGAAAATAAAAGGATAAATTCAAGCATTTAAATGCAAAATTTGTTCAATGAAATATAATTAGATCCAATATGATCTAGTCTAGTATAACAGTTGTTTTATTTTACTTGATAATATAATTTCAATGAAGATTTAAATTTATTAATGATTCCATAACTGAAGGGTTTCACTATTTTGAAAACTTAAGATTGTTATTTTCATTTATGTTTTACTTTATATAAACGCAAGAATGATATAAATAAAGCAATATGAAAATACAATACTTACGAGCAAGTTGAACAAAATGATCAAAATAAATAATTGGAAATAATGGTTCCCTTAATTCTCTTAAATATAATTTAAGAACTCCAGCAACAGAATTTATATCGGATGCATCAGTTGTATCAGCTAATGGATCTTCACCCCGTTCAAAACCTTCACGGAAATTTGATATTTCAACTTGTGAACCAGATACACGAAATATTCCTTGATGATGAAGTCCTATATTTTAAAAAAAATAAAATAATGTTAAAAAGTAATAAATAAATTGAAAATATGTAAAGATTAATTTATAGAAAGTCCATGCATTCAATGAATGATCACGTGTGTTGTATAATGTTATTTTAATTAAATAGAAGAATAATTTTTACTGTCTCTTACCAAATAAATTAATAACACGAATACAACTTCTCATTATTAATGGTATCTCTTCACGCATAACTTCTAAATATTCTTCTAATGAGCCACCAAATAATTTTGGTTGTCCAGACATATTCATACGTCCTATACGTTTACGTTTTGGTACATTTGTTTTAACCAATACACTTGTATGTATTGCTGTCTCTTTTGCCAATGCTGTCCTTAATAATTCTGCTTTTGAATCTAATCTAGCAATACGTGATGTTCCAAGAATATATTCACGAATTTTCTTTAAATAAATAGAACAAATTTTTATAATAAATTAACGAGATTATTATTTAAATTGCATGTTTTCATTTCTTTAAAAAATTAATTAAATATTTTGCATAAAGAATTAATTATTATATTATTGTTCATTATTTTGTAATTAATTTTTTTTTTTTTTTGAAAAATTTTAAATGTAAAAATTACCGATATGTAAAATTCCTCAATTTCCTGTTTATCAGATCTTAATTTAACTGTTAATGTTTCTGGTTTAGCAGCATGTACTGTTGTACCATCACCGAAAAATCCACTACAATCATAATCTTTTGCATTTAATATATCTAATAAATTTGTTTCAGCTGTTTCTAATGTCTTCCATATTTCCTCTGATTCCATACGTAAATTACTAACCCGCTGTTGTAAGTGTTGTAAACGTGCTTCCATTTCTTGATGTAATGCTTTTAATAATTCTGGTTCAATTTCTTCACCTTGTTGTCCTTGAAAATCTAATTTTTTCGGTATCATAAATGCACCATGATGTTGTTCTAAAAATTTCTGTTTATCAGCACGACTATCCATTGCATGTACAGTATGGGATAATGTTTCTGTATTATTTAGTACAGCACGACAACGTCCTTGATCAGCTGTTACATGCATTAACAATGCACGTGATACAGCAGAATGAAATCCAAGATCCATACACTGCGAAAATTTGAAAGTTTTCTTACTAATTTTAAAAAGGAACACAATTATTGCCAAATTTGTTTTTATTTTGAAAAGACAACAATTCTAAACTACATATTGAAATTGCAATTTAATTAAAAAAATTTAATGAAAGATGAAATGAAAAGTGTATATCAATGCTTTTTGGTACTTGATGGTGAAACAGAGATGGCACTTAAGTATTTTGAAATGTGTTCAAAATACGAGGAATTAAAAATGATTTTGCATTTCAATGAGCTTGTTGTACAATTTAATTAAGTCAACTCAATTAATTTTATGTAGCATTGAAATATTATAAGCCGATGAAAAATATTAAATTAAATTAAGATAAATTAATACTCACATCAATTAAATCACTCAAATCTTCAACAAAATATTTATGTATTGTTGTATTTGATGCTTCCAAACATAATTGATATTCATTTTTAGCTTTTAATGCCTTCAGTCTTGCGTCTGTATATTTATTTTTACGCTAAAATTAAATTATTATACAAAAAAAATTAAAAACTTCAAAAAATCTGTACTGAAATTTACCTTGAGCACTTCCTTTTCAATCAGTCTATACTTTTTGCTACGATCTAATTTTTCTTTTGGAATTGTTTGTTGTAATTTTGTTCTTTGATTTTCAGCCGTACGTAATTTTGCTTCTGCCGCTTTACATTCTGTTTGATACGAATGATATGTTTTCATTGTTGTATGTAATTCTTGTAAAACACGTAAAATTTCTTCATGTGTTTCATAACTTATTTCACGGCATCTACGATATATACGTTGTACATCATCAATTACTGTTTGTAAACGTGACACTAAATGTGTTGAACATATTTCTGATAATGTTGCATGATCTTTTGATAATGATTTGGTTTGATTAACCATTTGTTGCCAACATGCATATGATGAAAACATTGGCCATTGTTCACGTCTTATTTTATATAAAAAGGAAAAAAGACAAACCAAATATTAATTTATACAAAATAATTATTAAATTAATTGATTAATTGTAACACAAACTAAGTACGTAAATTTTGGTTACAAGCCTGATCAGACGACAATAGTTTCAAAACCAAGAATTACAAATCCATATATTCTCTCACTTCTGTAAAAATATTTCTGTTTTAATTCTTTTGTATTGAATAAAAATATAATAATTGAAGTCGCAAGAACAAAGCAAGTTTGCTTTAAAGAACCACCATTAAATAGAATGTAAAATTTGAGGATTGAGCAGTCGGTATTTGAAGTTTTCCGTACGTCTATCGTACTTTTTCTCTAAAACTTCTTTATGTGAATACGTATTTGGATTTGGAATTCATATTTTTAAAACTGGTCGTCTATCGACGCTGTAACTATGGAAAATTCTGCTTAAAGAATTCAAAATTTTCATAGAAAATGTTTAGTTAATTTATTATCCACAAAAATGAAAATTGAACAAACAAAAACTTTAAATAAGATTTAATTTTTTTTTTTCGAAATTTTACCCTAAGTATTATATACAAATAAGCATAAAATAATCCCAAACAATACACAAATAAAAAAAATGTATATTTTTTAACTTACTTTTGTTTTTGTTCCTTATGTCTCAATTGTAAACTTTTTGCTAATTTGTCCAAACTTTTACTATAATCTAATTCAACTTCACCACGTCTTCGAAAAAAATCTTGTAATTCTTGTATCAATGATACTTGTGATTCCATACGCACATCCAGACATCTTAATTGTTCATTTAATTGAAGACGAATATCTGTAACAAAAGAAAAAAAAGAAAATAGATAACGAAATATTTTTCAAATAAACAAATATAAAAATGTACAATGTATGAAAAGTTTTATTTTGTATGAACTACTTTATATGTAATATAAAGTTTCTGATGACTTGAATAACTCAAGATCATTTAATGTGTATTGATTTTAAGTGCAGTCAGTAGTGTTAAAAACGAGGGGTTAACCACTGTGTGTAATTATGGGAGAATCGTGTGTGTAATCGTAGAGAATCTTTATGAATCTTTGCGAATCTTTGTAAATCTTTGTGGTATATTTGCAAATCTTTGCGAATCTTTGTGCAATCTTTCGCAATGTGTAATCAGTGCAGCACAGAATTTTTTAGTGGAAAATAATAATTTTCCTCAAAAAAAATTATCAAGACAATGGGTTCAAAGTGATAACCTGATTGTGTTTGACCAATTGCATCCTGCCATGGGATTATAAGAGAGTAGTTAAAATTTTAGTAAAACTCAACAGTAATTCTAATTATAAAAATAATATAAAATCACTACACGAACTAAATTAACATATGATGTGATTTATGTGAAATTTACAATCAGATGTAAAAGAACTTTCTCAATTTTGATATTTATATCGATTCAATATTTTGTGTTTATGTTCAGACGGAATGAACCGAAAGACGATTTTAATATATAAAATTAATTGCATTGTCATTGTTTCTTTTATGACACACGAATTGAAATTCTGACAAACTATTTATTAATAATAAATTTTTGGGTAAAAAATAAAAGCTCTGCTCTAAGTATAAAACCTTTAATTATGTCTTATTTTTTGTAAAGATTCTGTAAATAAATTATATTAATAAAATATAACCGATAATGGTGCATTTACATTATCGGTGCATTCTCACTTTTGTAGAATATACTTAATCTGAATTTTTTTGTTGGAAAAACTATATATACCTATTATTAAACACAGAAGAATTACGTAATTGTTTTATAACGGATGCCAGAATAATTTTAGATGACTTTTAATTTAAGACGAAAGGAGAGTAAAATGTGAATTAGAACAAAAACTTTTAAATTACCAAATTAATAGATTAGATAGTGTGTTACAAGCGCTACCCATTTCATAGAAATATCTTGTAAAGACAATTTTTTATTAACTAATATGTCGGGAAAGTTAAAAAAGGATGCTTAATGAAGATGACATACTTTCACTCTAATTTCACTATAGTTTTTTTTCAATAAAAAAGAAAATAAAAAGTGAATAGAAACGTGATGAACCGGTAATCATAGAAACATTATCATTATTAAATAAACATAAATTATTCATGAAATAATTCAAGCGACTTAATTGAAATTAAACGCTTCAGTTAAGAATTTTTATTTACAGAATAAGAAACACTTTTCAATTTGTATATTTATTGAATCCAAAGTTAAGTTAACAACAACAAAAATAGAAATAAAACAATTTTGGAGAAATGATTTTTTTTTTTTAAAAGTTCCGCATTTTAAAAAATTACAATAAATGTGAAAAATTATCAACATTCAATTTAAAGACTAGGAGTACAAAAAACTTACTATCAATAAGAATTGGGCGTGTTTCCACTATGCTACTACGTAGACTTAATTGAATTAAATTTACTGATTTTTAAACCGTTAAAAAAACAATATGCAAAAAAACAATCAATACAAAAATCAATCAATTGTTGACGTCAGTACACGTATGATGATTAAAGGAAAATATTTTTTTTTAAATAAAATGGCAAGAAGTTTATTGAACCTTTTAAAGTTATTATTCCCCCTCCCTCGTTGTAAAACCATAAATTAGACATTTTACTTAAATAAATGTTACAACATCACACCACCAACTACACCCACTTATTATTATCATCATCAAACCATTTATTAATTTTATTAATATTTCCTATTTCCTATAAAGTCTTCTGTCTTCTTATATTAACTAAATTTTCTAATATATTATGTAGGTATAAAGAAACAAAAGCACTTAACTCTGTAAAATGGTTACTAATTAGTTTAAAAGACAGTGGTATGATTACTAGACTACAACTTATACAAAACATATACTCAACCTATAAACAGTTATATGTACATACTACATACTAGAAATCTACTTATGTAAGGCTGCATCCGAATGTTTAGATAGTTTAGAAATTTAGTTAATAATTTTTAATTACATTTTAATCGTAAAGTATGCAGAACATTATTGATTCCATAAAATTTAAAAATAAAGTATCAAAAAAATAACGACAAACGAAAAAAAAAATGTAAATGGTATATTACAAAAAAAAAGCAACAACAAAAATTTATACATCATAATAATTGCATTGTTTTATTCAAATATGTCTTCTTCTGTTTGTTTTGACAAATTTATCTATAAGTATATAAATTTATTTTTAGAGAAAACAAGAAAGACAGTGACGTGCAAAATTTACATTAAAAACGTATAACTGACATTTCACTCAATTTGTCGTTTATATTTTGTCATATTGTTATTTTTCTTGTCATCTTCTTTTAGCTTGTCAAGTTTTTTATTGTTGTTTTCATTATTCTTGTTGTAGTTTTTGTTGTTATTTATATTGTGTTTGCTGTTGCTAAAAATAGCAACTTCAAAAAAAACATTTAATGACAAAACGTAGAAAGGAAGAAGACCGGAAATAAAAAAAAATAAGTAAGAAAGAAAGAAACAAAAATTATAGAAAAACAGGAAACTTATTTTGTTATTTTCTCGCAATGTGTAGTGACGTATTATAATGTGATATATGTGTGATGTGATGTGAGTATTAAATATTCTTAAAACAAAAAAAAGTTTTTTTTTACATTGAATTGAAAAAGAAACAAAATTAACGCGCGCTCACCCGCTATTTTTTTTTTGTGGTAAAATGTCAATAACAACGTCACATTGAAGCTAGAATATAGGAAGAACATATAAAAACTTCATCCGATCTGGAATGAACTGAATTCATTATCACAAAAAAAAAAACCAAAAACAACAAACTTTTGACATTTGACATTCTATTATTGGTTTTTTTTTTTTGTGTTGACTTTTTTTTTACGTTAAGTGTAACTTGTACCAGTTCATATTACATTTACCAACTTCTTCATCCTCTTAATATTCTATATAAATACATACTCCCCCCATGCCCACTAATCGTGAAGTATAGTAGTGATCCTGTTGAATATTTCTTTGTGTGTTACTTTTGTGTTTTCTTGTAGAAGAGCAAATAACAAAATCAAAAAAAGAATAAAAAAATGTGATAAATTATATTCAATTGTGTTCATTGCACATTGTAAGTTCAGATTTGTCACAACAGTGGCGGATCACAAAATAGTAAAAATTAAAAATAAGTAGTGACACACATCCCCACTAATAACTAACCACCTAATATATTTATATTTATGAGTCACGAACAATCGTAAAGAAGGCTAACACAAAATTAAAGCAAAAATACAAAAAAAGGACTCAACTCCTCCAACCTTAGTTAGACAGACAAATAATACGAAAAAGAAGGTAAAAACAAGCAAAAACATTATTATTTCTATTTCCTGTTATATATTATTGTTGAGGGTGCGAGTGACCCTTCTTTATCTATAAACCCCTCTATTAAAAATTCTTTTTTTTCGATAAAATTGCCAGAACAACTACCTCCCACTATACTTTTTTTTTTAAAAAGTATAATCACCCTCTTTGTAATAACTGCATTTTTATTCTCATGCTTTTTCTAATCGCCATTGTCGTTTTTCACTTGTTGTTGTTGTTGTTGTTGTTGTTTATAATTTATGAAACGCAGCATAATAATCGAAAAAAAGAAAGTAGTAGTGTGAGAATTGCAATGAAATGTAAAGAGATATAAAATTTAAACAAAAAAAAGTGTAAGTTATAGCCGAGGGTTAAAGAAAAATGGAATAGATTTTATGGTTCTTAAACTTTTCAAATCCCTCAAAGAAATTACTTTTTGACGACACAAATAGATCCACTATGCCCAACATATTACAATTAAATAATTTGAAGATTGAAACAAAATTAAATATTAATTATTGCGGATGCCTTGAAATTCTTGGATCATAGTTTGAGAACCTGGGAAATAGATTATAATTTATTTTTTTCTAATACATTGAAGTGGATTTACGATTCATAAAATATTATTTATACATATATAGGAATATAAGAACATTGAATAGCACGGAACCCTCTTCTGTAATATATTTGTTGGGCCTGTCAAAGAAATTGTAGGCGGAACCCTTTTCATATATTTTATGTGTCTGTATTATTTTGTTTGTCTTTAGTTTGATGAGTGATTTATTATAATATTTTATATATCGGATATCATTCTATATATGAAAAATGAATTCTAATGTGTGAGTGTGTGTCTGTGCATGGTAATCCTTATTATTAGTATCAGAGTGCATAATTCTAGCAGGCTAGAATTCTAATGAAGACATTTATAAAATTTCTTATAAATTTATTATCATTAATACATATCAATTAATTGTTAACTGTTAATTAATTCATAAGTTATTGCGACCATTAGAAACGATAAAAAAATTAAATTATATCTTGAAAAAAATAGAAGCTCATACAGTTTATTTATTTATAATCTTACACATTAAGTCAAACCAATAAAAGTTTTCTATAATATTTAAAAATCTTCATGAACATCCCTTAAAAGATCTAAAAAAAATAAATAATTTACTTATGTTGTTTGCTAATTTAGAGTAAAGTAAATTTTCACAAAAGGTCACAAATGAAATACATATTTTTATCCAATACTAAATTTCAACCACAAAAATATAAAAATTCGACAATAATAATATTATTCCTAATTTCATTTAAAATGTTTTAATAGAATTATAATTCATAATCTAACAACAGATATAAATATGACAATGGACGATCTGTAATGCTACTAGCTATCTTCCCCCACATGAACTCCAGAATAGCACTTCTAACTTTAAGTTTAATTTGAAAACAATGAAAGTAAAAATAAATACAAGCGTCACGGATGAGAAATGAAAAGACACTAGTAAAACTGGCCTGTATTGAATACTAGACGGTGATATTTATATTGATGTATGATGGGAATACGATATGTAATGTTTTTTTATGTTCTTCAATTTTTTTTTATGAATGATAGGTTATGTGGTTTATCTTGTGCTAGTCTAGTGTAACTTAAAAGTGAAGTCAAGAGTGGACTTGAAATTTTAAATCTGTATTTTTCCCCCTCTCTCTCTATCTCTGTTCCTATAAAATAAATCATGCGTGGAATTTTGGTTTTATATATAAAAATAAAAAATACATAACTTATAAGAACAAAGAACGTGAGAATGACAATTTAAGAACATTCCCTTCTAACAATCTCAGTAAAGGTTAAAAGGGGAACAATTCTTCTCGGCATACAAGTTAAATTTCATTTTGGTCTCTTTGGTTCTAGAGACACATTAAATATTATTGATAAGATTTGTCATTTTTATTAATTAAAAAAATTACTTAATAAATAAGAAACAGTATGTCCTTAAATTGTGACGCCGTAAATATTTTTAAAGAAGGGAATTAATTTACCATAATATTATTTTATAGAAGGTGCAGTTAACTTTATTTAACACTAAATAAGTATGATACAAAACATGCACTTGGATTAAAAAAAAATTTTCACTGGAGCTACAAAATAGAGTATTTATTACTACAAAACATTATATAAAAAGAATCCCACTGCAAACATCAAAAAGTTTTTCTCTACCAACTTAATATTTTAAAACAAAATTAATTTTGCATTTTCATTTTGTATTTGCTCAAAATTTATTAATTAGACAATAACAAATTATTACTGATCCACAGTAATGCACTTGATCATTACTTTGAATATGATGGGATATTAACGTATCCCGAATCCATTGAAAGCCAATATTTTCTAAAACGATCAGATTGACATTAGAATGTTTCCAGACGGTTTTGAGATTTATACCAAAAAAGATCCATTTTTTTGTTTGTAGTTTAAAGGTATCGAATTTCAATTTTTCTACAAAAATCTAAAAAATATAATTTTTTTTAAGTAATATTTAAAAATTATATAACATGACTTTTTATCTTATCTAAAAGGAAAGAACACTCATTTCATTTTATTACAAAATAGAGAATCCATCCATTTCCATTCTTCTTAAATCAAAATAAATGGCCGAAAAAAGTAACATTAATCTTACTTTTTTTCCCCATTCATTGAATGTTTTTCTCTCTTCCTTTCTTCTTTTACACTTCTCTTTTTCTTCCTTCATTTTTTCTGATTTCCAATTTTTTTTCTTTGTTTCTTTCTTGAGAATGAAAAGCCAAAAACCAAAAATTGTGTAACATGACACAGAAAATGACACACGCAAGCAACAACAAAAACCAAAGAAGAAAAGAAAAGAAAAAAAAAATAACCAAACAAAACAAAACAAAACAAAAAAAAGAAAAACAGAACGATGAAAAGGGAGAAAACAGTCTATTTTCAGACACCCTTTTCGTTTTCTGTATAAATTTTTTTTTTTCCTTTCATGTCTGAGATTTTTATTTATTATTTTTTCTTCTTTCTTCTTTCTTAGCACTTATTTTTTTTTTCTCTTTTTTTACTTCTAGAACCGAATAACAACAACAACAAACAGAGTTTCCTTTTCCTTACATTTTTTTTAATCGACCACCGAGCGACCCAAAATGAACATATAGTACAGAATAATTAGAAAGAAGAAAAACAGATGTCAAAATTAACAACAGTAATAAGAAATAAAACTTACAAAATTCAACACAAGAAAAAGGGGAGCCCTACAAGAAAAACACAATTTATCACAATTGAATTGCTGCGGATCGAC
Source organism: Pedicia rivosa (assembly GCA_963082725.1). NCBI lineage: Eukaryota > Metazoa > Arthropoda > Insecta > Diptera > Pediciidae > Pedicia > Pedicia rivosa. The sequence continues at coordinate 32,811,772 of OY720152.1, read as the reverse complement.
GCCATTTTATTTTACGTTTCATTTAGTTTTTTTTTTGTTTTTTAGTGGCTTTTTACTTGTTTCTTTAAATGAAATTTAATATTGTAGTGTATTTTTTTGTTTTTTTTTTGTTCTTTATATTTATAATTTAGTTCACTTCAACTTTAAGTTTGTTTGTGCCGATGAATGATACACAAAGAAGCAACGTAAGAAAATATGAATTTCAGAAGAAAAAAACACACTCGTCGTAATAAACAAATGTAATTAAAATGAATTAATAGTTCGACAAATGTCTGAACGATTATTGAAAAACAAAAAATAACTAAAAAAAAAAGTTCCAAAAGAATAGGTATAGTAATTCATATTGTTATCGTGTTCTTAACTCACACTGAAAGAAATCAAGACTAAATTGTGTAACATTTAAAAGTCAATAGATAATTTTAGACTATATACAAATTCTATTTATATTATATTTACCACTCCACCTTAACCTTATTTTAGGGAGTAAATTAAATATTTTTTCAGCGCATTTTATCTATTTAGTTAAAGCCTTTTTTTTTGTGACGTAATTATTCCATCAGAAAATTCCCAAAGAAACTAAACTCACCTGGAAAAACGTCCCGTAATTCAGGACTTGGTGCATGAATCCATCCATTCTTCTGTTGTATTATGCATTGAAACATTTTTGCTTTGTTTTTAATTAAAATTTTCCAAAATATTCATTAGAAAGAAACACGAAAATAAAATCCCAAACAAAAAACTTCTTCTTTTTCTATTTTAATTTTTCTCTCTTCAAAAGTTAAGTTTTTTATTTTAATGTTTTTGCTTATTATTAATATTATTATTTTTAAATATAAATTAAAATTCACAACCAACAAATGGAAGCATTTTCCTCACTTTATTTTTAATATTTTCTTTATTTTTTATTTTTGTTGCTGTTTTTTTTTGAGCGACACTAACAACAAAAAAAAAACACACATAAAAAACCACAAATACAAAAACTAATTCAACAAAAAACAAAATAAATAACAAAATTTTGTTTTTAAAAATAAAAAGAAGAAAAACAAGAGAAATTTTGTTAAAAGACGAAAACTTTAAAAAACAAATCAAAATCAAACAAAAAATATCTCAACTTCCGTTTCACATTTTTTTTTTATTTTCTTCTATGATATTGTTAATTTCCCCCGAATATACTAAATATGTATTTCAAAATAAATAAAACGCAATAAAAACAACACAAACCCACAAACAACAATTATAAAAATACATTACAAAGTGTAATCCGAATAAAAAAAAATTATCGCATCAAAAAATGTCGTTCAGTCCAGACAAATAAAATCAATACCAAAATATTTAAGTAAAAAAAATGCAAAAACAAAAAAAATTTCAGAAACTTTTTTTTTTAATTTCAATTGAAAACAGCTGATGTGATTTTGACCAGCAGCAGGCAGCAGTAAGCAAACAGTGCGACCGATTAAATTAATAAAAAACGCGAGAAAAGATTGTCACTAACGTCGTTTAGAGTACAATGAACGCAACAACAAAAAAAACACATCATCAATACAATAACAACAAAAAATAGTGAACAACTGAAGAAGAAAAATATAAATATAATAAAATTACAAAGTGGAAGAAGGGGAAAAGGTATATAAAAAAAGAAAGAAAGGTGAAAGTGACGTTTATTATTTTTTATTTATATTTTTTAATACATTTTTAATAAACATTGTTTATAATCCAATTATTGATCGATTGGACAAGAGATTTCCAACTTTTAAAACTTTTTTTTCTTTTTTATTTACCTACGTTGTGTATTGGGAAATATATATATTTTTTGTCTAAAAACATAAATAAAACAAGAAAAGTGAAAAGTTTTTTTTTGCCACCTCTTTCTATTTCAATTTCTCAAACCCTTTTTCTCATATATAAGTTAAATTTATCTGAACACGAAAAAAAACAAACCTCAAACGAAAAACGCAACAAAATAAAAAAAAACAGGCAAAAAGAAAAGATAATTAAACACACTCCTACACACACGCATTCATATGCAAGCAAAACAAAAATACACGTGAGGAGATAGCCGGCACCGTCACAATGTAATTTAATCCATTCCGAAATGAAAACCAAAATCTTTTTTATTTAATTTTCATTCATTAGTTCAATTACCTACCTACCCATCTTTACAAACATAAACACATGCAAAATAAACACCATTTTCTTCCATACTATATTTTACCCACTCATACTTCTTCTTTCTACGCACACACACAAACACACACACGACACAAAATTCAATCAACCGAAAAGTTATTATTTTATTATTACACAACCAAAAAACAAATTAATTAAAATTAAACAATAATAACAAATAACAACAAATAAATAACTGCAACAACAAAAAATCCCTAAGACGACCTAAATTACAATAATCTTAATATAAACGATGTAGATTCTTCTTTTGTTTTAGCACCTTCTTTCTTACATAACACTACTAAATTCAATTCACTCAACCCAATACACTTTTACTACTACTACTACTCCTGTTACGACACCACCTGCTATCTAAAATAGAATGTATTTAGCCCAAAAAATATCTTTACTCTTGTTGTTGTTATTGATTCTTTTTTTTTATTTCTGTTTATGTTTTTCTTCTTGTTGTTGTTTCATTTTATTGCTGTGTCCAAATTTAACACCTACAAAAATGACTAAAATGCTGTCTTTACAGCAACAACTTTATTTCTTTATTTATTTTATTAAAAAAAATTTATTTCTTAATAAAATTTTTATTCTTTCGTGATTAAAAGTATTTACATTAAACTAATTAAGTAATTGTAAGATAGAAATAGTTGTTGTTTCTTTTTAAAGCGAAGGTCATCATTTTTGCGGAGATCATTAAAAAACTAAATGAAACTGTTTCTTCATAATTCACATAATTGATATAGATGCTTAATTCATGTACGACTTGAATCAAGCGTGTTTTTCTTGGTCTTCCTTCAAGTGTTTCCACATTATATGACCATCGTGGATTTACTTTTTTTACTATTTTTACTTCTAAATATTCAGTAAGTCTCGTCCGTCTTTGTCGCTTTATCAATAATTCGTAATTAAATTTCATAATTATCGTTAAATGTATAGAATATTTTGCACACATTATTTCATATATCAATGGTTATAAATAAGGATTCAATGAATATCTCAACGTTGATTTGCTATTTTTGTTGATTTTTTTTTTGGTCAAAAATTAGTTAAGAACAGTTAAATAGTTACAGTCAGTGTAAAATAAACTTGAATTGATTTCTATTTCTACGTAGTTAAATGCGTGTGAACTGTGACATAATAAAAAAGAAAAAAAAGTATACTTAGAATGCAAAAACAAAGTCTATAATTGTTGTACTCCTTCGTGTCATAACAAAAAAAAAAAGATCGTAAGTATTTTAATTTAACCATAATTTTCAGTCATAAGTTTCCTAAAGTTTTTTTCTTTCTTTTTACTTTGTTTAAAAAATAAATTATTCATTTTAATTAGTTGTGAAAAGTTTGGACTCTCATTCTTTAACCCAATAGTATTATCATCATCTCAAATCCATTAATGATCTAAGCATTTGCGCATATTCCATTTTACTACCGAAAATGAAAGAAAAAAAGTGGACAATTTAATAAAGAACGAAAAACAAGAAAATAAAATCCAATGCAAAAAATATAATGATTACCATGATTATAAATCAACTTTCATTTCGTCTAATCCCATCACCGCCCTTTTTACTACCTCACACCCAAATCCACCCTGAACCCATTCATACACCACAAAGAAACGTCTTAACATCCGCTATTTTTATTTCTTTCTTCGGGTTCTTGTTCAATTTCAATTGCGCATGTTTCTATGTCCTCATCTTCTATATATATGTGTGTGTGTGTGTACGATTCCAGTAATAAAAATGCATATTTTTTATTTTTATATTTATGTCATTTTGATGATATGTCCATCCGTTAATATTTTTCTCACTCACTCTTATTTTACTGTGGATTACAAGAAGCGTGCACACAGATATACACATACTAATGCAATAACTACAGCTCAAACTTCTTAAGTTCTAAAGTGCGTACAATTTATTTTATTAAAAAAATAATAAATCACAAACCAACCACTTCTTTATTTATTTGATAGAGAGAATTATAATGTTTGCTCTTCCCTTTTCCTCTTTTTTGGTTTAGATTTTTGGATGTGGAATCGCGCTACTGGCAAATCAATTTCGATGATTAAAAAAAAGAGTATTTCTTTTTAATGGTAGGATTCTAATAATTTTTCTCTTTTAAATTTTAGTAATTTATTTTGAATCTAATTCTTTAAAATTATAAAAATAAAATAGATAAGAGTTTTAAACTTCTCCAAAACATAAGTATACAGCTACAATGATATGAAATTAAAAAAACCGTTACACTGCAAGATCTAGACAAAAACCGATTTTTTAAATCTCGTTTGTCCCAGACGTCACAAAAACAAGATCTAAACTAAACTGCCCTTATTTGGGCGGATTTACAAAGAAAACAAAAAAAAACTGGAAATGTAAGCGGAACTGACATTTATCATGAAATCTTTGTTCATGAATATGTTATAGAAAACTAAAAGAAATGGTAAATGAACAGACAAGAGATGATGAAAGAGACAGATAGTGAGAATCAGATAAGTCCAGTTACATCAGATATCAGACAAAAGTAACAATGTTTTTTATTTGTAAATCAAAGATGGCGCTGTATTTATTCATATGATGAAAAGAAGAAAGAGCTGTAGAGGAAAAAAAACATAAAAAGAGATGAATAAACAAACAAAATAAGTAAAAATGAAAAAAAAGTAACGAGGTCATATTTGTATCGGTTGGATGATTTGGACAAAATAATAATAAAAAAAAATCAACAAAAACAGCAACCAGCAGCAGCCAACGAACAAGGCAATGAGAGAAATACATAAGAGTACAATAAACTTCCCACTAACAAACAAAGATTCATTTTTATATAAAACGAAATGACCTCGAAATGTTTGTTTTTTTTATAAGAGTCAATTCAATTTCAATCAAATATTCGTCTTTTATATAATTTTCTTATATCCTCTCTTGTTTTCTCTTAGTTTATTCTTATCATCAGTAAACAAAAAAATAATATAATATTATAAAATTTAACGCGATTAAAACAAAAATATTATGCAAAAAAAAAATAAGACTCACAAAAAAACGACTTATTAAACAACAACAACAATAACCACACACATAAAAGAAACAGAAGAAAACCAATATATTTTGCAAGTTTCTTTATCCTTCCTTCTATCACTCTCTCACCACTCTTTCATCTTTTATAAAATGTAAAATTGATACTGCGGTAAATACAAACCCGAAAGGAAAAAAAATATAACTTCTATATATAGGAAAAGGATAGTCTGTTTCATGATAAGATAAAAATTAATAATATAATGGAAGAATAAAACAAAATTTCCATAACTAATCATCTTTGAAATGATGAATCATTTCGCATATCGCATCCCTTTTTATTTTATAAAAACAAAAAACAGAAAAGAAAAAACTGAACAAAACTAAAGAAAGAGAATTCCTATTACTATAAATAGAAGATCCAAAAGTCTAGTCAACTATATGACACATCATTCATTTCCATATGAAGTCCATATATTAACGAATGACGTCACAGAAAAACATCCCCCTAAAACAAAATTAGTCTTTCCTTTTAATCGTTTCAATTTTTTTATTCAAACACACTTACACACTCCATTACCAAAAAAACGAGGAAAGCTAATATACGAAAGAAAATTATAAAGAAGTGACGAGAGGGTGGTAAATGTACGTAGTAAAAGGAAACTCTTTCAATCTCCCCCGACCTAACTTTAAACATTTTTTCCATTTTCCATTAATAGAATATCGCCCTTTTTTCGTACTTTTGCTTTGAATTTTTCTACAGATGAAAAAACTATGAAAGTAATGATGATGATGAGAAAGAAAAAGAAATTAAGAGAAATCAAAAACGATTTCAGAAGGAAAAGCGATATTTTCCTTTTTTTCTTTATGTTTTATTCTCACTTCATTTATTTTAGTTTTTTTTCTTTTTATCAATTAATTAACAATTAACTATTGAACCATAATAAAATAGGTAAATTGGACAAATCACAGAAAAACAAAATAATTAATTAGTTATCCGTCACTCACATATACACATCACATACAAGAAACAAAAACGAGATAAATCACAATAATTTATGTTCTCGAATAAACAAAAAAATAAAATTTATAAATTAAATGTTTTGTCTCATTATTTAATTATAATTTTAATAAATAAATTTACACAATTTAATTGAAGATTCATAAAATATTTAAACAAGACGACGAGACGCTTTTTTTGTGGCACCAACAACCGCCATATTTGTTTTAAAAACAGAAGAAGAATTTTTTTTTGTTATTTTTTTTTCTTATGGTATTTTTTGTTAGTAGAAAGAGAGAACATGCGCAATAGCTCGGGATTTGTATATTACAAAAATGTGAACATTATGATGTTTTCTCTTAAGCACTTTTACACGAAATACAAACGCACACATCCCCAAACAAATATAATTATATTCACACATGAGCACACAATCAAAAAGAAAAAAAATAAACAAATGAAAAGTTAAATAAAGAGAGAGAGAGAGGGAATAAGCAAGCAAGCGTAAAAGAGAATAACTAAAGAGATCTTCATGCAGCTTCACCATCATACACCAATGTTTACACAGCATCCCGTATAAAGTATAAAAGAGATAGAAATATATAAACAAAACAAGAAAAATAAACAATAAAATTTAAGCAAGAGAAGTTTTTAGAGAAGAAAGAGATTAGAATAATTACAAAGAGAGCAACTGCAACAACAAAAATGTTCAATGTGTTTTTTTATTATAGTCATTTTCATTTTAGAATCTTTTTTCCTATTGTTACCATCATATAATTTTATATTTTTAATATGGGAATCAGCAATAAATTCAAAAAATAACGAAACTATAATCAAAAGAAGTGTGCGTGTTTTTGTATAATAACATGGATATTTTATTTCTCTTTCACACGCATTATATTCTACGATGGATACGAAAAAAAAGAAAACAAAAATTAAAAAGAATAAAAAGAATAAACGGGAGAGTAGGGTTTTATTAGGGTATATAAATAACAAAAACAAAAATAGTAAATTAAAATTTACATAAAATAAAAATTACTAATTAATTAAATAATTAATTTTATTTTCTCTCTCTCTCTATCTCTCTTTCTTCCTACTATTTAATTGATTCTGTTACAACTTTTTAATTGAATAAAATTGTTATAAATTATAAAGCGTTAAATATTGAATTAAATTATGTAGGAAAAACTTTGAAAATCGCTTTTTATTTTTTTCTGACCAACAATTAAATTAAAAATCAAAAAATTTCATTTCGTTTTTTTTTCTTCTAAAAAAAAAAATTTTTTTTTCCTGATAATTTTAAATTGATGATCTCCAGATGGTGCACAAAAAAAAATATCATCATTATTTCGCACCAACAGCACCAAAACCAAGAGAAAAAAGCAAATAAATTACAATTTTATTATTAAAATAAAAAAAAATTGTTTTTCTAAGAAACAAAAATATGAATTTCTTTGTAAATTTGATTTCCAGTAAATTCACCCCCTTCCACTGAAAAAAACGAAAAATACACAAAGTAAAATCCACACATATGTTCCACGCCAATGTGCCCATCATCATCATCATGAGTCAAAGAGAAAATATGAAAAAGGTCAAAACAAAGACGTTTATCTCCCGTTTTTAGAAAGATTTGTTTGTAACATAAGGAGAAAGTGAAACAAAAGAAAAGTGAAAGTCATTTTTTTTCTAACAAAAGAAATTTTTATTTGTTTGCCTGATCTTTATCAGTTTCCCGAAATCTCAGACAGCCACCCACACTTAGTGTCCTTTTCTTGTCCTATTAATCACCCTTTATCCCCTTAAGTTGTTCTTATTTTAACAAAAATATTGTACTAAGTAAAAAGAAAACCGGAATTTGTCTTTTGTTCATTTTTTCCTTCGTTTTTATTATTTGTTTGTTTGTATTTCTTAACATAAAAAAACACCTGGGTCCTTATTTATTCCTGTTTCTTACAATTTTTTTTATTTTCTTCTTTTTATCATCAATTTTATTTTCAATTTTAACTTAAAAAAAGATAAAGGAAACCCAACAGTAAAGAGAAGAAACAAAAAATAAGGGGAAAAACGATAAGGAAGAAGAAAACACAAGAATCGCGTGTCCATAAAAAAATTTCAAAACACATTTTAATAAAATATAAAATACACTCGCTTAGTGTCCGTGGCTCATGGGAGACAAAACATCAAGGCCTTTTGAGACGATCTAAAAAGTAAAAAAAAACCCTCAAAAATAAACTTGAATAATTTTTTAATAGCTGCTGTTTTTATTATTTTTTTTTGCATTAAAATCATGCGATGAATTATGATGGAACATTACGAGTTAGAGGAGTGAAATGAAACTAACACTTCAATTCATTTCATCACTTAAAGAAAAAATAAACAGATTTTCCCCTCTCATTTTCCAACATTTCATATTTGAACAAATTTTCTTCTCTTCTATACTTCTTTTTCTGTTTTTTTCATCATCAAATAAAGCTGTCAAAATATTTATTGTTTTTTTATGTTTCTGTTCCGCTCACTTATTTTCTATTCAACAACAAAAACAAAACATATAAGAAATAAAAAAAGACAGAAGAAAGAGGTGGGTGGAATTTGAAGAGACTTCATTTTCTGCTTCTATCTCTTTTTCTTCATCTTTAATTTAAGACAATTGTTTATCTATTAAAGTATAAGAAAGATTAAAATTTAAAAAATGAATAAGAGAAAACGAATTTTAAAATAATATTTTTCTATTTAATATTTAAATTATTTTTCATTCAATGACATCATTGACTGAACTGAATTGGATACAGAGATTTCAATTATCCACATTCTATTATTCCTTTTATTTAAATTTAAATAGATGACGAGATAATGAAATAATGAAGAAAATATACACAAGACGAAGAAAAAAGAAGAAGAAAGGAAGAAATGGGAAAAATGTATGAGTCAAAATACTCGTAAAATCCTTTAAAAATATTATTCATCTCATCGATCAAAGAAGAGTTCAAATGGAGTGCATTCTTTGAAAACTCAAGGCAATGCTTCTCTGTTTTCTTTTTGCCTTACTTTTTTAGATTTTTGCTTCTTCTTGAAAATTCAAAAGAAAAGAAACAATAAAAAAACAAAAACAACGGAAGAAAAGTGATGAAAAGTTACATGCTGAAGTGAAGAAAAATGCAAAAAAAAAGTGACAGTGGAATGAGAGAGAGTTGGAAAATTTATATCTATTTTTGTATTGCACTCAAGTATAAATTCAAAAGAAATTTATTTCTTATTGTTGTTATGTACCATTTTCCCTCTTTCAAATCTTTCAAATTTCTTTCTTCTAGTATCCTTGAACTTACCACACATTCCCCCTCAAGCACACCTCAAACAATAAACGTCTTCCGTTCTAAATTTTTAAATTTTTATTAACAAAGCGGATAAAATGGTTTAAAGTCTGCCATCTGGTGGATTAATTTAGAAATTTTCTGTTTGATTTTATGTGTGATTATTTTGTTGTTTATTTAATTCGGTTTTGTTTTGGTTCTTGATTGAAAGAACAAAAAAAAAATGAACGAAAGAGAAAAAACCTATTTTTTTATTATTTTATTTGGTGTGAAGAGTACCAACATACTATTTATAAAAAAAAAATTAAAAATATAGAATATTTTGGGAATTGGTTTATGCAAAACTATTATACTTAGATATATAAAATAAAAAAAAGGGATAGAGATTTGCATACTTTGTGTACCGGATGAACAAAATATAATACATTAAATACTTAATTCAGCTTCAACTCTCCATTGTTTTATATTTATTGGTCAGTTTTTTTTATTTTTTATAAATTTAAATTATTATCTAATTAATTTATTTAATTTATAAAAAAAAATCAAAAGGAAACAAAAAAAATCTGAGAATAAAAGGGGGGAAAGAATTAAATATTTAAATTAAACATTTTTTTCGTGATTGCTTTTTTAAATTTTAGTAGACCGTTACACTATACAAATATTCTAAAAATGGAAGTAAGTACCATCAATAAGCAAACATCAAAATCAATTGTTTTAATTAATCTAAATTTAATGAAGGGTAGTAGTGGCAGTATATATATAAATTGTGATTATTATATAGAATTACATATATAAAAATTTATATGTAGTACAATTAATAATTAATAATATTAACGTAGTTTTCTTGACTTACATATTCAAAGTAACTAAGAAACCCCCATTTTTGCACCCATAGTAGAATAAAAATAGTTATCCCTTTTTGATATTAGTTCGAGCACGCTATTCCATTTTGACAAACAGAAAAGATCGACTAATGACTAATCACAAATCTGCGTGCAAATAGTAAAGATATTAGTCGATTTTACATGTTCCGCGTGTTTGGGCGTGTATGATATAATGCAGGGTATATACTATATAGATTACCATATTTATGGAGAACGTTCTTTTATTTAAATATAACATTTATTTGAAAATAAAACTACTTAGCTGTCAATCAAATACTACAGGATTAGGCATACTTACCAAGCAGCTGTCACAATTATTACTTACCTTATAACTTTGAATTTGTTTTAATTTTATTTACTTGAAATTTTGAATTCGTTTTCGTTAAATACTAAAATAAAGTATAGATACAAATAAAATCTTTGCGATTATGGAGTAGATGTTGATCAATTTTTTTTTAATTATTCACTTCAATGCTTGGATTATTACTTACTTAAACTTAAAGTAATCTGAACAATGAAAAAAATCTCTAAATATTTTCAGAAATGTCAGGACTTTTTTTTTTATGCTATAAAATAGGTAGAGTTATTTTTTTTTAAGTCTACCAAGTAAATAACTTTTCGGATTAAAAAATCTCTCAATATGTTTTTATTTGCATACTTAAGTTCCAAAAGACACAAAGAAGAAAGATATTCATTAAGACGAAACTTTTTTAATTTTAACTCATAATAATCGACAAAAAATCAAAAAATAAATCTATTTCAGATTTGAAAGAAAATACCGAATCGTTTGAATTTAAAAATTTAAAATTTGTAATTCTATTTGGAAATGACTAAAAGTTAATTAATGGGAATTTATTTCAATATGAAAACTAATTTAAAGCACCAAAAGAGTGATGTCCTTCAACCGTTTACTTTTTTTGTTGTTTGTTACAATTAAATTTTGAGCTCATGCCGAATATTAATATTATTCAGTCAGTCTCTCAATGATTTTTTTTTATTTCTTTTTTTGTAATCTGATACGAATCATCACGACATCAGATATAGCATATAGAATATGATGTCATTAGTTACTTATTTAAATTAACTAATTTGGATATTTTTTAATTAACACGAGAATAGCAAAAAGAATTAATCGAATTTATTATATCATATCAACTTTTAAAAAAAATTAAAAGGATGAAGCCAAAAAAACGATTCAGAGTAAAAAAAAAGGCCAAGCAATAAATTTCTTTTCTCTATTAATTTTCGGAAAATATAAAAGAAATGCAGTTTAAATATCAATAATATAAATCACTTTGAATTCTTTAAAATTAAAAATGTATGCTTGTGTTTTTCTTTTATTTAAAATAATTTATTTGGAACAATATGAAAACAAAATAAAAATTAAAATTAAAAACTCAAAATCAAGGAAAGATTCTCAACGACAATAGTTTATAACTAAATGCATAATAATCAAGAGATCATAAAATGTGTTTTAATTTAAAATATTTAATCATTCATTCTACTGAGCGGCTGCAAGCTTAATTATAATAATTCGCCATAACTTTGGTGTAGAAAGTTAAGAAACGCAAAAATATACTTATATCTTATATACTTATATACTTATTCTAAAAATTCATCATTGTAAATAAATATAACAAAATATTACTAAATTATCTAAGCTTGCATAAAAGCTGATGTCACTTATTGTATAAGTATGTCCGTAAATCATAAATATTCATTATTACTACACTGATGCCAGTTAACAATAGTTAAAGGCGAGGTTTCAGGTCTACATGTTCTGATATTTCGGTTATAGCTGAGAGTAAGTATATTTCTTAACTTAGAATAAAAAGTATTACAGTCGGACCTACTTAAAATACAATGAGTAATAAAAAGTTCCGAGTTAAGAAAAAAAAAACAACATACTTTTGTAAATTCAATTATTCATTTCATTCAAATATCTCAAAAAGTAATAATGACAAAATTTCGAATTACAGACAATTTTGAGTAGGGATCTTTCAATGTATGCAACCCACCCCAAGAGGTTAAGGATATAAGATTTCTGCTTATTACATTGAAATGAAGTATAGAAAAATTTTAGGACAACATAATTTAAATTTCTCAAAACACACAATACATATTATTTATTAATGAAAAATATATTAAAATCAAAAACAAATTCTTTGTAATAATTAAATCAAATGAATTATTCCCTAAAAATATTGCTCTATTTTGTAATCCCATTCCCCAACAACAAGGGGGATAATTTAAAAATTTATTTATTTTTAAGACGTTTAATCTTCCCTTTTGCATTGAATTTAAAAAATGATAAAAATTGACAAAAATTTCATTGCAATTCATTCACGTTTAGCGATTGAAAACGTATATTTGAACGAATTTTCGGTCTTTTAGAATTAAATGTATTTTCTTATTTTTTAAAAAATTCTTATGTTTTTGGTTTTGCAAAAAACCATAAATAAAATTCACAATAAATTTTAGATTAGTATAAATTAGAATAACAATTAACTACTTAATTAAACTACTGAACGTCTAGACTCTAGACTCTTGACTAATTTACTTTTATTAAAAATTTAGTTCAATTTCCAAATCTACTTTTTTTATTCCATTCTTTTATTCATTAGAATGAATTTTAACATTTCCATTTACTAAAACAAAAATTTCTATCAAAACAAAACACCTGTGGAAGGATTACAACGAATTCAACTCTACTCTACGATTTTGTGTATACGTACTTAATGTGCGTAAAAATATTGCGTTGTGTAAGTGAATCAGTGTAAAATGGAGAGTTTTTGATCAAATTGTAATCTGACCACTGATGCTTTCAATTTTTGCAACATGCAAATTGGAAAAATAATTGTTTGATATAATTCGTCTGACTATCAATACATTCAAAAAAGAGGATGATATTTCCTACACTTAGTAGTAATTTCAGCATTCGTTAAGTTGGAAAAAAATGTGTGATTAATAGAGAAACTTTTGATACATGCACGAAGAAAAAAATAGCACAATCTAATTGAAAGTAGAATTAATAATAAGCAATGACATCAACAAATAGAGAAAAATTAAACTGATACTTTTACTTGATATTTTACTTTTAAAATATTCTTAAAATTTTCAAATCATAAGTATAGTGTATGTACTAAAATAATCCTTACACTATTTCTTTCTATTCTATGAATCAAATTTTACTAGAGGTTCTTATCATTGCACTTGCTACCTAAAATAAATAATACTGTATGTACGTACATACAGTGAAACTTGGTGACTGTAAATCCCATATATAACGATCCCTGGGCTGTAACAAACGTTTCTTAAATAATGATAAGGTAAATTGATTCGCTCATAATACTGACCGGTTTAATTTATTAATAATTCTTATGCCTTACATATAAAGCAATAATTTTCGTGATAATTAATCGAAATTTGTTATATTCTGATACTTCCAGCGAGAGAAAAACCATGAGGTGCAATTCCCTAGAATTTATTGTGCAATCATCGTATATCTAGCTAAAATAGTTCATAAACTGCCTGAATTAAGACATTATATATATATTGAAAAAAATACAAATTTTAAAAATTAACATTAAGTGTAATCCACAAATTATTCTGCAAAATAAGTAATTCACACTTTAAATGCTTAAATCACTGTACGAAACTTGGAGCAATGTATGTTTAAGATCCAGAAAAAAGCAGTGAAAAAACAACAGGAAAATACAAAATATACTTAATAATCAAAACAAATAAAAAAGTCAGAGGGAGCGATAAGTGACAAATGGTAATGGAATAACAGGCTCCCATATAAGCAAAATCAAGAATGACAGACAAACAGACGAAACTAATAGAAAAACTATGAAGTGGTACTAAGAGCGGAAAGTTAAAAAATAATAAGAATAAAAGAAGAAAATGAGATCATTTCCAAAAAATTTAATATATTACGTAAACACATTAAAGAAGAACAAGAAGAAAAGGAAGACAACAAAAATTTAAGACCAATATGCAAAGACGTTTATTTGGATTGAAAATAACCTATAGTGTTGCCTATACTTAATTTTTTTTACGGTTGGTTTCTGAGTTTTTAGTGAAACCTGTATAAACAAGAAGGTTAACCCTATACAGGCCAATAAACTCATTGGTAACCCCAAAACGAAAACGCTTTTAGTTATTTAAATGTGTGTGAATGTGTATAAAAATGTGAAATAATCGACCTTCAGAAGATGACCCTTTTTTTATGAAACTTAATAGAATTATTTTTTTTATTTATTATTATAACGCGCGCCGTCTAAACAGAAGAAATTAATTAAAATTAAATCGTAAAAAAAAGAAGAAGAAGGCGATGAAATGAGATCCTCACCCATTTTAGTTTAAAGAAAATAAACAAAAGCCTTTTTTTGTCTTTTTAATTTTTTAGTGGTTTTTTTCTGGTTTTTGTGAAATATAGAGAGAAAAAGAGATAAAAGAATGTTAATTATTATATTTTTAGTCACATTTAAGTTGAAGGACAAAAAAATTCTTATATTTATAATTTAACCTCGAATTTTAAGTTAAGAATTTAAATTCAAATTAAATATTTAAAAAATCGGTTGGTCGCTTTTTTTTTTAATTCAACATTTAACCCAAAAATCTTATTACGATTTACTTAATTTAAATTAAGAAATTACTGGAAGGGAATATGGAAAAGAAAGAAATAAGCATTGGTCATGAAATTCAAATTAAAAAAAAAAAAATCTTTGATAGGTACTTAGTTTACGTAAGTAATTAAGTTAATTTGTTCAAAGAACATTTACTTCAATAAATATTTTATACCTAAGTACCTATTTGTACTTAAGATAAGTACCTTCTTTTACAATATTTTTTTTTATGTTACAAACAAATTTAAAATTTATTTTTTCAATTTATTATTTCTAAATTCTTTTACCAGAAAAATGCATGTTCTTCTTCTTTTACAAATTTACTTGGTAAGTACTTGAATGTTTTTAACAATCAAACTGTGTAATTACATCATAATTCAGAAATTTACTTTGTATTTCTGGCCTAATATACTGACCTGTACTGAATTTGTGTAGTATAACTTAAAATCAATAGCGAATTATTTTTTCACACTTTAAAAGTACTTAAATACTTAAACAAAGCAATTAAGTTTCAGCAACAAAACCCCACTCATTGCACAAATGATTTCACATTGTGCAAATTGATTTCATATGCCCTGCCCCAACATAGTAGTTACCCAATTGACTACACAAATAATAAAGAATTTTTTTTATTTGATAAAATAACTAAAATTGAAGACCTTGAATTTGGAAATCTTGGTTTTGAATCTGCTGGTCTGATAAGACTTTTAAATCAAGCATAAATTACTTCAATAATTATAAAATAAATTAACATACGTAACTTCTATAATTAGATTGTATTCCATTGAACTAGGTAAATAATTTCTTTAACATAATAATAATAATAATAATATACATTAAGATTAATTGAAATTCTCATTTAACAAGTGCATTGTACCTTCGTTGGATTATAAGTAAAGAAACAAAAGAAAAAGAATTCCAATTTTTTTTTCAATCTATGAACATCTTAACCTTTTACTTACCAACCTCAACAAAGACTCAGATAACTAAAAAAAAATTTGATTATCTTATCATCATGTAAATATAATGTTTTTATTTATGGCTTAGTTTTCTTTACTTGTTTAAAAAACAGTCACGGAATAGGGAGTATCAAATTCGAAGAGGTAAACCGCAACAAAAACTATTCGTCAGTCAATGATTTAAGTTTCATTTCAATAATTTGAAGTTGATTTGAATTGTTTTTGTCAAACAAATTTCTTAGATTAAATTCCAAATTCTTTTTTAAAGGCAACCATTGTGCTTGTATGTATTATTAAAAATAGTAAATTTTACTAATTAAAATTATTATTGAATAAGTAAAGTCCAATTGACTATGAAATAAATTGAAAGTCTCATGATTTCCAATGTAATTCCAATTATTATTTCTTATTTCTACAAATAAAAATAGCAAAATATTTTAAATTTTCAATTAATCATCATGTTTAAAATTGTGTTTGTTTGTATATAATAAATTAATACTAACGTCAAACAAAAATGCATCATAAATAACTTTTACTGAAACTGTTTGAATGTTTGCAAAAAAAATTCAGAGAACACAAAATTTTATCAATTTGTGACGTCACAATCTATTGTACAAGAACTCCGTCCTGTTGTTGTACCCATACAATCTGCTTTCTAGTCTATAATCTACATAACTGAATTACTTTGTATTCTCAATAAAAAAGAGAAACCCCGTAGCTCTATCTTTCTCTCTTTCTTTCTATTACGCACATAATAAATTTAGTAAGTAAGGTTCACGTCACTGAAAATTAGTAGTACTACTTGATCATATTTTTATACATACAGAAATTGTAAACGTATGTACGCATGCGAACAAAAGTTACGCTTTTCACGTATTTATATGGTTTACGCTTTACGTATAATAAATTAGCCAATAAAGAAAAATAATTATCTACTTATGTGTGTCTGGATGTGTAAAATACTAAATGTTACATTCTCACACGTTGTAAAATTAATTCTCATCAAGGTCAATGTTCAATCAATACACACACACACGTTCATAAATGTGGGCTATTTTTCTCTTCAGAACCAAGCAGAATGAAAGCAACAAAAAAATTAAAACAGTCAATCCTATTTTTTCCCCGTTTCATTTTTTTACTTCAATTTTAATTATAACAGAAATTTCACAGATAAACGGAAAAAACCAACACGGAATAATTTATGGAATTTTATGGAAATTTCAAAGAATTTCTTTTTATTTCGTTGGGTTTTTTTTGGGTGCGTTCATTTTTAATCAGTCTCTTCACATTTTTGTTATCCTAAAACTTAGGTATATATTAAATAAAACTTACACAACAGAAATATGAGAAACAGTAGGCAACGAAATGTGAAAATAATACAGATAACAGACAATAAGAAAAGAGGTGAGGATCAGCTTAATTAAATAAAGATCTTAAATTTTTAAGAAAACGAATGGAAAAAAAATTGCTTTTCCTGATTTGCAAAAGAAAAATTAAAAAATTTCTATTGGAAAAAATTATTTTATAAAAATAGAAAAATTGCAAAAAACAAGAAAAAAATTTCGGAAAAACAAACAAGTGAAGTTTAAGTAGAAACAAATTCTTCCAATAAATAAAAAAACGTGTAAAAAGAATCATTTATATTATTTTTGCTTTGGAAAAATTTAATTTTGGAATTTAGACTATTTTGCTAATTTTCAGTTTTCACTTGTTACTTGTTACATTTGTTTATTTTGAATTTGTTCCAATTAATTTCCGCATTTTAAATTTCAAGAATTTTATTTTCTTTGTTTTTTTTTTTAATTTTGAAATCATGAATAAATTCTTTCACAATTTAAAACCATTAATTAGAAAAGTATAAGTAAGGAAAGATTGACCAACCGGCATCATCCTGTATCTAATCAAATAAATTTAAAAAAAAAAATCAATGAATTTCGATTTTGACGCGTGGCGAAAGAGAGAAAACATGAAACGTAGATAACGAAAGTTCGTTGTCAACATTAAATATTTTGCTACCTTTGGCAGAGTTTGCATATTTCTATAATCAGGAACAATTATTGAAAACTATTCCAATAATCTAATATTCATCACATCATTGACAAAATTGTCCAAATTTTCATCTAATAAGTGGAAAAAAGAAAAACTTAAAAATACTAAATTAACTATGCATTAGCGAAACTAGCAATTTCAAAATACAAATAAATATAAGCTTGTTTTAAAAATAGTTTATCAATACCGGAACAATGTCAGAGGGTTAACCACAATTCATACAGAAAATTACAATAATTTGAAATAGTTATTTGTTTTTGTTGTATTTTTGACATTTTTAACTTGATTTGTGGCTTTTAAACCAAAAGCCTAAGTCAATAACCACAAGAAAAAACGAAAACAATGTACTATATACAACAATAGAAACAAAAGATGGACGTCAAATTAAAATCAATGCGATTACCTCATTTTACTTTCCCCTCTCTTGTTATTCTTAACATATCACGGTGCTCTGCAATTTTTTGTTATTTAATTGGTGGTGGGATTATAACTGATACTTTTGGTTGAGTTGAGTGCGATTACATATGATAGTGTTAGTTGAGTTGAATTAGTTGTAATCACACTGTATTTATAATTATTGAAAAAAATATAATAAATTTCGATCAAATAACTCTAAGTAAGTATTAAAAATAAAAAAATCTTCTTCTTATTTTATTCATTTAATTACCACTTCTTTATTCATTATTTATCAACATCCCTCCGTCCTCAATTATTTAATTTTATGTCAATTTTAATTAGATCGTGTTCGATTTTTGTATGTTTTTAAATATATTTTTAGCATTCTTGTGTAGGTGTGCGTGTATAAATGTCGATCGCGTGTATTTGTTTTATTATGTATTATTTCCGATAGGTACGTGTGTGTGTTGTGTGTTGTGATATGGACGACGCCATTTCTGAATTATTCATATTTCTTTTGTTTTATTTTTTTTGACAGTTTGTTTGTTTTTAAGTAATTTCTTGTTTTGAAAATTTTAAATTAAAATTATTTAAACAAATGTTCGATCAAAAACCAAATGTTAATTTAATTTAAATTAAGATTTTTTTTTTCACTTAAAATTTTAATAAAAAAAATGAAAGAAACAAAAATATAATATATACATATATATATATTACTAGAACTGTTTTATTCGATAAAATGTGATCTTGATCATCATTTGTATACACATCATCATCATCGTCATAATCATAATGATTAAGTACGTTGAAAGATGATATCCAGATGAAGATCATAAGTATATGAGATCATTTATAAAAAAGAAGGAGACAGGATGTAAACTAAAGAGAGACATAAATGAAATTATAATGAGTGCAAAAAAAACACATTTTACTTTTGTAAGGAAAAACCCGAATATTGGTTCTAAAAAAATAAAAATGAAAAGTGAAATATAAAAAAAATATACAAAAACATTAATTTTGCGTCTAGTCTCGTCTCGATTTTTGACTGAGACCGGCATAAAATTTATTAAAACTACGAGTGAGATCGACGACGATGGCGACGCTCTTAAAAAAATCAAATTTTATTTTTAGAAGACGAAAAAATCTTCAAAAAAACAGACGAAGTGCTTCTCTTAATGTTTTTTTGTGTGATGTCATTAAAGTTTTATATAAAGTAAAAATAAGATAAATAAATGAAGTTCATATACTTACTATTGAAAAATAGAAGTTTCCTTGTTGAGCCCAAACGTTTTATTGGACTTTTAACTTCATCACCATTTTCATCCATTGCCGTTACACCATTCATTATCACTTTAATTTATTTATTTTCCTTTTTCTTCAAAATAAAAAAAATACCAATTTTTTTCTTTTTTTTTTTAATAATTATTTTACATTCACAATTTCATTTCACTTTTTTCCTTTACTTATATTTTTTTGTTAACGAAAAGTCACAAAAAAGAATCACTTTTATTTTCTTCTTCTCTTTTCGGCTGTCACAACTGAAAAACAAACGAAAAAAATTCAAGAAGACAGCAGCGACGTATGACGTTTGAACTAAAAAAAATTATTAAAAGAAAAAATAGCACTATCCTAGTTTTCCAAATTTCACATAAAAGTTTTCTTATATTTTTTCTTGATTTTATTATTGTAACCGGCTTTAAATTATCTTTACTCTCTGTATTTTTAGCGCCACCAAACGACAATAATAATAAACAATAACGATATTATTTATTTTTTGTGTGAAGGACAGGTAAGGAGACACAAAAACCGAAAAAGAAAACTACCTATATAGAAAACTGGTTTCGTTTTTGTTATGTTTGTGGTGGATAGCTAAGAAGAAGAAGTTGCCTCTTAGTTAAAAAATGACGCAATTATTTCGTCGTTTTTTTTAACTTCTGCTTTTTTTATTTTGGCTTATTTTGAATTTTTTACACTTTCACTTTATCACAAATTTATTTTGTTTTTGAGATTCGAGATAATAAAAAACAAGAAAAAAGAACACAAAAACCAAGAAGGGAAATTTTTCTTTAATTAAACGGAACAAAACAAAACAATAAAAAGTAAGATTTTTTTGCTTATCTAAATATATTTATTATTACTTTTTCTTTTTTCTGTTAGAATTTTCCTAATTTGGAAGTTTTCCTTCTTTTTTATTATCAATTTTTTAAAAATTTCTATATTTGTAATCCACAAGCTTTGATTCTGAACGCCATAAGCGATCAAATTTATAAACACAACTAACAAAATAATACACAAAAAAGTTGTATTTTAAAATAAAAATGTGAATTTATATTATACGTTGTCTACCACTCACACAACTTGTATGAAAATACTGAAACTCAACACACGCAAACACAACAAAAAACAGACACAAGCACATGTCATTGCATTTTGTTATTTCTTTGCTTCATTTATCTCTTTTTGTTTCATTTACTTAAATAACTGTTAGAAAGAAACAAATAGTACAAACAGCAGCTGATAGCGATTTTGTTGTTGGTTTATTTTTTATTCTTCGTATATTTACTTCTATTTGAAGTTAGAAAAAAAACGTTTTTAAGCCAGAGAGAGATATATATATATATATACATGTATCCATATATAAATAAACAAAATCTATGTTTAGAATTTATAATACTCTGTTTAACATGAAATTCAAATTAGTTTATTTTTTTATTAAATAATTTATATGTATGTGCTTGCATGATTGAATATTTGAATTTTGTTGCATATGCATACTTTACGTTGAGACTGAAAGAAATGATATGTTTGATTTTTTTTAACGAATAATCTAAGAAATAATACAGGATTTAAATATTAAAATAACTTGCACGTCCATTGATATATTATTCTTGATTCTTATATTAATATAAAATTAATTTGAATAATTTAATAAATCATAGAAAACTGCGCCAAAAATAAATGGTCGTTATTTGAAGTTTAGCAATTATGAAATTTTACTCTTCTGTGAATTACCAGAATCAAATACTCAAACCAGATTAGTGACATCTGTAATGGAAAAACTTCAACTATCATTGTTTTTTTTATAATAATTAAGTTATGGATTGTTTTTATATTAAATACACTCATATGATTAGTTTTTATTTTAATTTAATTTTACAAATGCGCTAATAAATTATAATAAGATTTCCATCTCAAATCTAAAATTCAAGCATATGAATTATTTTCGTATCTTTTCATGTTTTCGCATAATGTGTAACTATAACGACTATATTGTCATAACAAAACGAAATTTGGTACAATTTATTTACAAGTTTTAATTTTTTCTTCTAACGAAGTTATTCTTAATAAAAACTATGAGTGACCACCGTCCGATATCACGTAGAGGTGGAATGGAATCATCAGCAACACCAAGTCCTTTAAGTGTTCTTAGAACAAGCACATCGAGACAAACGGCAAGATTAGGAACCGCAAGCCGTCTTGCTTCGGCAGCACCATATCAGCATTCACCATCAACTAGTGGAACCGCTCTCGGATTTGCTGGGAATGTAAGAATCTCCATAATTAAAAGAACTTCATAATTAATTCATTTTGAGGTAAAACATTTTTACAGATGATGACAGAACGTCCTCTAACACAACATGGATTGAGTGGCCTTCCAACTGGAAGAATTGGTACAGCGGGTATGAGACAAATAAAAGATAAACGTTATTGGCTTGGGGCACTACAATTAAAAATACAAGAAGTACAACAGGAAACCACGAAACTTCTTAAAGAGAAAAATAATTTGGATAGGGAGAAATCGGCCAAACGTTTGTATGAGAAAAAAGTTAAAGAATCAGCAAAAGAGTTAACAAGTTAAGTTCTAATCACATTTTTATAATATTTAAGTAACTAATGATTATTTTCTTTTTAGATTTACAATCTACATTAACTGATATGAACGTTGCATTGGATAGTTTTAGTTCTGGATTAACTAGACAGCATATGCAGAATGAGACGGCTGCATTTAGGGAGCGCAATGAGAATATTCAAAATCAATTGGAAAATTCATTCAAGGATCGTCATGTAAAGGAAGAACAAAATAAAGCTATGGAACAAGAAATTCAAATGGTACCGTTTTTTTTTGGGAAATGTCCGAATTTAAATTAAAAGCTATTGTTTTATATTTTTTAGGAAAAAAATAAAATCAATGAAATGATTCATTCACTTCCATTAGATCAACAAAAAAAATATGAAGAACTTCAAAAATTATCTGATAATCTTAAACTTCAAAATACAGAATTTCATAGTCAAATTGAATTACAGGTACAAAAAAAAGAAAGTCTAACTAGTGTTATACTTAATTCACAATCACGTATGGAAGCTGTACGTCTTCAGATGCGTTTATCTGAATTAACAACGAAACGAAATACATTAAAAGAAGAAGAAGAGAATCGTTTAACGCCAGCAAAAGAACGTGAGAAACTTATTAGTGAAGTACGAGCAAATAATCAAGCATTAACAAGTATTGGACGCCAAATGAAATTAATTGATGATCAACTTAGTGACAAAAAGGAATTATTACAACAAGTTGAACAAGATTTGGAAGAAGGAAATTCTGAGCGGCACGCAAAATATAAAGAATTAAGACGAAGGGATGAAACCATGACTGGATTCTTAGGAAATTTTCAGCAGAGCATGGCTTCAGAGAAACAAAGTATGTACTTGACACATTTATTTTAACAACAATTAGAATTTCACACAAATAATCGTTGTTTCTTTAAAATAAAAAAAAACAGAGATTATTGAAAATAGTTGATAAGTGTAACAAATCTTCGATTTTATTAAGAAGTACAGCAGTCCAATACAGTAAATAATAAGAAATCATATTCAATCGTAAAAATTTGAGTTTCGTAAATTTTTCTAAATTTAATTTCGAACAAAAAAATTTATAAATTTCATTATTGACTCTTTTTTTTAATTTTTTTTTTAACTACAGAAATTGAAAATCGGATATAAAAGAATTAGTTTGTTATTATTGTTTATTCTTCTCTTTTTTCTAATTAGATATTGAGACTCTTAAAAATCAAATTGCGTACGCAATTGAACAGATGACATTACAGGGAATTAATATGAAATCATATGGTATTGGACAAAGTGAATTCCAAGAAAGAAATGATTTAAATTCACATAATGGTTTATTAAAAGAATACAAAAAACTTGTGATACAATTAAAACAATTACAAATACTAGAGAAGCGTACAAGAACACAGTTAAATAATTTACTTGCTGATGAAAATAATTCAATTATGGAAATTGAAAAATTTAGTGGATTACAGAATTTACGGACCGAAGCCGCTACAAAAATGGAAGACACAATGACTAATTTAGAAGAATTACGTAATAAGAAACGTGTTACAGAAAATGTCGTTGAAGAAGCACAAAAAAGGAACAAAGAGATTAAGGTAATAATTCTCTAAGAAATTTTCATTTTTCTTTATCATTGTTTAGAAATTATTTGAAGTTCTAGACTTCAAGATATTTCTGCTCTATAATTAGTAATTCTTTACGGTTCTTAAAGAAACATTATCTTTTACAACATTTGAGTCAATTTTTTTATTTTTCCTACTTCGCACCAAAACTTATGATCCAATATGGTTCTACAAAAGAAATACTAAGATGTATATTTAACAGTAGTGAGAAAAAAATCATTTAATCACTGAGATATAGTTTTCATAGAAACTGAATTCATCTCCTTGGCATCTTTTGTTTTGTTTGATTTGAAAAAAAAAATCATTTTTATGAACTTTCTTCTGTGTTATAGGAACATTTAAGAAGTAATGAAACATATCGCCAAATATCACATTTGGAAGAGAAATTAACCGATTTACATAAAGAAAATAAAATTCTACAAGAATCTGTTAATCAGAGTCGCCAGGCGAGTCCTTCAAATGAAATAATTGGATAAAAATTATACAATAATTATAATTTCTCATTTTTAGGAACATGATTATTCAGAAATGAAAGAAAATGCTGAAATTGAATTGAAAAAATTTATGGAACTTTTATCGTCACAAATAAATTCAAAAAGTTATGGATCCGGATTTTAAAATTATGAAAAAAATATTAATTCAACAAAAAAGAATAATTAAAGAATATTTTATTTGAAATGTCAGGATTTTCAGGATATTGTGGTTTCTTCTTTGGCTTAACTATGAGTTCAAATATTTAATAATCGAATTTCAAAAAATTTCATAATTATCTCTCAGGTAAATTTTCATGATTGAAGTTGTATATTTTTGAATTTGGTTAAATGTAAAAATGATCACTAATTCATACTTAAAATGACCATAATCCATGATAAGAAATGCAAATGATTATAAAATATTTAAACTTTTAAAATAGAATTTAATTTTTAATTGACATTTTTAAAAGGATTTTATTGATCATAGAAAGGGCTTTTATGTCAAAAATATTTTAAAAATTTTTTTATGCACAATTAATTTTATTCTATTAAAATATAAAATATAAAATTTCCTCACCATTTGCCATTTACTTCGGATTAATTACTATTATTATTGAGGTGTTTGTTTTTGTTTCAAACAATTCTAATTACACGCGACTGTTAAAACTCTATTTGTTTTTTAATTAAATAAGTTTTATTTATTTCTTAAAGATCCAGTCGGTTTCCAATCTCAATACAATATAATAAGAAAAAACCTAACACAAAGCCTACTATGATTATTTAATTTATATACTTTAACACTCCCTCTTTCAATTTAATAATCTTAGTCCAAGTTTAAATCTAGGTTGCTTATATCACGTCTTGAAGTTAACATCACATACCTAAGACAACCAATCAATTCTTTATATGGTTTCCTAGTAAATTTACTCTCATCTGCACAAACTTTCAATTTTAAATTTGTTTCCATTGAAGTTGATACACATTTACAATCGTCCATTTGAAATCTTTTTAAAACATTAATCAAATATTTTTTTTTACTTAACTTCATTATTTTTTTTTTTAAATCTCGTTCAACTTTAAATCCCAGAAAACAAACTAATTCTTTTAAATCTTTTATTTCAAATTATTTACATAATTTTCTTTTTAGTTCTTCAATTTCTTCCAAAACATTACAAACCAAAATTAAATCATCAACATAAAGACGTAAATACATTCTAATTCCATTTCTATTCTCAATGTACAAACAATGATCACTATTAATTCGTGTAAAACCAATTTTAATTATACCTTATGAAAACATTCATTCCAACTTCGTGATGCTTGTTTTTATCCATAAATTGACTTATTCAATTTACATACTAAATCTTCACATTCAACAAGTCTTTCTGGTTGTTTCGTATAAATTTCTTCTTTAAGTGTTGAATATTAAAATGCTGTTTTGACATCCATTTGATGAATCAATAAATTTTCTTCATTATCAATCGCTAAAATAACTTTTAACGATATTAACTTAGCTATTGATGCATAATAAGGTTCATTATAATCAAAACCTTTCCGTTGTAAAAAAAAATGTTTTGCAACTAACCTTTCTTTATATCAATATCATCATTACTATTTCTTTTAATTTTAAAAACCCATTTACATCCAATCGCTTACTTTCCTTTTGGTAATTTAGTGAATGTCCATGTATTGTTTTATTTAATGAATTAATTTCTTCATCCAAAACCATTTTCCAATTTTTCCAATCATCTATCATCAAAATTTTCTGCATTTAAAGCAAAAACCATATTCGATGTTGTTAAATGGTTATGATCATTTAACCACGTAGGTGCTTTTGTATTTCGAAGACTTTTCCTTCTTTTTTCTATATTTCCGTTTAAATCTGTATTTAAATCTTCATCCTTGTTAATTTCTATATCATAACTTTCATCGTTATTTTCCTCCAATAAACTTTCATCTTCTTTATAAAATTCTTTATGTTTTAATATTTGTTGACAATCTTTAATATTTGGTTTCTCATCTCTAGCTATAATTATTTTCTTACCATTCATATTCCACAATCGATACCCATTAGTAGTATATTCAACCAATATATTTTTAATTAGTTTTATAATCTATTTTATTTCTACGTTCTCTTGGTATATGTGAATATTCTTAATTTCGAAATATTAACAAACCATTTTTATTTATTTCTTAAAGAACCAGTTTTTTTCCAATCTTAATACAATATAATAAGAAAAAACATAAAACAATCAAATCCAAAAACCTAACACAAAGTCTACTATGATAATTTTATTTATATAATTTAACAGTGACTACAATTATAATCGAATCAATTTGTTTTATCTCATTTATTATTTCAATTTTTCAAAATTGTAGAAATCCCGCTATTATTGAAACTCCCAACCGATTATTCAATTATGAAAGTTTTGCTTATACTTGGACTTTAGTTATATTTATGAGACCCACTCTAAGTTCAAGAATTGTTTATTAAAACTGCATGTATTGACACATAATATTTATCAATTATTAGAGTAGGCTCTTTAAATAAGCAAATTAATCAAAAATAATTAATAAATCGTTTATAAATTCTGTCATCTTCTGTTCTCTAATTCAAATGATGGATTAAAGTTAAACCTAAAGAAAATAAATTGAACATGTTTCACTACACAAAAGGAATTCAATAAAATAAAAACATAACTAAATGTGTGGAAGAAACAATTATAACTCCTTTATTTTTTTATAATAATTTGTTATAAAGAACACCTTTATGCATATAAAATTTATAAATCTTTGATAAAATAATAATGATAATAAAATATATTTAATGTATTTGAATAAATGATTATAAGAAATAAATCAATTTTTATTCTTGTTGTGATTATATAATTCCTCATATTTTTCTTGTAATAATTTTTTTCAACAATATATATATATATATATTTATTTTGCCATCCATGTCTCAATTTCTTCAACACTGAAATAAATTAAAAACAAAATATTAATTAATTAAATGATAAATAGAAATTTTTGAAAAGAAATAAATAAAACAATAATAAATTTGTATTAGATTTAACAGAAGAGAAGTATTTAAATATTTGAAGAGATTGGTACCATTTTTTATTGATGCCATTACAAAATTATTTATAAAATTATCTTTTAGTGTTTGATGTCGTTTGATTCTGGTAAGAACATGAAGATATTTATTTATGAAAAAATGTATAAATGACGAAATTTAATACATATAATAAAAAAATGTTTCAATACAATTATTGTGTTAAGTCCTCTTAAAAAGCTTTGATTTGACCCTTACAAATTTTTTATTTTCCAATTACGTAACTTTAAATCTGGAAGCCCTTATTCTCCAAATACAATCACAATTTTCATTGAAGTCATACTTTTTTGCTGAATAGAATGTTTGCCTTAAAATTAAAAATAATTAAAAAACAAAAAAACTTACGTTCTTGGTACAAAAGTATAATTTTCACATCCATTTTTTGTAATAACTACATCATCCTCAATTCGTACACCACCAAAATTTCTAAAACGTTTCAAAGTATCAGCTACAATGAATTTGCTTAAATTTGGATCAGCTAGTGCTTTTTCAAGAAGCTAAATAATAAAATAAACATTTGAAATTATCTCCATATTAGATTTTAAAAAATCTTAAAGCTTACTGGATCAATAAAATAGCATCCTGGTTCAACAGTAACATACATTCCATCTTTGAGAATCCTAGCAAATCGTAATCTGGTAATACCTGGTAAAGTCGGGCGTGGTGGACAATTATCCAAATAACCACCAACATCATGAACATCTAAACCAACTAAATGGCCCAGTCCATGTGGTTGAAATATACCATTTAAGCCGGAAGTTATCATTTCTTCAATGTCACCAGTTAATAAATTACCATCTTTTAATTTTTGTAACATAACACGATTAGCCAAAAGATGCATATCAACCCAAGAAACGCCATCTTTTGCATTTTCAATAACTGCATTACGGGCAGCTAACACCGCATTATAAATAAACTTTTGATCTGTTAAAAAATACAATTACAAATTACACATTTCATTATTTATTCCATAAATAATAAAGCAAATTAAGTTAATTTTTTTTATTCATGAATTTCAATTATTAAGTCGATATTAAATTTTTGAATATATAAAATGGATTATTCCAAATTAAATCAATTTCCTAATATTTCTCTATTATATTGTATTGTATTTTAATTTTTTATTAATCTAGTACATCAACCGACTAAGTTATTAGTAAATAGGAGATCTACTATTTTTAAGGTGGGTTCTGAACCACCTAGAAACTGCAAATGCATTTTAATTTGGTCGGTATATTTCTCTATTATTTTATTTATTGATTATCATTTATAAATACCTTCCGTAAATCGACCATTAACTGGAAAGCTACATGTTATATCAGCAGCATAACCAGAATAATTTGCTCCCATATCAAACAAGCACATATCACCATCCTGAATTGTTTTATCATTTGGAGCTCCAGCATGTCCATAATGAAGAATACTAGAATTGGTTCCACTACCACAGATACATGTATAAGACACATGTCGACACCCGCCAACAGCGTAAGAATGATGTAAGAAAATTGATTCACCTTGAAATTCAGTAAAACCAGGTTTTATTCCTTTCATTACCTCTTTATGAGCATCAGAGGAAACTTTGCATACATATCGTATAACCTCAAGCTCTGCGGCTGATTTAATGACACGGCTTTAAAAATAATAAATCAAAAAACAATTATTTTAAATTTTTACTATTCGAACAGTTTTTTCGACCTTTTATTTATTGAATTATTTTTGGATGTAGAAAAAATGTTTTTAGTACAATATTTTGTGGCGGGAAATTTCGTTTGCCGAATCACTTCAAATAACCTATAAAAGAGAATTGCTGACTGTGTGCGACGGAAGAAACCTTGAATACTTTCTCATTATCGACTTAAAATTTATTAAATAATAGCTACTACGAGAATAATTATAATAATATATATTTATTTAAAATTTATTTATAATACTATTTTTACTAATATTTTATCACAATCAAAAACTACAAATATTACACTTTTATTTTTAATATTTAATTAATCGAAAATGTTGGTTTTTCTCATGATACAAATATGATTTGTTTATTTGTATCATGGGTTTTCCTAATGTTTCCAATTTTGTAAAATTATGTCGATAAAGCAGGTAATGCCATTTTAATACGTTCAATAAAATATGAATTTAATTCGTTTGGATGTATTTTCAATTTAGCCAATATATCATATTTTAATGTAACAACTTTTATACCAAGTAAACGAAAATGTCTTATTCTCATCATTTGCATACCATTTAAATATTCACCAGTTGAATTAAAATGTTCCGGCAAGTGTATTAAAATGGCTGTATGAATATTTCGATCTTTTGGTGTATTAAATATCCATATATTACTTAAACCAGGAGGATGTAATAATATATCAATAACATATAAATCATTTATTGGTAATTGTGATAAACATACTAAATTTGTATAATTTTCATCACCACCAGAAATAACAATTAATTGATTTGTCATTTGATTTATTATTCTTTTAATTCTTCCATCATGCCATAACGTTTTAGCAGTATGATCTTTAGGTAACATTGGCCCATTATAATGCTCACATTCTAATGTTAATGCGGTATCAAATAATTTTAAATTATTACGTAATTTTTGTAATTGATTCTGTTGTTGCTGTTGTGATTTATAATGTTGGTCACCAATTTGTTGTTGATGCATTATATCAATAAAATATGGATTAAATATACGTTTAACAAAATTTAATGGATATTTTTCTAAATACGTACATGAAAGCATTATCTCAATAATATCACTACAATTAATTTTTCCAAAATTTTTATCAATTATTAATTCAAGAGTTTGCCAAAATTTTATTCCATTTAATGGTTGATAATTTAATAAACCAAATGGACATATCATTGATTTTAAATATTTTGGATCTATTTTATTTGCATTCATTATAAAATATTCACTACAACCATTTAATATATGTACATTTCTAATGCGAAACAAACAACAATATTCTAAAATAGTTACAATTAATTGTTGTTCTTTTATTTTAATACATTTTGCTTTAATATAACGTTCCAATGCCTTTTCAATTTGTTCATTATTAAATTCTAATTTTATAAGTATTTTTATAATTAATTCCAAATTTACTTCATTAATTGTATGTATATTTGTATTTAACCAACGTGATATTGAATTCATTGTACGATAAGGTGAATATTTGATTATTTCTAATGATTCTAAAATATTTATAATTGATTCAATTTTTAATTTCCACCAAACATCAACAATATAACGTTCCAACATATTTATTATCAGTCTTCTACTCATAGACATTTTTGATAGAATTTTATATAATATGTCAATATTATCAGATGTTATATTTTTTTCATGTTCCGATAATCCCACCCAAAATTTATCAACATTTTCTATTATTTTACATTCAACAAATTTTTCAATACCATCACATATTTCTGTGAGTGTCATTAAACCATCATCACTTCTATGTAAAAGTTCTTCTGATACAATTTCAATTATTTTTGTAAGATCAGAAAAATATTTTAAAATTTCCAATGTATCCAATAATAATTGATTATCACCTTTTGTTGCAATTGATTGTATTATTTTTTCTATTATTTTTAATTCTTCAAGATTTTTTAAATTAAATAATGTTTCAATGCGTAATAATTTTTCAAGTCCAACTTTTGCAACTTTTGGTGATAATTCATTATCAGGAATACTATTTAAAATACATAATATGCCATGTGCTGTAACACATTTATTAATAGTTTTTATAATTTCATCAGAATCATGATCTGTTTGGATTCTAATTAAATTTCCATCAGCATCAGATATTTCAGGTAATTCACTGCCGCATGCTTTCCTAATAATCACTGGAAGTTCTTGAATATCACAACCATTTTGCACCAAAATTGTATGTATACTATTTTTCTTATCATCTTTTTTAGAAAATAAACGATATGATAAAATATTGGAGGTTATGGAACAGTGATTAACGTTCATCAAGACATTTGTGTTAAAATATCTAATTTTATTTAAAATAAATCTTGACATTTTATATAGTTTATAAACAATTAAGAAAATAATGATATCTATTCCTGTTGGCTATTTTTCACTTTAATTTAAATAATAAATAATACTATCTAATGCTTTTATAAGTAAAATACGACAGAAAAAAAATACATATATTATTATAATTTCTTGTATATTGCAAGATTATTATTGAACTGAAGAAAGTTCAACATTGAACTGGAAAAACTTTACATTGAACTCTAAAATAACATTTCAATATTGCCAGATTGAATTCTTGTTAATAAAAATAACCAGATTTTCGAAAAAATTACTCCAACTTATGTAAAAGGTCGAAGAAAACGTTTAATATAATTTTTAACTAATATTTTTAAAAACTTACCATTCAGATATAATTGGATATAAAATATCTTTATCAATAGAATATCTAAAAAAAAATATAAATTTGAATTAAAAACTAAATCAAAATATTTTACCATATTTATAATGTTCAACAATAGGTGTCACAACTAATATAAATATTGGCAAAACTACAAAATTTTTAAATTACTTTTCAATTCCATCAAAATTAGCCGTTTTAGCAGTTGATAAACCAGAATCAGAATTTCTTCCACTCTGAAAAAAAAGATAAAACGAAAAATCAAAATTACAATAAATTTATGTATATAAATAAATTAATTAATTAATATTTAGTCTTGGGAATTTATTTTATTGTTTACATAATAAAAGAGGATGAGAAGAAAAACAGAAACAGAAAAAAGTATCATTTATAATTTTTTTTTTAAAGAAAGAATTCAATAAATAAAAAGAGATAAAATTCTTTATAAATTCTAAATAAAATTCTAAAGTAAAATAACCTTGAAACAAATGTTTAATGTAAAATAAACCCGAAATTGTTGAACTATCTTATTTGTTTCTCTTTCTTCTTCTTCTCATTTATAATAATAAAATAATACACGTTTTCTTTCTGTTTATTAAGAAAAAAAAAACGAAACTCTTGAACGAAGTAAAAATAATCATAATAAAGAGGAAATTTTTTTTTTTAAAAGAAAAAATAAATAAATAAATAAACAAAAACTTAAAAAAAAAAATGCGCGTAGATTTTTTTTTATGTCTGTTTTTTTTCTTTTTTATTATTTAGTTTGTTTTGTTTGTGTTGTTGTAGTTGTTGTATGTTTATTCCTTTTACGAGTCAAAATATTATAATTTGACGGTTTCGCGTGCAAGTTCATTGTCATTTAATTTCAATTTATAATTTATAATTTATAGAATATGAATAGATATATATCGTATTCGCTATAGCGAAAAGAAATAAAAAAACATAAAGAGAAAAAAATAATTAACATTTCAATTTTTTTTTTGTTTTATTATTTATTTCTCCACGTGCCAATATAAACATTTTTGAAATTTACATCAGCCGTTTTTTTTTTTGTTTTATATAAATTTAGTAGTTTGAATAAAACACATGGATTTAAATAATACTAACACTAAGTTAATATATAACATATTTGTAATAAATATAATAATTTTATGAAGTAATATAGTAAGCAAGATGTGAATGATAAAAGATTTACCAATGGAATACGACATGAATAACAAAAAAAAAGCCGTTAAAGTACTTTTCCCTCAAATGGAAAATTCGTCTATAATTCTTATTCAATTTTGAGAAATAAATGTTTTATAGTGGACGTAATTAGATTAGGTTTAGGTTTATTAACTAGTCTCCTATCAATTGTTAAAGTCATCAAAACCCCGATCTACTAGAATCTAAACTATTATTTCTATTTTCTACCATGCTGAGGTTTGAACGAAGTGAGGTAATATTTAGTTGAAAAAAATTAATTTTAAGTTGAATAATTTATAAATTGTAATAATAAATTAATTAATTAACTTTGTATATAAATTGCATGTACCGTATAACTTGTATAATTTAATTTTTTTTATTTTAAACTAAACTAATCGTTTTAGTGTTTTTATTATTTAATTTAAAGGAGAAAAAAGAAGAAAGACATTAAAAAATAATCTGTAAATATTTATCAATTCTTGTATTATTAATTAATTCAATAAATTATAGATTTTTATTAGGTCACGGTCAACAAAGAAACACAAAAAAATTGTATGACGTTGCCCAAAGTTCAAAGCAAAAAGTTTTTCTTTTCATTTCATTTGTTTTTTGTCATATCAAAAAAAAAGTACGCATTAAAAGTGAAAAAAGTACATTACACTATAAATCACTGATTAACACGCGGCCGTTACAAATTCAACACAAACAAAGTAAATAAAATGTCATGTGTGGTCGTTGCTGTATAAATGAAGTATAATTTTTCTATATATGTATGTATGTATGTACTATGTACATACTTAATATATAATAAGAAAGAAAAAACTAAAGAAAACAAAAACACAAAGAAAACAAAAAAAGAGTAAAATAAAGACGTAGAAAATAAATTTAATAAAAAAAAAACAAAGTGATACCGAAGTCTCTCAAAACAAATAAAATTAAATAGACAAAAAAAAAGGCAATAATAATAATAATAATAATATGTAATCGTTTTATATATCTTAATTCTTATCTTAAATAAAATTGTAAAAAAAAAGGAAACACATATACAGATATTCTTTTCTTCACAAAAATTTGCTAATTTTAAAATTCAAATTAAATATAAATAATAAAAATATTTTATAGAATAGAGATTATTTCTTGTGATTTCTTTATTCTTAAGTTCAAGTTCTTGTAACAGTTCACTAATTTTAATTTTCCAAAATGTTAATTTACTATTGTTATTATTGTGAACTTTTAGTAACTTTCTCAAAAGTATGTCTCTCTCTCTCTCACTCACACTCACTTATCAAATAAAGTTTGTTGTATTTTCTCTTTATCCATTCATAATTTTTATTTTTAATAAATGCGACGCGCCGTTTAAAAAGTCAAAATGGAATAAACAAAAAGAATACAAAACTATTTTAATTTTTGTCGTTCATTTTAATTATGATTATTATGTTAATTTTCTTATTTTATTTATTGTTTATTCATCATAAATTCGTGACGTGATGTCTTATGATGTTTTACCATATATGACAATAATTTGTAGTGTGTTTTTCTCTATTGAAACGATTAATTGTTTATACAATTATATTATTCATATTATTATTATTATTTATGGTTTTAGAATTTGGTTTGTTAAAAAAAAAAACAAAACATTTATAGTTTATTTACAAAAAAAAGACATTGACCAGTGGCAAACAGTTATTGGAAAAATAACTTTTTCAAACAAATATAAAAGACTATAAAGTTATTTTGCAACTAAGATAAATATCTGTTTCCGTCAAATTGGTCACAAAACTAATAGGAAATTTAAATAAAAAAAATACAAAAATGATTGACAAATGTCGCAATTAAGTTCACACAGTTGACCCTTATCATAAAGATTATGAATTCAATTGGGGAAAAAACGATTTGATTTCGATTACAGTAGATGCTGTTCCTTTCAATGGTACCTAGAAATCAAGATCAACATTTTCTAAGTACATACAGTAAAATATTTTTTAAATTCATCGCTTAAAAATACTGGAGAATATAATTGAATGAGGTTATACAAATGGTTCTTCTCAATAAGAGGAGACGTTGATATTAAATTTCCCAATTTATATAACACAATACCGCCACTGTGTTTATAAGTCACACATGCATATATATTTTATTATATATACATTATTATAACAATATTAACATACCTACACAAACAAAAATATAAAAACAAAACAAAAAATGAGTTTTAAATAAGTGATGAATGTCACACCTCTAAAATACAATGGATAATGCTTTTTCTCTCCTTCTTATGATTATTTATTAAAATGGAAAAAAAAAATTATATTCTATTTTTTAGGCATGTCTTATCAAATTTATTTAACAGGCCATATTTTTTGTATGTAAATAAATAATCGTTTTGAATAAGAAAGAAGAATAATATACACAAAACCTATAACGTTTAAATTAATTATGTTTTTATTAAAACTTCGTCTATTCTATACGGACACATCATTCTCGCGAATTGTACAAATACTTATTGTTATTACGTTATACGTTTTATTTGAGATTTTTTTAATGTTAACAATAGTTTATATTGTCTAAAAGTCTATTCATTAATTGGACTACTTTCTTAATAACAATTCTGTGTAAAACCAATGGTCCAATTAGTTTTACCTTTTAAATTAATTTAAGTGCAAGGCGAGAACAATCGAGAAAACAAAATAAAAAAAAAAAGAAAACGAAAAATATATCACAAGATAGAAGACAAAATGATCACACGCATAGTCATAATGACACACGTGCCAATTTTTTCATCTATTTATTTATTTATGGCAAAAATTTAAGATTATTATCATACATAATTTTCAAAAAAAGAAGTTGCCAAAAAAAATAAATAAAAAGTCTAGTACACGAACTGGGTTGACAATGCTAAGTTTTTATTGTAATTTTTTTTTAAATTTCAGTTCATTCATTAATATAACACGTGATTTAAATAAATGACCCGAATTTGTATCAGTATCATATCAATAACATATGGCCAAATGTATTTCAATATTATTTGGTCACATCAACCAATCATATTAATTTCTCCTCTTTATCACATTCCTCTTCTACTGCCCCTCCATTTTAATCAAACAATAACAATAACAAAAACAATCATAACAATCATCATTCACGTTGTATTATAAATAACACTAATATCTATCTATCTCGTTTTAATCAACACCCTACAACTCACTTACTCATTTATTCAGTTTTTTTTTGTTTTGAATTCAAAACAAAATCTTTTATAAAAGAATAATAATAAACAAAACAAAATCAAGGTCTTTTTTTCTTCTTATAATACGAATATAACGCGTGCACAAATACATACAGAAAACCATTTATTTACACACCAACACATTTATGCTTTTGTAAAATTGTCATGGCAATAATAAAATATAATACGCATTGACACACATGCGCGTAATTGATTTAAGAAAAAAAAACGGTTTATTTCTATTTTTCTTTTGTGTTAATAATTTTTCTTTGTTTTTTTCCTTTTATTCCAAATTATAATTTACACTTGATGTTAGATTTTCCGATTTTCTTTTTTTGTTATTATATATTTTCCTATTTGTTTGTTGCCAAGTGGAAAAAACAAAAAAGAAATAAATAAATTATTTATAGAAGTCGATGTAAAAAAATCATATATTTTTTTTCTTTTCTATAAGATTTAAGTAACATCAGTGCCTCGTGCCTCCTACATAAACTAACTTATTACATACGTATGTACTAGCAAAAATTTAAGGTAACTGATTTTTTTTGTTTTATCTTAAATAAAAATAATTTATTTTATGTAGTAAAAGAGATTTTCAAATAATATTGAACTGTTATCCAAAAAAAAAACTGTGATCCGAAAAAAAATCATGACAAAATCATTAAAAAAACCTTCCGTTTGCAAATCTTTTGTAGGCACAAATTCTGTTCTTTAACTCTCAGCTCAAACACAAAATACAAACATAAGGCAAATAAACTAAACTTACATAAGAGACGTATTTTTTCAATCTTTCTTTATTTATTTTTGCTAAATCATTTTTTGCTGTTCGACTTAAAAAAAACGCTTTTTTCTCTTTTTTTTTTGGACTTTGTAACATTATTTTATTTGGTGAATGGCTTTGGTTTGACTTAGACAGACTAAAACGAACAAAAAAAAGCTGATGCAATTTATTTAAAAATATTATTAAAAGTACAAGCCACGACACAGGGAATGACGTAAACAATACAAAAAAAAATGCGCAAATCATAAAAATTACTGTTGCTCACGTTATTATAGAAACTGTCGGGATTCACGAACAACCCTAAGCATATATTGACATTTCTCTTTTCTTACAAAGAATGACTTAGACTTAGTTCTATTTACATATACTAATTACTATCCACTTTGACTTAGCAAACAAAACAACATCTTTCGTGTAACCCGACGTAACACTTTTTTACGATCCAACTGTAGAATTTCATATCTTTTCCATATTCATCTCTCTTTCAAATCAAACTAAAATATCATTAATCTTAATAAACCGTCTTTCTAGAAATTTCATCGTCAATCATTGTTATTTTATGTTGCTCCCCTTTTGTATTCCTTTCTTTTATTTTTTACTTTTCTAGCGCGTCTTTTCTTTTATTTTTCTTCTTATTTTCATTTCATCTTGTCGTCCGATCGAAACTTTTTAATTTATCATCTCATCTGTCATCATTGAATTGGACGAATACGAAAAAAAAAACTGTGAATGTCATCGAAAAATGTTGACCCATTTCTTATATTGTTTCTTTTTCTTCTTCTTCAATATAATAAAAAAAATAACACGAATCAAATTTAACTAACCTAGAAAAATATTGGATTGATAACGTGATTGTAGATGTGGCGGACACACCTTAATTTGAAAATGATAAGAAAAAAAGTCATATAAGCCTTTCTTCTTCTCTTTCACTGCTATCTTATAATTTTTTTATGTTCATTTTATTCCGTATCACTTTTATTTTGTTTCTTTCTTATTTATTTCTTCTTTATTTAATTACAATTAAATATTTGTTTATTTTGGTGCGTTTATTGACTCTGACGTCAACAAAAAAATAATAACAAAACCAGTCACGTGACATGTGTTATTTTATAATCGAGTGGAAATGGGGAGAAATATATTTTGTCAAAAAAAAAATTATGTATTCCCAGTTTCTATCAAATTAACTGACAAATAAAATTCAGCTTAATGAGCATGGCACCAACGAATATTATAAAATTATAAACTAAAATATCGGTAAATAAAAAAAAATATAAATATTTTGAATAAGTTTAATTTTTTTATGTGACCTTTGGATTATTACCTTGAGATATCGTAATTAACCAAAATAAAAACAAGAAAAAAAATTTTAATTTAAAAACAAAGTTTTCACGTGGTCTTTGTATAGATTACATTCTTTCAAGAAAAGCTTTATTTATTTTATAAAGAAAAAAGAGTCACGTAACAAAAATATTCACGTGATAATATTATCTATATAGCTATCTACCTTACTCTATCTAGTATGTTTCCTTTCATCTTTTATTTACTATGTCAAATTCAAATAAAGTGATAGGAAATTTTTTTTTTGTTTTTTTTTTCTTTCAATTTTAAGAATTCGAAATTTAAAAATTTAAAAAAAAAAAAAAAGAAAAATTATCATGCAATTATATCGTGTGTTTCTGTTATAAACTTTAATCTTTGGAATCAGAAAAAAAACCAAGAAGTAAATAATGAATAACCGAAAATAGAACAGTTTTTCATTTGTGAGATTTTTCATTTTCTTTAAACAAATGAAAGAAAAAAATTAAAAATATACTCTAAAAAAAAAATAATAAATAATTTTATAATGGATGTGAGTGTGAAAGAGACAATATTCTTTTATAAATGTAAACATGTTCAGACATGTTGTGTTGTTGTTCGTCCAGACATAACAAACGATTTAATCTTTTTTAAATTTATCACACCATGGCCAACTAGATTTTTGTTATGAATTGAAAAAAAATGATATAGCCTCATAATAAAATGGTCAAAAATAGAACAACAAACACAGTTGATCATGATCGTACAATAAAAAAAAAAGAACAAAGAAAGAAAAGAGAAAGATAAAGGGAGAGAGAGAGAGAGAGTTTCAATATAAATGAATGCCCGTGTTTATATACTTTTGTTGTGACGTGATCGAAGATCGCAGGCCATATAAAATGGCAATTTTGCGAAAAATTCTTTCTCTTTTAATGGTTGTTTACATTTGTGTTTGTATGCATACATTTTGTTTCTCTTTTTCTCCCACACGCATTAGGGTTATGTTTTTTTATTCTTTGTTTTTTTTTTGGCGAGGTGAAAGCCAATGTTACATTTTATTTATATTTACATTTTTTTTGTTTGTATATTTCTTCTTTGCCGTTTGCGCGTTCCAAGATTTCAGTGTTTGGATTTTTCACATTTAAACAAAAAGAAAAATAAACCAAGAAACAAAAAAAATATTTTAAAATAAAAAAAGAATTACTAAAAAAAAATCGAACAACGCAAACAGGCAAGAAAAGAAAAAAAAAGGAACACACACGAGGAGATATTATACATTTTTCCTTTTAACTTCTTAAATTTCATCACAAAACTAATTTACATTACACAGCCAAAACAATAATACTCTCTCATTCGAAGGGTGAGTGTACGTACGTAATTTTTTTGTAATTACATTGAAAATACTCTAAATAAGTAAATTTCTCGAATAAATCGTAAAGTACTTGAAATAATTCCGTATTGTATTATGTATTTGAATTCTTGAATAAATAATAAAGGAATATTAGAATTATGTACTAGAATTGAATTTACTTTTCCATTTACGTGTACAATTTGCAATATACGTAAAACCGCAAAGTCGCATGCTTCTCAAATAATCGATGGTTTTTTTATATATTTACAAAGAAATAATTTGTTTAAAAAATTGACAATATGATTCCCCTGTCAATCTAACTAAATCTAATCAAACAATACCAACAAAATAACGAAAATAAAATATATTTTTTTTGGACATCATCCTGTCTATCATGTCAAACACATCGTATTTCCCCCTTTTTTTTGAAAAAGAAAAGAAAATTATAGTTTTTGTTATTATAAATGCGGGTGTGTCAATGAACTGACTTTTATTTAAACAAAAAAGAAACAAAACAAAACAAGAAACCTAGAACGTGGAATGACACAACAACAGCAGGCAAAAAACAAAAAAAAACACTGAAACAGGCAACTTATAGCAAGACGTAAAGGGGAGACACGAACGAAAAAAAATAAGTAAAAAATCTAAAATGGCCGACACAAATTTTTGTTTTTGTTTCATTTTGTTGTTGTTATTTCTTCATAAATATTATTCAAAAGTTTAAAAAACGACTTTATTTTTATAGTTTACCGACCTCTTTTTGTTTGATTTTTTTGATTGTTGACTGTTGAGTTGATTTGATAGAAAAACAAGAAAACACCAACACCATCTGTGTGGTAATGATCATTATAAATCCCACGTGGATTATTTGAATAGTTTTTCTTTAAAAATTTAGAAAATATGGCGACATTTTTCTTTTTGAATCATATATTATTAAACATATTTTCTCTCACTTCATCTTTCTCATTCTTTTACACAATACAGATTGTTTTTATTTATTTTTTGTCTTGTACTTACCAATGTTAAAATAAGTGTTGGTGATTTTTCAGTAAAAATCTTTGCAATATCATCAACATAAAATACCTCATCAACTTCATATTTTATTTTAAAATCATTGCAGGTCATTAAATTTCCCATCCATACAGCATAATCTTCAGATAAATGTTGTACAAATAGTGTTGTACGCCCTGTGTTTACATCAATTAAACCATAACAGCCGGGCTCAGTTACACCAAATAAATAGAAGAAAAATGATTCCTATATTTTATTAAAAAAGAAAAAGAGAAAATTCTATAAGAAATGGGCAATTTGGAGAAAGAGAAAAAATAAATAAAATATTTTCTATTTTAGTCGATTAAATTAAAAATATCAAATATCATCATTTTGTTGTTATTTTATTGACTCAACACAAAAAAAAAATTTTTTTGATTATATTTTATGTTGTTGTTTTTATAAAATTTTATATTTTCATATTTTGTTTTTAATAAAAACAGAATTGAAATTTCATTTATTA
Source organism: Pedicia rivosa (assembly GCA_963082725.1). Lineage (NCBI taxonomy): Eukaryota > Metazoa > Arthropoda > Insecta > Diptera > Pediciidae > Pedicia > Pedicia rivosa. The sequence goes on along the minus strand of OY720152.1, from coordinate 32,770,566 downwards.
AATTGTATATAAAGGTGAATTTCGTTTATGCATGCGCGATTATTATTTTGCCATCAAGATCAAACTATTTCACGTCATTTACATTCATTCTCTGGAGTCTGGATGTATAGTTGTATAGGTCAATTATCAGCTGATTTTACTTGAATCATCAATTTTTTTGTAAACTTAACGTATTTATAGTTAAGTAAATATAATTGATACACAAAATATAATAAAGTTGTACAGAAAAATACTTAATCCAAAAAACTCTATCTAATTGATTTTAGTAAATTTAATCGGATCACCTGTTCAATTGAATTAAAATGAATCGCATTTCATTGAATACATTTTGATGACTGCATTGGATAACTGAACCAGTTGCTCAGTTGGGATAAATTTCTATGTATAATTAATAATCCCATGGAGCATGTTTTACTGTAATAAAATTTCAAAGAAATATATAAAATAATTATCCTATTTACTTTGATTTGGTTCTGAAACATCCATTATTTTATATTTCTTTGGTCTAATTCAATAATATATCTTTTATTTATTTTGCAATTTCGTATATAATATTCTGCAAATTTTTCAATACAATTATAAATCGGACGGAAACAATACAAAATTCACCTTTATACAAACTAAATCCACGTTGTTAAAACATACATTCATTTACAGAAACATAAAAATGCAAACACAACTAAACTTAATAATAAAATGTACTCACCTGACGAAATAAATAATTAACATCAGTATCATAAAGACTTAGGTCATCGCCCCCTTGTAATAATACAACTGTACCATCACCATTTTCAATCACTTTACTATCACAACGTATACTTTTTAATAATTTTACACGATTATCCTTGAATAATGTCATTGGTACAGCAAGTGTTTCAGGACCCATTTGAAATTTTGACATTTTGAAAGAAAATCTTTAAAAATTAAACAAGAAAAAAACCAAATTAAAAACAATTTAATGCGAAACGTGCAACTTTTAAAATGGAAAAAATTAAACTAAGAGAAATAATTCAATTGAATTGAATTTTATATATTTTTTATTCTTCTGTCTTTCTAATCGATAAAAACAAATTAATTATCTGTAAAAACATCTTTTCAAACGATAGGAATTTTTTTTCAATTAAAATAAATACAAAATAAATAAATTGCCAAACAATTTATTTTTATCAAATAACAACAGATAAAATTGAATGAAAAAGTACAACTAAAAAAAATTGTTCTAATTTAATGTTCTTAACAAATTCCCGATCAGATTCATAATTTGATTTAAAATCTAGGAAAAATGTTTTTAAAACAAAACAATAATGAAAAATAAAATATAATCTTATAATATATTCGAGTGGAGTTGACGACAAGGCAGACAACAAACAATCACAAAAGAAAAAATACTAACAAAAAAAAAAAACCGATATATTGAAAGAAAAGAATGATAAACCAAATAAGAACGAATTGATAATCAACAACAAACTGATTAACAACAAAATGAATATTAACATTAAAAAGCCTAAGAGTACAACTGTATACATACAACAGGTTCATACATTTTTGGCAGATTGATTTCAGGAGTATTAAAGACGATTTAGAAGAAAAAAGCCAAAAGTTTCTGCATTATTAGCAGCTCTTATATTGTGCAACGTGAATTACAATGTATATATGCAAATAAATGACGTCAATTTATACTCCCATTTTTGGTATCAAATCAAACCGCTATTTATTTTGTCAACAAATCTACAGAATTATAATTAAAAAACAACAATAGAAGTTGAAACCTATTGGGAATTTAACTTATGTTTTCTTACAATAATTTAACATATTTTCCTCTAAAATAGAATTGAATAATTGTCTCCTATTTGTAAGTGCAGGAAATGTAATTAAAAATTTTCAATTGATTTTGTAAATCTTACATAATTCACCAAAGCAAGAATTAAATCCTTAATTATCAGTTACCTTAACTACCACTGAGAACGTATTTAGTTATGAAAGCCAATATTACAACATATGTGTAGTTTTTCTCGTCTTGACTAAATAATTTGTCCTTTATTATTTAATATGCTTGATTTTTAGTAGTTTATTTTTGTTTAAACGGAAGTTTATTGGCGAATATTTTATTTTAAAAAGGAATTATTATTAGAAATGGGCAGCAGTATAAACTTTTTTTTATGTTTTAAATAAATCGTGCATAGTTTCACGAAACTTTAGATGCCTGCTAAATATACAATTACATTAGACAATTTTATTTCCTTATTTATAATTATAACCAATTTAATTCTTTGGCTATCTTTAAACGTTTGAATGAATATGGTTATCATCTAATAATTAAACTCATAGTTTAATTAACTAATAGATCCTTAGTTGTATTAATATTATTTTATTTTTAAATTTGTTGAAATCCCTAATTTTCTCATCCAATAAAAAAATTGTCGATCTCTATAAAATAGACAGAAGTCTATATAATTTCTTTATATGGTTTTAACTATGATAGTGCAATATTTGATAGTATAAATTGAACTGGCATTGTTGTGTTGTGTGAATTTTGATAAATAAATATTATGAACTTTATTTATTAGCTGAATCTTAAAATTCGTATGTAACGTAAAACATTCCGTTTTTATTTATTATTGAATTCTAATCAAGAAAAATATAAAAAAGGATGCGTCATGTATCATATTTACTCACTTAAATCCATTAATCAAAATAGCTCTCTGTCTCTCAGTCTATTCCTTTGGCTATCGCCCCATTTTCAACACTCCGTCACTTTTCTGTTCCACAGAAAAAACAAAGAGTAAAGAAAACTTGCGAAGAAAAAAACAGTCACATCTGATTTAGTTCCATTTCAATAACAAACCATTTGAACAAAAAGGGAACAAAAAAAAAAGGAATGAAATTTGTTCAATTAAAAATATTGATGATTAAAGTTTATGAAAAGGTGTGCATATAACGATTAAATGATAAGCTTAGCAGTTGAGAAAGTTTTTGTAAGTGAGAACAAAATATTTCAGGGTACCAGTGCCTAGATTACGATAAATATGTGAGTGCCGAAAATGGCGAGTGCGAGTCGCTACTCACCTTTTTTGATTACGAAAGTATCTCGTCTCTCAAAACGTCACTCACCTTGTAGCGTTTTTACTCGCCATCTATTTAGTAGGTGAGTTGTCATGTAAAGCATGGAAAATATATTTTTTTTAATTTTTTTTCATCAAGATATATATTATAAATTAATATAATAAATTTGTCATTTAAATTTCGTCAAAAATGACGAAAATTAAAAGAAACTATTTTCCATTTTTCATGACAATTTTAATTCTTCATAAACAAATTTGAAAAATATAATCTTTATAAAAGAATAGTAAATAAAAAATAAGAAATTTACAACTAAAATAAGTTTTACTTGTAACCAACATTTTGTTCTCGTTGGTTTAATTATTTTTTTCATTTTTTGAACAGACATTGCTTTATTTTTAAGAAGAAAAAGTAGTGTTGCCATTAAAAACTGGTCGAAACGCTACAATACGCTCACCTTTTTATCGTAATCAAAATTTGTCAAATGGCGAGTGGACTGATGGTGAGTAATATGAGTAGCGACTCGCACTCGCATATTTATCGTAATCTAGGCACAGGATATAAAAATAAAAAATCATAAATATTTTAATTTTTCAATAGAACTGTTTATATTTTTCCATAATTTATCACTAAATAATACAGTTCGGGCATTTTTTTTTTGCTTTTTTTTAATTATACATTTTTCTTTTGTTTAATTTTTTTTTTTGCCATTTTTTTTATGTTTTTTTTGTTTGCAATGTTTTCCAATTTTCTTATTCTTCTTCTTTCACATTGTTTTATTTGTTTGTTTTTTTTTTTAAATGCGCATTAAAACATGCACAATCACTAATTAATCTTTAATATAATAATTAATTAATTAATAATAGGTAATAATTAATAATAATAATAATAATAATTAATAACAAATAAAATTTTGTTTTTCTTCCATTTTGTATTTTGTATTTTTATTCTTATTTTATTTTATTTTTCCCTCCCTTCTCTTCTTCATTTGCTTCCTTTTTATTTATTAACTTTTTTTTTGTTTTCATCGTCTTTTTGAACATTCATTATTTATATTTTAAAAATGTGTTAATCAATTAATTAATGATACAAAAGTAAAACCTGTATAATTAAACCATTATTCAATCGGACCACCACAAAATTTGATTTAATTTTTTTCTTTGATGGAGAATTATTAAATTTTGGGTGTCATATATAAATATGACCAGCTACCAAATTTCTTAGTAAACTTAAAATGATCCAATTAGACAGATTTCACTGTATTTTTTATTTTTGTTTTGTTTTTTACACATAAATATAATTATTCAATAATTTATTATAATTGTTTTTTTTTTCTTTTGTAATTTAATTAATTTTATTTATTTACTTTTGTATATTTTATTTAATTAATTCTTTATTTTTTGTTATAATGAAGTAGGTACACTAGTATCGATCGATATAATTTTCAATTTTTTTTAATAAATTTATTTTGTTTTTACTTAAAATTTTTATTAATTATTTATTGATTGAATGCATTTTGTTTGTGTATTTGTTGAATAGGTACCATTTCTGAATGCATTTTATGTGTTTTTATATAGATGGTGATCAAGACCCTGATTATAGTATTTTTAAGGAAATTGAAAGCTAAACTATGGAATAATATTCAAATGTGTAGTTAACATTGTTAATTATTAATTTTAGGTATGAAAAATTGCGTTTCAAATTAGTGAACACTTACAAAAAATTAATACATAATTGAATTTTTTTCTAAGAAAATAATCATAAGAATAATTTTAACTAAAAAATACTCGTTTTGTAAAATCCGGTCATCACACCATCGATATTTAGTAATGTTTACAATTATTGTTGTTCTTTATTTAAATTAATTATAAATGATGATGATCATGTGTAATTAAGTGTAAATTGATACCATTTTACTTGTGCTGTTATTATTTTCGATTTGAATGACAGAAGAATTAAAAAACAATAATAAAAAAATTTCTTGATCCGAATTTTTTTGTTTCTTTTTTCTTGCTTCAAATTAGAGGCGGCCATTTTTATAATATTAAACAACAAAAACAAATTTGTTTGAAAACAAAAATGATAAGAGAAAGACAAAAAAGAAAATAAAGAAAGCAATAGAAGGCGAAAAAAACCAGAAAATATCTCATCATTGTTTTGATGTTTCTATGGCACACATACCCATCCATTGTTGTTACACTGTTATAAATAAAATAATAATAAATAAATAAGGAAAAACGTTCAATCATTTAAATAAGAGCAACGATGATTGGCTGTTTTCCTTTCTTTTTCAATTAAATTTTTTTAGAATACACGTGAATGCTTGTGTGTGGGTGTGTGCGTAGTGTGTTTGCATATGCGCCAATTTTCTAGTCTTTTCCATTCTTCTTCTTCTTCATTTTCCGATTTTGTTATTTGCTAAAAAAAATTTAATTTCCGAAAATGAGAAAAAAATTTCTTTATTTTTTATTCGTCTAGTAAAGAACATCAAGGTTTTTCTGTTTTCGCAAACATTTTTTTTTTTAGATTTCTTTAAATGAATAAAATAATAAAAAAGAAAAAAATATAAAATGAAGTAAATTTTATGGAAAAATACATAATTGTCTTCTCCTGAACAATTTTCCTTTTTTCTTACAAAATCATTTTTTATTGAAAGAAGGAAAAACTTTTTTACCATTCACAAAAAAAAATAAAAATTGAAACGAAATAAATGATTTATTTATTACTTTTCTCTCATTCTTATTTTTTTTTTTCATTTTACCATCAATCAAACAGGGTGGCCTTTTAATTTATCCATATATACATATGTATGGATTTATAAAACAACAATTTCGGTCTATTTTTTCTTTAGTTTATTTTCTTGAAACTTTAATGGATATAAAATAAAAAAAAAAGTTACACAAAATACTTTTCATCTAATCTAAACATCACGTCATTTCATGATGTCACGTCATTAAAAAAAAATAAAAAAGACAAGAGAATAACATTAGGGAGAAAAATATTAGAATCTTAATTTAATTAAAAATTCTGAAAAAAGTTTCGATTTAAATATAAAAAAAAAAAGAAATATAGAAAGGTTAGAATCCTTTAACTTCATATATATATATTTTTCATTCTTTAACCGTTTTACTTTTTGTTACGACCACCCTGTTTCCAGTTACATTTTTTTTCTGTTCTTTGTATTTGATTTTTTTAAATAGTTTTATATTTAAATCGTATTTTTTTTATTAAAATTTAATTACACATTTAATTAGTATTTTCATTATTATTATTTTCTTTTCATAATTTTTTTTTGTTTGAATTAATTAATATTTTACTTTAATTTACTTATTATTTTTTTTAAATTTTTTTTTTTTCATCTTCTTCTTTTTTTACAAGTGTAATTAGGTACAAAGGAACGATTTTTTTTAAATTTTTATGTTTTTCTTATCTTTTCTTCTTAATTTATTTTTATGTTTTCAGTTATTTTGTTGTTGTTCTTGCGTGGCTGATTTATTTATTTAAAAGGGAGTAAAATTTGGTAGTTGATTGGTAGGAAAGTGGTCGACGTAATTTATGACGTCGTTGTTCTGTAGACAGAGGATATGAGGAGTAAAGAGGATAAATTAAGGCTAACAGGTACTAGTATAATAGAGTTCATAAAAAAAATGTTTAAAATTTGTTTTTTTTGACCTCAACTTAACATATGCACCCAAACAAACATCCAGGAAAGGTTAAGGAGTCAAAATATGACTGTATTTTTTGGGTTAAACTTTACAAAAAAAAAATAAGAAAAAAAGGATGAGATCGGTTTGTTTTATTACGTTAAAAAAGGAAAACAACGAAAATAAAATAAAAAAAACCGTAATTTTAAAAGGACATATATCTCTTTCTCGCTCTGTACAACACACTCTATCTTTTTTACTCTCAACATACTAAATTAAACTCTATAAATATTTATTATTACGGAGGAGCTTTTTTATTTTTTTTTCTTTCAAAAGGTGGGCAAAAATACAAAATGGATTCCATTATTTATAGTAAAGTTTTGGTTACGGATAAGGTGGGGTGAGGATTTGAGGGGATAGGAACGAATAGAGTATTTTCACTTTATAATAAGGATGAGGATGTTTCATATAGACACAGGGTGACACAGAGATTTGTTTTTTGTTTTCTTATTATTAATTTTTTATTTTAAAAAAGAATAAAAGTTTCTTTTATCTCTTTCTTCTTAACTATTATTATTTATTAATTTTTCATAATTAATATTTCATTATTCATTTTTTTTTTGTTTTTTTTAAGATTTTTTTTTGTTAAGAAACCTAGCTAAAATGTAATTTATTTATTAATTTTTTTGTTTTCATTCATCTTTTTTTTGTTTTTTTTGCATATACTTTTATACAAAAGAAAACAGAAACTAATTAATAGTTTGTTTTGTGTTTTGTTTATTTTTTATCTTTTACCTAACACATAGACGCACGAATTTTTCTTTAAACATCTTTTTAAGAATGTATTATAAATCAAAAAATTAATTTGTTTATTTTTTTTTTTTTTTACTGATTATTGAATTATTCATTGTATTTATAAATTAATTAAAATAATAATAATAGTAGTAATAATAATGACTTATTGATGATGTTTAAATAAGGGGTATTTCTCCTTATTATCCATGTTTTAGTACATCTTTATTGTTGTTATTGTGTCGCATCATCAATGTTGATTGAAAATTTAAAAAAAAATTCACATGTATAATTTTTTTGTCACCCTTAACGCTTCTTGGAACAAACCATGGACTATTACTTAGATTTTTTTTTTTTTTTTCACACAAAAAAATTCCTTTCATTATTAAATCTTCACGTTGGTCACAATTTCAATGAAATTAGATTTTCATTTTTTTATAAAATTGAAAATTTGTCGCTTTTATTAATTTTGTCTTCATCTTATTTTCTCACAGAATATAATCAAACAAGAAGAAATTATCATAATGACAACAAAACACAAAAAGTAGAGCAACATTGTGTTTTGTTACTATCTTGTTCACACTTATTATTTCCCATTAATGAATCTGTCTCATTCTATTTAACATCTGTTTATTCATTCGCCTACCATTTTGTTTTTTTTCTTCTTCTTTTTCTTTTTGTTTTTTTTTTATTCTGTTCTGTTTTTACTGTGAATAAACATGTAACAGTGTTAGTGCGCATATGACGATAATCATCTATTTCTTTCACTCCACTACTTTGCTCTCTTTCTTCCCGTTTAAACAACATTTTTATTTATTTATTATTGTAAACAACAACAGCAAACGCGTTCCTTTTAAATTAAACAACAAAAAAAAGAAATATTTTGACGGCGGCCATTTTGTTTTTTTGTCTATGTTTACATTGAACGGGAGGAGCTTTTTTTTTAATTACTTAAATCATTTGTTTTTACCCACTAATTTTGTTTAAATTTTTCACTATTTTTGCTTTTTTCTAATTTTTAAACACAATAATTTTATTAAAAATTTAAATTAATAAAAAAAAAAAACACAAACGAAAATATTAACTAAAATAATGTTTCTCACAGCTCAATATATTTTTTTATTAAATTTTTCTTCTTTTTTTTCATGATATTTTTTTCAAATTTAGAAATTACAGATTTTTACTTTAAAGAAGGACAAAGCAACAAAACACCGAAAATATAATAATAAACAATGTCAACTCAGCTTACTCTTGAATTTTTGAAATCGATCAATTAATTTATTCACTTTCTCACACATTTTTTATTTTAAACTTTATTATTTATTTTTATTTTTCCTGTTTCTTCTCAAAACAAATTATTTTTGTTTGTGTAGAAGCGAGATTTATATTCACACACTTCTAGTTATTTGTGTTTTTGTTTTTAATGAGTTTTCAGTGTATGCGTGTGAGAAAAATATGTGAAAACGGATAAATTTAATTAAATTTTTTCTTCTTTTTTTATTTTATTAAATATCAAAAGACGGAAAAATATTTAATGATTTTTTTCTTTCTTTTTTAAAACAAAAAAAAATTTATAATTCCAGATGACACATCCTTAATAATGGTGAACGTGTTTCATCATCACTCTCGTAAAAATAACGTTGTTTTGGTGATAAATTTAATTGTAATCTTCTAACAGCTTCCTTAACCAAACTATTATTTTTAATCAGTGCCTGTAATAATTCATATGGATCATCTATTGTTGATTCGTCATCTTTATTATTTTTACGATTTAAACGATGATTATGATGATGATGATGGTTATTATTATTAAAATGATTTGTTTTTAAATTTTGTTTATCACAAACAGGTTCACTCCATGATCTACATGGTATATGATAAGGTGATGGACGTGAACTTCTACTGCTTGTATTATGTGATGGACGTGCCTTTAAACGTAAATTTTCTTTTATTTCATGAACAAGCTCTTCAACAGCTAGTACATCATTTGCTTGTTTACTTGGCATCGTTTCCTTTGTAAAATACAGGTTTAAGCTTGTTTTCTGACTTCTTTATATATTTTATTTAAATTCACTTATTAAAAAGACTATTGTTGTGTTGTCGTCTTTATTTTCCGTTTTATGAATCAAAACTGAAATATACTCTAGTTCTAGTATTCTCTAACTACCTCTCTTTCTCTTCTGTTATTAGTTTTACGTTATGTTATTGTTATTGTTATTATTTTTATTTTTTAATTGTATTTTTGTTTTGAGTCAGTTTAATTGCATTTATTTATTTATACACAAACACAAGGAAACCAAAAAAAAGTTCACAAAAAATAAACAATCAGAAATGCGCACACTAAGATAAAATATTTTTTTAGGAATTTTTCTCTTCCAATTGTTTAAATGTGTTTAGTATATGTGCGTAGCGTTTGTATTATTTAGTATTTAAATTAAACTTTTTTTTCTCAAGTAAAAATACACTTCAAAAATAGAGAAAAAAACCGTAAAATGTTATTTTTTATATTTAATTTTCGTTATTCCAAAATCTATGCACAAAAAAATGTACACTAATGCGATCAAATATCCGGTTGAGGAAAATTTTTTTTTTTTAAACGGCAGCAACAGAAATAACAAAAAAAAAATTGTCGTCGGTCTTTGCTCCGGAATTAAACACACTAAATAATAATTATTGTTGTTGTTTATAGTTTTCTTCTTTTTCTTAGTTTTGGAAAATACTGTATTTCCTTTCTTTCTTAAATCTGGATTTCAGATAATAATTAAAGTTTATTTTTGTTATTTATTATCACTTTACTTTAATATAAGATTAAATCGGCTGCTGTATTTGTAATAATTAAATGGGTTTTTTTTCTTTCTTTAACACAAGAATAAATTTGATTAAATTTTCAACCGTATTCCGTTCGTCTCAATAGTTACTTGCCGACTAAAAAAGAGATTGAATTTTTATTGTATTTGTGTTCCTGTTCCACTCATTTTCTTCTATGCCAAAACACGAATGCACGAATACAAATGCAAATTTCCGAGTAAAAACCGAATGCGTTAAAAACGTAACAAAACAACGGCCCAGCCAGTGTTACCATATGAATGGATTTTTTTTTTAATGTTGAAAAAAAAAATCTTATTTATAAGAAAAAAAAAACACTTTTTTTCTTAAATGACGCTTTTTTTTTGATCGACGATACGATTATAATAACGCTCAGGTTTATGAGTTTTTAATAAGATTATTAGTGTGTGTTTAAATAAAAAAAGTTGGTTTCGGCAACCTCGATTTGCAAAGATTAGAATTTTTCCTTCTGTAGAAACGATTGAAGGAATTAATTAAATTCAAAACATTACAATGAATTTTTTGCCTCTACGATTAGATGATTGGTGTCTAGTATTAAAACTAATAATCACCTCATCTCTTTTAAGCCTATTATAAAAATAACACCTTACAAAATTATAAAGGTCAATAAAAAAAAACAATAATATTCGATGACCTCTTACTTGAAAAAATATGAATAACAACAACAATACAATAATAAAAATATCCTATTGTTTATCAACAAACTAGAAGCCGCACATATTCGATTACATCATATTATGAGAAATTTATATAAATCGGGTAACACATAGTATCTGGGACTGGGAGACCATTATATGTGTGACGTGTTTTATTATTATTTTCAATGCGCTTGCTCTTTACCCACACATGCAAACTGGACACAAAAACAAACGTTTTCTATTCTTACAAACACATTCATAAAATTTCTTGTAAACAAAAACAAATCATATAATATATATTGTTTACTAGTGTGGGCTTGTGTATTTCATACATAAGCACATAGAAACTTGCGTGAATGCATAAATAAATATAGACTCTGGAAAATTCAAGTGGAAGAGGAAAAGAAAAATATAATAATAATGAACAAAAAAGAAAGAAAGAAACGAAGTTTTTAATCGATTTGGGTGCGTCAATTTTCCATCTTTACTGTCTAGGGAAAAGGAAATAAAATATAATAAAAGAAAAAATAAATAGAGGAAAAATAAGCAAACAGACAGACAGGCCACATATACACGTTTATACAATAATAATATATGTGTGAGTCACAACCTTCTATATCACAACCTTCTATATTCATAGCCGTGTCACCGTTTTGCGTTAGTATGGGTGGTAGGCCGTCAAAAATTATATACAATCTTTCGTGGATGAATTTTGTCCTGTTTTATTTCGTTGTTTATAATAATAAAACTAAATAAATTATAAAAGTAAGTAGTTAATAATAATTTTGAAGTGTTTCTAATTGCAATAATATATTTTTTTAAAATAAAACAATATCTACAAGCGATTTATTGTGAATTAAAAAATTTAAAAAATTTTATGTTATGGTGTTTTCTAAATTATTTTGTGTGATTTTATTGAAAAATTTGATATAATTTCTGACAATTAAGCTTAGTTTTATATGTTATGTGGAGTGTTAGTTTATATTTAATATAAACATTATGTTTTTGTGATCATGTTTTCGTTTTTTCCGCTATAATTTACATTTAGAGTAAATTAAAAAATTCACAATAAATATGTAGTACTTATGTTTATGGATGTTGTTTTTTTCAATTATTATTATTGAAAAATGTGATATAATTTCTGTGTTTATGTAGTTTTGTGGAATGTTCGTTTATACACATATATAAACATCATATTTTTGTATTTCTGTGTAGTTTTGTGCATGAGTTTATAGATAATATAAAAATTTGAGGTTATGGTGTTTTCTAAATTGTTCTGGGTGATATTATTGAATTGGACGTTGAAGAAAATGAAGATTTAAATTGTGATAATTATAAACAAAAAATAGCTTTAATACGAGATCAGTTGAAACATCTAATAAATAAAATTCGCAATATTCTACGGACACAATAATTTTAAGTTTTGTTCTGTTCTCCCATTCGTCATCCACATACGAATCTTTAAGAACATTTTTCATTTTGCCTCATAAACGTCATCTGCAAAGATTGTCTGCTTCCTTTAAAATATCGCCAGAATCCAGAGAACAAAATTTTAAATATTTAAATTATTTAACTAAGGATTTAAGTACTGCAGAGAAAAAAGTTGTTCTAATGATTGAGGAAATTTATGTTAGTGGAAATTTGAATTACAAAGGAAAGAAAGTGTCTGGATATGCCGAAAATTGTGACTAAAACCGTCCAAACGTTTATGATTAGTTCCTGTTTTGGCAGGTTTAAGGAAGTAGTACATTTAGAGCCTGTGAATTCATCCACTGGTAGTGAAAAATTAACAGAAAAAGTATTACATGCAGTGCAACAGGCTGGTTTTTAAATTATTGTTATCATAACTGACAATAACCGAATCAACCAGAATTTATTTAAATTATTGGATAAGGACGATATTGGAAAATTCCGTAATCCAGATTCTTGTTTTAATTCTGATTTCTTTCTTATGTATGACACTGTTCATATTAAAAAATGTAAGAAACAATTGGATCAAAAAGTGTAAATAATTCTTTTGTGTATCCTAATTGGATATTGCATCGTTTGATCATATTAGACAAATTTTCCATAAAGAAAAACACTTATTGATAAAAAAGGCTTTTAAATTAAATGAAAAATCTGTATATCCTAGAAATTTAGACAGAATTAAAGTTCGATATGTTGATAATATACTTCATGATTCAACACTAGCTACATTTGTCTTTTAATTCTGTGTTTACATTTGATTATTAAGATTTATTGTGTGCTTTAACTTTTATTAGTTTGGAAACTGATACTGATATTGATCTCTCATCAAGCTGTTTATGTGGAACTACATTTAAACAAATATATTCTAGGACATGTAATGTTATGTGCAATATTATTCTAAATAATTTCGTCAAACAACAAAATGATGAAAAAAATACACAGAATAATAACAAACGAAAATTGAAAACTTTTAAAAAATCAAATGCAAATATTAAAATTGCAAAAACGAGCTAATTAGGTTAAAAAACTTTAAAATTCTACTATTTTTTTATTCATAACTTTAGTTTTTTTTCTTAAAGAAAATTGTGATTTTTTTAGTTTCTTACTTTATGTTCCTTTATTTATTATTGTTTAAGACTAAATTATTTATTTTTTATATTTATATATATGTGCAATAGATATTATATCATTATAATTTAATGAATTGAAATAAATTTGATTTTTTCCCCCAAAAGAATGTTCGTTTTATTATTATTTCAGAAAGTAAAAATATCGGCCTATTCTGAGCCTTGTATGTATTAGTAATTGAAGCGGTGACACGGCTATGTATATAGAAGGTTGTGTTCTATATACATAGCCGTGTCACCGCTTCACTTACTAACACATACAAGGCTCATAATAGGCCGATATTTTTACTTTCTGAAATAATAATAAAACGAACATTCTTTTGGGGGAAAAAACCAAATTTATTTCAATTCATTAAATTATAATGATAGAATATATATTGCACATTATATATAAATTTAAAAAATAATAATTTTATTCTTAAACAATAATAAATAAAGGAACATAAAATAAGAAACTAAAAAAATCACAATTTTCTTTAAGAAAAAAAACTAAAGTTATGAATAAAAAAATAATAGAATTTTATAGTTTTTTAGCCTAATTAGCTCGTTTTTGCAATTTTAATATTTGCATTTGATTTTTTAAAAGTTTTCAATTTTCGTTTGTTATTATTCTGTGTATTTTTTTCATCATTTTGTTGTTTGACGAAATTATTTAGAATAATATTGCACATAACATTACATGTCCCAGAATATATTTGTTTAAATGTAGTTCCACATAAACAGCTTCATGAGGGATCAATATCAGTTTCCAAACTAATAAAAGTTAAAGCACACAATAATTCTTTCTGATTATTCGCAGACAAAAATTGATGTTTCAGATGGACGTCTTTTATAAAAGTTTGATACACAAAAGAATTATTACAATTTCTTACATTGATCCAATTGTTTCTTACATTTTTTATAATATGAACAGTGTCATAGATAAGAAAGATATCAGAATTAAAACAAGAATCTGAATTACGGAATTTTCCAATACCGTCCTTATCGAATAATTTAAAAAAATTCTGGTTGATTCGGTTATTGTCTGTTATGATAACAATAATTTGAAAACCAGCCTGTTGCACTGCATGTAATACTTTTTCTGTTAATTTTAATAATTCACTACCAATGGATGAATTCACAGGCGCTAAATGTACTAATTCCTTAAACCTGCCAAAACAGGAACTAATCATAAACGTTTGGACGGTTTTAGAATCATCACAATTTTCGGCATATCCAGACACTTTCTTTGTTTTGTAATTCAAATTTCCACTAACATATATTTCGTCAATCATTAGAACAACTTTTTTCTCTGTAGTACTTAAATCCTTAGTTAAATAATTTAAATATTTAAAATTTTGTTCTCTGGATTCTGGCGATATTTTAAAGGAAGCAGACAATCTTTGCAGATGACGTTTATGAGGCAAAATGAAAATTTTTCTTAAAGATTCGTATGTGGATGACGAATGGGAGAACAGAACAAAACTTAAAATTATTGTGTCCGTAGAATATTGCGAATTTTTATTTATTAGATGTTTCAACTGGTCTCGTATTAAAGCTATTTTTTGTTTATAATTCTCACAATTTAAATCTTCAGTTTCTTCAACGTCCAATTCAATAATATCACCCAGAACAATTTAGAAAACACCATAACCTCAAATATTTATATTATCTATAAACTTATGCACAAAACTACACAGAAATACAAAAATATGATGTTTATATTAAATATAAACGAACATTCCACAAAACTACTTAAACACAGAAATTATATCACATTTTTCAATAATAATAATTGAAAAAAACAACATCCATAAATATAAATACTACATATTTGTTGTGAATTTTTTAATTTACTCTAAATATAAATTATAGCGGAAAAAACGAAAACATGATCACAAAAACATAATGTTTATATTAAATATAAACTAACACTCCACAAAACATATAAAACTAAGCTTAATTGTCACAAATTATATCAAATTTTTCAATAATATCACACAAAATAATTTAGAAGACACCATAACCTAAAATTTTTGAAGTTTTTTAATTCACAATAAATCGCTTGTACATATTGTTTTACAATTAAAAAAATATATTATTGCAATTAGAAACACTTCAAAATTATTATTAACCACTTACTTTTATAATTTATTTAGTTTTATTATTATAAACAACGAAATAAAACAGGACAAAATTCATCCACGAAAGATTGTATATAATTTTTGACGGCCTACCACCAATACTAACGCAAAACGGTGACACGGCTATGAATATAGAAGGTTGTGGTGTGAGTACTTTTTATTTTGATATGACTCAGTAAATTCAACATGGCCGATTTTTTGAACTACGTTACATACGTTCAAGGTTACAATATCAATAATAATATGTATTTATTATAAATCCATAAGCAATAATTTAGGGCTGAAAGACTTTTCTTTTAGATAAATATTTTTTTCTTAAAAAATTTCAATTAAAATAAAACTTGCATTAATGAATAAATAAGGTACATATAATAAAAATTATTTATGCTGATTATTGTGGAAATTACCTTTTTGAACTTGAGAATAAGAGACTGATGTTACTAGAGAGTTTACATCGGGTGACAAATATTATAATAATAAAAAAACATGAAGAAATATATTTCTTAAATAAGAATTTAATTTAAAAAAAAGAAAAATATGCTAAATAAACAATGATGTTTTTTTTTTGATGTACTGTTTTGTTGTCACGCGAATAATATTTTCATTTCTCATTATTATTATTATTATTATTATTATTATTATTATTATTATTATTATTATTATTATTATTATTATTATTATTATTATTATTATTAATATTTCTATTATTATGCCATTTTTTGAAATACTGAGAAATTTGATTTTTTTTATTAGAGAAAATTTCATTTAGTTCAATCTAGATTTAATTTGACTGTTTTTTTGTTGTTGTTTATACTTTATATGAACAGATATTATTTTATTTCAGAATATGATTTAATACATTATTTTGGCTTTTTTTTGTTATCAATTAGCACGCTGTTTGAAGTATAAAGATAAGCGAATTAGTATTATTAAGTACTTCCAAGGTTAGGCTCGTTTCATTTGTTTATTATTTATTTATATTTATATGATTATTTACTTTTTTTTTATTCTAAAAATTATTTACGTTTAATTTAATTAATATTATTGTATTTAAAAACGTGTGATTTGTCTTTTCCCTTAATCAATAAAAATAGTGTAACTATTATTAAAAATATAATTAATTGCATTTGTATAAAAATGTGTATGTACATATATAAATTTTATATTTTCTATTTTCAGATTACATTATAAAGCTTTTATAACGTTTTTTTTTTAATAAAATTCCATTTATTATTAAATTATTGGCAGGAAAAATAAGATTACAAATTTTTGTTATTGTTACTTTATATTTAAACACAAAAGGCACATTGATGACTATGACTATACAAAATAAATAGCAACAAATATTTCATTTTCTCCATCTCTAAATTTATAATATTTTTTAATCAAATTACTCAACCCTAAAAAAAATGTCTGTGGTGAATAAACTATAAAAACAAGAGAAAAAATAATGAACGTTGACAAAAATACAAATCCAAAACAAAACAACAATAATATATAACTGTTTCCTTTACTCTCATATTGAATTTATAAATAACTATGATACTATATCTGTGCTACTCTCTCCTGACATCAAAATTAAATTATTGTTCTTCTTTTTTTGTTGTTATTTTTGTTTTGTGTTTTTTGTTTATTGCACTTTGTTTATGCTCATTCACACTTTCATATCGTTCTCTATCTATTTTCTATGGCGTGATGAGTATGTTAACCCATTCTTCTCTCATTTTTCCCCTTCATAAAGTAAACTCCTGAAAAAGAACCCAAGAAGAAGAGGTCAAAATAAAGAATGTTCTAGAATTCTATCGAATAGAGAATTTTTTGTCTGTTTAGTTTAGAATTTAGATAAAAGTTTGTATGAGTGTGTGTAAGTTTTTTTGTTTATAGTTTAAGTGCTTCTATTACGATGCATGTGTGTATACTGTGTCTGCCTATGTGTTTGGATTTCATTATAGAAAACATTTTGATTATTGCGTCATTCTCATTTTTTCTCATCTTTTTTTCTAGAAATTTAACAAAAAAGTAAAGAAATGGTCAAAAAAACTATCAATTAATAATTTCAAAAACAAAAGCACCCACAGACACTGATTTATAAAAAAACCATGGGAAAAATCATTTACTTTCATATTGTTATTATTTTTATGAATTTCCGGATCGTTTTATTTCTTCCATTTTTATTTTTCTTCTGCGCCTGTACTTTTTGAGAAAGGCAAACAAAAGAAAATCATAAGAATTTCACTAATAAAATACAAGAAACAAAATATGATTTGAAAATAAGGTAAATCTAAAAATAAAAAAAGAATGAAAAAATATTAAAATGTAAAGTTTTTGTGTCAAAATATGATGACGTAAGGTACTTTTTTTTTTAAAAAACAAAATAAAAATATTAAGTCAAGCCAGCTAAAAAATCACATCGGGCTAGGTCTGAATTTTATTGCTATTTTAGATATATTTTTATTCTTCAATTTCAATGGATGATGAAATACTGAAAATTATGATGAAATATTATTTTTCTTTTGAAGTTTTATTTTTTAATAATTGATTATTTTTGGGACTGGTCCAATCTTTTTTTTTATGCTATTTAAATTCTCAGAATGAAAAAGAAAAATAAAAAATATGTTTTTCATTCGTCCTATTGCCTTAGCCTTAGTACTCAATCAAAACAACCCTTTTTCTTAAAAAAAAATACATAGCTCCCCTTTTGAGAATTTTATTAAACAACAACAACAACAACAACAACAACAAAAATTGCGTCATTTCTTCTTTTGAAGTTCCAAAAACAAAAGTTTTCCCTGTTTATATTCGATATACTTTTTTCAAAACAAATTATAGAAACTAAAATAAAAACACCTGCTTTACCGACAAGGACACTGCAACGAAAAATGTAATAAACAAAAACAATAACAATAACAATAACAAAAAACAGAAATAACAAAAACTATATAATTATTTTATTTTCATATTTTTATGATATTATATCCATGCAGATGGTCAGTCATTTTTTATTTATATTATACATCTGTTTGTGTATTTGTAACTGTTTTTTCTACACCATTTTCAACCTCAAACCTACCCAAAATTATAATCATTTCAAATCCAATACAAAGGAATAAAAAAGTTTTTACATCAAAAAAATAAATTTCCATGTTGAAAAAACAACAAAAACAACAAACAAACAAACGAACAAAATAATAAAAAATCGATTTTCTTAGAAAAAAAACAATAAAATGTCGTCAACTTTTAGTAGACTAAGAGGGTTAGAATTCGAATTAGATATATGAGGGTGGGAGAGACGAAAAGGAGAGAAAAAAAATTATTTGAAAGAGAAAGATAGGATGAAAAAAGAAGGAAATAAAAGAAGAAAGGTCGTTTTGTATTAAACATGAACTTAAAAGTTGAGAAACAAGAAAAATCAATAAAAAGGGAGAAGAAATGAAATGAACAAAAGATGGGAGGAAATTCTAAAGAGAGTCAACCACTTTATTAAGGAGTAAAGAATTTTTTTTATAATAAAATTAGATGTGTGTATGCTTGCTTTGGAAGGGTGTATACTGGGTGAAACAAGTACAGTGACGCTAAACTGACGAGTGAAAGTGATGTACAGCATTATAAAAACGAAAATAAACAAATGAACGGAAATTACTCCGTGTGAAAGAGATGAGATGTATTTTGTTATGATTAGTTTTTTTTCTATTTTGAGGTACCCTTTGATTTTTGCTTTTATTACTGTAAATAAATTGGATAAACAAGCATAAATGAAAAAAAAAACTGTTTTTTCTTATCTGCATTGCCGCGGAAGTTGCACAAGGTTTTTACATTTTTATTACGGAAAATCTTTCGTGATAAATTCAATAAAAAAATGGAATATTTATGTTTTATAATAACAATAAGAGCATTTATACAAATAGAAATAAACTTTTAACATTTCTTTTTATATTTTATAAAAAAATATATTAGGAACACGTGGTTTTTATTTTTTCTTTTCATGAAGTTGTATTTTGGAATGTAAACCCAACAAACACACCAAAATACACAAAAGTGTCTTTCAAGCCTGCTATTAAATTAAAAAATAAAAATGTTCTATTTCTATTATATTACATATTTATGTTTCAGTATGAAAGAGATAAAGTAACAAAAAAAAGGGAGAACGAGACAAGTGGAAGCAAACAGAAAACAAAATATAAACAAAAACAAACAAAAATAAAAACAAACAAGATTATTGATACAATGACATTCCATTCTTCTACGGGTGTATATGTACACACATACCTTTATATATTATTTTGTGCCGCTTGGTTTTATATTATGACAGCGTATGTGTAGATGTGTGGGTTTGTTTATACTGCGCGATACGAATGTTTTTTAATGTTGACATAAAAAAACAAATACGATGTATAGAAAGCTTCTTCCCTCTGCACACTCTTACTCATACTCATGCACACAAACAAAACTTCGCGCATTTTATTGCAATTTTATTTGGTTTTTATACAATTTAATTTTTTGTTTGTTGTGTTTTATTAGAGAGGATAGAATATTGAATCATATGATGACGTCATATATAGGGGAATTATTTTTATTACTTTTTTGTTTTGTTTTGTTTTTATTTTTGATTGGCTCATAATAATTTCACATGAGTAATCGTGTGTAATTGATATTAAATACAATTTTGTTTTTGTTTTCGTTTTTAATTTTTGTCAAAAAATAAACGAAAAAATTTGTTTTTAAATTAAATTCCAAGAATTGACAAAAAATTTTTTTTTCTTTTTTCGTGAAGTGGAAATTTTATCCAAACAAAAACAATAAAGCTCTTTATAAAAAAAAATCCAATAATATTTTAGTTGTTTTTTTATTTTTATACGTCTACTGTTTTTCTTCAGTGAATTTCACAATAACAAAATATTATTTTTGTCAACAAAATGAAAATAGAGAAAAATAAAATAAAAGAGAAAGAGAAAAAGAGAGAAATAATGATGTTGTTGACGTCACAATCGTCAAAACAAATAAACAAAAATGGCTTTACTGATTGAATAATCAAAAACAACTTTTGTTGTTGTTATTGTTTTTGATATTTTTTGTTTGTTTATTTCGTCTTTTTTCTTCTCTATTGTTTTCTGGTTTTGTTTTTGATTCATTCTTTTTCCGTTTAATTTTCAATAAAAACAACTTTTCTTATAAACAGTTTTTTTTATTATAAAAAAACACAGGCAAAGAAAACAACAAAAATAAACATAAAAACCACTAAAAAAAGAAACAAAAGTAACAAAAATAATAAGATGTCGTGTCGGCCATCTTGAATTTTAACTCATAAATTTTTAATGCATTTTTTACTGGTTCCTGAATTAGCTGGGAGAAAAAAAAATTACGTTCAATTTGTGGACATAAGTATGTATTCGAAAAATCGGGAATTACTAAATTTGAAGAGAATTTAGCATGTCAACAATCAACTAGTATGTCTAGGAAACCTCTTTAAATATCTGAACACGTAAATTTATTAAAGCTTTTTGAATGTAACCTACTATATGCGACTATATTTCAAATAAATCCATCGAACATCGACATTCTTAAATAGACCAGCATTTTCTATACATTGCAAACATTATGGCTTTCCACAATACCAGACTTACAAAAAAGCCAAATAGTAAACATATACATATGTACCTACTCTTTTTGTCAAAAAAAAAAACAAATGCAATCTTATATACTGTAGCATTTTGCAATATGTTAAAATGTTTAAATTCTTAGAATTACTCTTTATCATTTAGCATAGAATAGAATAGACTATAGAGTTTAACATTTAATTAACGCGTAATAACTTTTACGTTTTTTATATATGACTAAAAATGCATGTGCAGATGCTAGGTGGTTCAGAACCCACCTCAAAAATAGTAGGTCTCCTAGTTACTAATAACCTTAGTCGTTGATGTACTAGGTTAATAAAAAATTGAAATACAAAAATATATGACTAAATAGATAACGTGTCTATTTTTATATAAACGTCGTATATTGTTATTATTAAAAAAATAGTAACGAAAGATAATATTAGTGATTTAATCTATAAGTATATACATATGTCGCATACATTTTCTAACAGAAAATCTCTTCTTTTCAAAAATTAGGATAGGATGGGTAAAATTAGCATTGAAAAATATATAAATAAATAATGAAAATATTGAAATATCAACCACAATAATAATCCAACTTTATAAGATCCAGAATCTAGTTCTAATTTATATGTAATATATTTTCAATTGCTTTAAGTGGCAGGTTTCCGACACTTGTTAGTTTATTTAAGTAAGTTGTTCTTATTTATGGTTAAAATAACACATATTTTGGGCAAAGCTTCTTTATTTTTATAAATTTAAGAAAAAAAGGAATTAGTAAAAAAAGCGAATGTTCTTTTTTTAAGTTTATGTTTTTGTTAACTTGAAAAAAAAATAATATGAAAGAGTGCGGTTTTTTATTATTATAAAAATAAAGTAAAATATTTGACATATACAGTTGATTGACCTATAAAGTAACCAATTATTATGTAATTATTGTGAGGTGAATGACTATTCAAAATAATATAAATTATAATAAATAATTTTGATGTTTAACGTATGATGTACATAAGTAAATAATACAATTAAACAAAAAATATATATTATCGCTCGTCTAACGTCTAGCATTTTATTAGAAATTTTATTCTAATCCCAAAGTGAATTCAGTTTTTTTAAGAAATTTCACAATGAGAAATGACCATTTCTGTTCCCTTTCTACATACTAAATGAGTTTCTAATTTTTTGAATCCTAACGTACATTGTTTTGTCTATTAGAATTCTTATGAAAGAATCTGTCATCTTTTCTTCTGAGCAGCAACTTTATAATGCGTTCAAGATGACATTCAACTAAGTTTAATTTCTGAAAATTTTAAAGATTCTAAAGAATCCCATATTTTATAATTTCTTTGATTTGAAACTTTATCCATGACATTGTATGTAATGTGATTAGATATTTTGATTCACACACGTGTGCATTTAACTTTTGTGGGAAATACCTAAATGGAGATATTTTTAGAAATTTTGAATATAATGAAAGATATTGGTTTTATAGAAAATTATTTAAAATAATATTTTTATTAAATATGAAACTAAATATTCTTGATAACTGAAATAAAATATTCTTCGAAAAGCGACAACAAATAAAAGTCCGAAACATATTGTAAAAACAGTTTGTTTAAAAATTACTAAGTGCATCCCATTAATTGAAAAATACGACACATCAGCAAAGAAAATTCAATTAAAATTATTAAATAAAGTCGCCTTAAAATTTGCTAATTTTTTCTATAAAATTAAACAGAAATAAAAAAAAAGTGTTAAGTGAATAAAACTTTTTATGATTAGCGAATCCAAGGTAAATATTAGACCGTTTCTTGTATTCAATATTTAAAAAATTCTACGGTTATTTTTACTAATTTAATTTTAACTTAGGAGTCATGAATATGATAACAATATAAAAATTATAATACGACGTAAAATTATATAATTATTTATAAACATGATGGCATATTATTGAACCTCGTATAATCAGGCAATCTTTTAAATTGAATCGCATTCTATTGATTTTATTTGTAAAACTAGTGGTTCCATTAGACAGATTTTGCTGTTTTATTTATAAATGCATGCGTATTATAGTCCAAAGTCCAATATTTAAATAATAAATAGACAAAATATATTATTATAACGTGTTAAGCAAAATTTAAAGCTAAAATAAACAATTTGTTTTGTATTGGAATCAGCAATTACAATTTTTATTTAAAAGTAAATTGATTTTCTTTAACTATCATTTTAATCGATTTTATATCGAATTTTGCTTTCAATTCAAATTTTTAAAATTCTGCTCTCAATACCAAAATCTTAAAAAGGTTTTTGGTTTTTCTTGTTTGTTGCCCTGTGGTTGTTATTTTTGGTCAGTGTCAGAGTATGGCGCATGTGAAAGAAAAAAAAAACACAAAAGATAAAAACAGATTTTAAAATAAGACGATTTAAAAATAAATTTTATCTACTTTGCTTTGTATATGTTTATCCCTTATTCCCCACTATAAATTATAAAATCCTTTAAAATGTATAAATCGTATAGTCATTAGACTTATCATTTATATCGTTTTTTTTTGGATCTATTTCTTTTTCTTCAGTTTAACCTTAAAAAAAAGACGAACTATAAAACCGGAAATACTTTTTCCTCATCTTTTTCTGTAAATTTGTACATAACCTTATTTTCTTCATCTATCAATCTTTGAACCTGGATCTTTTTTTTTTGTTTTTTTCTTTAAATACATAAAGATTACAATCATGAATATTATTGTAGAAAGCTTAAATAAAAACAAAAACAAAAATAAAAATAAAAAACAAAACAAAACAAAAAAAGAATTAAGAAGAAAGAAAAATAAAAAACAAAAAAAACTGATTCATAACCTTTTCCCAACCGTAACCGATGATTCTTCTTTATTCTTTTTATTTCTTTTTCTACTTCGTTTTCTTCATCTTCTTCTTCCACGATAGACATAATTTGAACAACAAAACAAAAATGTTTCATCCGTTACAAGTAATGAAGAAAATACAAACAGATAAACAGAACAGATAGAGAGAAAGAGGGAGAAAGATAAACAGTCATACAAAGAAAGAATGAGAAAGGATAAATGAAACGAGGTCTTTTCTTTTTTTCTTTTCTAATAAACTTTGATGACTCATATTTTCGTTTATTTCATTTATTTATTATTTATTTTTATTTTATACATAATACATAAATAAGATTGTTTAATTATTGTTTTTGTTAACTGTCGTGAAAAAGAAAAAAAAAAATTTACAAAAAAAAAATTGTTTATTGCAAAATTTTCTTTCAAAGCGATTAATCGCACAGTCACCATTCACTCAACTCACTTTATTCTATTTCATTTACTCTACAGAGATCATTCTTTTTTCAAGCACACACACCTATAAATAAAATACAATAATAAATTGCACGATTGAACTCGTTTCAAAGAAAAAAAATATAAACAACACAAACATATTTTTATAATAAAAATATTTTATATTTTTCTCTGTTACTCTTTCTTGATTTTGTTGCTTTCATTTCATTTTTTTCCATATTTTATATTTGTTTAATGTTTTTGCCTGATACAGATGCCATTTAAAAGAAGAAAAAGAAAACCAAAAACAAAAACTTCGCGTTTGTCAAAGTCCAAGTTAAAAAGCATTTGTGCAAAAATCAAAAAATATGTCGGTGTGACGTCATCACCACATAAATATAAATCTGTTTTTTCTTTGTCTTCCATGTTTTTGTTTTTTGCTTTTTCTTTTTTTGATCTACTTTACATTTTTTTCTTTTGTTTTTGTTGAATTTCAATTTGTTGTTTTTGTTTGGGATTTTAGTTTTTTATAAAAAGTAATTTCTATAGAAAAATATATTAGATAAAAATTTATTTTAAAGTTTTGTATTTTCCATTTTTATATAGAAAAACAAAATACAGGCAAAAATGAAACCACGTACTAAAAAAAATATTAATCAACAAAAATAAAAATTCTGCGAAAAACAATCCTCCATTTTGCATGTTTCCTGTGAATGAAATCCATACGCGAATGCCACTATATAAAATTTATATTGTGACGTGTATCTTTTATATATACACACGAATTCAACAACGCTGTAAAATCTAACTCAACATATCCAACAAAAAAAACTATAAAACACATTCATACAAAACAAACACACATGCATACGAAAACAAAACAAAAACATACGATTTTGTAAATATTTGTTTTTTATCTCATTCTAATATTTTTTGTCGCCTTTTGATTTACAATGAAGGAAAGCAAAGAGACAGAGGGAGACGTACTATATCTGGTTTTGGCTATTATAATTCAAAATCAAAATGTAAAAGATAGTAGTATGATCTGTGATGTATGTATATATGTATAAGAAGAATAAAATTATTTGGGATTTTAAATTTTATTTGTTTTCAAAATAAAATGGTCCCGGGATTCTTATTAATATTTGTTGGTATTGATACATTATAGACAAATCTTTTTCAGAATGAAAAAATAAAATTTCTCCTCTTTTCAAAATTTTCATTGTTTATTTCTTTTGTTGTTGGTTTTTCAAGGTTTTTAAGAAAAAGGACAGAAAAGGTATAAGAAAAAAATCCCAAGGGTTGTGTTGTCCAAAGAGAAAAATCATAAATGATACATTTTTCATTTTTGTTTTAATAAATTTTAAGTAAAACACGTTTCAACCTTGGATATAAAGAAAAATCACAAAAATTAAGAAAAAAAAAAGAACGCAAAAAGATTGTTTTTGTTTTTCTTTATGCCTTTTTAATTTCTTTGTTGTCTGTTTTTTTTTTCTTATTACAATAAAACCCAATTGAAATTATGCCATTTTTTGTATATTTTTTCTTTCATTTATTGTATGTTTTTGTTTTTGTTGTTGATGTTTTTTGTGTTGTTGTTCCGCAATATTAAACCACGAGTGTAATATTAAACTTTGATTATTTTATTTCTTTCATTATAAAATTTCCCATCTCACGTCTTTTTTCTTTCATGATAAAATACACGTAGTCATATACATATATACACACACACGCATGTAAACGTGTACAATGTATATATACTATCAACGGATCATCGTATAACATTTTTCATTGATCTTCACGTATTATTTATAAAAAGTTTAATATTTTATTTTATACAAAAACAATAATAATAATAATAATAATAAACAAAAAAAACAAACACAGAAAAAATATGATAATCGTGTCGTTGTGACGTCACATGATATTTTATACACGAAAAATGCGACTTAAGAGTTTTTTGTTTATTTATTTTTCTTTCTATTTCTTTATTCAATCGTCATTTTTCCCTATCTTCTGTTTATTGTTTTATTTTATATTGTTTTTACATAAAAGATTCAATTTCTAATTCTATTTAAGTCATTAGAAAAGATTGTAATGAAATAACAAAAAATAGCCTTTTTTCCTTTCAAAAATGGGGGTCACACATTATTAAACTTTTGACGGGTCAAATGTAAAAAATAAACAAAATAACAATAAATATGTATTATACAATATAAGCAGTATGAAGTTATAAAATAAAGTTTAGAAATTTAATAATAAAATAAATCTAATTTGTAAATTACAACGACCCAAAAAAAACTAAATTCAATTAAATATAATCAATAAATTGAATGTATTTTTTCTTATTTATTAATTTTTCTTATACAAAATGAGAAAAATGTTTTTGTAAAAGTATCTGTTTATATTTTTGTGTTTTTCCATTTTCCCACATTATATATGTAAATACAAATACAGTCACGGAAATTATACATAATAATAAAATAATAAATAAAACTGGCGTCAAATAATATTCCGCGTGTTTTTACTTATTCTTTTTTGTTTTTTTTTTTCTGGGTAGAGATAGAGGGTAGGTAACACAACTATACCTACCTACCTAACCTATAAATATAATTAAGGTCAGTCAGGTCATCGTACTGTGTGAATAAAATAACGTTGGGTGGTGCGATAGTTTATATTTTATACACCGGTTGACAGGGGATGGATTATTAATAGAAACGGGTGATAAAGTTAAAGAAATCAATTCTTACAATACATTTCTTTTTTCTTGCATTGTTAGCGAATTCTAAATAAATTATAAATTAAATAGAAATACAAACGACGGAATGAAAAAAAACGAGCCTTATTTGGTTTGGATTTTTTTGTTTTGTTTTTTTTTTTAATTTTTGCAAAAAGCATTTGATTCGAAATTATTGCGCTTTTTGGTCACGTGTCTTTGTAATTCTTCTATATTTTTAAGAATTGAAAAAAATGAAGATTACGCAACAAGAAAATAAATCAACGAACTCAGCCTTGAAAGAGTTTGTTGTTGTTGTTGTTCGTGTATAGAATTCATTTTTTTAAAAAAAATTTTTGGCGTTTTTTTCCATTTCAACCAATTTGTATGAAACAGTTCAAAAACCTCATTTTTTTTGTTTCTTTCATTATTTTTGTGTTTAATTTTATGTGGTTTGGCTTTGTCCGTTCATAATGCGAACATGAGCACGCACATACACATATTCACAGCATACCAAAAACAATTGACTTTTTCTTCTCATATAGCATAATGTTGGCTGTATGACTGATTCTGATGATCCATGTGTGTGTATGTGACTGTTATTGTTTGTTCTCTTTAGAAGTCAAGTCAAAAGTCAAGATTAAAGAAAATAAAATTTCTTGATCAGTGACGGATATTAAATGCTATAAGAAATGTACGTTTCTTCCCAAGGGAAGAAAAAATGCTGAAATTTTTTTTCCGCCACTGCGTTATCTAGAGCGGAATTCACATTGTACCTATAATAGTACATATAATAATTCATGGATGTAAATTCACAAAGTCATTGTAATGATTGTTGCTATAGAAAACAAAAAAAAAATGCAACCCTTAAAACAACGACGGAATAAAGAATAAACAATAAACATAAGACGTCATAGACGTGTGGATGACAGAAGAAAATAGTTTATTCTTTATTCACTGAAATTCATTTTTCCAGAATCGAGAGACAAAATCTAAGAATTACTTCAGGACAAATTCAAATATTGTTAGAACTTTAAATTTTAAAATTTAGAAAAAAATATAAACGCGTATCTTTGAGTCAACATCTAAGAAAATAAAAATGAAAAAGAAAAATAAGGTGAAAAACTAATAAATAACTTTTCTAATTTTTTATTTTGTAATTCTCAATGTATACATACAATGCATACATATTACAATTGCATACATATCTACGTATATTTATGTATATATAACTAAAGAACTATTATTCCACTACATGTTTGTTTGAATCTCTCATTTCTCCTCTTTTGTTGAACGCGAATACATTTTTTTCTTTTCAAACTTCAATTTTCTTCTTTTATTTTTTTAAACTTTTTCGTCTTTTGTCTAAGATAAACAATGAAAAAAAAATTCTTATGAAACTCAATATTATTAAAATGAAACATAATTTTCTATTTCTATCTCATTTTAACATTCTCTTCCTGTTTATTTTTATTTATTAATTTTTATGTTTTGTTTATTCTTTTGTCTGTCTGCCTGTTTGTTTGTGGTTTGTTTATTTTCCCCTTCTTATTCTTTGAAGTTGTTTTAATTTTTCTTCTTCTGTTTCTTTAATTTTTTTTTTTTTGTTATTTTTGCTTTTTTAATTTTAATTGAATTTATGGATGGGAAAAATTCGTGTGGAACGAGCCGAATGATATAAATTTATAAATATAAAGAATAAAAATAAATAGCAAAAAAAGAGAAAACGGATGAGAGTTAGAAAAAGAGAAGAGATAAACATAAAAAGTTGTTTTAATAAAAATTAAAATTTAATTAATTTTCGTGTTTTTGTTCTTAAAAAATATAAGTCCATACATGGAAAGACAGATAGAGAGACAGAGCGAAATAGAATGAGTGAGACCGAAAAAATTACAATCAAGAAATGAGAATGTGAGGTCAAGGATATTCCTTATTTTTTAGAGGGAAAATTATGTACATATGTATCTTTTTTTCTTAATGTACTGTACTGTAACTTCGCATAATCCATCAGACAATAGAAAATAGGCAGATGATACAAAAATCTGAAAAAGTTTGTTTTCTAGGTATAAAAAAAAATCATCCCTTATTTTTATAAAATATAAAATACACAATCACAGTGAAAAAGAAAAATATGAGACAAAAAATCAACAGCAACCCGGTCTATGTTTTCTGTTATGCGAATGCGCTTGCTTTCTTTTATTTATTGGTAAATGTGTTTGTGTGTGTAGAAATATAACTTCTAACTTGCGCTTAATTGGATGAAATTGAATTGCAATTGTTGTAATATTCGTTCACAATGATGACATGAAAAGTAAAAAATATAATAAAATAAACAAAAGAAGAATCTGAATAAAAACAAACAAGAAAACATAAAACAGAACCAAATCAAAAAAAAGGTAAAAACAGAAAAATATGTATTAGTGTCTGAAAGAGACAGAGTAAAACATAAAGTGAGATGTGAGATTATATAATGTGCAATTTTAACATTTACATTTTTATAGTTTTGTTATTATTATTATTATTATTATTATTGTTGAGGGTGTTGTTGTTATTGTTCTTGTGTTGCTATTGTTATTATTATTTTATTGGTATTGTTGCTGCCGTAAACTAAATATTGTTATTATTGTTTTGGTTGGATGGGTTTGGCTCTAATAGTAGGTATATTAATTCTAAAGATAAAAATGCATCAGTGCATGTGATTTATGTATTTCAATTTAATTATAAAGACAAAAAATAATAGTAAAAAATGTAATTAAAAAAAAAAACAAAGAAGAAGAAGTCTGGGTTAAGGTGTAATGTACTCGAATTTTATTATTTGGATGTATGCGAATGTAGTAAAAGAGAATTGTACATATGCCAGACGTGTTTCAATAGTTAATTTCACTTTTTCGTAAATAAAATAGAAAATGTTGGTTCCTTCACTGATGTTTAATGAATTTTTTGTAAAAATTACAGTTAATAAGGAATAGTCAATTCTCAATGGAGAATAGAATCTTCAATTCAAAAATCTGTTTTTCTTTAGTAAATCACTCCAAGCAGCAAAAGTAGCTCAGGTAAGATAATGTAACTAACTTTATCTATAAAACTCAAACTGTAGTTTTTTACATTTACTAATACTAATACAGTAAAACCCTAAAATCGTCTCTGTTTATTTCCCATGTTTGTAAATTCATTATTATTAAATTTTATTGAAGAAAAAAAAAGCGGTTTGTTTTTGGTTTAATTTTTCAATTTTCAGGTCATTGTGATCTTATATAAATTTACAAAAAATAAATGCTACTTTTTGTGACTTTATGTTTAAAAAAAAAAAAAAAGAAGTACTATTTGATGATATCATTTATATGACGTTATTCATGTTGATTATAATCAGATTGAACTCTTTTAAATTAAGAAAGAAATAACATCGAAAAAAAAGAAAAGAGAAATTTAAATTTTTATTCGGACAATTCTCTCGTTAGGTATATTAAAAGTTTTATTGACTATTTCTTTTGAAGTTTTTTAAGTTCAATATAATATATAATTAATTTTTTTTCTTTTTCATTTTTTGTACGCATTTCTGTCAATATTTATTTTCATAAAATTAAGATTTGTAGGTTAAGTTTTGTGTTTGTTTGTACTACTGTACTGCAAATCGAGCTATACACTTTCAAATATTGGATTACTAAGCAATACTAAAGAAACAGAGCTTTTATTAATTAAACCGAAATTAAAATCAGTTTTGAATTCCTTTTGCATTAAAAATTATAAATTTATATCTAATCTAAGCCACATAAATATATATTTTACATTTATTACAGTGATCTAAAATCGATATTGCGCTTTGTAAGATACTTGAACGAACATTGTCATTGTTCTTCCAAGTGTACAAAATGAAATTTTAGTAACTGGACATAACATAAGTAAAGAAAACATTTCTCAACTCAGACCAAATTGTATGATGAATGTGACCTATTTATTGCTCATTTTTGTGATGAAATAATTATCATTATGTTTACACATATAAAAAATGATAAAAAAAATTAGGAATTTAGAAATTTTCAAAATTTTGAATTTAAAAAATCTGTATTAAGCACCAAATGTCATCAAAATATCTAACCGCTTTCTACGTCTATTTATTGCTTGTTTCTGGTTACACTATTAACCGTATAACCAGGAAGAACAACAACACTAATAACAAAATTTAATAATAATAAAATAATTTAATTAAATTTCCTTATTTAAAGTAATTTGGAGATTCAATTTTTAAGTCTTTATATCACTTCTGTCTCTATGACTTTTTATATTAATTTTAACCTTTCTCCTCTTTATTGCTCTTCTCTTCTCTTTTAATTTTACAATTTTTTTGTTTTCTATCTAAGTTCATTGTTTCTTTGTATATTTTCAATCGAAATTGTGTTTTTAATATTTCATGAAATATTTAAAATATTGCGATTACAACAGCAACATTAACAAGAACAACAAAAGAAATATAAACAACAACAATATTAGCAACCATAATGACACTAATATCAACAACAACAGCAATGACACTAATAATAATAAAGTTTGATAGTAATTTTGTTTTTGCTGCTCTTTCTCATTTTATTTATTTTCATAAAATAATTATTTATTTGCTTTTATAAGGCCCATATGCTTCCACCATAGTTCAAACAAATAATTATTATTGATAAAAAATTACATTTCTTTTGAATGAACAGCAATTAAATTTAATAAAATTCTATTTAAAATTCTAGATTCTAAAAAATATATTTCATTATTGTTTCAAATATAATTTTTATTAATTAAAACTTGAAGATTTGATGTTCGTATTTTTTGTAATAATTATGGCACTTACTATGAAACAGAATTAACTTAGAATATAACAGCGCGTTAACCTTAAAAAATAATTATATTTAAAAAAATAATGAATGAATTTAATTAATTAAAAATAAGAAGAAAATTAAATTAAAAAAAATATTTTAATGGTAGCCATAATAACAACAGCAAAACGGGGATAATATTAGATTTTTATCTATGTACAAACAGATACGATAATTTATTTTTTTTGATAAATTAGGCCAATTAATTTGGATTTAATGGTCGGTTTCCACCATGCGATTTTAAATTGAACTGACATTTAATTTTGTCACTTCTTCTACTTTATATTCTTTCTATATTGTTTTCTTAATAAATAGTCACTTAAAAAATAATTGATATGAAACCGACTCAATGTGTTCTAATTTCAAAAACCTGTAAAATATTCATTTAAAGAAAATTCATAATTAAATATTGGGTTTTATAACATTTTTTATAGATAAATTTAATTAGGACCATTGATTTTATATTGCGCTTATTAACATGTCTTGTTTGAACGGTCAAAGAAGAGATTTGCTAAAGGTAGAATTTCAGCTAAATGTGACAATGTGATGTACTACATAATACTTCATAATTCCATTTTTCTATTATCATTTTTAGAAATGGAAAAAAAAACAATCAAACAAACAAACATTGAAGATAATAATTTTGTAGATTTCTGTTTCTTAGAAATAAAATCAGAGAGAACCGCAATGAAAGACCAAAATTTCTACCGATAACAAATTCGTTGAATTATAAATTTGAATGGATTCTGGATAAAAAAAATGTTCAAAAGGAAATCCTGCTATAAGAAATATCAAGTGAAGAGAGAACACGAAAAAGGAAATATTTATATTCAAATGGATGAATTTAGGGGAATAATGTTTTTGAAGTAAGAAATTTATATTGTGTTTGTAAATTTGATGAGTCATGATAAAGAAGTGGACCCATACTTTTTATATAAATGAATATTAAAACTTAAAAGCTTTCCTGTGTTACATTTATTATTATTTTGTTTGTTTGTTGTTGTTGTTGTTTTGAAATAAATATGTGGATAATTTAAGGTTTTCATAAAGGATTTATAATTATAGTATTAAATTTTCCGTAAAGTATAATCTCATGCATCTCACACTCGCAAATATACGCTTTCGGTTTGAACTTTAAACTATTCTTAACAGAAAAACTAACAATTTTGTATATAAATATACTATCCATCTGCTTAAAGCGGAAGAAATCTTTACACAAATATTTAAAGAATCCGATAGTTTCATTAGACTTTAGATTTTCATATATTTTTAAACACTTATCGAAAATTTACCAACAATTATTATATAATTGAAAACCTAAACTAATTTGAATTAAAATATAGAATCATTAAATCAGTTAACACCAAGATTATAGTATGAACTCAATTTTTGAGCCTAAAAATACGTAGGGAGATTGTCAGACTCTAACGAAAGAAATAGATCAATTTTAAATAAACTTTCGGATGTAGCCTTAATCATGTATAATTATCAAAAATTATGAAATTAGAACAAATATAGAATGAGTAGATTACATTTAATAAATTGTACATAAACGTTAAATCATAAAATCTTAAACTTAAATCAAATATAAAAAAAAGTTTTGAAATTAAAATGCGAACATAATATAATTTTTTCGACATTATCTATTTTGTAAACAACATATTTTCTATATTCATAAAGATATCAAATTATAGATAACAGTTTTATACATAAACACACCGACTACATTTCATTTTTTTCTGCCATTTTTCACAATTGTAATTGTAAATGCTCAATTTCATTTTTAGTCGCTGTATAAAAAATTATTACATACTTAGAATACATTCTAGTTAATATTTCTATTCGAATATGTTGATTTCATCTGGATTATTTGCTATTCTACAATCTTTATTTATTCTTGTATTTGTTTATGTTTTCTTTTTGGTTGCATTGAAAAATGTTATGTCAATTTTTTTTTTATTCTTATTAAGTTTAAAAGAAATTATCAGTTAGAAAACATAAAATGAATCCCTTTTTTAATGCGTCAGTTAACAGAGGCAACTATAAAATGCAAAATAAATAGAATTTCAAGGAATTTACCGATATATTGTAGAAAAACTCTCTAATTAAATATTAACTAATAGGACTAAATCTAAAATCAAATAACGTATTTTCGTGGTATGGATTATTTGTTGAATTGGATCAAAGTTCAATATTGATGGTACCACTACACAGAATTATAAAAGAAGGATATCGAACAGATTTCAAGGATCAATTACACTGAAAATATAATATGAATTAGTCCATAAATTCCATAAAAAAAAATATAACAAAATATCAGTTAAAATGAGAATTAAATATTTTATTTGAGAAATCATACACACATAGAGAACGCAAGCCAAAAATTCATTTAAACCATTACTGAAATTTTGGTTAATTTTATTTATAAAATTGTAAATTAAATTAATATTTTAATTATTTTTTTTAAAACCAATGTGGGTTGAAAATTTTATTCTGTGATATAAATATTATTATTTTTTTATTTGCGAAAACAGCAAAAAAAAATTAGATGACAAAGTTACAATTTTTATATTCCTCATTAAACAGCAAATTATAAAAGTATGTGTCGAAGCACAGTAATTAATTATTAAATAAAGAATAAAATGTTTAATAATTTATAAAAAAATTTTCAATAAAATTCTAGCAATAAATATTTTATAAATAAATTTATATACTTATCAAAATATGTCGATATTAAATTACATAGAACATGATATTTACAATATTTTCATTATTTTAACACTTTTTGATTGTATGTATTAATTATGACAATAATTGATTTTATTTTATAATAATAAATTTATGATGCCGCCGGAATTATTTGAGAAAATTTAATTTATGATGGATTCAAATTTTTCGTTGGAAATACGCATTAGAAAATTCATCATGCTATACAGTTCTTGGAATATATATTTTTTTATCAAATCGAACTTTTAGTTTAGAGAGTATATAATATACATAAGTATATGCGATATGAGGATTTATGTTAAAACATTATAGCGCTTGGTTAGTGGCTGTGGCATCTTGCATAAGTTACCGAATCTTTATTTGCAACTGAAATTGTTTTGCTGATTTTCTTTACTTAAAACTTAAACATTTTTGTTAAACCAATTGATTTTATTTTTAAGATTCGAAATTCAAAAGAAAGCTTTCAGCCTTCGCAGTGATCTCATAAGATGCAGAAACTTTTTCCTTAAAGAAGAACACTTCAAATTAAGGGAATTGTAATATACTTAATAGAGAGCTAAGGGAATACTTTCAAGTTTATAGAGGTTCAATCGTATAATGAATTCCATGTTTTGAAATTGAACAAAGATAAAACCCATACCAAATAATGGTATATGAACGAATGACACATCATTTTGTGGGTTTTGTTGTTATGTCGGTCTACCTTAAAAATGATTTATTTACGTTTTATAATTCAATTTAGCGGCACAGGACACCAGGAATTTGTATACCATTTATATAGTAATCCTATGGAACCCATTCCAATTAGATAAATAAATTTTATTAATAAAAAATTAAATCCAATCTACTTTTTAACACAGTAAAAATTCAACAACTTTAAAAATTTGATTGTTAAAAATGGTCTATTATTTGCGTAGTATAGTCTATATCTAGTATAGTCAATTTGTAGAATTGGGATTTTAGACTGTTTTGATAATAGTACCATTACATTAATATAATTGACATAAGCGTTGGAATCTGCTTTTGTTTTTGTTTTTTTTTATATTTGATTTTTTTTAAAAAAGGAAATTGATATTTTGCATTATTTACATTTTACTTTTACAGTGTTTATGTTTTAGGAAAAATAAAATAAAATGTAAACATAAATTTCACAATAAGAAAAAGAACAACAATTAATAAAAGAAAAAAAAACTAGGAAAACTAAAAATAACATTAAATGATGAAATAATATAAATTTTATAATAAAAAAAATACCTCCCTTTTTTTATTACTATCAATGAATAAATTTCTTTTCTTAACGGTTTCGCGTGTCTAGTCTATTGACGTCATCATCTCTCAACCTATCATCATCAAAATTACAACAACATAACATAACAAAAATGTGCAGAAAAAAATATAGTAAAATGAAAACGAATTTTTAAATACATAACTTAAATAATATGACAATTTTAAAAATTTTTGACAAAAAATTGGAGTAAGCAATTTTTAAATATAAAATAAATACTGTGATGATAAATGCATATAAAATGCATTTTGCTTGTATTTTCAATTTTCCTTGGCACTATTAAAAAACTTAAATAAAAACATTGATTTTAATCAACAAAATAACCAAACAAAAAAAAAATTGCGTTTTTTATGAATTTCTTTCCAACTCTTTCTCTTGTGAAAAACTAAATCGACAAAGTGTATTAACTAAAAGTATTACGAAACTATCGCCATCTTTCAGCTAATTTAAAAGTACTATGAATCTTCGATTTTTTTAAGTTTTTTTACAAAACACTGAACTCAAATAATTAATTCTCTCGCAAAGTCATAAATTTTGAATTTTATTTTTTGATTGTCAATTTTTTTCAATTTTCCTTCCTAGCAAATATAAAATATAATAGAATTAATATGATTAAAAGAATATTATTATCAAATTATCGGCCTGTTTCGGTAAGTTTTTGTGGTTAATATTGATAATAATCACATATCTTTTTTTTTTAAATACGAGAACCACGAAAATGTTGAGGTTAATTTCAGGCAATAATCTTTAGTAAAATTATTAACTTTTGATATTTTCCAGTTATTATCACGTGTATGGTCCGGATCCAGTGGAGAACCAGCAAAATATACAGAAGAATATTTAACAAATATACTAAAAACAAATTTTCCGAAAGTAAAATATTTTGTCTTAAAATTTGTCAGAACTAATATATTTGTTTTTTAATAGGCAAAAACAATAAGTGTTTTAGATACAAGCGGAGGATGCGGTGCTATGTATGATATAGCAGTTGAATCAACCGATTTCAGAGGTATTTCAAGAGTAAAACAACATCGTCTTATTACAGAAATACTTAAAAAAGAAATTAAAGATATGCATGGAATTAGAATAAATACATCAGTGCCATCAGATAATTAAAACAATTCCCTGTACCATTTAAGTCTTAGTAGAATAAAGAAAAATAACAAAATTTATACTGACCTTTTTGATTCGTTTGGCAGTTTCAGGAATAATTTTGTTTAAATATCACAAAATAAAATTTTAATAAAGCAAAAAAATATTGGATAGTATTTTTTTTCCAAGTTAAAATTATTAAAAAAACCAACTAAACTACACAAAGCACTATGAAAATGAACAAACAATATTAATTTTTTGTAATGAAAAAGAAGACTAGACTTTGAAAAAAACTTGACAGCAATTCATTTTTTTGACGTTTCAAGTTTCGTATGCATTTATTGTTGTATAAAAGAGGGAGATATCTATGAATACTCAGTTCTTTTCTTACTCTTGCAATCAGGGGCTAAAAACATTTTCATACATTTTGAATAGGTATGTATTTCTATCTATATGTTTAGTTATCAAAATTAATATAATATAATGTGCAGTTGTATTCTACAATTATTATACGTTTTTCTTTTATAATACATATAATATTTATAAACAAAATTACTTAAGTAAAATAATTGTTACAAGGAGACAAAACTATTTCATAACTAATAAAAAATATATATTAATCAAATTAACAGACGGATAAGTGTATTTGCATTGTTATCTTGTATTGTAATAAAAAATAAACAAGCAACAAAAATTAAATTTTATTAAAAAAATTCCAACTGAGGCTCCGGGGAGATTCGAACTCCCGATCTCCTGTTTACTAGACAGGCGCTTTAACCAACTAAGCCACGGCGCCATGTAATTTTTCAACGTTATATCTCTTATCACTATTTTGGGTGCAGTTGATAAATAATTAAATCATTATCATTTTTATTAAAAATAATTCATTCTTGTGTTATTTTAATTTAAACTAAATAATCTGAAAATTAAATTATATTTGATTGTTATTGAACAATTTATTGTTAAATATGTACTTATTAATTTACATTTATGTACTTATATTATTACAATTTTATTCCATTTACGGTGGGGAATTTATGTTACAAGAACAATCATTGCCAAAATCAGAATTTTTATTTTTAATATTATTACAATTCTTCGTGGATGTTTCATTTTTGCATATAAAATAATTTTCGTGAGCACATGAATGATCATTCCATTCTAATCTAACTCGTAATTCAACACAATCTTCATCTCCACCATATTCAGGACGAGGAGAATTACTAGGATTTCTTTCGATGACATTCCAATTAGTATACACAAATGGATGTCCCGTAGACATCCAAATGAATTCACCTTCTTTGTATAAATCTGTTCCACTTGTCCAATAATATGATTCCTTGTATGGAGATTCTAAAAACAATATTATTTTATTAGATTATTGGGATGAATTTTTTTAAATGAAATAAAAATTATACCTAGGCTATTAATTAAATTCTCAATTTTTTGTTGTTCAAGATGACTCGTTATATCTATTAATGACATGCCACGATAACGACAATACTGATAAGCTCCGTGCCATGCTCTCTAAATAAAATTATAAAATTATTTAATTAATTTTTTAAATTTTAGAAGGTGACTAACAACTTTTTTCAAAGCTTACCTTTAATGGTACACTGAACATGTACGTAATTCCATCAATTTCAAATATCCTTTCAGATTGTGTTGAACGTAGATTACACAAGGAAAAGGCAAAGAATAAAAATACAAAATTTAAATTCATCTTTCTATGTCAATTTAAAATAACAACTGTTAGTTATAATGTTTTAATACACATAGAAAATTACTATGAAATCATTACAGTTAGAGTTCATATGAAAGTGATAACTTATTAAGGTTAATTGATAACTGATAGAAAAATATAATTCTAAGAATTGTGAATTTTCTATATTTAGTAAATAAATCTGAGAATAATTAATAATGTAATTACTTTACATTCTTCGAAATGAAATTTATATTTTTATCAAAACTTATTTGTTATCAAAAAATATACTGTTTCATTTTTACTTTTAAGTTTTATATTGTATTTATCAAAAAAATGTACAGCTTAAGTATTTGGCATTAGTATGTAACAATAATAATAATAACTGATTTTTTTTATGTTTCTGAAATTATTATTTTTTTAATTTTTTATTTCATTTTTATGTAAAAAATTTAAATAATACAATTTTGGTATTGGAAACTTTTGGTCAAATAAAATTCAATTCATTTATACGCAAATAAAAATAAAAATATCACTAAATAATTAAATTTATTAATAATAAAATAATTATTTATATACATAAACCACTTTTAATGTAAACAAATAAACTGGAAAATATTATCATAAAAAATGATAACTTATTGACTGCAGATGTACCATTTCCATCAATTTCACAACGTAATCCTTCTTGTCTTAAAATAAAACGGACTTGATCTGGATAACGGCAATCATTTTCTATAAAAAGATGATAAAAGATTTAAATGTAATTTAAAATTGTTGTGATTATTTTCGTAATAAGGTATTATTAATTTATTTCTTATAATTTTTTTAATTCTCGTGAAATCTTATTTAATATATTGGTATCACAAGAAACGTAACCAATAAAAAACCCTTTCAGCATAAATTGCTTAAAATATTTTGTTTAAAATTCTTATAACTTTTTTTTAATTTTGCCTTCAAAAGTAATTTATTTCATCATATTTTTCTAATATTAAGTTATTTTTAATTCTATAAATCATTTTGAAATATTTATAAATGAAAATTTTAAGTTTAGCCTGCCCACTGAAATATTTAAAGGGTCGTGGTATTTTGATCGCGCAAAGAGTTGCACAATAATTTCTATTTTAATTGAGATATAAAACTAAATTTGTTGTTGTAAGAATATATTATTGTGTTTGGAGAATAACAGAGATATTGAGCTCACAAATTTAACATGGCGCCGTGGCTTAGTTGGTTAAAGCGCCTGTCTAGTAAACAGGAGATCGGGAGTTCGAATCTCCCCGGAGCCTCAGTTGGAATTGTTTTTTTTAATTACCAATTATTTATAATTTCATAATTAATAAGATTCGAATATTTTCAATTTTTAGAGAATTGTTTATGGCATTATTTTTTTACTGCAAATATTATTATTTAATTAAAAATTTTAGGTATGTAACAAATAGCAGCTTTTATCACCCTTTAATTTAACAGAAAAAACAATCATATAAAACATTATGAAGAAAACTGAAACATAAGAATTCTTGACTACTGCTATTAAAATACATAATTATTTTTAGAGTTATTAAATATTTATAAAAGTTGTTGTCTCTATAATAATCATTTTTATCCTAATACTGAACAATCAAATATAACCAATTTTATATAGTATTTTTAATCACAGTTGAAGTGTACGACTTTACATTTAATAATATTATAATTTTTAATAATAAATAATAAAAATATATTTGTACCTGTGCATCTTAAATTTGAACTATCCATTATTACTGAAAAGTATATTCCTGAGCAATCAACAATATTTTCACATGGTTTTGTAAAATTAAACCAAACATCATTGTCATCAATATTTTTACATTCAATTGGTGTATAATCAGATTGTCTTGACATACAAACAGCAAATGTACCATAACCAATACCAATAAATTGTATATTAACATGATTTGAATAACGAAAATAATAAGAACTTATTTTATAATGATTTTCAATATTTGGTGTTAAATATTCCTCATATTCATCACGTACAAATCGTTGATCAATATTTTTATTAGCAATATTATTTATTTTACTGGAACAAAATGGCGCCATAATACGTTTTGGTATTTCTTGTAATTTTAATAAAATCTGTTTTGAATAATCTGTTGGTATTAATGATGCTGATGATATTATTGAATAATATTCTGTTTTTAGATTTGTATCACCGTTGTTTGTTATTAATTGTTTAAATGTATCTGGTGAATTTGTAACAAATATAAAATATAAGTTTGGAAATTGTTTTAATGAATTATTTAATAAACTTTTTGCATTATCAAAATCAATTGTATCAATTCTATTTGATTGTGATATTATAAGAATAACTTTTGATGTAGCACCAATAATACGTGATTGTTGTTCAATTAAACTTTGATTATTTAATTCTCGTAATAAACTAGTTAATGAGCGTGTTAATGATAATGATGTTGGATCTAAAAATATAAAAAACAAAATATATTTATTAATAATTTCGCTTTGCTCTTTTTTTTTGGAATTTTCTTACAATTTCCAGTAAAATTTTTTAATTGTGTAAAAACTGATGATACACTGTTTGTGCGATTTACTAAATATACACCACTGCCACCATGTATAACTGATATATGAGATGAGTAAGTTGAAACATCAATTATTTCTGAAATATGACTGTAATAAAGGAGTTTCAATTATAAATTCAACTAAAAATTTATTAAGAAATAATTAATAAAAAAATTGAGAATAATTAATTCTTCTCTTAATATTAATTTATTTTTTGATCACATCTGGATAATTTAACAAATTCAAATTATTCAAATTGTTAGATTGATTTCCATCAATTTTCAATATTCAATATTCAATTTATGAGCATTGAAACTCAATACATATTTATAGAAACAAGAAATAAATACTATTCTTTTTTTTTTATCTATGGAAAATATATTCTTTGATATAGTAAAGATATAGTAAAAATTTAATAGTTAGATCATTGAGAGTTGATTGATTAAATAAACATGACAGATAACTAAAATTCAAAAATTTCCTACTAACCGTTAATTTTTTAACAGTTAATTTTAATTAACAATTATAAAATATCACATATATATTAAGAAAGCGACAAACCTAAATATAATTATTAATTTTATTTATTTGATAAAAACATAAGAAATTTCAATGAAAAAATTGTGAAAATAGGTAAACGGGTAAATGCGAAACTATAATTTTTAAAAAGTATTGTAATAATAAATAAAAAAATGTGATGTCAAAAATTGTGATTACAATTTTCTTACGGATTTACAACTTTTCTAATAAATAAAATTTAATTTGAAATTAAAATCTTTGTTAAACTATAAAATCAATTACAAATCACATAAACCAGTAACATTTTCAAAATATACCACTGCTAACTGAAACTAACTACAAAACAAATATGGGTTTTATTTTTCACGCAAAAACTCAAAATAAAGTCTAAAATCAAATCATTCAAAATATTTATTTCAAAATTTAAAAATCTTTTTAAAACACAATTAAAAAAAAACTACCTGAAATCAATACCAGCGCTAACGCCAAGTCGTTGAACTTATCAAATAGATTCTAATAGGATTCTCTGGTTTTCGTACTTTTACTCAATGCAAGCCTTTTCAAAAAGATTTTTTGAATATTCAATAATTACATAAAAAGAATATATTTAATTTTTCTTTTATAGATAAAGAGTCATTGAATAATAAGGTTTTTTTTTTGTTTTTTTATTATTTTCAATTTTCTTGCAGTTATTTCATTTTAAAAACATGGAAAACATGGGTCGGGTCTAAAGGTCATAACTTCAAACGCTCTTAAAAAAAATTAGAGGCTAAAAACGTCCTCATAACCAAAAATGGACGTTTTGGTCTACTTTGAGAGGATGTACAATGCGCTATATAATTTTTTTTTCGAATTTATGATAAGACCGAATTTTAAGATTGGATCAATTTAGTAAAATTTATTTGAAGAAAATCGAAATGACTGAGAGGCACTCTTAATGTTATTTAAATTAATTATAGTTCGAATTGATGAATAAATGTTATTATTATTATGAAATATACTAAAAAAAGTAACTATGAAAATAATTCGTGGCTTTCATTGTGTTAATTTCTTTAATATTTTAATAAATAATTGAAAATTGATGTTTAAACACTTTACTAGGATTTTATCTAGTAGAACCGGCGAATTTAATTGTTACACATAGTTACACTTACTATGGTTATGTAGCATTTATTTCAAATCAATCGAAATAATAAATAATTAAAATGATAAATAATATTTAGATTATTTAGTAAATATTTCTAAACTTACGATATTAATTGAAGACTTTCATATTCACGTCTAGAGCCATCAATAATTAATGTTAAATCAACAGTTGGTGATCTAAGTTCACGTGAAATATGACTGCAATCAGGTAATGAATCTAATAAAGTCTCTGGAAATTCAAAGTAAACAAATATTTAATAATAAAAATTAGACATTTTTGTCTTAATGTAAAAATAGTAGTAGAACTCATATAATTTGAACCACAATGAGATGTGAGTTGCATACACTCAGGGTGCCTAAGACATTAGTTCGATTTGATTTAAAAAAATCTTTATGCTGAAATGAATGCTTATTATGAATCACTTTTATATATCTATGTAGTTCAAGATTATTGAATAGCATTTGTCTGTTCCAAAAGATTTTTAACTTAACGATTAGATTTGTCGAAGATACTATTATCTATGCATATTAATTAAGATTATAAAAATTAGTTTAGATTATGCAAAAAGAATAAATTGTATCTTGAAATCAGAGTTAACATAATATACGAATAATTTCATTGATTTAATGTATTATTAATATATAATTATAAATGATGTGTGTGAGTGGATTAAAAGAGTTAAAATAATTGTTTCCATACAACTCAAAAGAAAAATTCTAAAATGAAAACGTTCGCTTTACTTACTTGAATATTTACTTACTTGAATATTGAAGAAATCTATCAACAGTAGCATCACAATTAATTCGCAATTCATTATCAGATATAACAAAACTAGGAGTTGTATACTGCAATATTTGTGCAAAATGATATGTTTCAGATTTCAATTTTTCAATATCAATTGAATTTAATATTTTTCTACGATGACATGCCTGATTAATACCATCATTTGTATTATACGGAGTACCCTCCGTGTCAGAATAATCAAGAAAATTATTATTATTACTATTTCCAGATAATTTACGATTAATATTTTCAATACTTAGTACCGGTATACCACGTGAACTATAGTACATATCTAATAGTTGTGATAAACGTATACGTTGTATTTTATTTAACCATACTGAAATTTCTTTGCCAATATATAAACCATCAATACCGGCTAATATTTCTGAATTGGTTAGTTCCCAATGGCCATTATTGTTATTATTTAAATAACGTATTTTTGGAAATATTGTATCATTCCATTTTCCTTGCAAGCCAACACTTATATTAACACCATAATATGGACCTTGAAATACACAAATTTCACTTAAATCACCAACAATACTAGCTGCATAAATATTATCAATTGTATCTAATGAATCTATTAATTTATTATGATTTTCTTTTTCTTGCAACAATTCAATTGAAGTTGATGTTTCCTTTTCTGACTTTAATTGATTTAATATTTCAAGATTTTTATATGCATCGTGACTTATAAATTCACGTATTTGTACATTTTGGGGCTGGAGTCCTGCTGCAATTGATGCAATGAATATACCTGGTGATAAACTACCATAATCATTTGTTAATATAACACCTTTTTCTATTGGACATCTTGATACTGTATTCATATTATATTTCACACCATTAATAATGTGAGGTCTATAAATAGAAAATGGGAATAAAATATCTTTTAAATAAATTCCATAAATGCAAAACAAACCTATTTATTGTTG
Source organism: Pedicia rivosa (assembly GCA_963082725.1). NCBI lineage: Eukaryota > Metazoa > Arthropoda > Insecta > Diptera > Pediciidae > Pedicia > Pedicia rivosa. The sequence continues at coordinate 32,725,654 of OY720152.1, read as the reverse complement.
GTGGTGGTCTACTATTCATTGTATTTAATGAGCATGTTTTATGTTCATCACCACGAGCTTTTGCTTCAACTCCACTACTAACAATTCTATGTAAGTGACACATTTCTTCAGATGTTAAATAGTTTGTGAAATTCATTGCACCAGGTGTATCAGAAATAAGTTGTAAAAGTATTCGATATTTTGGTGCCTTGAATGAAAAAAATGTTGTTTAAAATTATTAATTTAAATTCTTCGTATTAAAAATGTCCTTAAGAGGAGGTCCTGAGAAATTTTGATTTTCTATGGTTTCCAGGCGAATATTTTGAGCTTCTGGTTAGTCAGAAATTAATGTTAAACGTGGATTATGAAAGTTTGGACTTTTATTATACAATCACTGCGAATACTTTTTCAATAATTTTTTTTTTTAATTAATTTTTTCAATTACAAAATTTGGGAATTCGCTATTTTGATGAAACATGGTGGTGTTCAAGCGAATTTTTTGTCTACAAATATTATTTTATCGGATAAATTAATATTACGAATCAAAGATAAATAATGAATCTGTAAATCCTTGGAGGGAATTTTTTTTTTACTTATTTTACATTTTATGATTTTTTGAAAATGGCCCATTTTGTTGAACTTTGAAGGCGTGTTATGGGTCGAGATCGTCAGAAATTTATTGTGTTTCTAATTTATTATTAAAATTTGAACATTCCTTTATTATAATTAATTATAAATTGAATTATTTGATGTAATATTTGTAAAGTTATTAAATGTTTAAAAGTTATTGTTTTTTATGTTTTTTTAACCGGAAAGAGAATAAATTGAAAAAGCGGATTTTGAGTATTTTTATAATAAACTAGAATTAATTTCTAAGATTACTGTGTTTTTAAATATTCTTTAAAAAATCTGTTGACAATTTGTCGTCCATATCCATTTTGGCGAATTTCAAACTCAGAACCTCGCCTTAATTCTTTTAATAATAATTAATTGTTTTTACCATAATTCCATTAACAGCATAAGGTGTATTAAATTCTGTTTCTTGTATACCAGCTGATTTTTCAATTCCATCAATACGTAATCTGTGAATAATATTAACACTTAAACGTCTTATATCCATTGATGTTGGATTTGCATCTTCAATTTTTCTTATTAATTCTAGTAATAACTGCTTAGTAAATGGTATTATTGGTTCTAATGCATTACCACGATAACATTGAATTAGATCATTATGAATTCTATTACCAATTGAATTACCTGAAAACAAAAAATTATTACATTTACAATTAAGGCTAATATTTAATGCTACTCATTTCTACATTTGTTGCATGTAGACACATCGAAACCATGAAAATTCTTTTCATTTTATTACAAGTCACCGTTTTGATACCATAACAGGTACCATAAACTAAACTAAGAACATATAAACTCTTCTCAGTAGGTATACTTACTGATAATCCAAGTAAATAATAAACAAAAAATTTGTAATCGCATTTTTGCTGTTTATTGTTTAAAAAAATAAAATAAAATCGTCGCTCCCTGTGTCTTGTAAAATTTTGATAAGATTAGTTCAAATTAATCATAGGTGAATTATTTCACATATTAATTAATAAAAATGAGTCATATAGTTTTGAATTCTAATTATGTTTAGGAAACTTTCACTAAAATTATTTCAACAAAGAAATTAAAAAAATTATAACTTAAGAAGAAAGAAAATGATATAACAACAAAATTAATAAGAGAAAAATAACGCTTAAAACAAAGAGTTTGTGTTATTGAATGAAAAACACAATTTAAACTGAAAAGAAAAAAGAAGTGATTTTTTAATTTACATTTATTATCGTGTTATCTTTTCTATATAAATTTACCTTTTGTTATCGAACCTGATAAAAAAATTTATTGCGAAAAAAAGATAACAATTTGAAAGAAGAAAATTTTCAAATAATTTTTGTTTGAGTGTTGTGAACAATTTATTTTACTTTAAGTGCATATATATTATACAGTGAATAATGAATTCATATAACAAATCCGTCCTAAATATACTTTTGAAAAATCGACAAGTATTAGTAAAACTGTACAAGAATTTACCAGGTGAATCTTTCAATATGATTTTGTCAGAAATTATATTTAACTACCACATTTGTATTAAATGGAAAAAAATATTAAAAAAGTACTAAAATTCCGTTTTGATGATTATAGCATTTGCTGCAAAAATCTTATAAAAATTTTAGTGTGCCGCAGTTTAAAAAAGGTTGAAAATCACTGACCTATAATGTGAAAAAATTTTAAAGTTCATCTGATAAAAATAAACAGAAACAGTGAAGTTCACACACCTTTTTTATCTCCCACCGAGAATAAAACCCAACTGGAAGTGCGCCCACCGAGAAGTGCACCCAAGGAGAAATGTACCCAACGGGAAGGGAGACCAAATCAAAAAAAACAACCCACAGGGAAGTTCACCTAATTTTACCGCCACCGTCCACGCCTGCGGCTCGGCTTAACAATACGTATAAGCAAGGGGTCTGTTCGTAAATGTTACTTAGGAGACTTTTCGGTAAAAATTTTCACCGTAAAGTCACTCAAATGCGTTTGTAAATACAAAAAGGTAAAAAGTCGCTTTCACTTTGAGCGTTCGTTTATGTCGCCAAATTATATTTTTTTTCACCGAATTTCACCATACTTTTTACTTATGTGACTCTCAACAAAGAATTGTCAAGAAATTATAACTTGTGGTGGTTAAAAGCAATAAAAAAATTTCTAAATGGATAATTATAGTTTTATTGAAACAAATATATATAAAGTTATAAAAATGATATTCATTTAGATAAGCGAAAGAATAAAATATATTTTAGTTAAATATTTTCTGAAATAAAGCAATTTTTTCTGTTTAAATTGATCATCAAAATGATATTTTTATGTGAATTCTTGATCTTATTTTATTTTTTGTGTGATTTTGACGTTTGATCATCAAAATTGTTACCAAAATCGTTCGTTTTCTAGTTCACCTAAAGTGTCTCCCGCCGTTATTACACTGAACTTCCTTTATTAACTAACTAAATCTAGTGATGGGATTCTAACATCGATCCATCGATTAAATCCATCGTTGCTAAAAGCATTCGATGTTTTTTTTCAATAAGCAATCGAAATTTTCTAAGAATCGATGTATTTTCAGGTCGATGTTTTCATTTTTTTTTGTTTGTGTTTTTTTTTTTAACTTCTAACTTCACGCTTCACAATTGAAAACATCAATAAAATTAGAAGAAAGGCACACTGCTGAAAACTTATCAAAATGCTTAGACGTTTTTTTGACAGAATGGGGCATAAATAAAACAAATATAACTGCGATTATTACTGATAATGCCGCAAATATGACTAGAGCTTGTGATATTCTCGTAGGTCGTAAAAAAACATTTAGGTTGCTTTGCGCATACCATAAACCTCATTGTAACTAAGATGGTATTAATAAAACCTCAGGATTAAATGATTCAATTAAACGAGTAACGGCTATATGGTTAAAATAGAGTTACATATTGTAAAAAGTTATTAAAAATAATTTTCAATAAAAACAATGATTTAAAAAGAGACTTGTTTCAATACGATTTTGTTTTAAAAAAATCGATCCATCGGCTCAAAACTTCGATCCATCGAGCATTCGATTTATTTTAGAAATAAACAATCGATTCATAACAATCGATCTTTTTTTTCTAAAAGTCCCATCCCTAACTAAATCTAATGTGGCAGATTAGTGCAACGGATTTATCTTTCCTTTTATTAGAAAAATGGCAACACGGCATCCATTTTTCGCTAACTTTTTTCACTTGATCTTTCTTTTTAGGTAACATTTACGAACAGACCCAAGGATTCACAACCAATGGTAAATTTTTTTGACTAAACATAGAAGCTAAAACCATTGACACACCAAAAATTTAAACCACAAAAGGTCTGTTCGTTTGCTTGATCAGGTTACATACTCAGGGTAGGTTAGGTTAGATTAGGTTAGGTTGTGTTAACGTTGACCCAACTTTTGTTCGTTTGCTGGGATATTAAAACCTCAATAAATTTTATTTATAAAAATATATGTAATTTATTTTATCATTTTTGTCTTTTAAACTTGTCTTATAACTTAATAATAAATTATTAAAAAAAAATATTATTATCTTATTAGTTGTCCATCTAATGATCGTTTACCAGAAATCAATTATTAAATTAAATTAATTAAATAAAAAACTAAAATAAATAAAACAAATTGTTTTTTTTTTAATTTTTTGTTATTATATAGTCCAAAAAAAACAATTATATATTAATAGTAAATGAAAAATTACAATTAAAATAATAGTCCTATTTTTTTTTTTTGATTTTTTTTTTTTTGAATAAATTGGGTTAATTTTAAGTTTATTGAACTTAAATATTTGTTCATTAAAATTATTGAACTTAAGTTATTTTTTAACTTCAAACGTCAAAATTTAACATGCCCCGAAGCTAGTTAAAATTTTGACAACCAACTTGAGGTGAATATGTGACGAAATTTTAACATTGGCTGTCAAAATTTTAACTTTTAACTAGTTTTTAACCAAGTTACAACAGCCATAAAAAAAAAATTAAACGAAAAGAGTTTTGGATTACGTCACAAAAAAAAAAGAAGGGAGAGAAACATATCTTGTTTTCTTGTATCATGTTACTTACATTGAAAAAAAATTCTGTTCTTTTTTAATATATTTTTAAAAGAGCGGTTAAATTTGAAATTCAATAATAATTTTTTTGTTATGTTTGTGAACAATAAATTTCGTTTTTATATTGAGATAAATATAATTGATCTTTAATAAAAATTTAACTATTTGTCATTTATGTTTTTAATTTTATTTTTTATTATTATTTAATCGAATTTATTATTTTCAAAAATTAATTTTATTTCGTCCAATATTAATATCGAAGAATTAAATAATTTTTTTTTTAATTTTAATTTTATTAAATAATTTTTTTAAAAAAAAACGTTCAAATTAAAAACAATGAGCAAGAAAACTTACTAGAAAAAAACCAGAAAAAACTTAGCAAAAATATTCAACGGTACAAAATCCGTTGAGAATTTTGGTTATGATTGAGGTATTATCAATATGCATTTAAAAAAAAACGCACTATTAAATTTTTTAATTTTTTTTTTAAATAATAGCTATGTTTAAATTATAAATCAGAAATAAGCAAGTATACATAAAATAAAATATCTATTGTACATACAACATAAAATTATGTTATTTTTGTAAAAGCATCGAAAATCAAAAAAATAACATCGATCTTCGATGTTATCGATCCTCGATGTTATTGGTGGAAACAACCTATAATTTTTTTATTTAACATCGATAAACTATAAACATCAGTCATCTATGTAAGTTGTTCATTCAAATTAAATAATTAAATAATGGAAAATATTAGTAATCGCCAATAATAATATAACTTTGAACACTAAAATAAAGCAATTCTTCAGACGCATTTAAAATAAGTAAATAAAGATATTATATTTTTATATTTATAGTAGATATAATATATTATCTTTTTTATAAATTATAGAACTACATTCGATAATGGCAAATTTCATGGATAAACTGAGTCGTGACTTTAACTTGATGTTAGAAAAAAATCATGATATTTTATTAAAATTCAAAAACTTTGCTACTGAAGCTGCAAGAATTCGGATGGTATCGAATTATTTGATAGAAAATACCGACTTTTTAAATTCTAATGTTGATTTTATATCAAAAAATAACTCAAGATCAGAAATCTTTCGTAAGGAAGGCAATAAATTGTTCTCTAATAAAACTAATATGACTGAAGCAATGGAAGAATACAACAAAAGTTTATGCTTTGCTGAAAAGGATTCTGAAAATTTAGGCCTCGCTTATGCAAACCGTTCTGTAATTTATCTTGAATGGAAAAATTATGATAAATGCCTTGAGAATATTGCCCTTGCGAAAGGCAACAATTATCCTACAAATTTATTAGATAAAATCAATAAACGTGAGATAAACTGTAGATTTGAGCGTCAGAAAGAAACTGAAAATTCTAAAATGGAAAAAGAAGTTCCAAAATTATCTTATGAAGTTCATAAAGATGTTCCATTTATTGCTGCGTGCTTGGAGTTGGCTGAAGATGAGAAATTTGGTAAATTCATTAAAACGAATAGGGATTTAAATCCAGGAGATATTATTGCAATAGAAGAACCATTTTGTGTAGTTTTTGGAAATAATGCAATGAGATTTAAGAGATGCGCTTATTGTCTGAATGACAATTTATACTCGTTGATTCCATGTGAAAATTGTACTTTATCAATGTTCTGCAATCAAAAGTGCTATACGAAAGCATTAGAGGAATTCCATATGTTAGAATGCAATGTTATTCATGACCTATGTTTTTATTTAAGCTCCGATTTTTATTGTGCCTTGAGAGTTGTTCTTAAATTATTTTCAAATACGAAGGAACTGCCGAATCTCATAGAACTGCTTGATGAAATCGATAGAAAGAATGTCAATTTATTTACTATTGATCATAGAAATTCAAATATACTAGAAAAATATCAAGTGATTCACACATCAATTACCAATCGTGAGAAAAGGGAACATATGAATTTAATACTGAAATATATTATTTCTGCTGTTACACATATTATTTTGCGTAAAAATCCTTCTATGAAAAAAATATTTGAAACGCCTGAATACGAAACTCTATATTTAGAATTAATTTTTCAAAATTTGCTAACAGCAAATAATTTAGTTGGTTGTAATGTTCTTGACAAGGTATTAACCTCAGAAGAAAATATACTTGGGGCATATTTATTTAGTTCTTTGTTAAATCATTCATGTGCTCCGAATGTATCAAAAATTTTGTACGGTAAAAAGATAATTGTATTCATTATAAGACCCATTAAGAAAGGAGCACAGTTATTTGAGATGTATAGGTATTTCTTTCGTTTCTGTAATTTATAAATAAAACAATTTAAATATTTTTTTCTTATAGCTTTTGTCATTATGAATACACTCGAAAAGATCGACAAAAATTATTAAAAGACCGTTTCTATTTCACTTGTGAATGTGAAGCTTGTAAAGGTGATTATCCATTAAAGACAGAACTGATTGTTAGAATGCCAAGAAATGTACCAATAATTAATTCAATGACGTTTGAAGCAATATACGTAAAAAATCCAATTTATGGGAAAGAGAATATAGAAAAGTATTGTCAAATTTTAAAAAAATACAATCGACAATATCCTTGTATGCAATTAATTTTTCTTCAAGAAGCATTGAAACCATGTTTCCATAATAAATATAAAAATTAAATAAAAGCATTCATTTCTAATAATCATTTTAAAAACTTATATTAATTGAAGTATACTTAGTATGATTTTTTTGTACGAAACAATGTATCAAACCTATGAAATAAAAAAAACTTTTAATTTTTATCTTTAGCAAATTTTTATTTTAAGCAAATACAATATATTTATAATTTTAGAAAATTATTTGTTGAATAATAAACATTTCTTAGAATTATTGTTTCAAGGTCTATCAAAATTCCGTTTCGGTTCAAAATTAAAATATTTTTATGTTATTGTCAATAATTTTTAACCCCAAATGTTATTTATACAGCTAGAAAATGAATATTAGATTATTCTATATCTAAAGAAAAAAAATTTAAGATAATTTTTGTTGTTAATATTTGAATCATATACTAGTTATATAATCTGTTTTATGATCAACAGTGTTACAACTGGCTTGTTCAGTAGAAAATCATCGTCTGTAAAAAATACTCCGGAAAATTTAAAGAAGAAATCGTGAATTTCTTCGAAAATATTTTACTGATGATTAAATAATTGAAATAACCTATTGAATATGAAAAAAAAATCACCGTTAAAAACAAAACAAGAAAAAAACCTCCAATCACCTCAGATATAAAACAAAAATAATAGTTTCCAAAGCTTACGATAACTTACCTCTAAAGACAAAATTAAATTCGCGGCATATAATAGACTATGTATTATATACTTACTATGACTACATAGTGTTTTGGTCAAGTTTCTGGATTTATTGTTTTTAAATTTACAATTTTGATTATATTTTAATAGATAACAAATAATTAGATTATAATTAATAATCTTAATTAAATATTGTAGGTTCGTCACAAAAATTTGATTACTTATTTGTTGATTTTAATTAATTTGTATTGTAATTTTTGGCGCACACCAAAAAGAAATTACATTGCTTGTTCAAAATTCAGCTTTATTAAAAGTGACTAATTATAAGAACTATTATATTTTTATTTAGAAATAAACAAAAACAAGATTGAGTTGTATTTTTTAACTTTAAAATGACTATGTTTCTATTGAAAAAAGAAAAATGTATTATGAAAGCAAGGTTGATTTAAAGTAATCAACTTTAATTGAAAAATTTTAGGGGTTTTTCAATGTAATTATTGTGAAAACAAATTTTTACCGCTTCTTGAACCAAAATTAATTGGGCGCACGGATAATATTTATCATATTTTGATAAAAACTTGCAATATTTTTTTAAATGCTCTTTGGCGTAAAGAGGATCATACATGTCACAATTTAGCTGAGAAACAGATATCATATTCGGTACATTGCTTTGTTTTTTACTTAGAAGATCTCTGATCATTGGATAATTATTTGTACAAGCTTCACACTGACAGGTAAAATATAATCCTTCAAATAATTCACGACGTCGTTCATCTCGACTTTTTTCAAAATGATGAAATCTAAAATATGTAACTCAATGATCAAATAAATTCATATAATAATTTATTAAAAAAAACAATACCCATAATTATCAAAAAGTTGTTCTCCCTTTTTTATGGGTCTTAATACGAATATAATCATTCTTGTGCCGTATTGAAATCTCGATATATTTGGTGCACAAGAATGATTTAATAAACAACTAAATCCATAAGCTGCATTTCCATAAGTTTGATTACAAAAAACTGATGTTAAATCATTACTAAAAAATAAATTGCGCATATTTTCTGCCGTTAAAATATTATGTAGAAAAACGTTTAGAAACAATGTTTCATTTTCTTTAATTTTAAATATTTCTTTAATTAATGGATTTTTAAGAAGAAGTGTATAAACAACAGCTGAAAATATGTATGCTTGCATTAACTTAGATTTTGATTTATCTTTTCGATGAGTGTTGAAATTATGAATGGTATAATATTTGGTTAGAAAATCCATTTTTGAATGATCTATAGTAAAGACATTGGCTTTTTCCATTTCAACAGAATCCGTGAAAGTTTTCAGTTCAGATAAATTTTCAAGATTTGAAAATAAAGTTAAAACTATTCTTGTAGGAAGTAAATAAGGTTCATATATTCCCTGTAAGCAATCAATAATATTACATTCCAAACGATGAAATTGTTCTGAAGCATTCTTATAACATTCCTGATTACAAAACATGGCTGATGTACATTTATGACAAGGAATCAGTGAATATAAATTTTCATTTAAACATAAAGTACAACGTTTATATTTAAATAAATTATTTCCTGTAGTAGAAACTGGTTCTTCAAATGCAATTAATTCTCCTGGTTCTAAATCTATATTAGTTTTTATGTATCTTCCAAAGGTTTCATTTTCCTCCAATTCTAAGCACTCGGCAATAAATGAAACTTTTTTGTGTGGCTTGTATGCCACTTTGGGATATTCTAATTGAGTCTTAGAAATCTTCTTAGAAAGTTTTTCCTTGCATATAATTTCACGTTTGTTAAGTTTCTCTAATAAATTTTTAGGATAATTGTTGATTTTCGCAAGTTCAATGTTTTCCAGGCATTTGTCATAATTTTTCCACTCTAAATATATTGCAGATCGATTTGCATAGGAAAGTCCTAAATTTTCTGAATTATTTTCAGCATAACATAAACTTTTATTGTAATATTCAATTGCTTCTACAAGATCACGCTTATTAGAAAAATACTCATTTCCTTTTTTCCGAAAGATTTCAGATTTTGAATTATTTTTTGGAATACTTTTAAAATAATTAATAATTTTATTTAAATCGGTTTTTTCTGTTAGTAATTTTAATATAATTCTTATTTTATCAGCATCATTTGAACTATCAAATTGTGATACCATGTCGTTATCACTTTCAAGTATACGGCTCAATATTATTCCAACTTTAAAAATGTAATTTTCCATTCTAAAATATGTATTTTGCAATAGTTGGGCTGAAAAAATAATTTGTCTTTAATAAATATTAATCAATCTTAGGTTTAAATATAACTTCGGAGATCAATACATTCATCAATAATAGGTTTAAATTATATTTTACTAAACGATACAAAAATTTTGACGAAATAAAAACAAACAAATATTGTATAAATTTTAACTTTAAATTGAATAAGGGTGCTCCAGGTAGTCTGGTTGCCTGGTGTGAAAGAGTGAACGTTAAATAAAACAATTCTTGATGCAAGTCAAGTACAAACAGTGAAAAAAAAAAAAAAAGAAAACTTTAAATTGTTGTTCATCATAACATTTCATAAAGATCTTTTTAAGGTTAGTATTTTTTAAAAAGATTTTTTCATGTTTTATATATTTTATTTATTTATTAAATATTATATAATACCTGAAAACAATATAATAATTACTTGTTATCGTACAAATATTTAAAAAAATTCGATAATATGGCAAATAAGATATGACTTTACTTTACCCGATCATTAAATTAACAAAGCCGAAATTTTTAAAATTACCTTGGGTATAAATTTTTATTACTTAATATTGATGGATTTATATAAAACTTCGCAGTTCACAGGTTCACACTTCTCATCTTTTTCTATCTGATTCAGCTTGTCAAATATGTTGGTTTTAATCAAACCTTATCTTTGTGTATTCTTAGTATAATATAATATTTATTATTGTCTCCAACTTTTATTTTTTTATAATTATTTCTTCACTTTTATTTTAACTTTAATTTCTTTAAAATATTTTTGCTATGGTAATTTTATTTCTGCCTGTCACACACTTCTAGTTTTTGACTTTCACGTGTCACTGTGATTTCCCTATCTATAAATTTTTCAATAATCCATAGTATAAAAAACGGTGCTGCCATCGTGGCAAGCACTACTACTTCGAATATAAATTCTAATTTCTAACAAATATATCTATTTATATTTATATTTGTTAGAAATTAGTAGTGCATTTCTACAATTAATTTTATTTGGTTATTTATAGGAAGTACTTATTTTATTATAAATATAGGTATAAAAGTAAAAGAAGAAATTGAAAAACGAAAAAAAATTTCAACCAAAAATTTCTTGTCCATAAAAAACATGTAATTTTCAGAATTTCTCTTAAGTGGGTCCTAATTGGTTTTCTTTTTTATTTTTTTAGTTACTAGTTTTTACTATTTAATTAATTTATTTGTTTCCTCTTGTACAATTTTTTTATTTGTTATTTATTAAATATTCAGCTGCCAATTAGAATTTTTAGAAACTTACAACTTCGGTGTATGCATATACTAAAATATTTTAAGACCTCAATAATATATAGACTAATTTAGAAAGGAGAGCAGTTGTTTTTATAATAATAGATAGTAAAATATTTATTGGAAGCACACTTCTGATATTCGAAAACATCAACATGTTTGCTTTTATTTTATATGTTTGTGCTTGCGTATTATACATTAATTAAACAGCTTGTACCAAAAATGCCATGCAATATTCCCATGATTATTCCTGCTTCATTAAACTGAACACTATCCTATATTTGCTAAAGAGAATATAGAAAATATTATAAATTTTTATTAAAACCTGACTAATATAATTTTTGTTCAGGATTCCGAAGTAATAAAAATATGTTTATTTTGAAAATAAAAAACATACATTTTCAATAAAAACCTTCATTCATTCCTGATTCTTTATATTTGATCATCTATTCAGTTGTTTTTTGTTCGCAATGGGTATTTAATTTTAGTTTATCGGTATATTTTTTAAGTTCTAGATGCCATATCAATCAATCTAGTAGAATAAATTTTAATTGAATTAAACAAGAGATGTTTATTATAAAATAAAAAATTAGTTTATTTTGTTTTCATTGTAAATACAGAAAGTACCAAACAACCCTTAAATTTAATCTATTAAACATTTTGCTCCTTAACAGTTCCATCTGCCATACCAAAATATGCCTTCTTAGCCATTTCAACAAAAAGACCGGTCTCTACTACACCAGGAATCATTAGAATGTCTGTATTAATATTTTTCCAGTTGGCATCTGGATTAATAAATTTCCAATCAAGAATAAAATTGCCATTATCGGTAACACATGGTCCAGCTTTTGCAACAGCCATTCTTAGATTCGCTGTACCACCAAATTTTGTTTCAATTTTCATTTTTATTGGAACATAAGCCATTGGAATCACTTCAATTGGTATTCCCTTCTTATATTGTTCTCCAAGTTTTTCTGAATTTTTAGTATAGTCAGCAATAACAATCATCTGATCTGCACATGAAGCGACAATTTTTTCTTGCAATAAACAACCTCCACCCCCCTTAATTAATGTCATATTGGAATCAACTTCGTCGGCTCCGTCAATTGCACAATCTAAATGAGGATGGTTTTCCAGATCACCTAATACTAATCCATTTTGTATAATTAATTGACGAGCTTGGAAACTGGTTGGAATACAGATAATATTTAACTTTTCTTTTAAAACACGTTGGCTTAATCTATTTACTGCATAAACAACAGTACTTCCGCTACCAATTCCAATAACAGTATTATTTTTAACAAATTCATCAACAGCTTTAAACGCAGCAATTTCTTTAGCTTTTTCCAGACTCATTTTAATTGTTAATGTAGATGAATTTCGTATAATATAAACACCAGTTTTAATTAAAATTTCTAACATGTGATTAGAGTGAAACAATTATTTTTTCATAACATTCTTAACTCAAACAACTCAATACTTTTTTTGACGTTTCAGTTATTTAAATTTAATAGAAAGATAAAATTGTTAAGAGATGGCGCTGTTGGAGATTTCTCCAGTATAGAAACTTGAAATAAATTGTTCATTACGTATTATGTTGAAATCACTGGTCTTTACTATTCCTATTACATGAATAAATTATTAATTATTATCCTGTTATGTTATCAAACGGAACAATTAATAATTTATTAATAACTTTTAGGTAAATACTCATAGTTAATTCAAATTATTTTTATTCAATACTCTTTATACAAAAAAATCATAAAAGAATAAATATATATTTTATAGTTGTAAGCTCTCAAAATCCATAAAAAAAATTTTAAAGAAAAACTTATAATTATGTATTCACTTTCACTATTCTATTTCGTTCTAGATGTTTGTTGTTGCTAGTTATTTCTTTGTGAATGCTCTTGAGGAAAGAGATATAAAATGCTATGTCTGAATTTCGTTAGAACATAGTTTGTTTACTTTTGAATCTGTCTGTTTTAAAATCCACAGTTGCAATTAATAGTCATAACTGCCATTTAACTAAATTATTTATTTATAATTTAACATTTTTTAAGTTTTGTTCTATTTTACTAATACATATAACAATGTTCCTTAAATTTTCCTAATATTAATTATTCTTTAAATTTAAACAAAAAATCTTTAAAATTTTCCTTAAAAATGGATTTCTTACAATTAATGGTACCATAAAATCTATAGTGACAAGTCAATGTAATGTAACTTTATCAGCTATGTGTTTAAACTATGGTATTCCCTAATTCATTGAAAATTTTTGTTTTCCTGTTGGGTTGTCTCGTTATTTATGTTTACTGGGAGGTAAAATTGTTTGTTTTTTAAAAAGCTGTCAAAAAAATTAAACAGAAATAATTATTATCTTTTTGTTATCTTTTTTTTATACTTAATTCTAAGAAACATAAAACTTTGTGTAAGAAACTATATAACTCTAATAATGTCGTTAATTATTACATCTCAGATGATAGAAAAATTAGGTTAGACAAAATTAGAAAATATGACACTAAGTTCTACAATAACATAATTATACAATTTAAGCACATAATTTACTGGAGATTCGTGTACGTGCATTAAAAGACATTGATGGAAAAATTTCAAGAGCTATTCTTGATGATCAAGATATAGATTTTAATCCAGTACAATTAATTAAATCATTAATACGCTGGTTTGGACAGCAACCACTTTGTGAAGAAAAAGAAGTTTTAAATTTAATAACAAATATTTTAAACGTAATTTTCGGTATATTATAATATTACTACAAATTGTTAATAATTTATTTTCAGACTAAACATGGAAAAGAAGTGATACATTTAATGGGAAAACTAAGAATTGAAAAAGAAATAAATAAAATAAAATTACTTTTGTCGTCTTCATTTTACAGTGATATTCATGAATTACAATATGCTTTAGATAATTTACAATCTGAAATTGATCAGGAAATGGTATTAAAATCAGCACAAATAACATCACGATCAAATTTAGTATCAACAATTGATTTAACATCTTTGGAGGATGCATTATTAGATGAAGATCCTAATCATCAAGATTTTGTTAAATGTTGGAGTTTACCATCGCCAATTGAACTGAATGCTCTTAGATCATTAAATGATTCATTAAAATCTGATGATATAAATGAACTTAATCACGCACTTAAATTTATGATAACAGCAATGCGTGATTATTCGGCAGAATATTTTTTACAATCACCATTTTTATATAAGGTATAAATAATCTTTGAAATATTTGTGTAAAATCTTGTTAGATAAACCAATAATTTTAAATTTTAAATTAGAATTTTAACCATAAATCTAATTCTATTTCTGAATAATTTAATTACATAAATTAATTTGAAGCACCGTTACAATATTAGATTTGATTAGTTTATAATAATACACAATTATATTTAAGTTCACACGATAATTTGTATTTTACTCTGATCTTATTTTTCTATTTATCTTGGTTTTTCTATTTTTCTAGTCAATAACACAATTATTAACAGCAGAAGAAACAAATAATAATTGTAATATTTTAGAAATTTTAACAATTTTAATAAAATCATTACAAAAACGTATAAAATTACGTCAATTAACCGAAACATATTGTTGGTCAGATGAAATAAATAATCATCAAATGCATCAAAATATAAATAAACAAATAAGTTTAGAATGTTTTTCTTATAATATATTAATTGATACGATAAATTATATAAAAGATATAACAAGTGATAAAATGGATCAAATAAATATCAGAAAATCATTTAAATTAATTATGGAAATTATTGCATTATTAGAAGAAACAAATGAATTTAAGAATTTCAATAAATTTCATGAAATTTTAAATGAATTTGGTTATTTTGCAAAATATTTTCGTCAATTATATGAGAATAAATTAAGTGATTATACATCAAGAATAAATTATTTAATTATAATACAAATAATTGCAAAATTATCACAAATTTTTTATAAAAATGAAAAAAAAAAACAGTCAAAAATAATTTTAGAAACAGAAAATCTTGCAATAAAAAATGTAATCAACAAAAATTGGTATCAAGAACTAGAAATTATCTTAATTGATTTTCCAATAAAGGAAATTTATCCAGAAGTTTATAAACTTGTATCATCATCTGTATGTTTAGAAGAACTGCCAGAAAATTCCACTATAAAAATTCTTCTCAATTCCGACGAAAAATTATTAAATGCAATTGAAATTTTACGTAATCCAAATAATTTTAATGATTATGAATTAATTGAAAAAGGATTAGGAGCGATTGAAACAATTCATTTACATAAAAGTATTGAATTAGTTAAATTATTATTTAATATAATTTGTCGTTCAATTATTAATTTTGATACAAATGAAAAATTAAAAGAAAATTCTGAAAAATTATTTCTTTTATTATTATCAAATAATATAATTGAAATAAAAACATTAATGTATTATTTAAGTGCTGAAAAGATGAAAGATTTTTTTAGTTCATTAATGGATGGTGAGACAATGATGTCAAAATATTGGGCTAAACAATCTGGACAGTCATTAACACTTGGTATACCAATAACAATTGATATATTAAAAGAAATTATTTGTTTT
Organism: Pedicia rivosa; assembly: GCA_963082725.1. Classification (NCBI taxonomy): domain Eukaryota; kingdom Metazoa; phylum Arthropoda; class Insecta; order Diptera; family Pediciidae; genus Pedicia; species Pedicia rivosa. The sequence goes on along the minus strand of OY720152.1, from coordinate 32,709,593 downwards.
GGTTATGAATCTGTTGATACAACGATACATTGTAATTCAGAAACAATGTTAATGTTTATTGTACGTGGAAAAACAGTACTTGGAAGTTATTGGAATAATATAATGGAAATTGTTTACCCTGTTATGCCGTTATTACAATGTATTACCGATCATACAACATCATTAGGTAATTATTTAGTTTTCTTCTTGAAAAAAAGTTATTATGAATGTTTAGAAAAATGACAAAATATAGATAAATACATTTTTCTCAATACTTGAATTAGGTTTTTAAAACAGAATGCCGTATTAAATTAGGTACAAAATATGAATAAGACACAATTTTTATTGAAAAAAAACACATTTAAATTAGAAGCATTAAATTCTCACTTTTTATTTTTGTTTATTTTTAGGAAAAGCAATACTTGAATTATTTGATCCAGACAATGATATTGAGTTAACAAATATGATTAAAGGAAATATACGTTTTTTATTTAATAATAATCCAATAATACGTGATGAAGCAATAAAACGTCTAATTTATATTATTAATTCACATCCACAAACAAAATATTATCAACCAAATATACAAAATATAACTGACACAATATCAAATAGTCTTTGTTTTTTAGAAAATAAAATCGATATAAATCGTATTATTGAAACAACAAAAAATCGTGATGATGAAATTGATTCAATTATTCCATTAATTGAATTATTAAAAAGTGATAATGTTGAACCAGCAATAAGAAAAACCACATTAATACAATTAAATTATTTAGCATCAAATCGAAAGTTAGCTGAACTAATACACGATAATAATGGTTGGTTTCATGTTTTAACAGCATTAGATAATTCATTAAAACAAGAAAATACCGTTGATTATCAGGATGCCGGAATACCATCTGTTGGTATATTCACAAAATTATTAATCCAATTAACACATTTTCGCCTTGGTATGACATTTGAACCAAATATACTATTTTTACTTTTACGGTCTTTAATAATATTTCAACATTCCATTTCACATAAAATTAATTGTACAATTTCATTATTTTTATTATTATTTAATGATTTCATAATTGGCAGTGGAAAACTCTCATTACCATTTCTTTGTAATAAAATACATGTACCATTTTTGTCAGAATATCATTGGAAACTAAGTCCAAATATAAAAGAAAATCAATTAGAAGATATTATTGATGATATGAAAAGAACAACTGATAAAAATGAGAATATAAAAATATCTAATGAACAATTATGGAAATATTTACGCTTGAATTATGCAAAATTATGGTTTAATGGGTTTGAAAATATTTTAGAAAATGCTAAAATTTGTCGTTCAACAAATACAGATTGTGATGCAACACCACGAATAAATTATTCATTAATTGAAATTAAAAATTCAACAGATAATGATGATAATAATTATGAAACAATTAAAACATTAGATTTTAATGCAAAACTAAAAATAATAAAAAAAGATCTTGCATTAATAAAATCAACAGATATTAAAGAAATATTTCGTTATTATTTAAAACAAATTGAAAATGCAACAACACATACAGATGTTTATTATTCAATTCAACGTATCCAATGCAATTTATTATTACCATTAAACAATAATGTTAATATTTATCAAAATTCATTAATACGGTTATTAAAAAGATTTTATTTGACGCCACCAAATAATCACGATGATGAACAGTTATTCATTAATGTTATTGATTTATTAGGAAGACTTATTGAACTTGGTTTGTATATCTTTTATGTCTTATTATTTGTCTTAACTGTGTTTTCTCTCTTTCTTAACCAAATTTATTGTGTAAAGTCATCATTTTATATCGAAAATTAAATTTGTACCGGCTGAAATTATATAAGACCTCAATGAAAAAGAAATTAACATTTATTCTTTATAATTTTCAGATTTTGATGGAATTTTAATTCCGATTCTTCAAGAATTACATGAAAAAAATTGTGTATTTTTTGTCATTTTATTTTCTGATGAGTTTTCAATGGAAATTTTTACAAAAAATAATATTTTTTTAACACAAATAATACGTAAAAGTTCACAAAGTAAGAATAAAGATGTAATCAAATTAATGATAGGTGGTAAAATGGGTGCTGGAGGAAAAGATGGTGAAAAAAGAAATTTATTTTATAAATTTTTTTTTAGTATTTCTGAAATTTTATTGGATAAAAAAATAATGAAATATGATTTTGGTGAGTAACGTTATTTATATTTTATATTGATTTTATTAGACTTTTATTACTGTAATGTTTATTCATAATAAACATATTTTGTTTCAGTTTACATTATTTTTTATCAAAAACAGATTATCAATATTTACTAAGATACAAATATGTAATTAGAACATTATTTACAATTATTTTAACCCTACGGTTCTACTTAAATTCAAAATAAAAAATGAAATTAAATTAAAACAATTTATTTAGATTATTAAAATAAATTAATAATAATTTTTTTTCGTCTTAACTTTTAGATAATCTTCGAAGTTTAATTGTGTTACTTCGTGTTTTAACAACAATTGAAAGATTAGAAATTGATAATGATTATTTAAATTCAATTATAAATTCACTATTATCATTAATATCATTAACAAAATCATTTAATCAATCTGGTTCAGATTTTAATAAAAATTGTTTATTAGCAATTGGTAATATAATTGAAAATATAACAATGCTTAAAGTGAAAGAAAAATATATTAAATTACTATCTGGTTTATGTGGACATCATGACTTTTTAATAAGATCATTATCATGGAATTTATTAAATAGATATAGTAAAAACTTTGAGAATACAAAAGAAATGATAAAAATTTTATCATATTTACCTGGTGGAATACATGCGTGCTGTTTAAGTACAGTTTTAGATACAAATGAAATTGGTTTAGTTAAAGAAACAGCTGCATGTTTATTTGGTACATTATTAAATCATGGTACATCATCTAAAGGATTACCCATTTCCGTTGCACCACTTTGCAGTGAAAGAGTAAGTATGAAAAATTATGTAAATTTGTAATTGCTATTAATCTTTTAAATTTAAAATTAAAATTAAAATTTTAAGATTATTAAAATTATTAATTATCGAAATGATTTAACCTATATTTGTTTAATTAATGTCAATCAATTCTTAATTATAACAATAATAACATTTCCATATTGCCGTAAGGTAATAATAGTAATCAAAAAAATTTTCTAAATTAAACAAATTGATACAATTTATTTAATTTCTTTTAATTTCTTTAGAAGTCTCAACCGGATGATGAAGGGTACAATTTGTTAATGGTAACAATACGGCAACAAAAATTTTTTGAACGTGTTCAAGAATCATTAAAATATTTCACAACATCTGATATAATTGATTTTGAACAAACGGAAAGATTAACCACATGTAATGTTGTTCGTGGTTATTCTGTCATCCTATTAAGCCTTGTTGATCTTAATCCAAATTTATTAAGTGACCAAGATCTAATTTCTTGCATTTATGGAATTGTTGGGTTTGTTTCCTTTTTTTTATATTAAAAAAATTGTAAAAATGTTAATTTCATTTTGTTTTACATTTTGTTTCACAGTGTTTTAGTGTCTGTACCAATGGTACCAACAGAATCATCCATTAAAATGGTTTCTGAAATTTCTAAACTTCTTGTACGTTCATTTAAATATAATCAAGAATTTTTAAATCGCATTGTCATGCATGATCACGCAATAATGGCTTCACTGGGTTATTTATTAAATTTAAAACATTATGGTAAGATTATAATTAAAAAAACTCTGATTTTTACAAAGGAAAATTTTCTTAAGTAATTTTATTTGGAAAATTAATCGAAATTAAAAACTCATAAATATTTTGAAAATAATACTTTTTTTTTAGATCATTATTCAAATGCACTTCGTGATGAATGCCTCATAAATATAATGCAAGTCATTAGAATAATAATTGAAACAACGAATGGATTTCAATTTGTTTCAAGTTTATGGTCTGAAAAAAATAGTTCATCATTATTAAATTTATTAAATTTTACTTTAAAATTAAAACAAACTGAAGAATTACGTATATCTTCTATGTTATTTTTATGTTCAATTTATTCAACAGATATTACGAATTTAAATTATGAAACAATTATTGAACATTTTGAGATGACCGTAATTGAACCAGTAAAAGAAGATGTAATAAAAGAAGAAAAAAATAAAATAAAATATGAGAAAACTTTAGAAAAATTACGTCAAATGTCAAATGATTCTGAAAATTGTTGTCCTAATACAAAAAATCATCATTTAACAAAAATTAAAAGGTCTGAGGAAAAGAATAATAACTATAAAATTGGTGTAGAAATTTTAACTGTACGCCTGATTGAACTATATAATTTTCAGTGTACAAAAGATAAACCAAATAATGGTTTAATTTTATCATCATATGAAAAATGTATATGTTTTAATACAATTGGTTTAATTTTAAAAAATTCAATAAAAGCAAAAGATGTTGCCAATAATGAAAATTTTCTAGATAAAGTTATTGATCGATTAGAAAAAATTAACATTGGTTTTGGTATGAGTTGTACGGATTTTATACGAAAACACGGCGATAATAAAAAGGAACCAATAATAGAAGATTTATCATTATTAACAAATTTATTAATGAATTGGTATCAAACTGATTGTTTACAAGATCAAAATAATGTAACAAATTTATGTCAAATATTTTTAAAACTTTGGCCATGGACAAATACAAATACAGAATTACAATTAAAATTTATGAATTTATTTGTTGTATTAAGTGAAAATTCAATAACAATATGTAAAGGTATAACAGTATCTTATACAGGGTCTCCACATAGTTTAATACAATTAATTGGTAATTGTGTTAATATTGAAACAACAAAAATTAAATGTTCACAAACAAATTTAAATTTACTTAAATCTGGTTTACGTGTACTTAGTAATTGTTGTTCATGTATTGAAGGAAGATTACAAATAATAAAGGTAAACAAAAAAAAAGTAGATTCTTTTTAAAATAAATATTTTTATTTATATTATATTTCGTAAAATACCGTGTTTTTTTATGTTTGTGAGAAATTGAATTTAACTCAATTATATGCTTTCTATTGTGTTTTCTTCTAACGGTTTACTGTTTCAATTGGTGGCACAATTCATTTTTAACACTATTAAATATCCACTTACAGTCTTTCTTTCTCTCTCTTTGTTTTTATCCTTTCGTACGTTTTAATTTTTATTTGTGTTTAATAATCTGTAAATTAATTATAATGTTTTTTATTTGTTTGGTTTTTTCTTAGATGAACCTACTGGATAATATTAGTAAATTACATCCATCTGTGACAAAGCAACAAAAACCATGGAATATTGTTAGTATTTATTGGTTGAAATTTTGGAACGTTTACACAAGGTATCTAGAAGGTAATTCCGTACGTCATTTATCTGTTCTTTGTGCTATAATTAAACGTTCAACTAGTAACATATTAAAAATGGAATCATTAAATATATTAAAAAATATGGCATTTGCTAATGAAAATCGTGCTGCACTTCTTGCATCAGGTAACTATATATTTTTTTAAATAATTATAATTTTTTATTTGTACTAATTGTTTTTTTTTTATTTATTTTTATGTCAGATGATTTTCTTTATACAATAAAAGAAATATTAAATGGTGACAATCAAGAGGAACAATTTTTAGTTCTACTTATAATATGGAAATTAGTAACAAATAATTATAAAGGAAAACATGTTATTAAAAATAGTTCAATACCTGGTAAAATTGAAAATCTATTGAAATTTATTTCAATTGAACAAAATTGTAATAAACCAGATCTTTATCATGTGGTCGTCATTTTAAATAATATTTTAAGAGAATAAGAATAAATAAAGCAATTTTGTACAATTCATTTTAACGTCAACTTTTTTTATTTTATTTTGAATTAAGTATCTTTAATTAACAACATATTGATTCACACTGAATCAATTGAAAGGAGTTTATTAAGAAATATTGCCAATTGCCAAAAATATATTACTTTTAGTTGTGATAAGCTTAGAAGTGAGTTTTAAATTACTCAAACAACCATCGCAAAACAATTTATTGATAAAAATTTAATGAAGATCAAATTCAAATGAAGAAAAATTGGGTTGAATGTTAAAATCAAAACGGTTAAAATTTAAAAATCTGAAAATTTAAATTCGGAAAGGAAAGCAGAATGTAAGAAACAGACGAAATTAAACGAAATGATCAAAAAACAAACAATTTACAAAAAGTTTTGTCAGTTATTAATAAATGATTGAAATTGTTTTCACTTATCCTAATAATTTCTGTCAAATTGTATATTTCTTCCAATGTTTTGGCGAATTTTTTCTCCCAATGGTTTTAATTTACTATCACCTTTTTCAATTAGTTCTGTTAAATTTTTATTGTGATCAATTTTTTAAGGGAAATTCTTATTAACATATGTTGCTGGTTTTTTGTATTTTAAAAATTTTCTCTGCCATTTTCTTTATCATTGATACTTCGGTTAAATTTAAATTTACAGACTTCAATTCATTTTTATATTTTTCAACATGTTCAGTTAAGTTTTTTCTAATTGTATCTGTTAAGTTGATTTGAAGTAATTCAAATTGATCTTGATATTGTTTCATCTCCATTAATTTTGATTTCATTCCGCCAACAACTGTAATATATCCTAAGTTATCACCTACCATCCTACCATTGAATCAACAGTCGATTTAAGTTTTCCAACAGCGAGTTTTAAGTGAAGTTGACATGCGATATTCAGTGAATCGAACATTTGTTTATATTCGATGATAATATGCTACAATTCATTTTTATAAGTTGGCTTAGACTCCAGAGACATCTCTACACCTTCAACAATTAAAATGAAGAAAACAAAAATAATTTTAACTTTATTCTGCATTTTTTGTTGAATCTTTTAAAAGCTTATGATTGTTTTGAGATTAACTGTTTAAACAACTCAATTGAACTAAATATGGAATCGAAAATATTTCACTATTTATACCCATTTAATTGTCCTTGTTTTAGATTAAGGTCATATAACTAAAGACCACAAATAAAAACAATATCAGAGTCGAATTAAATTCATACAACTAAACACTGTTCAGTTGCAAACAGTTTAAGTTCTCTTATAGACGTTCAAAATTATTGTTTCTATTAACTCTATTCTGACAAAAGAAATTTAATTATATATTGTTTCGTAAAACTAATACGGAAAGAAATACTAAAAATTAACAATATTTAAATTTTTCTTGCAAAAATAAGTTATTAACCATTATTAATCCGAGTATTAAACAATATAGTTGTACGTTTTCTTTTAAATTAACAAAAGAATATTAAAACCAATTATATTTGTTATTGGTTTTATAATATATATTCATGGTTCATTATTTGAAATACCATACCACGTAAAAAAAAGAAGTCCGTAACTTTAATTGAAACATTTAAAAATTTGATAAAATGTGAAGTGCAAATTTTAAAGCACTTATACATTTTGTCTCATCTGTTTTATATTTAAAGTCAAATTTATGCTCTGTAAATAATTTTATGAATTTGAAATTTTATTTGTTCTAACTAATCTCATACCTTTGTCTTATCATAACATACATATGATCTTGTGTATCAAAAGACTGAGAACTAATTATAACATTAATATGAAATTGTTTATTTTATCAACTACAATTAAAGTGAAATTCTTTAAATTTTATAAATTTTATTAAAATTTTGTACAGATTCTTCAATTATTTCCATTTGTTTAAATTTAAATTATTTCATTTTTTTTTTCTACAAAAATATATTTAACCAATTAAATCCTATAATTTCTTATGAAAGCAAATAAAAATGCAATAGATATTACGTAAATATTAATTGAGATAAGAACACCTGCGTCTGGTGATGTAGATTTTTCCTCAACACAACTTTCAATACTTTGAAATAATTCGATGTAATTTTTTACTGCAAAACCTACATTTTTTGCGTGTGGTGAGATAAGTCCGATTGTGGAATCCTTAAAATTTAAAAATTATTCTTTAATATATTTATTCTAAGAAGTAATATTAGACGAAAATAAAAAATAAATTTACCTTAAATAAAATATTTCTTTCACTTTTAAAAATATTATAGATTTTGAATTGTGGATCTTTTTGTAAATATTTATCAAATGACAACAATGCGTTTACAATACCAGGGGTTTTAACATCATTTCTTCGAACAACAATTTCACCATCAACAATTGTTATTAATGCGCATGCTTGGTCAACATTAAAACCATTATAAGAAGCTAAACTTCCATTACGACATAAAATTTTATATTCATCTGGGTTAATTCCAAGTACTTTTGCATGATCATTTAAATATTGCAATTCTAATACAGCTACATCTCCAGATTCAGCTAAACATAATAGAGCACCTCGATTACCATAAAAGCGATTTGTTGGTGCAGCATTACAGCTGGCTTGTAAATGTTTATTTGTGTGTGGTATAATAACTTCGTCACGTTCATTCTCTTCATCTGCATGTTGTACCTCAATACCATCCGTAACTTCTGTGAAAATAATTTAATTATTGCTTTACAAAAGAAATTGGTAAAAATTAGATTTATTGTAAAGAATAAGAATATTTGATCCCATAGTTATTATTGAAGAAATAAAATCAGAAACTTGCCTATCGGGCCAGCTAGAGGTGTTAAATTGGTTTTACATAAACTACATAAAAAGTCGTCATGTTTTCCATTTGAATCATGTAAATTATCACGTGCACCCGGGAAACATCCTTGTTTAAAGAAATCATTTAATAATTTGCTAAAATGACAATCATCTTTATTCAGGAAACCAAGACTTTTGCCCATATTTACAAATGCAATGGATGCAATACCACCATATTCTGGGAAACATCCATTCGATTGACGTAAACTTTCAAAACTTGAATAAGTACTTTTTGCTTTTACAACAACAACAACAGATGAATAATGGTTCTTTTCGGTGTCAGCATAAAGTGCTCCAGTTAAATTATATGGGCTATAAATTATTAAAAAACATATTAGTTTAATTTAAATTACAAAATTTAATCTAAAGAGATGAAGTTAACATAGACGTAGTTGCGGCTTTGCAGGTGAATTTAGTGACACTGGGTCTCACTAAGGCATATACGATATAAACAATTTTGAAGATTTTAAAATTATACAACGTATGTGTATTGTTGTTTCTTCTGTTCTTGTATCAGGTAATAAGTAAAAATATGAATAAATAAATAATAATTCAAAATAAAATTTTATTCAGGTTGAAGTTATAAATTTTTTATAATTAAACCAACAAATACCTAACTAATAAAAACAACGAATAATTTAAACATTGCAATGAAGAGCGTTGAGCTTAATTTAATTTTGACTGAAGTGTATAAACAATTAAAATAACGATTTCTTCAGCTGAAAGAAGTTTTTCGTGTTTAAAACTTATTTTTCACAAATTTAAGAAATACTATGACCCAAGAAAAGATTAATAATTTTTTCATTGAAAAAGAAATTTTGAATTATTTAATGGAAGGTTAGAACTTTTTTGATGAAATTATTAAAGCTTTGACATAGAGAGCTACTGACATAGAGAGCTTTTTCCATACATATTCAACTAATTTAAGAAAATGGCATTTAACGTTATAGCAGAGTGGGTATCAAAAAATACATATTTGTACGAAGTTAAAGTACCCAGAAGTTTTAACTGCTTAATATTTTATGAAAAAAATATGTATTACTTTTAACATTACGTGTAGGTTTTGAATTAATCCTTAATTAAAAATATGAAATTATACAGAAAGAACCGTATACATAGTTTGTTTTAAAATATTTGTATTTAGAATTGGAAAAATTATATAATAATATGTAACTACATAGTTTATAAAATATAAGTAGAAAACTTAGAATTTTCTTTTTATTTTATTTATCTGGTAAACTATGATTGCCATAAACGTTTTCTTAAAATATTCATAAAATAATATTAATTTATAAAACTTAAATTCTTTCAATAAAAAAAGAGTTTTCAAAAAAATATTACATTTTTGACGTCTTCATCGAACCAAAATTTCGAATACATATTTAAATAATTACCTTCAAATTAGGCAAAGACAAACTATAAGTCTGTTTGTATTTGTTGATTTTTTTTTTTTTGTGTCAAATTGTAAATATAATTATTCAACTTACTGTCTTGCTAAATAACCAAAATTTGAATCAATACCAGTGAAATCAGCGCGAAATGATTTAATTTCATTTAAACATGTAACTTCATTGGACACTGCATTTTTACATTCAATTAATGGGTAAATTCCAGATGTTATTCCAGCATGACGTAAAATTTCACATTTGCTGTATTCTTCTTCATTAACTGTACACCAAGAAGATGATGTTGAGCAAAGATCAAACGCAACTGGTAATGTCATTACTGCGAAAAAAAAATTGATAATCAGTGAAACTTAGATAGAGAAATTGGCTTCAACAATCAAACAATACAATATAATAAAATATAATACAATATAAATTTTCTTGCTCTGAATTTGATCAAATAAATATTCTAGTATTTACATTAAAAGAATTTTGTAGATTTTTTATTTGTGGAATTATATTTTATTATAATTTGAGTTTATGTAAGTCGTACATTTTTTCTCTTAATATTTGCAAAAAAAAAATTGTTCATATTAACTATAAATTATTCCATTCTTAAAAGAATGATCATCATATAATTAATTACTTATAGTTTAATACTCACTAACACAACAGAAAATGTGTTGCAGTGTGTCACTTGTTATAATTTAAAACAACAATGTTGAACTAATTTAACATTAAATTTAATCAAAATTTATATTTTTATATAACTTACTTGAATGTAAATAATCTTGAGGCTTCTGAACTGTTTTTTTAACGGCTACTAATAAATCATCAGGTGAAAAAATTTCTATAATAGTTTGACGCCAAGAATCATTTGAATCTGATTCCATCCAATACTTTATTTTTGAATCAATGTCCATTGATCGATTACTAAAATTAATTTTTATTTAATTTTTTTATAAACGAAAATAATTGTTGAAATTTATTACCTATTTGTTACAATTGCACCCCATGGTTGTTTCATCCATGGACATGATATGTTACTCAATGTACCATCTGGGCATAAATATTGATAATGATCAGAATTATCTGACATGAAACTTTTACCATGGTCACCAGACACATAAGCCACATCACCATCCTGTGTTTTTAAACATTCCAATGCTAATTGATGATGGTCACTATTTGGAATATTTGTCGATGTTGGATATGTACAACTTTTTGTTCCACAAAGTGAACAAAGATTTGGATATCTTAATTCTTTAAGAGAAATTTAATTAAATATGGACGAACAGATTTTGTAAAAAAATATATTTCACTGACTTAATCGTGAATCTTCAAATAGATCATTGGACCATAATCCGGGACGACAAGCTGATTTAAAGAAACGACTCATTGCGGATGCTTCAATTTCAGCTGGTGAATTACCATCTATTTTACAATCAGGTATAATAACCGTACGTTCAAAATGTTTTAACATACGTTCTGACCAACGTTGGGTTTTATCATAATATATGCCAGGATGACAAAAATTTAAACCTTTTAAGGTACTCAAACCATTTTGAAATGTTTTTTTAACAATAACAACAGAATCATAATCATAAAATGATCTGATACGGGATTGATGTCTCAATTCACGTACAACAACAAAATCGTCCCATCCTAAGCTTGCTAAATGAATAATATTTTCGGCAGTAAATACACCAAGTGTTGCTGTATGATTTGATAAACGTTGCGCACATTCAATTGGATCTTGTACCTATATTTTTAAACATTAAAAATAAAACATTTAATTTAAATATTTGTGTAATGGTAAAAAAATTCTTGCTTAAAGTAAAAATTTGGTTTTTTCGTCAATTTGTATTGAAGAAAATTCTTTTAAATTGACTTGGTAAATTATATTTCTTCCATTATAACTTTAAACGATGATAAACTCAAAACAAAATATAAATCTGTTTAATTGAATGAAATAACAAATAAATTGACCATTAAATTAAAAATAAAATTTATCTTAATTATCCTATACAAATGCACGAATAATTTATTCGTTTTATTCAATTTTTTTTTAAATTTATTTATTAGTATATATTTTTTTATATCATATCAAGGTTATAGTTTGCCGTTTATTTAATCCTAATTCTCTAGAGATTATTTATGCACGTCAGTGCAATCACTACCTGGAGAAGTATGATAAAATACAGTATTTTCAAAAATTTGCAATATTTAGTAAAACATTTTAATTTAGTAATTGAAATAGTTCTGATTTCTATTTTTGTTATGGCGGCGCCACTTTTGTGTCGACTTTTTTAATTTGCAAAGCATACATACTTTGTTCAAATACCAATATTTGGAAGATTACAAAATATTTTGAAATTATTGCATAATAATTGTGATAAGAATGATAATAAATACCGTACCCATTGACATACAACTTCTGAGTCACCAGGTTTTAGTTGTTCACACAATTTTTGATGACGATTTCCTGTACATATTGTGTCAGCTATAAGAAGAAAAAGTTTTAAAATAACAATTCATTTTATCAATTTAAGACACGTTAATAAGCAATGTTGTATGTCCTTAGCATATATTTTAATGTAAAATTTTGACATATTTATTGCTAAAAAAAATTAAATTGTAAAAATTACTAGCAGCCTTCTGTGCATTGAAAATGGAAAACAACAAGAATTGAACACTGAATTTAGTTTGTTGATCTTCCCTACGATTGCGATAAAAAATAAAGGATTTTATTACTTTGGTCTAATCAGATTTTGATTGATTTAAATAACGTGCATAGTTCACATTTTAAATTAAGTAAATGAAAATTATACTTAAGCGTCAAAATCTTTAATTCAATTATTTGATTTACAAAAACAAATGCTAATTAACTCAAAAATTTTTAATTGCTGAATTCAATGAATTTAATTTAACGGAATATATTTTAATAGGATAGTAAAAAAAAATTGAAGACAGGTATCTTTTGTTCACGTGAGCTTTAAAATATCCTATATAATTAGTTCCAAAATTATTCTATAATTCCTTATGAAAATGAAATTCTTTAAATTTTATAGTTTTTTTTTTGTCTTTTTTATTAAAATTTATTACAAATTATACAACTCCTTCAATTTTTCTTTTTTTTTTCAAACTACAAAAATACAATCAATTAATTAAATTCTATAATGTCTTGTAAAAGCAAATAAAAGTGCAATAACTAAAACGTAAATATTAATTGTACTAAGAACTCCTGTACCAGGTGTTGTTGATTTTTCCTCAACACATGTTTCAATATTTTGAAATAGTTGGATGTAATTTTTTACTGCTGAACCTAAATTTGTGGCGTGCGGTGAGACAAGTCCGATTGTTGAATCCTTAAAATTTAGAAATTCCTCTTTAATATTTTTATTCTAAGAAGTAAAATTAGAGAAATGTCAAAAATAATTTACCTTAAATAAAATATTTCTTTCACTTTTAAAAATATTATACATTTTGAATTGTGGATCTCTCTGTAAATATTTATCAAATGACAACAATGCGTTTACAATACCAGGGGTTTTAACATCATTTCTTCGAACAACAATTTCACCATCAACAATTGTTGTTAATGCGCATGCTTGGTCAACATTAAAACCATTATAAGAAGCTAAACTTCCATTACGACATAAAATTTTATATTCATCTGGGTTAATTCCAAGTGCTTTTGCATGATCATTTAAATATTGCAATTCTAATACAGCTACATCTCCAGATTCAGCTAAACATAATAGAGCACCTCGATTACCATAAAAGCGATTTGTTGGATCAGCATTACAACTGGCTTGTAATTTTGCATTTGAATGTGGTGGAATAATTTCACCACGTTCATTCACTTCATGTGCAAAATCAATATCACCTGAAACTTCTTTAAACATTTGTTATTTTTTAAAATCTTGACAGAAGAAAAAATCACAATTTATGTTTAATGAAAAATAAAAATGTAAGATAAATATTATTTTATAAAAGAACTCAATTGAAATTAGATTAGATGAGAGAACTTATAATGTTCAAATAGCCAATGATTCTCAAATATTGTATTAAAATATGAGTTCTTAAGTAAAGAAGATCAAATATTCATCCTATAGTTTTATTATTGTAAAATCAGAAACTAACCTAATTCATCTATAGGACTAGAAAGTGGTGCAAAATTAGTTTTACATAAGCCACATAATGATTCGTCATGTTTTCCTCTTGGATCGTGTAACTTATCACGCGCACCTGGGAAACATCCTTGGTTAAAGAAATCATTTAATAATCTGCTAAAATGACAATCATCTTTATCCAAGAACCCACGACTTTTGCCCATATTTACAAATGCAATGGATGCAATACCACCATATTCTGGGAAACATCCATTCGATTGACGTAAACTTTCAAAACTTGTATAAGTACTTTTTGCTTTTACAACAACAACAAGAGATGAATAATGCTTCTTTTCGGTTTCAGCATAAAGTGCGCCAGTTAAATTATATGGACTATAAATTATTAAAAAACATATTAATTTAATCTAATTTAATTTATAAAAATTAAGGATCAACTATAGAATAAATTAGGGGTTTCAAGAGGCTGATGTTTTCTGGAAATCTAATTAAAATTATTGGTCAAAGTTCATATTTGGATTATTTTTAATCAAATTTTATCCATATTATTCAAGCCATATAAATTATCAATAAGATTCATTTAGTGGTAAATAAAATTTATTTTGATTTAGAAATTCTATTTTTTTGTCGAAATTTATAAGAAAGATTTGATTTAGTTTAAAAAACAATTGGGCGTCTCCACCTAAATTTCAATATATAAAAAGTATATTTAAAGTAAAGAAAACCTTTCCTTAGGAAATTTAAAATTTCTTGTAACACGTTTTCAATAACAAAATAGACTATACATTTTAATCATACTAAACTTATGCATTATGCTATAAGTAGAATTTAATTTCCAAATATAAAAAAAATTTAAAGATTCTTATCCTTTTGATACAAAATTTAGTTATTGTGAAAAAAATTAGTAGATAAGATTAGATTGTTTATTTTCGTTGATTTAATTTTTCTTAACTTATAATTAGATTTATTCAAAAATTGACTTACTGTCTTGCTAAATAACCAAAATTTGAATCAATACCAGTGAAATCAGCTCGAAAAGATTTAATTTCATTTAAACATGTAATATCATTTGGTACTGAATGTTTACATTCAATTAATGGATAAATTCCAGATGTTATTCCAGCATGACGTAAAATTTCACATTTATTATATTCTTCTTCATTAACGGTACACCAAGAAGATGTTGTTGAGCAAAGATCAAATGCAATTGGTAATGTAAGTGCTAAAAAATTAGAATAATTAATATTGTTTATTTGGTGTTAACAAATTTTCAATCCTATGTTTAAATAACAAAAATGAATGATCAGAAAATTAATTGGAAGACGGAGCCAAACTAATTTTGACTTTTAAAATTATCATGAAACTAGATATGAGCATATAACCATTTAAATTCTATTGGACTTGGACTTATATTAGATAAAAACAACAATTAAAATATAATGCATGCCAACGTGGTTTATGTAAGAAACTTTAATAAAATTAATGACGTTGCATTTTTATAGCAATAAAAAACCAAAAAGTGAAATCACTTTTTTAATAAGTGATAATAAAAATTTTATATGAAATTTGTTTATATGACTTACTAGGACGTATATAATCTGCTGGTCGTTGAATAGTTTTTTTTATTTCCACTAAGTCATCAGGTATAATTATTTCTGCAACAGTTTGACGCCAAGCATCACCAGTGTTTGGTGTCATCCAATTTTTTATTTTTGAATCCATCTCTATTGATCGATTACTAAAATTTTTTTAAGTTGAACTTCTGTTAATTTATTTCTAATTAACGAAAATAATTGTTGAGATTTTTTACCGATTTGTTACAATTGCACCCCATGGTTGCTTCATCCATGGACATGATGTGTTACTTAATGTACCATCCGGACATAAATATTGGTAATGATCAGAGTTATTTGACATAAATTTTTTGCCATCGTCACCAGATACATAAGCAACATCACCCTTCTGATTTTTTAAACATTCCAATGCTAATTGATGATGATCACTATTTGAAATATTTGCCGATGTTGGATATGTACAACTGTTTGTTCCACAAAGAGAACAAAGATTTGAATATCTTAATTCTTTAAGAAAAATATTAAATATAATTAAATAGGGATGAGCACATTGCGTAAATAAATATATTTTACTGACTTAATCGTGAATCTTCAAATGGATCATTGGACCATAAGCCAGGACGACAAGCTGATTTAAAGAAACGACTCATTGCGGATGCTTCAATTTCAGCTGGTGAATTACCATCTATTTTACAATCAGGTATAATAACCGTACGTTCAAAATGTTTTAACATACGTTCTGACCAACGTTGGGTTTTATCATAATATAAGCCAGGATGACAAAAATTTAAACCTTTTAAGGTACTCAAACCATTTTGAAATGTTTTTTTAACAATAACAACAGAATCATAATCATAAAATGATGTGACACGAGATGGATGTCTTAATTCACGTACAACAATAAAATCTTCCCATCCTAAGCTTGCTAAATGAATAATATTTTCGGCAGTAAATACACCAAGTGTTGCTGTATTATTTAATAAACGTTCTGCGCATTCAATTGGATCTTGTACCTGCATTTTTTAATATAAAAATTAAATTAATAAAAAAAATTAAAATGCTGAAAGAGATTGTATTTTACGTTCTTCAGCAATCATTAAACTCGAGAAAGTTAACAAAAAAAGAACAAATTCATGATTGTGTATCGATGCCAGTGTAAATATAAAATCTTGATATTCTAAAAACATGTAGGTATGACTAATTGGTTTTGAGTTCAAATGGCGTGCTTTATTACAAACAATTCATAATAATATTGCAATGTTTATATTTAGTTTTTTAAGATATATGTATGCCATTTTGTATTTTAATTAGTTCTCATATTTTCATACACAAAAAGAAAGTTTAAATTAATATAGAATTTAACGCATACAATCTGAATTTATTTAATTTTAAATTTTCATATCGACTAATCTTTTGATGTGGAGATTAATTATATCTATGTATCAGTAAATCATAAAGTTTATGCTTATAGGTATTAGCATTAACATTGACAATAAATTAATTCATATAGTCGAAAAACCTTCAACTTTTTAACAAATATTACATTAGCGTTTTATTTCTAAAACTTCATATTAACAATGGCTCCAAGTAACAAAGAATAAATTAGATGATTTGATTTAAAAAAGTCTTTTATGAAGTGTAATTAGAAATTAGAAATTTGAAATTAAAAAAATCATGCAAAAAATTAGACAGAATGATACATACCCATTTGCAACTAACTTGTGAGTCACCACGATCTAATTGTTCACATAATTCATGATGACGACTACCAGTACATATTGAGTCAACTATAAGAAAATAAAAAAACAGAAGAACACCCTTTATTATTCTAAATTTAAAAAAAAAACATAATTTAGTAAAAATAATATTTATTTTGTTTGCACGCTCTATTTATGTTCTAAAGTTAATTATTGCTGAAATCTTTTATTTAGCATCATCGCACAATGGTTCCTTTTTAAAAAAACAAAAAAGCTTCGCCTAACCACAAATGTAAACGCATTCACATTAAACATATTTGTGTACTATTTAAATTAATTGAATCAAATTAATCTGATAAACATGAAAGAAAGGAATTTTTGTTTAAAATTATGTTGATAATTAAAACGAAAAAAAATTATTATGCTTTTAAATATTCCACCTTTTTTATATCTTTAAATATTCTTTTTTTTTTGATTTGTTATATTTACAGAATATATTTATATACATATGAAGGGAAAAAAATTAAACGAGATAAGATTAGATTATTGGAAAACAAGCATATTGTGTCATCGATGCAATAGTAACAAACAGAAATAAAAATGAAGATAAATAACATTTGATATGTTAAAAAATATAAAGTATAAACTAGGGAGCGGAGTAAAATAACATCATAAGAATGATCAAAAATTCAAAAGTCGTATATTATATAATCAAAAAGGCAATTATATTATCAATGTTCGATTCATTCAAAAATTTTATTTAACAGATAATCAAAAATTTTATTTAGTAACAGATATTCAAAAAATATCAAGTCGAAGGAAATGTAACGAGTTTTAAATAAAATTGGCAACTGTGAAAAATACATTTTTTAAAATATTTTTTTTAATTTAATTCTATTTAATATTTTCAATTATTGTAATTTAATTAATTTAATAATGAAAAGTATTCTTTGAATAAATTAATTTTAAGCGGAAAAAAATACATAAAAGCACATGGGAAACTATAAAAAGAAAAAATATTGCCAACAACAATAATTGGCAACCATTTTGTTTTTTTTCATCTTATAAAAATGAGTATGTTTTTTACTTTATTAAATAAAACTCTGTAGAAAAAAAAAACCACGTAGAATAAACGCGGCGCACCTTTTTCTTTCCTACATGTTCAATTTAATTTAAACCATCTTCTGTGTAAATTTAAATGAAGCCGACAAGGAAAGCTATAGTAAATTAAAAATTACACAATCAAATCGATAATAAAAGTGCTTATCAGAAAAACTCGATAACACAAGCACACCGCACCCAAAAAAGAGCTACCAATTTTCATTGGAAAATCAACTTGAGCCACTAAATAATTAAAAAAAATATCAAATATTATTTTTACCTTGTGGAAGTCCTTGTCCTAATACTAATAAAGGACATACAGTCACAAATACAACAAAACACAAAACTCTATTCATTTTATTCCAGAAGAATCCAAAAATTGATGAAAAAAACCGACCGTTTTTCTAACGGAAAAATATTATACTTTTTGGTTGTGTCTAAATTGAATTAAAGTTAAGAACTAAATATAATTTAATAAAAAAATTTCAATTTAATAATTTCGAATAGGTATACATAAATTTTTTGGAATAATGGTGAAAATGAAGAGAGGGAGAGAGAAAATGCCGAACTTGAATTCTTATCTTATCTTTCAAAATATAATATAATACCTATGTACTATATTTTTGTACTCTCTCATTTTTTATTTCTTTACTTTAGATTAGAAAAATATATAAAAAATTAAAAACATCAAAAAAAAAAAAAAGCAAATAATAATGAAATAAAATTATGCTTATGTGTATAATATTGTCTACCTCTGAATATCTAAATGTTTGATTAAACTCAACTGAAATTTTACAATTTATTTTATTCATAATTTACTAAACCACTTCACACAAGAAAATTGAAATAAATAATTAATTCATTTTTAATTATAATATTCAATTAATGTAAATTCAATAAAGTTTCAGAGATTATACAAAAATATTTATTACTTAGTATAATAATAATTAGTTGAAATATAGTAAATTAATAAGGATAATGATGATTTGATAACATTTAAAACAAATTTTATATTTTATTTAGTAAATATATTTATATAAGTACATACATAAAAAGTTTAGAAATATTAAATATTATTTATATTTATTCACATTTGAATAATAATTAAATATTTGATTTATCTGTAATACTTTACATTTCATTTTCAATAATAAATCATTATTGATAATCGAAAAATTCATATTTTTAATCTGAAATATGAACGATGAATTTAAATCATTATTAAATTTATAGTAGCGTTCATGCTAAGCAAAAAATGCCGAAATAAACTAAGTTATAGATTGTTGGGATTTTCTATGCAAATATATACAAAAGATCGATTCTAGTGGAAGTCTAGAATTGGTTCTCTAATAACTATCTCATACAAAAATGAGAGCAATAAAACAAATAGGTTTATAAATTATTTGGTATATAGTTTTATTCTGGATTTAAAATTTCTGAAATAATTATGTTTATTGTTAATATATATTTTTATTTAAAATGCTAGATTTACCACAATCGCACATGAAAACGATAACCAAGCTGAGTGTGTAAAGTTAAAAAAAACCTTATACTTTGAAAAACTATAAAAGAGAGTAAAAAGCCAAACTTAAAATTTATATTAAAAATTCAAAAGTTTCTTGACTGCGGATGTTTTATAATTTGACTAACAAGGGAATGACTAATAATGAAATGGGAAATGAATAGTTTTTTTTTCTTTTAATTGTTTTATTTTATGTACATAAATATGTGTTTATTTCTTTACCTTGAATATTTCTTAGAAAAAGAATAATTAAAACTTTTTTATTTTTGTATTTTCTTTTTGTAATGCTTACAGCAAATTTTTGATAACGAATAAATTTTTGTTGTTTTCCTGTTAAAAAATACTTCGCGACATACATGAACTTATTGATAAAGTGATTTTATAATTTTACAAGAATTAATTATGAGTGGATCATTATATTGAATACAAAAAATTTTTATACTTAGTACTTAAAATAACTACCTGCATTCTTAAGTGTCAGTCACGAATAATTTAGGCTGTTGCTTAGAAAGATATGCAACGAATTTGTATAATAATAATAACAATAATAGTAATTGGGTTAGAAAGATTGTTATCACGAGAATTATTTTTATTGAATCAGGCGATTTATCGTATTGATGATGAATCGAATATTGTAATTCATCCTGGTTAAATTATGAATAAATGTGGAAATTTAGAAAAATTTTGGGATGCGAGTGTGTATTTCATTATAACATAAAATTTCACTTGTTTTCGGTTGATAAAAATTAAAAAAAATTGTGGTCTAACAATTTATGATGTAAGAAAAGACATTCGAACAAGTGACAACAAAATATGTGAGAAAGATTGCGTTTATTTATTGTTATTGTATTTCTCACAATTTCCGAAAAAATTGTTGGATAATATCTTTGGATTCCATATTTGTAACATTCTCATAATTAGTCATTTTCCTTTTCTTTTCATAGAAAATTAAAAATGATTTTTACAAAAATAAAAATAAATACACTTTAAAAAAAATTTTATTTTTCGTGATAATAGATTTTATTTTTTTTTTTTCAATCAACAAAATTTATAATTTCAATTTAATTACTAAATAATATTAAATATTAAAAAATATACACCAAATTAATTTTCTGAAATTTGTCGTTTTTATAATCAATAAAAATATACAACTAATCAAATAAAAAGTAAGAGGTAGAAATTAATTCAAAAAGAAACAAAAAAAAAAAAAACTCAGAACAACGATGAGCAAAAGCGTGTTTAGTTTAATTTATTAATAAAGATTTTTTATCCTTTAAATTTTTTTTATGAAGAAATAATTATAGATTTTTTTTTGTTTTATTTTACATTAATTCAATTGCAGCAGTTGTTGTACATTTAATTTTTAAAAAGAATGGTCCTTCCTGGCCTGGTAAAAATGTGGACGGCATCACATAATAAATACCAGATGGTATTTTTTCTAAATGTAAAACACAAAAACCAGATCGATAATTTCCAGTACTTTTACTAATAAATGGTGCTGTTATTGTTGGATCATCTAATGATGATATTGTTACTTCTAAACCGCATTGATAAATTTTTGGTGCACGTAATTCTATAATTAAATCAGATACATCTTTTGGTCCAACAGTAACACGATAACATGGATTATTTTTATATGTTTGTGGATGATTTGGACATCCACCAGCTGTTTCTTGACTCCATTCACCATTTAAATCTTTTTTAGTTTGAAAATGATCATTTATACGGTGCAGATCAAAACGTCCACGACAATATGCACGTAATGTATAATAAATTGTTGCTGTTTTTTCATACTGTGATACAACTAATGTATAACTAAAAAGAAAATAGAAAGAACGACATTTATTATTAAAATTATACAATTAATTTTTAATAATTTGCTTAATAGCGAATTTCACTTTAACATCTAGTTAAAAAATTTATAACAACATCTAAAATTTTCATGTAAATTAACTGGACATTAGCATCCATTTATTTATATTACTTAGACAATTTTTAGTAATGAATTTTTGATTAAATTGACAAAATTCAAGAAGCAGGAAAATGTATTTTTTTAAAACGTTTAAAATTATTAAATTATTCGTCATTATTAAACTAATTTAATTTATTCAAAAAAATTCAAATAACTTGATTTAATTTTATTTCAAAATGATGTTTTCAATTTTCATAAAAACTTACGTTCGTGCCGCTGTGGGATCCATACGAATTTTACATAGATAATGAGGACTGTTTATTCGAATTCCGTCAATATAAGGTTTTGGATCATCTATAAAAAAGAATAAACTAAATTAAATTAAAACATGTATAAAATTTTTTAAATGTTTTGTTATTATTCAACTTCTTCTTTAAGTTGCTAATATACAATTTAATTTATTATAAAATTAAAAAGTTTAATTAAATTTCTGAATTTATTCTGTGATGCTAAATTTAATTCAAATTCAACAAAATTTTGTTTGATAAACAGTATTAATGATAATTGAAGCCATGAATTTTAACTCATATTCTAATTGAGAATATATTTATTAATTAAATATTAATAATAATAATATTATTAATTAATAATATTATAAATTAAATGAAAATCATATAAATAATTAACTAACATGGATAATAGACTCTTTTTCCATTATTATTATAAACTAAAAGTGTAATATATTCTTTGTTTTCCCTGAAATCATCAATTGAAGTGATATGACGTGTTAATAAGATCCAAACAGTTCCTTGGCCAGCTGGTACAGTTAAACTCAATTGTGGATTATCCCCAATTGTGTAAGCATCTTTTGTTGGACCAACACCAGCATTCCAACTTCTATTTTTTAATAAAATCAGAAAGATAAATTAAAACGGAAGTTAATAGAAAAGAAACAAAAAATTGAAAATGAATTTAAAAAAATTCTAAAACATTATTTTTATTAAAATTGAGTTGGTTGTTTTTAACGAAAATTCATTCAAGTATTGTTGGTCACGGTTAGTTAGTTGAAGTGAGAAATCACTCAATTTTTTTATTAAGAATTCAATGATTCATTTTTAATGAAAATTATTAAAAAGTTAAGTAAAATCTTTAAACAAATTATTGTTATAATTAAATTTAAAGCAATTTCTATAATTTATAAA
The DNA here is from genome assembly GCA_963082725.1 of Pedicia rivosa. Lineage (NCBI taxonomy): Eukaryota > Metazoa > Arthropoda > Insecta > Diptera > Pediciidae > Pedicia > Pedicia rivosa. The sequence continues at coordinate 32,686,351 of OY720152.1, read as the reverse complement.
ATATATGCCATTAATGGAAAAAATAATAAAAATTTATAAAAATGATCTTACTGATGTATACAATAAGTAAATTGAAATAATTTTGGATCCCAATTTAAATAAAATATATCAAAAAAATGTAATATTGATGTGTAATCAATCCAAAATACACCATTATCTACTTCAGCAGCCATTGATGGATCATAATTAAGTAATTCTTGTAATTCCGTAGTCCAATGTACTGTATCAAGTTCTGAATAATTACCTCGCCATCTTAAATGTGACCATGGATTTTTTAATTGTACCAATTTTACACCCTAAAAATAAAAAATAGTAATTACTTGAATCCTAATTTTATTTCTTATAAAGACTACAGTAAAAAAGTAATGAAGTCAAAATATTTTTCTTTTATAAAGTGGGACGAAAGGAACACGAACATTTCTACGTAAATTTATAATGTTTATCACTCAAAAAGATTTCCATGTAATTAATCAAAATTACAATATGGTTTAATTATATAATTAAAGGGGGTATGAAAGTTAAAAGTTTATTTTCAGATGAGTCTTATATAAAGATTATTTTATTTTATTTCTTTCATATTCATTATAAAATTGGTGAGAAGAAATTCAATTACTCAGATAATGTTTTTCTGTAATTTATGTTTTTCCGCAAGCATTTAAAATGTTATGTTTAATGAATACACTGTTAAGTTAATTAATTAATTAGAACTTTTGAGATCTATGAAACAGAATTCTAATTCTCAGATAGATTAGTTTAAATATTAACAACACCTTTCTGTTTCTAAATCTTGTATTTATAGTTTAATAAATGGGCCTGAAGATGATAGCTTAGTTCTCGAAAAGTACTTTGACATTTTAATAAAAAAAGTTATGAAACAAAAAGGTGTTGTTTTTATTTAAACTAATCTATCTGAGAATTAAAAATGTTACAGAAATTTTAATTTTAATCTAATGAATTCTAATTTCGAATGATATATTTACATCAATTTCTCTAAGGCATAAAACAGCATAGGCATGCGTTGAAACTAAACCAGTACGCTCCGCTTCCGCATCAGATAAATCACCAGTTGCAACAGTAATAAGACAACGTCCAGTTGATTGCCCCTCTTTAAGACGATTAAAAACAGCATCTGAATTAAAATCATCATCTTTTGTACGTATTGCAACACGTTCAGGTATCCAACCAGTTAATGCATGTAAATCAATATTCTGTAAATGAAAAAATATAAACAAGGATTTTAATTAATTTATTTTGGAAAATTTATTAGAAAATATATAAAACTAAATTTGAACATTAAAAAAAACAATTGCATTTTGCGTTTTGATATTCAGGAATATTCAATTTTCAAATTTGTTTACTCGAATAATTAATCTTAATTGTTCTAGGTCACAAATTATAGAACCAAAAGACTAGAGAAAACAACAATTTGTTAATTTATAAACAAAGAATGAACTAATTATTCATATTAATTCAGAAAAAAGTTTTATAATCCTCTATAAATTGAATCGTACAATTTAAAAGTAATTTGTGAAAAGGTGTATAAGTAACACACCTTTAACTTCAAAACAATAAAAATGAAATGAAAGAATCAATAATTAAATTTTATCCTTTTTTCCTTGATTAAATAAAATATTTCCATATTTACACAAAAAAAATAAACGAACATTATATGAGAATTAATTAAGAATTAAAATTAATTAAGTAAATAAATAAATACGTAAATAAAATGGTTCGCAGAAATGAATATTATTAAGGAAGAATTTAGTACTACGAAAATCAATTAAATATTAAATCCAAATAAGGCTAAATATAATTTAAATATTTCACTTTAAAAGAAATGTAACTAATAATTTTATTTCTTCCCAAGCTAAAAATTCTTGAACAACTTGTAAGCTTCAATAATCATTATCAACTAAGAACGATAAAGTAGAACTTATTTTCATTGTACTAATGTGAATTTCAATTTTAAATTATATTCAAAGAATTTTCATAATAAAATCAAAATTTCAACTTTACAATGTAAATAAAAATATTAATAATGTGTAAATGATTACTGTAATATGAAAATCGTAATTTGTTATTGGCGAATCAGTCAGAAATTTTCTAAATTAAAACAATTTTTAATTTTTCACTACGTTTCGACACATTTTTGGTGTCTTCCTCAGATGACTAAAACAAAATTTTAGTCTAGTCAAACAGTATAAAAGTTATATAAATAAACATTAATACATTAAACAAAGATGAACGAAGAAACAGTTTAGCAATCATAAAGACCAAAGAAAAATAAAAATAAAAACCAACTAATAACTACTTTATAAATTAACAAACTCACATAAACAACACGTTTTCAATAAATAATATTTCTTTAATGTTTAATTTTAATTTTTTCTTTTTTGAGATATACTCTCAATAATGTCAGACTAGAACGAACTGAGAATCTATATCATTTCTTTTATTGACACAAAAAAAGTGTCGAAACCTAGTGAAAAATTAAAAATTGTTGTTACAATTTAGAAAATTTCTGACTGATCGCCATTACATAATTACGATTATAAAAATATCACAATTTGTCATTTTTATCCTTTAGTTGAACATTATTGTTTATAATTAAATAAATAAACAAATTATAAAATAAAGATTTACACTATTTGATCCAGGAAAATCATAACCACCCATTAATTTCATGTATGCTTTCTCTAATAATGATACCCAAAATTCTGAACGATTTGACGAATATGAACATAATAATTGATTGTGCTTTCCCATTGGTAAGAAATCATCAATTATAATTTTTCTTGGTATTCCATTAACATGTAAACGTATTGAATACTTTCCACTTGGATTATACATTGGTTCATTTCTTAAGTTTTGTGGATAAATAATTGATGTTATTAAACGTTTACCAAATGTACGTTCATATAATGATGCAACAGCTAATGATGCAACAAAACTACAATCGGAGATAACCGTTTGTTTAATACTATAAAAATTTACACCAGAATCAACAATTAATTTTGGATTATCACATATTTCACTTATTCTCGTCCAACCATCAAGATCACGTTTTTGTTTTGGTGCCAATTCTAAGAAACCATCCTTAAAAGAAAAATTCATTAATATTTATGTTTCTATTTAACAAATATAGATCTTTTCATTTTAAGACATATTTTAATATTGTTTGTTTATTATTTCTTTTTACTATGCTCCGTTCTTTTTTTTGTTTATTAAGAACAAAAATCTAAAATATAGACAAATTATTTTAACAAAATAGTATATGATTGGCTGACAAGATAACCAATAAAACATATTTGAATTTCCTTTAAAATCCAAGATTAATTTTAAATTATTTCATAAAAATAACGAAATTTTTAAATTTAAGTTTACAGAACTTTCTTTCAAGGCTAAAAATATTACAAATATTATCTTCATTAAATAATTGCTCAAAACTTTTAAATGAATCTTAATTATTCCTAATAAAAGGTTCAAATTGCACGGAAATCCGGCAAAAAATATATCAAATAACAAAAAAAAATTTTAAATGAAAAGATCAAAAAACAAACAAGATAAAAACGGTTTTACAAACTTTATCTGTAAATGGTAATGGATAATGAAATTTTTCTTTTAGATCAACATCCATAAACGGTACAACTAGAAGTGAATTAATATGTGATGTATGTTCTAATACTAATTTTTCATCAGATGTATATGCTTGCTGTCCCGATACTTCTAACGTTGATTTTAATGATTCTGCACCACCAGAATAACCAATATTTGCAGGTTTATTAACAATTGGTGACTGAATTGTACGCTTTGGTGATAGCAAAGGTTTTTTTATACCTTTTAATTCCTCAGCACGATCTAATGCTTTCACAGCAAATACATTTAAACGTTCTCTTATATCTTTATTATCAACTGTCAAAATTTTTTCAACTGCTTCTGTATAATAATGTATTGCTTTATCTTTATCACCCTATTGTTAATATGAAACATAAAAGAAAATAAAAAAGAAATATATATAATAAAAATTGTTCAATTAAAAAAAATTAAAATAAAAAAGTATTTATACCGATTCATCAGCATCTAATGCTAACATCAAAAATTTACGACACTCAGATTCACTCATTATTAATACTATTTAACACAAAATAAATTTAAATAAAACAAGTAAAACTAATAATTTTTCTACTCTGAGAAGCAAAACGTCACGATTAAAAATGATGTCACCACCAAAACTAGGAGAGAAAAGGATTTGATGGAAATAATATGAAAATTCACATTAACAATTAATATTAAACAAAAATATAATAAAAGAACAATATAACTTTGGATAGGTATAAATTTTGGAAGAAAACTAATAATAATGATGTATATTTTACAGAAAGAAAATCAAAACATATTTCCTTATTTATTATGACGTTTAAGATTTTTGACATTCCATTGTTTTTATATGATTTTTTTTCTATTTTCTAGGGTGCGCTCAATAAGTCGTAAAACTATTACTTTTTTCTTTAAATTTTAGCGTAGCTGACTTCATACCAGTTAATGGCGGCATTAAATTGTCAAATTTCACAATTTAATTTAAGGTTATTGTCATTTGATAACGTTTTCAGTAAAACATTCAGACTGATCAGAGATTTTACAGAAAAAATAAATAAAATTCAATAAAAACGTACCCTTGAATATTCAAAAAAATAATGTAAGTATGATTTAAAACAATAATATTAAATAAAGTTATTAATTTTCTGTTTTTTAAATGCACAAACAAACAGGGCGCTTGTTAAACCAAAATCAGAATTAACACCAGAAGAACTCGCTCGGCAAGAGGAAGAAGAATTTAACACTGGCCCCTTATCTGTATTAACACAATCAGTCAAAAATAATACACAAGTTCTGATTAATTGTAGAAATAATAAAAAATTGCTGGGACGCGTTAAAGCATTTGATCGTCACTGTAATATGGTATTAGAAAATGTTAAAGAAATGTGGACAGAAGTACCAAGAACAGGAAAAGGGAAAAAGAAAGTTAAGCCAGTAAATAAAGATCGCTTTATATCCAAAATGTTCTTACGTGGTGATTCTGTTATCCTCGTACTAAGAAATCCATTGGCTACAGCGGCTGCAAAATAATGCTAGTTTTTTATGTCCCTTACCTTTTTCTATATAATATTGATTTTATTTGTAATTTAGATTTATATTGAATTAATTTACTATACCCTATGAATAAAAATCTAAATCTAAATATAAGTAACTCAGTTGTTTTAATTGGATGGAAGATTTTGTTGGGAGTATTGAAATGAAAGGTTTGTTTTTCATAATCTAAAAATTGTTATTATAATATATGTGCATTTCGTTCACTCGTATTTACCTTACATTATTATAATTAATTTTATTTTTATATGTTAAATATTAAATTATTATAAATTTAAGGATATAAAAATCTGGTGAATCTCTGTTATAGATTCAAACCCCTGTAATATATAAAATAAATTCTGATGTATTTTGTAGCGCTGTAATCGTAAAGAAATTTACCTTTTTTAATCCAGACACAAAAAATATTTAATTATTTTGAAAAATTTAAGTATAGAAAATTATAATTAAATTATATTATATTTTAGGTCACCCAACACAATTATTTTTCTTATACTTTTGTTTTTTTTTTAATAGGAAATTGCTTTAAGTCCATGTTTTCTTAAACTTTTTGGCGTAGGAAAATGTTATTTTTTTCTGTAATAAATTAAAATGATCAAAAAACAAAAAGTAGAAATTATTTATAATGCTTTTATTTGTTTTTTTCTCTAATTAATTTTTTTCATCTTTTTTTTTTTTTTGCTATAAATACTAATTTCTTTTTTTTTTTATTTAATTTATTTATATCCACATGAATTTTGCTATCGCTATTAGTTTTTTTTACTTGCTTTTTTTTCATTTAATTTTATAATTTTTAATTATTAAGTTATAATTTTTTTTGTTGTATTATTTTGTTAATTATTCTCTTTTCCGATTTTTTTTTTGTTTTTTTTTCTCATTTTTCTTTATTCGAATAAAAATCAAATAATAAAAGGGATACGATTAAAAGGAGTTTTAATTTTAATTTATAAACGACTGTACTGAGGTAATTCTCTTCATTAAATGATCTGTTTTAAACTTCAACCCTGTTCTGCCCTTTTACTCTCTTAACTTCCTTCTTTTGTTTATATATTTTCTTTTTTTTTTGTTTGAATTATCTATTTATTCAAATAGATAATTCAATCCTCCCCACCCCCTTCAATCGTAATAAATAATAATAAAACGTTGACCGTAAAATCACAATTTTTTTTTTAATGTTTTTCTTTTGGCATTTTTTTTCTCAATAAATTTCTTTTTTTTCTCATTAAGTATTCATTTTTTATTTGGTTTTTTTATAATATTTGTTTTATTTTTATAGTAATTTTTGTTCTATCACATTTGTTTTTTTTTTTTCTATAAAGATTCCAGAATAGTAAAGTAATCTTAAAAGTGGTGACATTCCTTTCATCTTTTACCATTTCACAACAAAAAACGATGTGATATTTTTTTTTTTCTTCAATTTAATCGTTAGAGAATTTCAATACTATTTATGTTTTTAATTTTCTGTTAAGTGTGCGTTTTAGTTTACAAAAAAAAACTGTTTTTTTTTCTTAAGTCCATTTTTTTCTTATCTCGTTTTTATGTTTCTATTTTTTTTTACTACTATTTTGTGTTCTTTCCTTTCTCTCCCTTTTAATAGAATTTAAAAACTGACATAAAAAAGAAATATGGTGATTAAAGATACGACATTTTACGAATTATTAAAAATCAACAATTACTAAACAACAACAACAATAATAGTAAAAAAAACTATTCACGAGATGGAGACGCTATTTTTTAGGTTTTTTTGTTTCTTTTCTCCTCATTTACATATTTAGTTTTTTTTCCTCATCCCATCATAAAATTATTTAAAATTTTCTCTTTGAATTTTTTATTTCCTTTTTGTTTAAAAATTTTCTTTTTATATAAAAAACTATTTTTCTTTTTTTTTCTCTTCTATTTTTTTTTTTTTAATTTAATTTTTTTCTATTTTTTTTTTTTTTTTTGTTCTTTAAGATTATTTTTTTTTTGTTTAAATACAATTACAAATACACAAATATTATTATATAATTTTTTTTTGTTTTGCTTTTTTCATATTATCTTCTTTTTTTTTTAAAAAAATTAAGTTTTTTTTTCTTCTTAATTTTCTTTAATATAAATTTAAAAAAATTTCCTTTTATTTTGTTTAAAAATTTTTCTTTTTTTATTTCTTTCATTTATTTACTCCTTTTTTTCTACATAAAAAAAAAATTTAGTTGATTTTCTTTTCATCAAATTATTAAAAAAAAAAGAAAAGAAAAAAGGTAAAAAGGAATTAAAAAAAATAGGGGTAGGTAATAATGTTAACCTATGCATTTTTTTATATTACAATAATTTGTATGCTTTTATTTATGTTTCGTGAGTAGTTGTTTTTTTTTTGTTTTTATGTTTTCTTTTAGTTATTTATTTACAATAGATGTTCTTTTATTTTTTAATTAGAATTTTTAATTAAATTTTTTTTGTTTTAAACAAAAAAAGAAATAGAAAATAAATATATTATTGTTATTTTATGTTTGTGTGTGTGTTTATGTTATTACTATTTAAATATAAATAAATGGATATTTTCTGACAGATTTTCTTAATTTGTGAATAAAGGAACACAGCTTCTTATATTTATATTCTTATGCCATTCAAGATTTTTTTTATTAATTGTTTAGAGGAAATTGATGAATTGTTTCCATTTTAAAATTATGTAATATGAAAGTTGTTGTTATTTCTTTTGATCTGAAACATTTTTTTGATGATTTTTATGGCTCTGCTAAATAATTTTCTTTTGTTTTACTTTTATTTAGTAAAAAAAATAATTTTAATACCGTAACACATTTTTTTTTGTTATTAATGAACTAAAAATACTACATCCTTAATACAAACAATCACACATTTGGTTCTTCTTAATTTTTTACAGATTCCATTGAAAGTAAAAATAAAACGGACAAATTTGATCAAACATTAAAAATATGTAATTCTGAAAATTTTGAAATAAGAATGTGGAATTAAAATTTACTCAAACTAAAAAAAAAACATTACATAGAATATTGCAGTAACAATAAATCAAAAGCACTTACAGTCATCATCTCATCATACAGTTATTATTGTATTTATCCATACAAAATTATTTAGAAAATAAATAATATAAAATTCTTGTTGTTTCTTATTTTAATTTTTTTTTTCTCACACCAAACACATTTATTTTATTTTTGTTTTTGTTGATAGTAGCGCCTCTATTAGAAATATAAACAAATGTAAACAGTAAATAAGTGTTTTTTTTATCTCTTTTCTCGATTTTTTTTTTATTTATTTATAAATAATAAATACTCAATTAAAATAATAAAATAAAATTTGAATTTTTTAAAATAGGATGATTACGAATTAATAATAATTATAATTAATTAATTAATATAATTTTTTTTTAAATTCTCTTCATTATTTTTTGTTTAATTTGTTATTTATTTATTTTTTTTTAATTATTTATTTTTATAACTCTCTTCAACTAAACAACATAATAATACATAATTCTAGTCTAAGTCTTGGTGTTGCGCAACAGTGAGCTGATCGGACATGTTTTATTTTTTATTTATAATTTATTAATTTTTTTCTTTGTTCATTTTAAAAACATCCGACAGATTTTCTTATATTTTTTTTTATAGAAAATATATATGATAATTTTTTTTTGAGTGAATTGATCGATTAATTTTATACTTTTTTTTCTTTTAGTAAGGTTCGTCTCTCTTTTATTTTTCTTTTTTTTATAAATCTTTTCAGTTATTATAAGTTAATAAATGGTAGATTGTTTTGTGTATATATGGGTGTGTTTTTTTAATGTGTATAAAAAATGATGCTTTTTCATTGTTGAAATTTGTTTCTATTTTTTTTTTTGTTAATGTTACGTAAGAATTTAAGATTAAATGTGTAGAATTGATTGATTTTAGTTGTTAATTAAATAAAATGATTTAAGAGAAAAATGAAAGAAAAAGGATTTATTTTCAAATTCATCATATTTTTGATTGTCCATTTAATTTGGTTTAGTAAAAAGAGTCAATGATAAATAAAAACCGTAAAATAAGAAATAAAATAAGGCGTCTCCACTTGTTCAAAATAAAAATAAAACGAAAGAAGTCTCACACTAGCGCCATCTAACAACAAATAATACTATTATGAATTTACATAAAAAATAACAAACAATTAATTCTATTCTTGTGACTTTGCAAACAATTGTCTTATTTTTTTCCTTAAATCATTTTTGAAAATTCTTATTCAAAAAAATTGTAATCAATCAATTTTTTTTTCTTTTTTTATACAATGATTATTTACAATAATATAGATTAAGTAAGAAATAAATCAATATTGGCATCTTAAGGTTTTTGTTTATTTATTTATCTATTATTTCTATTTTTGTTCTTTCATTTTTATAGAAAAATATTAAAAAAGAGGTTTTAATTTTTTTTTTCGTTTTATTTTTTTGGAAAAGTAAAAAGAAAAAAAAGAGGGAAACTTAAAAAGTTTTATTTTACATATGTATTTAAAAAATGTTCATACTTTTTTTATACTTTATTTCATATTTTATAATTCTATCTTTTTTTTTCTTTCATCTTATTTAATTATTACTTTTTTCATTATTTTTTAAATTTTGTCTAAAAAAGAACTTTTTCTTTTCTCTAATTATTTTTTTTTTTAGTTTTTAGTTTTTTTTTGTTATTAATTATTAATTATCGACTAAAACATTTAATATTGTTTTATTTACTTATTAAATTTTTCCACAGATTCTCTGTTTTAAAAATTTATGTTCATTCTTTACTTTTGTTTTGCATGTGTGGTGTCTATGTGTGTGTGTGTGTGTGTTTTCTCTTAATTAAATAAACATTTATTAATTATTAATTTTTTGTTTTGTTTTTTTTTTTTATTTATTTTATCATTTTTTATAAAATATAAAAGATTATATCAATTATTAATAATAAATATTGTACCGTTTATTTTTTATCTTCTTCTCACTTTTATTTTATTTATTCTTCTTCTTCTTCTTCTGCTTCATCATTTTTCTTTAATTCAACTTTGTTATAATTTAAATTTTATAATTTTTTTTCCTCTAAAATCTAAATTGACACATTTAACTTATTTATGTTTTATTTCTCTTCTTCTTATTATAATTTTTTTATTATCGGAAATATATTTTCATTGCTCTCTTTCTTTATAATTCAAAAAAGAAAGGCCAAAAACAATCAATCATTAATTACTATATTTTTTTTGTTTGTTTGTCGAACATTTTTTAAAATATTTTTATTCTTTTTTCACACACACTCTCTGATTAAATATAATTACAGATTTGTCTATTTAATTATTTTTGTAATTTATTCTTTTTCAGTTTTTATTTTGTATGTTTTCAAAATTTATGTGACCCTCCCTTTTTCATTTTTTTTATTATTTTCTTTCTTCTTTTTCTTCATTTATTTTTTGCTTTTATGATTTTAATTTTCAAATTTCTACTAAAATATGTAATTTATTTATATAAAATGTCACGAGTGTATCTGCGTAAGTGTAATATGTATGTATGCCTATCGGTCTGTCTGTCTGTCGCTATGTGTGAGTGTTTAAATATGTCTACTTTATTATGGAAGCAATTTACATAATTCTTATAATAAAAATAAATAAATAAAATGAAAAAAAAAGAAAAACATTAACAGCTTCCATTTTTATTATATCTTCTTCTTTTGTTTTTTTTTAAACAGAATTTTTTCACATTTTTACTTTGACTTTTTTCGTCATCTTTTAATAAATTTAAATTTTATACAACAAATAAAGGAAACAAAAAAAATATATTTAAAAACAGAAAAAAAAGAAAGTATAAAAAATAAAATAATATAAAAAAATTAGAAAGAAAGTGTTTAATGAAAATTTTATTTTTCTTATATTCTTTAAGTGTCTTTGCACTTGAGTTTAGCTAGTGGCTCTTTTAAACGATTCGGTTCTATAAAACAGGACCGAGATCGTAAAAGCAACCGCTAGTTGGAACCATTTGTATTTTTCGGTGGCAAACCGGTACCAGTAATCATAACATTACGTGTTTGATCACGTTCAGTACCATAAATTTTACCAGCTTTTTTAGCCATGGAACCAAGTATTTCTTGCGATTGTTTATGTGCTGTTCGTAATGATAATGCCCATTCTTTAAGTCCAATTTCATCCTAAAATATTTTGTTGAAAGAGAATTGAAATTAGAAATACATATAATGATTAAATTAACGACTTTTATAGAGAATAAAATATGATCTCATTTAAAAAAAGGTAATTTAAATATTTACAAGAAAATTTAAGGCGAAATTTTTTAAAATAAAAAATGTAATATAAGGATTTTACTTTTAATTCTACAAGAAATAGAGTGGAATTATTCAGAAGAAAATTCCAATAATATTTACCGGATTTGTTAAAATCAATCGTCCATCTCGTATACCATCCTTAAATCTAATTTGTATCGATTGTTCATTTTTGTATTGTACAAAATCAGCAGATACCTCCTCTATTTGGTCCATAAATATCAGTTCTGGTTTTGTACTACCACTCTCTGTATGCAATTCTAATCTAAAATTATTAATTTAAAACCAGTTATGTTAATCGATAATTTAAAAATGATTTTAGTTAAAAAAAAGTAATATTCGATTATTGGGATGTGTTACTGTATAATGCAACACGGATCAGTCATGTAACATTAAATAAAAAGTATAGGTAAATTTATGTAAAACATAATCAGTGTTAAGTCAGGAAAGTATAATGAAATAAAATGTTAAAAAAATCGAAAACAAACCTATTTGGATATAATTTAGCATAACGTGTTTGCCAAACCGAAGCAAATGCACCTCCCAATTTTTTTATATAACCATGTAATATACAATCAGACTCCTTTTCATCGGCATCAAAACGTTGTTTCTGTTTTGATTTACGTTTTTGTTCAACTTTATCAGCTTCTATATTAACTGTTTCAAATACAGTTTCAGCTATTTCTTGTTGCCATCTCTCTGATATTGTTAATGGAAAATAACGATATAACTCTTGATCAGTTTCTGTTAGTTTTATTCCTTTTGTATCTTCTTCATCAAATGAGCCAATATCAAATGCATCAGCAGCATTTACTTCACCTCGTGGTGGTATTAGTGGTGGTGTATATTTTTGTATATACACTTGTTGCCAATCAATACCAGCAAAAAATGGATGTTCTTTAACTTCATCAGCACTGAATATATAAACGAGAAGAAATCATTTAATTTAATTATTTTTAGGAAATCTGTACGATCAAATTCTTATCTAATATGAAATACTAAAACATATAAATAATAATAATATATTTTACCCTCTTCCTTTACATCCCAGCCTTTTATCAACATCCCGCATTAATAAACCCTCCAGTAAACCTCTTAGTTCTTTACTAAATGATTCAGGTAATTCAACATTCTGAAAATCAAACTAAACATTATTGAACCAGTTACAAACCAACTTTAATTAATCAATTGTTATTTTGTTATTTTGTTTGTTTGTCTGTTTATGATTGTCCTGTTGTTTTACTGTTTTTAATTGTATTAAATAATAATCATAAATAAATTAAAGTTCTTACCATTGTTAATGTCATACGATCAATTTCATGTTTATCTTTTGTTTTATGTTGTCGAAATGGTGAATGTCCTTTTAATAACTTATATAACATACAACCAAAACTAAACCAATCAGCACTAGAATCGTAAGGTGTACCTTTCGATAATACCTCTGGTGCCATATAGCCATGTGTACCAACTGATGCATGTGGTTTTTTTTTTGAATAATCACATGCTAAACCTAAATCAGAAATACGTACATGACCATTTTCATCCAGTAATATATTTGCTGGTTTTAAATCTCGATATACGATATATCTTTTATGCATATGGTCCAGTCCTAGTATCACCTACAAATAAATAATAAAATAAAAAACAAACGAAAAGTAATCAAAATAAAGAAAACAAACATTAACAAAATAATCAACTTTAATACATTAAATCGATCATTTTGAATAAAACAAAAAACAAACAAAACTAAAAATCTAATAGATGGCGCCACTATTTATTACCACATAAATTTTGAATTCACAGACACATTGGCATTGTTTTTTTTTATCGTTTATATGGATTTTGTGTCAAGGATCTAATAAGATTATTTTACTTTTTGTATTTTCAAATTATTCAAAAGAATGGTAATAGCAAAAAATTGAAATTTATAATATAAAGCATAAAAAGAAACTTATGTAAAGAGCAAAAATACCAAAAGAAAAAAAACTTACTTCTGCTGCATAAAATTTCATTTCAGCTTCATTAAAAACACCATGTTGTGATAAATGATAATGTAAGTCACCACCGTTCATTAAATCAAGTATAAAACATAATTTATCGGGTGTATGAAATGCGTATGTCATACAAACAATAAAAGGGCAGTCAACCTTAGAATAGAGAGAAGATGAAAAACAAAATATTATAATAAATAAACAACAAATTTGTAGTTCCTATAACATACGCAGTATAGTACTTTATTGCAAGAATTACAATAAAATGAAACGAGCAATCACACAAAAGATAAAAAAAGAGAATGAAAAAAACTTGTCTTATCCATAAATAAGGTAAACACAGTGTTACAGAGTAAAATGCTTACATTAAAACTAATGTTAAAATAAAGTGAGGAAAGTTTTAATAGAATGAAAAACAGGAAATTATTATTTGTTACTTAAATTTGTTTCTGCGGTTAAAATTAACGCATGCGCATAGAATAATTAGTTTTATTATATTTAATTAACAAAAATGTTTTTTTAACGAAATTGAAAAAAAAACATAAAATCATAAAAAGAAAATACGTAAATTTCTACTAAAATGATTAATAAAATAACCAAAAATAATAATCAATCTGTAAAAGGTGTTCACTATGAAAAATATTGTGTTTCTTTAATAATTCAATATGTACTTTATTTTTACAGAAAATGTAAACAAGAGTTTTAAAACAAATCAAATAAAAATTTATGTAATTAATGAAAAAAAATCTAATTAATTGTATTGAATTCTTTATCTATATAGAAAAATTCAACCATTTAACGATCTTAATAATTTTATTAATTTATGAAAAAGTCAAGTTTTTGTTGTTGTCAGCATTGATCGTTTCAATTATAAAAAAAGTAATAGAAGAAAAAAATAAAAACGAAAACTTACTCCTGTACTAACTAATGAGAGCATTGTTCTTTCATTTAATGCTAATGTTTCACCTTGTTTCATTTTAATACGTTTTTTGTCAAGACATTTCATTGCATACATTTTACCAGTATCCGCCTTGCGACAACCATATACTTCACCAAAACCACCACGTCCAATTATACGATGAACACTAAAGTCATTCATTGTTAATTGTATATTTAATTCTAAATTTTTCCATTGACAAAATCTTGTGTATTTATCGCTGTAATAATAAAAAAATAATTTTTATATTTTATATTTTCAGTTCATAATAAGTGAAAATTATAAATTAAATAACTATTCATATTGAAGCTTTTTAATAAAAGAAATTAAAACTTATAAAAAAAATAAATTTAACATAAAGAATCTTTTCCTTATTTTAATTACATACATATTTTCATAGTACATATTATTGTTATGATTCAGTTGATAACTATAAACATTTGTACTCTAATAAAAAAGTTTTATTTACTAAAACATTGAGCTTTAATTAAAGTCCTTAATACTCATGCGTAAAAAATAATAATAAATATACTTTATTGTAGTTTATTACAATTACTCGCAATGTGAATAAAATTTGATAAAAAAAAAGAAGTAGAAGTATTTTATTTAAGATAAATGTTGTTTTACAGATAAATGTTTGATTTACCTTTCTAGAAATTTCAAAAATGGTTCACCACGTAAATGATTAAATATTTCCTCTATATATGGTTCAAATAAATTAACTGGTACTTCATTTTTCATAAGATATTTTTGTACATGTGCAACTGCATCTTTAGAATAATCCTGTGTTTTTTAAATCAAAAATTGAAAAATTTAAATAAAAATGAGTATAAATATTTATATTATATTTTTATTGCATAATAAATAATTACTAAGACAAAATTTTTATTTTTTTTTAATTATTTGTTTTTGTAAAATTTAAGTGAACAAATTAAAATTTACTTACATATGTGTGTGATAACATTTCCTTCATTATAAAATTATCGTAAATTTCTTTAGCAAGCTTTCTCCTTTCTTCATGACATTCTGTTTTTTCATAAGTTTTTATCTATATATTGGAAAAAAAAAAAACAAAAATTAAAAATAAATTTCATTATAAATTTATTACACATAATTATTGACTTATTTCTATTCAAAATCAATTTAATATTAATTTGAAATGTTAAAAAAATAAAGGAATTGTGAAACAGGAAATTATATATCATTAATTCGATCTGTTATTTTTTTCTTTTTCTCTTTCATAAACGACATAAACTTCAAACATTTCATTAAAGGCACAAACACAAACACACGCACATTCATATGACAAAAAAAATTACATAATTAATACATTAATGACGTCATTATACAAAACAAAACACAATTGAGGAAAATAATAATTATTGGTTTTTTTCGGAATGAGGAAAGAAGGTAAAAAAAATAGAAAATTAAGGTTTTTTTGATGAATAAAAATAAAAGAAATTCTATGAAGCATTTATGTAATTATAATGAAAATGGTTTGAGAAAATGAGGAGAAAAATCTAAACAATTTCGTGTGTATGGGTATGCCTGAATTTATATATATTTAACGGTGTATTTGACATATTTCTCTAATTTTACGGTTAGTTTTTTTATCTGTGTAAAAAGAAAAATTGTATCAAAATGAAAAGAATAAAAAAGAAATAATAAAATGGATTATGTTACATTATAATTGTCAATTGACGTAACTGTATACGTATGCAAATACATATAAAATATATATAGATATAATATATATAAATATATATAAAGTATTGTAATCCAGAAGCATACATAAATATATAAATAATAATCAAAATAAAAAAGAAATTCCGTTAAAACAGGATTTTTTTTTTGTTTGGCCTTTTAAACTTTATTATTTTTTCATCTTGTATTTCTCCAACCAAAAATGTGTCTTTAAATATCCCATACCATTTTGAAGTCACCCTTTTATCATATAAGTGAATGCCGACTAACTTAGCTACTGTCTTTACTTCAACATTCAACATTTCGTCTTATATGTTTGTTTTATGTACACAAAATTCATAATTCAAAAGCACTCTTCTTCAAACATATGAAAAAAAAAATAAATAAAAGGAATAAGAAAATACATAAAAATAATACATATAAGCAAACAAATACACATACACACATAAACACATAGAAAGATTAAATCATAAATGAAAATGTTGGTGGGCGAATAACAACAGAAACAACAACAAGAAAAAATTTAACCAACCAAAGAAAAAGGAAAGAAAAATGATCGGAGAAGAAAAAAGAAGAAAAAAAATTTCAATCAATAAAAAGTGGATTATCATTTTTTTAAATATTCACTTGGATTTTATGCTTTTCTTCAACTTCTTCTTTTTTTTCTTTTTTATACTACCCCTACATTACGTCTCATCAAACTCAGCTCACTCACCGCAGGAGCATTAAAGTAAAATAAGAAATTGTTTAAATTGTCGTTCAATTTTCCGTTTTTTCTTCATAGATTGTAAATATAATTATTAAGAGAAGATTGTTTCTAATCCTACTCTCCTAATCTACCCCACACCTAAGTCCGACCAATCTTTCAGAAATTCTTATATATAAAAGAAAAATATACAGAAAACCCATAAACTTCTCATAGTCTTCGTTCTTTCTTTCTCTTTCTCTTTCATTTTATTAAATTGATAATTTGAAACTTTACGAACGGAACTAAAGTATTCGATCTGAATTAGAATTCGAATGTATTTGTTAATATAAACGTCATAAAGAAAAAAAGAATAGAACAAAAAAAAGGAAAAATACCAATGACGTCATATATAACGTGTCAATACCAAATCCATTGAACCTTCAATTTCATCAACTTTTTCTCTGTATTTTTTTCTTCTAAGTTTTGCGTTTCTCTTCTACTTCTGTTTCCCAACTTCATTTTCTTTTTAAATTGATTCAATTTCAATTTGAACCCCAAACAATAAAAAATAAAAACAAGCTGACTGTGAATTATTTTATATAGTCTTCTCTCCTGAACTCAACCCAATAACCTCTATCCCACTTCATCCCACTTTAAACCTTTAACAAAAAAAAAGCACCTTTCATTCAATCGACCCCATTCATGACCCAAACAACCTCTTTCCGTTCTTTTTTTGTTTTCTTCCTTCTTTGCTTATACGTGAAATCGTCACTTCATTTTTTTTCATTCTTCAAATTTTGTATTTTCTTTATTTTTGAGAAGAAGAAAATTTATTATTTCTATGTTTTAGAAAAATCCAAAATTAAAAACTGGATAAACGAGAACAAATGGAAAAAAGGTTTTAAGTTGTGTTCGAAAGTTACATCATCAAATTCATTATGTGTCAGCGCTCGAAAAACAATAATTTACTATATTTTTAACTTGTTCCGAAATCTTATTTAATAATGTATTCGTATTTATATTTAAATGAATATGAATATCTTCAACGGTAAAAATTACCTGAGTGTAAGAAAGTATGAAGGTTTAATGAACCTTGCAGCCATAGAACAAAAGGTAAAAATTGTAGGAATATTGAGAAATGCTTATTTTAAAATAAATTGAAACACTAAAAAAACGACAATGTTTATTCTTTAATAATGCTCAAATGTCAGAATGAAGAAAATTGTGACTGATTGGAAAAGAAAAAAACAAAAAAAATTTAAATTGAATTTTGTTTTCTCTTCTTTATTTTTTTTTCTTCCCTAAATTTTTTCAATTTCTTAAACTTATTTTCGTTTCATTTAATCAAATTTTTATAAAAATGAAAAGAAAAAAGAAACTACCAAGTCATGCCAATTCAATTTAAGACCGACAGACATACATACAGATTAAATATTAAAAGAGAGAGAAATATAGAAGGGGTTGGGTTGGCAGAGTAAGACCAAACTGCATACATATAATAAAATATAAATTTTATAAAGAAACGTTGAAATAAAATTATAGAAGTTAAAGTGACAGAGGTCATATATCATATTAGATGAAGGTCTTCAAGCATATAACAATAATTATTAAACCTGTTTCTTTATTCATAGAATATCTCCCGCATTCATTTCTCTCACCAAACCCACCCATATCATAAGACAGTAAAGAGTAGGATGAATAGGAGGGATGATTATTATTTTGTTTTTTTACTTCTGGAAAGAAGAATCTTCTTATATTCTCTTCTTTCATAGAACAAAAATGATTGTCACATTTAGAAAGACGTTCGGATTTTATGTCAGGCTAATGATCTTCGTTCTTAAGACACTCTCTCTACAATATAATATAAATCTGAAATTTAGCACTGTTCGTGTGTGTATTTGTTTCCAAGAGAAGAAAAAATATATAATGTTTCTTATCTTTCCTTTTTGTTAAAACAAAAATCTCCGAAAAGCATAAAAAAGATATTGGTAAAAAACTGAAGAAGAAGAAAAAGAAAATTAACGGGCAAAAGAAAAGAAAGAAAATATAAGAAAACGAATTTTTGGGTTTTTATTGTTTTGACAAGCAAAAGAAAATAAAAGAAAAAGTTAATAAATTAAATGAAAGAAAGAAAAACAAGTCAAAAAATTAATACATTTTCATGTAATTAAGTAGTGAAATCAGTAATTAAAACAAGGAAGAGGGAAAAGATGGAAATGATAAATTTATCAGAAAATGTCTTTAATACAACGAAACAAAAAAAACTGAAAGTAAAGTAATTTTAGGATCGATTTACTTTAATAAACTCTTATCATTTCCTCCTTCAATAACCCATATCGATGATAATGTTCAAATATTTCTTTTCTTTATTATATAATTTGTATTTATTTTATTATCTTTTGTCCATATTTAAACCACTATCTTAATATTTATCACTTCCTGAATAATTTCTATCGTCTTAAAACTTTAAAATCTAAAAATTGAAAACAAAAATTAACCCAAAACTTTTCAAAAAGTTTTCTATGACAAAATTTTCTCCAATTTCTCCGTTACTTTTAACCAAGAAATAAAATAAAAAAAACACAAGGAAAGTTCTGTTAATCCAATTAAAATGGTGGCTTCTAAACCTCCACTACTGGATTAACTGTTTTATATTATTTAATTACCCACATATACATACATAAAACATACACACCGACAAAGAGACATATAATATTATAATAAAAGTCTGGGAGAATTATTATTATTATGGAAAATAATGAAACAATGTAAGTAAAATAATAATAATAAGAGAGAGCAGAGACAGATAGATAGAGTGAGAGTAAAGATAAATGATTTTTTTTTATTTTTGAAATAGAAAAATAAAATGTTGAATCAAGAACAAACACGTTATTCCATTCAAAATGAAAATAATGATGATGATGATGATGTTTAGGTGAAAAATAAACTTAAATTACACAAAATAAAAAAAAAAACAAACACACACACAAATACATAAACAAACAAACATAGAAACGTAAAGTACTTATTTTACTTAGATCTACCAAAAAAAAAGTACCATCATCATGGGGATCGCGTGTAATTAAGCAATGAATGTACATGTATTTGTGTGTGTATGTTACCAAATTTAATTTCTTTTTTTTCGTTAAATTAGAATAAGTTTATAATAAAATAAACATTAAAAAACACAACAGAAAACGGTAACAAAAGTATAAATGAAAAAACAAAACAAAATTTCCGTTTTCATTTATGTATATGTTTAAAATTAGGATGAAAAATAACGTCATCATATATTTTAATTTTTTTCACTTTCTATCTTATTTTGTTCTAATTTATTGGTGTTGTTGTTGTTGTTGTTTATCTTGATTATTTTAATTTAATTTATTCCAAAATTTTTATTAAGATTATATTATTGAACCAGAGAAATATAAACTCTACAACATATTCTATATGCAAATGTCAAATGCCAAAAATAAAAAAGTTGTATCTTATATGAAAAAAATTTGCAGAAGAAAAGGAGAAGAATATGTATGGATACATTCAAGAGGTTATGAAAATATGGCGATGATATAGAGGAATGAGAAGGGAAAACTGTTTTTTAAAAGAAGATACAAGATAACCTTGTTTAAAGCATTGCATTTGTAATTAGACAGAAAGTTATTCTTCTTTTACTCTTCTATTCAATTTTTTTATAAGGTGGATTAAAAATAAAAAGAATTTATATAACGTATACGTCATCTCATATTATATTCAATACGATCCTTTTATGAAAAGAAAGAAAAGAAAATTATTTATGCTTTTAAAATCTAGAAACATGAGGAAGAAAAAAAACCTATTTCAAATCCTATTTTTCATCTTTTCATCATCAAAGGTGTGTGTGTGTACACGTTTAAATCTTCATTAAAGAAAACAAACATAATAATAATAACAATAATTACAAATGTAAAAAAAATCAAACATCACGCGATATAAATATATATGTGGAAAAATCAAAGGCAAAACAAAATTGTAAGTTTTAATAATTCAGAAGAAGGAGAAAAAAATGGAATAAACAAAAATAGTTAAT
Source organism: Pedicia rivosa (assembly GCA_963082725.1). Classification (NCBI taxonomy): domain Eukaryota; kingdom Metazoa; phylum Arthropoda; class Insecta; order Diptera; family Pediciidae; genus Pedicia; species Pedicia rivosa. The sequence continues at coordinate 32,665,533 of OY720152.1, read as the reverse complement.
TTTTCGTTCTTCTTCTAATGATGAGTTCATTTCACCTTTATATATATTTTTTAAAAATAAAGAAGAAGTTGTGGACGAGAAAATCAAGTAGGTTAACCGCAATTTGAATAAAAAACACACTCATAAATAAAAAAAGTTAGAAAATGGTAAAATAGAGAGAAAAACTCATTTTCTTTACACAAAAAAAATTCAAACACAAATATTTATTTAGTAAAAGGTAAGAAGAGAAAGAGAGAAGAGAATTGCTCAATGCTGCATTAAAAAAAAAATTGATGTGTGGAGAAGAAAAAAACTTTAATTTAAATACAAAGTATAGTCATGCTCTTGTTCACAATCAGAAAAGAAATTACTTTTTTTTTTCTTTTTTATAAAGAAAATAAAATTTTATGTACAACTATCTGTTATCAATTAAAACAAATATTTGGTTAAACTAGGTACTCTCAGAAATTTCCTCCAGAATTAGGATATTTGTGATTTTTTTAAAAGAATTTTTCATTTTTTTTAACTTTAATTTAAAGAATTCGTACAGGATATAAAAAATGTGAAAATATAACGAAACCTTTTTTTAAATAACTGAATGTTTAATTAGACAAATAATAATAATTTTTTGTGTGTTTATAATATCCAGCCGAAGACATAAAATAAAAATATTTTCCTTCCTTTCATTAAAATTACATTAGATAATAAATATTTAAAAATAAAATCAGAAAATTCGATTAAATTTAATTAACGTATCACGTTTTTACCTTTTTTTATCTCTTCTTTCTATTTTCTCTACCGTACTCTTCTTTAGGGTTTTTCCCAAAAAAATAAAATAAAATAAAGGAGAAAAAGGTAAATAACGTAAGGAACGAATGCAAAGGTAAATAAAACTAAAAATGAAGGTAGTCAGCCAGAAAAACCATCATCAGGTATGTTACAAAAATTTTGGAAAACGTAAAAAAAAATTGTGAATAGAAATAAAAAGAAAAAAAATATAGTCATCTTATTTATCCAAATTTATACTGACTTCCACCTCTCCTATCCTCTTTACATCTCAATTCACTAGCATCAAATATACTTCTTTCCTTTTCATCCATCCCTTCATATTCTTCTGTTCAAGATGATCAACGTATTACATTTTTTTTCACATTTTTTTTTTGCTTTTCGCTCTAAACGATTTTTCCATTAGCCTAACCGATCTAAAAACTGAAGACGAATAAAAAGAAAAAGAAAAATAAGAAGAAGACGAGAAGGAAGAAAATGAGAAACAGAAAAAAATGTTACTTCTTCTGGAGATGGAGATTTAATTATATAGAAGTAGATGGAAATTTGGGAGGTATGAGTGGATGTTGTAGGGTGTTTAAGTAAAAAATGCAAAGAGGTAGGGAGAGGAGAAGAAAATTGAAAAGTAAAAATTATATTAAAGAAGAAGAAAAAAAAAGAAATTTTATTAAAATTAAGGCAAAAAGGACAAGAAAAAAGATAAAACAGGGGTTTGATATGATGAACTACGTATTTCGATATTAAAATGAAAAAACTATGCATGCACAAATTTTAAATGGCTATCTATAAAGGTAGGTATACGACGTAAGACAAGACCATAAGACAAAAGACTGCCATTTATTTATTTTTTTTTTCATTTATCAAAAAAAGAAAACAAAAAACAAATTCGAATCAGAAAAAAAAATTATTTAAACGATGTCGATTTTGTTTCGGATTGAAAAAGGAACAAAGTATTCTTTCTCTGTTTCATAAATCAAACAAACCAAATCAAAAAAATAGGAAAAATTCGATGTAGAATAAGAGAAAAAAAGCAGAAAATTTAAACTCATAAATTTTAATTTAAAACTCAAATATAAGAAACTTCAAAGAAAATAAATAACAAAATTCAAACAGAAGTTGATTTATGTTCATACTCTCTTTAGCGAAAATCGCTTTTATTAGTCACTGTTTCTCTCTCTCTATTTCTGTTTTGTTAATTTTTTTCTCTACCCATTCCCTTAATTACCTTCTTTAACTTTATTTCATTACTATAACATATCCATTCTTTGATCCATCCCATTTATTTGATCTATCCAATACCTTAACTAACCATCAAACGTAATTGAAATTTAGTAACTATTGGTATTACCAGATATAACAACTAAACAACAACAAAAATTCAAGAAAACAAAAAGCAAAATAAACGACAAACACAAATTTTGCTTCCACATATTTACTAGATACGCACACAAGATCAAACAAATAGAACAAGGAGAAAAATAAGATGTAGAATCTAGAATGTAAAATATAATAAGATTCCATGTATAACATAGTTGGAAATAGTGGAATTTTTCATTGGCAAGAGTAAAAGGATATAAAATAAAAAGAGGACAGAATACGATATCTTAGCATATCCCCAAATGAAGAAAAAGATAAAACACAATATGTGAGAAAGAGAGAGAGAGAGAAGCCACTAAAAGAGAATTTTTATTTCTTTTTTGAATGGCAAATGGCAATGATGGCGATAACGGTAAGACTATATAAACATAGGGGTGTAAAGAGTAAAGGTTGATGCATACAAATTTCAATGAATACAATTTATTTTATTTTTTGCTTGGCTCGTTCGCTTCCAATGTAAAAGATGGTACGTGATGTAATATCAAATGATTCCAGTAGCGTTTTTATAAAAAAATGTTTGAAATAGGTCCTTCTTGGGCCTTTAAATCGGGCGAATTTTCTGCCAGTTTAATCTTGTTTTTAAAATCGTGTAAAAATACTTACGAACTAAACATAAACAAGGATTAAATGTAAAATGGCGAAAAAAACATTCTTTGATAAACAAACTTAATCAACTAAAAGCTCTGAATTAAACTATTCAATCCATTCATTTTATAAACATCAGTCTAATGAGATGAAAACTATTATACTTTTAAACTTTGAAAGCAAATTAGTTTATTAAGATAAAAAATACATTTTTAATAAATATGCCGTCATACATGAATAAAATGTAATGAAGAGATAATATATGTATGCAACTACGTAGAACAATAAAAATTATTATCAAACGAAAAAGAATGGGACTTATTTGTTACAATTTCTCTAAATGGTAAAAATCGTTGTTATTATTCTAATTTAAAATAAAGAAAACTTAAAAATTCAACTCGTACACGGTAATTAACCTAAATATTACAAACGTTGAAAATTTTTGTGGAAGGTACTTTTATTGAAGATCCGAACATGATTTGTTAAAGAGGACAAAATTTAGAATTTAACAATCTAATAAATAGCTTTTTGATATTACTTTTTGAATTTCATTTTTACGGAATGAAACAACTTACAATAACCACATAACAATTGAAATTGTTGATTAAAAACAGACTTGATTGAGAAACAATTCTCAAAACTTTTTTTTACCATTTTTGATAATTAAAATGAATCATACTTACAAACAATTTGTTGTTCAATTTTAAGCATATTAAAAAATTAATACCAAATATTTGAATTTGAATACAAAATCCATATAACTATACATATAAAACATACAACAAATAATTTAAACAATATAATTGTGTACCATTTTATAAATTGTTAGTATTAACAATTAATATAAACTATTAATTTAATAATGAGAATAAAAGCAAAAAAAATAATTATTATGAAAATTGACGCTACTGGCAAAAAAAACAACAAAATAAAATAAAAAATCGATTCGATGCGACAGGACAAAATAAAAAAAGAAATTACAATATTTCATATATTTAAATCTGTTCCAAGCAATAAATCATATTAAAAATATGATATGAACGAATATAGAGTTAGACATGTAGCATATAGGTACTTCTATCTACAGAGAAGATAGAAGATAAATCAACGAAGTAGAAAAAATATGGAATTGATAATAACGAGTAATTCTTTAAATGGCAAAAATGTTATGATCATGATACGAATTTGTATAAATCTTGAATTTAAACCGATTTAATTTATTGTTAATAAAGAATAAATTATCGAAAAATAGGGGATGCTTCTAGAGAAAAAATTACTTCAAAATCACAATAAACTTGTATTTCATACAGACTATTTGGTGTACCTACATATTTGATACAAACTATTTGCTCACAATTCCACAATGTATGGTCGAGAATAAATATCTTCAGTTATTCTGTTCAAATATTCATAAAGTTCACAAAATTAAATTCTCCATAATTTCTATTTCATTTGAGAGAGATTTTTTTATTATGTGAAAAATAAATTAAATTGTATTTATTTAAGAAATTTTACTTTATAACATTGATAATAAATTAGATATGAGTGGATTTTGTTTGTAATTATTTTTGCACAATGATGGATGGTGCACTCATCATATGCAATCAGTTTTCCATAAAGAAATCATTGAATGAAAGAACTGATGAGAACTCATGGTGATTTATGTTGTTAATAAATAATATTTTAATGACAGTAGAACATTTACCAATACTGGGAGTGACAGAATACGGTTTTTGAAACATTTAAATAAATCCAAATATAAAAAACACAGTTACATTTATTTAAAAAAAACATTCATGCTAAATAACTAAATTAATGTATTAATAGTATATCAATGCATCTTGACTCAAATTATGTATTATTTAATTGGATTTGATATTGAACTGAAACAGATAAATCTTTTGTAGACAAATTTAAAATAATGAAAAGAATCCACAAATATGCATGTAAATTATCATATCAATTAAACAAAAATTTACAAATCATCGTGTATTGATATTAATCTTTGTTTTGAAAAAACATATGTACCTACCTAAGTACATATTTTAAAAAGTTTATTACTTAATTGTACCAAAAACAAAAGGAATAAAATTAATTTTTTCTGCACATATTTGAGCCTCTAATACTGCTCATGATTCGGAGACCGAAAAATAGACTACAGCCTATGAATAGTTCTAGTTAAAAATATTTTGACTTAGAAATATTCGCCCAAGATCAACCATAGTTAAAGATATATGTTTAATGGATCATCATATCGATACGTTTATTATTCCGTGAAAAAGCTTAGTATAGTTGATGTGATGAAGTATTTGCGTCTTGTATTGATAAACTTTAAAAATATCTTACTTAGCTCTCTTGCGGTTAAATAAATTCTGTATTTATTTATTTAATATAAATCAAGTAATTTAATTTGTTCCTTAATTTATTTATTTTTAAATTAAAGAAAAAAGAGAGGAATGGACTATTTTTTCTATGCTCGCATATTTATCGCTATCGTTAAAATGAAAAAAAAAGTAAATGAAAATGTTTTTTGTGTGTCAATATAATGTACTCATTTTAGTGTAATAAAATAACCTTTAAGCGCATGAATCAATTTTTTTTTATAGACACAATTTCTATCTTTATAAAATTTTTCTGTAGCTTAACTGTTTTTATAAACACAAGAAAGAAAAACATTCTTACTTAATATATTGACATTGTTACTTGAGTATGATATAATAAATAATAAAATATATTGAAGACAGTGTATCGATTATGGAATTGGAAGAGTATGAGGGAAAAAAGAGGAAAGACTTATCTAGTAATTAAGGAGATCAGAAAAAAAAACATAACGCAGTGAACCCTTTTTTGCTCTGGTTTTTAGTATCATGTTTTACTTTTTTATCATTCGATAATTCGAATTTTGTTTCTGAGGGTTTTTTTTCTTTTTTTTTTTTTTTGGAAAGTTGAAGATTGAAATGTAGGAGTATAGAGAAATAGGAAAAAATTGAATGAAGAAGAAAAACATGGACATGGTAGATTTATGTGGTTTTTATATAAAAAATATTTTCGTTTGATGTTAGAATATGAGGGACACAAACAAAATTTTGATTGAATTTGTATGCTTAATTAATACATTGATAATGACGGTCCATAAAATTTTAATTGAACAGTAACTAATGTCTTTTAAGAATATACACAGATGTACCAGGAGAATGGCTGAAGCAATATTATATTTTTATTCCATCTAAAGAAATTTGAAGTTTATATAGTTTTTACAAGAAGAATATTAATATTTTGAGTAATAATTTTTCCAAATCATAAGTTCTTAATTTGAGTAGAGGTAAGCTCTAGATTTAGAGTAAACTAAAAGTAATCATTGTGAATTAATTTCTTATTTCCAAAAATAGGATTTTCACAATTAATTAAAATTTTATTTATATACATATGTATATGAAAATATAAAAAAAAACAAAAATATTATAATAAAATAAAAAATATATATTTTTTTATTTAAACAACGAATAAAAATAAACAAAACAAAACCAACAAAAATATGATTTTAATTAATCAAACATTGATTTATGAGAGCAGAATAGGTTTCTTTTGGAGGATGAGATCGTGGAAGGATTTAAACGAGTGATGTTATCTTTTTTTACCCATACCCCAAAATATAGATGCTTGTTAAGCTGTTACAAAAAAAAATATTATTTTTATTTTCAGGCACTTAAACTCATGCTGAGTCATTACACAATTTAAAAATATTAATGTTTTAATTTTCTTAGGCCATAACTACGTAAGGCCACTCAACTTACAACTCCCCAACCTTGAATTCAAATTCTTCAATTCACTTTAGGCTTAAGAGAACATAAAATAAACCTTAAAGAAACATATACACATTTAGACCCACCCAGCCAGGTATACTGATTTCTTGTTTTTATATTTATAAAAAAAGGAAACATTAGAGAAAACAGAAAAAGAAAAAAAAAACAAAATGAAAAACACAATCATAAAAAGTAACCGAATTTTCTTTAACCTATACCACCCTATTTTTCTAAAAACTTTTAAACCAAACGGAAAACAAAAAAAATATAGAACTTCAAAACTCATATCAATGAAACAAAAGCACGCCATTGCCATTGCCGAAAAGCCTCAACCATAAAAACCAAGATGAAGAAGGTAGAAAAAAGAAGACAAACAGAATAAATGAAAAGGAAGAAGAATACAACAATAACAACAAACAAAAAAGAACTAAAATCGACAAAAAATTAACGCCCGGTACCACAGACAAAAAAAAGAAAAATCTCATCTCCCCTTAAACCCCTCAAAAACCGACGTTTCGCAAATACACCAAAAAAAAATTCTCTCACTCTATCAAAATAATATAAAATATAAAACAAAAAGTGGTGAGTTTTATTGTGAGGAGAAAAAAATTGTTTGTTATCTAGTCATACACAAACACATGTATTAAGGTACTGGTTTTTGTGTTTAGTGTTTAGTATAGGAAGTGGGGGTAGTTCTTCTTTTTTTCATGTTTGTTAGTTGAAAAGAGAAAGTGAAGTACAGGAGGGATATAAAGTTATACACATACACGCTACATCTACACAACAACTGAAAAAAATCGTAACACATGAATGCATATACACACATATTATACACATTACACAAACAAGAATAAACAAGAGACAGCTGCTGCCGTGTGGAACATATTCTATCATATCCACATAAACATATATAAATGTGGGTATATTTATTTAAATGCGTATGGGGATATATATATATATATATATCTATATATATATCTATATATATATATATATATATATATATATATATATATATATATATATATATATATATATATATATATCTATATATATCTATATATATATATATATCTATATATATATCTATATATATATATATAGATATATAGATATATATATATCTATATATATATATCTATATATATATATATATATATATATCTATATATATATATCTATATATCTATATATATATCTATATATATATATATATATATATCTATATATATATATATATCTATATATATATATATGTGTGTTTCATGAGTGATGTAATTTGTGTATTGATTCAAAAATCACTGCCTCCTTTTTCCTTTTATAATAATAAAACATACACATGGAAAGAGAAAACATTTTTTTTGTTCAGGTTTAAAAGTCATACTATTTTTCATGCATAAAAAAATTATTTAATTAACATTTTAATTATTTTATATGGAACCAATTAGAGTAATATTTTATTAGGATTATGCATTAAAGATTTTTCGGTTAATTATTTCCAATTATGAATATAATTTTAGTAGCAATATTATTATTATAATAGAACAGCCGACTGAATTTCTTAATCAATTATTTCTTCAAATTTGAATCCGAAATTATTTATGGTTAAACTATATTCTGATTATTCAACAGTTAGTGTTTACGAATTACCTCGCTAATTGCTTCTATTCATCAACTACCACAAGTTAATATTTAAATCTTTGAAAAACAAGAAAAATTTAAGTCGTATTCATTGGTGTAAATTTTGGGTAGGAAAATAATTAAAAATTAAAATAATCAGAATAATTAGAAGCTCTCATAATTATCGTTACTCTAGTGGTGACCCATCTTGATCTTGAACTAAAGCAAAACAAAAAAACGTAAAGAAGAGAATTATTTTTAATTCTAATTGAAAAGTGGAAAAAATGCTTGGATTGTTTTAATAATTCTTTTTAAATTATCTTTTGTAATTCTAACAAAAATTTACTAATGTGACAAATTCTTTGTCTCAAATTACATCTTCCGATATTAACCAAAGTTTTGATAGATTACAATTAAATCGATCACAATCAGTTCTTTTATAAATAATAAAATTTTTGATTTAAAAATTATATTTATATTTCATTCATGACTTATTCTAATATGCCTATTGGACAGGAATTCATGGTAAATCAATTTATTTTATTTTCCTAATCTACAATAATCAGTAAAACAAATGAAATATGCATATTTAAATTGTTTACAAAAACAAAAAAATCTTAAAAGGAAAGAGTAAAAGAGACAAGCAGTATTAATTGAAAAAAAACGGAATGAAAGAAAAAGAGAAAGAGAGAAAGAAAGAGATAAGAAAGAACAGAAAAATATTGAAAAGTTACTTTTCTTTTCATTTTATTCTATGGCATAAAAATACATAAATTTGTGGATATCGGGGTTACGATAAAAGTGGAGGCGCCATAGTTGTTTTGAAAAATAACTAAAAAAAAAAAAAATTTAGAACCAAAAATTTCACATTGTAAGAAAGATTTTTGGGTGAACGAGACAAAAAAAAGATTTAAACTAAGGTTTAATGTAGAACTCGGCTATAGGAAAGTTTATATGAGCAACAAAAACCAAGAATTCGGTAAAGATGATCATTATGGATCTTTATAAGTACAATTCGTTATGGTATAGATACAGAGTATTCATATATACGAGACTAAAAATAAGTTTTTATTTTTCTATTATAATTCATGTTATTCAAATTATCTTTACTTCTTATGAAATTGTTGTGAATCAGTATTTGATAAGATTTTTCTTTTTGGATTTCGCTTTTGTATTAAAAAATTTCTTCTTCTTCATAATTTTTGAGAACCTATACAGAATCAAAAAACTTAATTACGCTTCTCGAAAAAAAATGGCACTAACATCTATTTTTTGCACATTTTAGATTTGTCTCCTTTATATTTTTCCTGTATTTTTTTTTATTTCAGTTCAATTTTTTTGACAGATTATTTGTAAACAAAAAAAAATATACATATTTATGTGAAAATATAAAAAAACTGTAAATAAACAAATATAGAATTTAAAAAGTTAATTCCGTGATAGTTTTAATACATTAAAATAATGTTTCTTATTATGGATATTTTTCTTGATATTTAATGAATCCGCCGATAAAACAAAAACAATGAACTTTGTTTAAAGTAAAGTTTGCGAACTTTTACAATTTATACAGAATCACTATACAGAATATTCGGAGTGTTTTTTAAATCGAAAATTATTCTGCAGAATTTTTTATTAAAAAACACGACTAGTATCTTCTCTCGTTTTTAATTAAATAAGAGATAAATAAAATTGTTTCGAAATCAACTAAAAGTATATCTTTCACACTAAACAGAAAACTTTGAATATCAATTTTAAAAAATTCATTAATTTGCGAATCTCAAAACCACAATAATCCTGGTATAAAATATAGACTAAATAAATTCTTTATCTTTGATTTGATTTAAGAAATGATGATAATACGGATAACTGAAATTCATTTAATCTTCTTGTTTTGTATTTTTTTGACCAAATCCAACCAATATTTCGATAATATATTTTGTTTCCTCTTTTCCTATACATTTAAAACTCAAGGACGAATACGGATCAGCACGAGTTCCAAAAGAAAACATATACCGTAAGAAAGAGAGAAAGAGAATTGATGATAAAAAAAAAGAAAAATAAAAATGCGCATAAAAGAAGAAAAAGGATATGTTTATTATAATATTTAAGGATATTTCTAAATTACTAACTAAAACCTTTATAACCGATAAGATTCTAATAATTTCTTACTTGAATTTATATTTATTTCAATAAAGTAACTAAACAATCCTTTAATCTACCTCATCAAGTTAAATTCTATATATTTCTCTTTCTTTTTTCTGTAGCTATCTGTCCTCCTCATATTAAACATACACATCCACATACACAAACATCCAAAAACACATTCATACCAAATTCATGCAAACATATAAAATCTTAGTCAAATATTCACATGCATACTATCACGGTAGAGCCACCATACCAACCCTACCGAAATTTTCCATATATATTTTCCACACACAAAAACAAATCAGCTTAAATTTAATTTTCCCATTGCGACAATTTGCTTTAACTTTATATGTTACAATTTAAATTTTAAAGGAAAATTATTAATCCTTCCTTAAACCATGAAATTTTCTCTTTCCATCACTTTCTTTTTTTTTAATTTTTCTATTTCTGTGTTTATACTGTTTTCTTCATTTTGTAAAATGTTTCCAAATTCATTTTTGCTACGAATAAAAAATGTATAATGTGTATAATTCTGATCATTTTAACCACGAAAATTTTCAACACTATGTGTATTGGATTTTATATTCCAATCTCTTCTAAATAAACAGACAGAATAAAATTTTAAAACCTATCTGTATCTATAATACTAAACACAACGGGTGAATTGGGATGGAAAAATCGGTGAAAATGCATTTGCTATATTAAATTTTGTATATGAAAGGAATGTAAACGAAGGTTGTTTTTTCAGAGAATTCAAAGTGACCGTTTCCTTAAATATTTTTATTAGTAAACCATTTTAATCACTTATAAAATTACAATTTAGTATAATTCTGACTACAAAATTGCATATATACTGGAAAAATCACAAAAGTTTCAAGTATTTAAGTATCACAAACACACAGTAGCGAAATGACGAAAAGTTAAACTTTATTTTAAAACATATCATTAAGTATATATTTAAGAATATAAACTTTAACAGCACCTAAGATAAAAAAGTTAATTAGTTGAAATGAAAGTTTAATAGGGAATATCATTTTCTGAGAATTGGTTTAAAATTAAAAAATATTAAATTAAATTTGTATTTTCAACTTTAAAATTGTGGGTAAATCTATTAAGATTTTCAAATAACTTCTGGAAGTTTATTTTAATAAAACAAAATGGTGGACCTGATGATATAATTTCTTTGTCACACAACTTTCTCTTGTTCTATAAAATAATATTTCTTCTGGTTTATATTTTTCTTTATTTTCATCCTTCGTCTACGATTTGTATCAAAAGTTATTATTTTCTTCAGTTTATTATATTATATTAAATTTTTTTCGTTTCTTAAAGGCAAACGACTCCCCTAAGACTATGTTTTTGGCTGAGTATTTTTTTTTCTTTTTCCTAGTTTCTTTCTGTCTATTTTGTTTTGAGGCCAAACGTAAAAAAAAAGAAAAAAAATGGAATAAAAAAGGAAAAAAAAATTAAGAAAAAAGATGAAACAAGAATTTCCCAAGACTCTCATCTCAGAACAAATAGAAAATATTGTATTATAGACGAATGGTAACCATTTTGTGTGTTAAGTTCTTTAAATTAATGTTTTATCCATTTTTGATTTTTTAATTAAATACTTTGTAAAATCTAAATTAATTAATTACTATTTCATAAATCATAAATCAAATGCAAACAAACACACCCATACTCAGAGATACTCAAATAAATATGAAAATGAAAAGAAAAAAAATAGAAAACACAATTTTGTATCATTTCTTTATTTTTGTATTAAAAAGGAAACGAGAAAAAATAAAAATGAAGAAAAGAAAAACAAACTGTCATTTTCCGGATGACATTGACTTACACACATACGTACAAACTAAAAAAAAATAAAATACAATAAAGAAAATAAAAGCAAAAAAATTATGATTTAAATTTTTTTGTTAAATAATAGAATAGAACTTTGTTTTGTTTTTCGTCCTATTTCACAAAAAGAAAAAAAAAAAACAAAACAAAACGAAAGAAAGAAAACTGACATTTTCTTTTGCGATCGATAAATTTTCTTTTGTTTACGAAGTTGTATATATCGTACATATGTATAGTCATATATACATATATAAATTCATTCTGTTTTATATAAACATATCCGGGTTCTTACAAAAATGATTTTTCAGAAAAATTAATGCGAGATACACCTGTCATCAGTTCAAATGAATTATTTTTTTTGAATAATGCCTAAAAATTTTAATTCAGCCGTTGCATAATTGGACGTTCAATAAAATATCACATAAAAAATACATGATTTAAGAAAATTATTTAAGAATGAAATGTGTAAAGTAATTTAGTTTGTTGAAATAATAATACCATAATAAATAAAACAAATGATATAATTATATGAATACTTAAAAATTAACTTAATTCCGAATTTAATTCTTATTTTGAATTACTGTCGGTCGATGCAAACAAAACATTTTTAAACAAAATGTGTCTTGTCTTATTTTGTTAACACGAGTGTAACTAGAAAGCATAACCTAAAAATGTTTTCAATATGCCTGTTCAATTAGGTTAAATTGTTTAGCATTTTAGACAAATTGTACGTATTAACGTAGAAACTTATATTTTAATTGTTGATTAGATTTTCAGTAAAAATCCAAATATTAACAAAATATTGGTATGTTCCCATAGGACATAAGACAGATGCGTTGTATAAATGAATAAATAAGAAGACTTACCTCTTCATAAAACTTAAGCTGTGGAACTTGTTCATCAGAAATGTTTTCACAGAAATCCTTATAAAGTAAATATCCTGAAAATAAAAATAGAGAGAAATATTATAGAATTAGTAAAAACGAGTGAAAAAAGGCGATGGACACATTTAATCGATTTTTATTTGATTATATTTCGGTTCTTAACCGGTTAACGCCCTTATTACAAATTAGTTTTACGTTTCATAAAACAGAAACTTAATTAGTGATAGCTGCAAAAATACCACCTTTTATAAAAAATTTCTCATTCTACTTGATAATTCCGTAGCACTAAAACGCCAAAAAAACCCTTAGATGATATTATATTTTCTGTTGTGTCTTAATATTAATGTCCATTTGTAACAAAATTATCAACCGGAAATGAAAAACGAAATTAAAATATTCTTTTATAACCCCATTCTCTATTTTAAAATACATATATTCTCTGTATTCTCACAATAAGCTGCCTCCCCTGTCTTTTTTCGAGTTAAGGTGTAAGGTCAAGTGTGACATCATTATTAAGAAATGACAACAGAAAATAAAAACCACACAAAAACAATTTTTTTTGCCATCTTTACTCATGCCAAATATCTTTTTGTTGTCTCAAAAAAGTCAAATATATTCGCGAATATGACATCACTTCTTCCCTACTATTGCCCAACCATCTATATTACACCCACAACAACAACAATAACAAATACAATATAACTGAACTTGGAAATTGACAATTTTCCAAAAGGAAAATAAATTTATAACCTTTTCTCTACGTGTTGTTTTTTACAATTTTTTTTTTCATTTTCTTTTTTTCTGTTCTCTGTTTTTATTTTGTTTTTGTTATTTGGCAATTGATTTTTCTTTTCGGCTTTTTTTTATTTTAGTCTTTTATTGTAGGGAAATTGATTCAAACAAATGAAAAATCCCTTTGAAAAAAAAAATAACAAAAAAAAAAAAACGGAAATGAGGTTTTGCACAGACTGAAAAGTGTAAGAAAACTAAAAAAAAATCGCAAATCTAATTTTAGAAAATTCGGTTTTTTTTCATCTTTTTTACAATTTTTCATTTCATCTAACTTTTCCAAGCGATCAACAAAAGAATAATATTAGAAAAGCAAGCGAAATACACATACACATTTGTCTGCACACACATGATATTATACACAATCATACACATTCATGTTTTAAAACGTAAAACAAATAATAAAAAGTTAAATTGTTTCTGTTGGAATTCATTTCATTTATTTGTGTTGGTTAAAAACTCCCAAAACTCTCCCTCCAACCACCTTTTCAATCCAACCTACTCATAATAGTTTTGACCTTCATCATTTCTTGTGTATATTTTATTTTTACGTACTCGCGCGTTTAACCAACAATTTTCCTATATAGAAAATAGAAATACAAACAACAATAAACTGAAAAATATAGACACAAATTAATTTTGGTACTTTATTTTTTTTTCCTTCTGTTTACCTTTTCAATTACTCTCATTTTTTCTTTCTATCAATCAGTCTTTCTTCTCATTCTTTCCTTTCTTTCTGTGAACAAATACCAATTGAACAAAAACAACATGTTAAATTTTACTTTATATTGATATTTAATAGAAAACCAAATAAAATAGAAAAAACTATAAATATTTATGTATAGATTTATACTTCATTTGTTTATTTAAAAAAAGGAATTTGAATTCTGTTTTTCATACAAAAAAAAAACATAATGTGTATAAAATTTTCATTTCTCAATAAAATCTATTTTTCGTTACTTATTTTATTTTTTCATTTAAAAAAAATACTTAAATTTCACCTCCACCCATAAAATTCTATCATACTTATAAAACCGATTTCTCATTCATTTTGAAGTAGTATATGGTTTTCAAAATGAACCTTGTTATGGCTTTGGCTATACATCCTGCTTTTTTTGTTAATTATTCAACATAACAAATGCATAAAAAATAAATGTATATCGAAAAGAGAGAAAGATTGTGTATAATTTTTGAACGAGAAAAAAAAGAAAAAACAAAAATATCATAAACAAAAACCAGTTAAAATGTTTGTTTATGATATGCAAGGAATATTTCTCTCTTCATTCTTTTTCTATGTTCTTTTATTTCTTCTTTTATTAAAGTAAATAAATGAATTACAAAATAAGTCACGAGATCACGAGATCAAAATTTACGTGAAATATTACTATTAACATAGGTTTTTCAATTTTCCTATCCCCACTTAAGATGAGGAACCAAGAAATTTTGATTTTCTACTTCCAGGCGAATAGCTTGAGCTTCTGGTTAATTAGAAATTAATGTTTAAGGTAGATTATGAAATTTTGGACTTTTATTATACAATCATTTGGAATACTTTTTAAATAATTTTTTTTTTAATTTTTTTTTTCAATTACAAAATTTGAGAATTCGCTGTTTTGACGAAACATGGTGGTGTTCAGGCTAATATTTTGTCATATTTGTTGATATTATCAGATAAATTAATACTACGAATCAAAGATAAATGATAAGTCTTTAAATCACTGGAGGGAATTTTTTTTTTTTTTTAATTATTTTACACCTTGTGATTTTTTTAAAATGGTCCATATTGTTGAACTTTGAAGACGAGTTATTGGTCGAAATCGTCAGAAATTTATTGTGTTTCTAGTTTATTATTAAAATTTGAACTTTCCTTTATAATAATTAATTATAAATTATAAATTAATTATTTGATGTTATATTTATAATACATATATTTATAATAAATTGAAAAAGCAGGTTTTGAGTATTTTTCTAATAAACTAGATTTAATTTATGATTTTTCTGTGTTTCTAAATATTTTTAAAAAAATCTATTGACAGTTTGGCGTCCATATCCATTTTGGCAAATTTCAAAATGAGAACCTCGTCTTAACACACAACACTTAAAAATGTACACGATAGGTAATCAACATTAAAAATATTTAAAAGCTAACCCAATTGCAAAAAACACAAGAATCAAAATAGGGAACAAAGATGTGGTAAGGAAGAAGAGTGGAGACAAAAGGATAAAGATGAGTATTCATGTTGAAGTTAGATAGAGTAAAATAAAAAAAAAGAGAGAAAGTGGTTACATATCAAAGAAAATAAGAAATATTGAACAATTTAATTGATTATTAATAAAAAAAACACAAGAAAACTTTTCAAGATAATGTCGGCCATTTTGAAAAAAAAAAAATATTTTTATTAGTGATTATTGAGGTTTCCCATTCTTTGTTTTTTTATTCAAAAAGAGAAAAAAAAAACGCTTTCCTTAAAGACAAAAAAAATTGACAATTTCCGTTCTTCACCATGTTTCTTCTATCACTATTTCTCCGTACCTCCTGCTCTCTTATTTTCTCACTTTTGAATTTTATTAGAAAAAAAAATTGAATTTTCAATGATTTTCTTTTTCACCCGCATAAAATTTATGTACTAACCATTTTCTTTTAAATTTTTTTTCTGATTTTTGTTAAATTGCAATTTTCTATATTTTTTGTTTACAAAAAAGAAACAAGGTAGAAGTAAAAGGATAGAGAGAATAGAACAGGTGAAGACTTGCTAGAGAAGAATCAATATAATAATTTTTTGGATAAGTTAATTTTGTAAGATATTATTGTGGTAGTTACATATATACAGGCAGTCATCATGATGCATCGATATAAAATTAAATTACTTTATAAAAATACAGGCGGTATTCAGATTCTTTTCTATATAGTAGAAACAGAAATTCATCACAAGTCTCAAGAATTCTTAGAATTTTCCTATTACTTTTGTTATTTTCATTTTAAAAGTAAAAGTTGAACAACCAAATATGAGAAAACCGTTTTTGATTCTTTATTTTCATTCTTTTATTTAAACGAATTTCGAAATTTAATTTTAATTTATTCAAAAATCCATTTTAAAATAACTGTGTAGAATTTTTTCTGACATTTTGCGACTTCCGGAACAAATAATTGGACACTGGATGGTTTTAACTGTAGAATGATTTAAAACAATTATTTAAACAAAGTTCAAACAAAAACAAAGACATAAATTAAAATTTTTGAAGCGTTATCAATTTTCATTAAAATTAAAATTTAGTGGTTTTTAGTTTTTTTTTGTATTTTTTAATTTAATTTATTATTTAATTTTATATCTTACCACAAAGAAATTTAAATAAAAAACTTAATTTGTTTTCAATTAAATTCAATATGGTTTTAATCAGAAGAATATACATATACCCATATGGGTTTTATGGTTAATACCCATCAAAAAAAGCCCATATGTGTTTTTCTAATTTTTTTTTGTTTTTTCTATTTTTTTGAAAAAAAAAATGTAAATAATTTTTTTTATTTAAATTTTTAAGTAACAAAAAGTGCAGAATAATGAAAATTATTTATAAAGAAAAATAAAAATAATATAATATATGTATCATAAATTAAATAAATTAAAATAAGTCAGTTAAATCTTCAGTTATCTCTTCATCAATTTCAACCAGGTGTTTATCGGCTAGTTGTTTTCTGTTAGGGGCAGTATTTCCAGGACATAGAGATTCAATCATTTTTTTAAAAGTATTACTTTCAACAACGTTGAAAGCAATATTATTCGCAAAGAAAAACTTTGCAACGATTGTATCTAATTGGTCTTTTTGATGTAAAATTACAAAGTTCTTAATAGATGATTGAGAATGTTTTGTTTTTTGTTTCTTCGGCCGTGGACTACCAGCAAAAGACTTATTTTTAACACAACTATCACTATCAGAATCACTATTGCAACTCACAAGTTATTTGATGCTGAATTAACTGAAAAAACTAACATCCTTGTTTAAACATGATTGAGACGCAAAGAATATTACAATATTCTTGTGCAATCGTGCTTCCGCCAAAAATTTAACAGACAAATTGCTTAAAACAAACCTGAACGGTTTCTGGATATATGAAGACATGTTTTAATTCCATATTTGATCATTCTTATATTGTTTTTAGTATTTGTTTGCCCAAAAAACCCTCTTTTAAAACCCAAAAAACCCGCCAGGTTGGGTTTACTTGAAAAAAGCCGGATTCTTTCCAACCCTGTTGTAAATACAATATTCTCCTACAATTCTACAACCACTTAATGAATATTTAAGTCTTACGAATATTCAGAATTTTATGATTAAAAAATCACTAAAATATTATAGATTAGATTGTAAAAAAACAATCACTACGCTCGATTTTTAAAGTCCTTATATCAAAAGTTTCGAATAAATTTCATTAAACATTAATTTTTATTTATTTTTCTTCTATAATAGTTTGGCCTAAAACGTTAAGTAGACATCTTAATAGTGGTGTTTATAATAACATTTAAACACAATTATAATATAGCAACAATACTTTATAAATCATAAAACTTAAACAATCAACATTGAAACAAAGAAAACAAAACTCTATGAAATTCAATTAAATTTAAAATAATCAAAGTGAAGTTGATTGTGTAACGATTGACGTCGACACTGGTTGTGGTTTTTTTTACTTTTCTTCGTTTTAATGCATATTTTATGCGTTGGATTTTATAACTTGCGATGCGGTTATGCGATTTTCTCCTGTTTTCTTTTATAAAAATGACGTCAGATTAGATATTTTTTAAATATTTATATATATATATAAATTTTTGTTCAATTTAAAATGTAAATTAATTTTTTTACATTATATTTTATTTCTTTTTATAATTGTTTAATGACTGCAGTTTAAACATTTCTTAAATAATTCACATTGAATTTTAATCGTAAATAAATAAATTAACACAAAAGTTTGTAATTATTACATGAACACAAATGCTGTCAAGTGAAAAATACGTCCGATTCATAACTTTAAACCATATTGTGATACTATCTTACAATACTGTAATATATCTTACGTATGATAAATTTGCCTAATAAGTATCCAATCGGATCAGAAAACTAAAACAAAATATTAAGCCCGAACTAATTTTTTTTTATGAAAAAAATCGAATGCTTAGTTTTCGTGTTACCTAAGTATTACTTAAGTTCAAATTTTTTTTGGTTAATTCTTATGTTTAAAACTACTATAAACTATAAATAAATTAGGGACGAATTAATTGTTCATTCATTTATTAAAACAATAATCTCGAGACTGTAATATTTTACGGTCACATATCCCTTTTAATGAAAAATATTATACACTTGTGAGGCAATTGTTCATATTCGTTTAGATTTTCTTAGATTTTATTCGTAGTGCAATGTATTCTGAAGGAATACAAAAATATAGTATTTTAAAAAGACTTGTTCATTACTAGTGAGTCTGACTGATAAATCGGTTCATATTCGATTTTAATGATATGTTTAATTTTATTTTAATTTTGAGATTTAGTGTTAAGCTTAATTATTAAGTGTAATTAAATGTAAATGTATATTTATGCCGTAGGCATTAACCTGTGGTTTCAATTAAATTATTAGTATTAATATTTAAGCAAAAAAAGAGTATATTATTATGCGATAATATGACAGCCTAGTAAGACGTTCTAAAACTAAAATATAAAAAAAATATGATTATACTTAATATGTGCTCCAATTAGACAATGCAATTTAGATTAAATAATGTTTTTGTATCAAAATTAAATTATTGTATAATTTTTAATTTGAAATGCATGCAGTAAAATTGTTAAGTTGTTTGATTACATTTGTATTATTGTATGTTTATAAATCATTATAGAAGTGTTAAGTAAAAGCAACACTGAAAAATCATTCCAAGTTTACTCGTTGTACGTCATTCAAATTTTATGTGATCGTGTAGTTGTAAAGTGGCATCAGAAGGCAGACACCTTGAAATGTTAAAAATTAATTATGGAAAATATTAAATTTAAAATTTAATTATTTATTACAAGATTAAAAAATAAAGGCAAAAAAAAAAGAAAATTTTAAATTGGAATTTTTAATTATTTATTAATGGCATGTTGGTTGTTAAATGATTTTGATGATGATGTATTACGTATTAAACATTAACTACAGTCTGATGTTATTTATAGTTTAAAAAGGAAAATTAAATAAAAATTAATGTCACAACTCACAAGCGTTGATGCATTAACTGTATGACGTTTTATTTAATCAATTATAAAACGATCTTTTTATTTAATGGTTAAAAATGTAAATGTTTAATAAAAAGTTTTGTTTCTTTAGTGTTTATTCTTTAATCAATCAATTAATAATTAATAAAAATAAATCGAAATAAAAAGAAAACATCAAACTACAAACCATTTAGTTGTTGGTGAAACTCACTATTAATTACTTACATATTTGTTAATTATAATTAACAAAAACAAATTAATTCAAAATTCTGAAGCGAAAGAAATTTAAACATCCAAAAGTGTTCAGTTAATTACGGATATGATAAAGTTCGTCCATATAATATAAATTATAATATACAAAAATTTAAGTACATAGTTTCACAAAATAATTTATTAAATACGCTTCTATTAAGCTTTCTTTCTTACTCTGATTAAATATGTAACCTTTACAATTATATAAAAAATAAATCCAATAAAATTGTTATGTAGAAAAAAAAATGAGACAATGACTTTATGACGTTATTGTCATCATGATTTATCAGTCGAGACTGTTCCTCTGTTTTTTGTGGTTAACTTTATTTGCTTGTTGTTTACTTATTTCATTGTTGCCGTCATTAATTTTTTTCTTGTTTTAAAATTAAAACATACTTCGTTCAAAGTAAAATTTAAATATCTACTTATGTAGGTACGTATGGGTTTTCCCCGCGTGTTTACCACAAATTAGAATTTTAAAAAAATCAATAATCATCATTCATATTTTTTATTCCTCTCCTCTTCGATTTCTCATCAATTCATTAAATAAGTATATTAAGGAAATTTATAAGATTTAAATTATTTATAATCATAGTTAAAAAGCCAAAAAAAAAAATAAACATAAATGAGAATGGTATAAGAAACGGAAGTTTTTTTAATTTTCTTTCCTTCATGTATACAAGAAGGTACAATTACCGATCAGTACGAAATGAATGTAAAATAAGTATATGTATATGTAAATTAGTATAAGTATATGTACATCATAGAATTAACTATAATTAACTACGCAAAAAATACAAGTGATAAAAAAATCAGTGCATATGTGCTCCACAATAAACAATATAGGTTATAACTTAAAGAAGTATATCTCTGTGTGTTTAATATTACTACTAACTATAGTAATATTATTATTTACTATAATAAAAATGAAAACATTTAGTAAGTGTTAAATAAGAGTGATGTAAAAATAAAAATGTTTAATTGCAGTTTGTGTGAAGGTACTGATCACCGTAGAAGATCTTCTGTTAAACGAAAAAATTACATTCCACCACAAAACAAAAGAAGATTCTTGGTACAATATTTTGTGACAGAAACATGCACAATAGAAAGAAGCTCCAATAAATTATTAATTGAACAAATAAAAAAAGATGTGATCGAATGTTCGTCTTTACTAGTGGAAGTATCGATTTTACTTAATTACCATATCTACATTAATTAATAAACACAAATTAAAACTTCGATGTGAAACCAAACATTCAATTCGAAGGTAAAAAAGAACTACCCAAGTGGAACTTACATTATACAAGAGCCTGCTATGTAAATCCTTTGAATTTATGGTAAAGAATAATATATGTGTTCAATGAGATTACATATTTGAAGTTTAAATATAAAGATAAAATAAAATTATAAATTCATCATATTTTTAATAAACTGTTTTTGGCACAAATTCCAAATGATTTATTCACAGAATTTGATTAATTAACTGTGGACATTCTTTCTGTTTTTTTAAATGGAAAATATTTTTTTGCTAAAATCACCTACATTGTTTCAACAATGTAAAACATATCTTTTATTTAGTTGTTGAAGAAAATGGAAAAACCGAATGTCGCTAGAAAGAAATTATTCAAAAATAATATCATTGAACCATAATGATTTTAAATCTTTCAACACGTTTGGTCTAAAATATTTTGTCAAAAAACAAAAACTAATGACAAGTAAACAAATTTTAAAACTAAACAAATAGAATTACAAAGAATTCAAAACAAATTTTTAAAAACCATACATAAACTACCACATCTTTACAAATCAAGTAATCTCTATATTGACGTGTTCTCTTTATAGGGGTATCACACGTGAATTATTAGCCAAATTAATTTTGGTTTTAATACCTACTTGTTAAAAACAAATGAAAAATGCGTATATCCGTCTCTTTTTTTTAATTGAAAAATTATATTTACGCGAATTAATACCAACTTTATATCCATAAATTATAGCTACGCGTTTGGTATTGAAAACAATTTACAATTCAAAAATTTTCATTAATTCCTTTCCAACGTAAAATATAATTTAATAATTATTTATATAAAAAAAAATTATATTTAAATTTTTGTTTAAATTATTTATAGTAATTTACAATAATTTTAAAAAGAAAAATGCAACACTGCATTTTCCGATATAAATTTTATTTTTCACTACGTAGCCATTTGTTCTAAAAAGATAGTTATGGCAAAATGTATTGTTATCTAATTTAATTTTTCTCTCTCGCACACAAAATAATTTTTGGAATTATTAAGTGTAGCAATTCACGTGTGATACCCCTATAAAACAAAAGAAATTAATTATTAAGTTTATTAAATGTTATACATTTAGAGATTAGTATTATTATTATTATATTTAATTGTAAATTATAAGCTTTATATTTAAATTTTATTATCAAATGAAGTTATTCATTAAATCGCAAAACAAAAATTAATTGTTCATTTAAAATTTATTCTGCAATACTTTGCTTTTGCAGAAAAAAAAAAAGTCAAATTACTTATGATACAAAAATTGATTTTCTATTTATTATAATATTGTATTTTCCTATTATGATGTGATTTTTTTTCTTTTTGTTAAATAAAGTAAAAAAAAAATAGGACAAAAAATAAGAGCGGCCAATAAATTAATTGGTAAAAAAACAATAAAAAACTATTATTTACGTAAGGAAATAGTCGATAATACTTGGCTTTATTAGTTTATTTAGGTTTAAGTGGGTTTAGATTCAACTGCTATAGACAACTAAAAAATGAAAAAATTCAAACATATCGTAAACATTTGTCCTTGTACCTTTGCATGTATTAATAAATAACTTGTCTAATTGAGTCTCGCTTGATCGGACCATTTCTTAAATATATAATCGCATTTCATTGAATAGTTTTTACACAATTACATGAGAGCTATTAGATCACCTTCTTAATCAGACCAAATTTTGTAGTTAAATTGAAGGTCCTTTTAGACCGGTTTTAATTTACAACAACAAATATTGGAATAAACATTCTGAATGTAATTTTCTTTTATATAAACATTATTTAAGTCATGCTAACTGAATAAGTTGTCATAGACACTTTTAAAACATTAGTTGTTTAACCTCAGCAAACAAAACCCAAATTGTATTATTCGAATATTTACATGAAAATTTATTCAATAATAATTCATTTAAAGTTTCTATAATCGAAGTAATTCTTTATTTACCGATTTGTCTTTATTTTTGATGATTTGCTTTCAAGTTTCAAATATTTAGTCGGTCAAAACGTAAACCGCATAATTTTTGTTATTGTCATAATGGCAATTTGTAGGAAAAAAAACCGAGCGATTAATAGTTTTGAAGTTAATATTGAGAATTGCCAAATTTTCTTTGAGTTGAATTCGTTGTTCTGCTCCATTATTAAGAAGTACATACTATTTTATATACAAATTATATATAAAATCATAAAAAAATAAATTTTTTTAAATTTAATTATTTGACGCCTACGGAAGAGATAAGCAACCTATATTTTTTACGAATTGATTTGAATATAATTTTGTATTGTTTTTTACTATACTTCATGTTCTTCGCGTATTACTAGCTTGCTGATTATTTTAATAATTTATATTCATACTTATGCTAAAATAAAACCTTTCTATTCAATACACTAACATATTTCATATTACAGTATTCAGTATCACTAAACTATAAGTATTTTATGTTGTCTTTCTTTCATTCCTTAAAACTGATGGCCCAATTCTGTATCTGTTAACTCACTGTTACTGCTAAAATAGCGATAACACTGAAACCGCAATATAGTTAACTATCTAACGTACGTTTGATAATTAACTTGTTATGTTTTGTCTCTATCCGCCTCGCGTCAAAATGTATCGCTCTTTCTCACCTCTCCGTTAGTTCAACTAACGAAAAATGGTTAGGTAGTGAATTTTTGTTAGTTGAACTAACGTTCGAAAATGTTCGCACTTTAACTAGAGATTTCAGTTCAGTGATTTTGGAGAAAAAAATGGCTCTGAAAGTCAAGTGGCAGATAGCTTAACTATGAAAATTATTATAAAAACAACAAAAATAATAAAACTAAGACCCGCCAAAAATAAATATTGTATAATTATTATAATTAAATAAAATAAAATTAAATTAATAATAAATATAAGTAAAAAATTTAAAAATTAAGAATAAAAAGAATATTTTTGATTGAAATTTGGGGTCTCCAAACGTTAGTTCAACTAAAGTCTACACGTTAAGTAGTTAACTATATTGCGGTTTCAGTGTTACGCCTAAATTAGTATTCAGAACACATCTGTTACTGTTAAGAATTGTAACTGTTATTTTAACAGAGAGAAAATTTGACGCGTAAGTAAAAATAGTAGTGCGATATAAATATGTTTTTTAATTAATTAAAATTTGTTTTTGTAATAATAAAGTGAAATTAGAAAAAATATGTTAACTTATTGTTTTAAATAAAAAATTTAATTAATATTGGATTAAAGTGAAAAATTTTTTTTTGTCTAGTGATGAATTTTTAATTATTTTTTAGTTAAACATCAGGTATAAATTATTAATTAACCTTCCCAGAACACCTAAGAAATACAAAGGAATAATTTTCATCTCAGATTCAACAGTCAAGGATAGTTTTTCATATATACGATTCATTACAACAACAAAATTTCCATGAAAAAAATTCTAACAAAATGTATTTCTTTATATTTAAATAAAAGAATTATATTATTTTATTGCAAAATACAATATTTTTAATTATTTTTCTTAAAGGTTTTCGTCACTTTTGTTTGATTTTCAAAAAAACAAAATACAATAAAAAATTTCATAACATTTGAACTGTCAGAACCAATTCACTTCATATTTTTAACAGAGGCGAAAATTAACGATTACTGAATACCGATTTAGCAATATACAGTTATTTTGAAAACAGTAACATTAACTTAACATATACTGAATTTCGCCATTAGCTATTACTTATTTATATAGATTATGACACATGCCTAATAAGGGCTAAAGTTTAGTTACAGGTGCCAATTTGATAAAATGTGCTTTAATTTCTCTAACAGAATAAATGGGTTTTTACAATACTTCTACTTCACTGCAAGAGTTGTTTGAAATCCATTATACCTTTTTCCGTATGGGGTAACCCGCAACACTGATTGAATTCATATGGATAGAACCAATTGAACTCATTGAAATCAAAATGAAATTGACGGACAAATTATGAAGTCAATTAATTCCTATATTGTTATCATTTTTTATAATTTATTTGTTCACAATACATAGAAAATCTTATCTGAATTTCGCACATTCATTTGAAAAATAATACATATATGTAAACTACGTTGTCTAGAAGAAGCAGCCCGTTAAAATTATTACATAAATAATCACATTTAAAAAAAAACTTACAAAGTAAAATACATTGAACAAGTAGCTGGATTCACACGCAGTTACCAATCCCTGAACATAGCAACAGCTTTATTTTTAAACTGAGCCCGTGGCATATTGAAATCGAAGATCGAATATACTGTGTTGAATAGATTGGAACAAGTGACAATTCATATTGCAATACTTAGTATTGTAAAAATCTGGTCTTTAAGCATTAAAGGCACAGTTTCTTAGTCTATTATTAGGAATAGCGATATTAATTTCAGACAGAATATTTGTTTCATCAATTGAACCACATAACGCATCTCTGAAAAAAACAGAGCTTCTGATGACTAGAGTATCAATATTAATTGTTTTACACCTTTCCTGATAATTAGGTATGGTATCATTTAGACATTGCCTTTTTTGAATTGCCTCAATACGAGAAATTGAAATTTGTAAAAGACCATATAATGCAGGCATATTCTAAATGTGACCTAAATAAAGTTAGGTAAAGTAGTCTAAAGCCACGTAATTCCTTAGTAACTCTATTAATGAAACCAAGCATTTTGTAAACTTTAGTAATAATTAAATTATAATTGGGAATAAATGAAAGTTTCGAATCAAACAGAACACCTTGATCTCCCATTTTGTTTAATTTCTCTAATGATTAATTAAATAGAGAATAATTAAATGAGACTGGAACAGTCTCGAAATAAATTTGCATGTATGTTAAGATCCAAATGATTTACTGAGCACCAGTAGCCCAATGAATCCAGATCTTTCTGTAAACTAAAAGCATTCTTTACACTGCATATTTTGCAAAAAAGTTTTAAATCATCTGCATATAAGAGACAATTAGCTTTAGTAAAAACTTAGGGAGGTCGTTAATAATTAGATTAAATAATAAAGTACCTTGAGGTACTCCGGAGGAAACATTTACACTGAAACCGCAATATAGTTAACTACTTAACGTGTAGACTTTAGTTGAACTAACACTGAAACCGCAATATAGTTAACTACTTAACGTGTAGACTTTAGCTGAACTAACGTGTGGGTCTACAAATTTCAATCAAATATATTCTTTTTAATATTTATTTTTAAATTTTTTACTTATATTTATTATATAATAAGAATAAATTATATAATAGAATAAATGATTTAAAAATTAAAATCACAATTTTTAAATTTTTATTTTATTTAATTAGAATCATTATATATTATTTATTTTTGGCGGGTCTTGGTTTTATTATTTTTGTTGTTTATTTGATCATTTTCATAGTTTAGCTATCTACCACTTGACTTTCAGAGCCATTTTTTCCTCCAAAACCACTGAACTAAAATCTCTAGTTAAAGTAATGTTCGAACGTTAGTTCAACTAACAAAAATTCACTACCTAACCATTTTTCGTTAGTTGAACTAACGGAGAGGTGAGAAAGAGCGATACATTTTGACGCGAGGCGGATAGAGAAAAAACATAACAAGTTAACTCTTAAACGTACGTTAAGTAGTTAACTATATTGCGGTGTCAGTGTTATCCATGAAGATTTAGAATCATGAATTTTTACAAATTGCCAAATAAGAAAGCCTTTTAACTAAAATCTTGGTGTTAATTCTGTAAAAGGCCTTATTAAATTATAATCTGTTCATATTCATGTTTATAGAAGTTTCTATTTTGAGGAGTTCAAAAATTAGTTAAAGTTCAAGCAGTCAAGAATATAATCCACTATGAAAATTTGTATCTAAATAAGTTAAGAAAATTGATTAACATCATACGCAATTTTAGAATTAACTGAAGGATTTAATTTAAGATAAAATATTTTAAAATAATCTTCATTCGATTATAATTAATACCTAAATAGTGCTGTTTTACACGAAAAATGAAAAATCTAAAACAACCGGAAAAAGAGACTTATTGTATTTTATTGTATTACTTGACTATATTATCGGCGGACGAACATTGCAAACATTTTTCAATTTTATTTATTTTTTTTTAATGATAATATTATTTTGATAATTTCTAAAACTGATAAATTTACCGCGGACCAATATTCGGTATACAAAAAATAATGATTATTTTATGAAAAACTTTATTAAATAAGTGTATCATAATAAAATAAAAATAAAAGTAAAAAAATCCGAATCTATTGAAGTTAAAGTTTTAAAACTTAAAAATTAATTCTTACGTGTTTCCATTTGTATAGCATATGTACCTACGTTTGGTTACACAAGCAGCTTGAACAATTTGTTGCTGTTTCCAAATACATTTTATTTTAGTCATGCAATTAAACAAAATATTAGAGAACAGGTTTAAAGAATCGTATATGTACACGCGTTCATCATTTTTTCAGGATACAATTGACAAAATAATAAAATTTAATAAGTTAGTACAAAATGCATTGAAATTAAGGTGAACCAGTTTTGAGAATCGTAACACAAAATTGTTTTATATGCATTTTACTGTGGTCAGGAATACGTGCTGAAGTTTTTGTGTAATTGAATTAGTAAACTGCTTCATTGGTTCACTGATTCAATGCATCTTGAATTAGTAAGAGTTTTTTTTTTAGAATAATTTATATCTGTTTGATAATTTTTGAATTTTCGTCAGGGTGTGCTGTTGTACAATTAATCGTGCCGCCACTGACCAGGACTGTCGTTGATTAGATTATACTTTTCTAAATTTTTGATCAATCGATAGGGCAAATTCTACTAAATTCAATATGTTTACAAATTTAATAACTTCCTTGCATTAACACTAATTTCATGAACTCCAATAAATTTTTTATTAAAAACAACAGTATTCGGTTTAAGTGTGAAACAAAAAGTATCGATAAATAGATGAGATGTGATGAACAAACGTGACTACCTTTTTCCGTTCCTCCTGCTTCACATCTTTTCTCATAATTGTAAAATAAATGTAATTATCTAAGTTCATGAACAAGAAAATTAAATACAGAAATTTAATAAATTAAAAAAAAAAACAAAAATCTTAACAAATTGTTATTTTATTATACAAAATTAAATTTATTTATTTACTAACTTTGTTATTTCTATTTTTATAAATGATTTTTTTATTGTATTTTTTTTTTGTTGTAGTAAAACTGAACTGCACTTGTTGTTAATGTACTTTCGTTCACGTAACATTTTGTCAACAGTTTATGTATATATCAATTAGACGAATAATAATAATAATATTTAATTAATTATTAATTAACTTTTTATGTGAAAATGTGAAATTATATTTTTATTTTATTTAATTTTTTTTTTCATTTTTTTCTTACAACTTCAAATTTTTTTTTTTAATTTTCTTTATTTTTCTAAAGAACAAATCCACGGCCAACAATTCGTTATCTTTATCTTTAATAAGTATATTTTAATTTCTGGCAAACTGAGTTCACCTTGAAAATTAAATTGGCATCAACAATTAGTTTACTTCGTAGATAATGCATGCACAAAAAAGAGTTTAAATTAATTATTATTGTCGGCAAATTTTTAGAGTGACAAAAGTAAAAGGCATAATCACTCAAGGGATTAAGAAAACAAACAAATTGATATTACCACGATGACTGATGTAACATCACATACACCACAAACACCCTTTGACACCAATTTGACCTTAAGAATTAGAACTACTATTTTAATGTTATTATATTTATGTGTAACAAAACGAGGTTTAAACTCACCCCAAATTAAAAGGGAAACTCCCATAATAATTGAAGAAGGTTTTAATTAATAGAAGATTTTTATTAGTTTAAAAAATTTATCCAAATAATTTGGTAAATATAATATAAATATAATTCAAAACATTCTCTTTCATCTGCTTTTCAATACTGATTATATTTATATTATAATTTTATTAGAAAATATCTTAATTATTATTATAATTTTTTTCCATATAAACACTTTGTCACGCCATTCAATCTTAAACTAATATTTTATGTAATGAATTATTATTAAATAAATATTTAGATAAGATTAAGTGTAATTATCTGTTTAAATAGTTTTTCACTAATATACCAACTTAAGCAAAAAAAACCTAGCGTGCCACAATTTAGTAGTGAAATAGATCCATGAATTTCCCAACATTTGCATTATGTGTTGGAAAAAAACAAAAATACTTTTTTTCAATCTCAAACTTTTATATGCGCATAAATGAACCAAACCCAAATTTGGAGATATGATACTTATTTATATATGCAGCATAGAGAAATTCATTCTCACTTTAGGCTTTAGAAAAAATAAGTTTTTTTTTTAATAACAAGAAGATTAACGATTAAATTATTTACTAATTACATCCTTTGGTTTATTTAGGTATTCAATCGGGATTCTATACATATATTGCAGGCAAGTTTTTCCATATTGTGACGTTCAAATTTTCATAATCTAAACGTCCAATTATAACTACAATGCATAAGCATTAGAATGAATTCTTATCATTAGAATAAACCAACCATAATAATTCAATGTAAATTGCTTGCAATTCTGACTAATCCTTTATCAAATTCAACAATATTCAATGAATTTTAAGAAAAATAACTGAAAATTTAGAGTAAAAATAAACAAACAATAAATTAAATAATTAGTTAATTTAATTAATTAAATCGTAAACGACGTTATTAGAAAAGAATAAAAAAGACTTACCTAAAATCTGATTAAATATTTTATCAAAGTTGACTTCATGTTCTTTTTCCAAATATTTATGCATAACACTACGAACACTGAAAAGAAAAAAAAAAAATTAAGATTTATTATTACATATTAAGAGAAGAGAGATTGAAAATAGAGAGACAATTATAAAAAACGACAGGCAAGTATGGCTGTATGCTTCGTCGAAATTTATGCGATAGTATTGTCATTTAATATAATAAAAAAAAATTATATGGGGGTGCTCCACCACGTGTTCCGATCCCCCCTAAAATCAATATGGTTCTATGATGGACCAATAAAATACTAATCCCAAAATTTCATTGCAATCCGTTCACATGTTCTTAAAAAACTGTATTTTCCAAAAAATTTGTATGGGAGGTGCTCCACCCCGTCCCCCGATCCCCCCTAAAATTAATATGGATCTATGATGGAACAATAAAATACTAATACCAAAATTTCATTGCAATCCGTTCACATGTTCTTAAAAAACTGTATTTTCCAAAAAATTTGTATGGGGGGTGCTCCACCCCGTCCCCCGATCCCCCCTAAAATTAATATGGTTCTATGATGGAACAATAAAATACTAATCCCAAAATTTCATTGCAATCCATTCACATGTTCTTAAAAAACTGTATTTTCCAAAAAATGTGTATGGGGGTGCTCCACACCGTGCCCCGATCCCCCCTAAAATCAATATGGTTCTATGATGGACCAAAAAAATACTAATCCCAAAATTTCATTCCAATCAGTTGTTGCAATCCTCGGGAAACTGATTTTTTCCAAAACAATTGTATGGGGGGTGCTCCACCCCGTGCCCCGATCCCCCTAAAATCAATATGGTTCTATGATGGACCAATAAAATACTAATCCCAAAATTTTATTGCAATCAGTTGTTGCAATCCTCGGGAATCTGATTTTTTCCAAAACAATTATATGGGGGGTGCTCCACCCCGTGCCCCGATCCCTCCTAAAATCTATATGGTTCTATGATGGACCAATAAAATACTAATCCCAAAATTTCATTCCAATCAGTTGTTGCAATCCTCGGGAAACTGATTTTTTCCAAAACAATTGTATGGGGGGTGCTCCACCCCGTGCCCCGATCCCCCCAAAAATCAATACGGTTCTATGATGGACCAATAAAATACTAA
Source organism: Pedicia rivosa (assembly GCA_963082725.1). Lineage (NCBI taxonomy): Eukaryota > Metazoa > Arthropoda > Insecta > Diptera > Pediciidae > Pedicia > Pedicia rivosa. The sequence continues at coordinate 32,634,045 of OY720152.1, read as the reverse complement.
TCCCAAAATTTCATTCCAATCAGTTGTTGCAATCCTCGAAAAACTGATTTTTTCCAAAACATTTGTATGGGGGGTGGTCCACCCCGTACCCCAATCACACCCCAAATCAATAGGGTTCTATTGGGGACCAAATCAATAATAATTCCAAAATTTTATTGAAATCCCTTCACGCGTTTTTGAGTTATCGTGTTAACATACGGAGTCCGGCGGACGGAGTCCGGACTGACAGGATTTTTTTGACCCCTTTTTTGGGGATAAAAGTTGCAATAACCACCAATTTGACCTTTTGTTAGTAAAAATAAGTTGCCCTAGGGTCATTCTATGTGAGAAAAAAATTTTTTTGGAAATTTTCTTTTAATTGTGTTTTTTAAAAATAAAAAAAGTTGATTACGACGAAGCAATATTTAATCAACATTTGAGTTCATAATTAAGTAATATTTATAAGGATGGTGGATTTACTTAATCTCGTTCGAAATGTGTGAAACTTTGTTGAAAATAAACAAATAGTATTTTTGTTTTGGTAAATTTCCTTTATTTAAATTTAACCTTTTGTCAATAAAGTGCAATAATTATAAAAAACAAAACCATTTTTTTAAAATAAACTTTAAAAGTTTAAAAATCATCGCCAAAATGTGTTTATGTTTATACATACGTTTATGTATATATTTTTCTCTATTGACAATAAATATTAACCGATCAAATCAATCAGATTTAGATTGTATTCTTATTAGTTTTAATTTAAATTTCCAATTTTCCTAAAATGCTTTCAAAAATAATTAATTCAAAATGCAGAAAATAAAAACATTAAACGACAAAATAATTTTTTTTATTTTTCTGCAATAAAAATCAAATATGCCGTCGCTTTTAATATTCCAATGGTAAATTTTAAGAAAATTTTGGTGAGTCTCAATTAAAAACAAATGAGAGAGACAATATAACAGAGTATAAGTTAGAACAGAGCTAAACCATTTATAAATTCTTATCATACTTTTTAAAACAAATTTAAATTTTTTCGTAAAAATATTATTAGTTCACAATCATGAAAATGGTTATTGAGAATATTTATATTAATTAAATTTAATAATTAATAATTTATTTAATTAAATTTTTTCCTTCATAAAAATATTTTTAATTTTGCTAAAAAGCAATTGAAACTTATTGGTACCAGATGAGTGGAATATTACCACTTTTTCATACATTTCTGGATTTGTCCCTTTTTATGTAAATAAAATGAAAATGATAAATTTAAAATCAAATTCAAATAAGTACTTAGATATTACAAAAAAAATATTATTTTTTCGTCAACGTTTTCTTTTATAAATAAAAAAAAAATTCATTCCCTGTTTATTTTATTTCTTCTTATTTTTCAACAAATTAATAAAATTTTGTTGAATATTCTCATCAATTATTTATTATATTCGATTTTGCATTAGAACCCAAATCTTTATCGTCGTTTAATTTTTTTCCTTGACTTTTTATTGTTTTTCCTTCTTTTCTATTATTCTCCCTTACAACTTTTACATCTCAAAATAAAACGTGTGACAAAATACCTGGCGTCTCCACCTTCACTATATAATCATTCCAAGTATCGTTATTCTCTTGTTTTATTTGTGTAGGTATGTACTACGTAGGTATGAGTGCAAGTGTGTACGTACACACTAAACACACACACAAGGGGGAATACAGAATCGTCTTTAGAAAAAATAGAAAGATTTTTGAATAAAGAGAAAAGATGAACAAACAGTGAAAAATTGAAACAGAGAGATAAAGCGAGAGAGAAATAAAAAAGAGAAAGGAAAAGTATACCTATGTTTTCAACCGGAACTGGGCGAAAACCGGAAAAGAATTTCAACAAGGTTGTTGACCTTATTCTTTTCTCTCTCTCTGATCTCTGTATTTTTTCTTTCCAACAATTTGCTTTCTTTGGTTTTGTTAAAAAAAATTTTTTCTTTCTTTTTATTTATTCATTTTATTTTTATTTATATTTTCAAATCCCGTGCAGAAACAGAAAAAAAACGAAAGAAACATTCTTGACAAAATGAAAAGAGATTTTTCCTGTGTGTTATTTGTTGTTTTTGTGAAAAGGTGTGAATTCAAGTATTTAATTATTTATTTTACGATTTTACAAAAAAAGAAAGAAAAAATGGACGTACGCATTCACAAACACACACTTGTCATAAGATGATAAGTAGAAGATGAATGGTGAAAGACAACACAATTCGAAAGAGGGTGGAAGAAAAAGAATAAATTTATTAAGTTGATCTAACTTTCTTTTCACAAATCATCATATTTTTCATCATCGTTTATCATTAATTGCTTTTATTTTTTTTCTGATGACCGGAGCTGGTGAAAACTTAAACTTTTTTTAAATTTCGTTTAGAAAATTTTCTCTTTTTTAAAAAAAAAAGCACTATAATAATAATTAATAATTAATAATTAATTTAATATTTGATTACAATTCTATTTTCTCTTTAGAATAAAGATATATTTTTCGAATGTGAATAATGAAAATCTCCTTATGTTGTTGGCCTTATGATTTTTTTTTGTGTTTTTTTTATCCTTTATACAAAAGAAAAAAAGAAAAGTTAAACAAGTGAAGGTGTAAAAAATAATTTGAAAATAAAATCAGATCTAAATCTAAGAAAAAAAACGTCAAAAATAGAAAGAAGGAAAATATTATTATTAATAAATATCCCCCATAATTCGATACTTTTTTCAAGGGTTTTATAAGGGTTTAACCATTGTTCATAATTTTCCCAATTTGTAATTTTTTTTGGTGATTTTAAATATTCTATTATAACAATGTTTAAAATTTTATTTATAATAATTTTTATGATTCCTATTTGTTTTTTAAAAAAAGATATTGAATGGTGCAAAATTTATTGTTTGTAATTATAATTAGTCTCATGTTTATTATTATAACTTATTATTCTTATTATTGAATAAATATTTCTTATTTCTTAGGTTGTGGTATTATTTCTTATGAAATAATTTGATTAAGATTTTGAATTTGTAGATAATGATAATGTGTCTATTAATCGAAATAATAAATTTAAATATTTTAGTTTAAGTAATCATTATATTTTCAATATTTCATTAGTTCTAAAAATTTATTTTAAAAATTAGTATGTATTAAAATTAATAAAATACAAAAAACAGAACGAAAGCCAAATGTAGAAGGTTCCGTTTGAAAATCTTTTAAACTTTTAATGTTGACCGATCATCAAAATTTACATAAGGGCCAAATTCATGCCGAAATCATTTCAAACACAACCAAACACACACGCATAGGATAATATTAGGTATACAAAAAAACGTATACTTAGGTATACAAAAAGCATGCATATCATATCAAAAAAAAGAACAAAAATAAAAAAACTATTCCAATCTGACGAATGCCAAAAGTTGACAAAAAAAACAGAGACAAAGTCAAGCCACTTTCTTAATAATACACAATCACATATTAAATACTTACATACACACACCATTTATATCAATTTTGTACGGATGTGATAAGGTACGGAAAATAGAGAGAAATAGAGGAAAATACTTAATAAAAGCAACACAAATAAAATTTATACTGACTTTGTTTATCATTTTTAATGATGATGATGATGATGATAATGATGATACGCATTTCCCAAAAATAATGCCAATAAATATACACATACCATGGAAGATAATAGATAACCCATAAACTGTGTGACACAACGCACCATTTTTTTGTATATTTTCTTTCTTTTTCTCTCTTATCGCATTTTTCTGGTATTTTTCCAAAATTCTGTTATTAGTTTTATACCTTTTTCAGTTTTTCTTGGAAATATTGAATGAAAATAACAAGAAGCAAAACGCAAAAAATGTAACAAAATAAAGAAAAAATTGTAATTTAGGCTTTATGTTTATAGGTTATGTTGCATTGTATTTTATAACGTGTCAACCGATAAAAGTTTAACAAACTCCCAAAAACAAAAGAGGAGAAAATAACGGCGCACAACAATAATACATAATAACAACAAAATAAAAGCTTAACACTTTGTGTGTTGTGTAAAACAAGAGTAAAAGAAAAAATAAAAGAAAAATTGGATAATAAATTATTAAGCTCTTGATGAAAATTCAAAGTGAAAACAAAAGCAGAATGAAATGAAAGAAACAACAAATAAATAAATAAACAAGAAAATGAGTTATTATTTTACCGTTAAGTTTCAACAAAAATAAAAAAAAAAACAAAACAAAAAGAAAAGAAAAGAAAAGAAAAGAACAGAAAAAGAAAGTAGAAAATCATCATCAGGAAGACAAAAAAAAAGTAAAAAACATAGAAAATCAATAGAAAATATAACAGTTCTTCTTCCCTTCTTCCCACTCTCGTTAAAGTAAACTATAACCCTTAATGATTCTCTTCTCTGTATTCTCCACATTTCACAAATACATACAAATTAATTCAACAATGAAGGAAAAAAATGTTTAGGATTTTCTACTTAAGGAAAGAGGAGGAAAAAGGGGTTTCAAAGTATGGGCGAATGACATTTAAAGGATGATTCTGTCTGAATCAATTTTTTTATTCTTCCTCATGACGTATTAAAACTGCAGTGTCTTTTTTCTATAATGCCTGATTTGGGTCTAGGAGTATGTATATATATATATATAAATGTAATTCAATGATCCTCCTGATAGTAGACTTTATTTGTATAACCCTGAGATTATTTTTGTGTATTTGTGTTACCATTTTCTTATCAAATTCACGACAAATAAAATGGAAAAAGAGTAAAAAAATGGAAGATTTTTTATAAAAATTAAAAAATTTAAAAAAAAATTCAATTTCAGTCTATTTTTGTTGTTATTTTTCTGTGCGTCAGTTTGATTAGATATCACAACGTGCGGGAGTGGTGTAGTGTTATTTGGACATTTCTGTATGCTATTTCGTATCTTATCACATTGTGTGTGTATGTGATTCTATTTGGTAATAAATATTATGAAATTTTGCATTAATTCTTAGTTTTAATTAATTCATGATATTTTAAAATTAATGTCTTGTGATATGTTTCCCTAAATAGGAAATATGAAAAAATTTATTTATAAATATATTTAATAAATAATTAAAATCTTCGAGGATTTTTCGCTTCGCTCTATTATTAAAATAAATAAATTTAAGTTTGTGCACATTGCAAAAAAAAATAGGCATAATATAGTCAAATATTAATCACAATATGATCAAATACTAATCATAATATGATCATTATATGATTCGCCTGACTATAAAACTGACAATATACATATTTCTTTAAAAATATGGTTAGCATCATCAAATTATTTCTTTCAGTGTTTCAATATCATTATTTTAATTTCAAAAATACATACAGATAATAAATTGAATAAAACAATAAATTAAGTCGGAAGGCAATCAAGAGAAAAAGAGGAAGAAATGCAAATTTATTTGGAAAAACATTTTATCAATAATTTTTTTGGAAATTTTCGTTATCGTGGTTTATTTTTATTGCCTTCTTTAATAAAAACCCATTTTTTATTAAATATTATTATTTTTTGTTGTTGTTTTTATTTGTACATCTTTATATGGTAACGTTCAGAGACACATTAAACCATCACTTTAGCTTACCCACAATCACCATTTATTGTACAAAATAAAAATTTTCTCTTAACACACATTTATATGAAAATTAATTGTAAGTTTTGTTTTGTATTTGATTTTTTTTTAATTCCGGAAGAAATAACAACATAAAGAGAAGGAAGATCAAATAGATCGCGATTTGAAAAATTAAAATAAAAAGAAAATAATGTAAAAACTAAAAATAGAATGTTGAAAATATTTAAAATGTATGTGTGTGTAAGAGAGTTGTATGGATACTTAACATTTGTTTGCGATTTTTAATTAAAATAGACATAAAGATGTATCGCAATGTTTGAAAATATTTTTTAAAATAAAAATTGGTAATTGAAATCTAAAAACAAATAATATTCCTAGCTCCGAACCTTCCGATAACATTAATTACTCAATCAGAATACAGTACTTAGAGTCTCCATAACATAAACAATAAAAACCGACCTTGTTGTTTTAGATTTAGAGTAATAAGTATTAAGTAATAAGTTTTATATTACAAATTAGAATAAAAATTGATTAATAAAATTTGTAATTTGAATAAAAATTAATTTTGATAGAAACAAAAAAACGACAGGCAAGTATGGCTGTATGCTTCGTCGAATGTTATGCAATAGTATTGTCAGCACTTAACACGAACGGATAACAATATGCCCAAGTTCTGAAAACCCCTCCATGGAACCATCATTTAATATAATAAAATACTAATCCCAAAATTTCATTGCAATCCGTTCACATGTTCTTACAAACTGTATTTTCCAAAAAAATTTGCATGGGGGGTGCTCCACCCCGTGACACGATCCACCCTAAAATCAATATGGTTCTATGATGGACCAATAAAATACTAATCTCAAAATTGCATTGCAATCCGTTGTCGCAATCCTCGAAAAACTGATTTTTTTTACCCCTTTTTTGGGGATAAAAGTTGCAATAACCACCAATTTGACCTTTTGTTAGTAAAAATAAGTTGCCCTAGGGTCATTCTATGTGAGAAAATTTTTTTTTTTGGAAATTTTCTTTTAATTGTGTCTTTTAAAAATAAAAAAAGTTGAATTTCAAAATTTTTCATTACTAGGCTTAGTCGATTACGACGAAGCAAAATGAAATAATATTTTAAGTTTTGCATTTGTTACTTTTTGTTTTTAGAAGGGGAAAACATGCAATGAAGTATCATATTTTAAATAAAAATTTCTTAAAAAATAATACGGGGTAATAATTTTTAAAGGACATATGGAACGAGTATATTTTTATTATTTTAAAGATAAACCTTAAAACTTATATTTATAAAATTTAATGGAAATGTGAGAGTAGTGCTATCTAAAATCATAATTTTAGCTCGTTGTACGAACATTTCGTTCACAAAGAATTAAAAAGAGGATGAAATACGACAAAAAAGAACAACAAATTATTTAGCAGAGTTTTGAAAGTTTCGTGAAACTGGCCAATAGTATTTTCTTATATGTTATCAATGCATGTTGAGATAGTAAGTACTACCGCACTCAAGCCAATTTGGCTTGAGATTGAGATTGAACAATTTTATATGCACGTTACGTGAGAGAAATAGTGACAGCATGTCGCGAGACAGATATATTATCTTGCAATAATTTTCAAGAAATTGTCACAATTTTTTTCAGTTCACCAATTATTGCTATAATTTTTCAGATCAAGCTGATTGACGGTTCAACCGCAAAAATGCTAAATCATTTTTTTTTCTAATTTAATTTCAATAAATATTAATAAATTCATTAATTATATATTGTATTCATATAAACTAAGTGTTTAAATAACTTATTTGTTAATTTTCACGAAATAAATAATAATTTTAATTTTGCCGCTGAAATTACGCATAGCAATTTTACTACAGTTTTCAAATCTACTACATTTTAAAATTGTCAAATCTGAACTGTCAGTTCAATATTTTGTTTTTAATTTTTTGACGTTTAAAATTATATTGTTTAAAATATTTAATATTTATACTATCTATATTTTTATTAATATTTAAAGTTATATTTTATTAAGTTTAAAGTGAATGAATGAATGAAATACTAGAAATTACATTGGTCTCTTTCTAACAAAATAATTGCAAATTTCGATTATTTCGCCATCTGAATTCGTACAATAATACTAATTTCTCCAATTTTTATTGTGGAAAAAATATTACGTGCGGTAACAGCTTAAAAAAGGAAACCTAATCAGAAAGTAAATAAAATGAATTTATCGTCATAAAATTCGAATTTATAACAAAACAATTAAAGTGATCTTAAATTGTATTACCATTACTTATTTCAGAACTGTTTTTGTTAATCTAGAACGAGATCAAAAATTAAAGCGTAAAAAATATATTTTTTAATCGTAATTATGTGCTTATTAGAAAATTTAACCAAAAACAATGTTCGTTAATTAAAGTTAATTAAAATAAAAAAAATAACATGTGCATGTTATTTCACTTTATCTTTTATAAGACATTTTTAAGACAACAATAAATAAAATTTATCAATTATTTAACAAATCAGAATCTAATAATATTTAATATTAGGCGATTGTTTAATATTACTATTAAATGAAAGAAAAAATCATACAAAATCAAATTAAGTTCAATATAGATCATTCTAATAATTTGTAATTTGTAATTTGAAATAAAATTGTTTTGTTTCCAGTGACACTGACTTTTCTACAACACCATAGTTATATTTGTATTAAATAACAATTCGTGGAAGTCCTAAAATTTGTTATTCATTTCTTGTTTGCGTTTTGACAATTTAAAATGAGTTGATCCACCCCACGCAACCAAACTTAATCAAAGAAACTGTTGTTTTTAATAAAAACATCTAAATTCATTGTTTACGTTATATTTTTTGAAAAAATTTCCTATACATTTACTTCCTCAAACAATCCGAGATATTAGCGCAACCGATTATCCAAAGTATTACTGTATATTGAGTTTGAGTATTTTTATCTGTAAAACAAATCAAAATTTACGATTCGTGTTTTAATAAGAACATTATTTGTACATTTCACGTGCATTTATAATTTTTTACATTGCGGTAGCGAATAATAAGTCATCTTTACACAATTTTTCAAATCACTGATATATAACTTTGATAAAGTATGACGCATGTAGTATGTACTTAACTTCCGTAATAACCGAGTTCTTTTTAAATCCTTTTTATGAGAGTTTTTAAGATTTTTTCGTGTGAAAATTTATGGTGAAAACCAATCTTTTTTTCAAAAAAATAGAAAAAGGTTATTTTATTATTTTTATGCTGTCACTAATTTAATTTTGTCAATAAAAATAAAATTTGGTTCAAATTTTATATATTATATTTTTATATTTTTTATTTTTACATCATTTTAAATTTTTACCCCAACACTCATTTTCAAATTTATTCTTTTTATTTTATTTAAGTACATCTTGAAGTGCTTCACAACACAAGTGAAAAATAAATAAATGAATTAAACATTAAAGAAATTTCATGTAATATGCATGTAATAAATTGAAGTCTATAGTAGATGTCATATTTTTTTTATTTTTTTTTATGTTTCATGTTTTTTAATGCTCGCTTTTCGTTTATTAATCATTCTTAATAATTACCTACTACATTTATTATTGTTGTTTATAAGTATATATATGTTGTTTCTATATATATATATATAAGTAAGTTTATATAAGTACCAACTTTAATGGGTGCAAATTTATTGTCAAAATCAAAATACTTAGTTTATAAAACAACGGTTATTAGTAACAATTTAGAAATTTGAGAAGGTGACATTAAACCACATGTTTTTTCACCATCCGTTAATATTTTTAGACTGAATTATAAAAGAGAAAATTATGTGCAGCTGACTAACAAAATACTTTCCAGTGATTAATTAACAATATGTAGTTAATTAATCGAGAGGAAAAGGGGGTCAAGATAATTATAAATTATCTTATGTTTACTTTGGCAAAATAATTAATTAAATATATCGCAGTAAAAAATACGTCTATGATCCCTCAAGGATAAGGTTTTAACCGAACGATTAGGAAATCTGCATGTTTTCTAAGAAGCCAATGCGTCGAATCGAATTAAAATGCATGTGCAGATGCTAAGTGGTTCAAAACCTCAAGTTACTAATAACCTTATAGTGTTTTCCACTCTGCCAAAATGTTGCATTCATACCACATTATTTCAGAAATCGTTTTCCACTCTAAATTAAAATGTTGCCTATTTTAGAAACTTGCTTTCCACTCTAAATTTTGTACTCCACGAATGTTGCATTTATTGCACTCTCTACTGGGCATGGTGCAGTCAGTGCAGTGTGAAGTTAGTATTCATGGTGATCAATTATTATGTTAAAATGGTAACTTCATATTGAATTCACTTGTGTCAAATTAATAAAAAGAAATAATTGTTTAAAAATGGAATTCATAAGTTATATTGATGAAAAAAAATTGTTGTGTTTTTTGTGTTCCACTGAGAATTGCCCTGTAGGCAACACCATACACGGCACTCACAGTTTTGCTCTCCACGAATGCAACATTTTAGTCGTAGAGTGGAAAACACTATTAGTCGTGGATGTACTAGGTTAATAAAAAATTGAAATACAATACAATTAAATATATTGAAAAGAAGATAATAAAACGTAAAAAGAAAATAATATTTAAGAATAAAAAAAAAAAAGTTGTATAAAAAAAATAGTATAGTTGGAAAATTAGAGTAAATTATAAGCAAGTTACATTAGACAAAAAAAAATATATATAAAAAAATTGATTTTAATCTTTTATTGTAAACACCCCAATTACTTATTTATTTCGTTCGTTCTTTTTACCTAAAAAACTAGACAAATATCAAATAACGTTTGTTTTATTGACGTCATTATTACAAATAAATAATTATAATGTAATCTATAAATTCTCTATCTATTTTTTTATCTTCTAGTCTAAAAGAAAGAGTGAGAGGAAAACTAAGTATTTTAACTTTTAGAACACAACAAAAAAAGAAGACATAAGTATTATGAAAAGAAATTTTTTAATTAAGTCAAACAGAAGAGAAGAAAAGAATAAATAGGTGTATTGCCTATTTTATTTAGTACAAAAACTTAAGTAAGCTAACTTAAGTTAATTAACTTGGTACATTTTATTATTTCATTGGATCATTTTCTTTGAGAAATACAATAGAAAATGAAGAAAAAGAAAACAAAGATTTTTTGTTTGAAATTGGAATCTAATCGTTTTTTTCATACTAAAAAAGATCTTTAAAATGGCAACGACGCAGATTGAAAAAAAAACCATTTTTCGTCGATTTTACTTAATAAAAAAATTATTGAGAAAAATTTATGTAGAACTTCTGTAGAATTATTAACTAAGTATAACAATATGTTATTTTAGGCGTTATTAGAAGTATCTAAACAAAAAAGAAGAAACAATGAATTTGTAAAATAGAGTCAAAAATCAATACTTATAATATTGAAATTTTTCTTTTATATTGACTGATTACACAAGGAAAAAATCAATTTCAAAAATTTAATTGTTAAATAACATTTTTGAAGTAAATTTTATATTTTTTTAACCCTTTTTTGTGAGAAAAAAAAATCTATTTTTAATAATACATATAAGTATACGAGAAAACGAAAATAATTTTGCGTGAGTGAAATAATAAGAAAATCTTAAAAGGGGAAGCATGAAGAGCAACAAGAAGAAAAAACTAAAATATCGATTTCCGTATTTTAACCTAGATTCAAGCTAAACGGAGGAAATTGTTTTAGGACCGTCTTATGGGGTGTGCGGGTTGAAAAGTATAAAAAGGGAGGGTAACAAAATAAGATTTAGAAGGTGGAGGAGGTGTAGAGAAGGAAGTTGTTATGGGAGGTTAGTGAGCTGGAAATATGTATGGATATAAATATATGTAGGAAGAATGTGAGAAAAAAAGATAGAAAGTAAAAGCAAATCAAGGACATGATAAGTGTGAAGAGTATAAGAATATAAAATATACCAAACCAAGAAAAATGGCTAGATGGATTGTTTCAGTAATTTAAGCTATATATACAAACGCACACATATACCCACAGATGAGTTACAAAACACAATTCCTAGGATATTTGTCAATAAAGAAAAAAAAGAGAAACAGACGAAAAATAAAATGAAAACTATGGAGAAATAATAAATAATAAAATTCAAGGAAATTTTTTTCATTTTCAAAAATTTCCCTATTTTCTGTTTTATTTTTATTAAGTCACTCGAATTTATTTATTTTTATGTTTGAAATTTCATTTCTTAATGACAATAAACACCAGGGGTCACAATCACAATCCTATATAAATGATTTGTATGATGAAGGTCAATCACAGAAGTATAACAAAGAAACAAATAGCGACACTAAAAACAAAAAAAAAATAAACAAACAAACAATTGTGTTGGACAAAAATTAAAATAAAAAAGAAAACATCTTTACCAGAAACAACTTTCAGTTTATATATCGCTAGTAGTTTGTCAGGGTTGGTGAGTAACGAGAGGTGGATAAAGAGAAGAAAAATGCTTCCGAGACCAAAAACTGCATCCCCGTTGTGAGACAAATTGATTGAAATTGATCAATTTAAGACTTACAGTAAGTATATATGTTTTGTTTTACACTCTACTGAATGTCATTAGGTATATATTTAGTAAAGAAGAGTGAAAATTTTCTGATTAATTAAATTAAATTGAATTTCTTTTCTTTAATTTTCTCAACTTTTAAGTTATGTTTAATTTTTTTATTATTTTAATTTATTATAAAAAAATGAAATATTTTTTTTGAAAAATTAGAAAAAAATTTAGAATAAAATTATTCGCTTTACTTACGTTACGTTACTAAAACTGCTTTGTGTATGAGTTTATTCGTTTACAGTTACGAATTTTAATTAAAAAATGAATAAAAAATAGAGTTGCGCATTAGTGAAAAAAAGAGACGGTTTGATTTAAATCCAGAATTTCTTCTATTTCTATCGCTCACAAAAAAAAAGTTTAAATTATTTTTGATTTGTTTGGTTTGCTACGAAAGAACATAAAATAAATTTCATACACGAGTAAAAAACTATTAACAGTATACAAATACACTAATTATAAAATAGCGTAAAGTATCTATCTCATGTGGCATTGATAGCTTGAACAAGACTAAAAGGTTATCAGGTTATCATTTGTAATTCGAGCCATTGTCGTCCCCTACACAAATATGTGTTAGAAACCTCATCTATTAAGAGTTAAGGAAACCTAATTGATATTGTGTTAATATGCATGTGGTTCTAAATAGGCACGTTTTTGCATCTAAAAAAAAACCTAATCCATATTTTTTTCTTGATTTTACCAAAAAAAAATCATACTTAGGTAAAAATCTTGCGAGATGCTAATTACTTCAGTTTAGTCAATACAAAATAATTAATTTCATTCAATGAACTTGCTTTATGAAAGCTACATAATGAGTTGTAAAATGAATAAATAAAAATAAATAGCCTACACACGCGAGGGATAATCACTATAAAAGACCATTCATCCGTTGAATTGCACGTGATTTCAGTAAGATTCCATTGACTTCAATTGGATTTGTCCATGATTTCAACAAGTGGTTACACCCTGAATACAAATTAGTGAACTAGTATCTAATACTTATCTACACTAAATTTTGTTTCTAAATATTCTTCTTGATTACCTATCAGTAAATGAAAGTTCAACCGTGACCATAACAAAAAAAACATTAAATCAAATTTAATCAAAGAAACCCAAACTTTTGTATCTCGGAAATAACCTTAAAACGATTCTTATGGAAGGCAGGTTGACTAAATATGGGTCACTCTCAGGCCTCGTCAAACTAAATGTTTGTTAGACAGGATGCACAATGGGCAATGCGTTCATATCTCTATCACTAAACTAAACAAAACTATTATTTTTGTAACTGATTGATTACAATAAAAGGAAAATAAAATGTGGAAACAAATTCTTTTAAATTAATGTGATGTTTACAATATCCATTTTTAAATAGACAATGATATTATTTTATATTAAAAAAACTTCAAAGTTTGCTGATTGCGTACTGAATTATTCATTGGAAAATCTAGTAAATTTAGTAAAAATAATAAAAAAAAAAGTTAATGTACCTATTATCCGCGTAGCAAAATAGTTGGTGTGCCTAATATCGGACGTTAGTGATCGTATCATCGACGTAGTTAGATATCCGAAACATTTGGTTTAATAAAGAACTAAATGCATATGCTTTTGGTTTTTTAAATTTTTTTTCATTATCATTACGTGTTCGTAAATGTCCTTAACATCAGCATATGCACCTTTTTGAATTAATAATTTTTTTTGAAAAAATCGAATAAATTCATGTTATAAGTTTTATTTAAAATTAGTAAGTTAATTAAAGAACAATTAATTATTAGAATAAAGAATTATTTCTTTATTTAATCGTATGATAAAGTTGAACATGCTTGACGGCGTTACTAAATCAGCAATGTTTGCATATTTTTGTCAAAGGTAAAAACTATAATAATCTTACACCGATGATAAGTTTAACTAATAATTATTCTTTAAAGAACAAAATTAATTCATCAAAATTATACTTAAATAATTATTTTTTTAAAAAAAGTTAAATAAAAATTCATTTTAATGCACCAAACACTATACTATAAACTATCAGGTCCCGAATTCCGGTTGTTTTAAATTGTCAATTTTAATGTAAAATACCACAAAAAACTTGAAATTTGGTCACACAATATTAATTTTAACTCATCATTAATTATTATAAAATAACGAGAAATGGTTAGGTAGTGAATTTTAGTTAGTTGAACTAACGTTCGAAAATTTTCGCACTTTAACTAGAGATTTCAGTTCAGTGATTTTGGCTCTGAAAGTCAAGTGGTAGAAAATTTAACTATGAAAATGATCAAAAAAAAAACAAAAATAATAAAATTAAGATTCGCCAAAAATAAATAAATAAAATTATTCTAATTTTTTTAAGAAAAAAACGTATAAATGGTGATTTTAATTTTAAAATCATTTTTTAATAACAAATGTAAATAAAAAATTTAAAAATTAAGATTAAAAAGAATATTTTTGAATGAAATTTGGGGACCCATACGTTAGATAACTAAAGTCTACACGTTAGATAGTTAAATACGGTTAAATATATTGCGGTTTCAGTGTAAGACTGAATTAATTTTTTAACATCGGAAAAAAAAGTATATCAATGGAAAAACGAGTATGCTTATAAAGTATATCTGCATATAGTATTTTCAACAAAAATCCAGGTAGAATTCAGCACCAGTTTCTTATTTTTTTAATAATAGTGAGAATAGCCCGATAATATGTAATAGGCCGTTAATAGGGACGTTTACCTTGTATATAATTCTTCTATAAAGGTCGATAATTATTAATAATGCTTAATCATTTTAACAATAAAGTTACATACTGTAAGTTTGTTGTCTAATATCTCGGCATAGGTCACATTTGAGGTTTTATTAAGCATTCGTAAAAATTAAAACAAAAAAAGCAATTTAGTGTTTTTAAAAATGTTTAATGATACCTGAATAAATATAAAAGTTTGGAAAATTTCATAATTAATTATGATAATATAGAATATTAAGAGAGAAAAAATCCAGATAAGTATAACAAAACTGGTTTCAATTTTTTATATGATAAATGGTGATTCTATTTAGTTATCTTAAATTGCTTTAAATTTTCATACACACCCTACTTTTAATACATATTCTCCCTATCGTTGTCCAGTTTGTCTGAAATTCATATTTTCCATTCTAATAAGAATTCAATCGATACAAGGTTTCTAACAGAAACATTCATACACTACATAAGCAACTTCTTAATTGAAAAATAATTAATGTCTCCACATAAGTTCTTATGTAAGTACTGGGTCTTTATTATTAAATCCAAACAAATGATAATTAATAATAAATATCTGAATATATTAAATGCCTTATGATTAAGTATAGGAGAATTAAAATTAAAACATTATTAGTAGTTGATCATAAATTTCTGAAATTTAAATAAAAGTTAAGTATACAATATTGGAATTACTTAACTAAAAAAAGTGGTGAGTTTCAAATTAATTTAAAGGATTTTCTTCGAGTTCCCTTTGCACAAAAATCTTCTACATCTGATTTTACTTCTAATGTACTTAATCTTTTTCTTGGTTATTCATGCTAATGGGGTTTGTTCGTAATTATCACTTAAAAGGTAAGATGTCAATTAATATCAAACAAGGAACGCTGTAGGTGAACTAGAAAATGATTTGATAAATGTGATTAAAAAAATTATACCTTTAGGAAAGGTAACTACATATATATAAGAAAAAAATTTTAGTACAAAAAAAAATTAAAAATATTAAAATTTAAAAAAATTATGTTTTTTGGACCACCTACTTCTTGGCCTTGCGTCTTTTTTGTTAAATAAAATGTCAATGTAATAATACATAATCCTGTAAGAAACACTGGCAATACTGTTATATAAAAAGGAAGAAAAACAAACACAACACACATTCATCCATAAAAATTTACACACATTTGTTCCCATACATCTATATTTATAAACTCATCCTTTCATAAAATTTATTTATTTTATAAATATTGCCTCTGATCTCAATAGTAAAGAGAGAGAGAAAGAGAGATAAAGATGCACACGGCCAAAAGAATTAAACCAGAAAAAAACAACAACAAAATCGCGCATCTGGATCATTTTTGTAATTTTTTTTTTTAGTCTTTATAAGCAGAGAGGGTCATGACCTTAATCGAGAGTCATATGGACAGTTTTTTTGTTTAATATATTAAATATATAAATATATTAAATTAAAAAAAAACAGAAGAAGAAATAATAAGAAGCCAGAATCAAATAAATGCGTTAGAAAACGATAAGTAAGTATAAGTACAGAACAAAAAAAAATTAATATCGCATTTCATAAATTTAATATCTCCTTCACTACAATCATATAATAAGCATAAAATAAAATATAAAAAGGTTAAGTCAAAGAAAAACACGCAAGCACATAAAATATTCTCAAGAGAATCCATTAAAAAAATAAGAAAAATAAAAAATAAATTGAATAAACAAAAAAAAGTCATATGTACAAAAAAAAAAACATTACACAACCCTGTCGATCGTAAACTACCTCTCACTCTCCTCCAAACACCCAAACAGCCCACTCTTTAATTTGATAGAAAAAAAAGATATAAAAATTATTATTAAATTCATCGTAAAATTTCCAATCACGCAAAAATTGCGATTCCAATTTTTTTTAGTTATACATATTTCACTCTTCCTCTCTCTCTCTCTCGTTCACAATTATTTGTTTTTTTCAAACACATTCAACTTGAAATTAGGCATGCCTACACACACATATATTATATCAAAGGCATAAGTATAATGTTATAAAATATTGTCGTCGTCCCGAGCGTAAAAACAACAATAACTTATTTTATAATATTTATGAATCGACTATTGTTTATATTGATTGATTTTAATTCAATTAAAATTTAAGAAACAATAAAAAATTAAATGGAACAAAAAAATTGCAACAACAAAAAATGGTGTCCTGTATTACTAGTTATGCAAAAAAAAAAACTGTGTCTTTGATAAGAAAAACTCTTACTCTTTTCTTTAGAAATAATGCGCTCTCTTTCTTTAAAGTTACATTCGCTCTCACATTTTTTATATGAAAGAAAAATGTCAAAAATCGATTAAAATTATTATCCTCTTAATTTTGTATTTTGTTTATTGTCTTCTCTTTTTTTCCTTTCAGTTCTTTCTGGGTTCTGCCCCGTGATTCATGATATATAGAAAAAACGAAAAAAAAAGAATTGAAGTAAAGAAAATATGTAAGTTTTTTAGATAAAAAAAGACAAAAATAAAAAATCAATGAATAACGATCAATTCGTCACCTCATATAAACTCTCCTACCGCACCAAACCATTCCATTTAAAATGTATATTATCGTTTTTCCATTGAAAACGAAAAAAATATATTAATTTTTGTATGTGTGCATTTATAAAATTCAAAATCAACAAAAATAGAGAGAGAGAGAGAGTGAAAATAAGAGAAACACGAAAATAAAAAACCAAAATGGACGACTTTTATACAATTATAGCTTTTCATTTCGTTTACTCTCTGTCTATAGTCTCTACTGTAGATTTTCTTTCTCACTCTCATGCACTTACACAAAGTATACGAGCAATCCCTAGTTCTTAAATTATATGTACATAAGTAATATTCAAAATATCATTGAAAACGGAGAATTTATGTACAAATTTTTTTTAGTTTGCTAAATTAGATTAATTTACCTTGGATCTGGTAATATAATTTTTTTACTAGCTCTTGCAGCGGGTGTACATTTTGATTTTTCCATTGCCATTAAATAGCTAACATCAGCTAAAACAGCCTCTAAATCGGCCATCTTGTTTATAATTTATTTATTTTGCTTTTGTTTTTTTTTCTTATTCGTAAATTAGTTTTGATATTAAAAAAACAAAACAAACGAAAAAAAGAAGAAATAAAAATTCTCTCTTAAAACACCAAACTCTAGTGATCTAGACACACACTATTGTACACGCACACACAATTAAAAACAATTTTTAAAAATAACAAGAAAAATCGGGAAAACTCTTCCTTAATATTTTTTTAATTAAAACTTTTTTCTCTTCCTTTCTCTATTCCTTTTTTTTATTCACTACAATATACTTTTTTATTTCAAATTTTTCTGAAAGAAAAAAAAAACTTTATTTTAATTAAAAGTTTCTCACTTTTAATGCACAAAAAAAAATTAAGATATAAAAAAACTAAACAAAACAACTAGCACACACTTTTTTCTTATTATTTTAATTAACAACCTCACACATGTTTTTTTTTTTTTCTATATAATGTTTTAATCAGAAAATACGTCACAACACTTCGTATTCTTTTTCTTTAGACTCAACACACTCGCAAATTTATTAAAAATGAAAATAACTAGAAAATGTTATAACTATTAACTAAATTCAGAAAGGAAAAACTCGAATTTCAGGAAAATTTGTTTAACTTGAATCTGTTTAATTTTCTTTTAAAATTAAAAATATTTTATGAAAATTATAAAGTTTAAAAAGCAAAAAAAAAAAAAATTTATTGATTTATTTATTCTACACTAAATTGCGAAAAACAATATTTTGTAATTAAGTACAAAAAGTCACTTTGGAACAGGTATTCAAGTGAATATCTGTAGATGTGTGTGTGTTTTCTCTAGTGAAAACTTAATTAAAGAAAACAAAAAATTACAATCGAAAAACACGAAAAATATGAAAAAATTAATCGGAAAAATACATAGAAATTATATTCAACGATGAAAAAATACAGGAAAATGTTTTGAATAAAATTAAAAATAAAACAGATAAAATAAAAGAATAAGAAGAAAAAATTTCAATTATTTTATAAACAAAATAATTTTTTTTTATTTATTCTCCTCCTCTTCTTCTTATGTTTTTCTCTATTTAACTTGTATGTTTTTCTTTGGCATTTAAGTATTTATAAAATTTAATTTTTTCCGAATTTTTATTTTAATTAAGTATTTTTAAATAAATAAAATAATGTAGTTTTTATTTTATCTGGAAAAATGTGATTATTGAATTTTTATTTGTCTTTTTGTTAAAAGGTATTTCTGTCTCTTATACTTTGAGTTATCTCGTAAAAAATTGGAAAATAAAAAAAAAGGGCGGAACAAGAATAATTTCAATTTCATTATTGAATAAGATTTTTACTTTATTTTGTAATCAAGAACATCTATAATTCTTATAGGAAAATAACTTGACTTCTATTTTTCTTCTTCATTTCTTGTTTGATTTTTTTTTGTCAATAAAAATTTACCAGCGATAAATAAGCCGAAATAAAAACTGAAACTAATTTAAACATGGTTCAATTAATTCAATATAAATTTAAAGCATTTTCAGTGTTTACATCAAATTTTCGTTAAACCAAATTTAATTTATTAACAAATTAAAAAAAATAATGAGAAAGAGAAATTCTTCACTTTACACACATAACTTTTTTTTAATCATTCTTACATTTTATCGAAAAGAAAATAAAATGAAAAATAGATAAAAAAAAAATTGTTTAACATTAAAAAAGTAGTAAAATACTTTTCTTTGTAAAGTAAAATGATTTTAAATATTTGTCAAATTTTTTTCCGAAAACTGTCAGATAAGTACGCAATGATCATTTTTAGTAAATCCAATATCTAAATTATAATTATAAAAAAACTTTGAATTATTATTATTATGTTTTTTAACAATAATTATTTGTTCTGTAACTTATCACTTTAGATTTAATATTGTTTTTTTTTTCAAAAAATACAAAATACAATGAAAAACACAACTCTACCTTCGAATGACAGAAAAAATACTAAAAAAAAGAGAGAACGCTACAAAAACATTGCACAAAAATGCTACAATAAAAGGTTATGAAAGCATAAGTTTGAAACCAATGTAAGCACACGCTGAATAAAATATATTTTGAAGTTTTATTACATAGATGGCACTTGACCGGTTGTATTCTGTACCATAAAGTAAATAATATAAGAGAGAGAGTCTCTCTCAGGGAGACTATGTTACGTAGTGCATGAAACTTGATATCAAAATCATTATCCGTGAGGTGGCGGCAAAATTATTTATTAGAGAAATATGAATGGACTAACTTTTTCTCCTTTCCCTATTTATCGAAGCAAAATTTGTTGCTCTGTGATTCTACGAAAGAAACTATGAATTCATTCTTTGATAGCAATTGTGTGTGTTTGAATTCTCAAATTGATTTTAAAGTATTTCTTATTTTTTCTGTTTTAGATATTTTGATTTGTAGATTATTTCATTTTTAGGTTTTTGAATTTTGGATGGATTTTTATATGCATATTATATTATATGTATATTATTTTTTTGATGGTGTATTTTTCTGTAATTGTGTTTGTTTGAACAAGTCGTCTCCATACATAATAGTTCATAATGTTCAAAACAATTTATCGAGAGACGTCATTTTACAAGAGTGACAGTTTTTATGATAGTTAAAATTGAAACGCACACATTTTTTTCGTTACGCAATTAAACTATTTTTACTGAATATAATTATAGGTTACAAGTGGAAAATGTTATTAAGTGTTCTGTGAATATTCATAATTATAATAACGCAAAGTTTTCACGTGAAAATGATTTATTTTATTGCATAAAAGTGTAAAGGATACATGCATTTTGAATATAACCTCAAATTTCAAACATTCAAAATGCATTTTTCCTTCGCATTTTTATGCAATAAATTTGTAATTGAAGTATGTTTCATTATAATTGTTGTGATATATAGTTATTTCTGTTCTTTTTTAACTATCATTTTGATAATAATTCCGTTTTATTGTGTCTAAAATATATGTTTAAACTTTTTGTGATTTGACATTGAATTTATCTCAAGGACAATATTTTTATATTTCAAGTAAACATTTTCTTCATTCGGAATATTCAATTAATACAATTATTTATAAAGTTTGATTGTGATCTATCCTTTGATTGTGTTTATATTAAAATAAAGATTTGTAAGAAAATACTAATTGGATCTTATATTATATCATTCAATGTTTCTTCATTTTTTTTCTCAATTTGTTTCTTTCAAGGATAAATTGGATTGTTGTGTTCCTGGTTGTTCTTCTAATGTAGCCAAGATTAAAGCCAATACATTCCAGTATTTTTTTCCAAAAAATATAGCTTAGTTTGTATTTATAATTAGATATTGTAAGGTAGTGAAATTTTTGAATATATTCTTTTCTTTTTGTTAAATGTAACAATAACTTAGAGAAGATCGTGCGACTCGGCTAGATGGTAGCGTGTTAGTAGTTCCAAGAGACAAACTAAAATTATCTGATGATGCTTTTCCAAGTATTTTTCCGACTCTACCATCTTACTTATCAATCATTTGAGAGAACCACCGGCAAATAATAAAATAATTTTCCACGGTTGGAAATTATGGTATGAATTTGGAATTATATTTCCTACGTTAAGTTTATATTGTTCACAAAGGTTTTTTATTAATATTGGAGTAGGTTTTGTGGAATTATTTCATGCACTATACAATATCACATACGACGATCGGATATTATACAGTAGTTTAAATGTTTTGGATTACCATCACTCTGCAAGCATAATTTAAAGTTAAAAGCTGTCTTCTATATTTCGGTGGTAGTTATCCTAATTCGATGTATATGCTAACAATAGGACTGCTTCTAAAAGCACCAAGTACAATTCTAAGTTCGGTGTTATAAATAGTATCTATTGTTCTCAAAATATTTGCATTTGCTGACTGGTATACTATTTCTGCATATTTTAGTTTTGATCTAATGAGCAATTTATATATTGTCATTAATGTTAATCTAGTTTTGGTGGGCCAATGTTTTTAACAGATTCAAACTTCGGATACAATTAGTTTTTAGTTCTTTCAGATATGGAGTCCAAGTTAGCTTTTTATCAAATATTACTCCTAGGTATTTTAGTTGATCTGTAAATTGTAAAGTGTTCTGGTTCATTACTATTCTCGGATTAGGACAGGTTAATCGACAATTGCTGAATTTTCTGCACTTAGTTTTATCGCAAGAAAATTTGTATCCGGTATTACGATACCAAGATTCTAGTTGTTTTATCACCAATTGCAGGTGTATACAGATTTCTCTAATATTTTTGCCCCTGCAATATATAACCAGGTCGTTGGCATATAATGCAGTTTTTACAGGAAAAAGAATGTTTTTGGTTATATCGTTAATTGCAATTAGAAACAGTAATACACTCATTCCAGGTCCTTATGGTACTCCATATCTTGTGGATATAATTTTGAATTCACATTTCCTATTCTTACTTTAAATCGGCGATTAATCAAATTTTTTTGTATATATTTGAACATTTTTCCTGATATATCACATTTGTTCAATTTCTGCAGAATACGGAATTTCCACACTCGATCATATGCCTTCTCTTAATCAAAAGAGATAGCAATTAAATGTTCTTTATTAATGAAAGCGTGTCGAATTTCAGTTTCTAAATTTATTATCGGATCTATAATTGTATTATTTTCACGAAATACGAATTGTGTTCGTACAAAAAGGCTTTTTTCCTCAATATGCCAGATTAAGCGCTTGCTTATGATTTTTCCTAGTACCTTGCACATACAACACGTAAGTGCAATTGGACGATAACTCATTGTGGCTGTTTTATCGGTTCCTGAAAAACTCCATTGTGCCAGATGATGTTATATAATTCTAATATAGCTATTTTTCCAGGATGTGATAAGTTTTTTATCATCTCGTACGGGATGTCATCTTGTCCTGGACTTGAATTTTTACAGGATTGAAAGCCATTTTCTTGTTCATGCATAGTTTATGGAGAGTTCATGGAGAGTTTATTTATTCATCAAAACCACAGCGAGCGCCAACGCTTCAAAAATTACTTATGCATAATTATAACTAAACTTAACTTAAGAGTAAATATAAAAATCACAATAATAAAATTAACTAGGAGCAAAAATTTGACTTCTTAATAATTAATTAACAATTAATGATAATAAAAAAGTAATACAATCATTGTTACTGTCAGAAAACAATCGACTCTCTGAACTTTGATACACCGATTTTAAAGAGTATCTCGAAATATGAAAATCAAATACTTGGTATGCAGAGTTAAACAAAGAAGAACTGGAAACAATCGGATCTCTATTACAATAGATTGTCTTGTATATGTCGAAAGCTAGCAATCTATAATTTAGAATTCTTAAAGAAGGTTGAGGAATTACTAAATTATATTTTGATAGAATATTAGGAGCAGCAATCGAGCCGCACAAAACATCTCTAGCGAAAATTGCACAAGCCACCGCGCCTCTGACACTTAAAAAGTCCATTTGAAATAGATCGCATCTTCTTCTATAATTAGGCATAATGAAAGTAGATTGCCTAACGAAAACCATACGAGTATATCGTCTTTGAATAGATTAAATACGAGTGATATGAATAGTAAACAAAGGAGACCATATAATGGAACAATACTCCAATTGAGAGCGAACTAACGTTAAGTAGAGGGTTCTGAATGTATTTGGAGCCGTCAATTCCCGAGAAACTATGGATAAAACCGAGCATTTTAGAAGCTTTGGCAACAATTGTATCAATATGAGATACAAAAGTTAGTTTTTGATCGAAACATACACCCAGATCCATAACTTTGTCAACTCTATTTAAACTATTATATTGAAAGTAGAGTGGTAATGGTTTCCTAGTAAAAGAGATAATTTTACATTTACTTACATTTAAGTCAAGACAATTATTGAAGCACCAAGTACTAAGTGCATCAAGATCTAAACGAAGTGAATCATTAACATTATTAACTACATGAAATTTTTTTAAATCATCAGCATAAAGTAAACAATTTGAACTATAGAACCGAGATGGTAAATTGTTAATAAATTAAATAAACAGTAATGGACCCAGATGACTACCTTGAGGAACACCGGACGTGACATTAAAGTTCGAAGATTTAATTCTATTTAGCTTTACGTATTGTCGCCTATCTGTCAAGTAACTCATTATCCAATTTAACATTGACGAGTGAACACCTAGCTCAAGAAGTTTATAATATAGAATTTTATGATTAATCCGATCGAAAGCTTTACTGAAATCTGTATAGACTAC
Organism: Pedicia rivosa; assembly: GCA_963082725.1. NCBI lineage: Eukaryota > Metazoa > Arthropoda > Insecta > Diptera > Pediciidae > Pedicia > Pedicia rivosa. The sequence goes on along the minus strand of OY720152.1, from coordinate 32,609,751 downwards.
ATCAATTTGTTTCCCATTTTCAATGTTAGAAAATAGGAAATGTGAAAATTCCACAAGATTAGTTGTTGTTGATCTATTTGGAATAAAACCATGTTGGCTAATCGAAATAAATTGTTTAAAAATAATCATCAAATGATGATTAACTAATGATTCAAAAAGTTTAGTTATAGTGCTGAGAATGGCAATTCCTCTGTAATTACAAACATTATCACGGTTGCCAGATTTGAAAACTGGAGTTATGTGAGATAATTTCCAGATGTTCGGAAAAATACCATAAGCAAGTGAAAGATTAAAAATTCTAGTCAACGGAGCAAAAAGAGAAACCGAACGAAGGAATACCATCGGAGCCAATACCTTTGCTGATGTCCAGTTCACAGGGCCTATCAGAGGGGGGGCTAGCTGGGCCATTTGGCCCGGGCCTCACAAATATAAGGGCCTCTTATACAAAACTTATACAAAAATTATTATTTTTATTTTCCATTAATTTTTTTCTCTTTCTTCATTATTCTTCTCTTTCCGCATTTTTCTATCATTTCACTTTCTTTATTTTCGTCTCTTTTTCGTATAATACTCCTCTCTTTGCTCTACTATTGCAATTTATGTTCACTATTGTTTATTTCAATATATATTATAAATTACCGTTTCCTTAGCTATCAGCATTAGTATTGTAGCTATATGTAAAAGTGGGACAATATATTCTATCTCTGTCTGGTGATATAACTTTGACGGTTTGTTTTCTATTCCGTTCTTAATTTTGTTTTTATTCATTATTCTTTACTCATTGCCAATTGCACGACGTATATTACAAAATATTAAATCAAATTTTAAGTTTAATTAAATATGAAGAGACATTTTGAAAGCGGTGCAAGCAAAAGACAAAAAAAAAAATAGAATTAGGATCTAAAAATTTAAAGCCAATAACTTCATTTTTTGAAAAAGAAAAAGACAATTCTGCTCAAGATAACATATGTACTAACTCTTGTAAAGAAAATGAAGCAAATAATATTTCAAATTCTGATGAAAATGAAAAAAATAATGGTAGTGATGTTGACAGTCAATACATTGAAGATGAAACTGAACATGGTGAGTGCAGCAAAAGTCAAGAACAACCGATTAGGTTTGCATCATTGACAACATTAGACATCGGATTGCTGGATAAAAATAATGCTTCTCAAATGAAATTATTTTTGAAAATGTTACAATTCGAGATTCCTAAAAATATTGCCAAAGATGCATCGAATTGTTCATTTCCTTATCGTTTGCTTTTAAAAAATCTTTGCAATGGCGAATCATGCTTAAGAGATTGGATTTGCTGGAGCATTGATAAAGAGGCTATTTATTGTGCACCATGTTATATTTCGAGTAAAAATACCAACAACATCTCACATTTTATTGATAAATTGGAATGGAATATTATTAAAGGTTGGAGAAAGCTAAAGGATCGTATACCAGCGCATGAAAACTCGATAACACACAAAGAAAATTATATTTGTTGGAAAAATGCTCAGAAAGCGATCATTGCTAATCGTTGCATTGATAATCTATTAATGAAAGAAATAAATGATGAGGAAAATAATTGGAAAAAATTGTTACAACGCTTTTTGGATATTATATTTTTTCTTTCAGAGAGAGGATTAGCTTTTTTTGGTTCGGATCAACACATCGGAAGTCCACAAAATGGTAATTTTTTAGGATTAGTTGAACTTTTGAGCAAATATGATTCCACATTAGCAGAGCATGTCGCAAAAGTGCGTGAATCACATAAAGTTAACAAGCGTATGCAAGTTCATTATCTATCAAGGAGAATTCAAAACGAGTTCATTGAAATTTGTGGTGCGTTTGTTAAAAATAATATTGTTCAAGAAATTAAGAAATCAAAATATTTTTCAATAATTGTTGATGCAACACCAGACGCATCTCATAAGGAGCAAACCACTTTTATAATTCGTTTTGTTAAAATAACTGATTTGACATTTTCAGTAAAAGAAAGGTTCATAGGTTTTGATAATTTTTCAGGAAAAACAGGCAAAGAAATTGCTGAAAGAATTTTGAATATTTTAGAAGAATTAAAATTGAACTTCGAATTGTGTATTGGTCAGCGCTACGACAACGGTGCTAACATGGCAGGGAAATATAACGGTGTACAATCTATTCTTTTAGCTAAAAATACCAATTGTACATTTTGCCCTTGTGGAAATCATACACTGAATCTAGTTGGAGTTGATTCAGTTGAATGTTGTAATGAAGCAATTATTTTTTTTGGAACAGTCCAACAAATGTATAATTTTTTTAGTTGTAGTCCAAAGAGATGGGAAGTATTAAAAAAACATCTTCCTGTGTCTTTGCACAATATTTCAAAAACGCGATGGTCAGCCAGAATAGATGCAGTAAAACCCATTGCATTGTATTTAAAGCAAATTAAAGAAGCTTTAAATGAGTTTCAAATAATCAGTTTACCAGCTCACGCACGAAGTGAACTTGGAGCATTTGAAAGTTATTTTTCTAAATTTGAATGTGTGCTAATGTCAACCATTTGGATCAAGGTGCTCACATTAATACACCAAACAAATTTAATTATAGAAGCTCGAAAAGCAACATTAAATGTAGAAAAAGACAACATTCAAAGGCTTATTTTCGATATCGAAGAGTTAAAAGGTAAGTGGAATCTTATTCTTGTTGAATCCAAAAAAATTGCCAACGAGAATGAAATAACTACAGATTTTAAAACAAATCGATATTTAAAAGATCAAAAATCAGCAGAGGAATATTATAAAACAAAGGTTTTCCATGAAATTATAAAATCAACATTAGATGGGCTAACTGTCAATATTTTTTCCAATGTATTGATAGGCCTCAGAATTTTTTTAACACTGCCAGTTTCGGTTTCAGAAGGAGAACGAAAAATTATTTAAGATCTACAATGGAGCAGGATCGATTAAATGGACTGGAATTGCTCGTGAACTGGATTATTCGAGCATAATAAGTGAATTTTCCAAGGCAAAAGCTAGAAAAGTACTTTTACAATAATATATTTTTCTAATTAAGGGGCCACCACATCCTAACGGCCTAGGCCTCTTTCCATCTCTGAAAGGCCCTGCGCAGTTCACATAACGATTTAAATACTTCGTCTTCAGTAAGGAGCAAACTATCAATTGAACAGTTGGAATCTGTGATATAGAAAAATTATTATCAGGAGTATAAACATTTTGAAAGAATTTAGCAAGCAGTTCACATATGCCGGTTACGTCAGAAGATGATTCATTATTTAGCCTCATTGTCGCTGGATAACCAGTGGTTTTTCTCTTGAGGTTCACATATGACCAGCGGGTGGATTCTGTACGCACATAGATTGAGTGATATCGCACATAGATTGTGTGATATTTTATTTCCGATTCTATATGACATAGACATAGAGATTTTATCTATTAGAAATTTTTAAAACGTACGCATATCTATGTGGCGCTGTGATTAAAGAGAAGCGATCGTAAAGTGTATTCTGTAAGCCTGTGTATTGACAATTTATCACACACATCGGCTAACAAAATTGGTATTTTGTCAACAGCTATTAGCCCTGTGGAAACTAAATAAAAAGTAAAATAAAACATTTTAAAAGACTGAATAACTGTAGAATTATTTTTTAATTTTATTGTATGCATTTTTTATGTTCAAAAAATAAATTAAAAGAAGAAAATTTGATAATTAGACAAAAAAAAATTGAGAAGAAAATTATTTTTAAAATATGTACCTATGTACATATTTTCAAAAATATAAAAGAATTCAATTGTTAAGTAAACTGATTTTCTATTATTATGTTCCTTGTCTTTTTGAATTATTATTTTGCTATTTATAATTAATTTAAATAAATACAATTATTTAAAATTTAGCTTAATAATTAATTATATTAATATAAAATTTTATATTATTTTCTTTGTACATCCGTACAAATTATTAATTTTATTTCAATATTTCATCATAGCAACAAAAACAATATCTATGATTTTCATGAAAAAACATGTTAATACAACAAAAATTATTATTTGTTCCAAAGCTTTCAATAGTTACAACTGTATGTTCAAAAGGTGGCGCACTAAATGACTAGGAGGCATAGACAAAAAAAATTGCCTATGCCGAGATATTAATGGGTCGTACAGAATCGACATTTTTTTTCACATTGATATCTGGGATAGAGAAAATCTCTATGTGATAAAATATCGATGCGCGTACAGAATCCACCCGCAGAACTTCTTCGGATTTGATTGTATGTCAAACTCTAAGCGGGATAGATATCGCTTGTGCAATTCATGATTTAAAGATTTAAGTCTTATGTTTATTCTTTCATAGATTTGTCTATGGTTTGAAATACCAGCGGGTGGATTCTGTACGCGCATCGATATTTTATCACATAGAGATTTTCTCTATCCCAGATATCAATGTGAAAAAAAATGTCGATTCTGTATCTCGGCATAGGCAATTTTTTTTGTCTATGCCTCCTAGGCATTTAGTGCGCCACCTTTTGAACATACGGTTGTAACTATTGAAAACTTTCGAACAGATATTAATTTTTGTTGTATTAAAATGTTTTTTTCATGAAAACCATAGATATTTGTTGTTGTTGCTATGATGAAATATTGAAATAAAATTAATGTATAAAGAAAATAATATAATTAATATAATAATTAATATAATTAATTATTAAACTAAATTTTAATTAATTGTATTTATTTAAATTAATTATTAATAGCAAAGAAATAATTTAAAAAGGCAAGGAACATAATAATAGAAAATCAGTTTACTTAACATTTGAGTTATTTTATATTTTTGAAAATATGTACATAGGTACAGATTTTAAAAATAATTTTCTTCTCATTTTTTTTTGTGTAATTATCAAATTTTCTTTTAATTTATTTTTAGAACATAAAAAATGCATACAATATAATTAAAAAATAATTCTACAGTTATTCAATCTTTTAAACTGTTTTATTTTACTTTTTATTTTTACTATTTATATAATTACAGGGCTAATAGCTGTTGATAAAATAACAATTTTGTTAGCCGATGTGTGTGATAAATTTTCAATACACAAGCTTACAGAATACACTTTACGATCGCTTCTCTTTAATCACAGTGCCACATAGATATGCGTACGTTTTAAAAATTTCTAATAGATAAAATCTCTATGGCTATGTCATACAGAATCGGAAATAAGATATCACAAATGTATGTTTTTTGCGGATAAGAATTCTTGTACAGGTTGAAAGATAATTTCTGTTGTGTTGCTTATCTCTATTACGTTTACGGTTTTCCTTTTAATCACTTTTCTTGGAGGGGTGGTGGGTGTATCAATACTTTGGTTACTAATTTTTTGTTCCGCGATAAATACAGATGGCTCTATTTCAGTTAGATTATTTTGTATGATTTCTATGTTCATAAATTATGGTATTGATTGTTCTAAGGTTGGGCAATGCGCAGCTAGATGATCTGTCTGTTTACATGTATAACATCTTTTTATGTCTCTACTTAACAAAATTTTGTATTCACCTCCCTCATAGTTGACTATTATGGATTCTGGTAACTCTGATTCTTTGCCTATAACCCCATAAAAAAAACGTCGAAAGCTGAGGACATGAGCATATGTTGGGTCGTCCATTCCAACTCTTAACATATAAACTGGAGATACAACTTTAATTTTTCCTTCTTTTTCTAAAGCCTCCACCAAGTTTTCTTGATGGGCATACTCTTGATAAATAGATTTTTTGTGCAGGAGTGACGAGATGACGAATAGTCAAATCATGTCCACACACATTAATGGTATCGTGACATTCGATTAAAGAATTTACTCTTTCTTTAATTTTAATTTCCATAGAAAAAATTCTAACACTCCCTGCGTGACGTCATCATTTGAGCATTACTGCCTGTATTTATCTAGAATGCCTTGATTCTGTCATACGATTGTGTATACGAATTATTGGTTCGTGCTCGCTAACACATTCATTAATTAAATTAAATACAAATTCAAATTTTATTTCTATTTAAATTTTTTTAATTTAAAAATTCAAATTTTTATTTCTATTTAAATTTTTAATTCTAGAAATAAATTTTTTATTTTTATTTAATTTTTTTGTTTAATTTTAAAATTCAATTTTTACATGTTTATATATTATTAATTCTTAGATGAGAACTATTTCTCCTAAATTCAACATTATTTTCGGCTTGTCCTATAAACGAACGTGGGGTCTTACATTTTCCTAAGATCTTACCGGGTATATACCTTATTTTTTTTAATTCTTATTCTATAGCCTTCTTGAAAATTTCCTACTTTAGATTTCTTGTTATAATATTTTACTTTGTTATAAACTTTTTTCTTCATTTGATATTATTTTATATATATATTATTATTATTATTATTATATATATTATTTTAGTTTCTCGTATTGCTTCTTAGTTCTTAGTATTCTGTTCGTTGATGTAAATTTAAATTCGATATTTTTGAATTTCTATATTCTAATATTGCTAAAAAAATTCTTCAAACATTTAGGTACTATTATTCTATCTTCTAAAAAGACAATATGTACCATCTTCTACAAAAATATCATTTCTGAATTTAAAAAAAAAATTGTTTCATTATTTAGTTTCGTTTTATCATTTGGCCAACCCTGATAATATAAATTATTGATCTACCATAAATGTAATAATGAAATTTAAATATAATTGCTAATAATTCTTTTTCCATTTGTGTTTAACCCTTTTCAGTCTCCAATAAGCATCGCGACGCGTTTTGTTTTAAATAACAACCCAACATATTCTGTGAAGCATCTGCTTGAATTACTATTTCTTTAGTTGGATCAAATGGTTTTAAAGTTAAGGCCTTCAACATGTACAACATGTTTTCAATTTCTAGTTTTTCCAATAGTATTTTTAGACGATTATTTATTGCTTCGTCGTAATCGTCGTAATCCTAGTAATGGAAAATTTTCAATTTTTTTATTTTTATAAGACACAATTGAAAGAAAATTTCCAAAATAATTTTTTTCTCACATAGAGCTACTTATTTTTACTAAAAAAATTCAAATTGGGGGTTATTGCAACTTTCATCCCCAAAAAAGGTGTAAAAAAAATCCTGTCAGTCCGGGCTCCGTCCGCCGGACTCCTTATGTGAACACGATAACTCAAAAGCATATGAAGTGATTTCAATGAAATTGGGAAATTCGTTTTTCTGGTCCACAATAGAAGCCTATTGAATTGTGGTGTGAGTGGGGCACGGGGTGGAGCACCACCCATGTTTTGAAAAGGATTGCGACTACTGATTTCAATGAAATTTTGGGATTAGTGTTTTATTATATTAAATGATGGTTTCATGCAGTGGTTTTCAGAACTTGGGTATATTGTTATCCGTTCGTGTTAAATGCTGACAATACTATCGCATAACATTCGACGAAGCATACAGCCATACTTGCCTGTCGTTTTTTAATGGTATCCCTCGTGGTGGGTTTGGTATCGATTAATTCTATTTTATATTTTTGAGGAAACTTCCCGATTCCTTCAAAGATTATGTTATTTTTTTCTATAAATATTTCTTTATCTATATTAATTTTTTTATTTTTCTACTATTGGACATTTGTAATTATTTCCATGCCTACAAAAGTTTCTAACCCTAATATTGGTACCGTATCTTTATTTACTATTATGAAATCTTTAAGAACCGTTTTATTTTTATACGTTAATTTCATTTTACTGATCCCGATTGGTACGATCTTATCAGCACCATACGCCTCTAATATAAATGACGTTGGATTCAGTGTAACGTCAGTTTTACATATTTTTTTTAAAATATTCATAGGATTTATATTTACTTCTGTACCTGTATCTAACTTAAATTCAATTAAGGTAAAGTGCCGTAATTCTGACCTAGCGCTAATTCTGACCTATTTTTCATTTAAATGCGTATAAGAGGAATAAAACAAAACAAAAGAAATTTTTTTATTTACTGTTACTGAAATTAATCCTTCCTAAATAGTATTAGTAAAAAAAAGCGGGAAATTTGACGTTTAAAATAAGAAAAAAAAATAGTTTTCTCTTGGTACTCCACGTGAACACAGGTTCATCAAAATTCGCTGACGAAAAATAGTAAGAATAGGAAAAAAAAATTATTCTAAATTTTGAAGTGCAAAAGTGAATAAAATTGGTAAGTAATATTTTTATTAAGTAAATTTTGAGTTTTTAATTAAGAAAATTAACAAAAAAAACATTTAGTTAATTAATATCATAAGCAATAAACGTTTAAAATTGGGTCCAAAAAAGGAACATAGTTTTTTGACGTTGTTCCTAATTTGGACCATTGTATCAGAATTAGGAGGTTTTAATAAGGATAATAATTTTTTAAAATAATTATAAAAAAATGAAAAAAATCCAAACAACTTTTTAGGATCAATTTTATTAAAATGTCAGCTATGCTATATCCTATTTTTGACATATAAATAATTCATTGGTTTTGAATTTAAAAATAAAATTAATATAACGGTCCGAATTAGGATTTTTTTTGTATCAGAAATAGGATCATTTAAGTCAGAATTGAGATTTTAAATGGTCCTATTATTTTCTTAATTAATTTCTATTTGCAATTTTTTATTTTTATTTTTTAACTCTTAAATACTTTTTGAAGACTTATAGACGTAACATATAGAAAGTTGACATATGCTTTTAGTATTAAATATTAACATAATTATACATTTAACGTGTAGGTCATATTAAGGCTCATTTATGTCCGAAATAGGAACAATGGCCAAGAAATACACAAAAAGCGATGTCCAAACAGCTCTAAAAGATATTCGCGAGAAAAGATTGACGGTATATGGAGCCAGTAAATTATATAAAATTCCAAAGACGACTTTATTATATAAATATGAAGGAAAATATAGCATCGATGCTAAGCAGGACCAAGTACGATCTTATCGTATGATGAAGAAAATATTCTGGAAGATTGGGTGATTGAAATAAGTAAAGCAGGATTTCCAGTAAATAGTGTAAATTTGAATTAAATTTGAATTCAAACAATGGGATGGTTCATTACAGAGTAGAGATTTATTCAATTATTGGAAGAAACTAAAAATCGAAGCAGCAGATATAGTTACAGATACAACTGAGGATATTCAAAATACTAGTTTAATATTATTAGATGGGAGTACGATGGAAGAATTAACTGAAATGAATTCGGATATTTTAAGTGGATTACTAAATGAGCACGACTACATGGAGGTAGAAGTAATTCCAAATGTATTCTCGGACACAAATAAAGAACACAGTGATCCGAATGATATTGCTGCGCCACAAAAAACACCATTGAAGAATATTCCTACTCCATTTAAATCAACTTTATTTTGGCCACAAAAAAAAACGAGGTATTAAATAAGAGAAGAGCAACGGAAAAACTTCCTTCTGTTGCTATTTCAAAAAGAAAATGAAAAACTTGAAAATAAAAAAAAACGAGAATTAAAGAAATTATCAAAAACCATGGTTCATAATATAGAAAAAGAAAGTCCAGATAACATTAAAAACACAAAAAAAAATATTACAAAGAATTCTTTTGTAATTGTTGTTTATGAAGAAGAATACTTTCCAGGCTGTGTTTTAGATATTAAAGATAACCAAGTTTTTGTTAAAACTATGGTAATGAGTGGACCAAATTGGAAATGGCCAGAAAAAGAAGACCAAATTTGGTATAATATTAATGAAGTGGTCGAATCGAATGTTATTCCAAATATTGTTAACGCTAGAGGAATATATTCGATTCCTGCCATTCATAAATACCAGCGTGCTTAAACTGATATAAAAATATATCAGTAAAAAGTATTAGTTACATGAATTATTTTTTTTATTCCTTAATTTGTACCTGAATTATTTTTTTTATTCCTTAATTTGTGATATTTTTGTTTTTGAATTAACGACCTATTTTTTTTCCTTTATTATTATTAGTATTATTATTTTTTCTCCTTTATTTGTCTTTTTTTTTTAATTATATTATTTATTTTATAATTGGTATTGTTTTTTTTATATATACTCGTCAGTACAATAAAAATATTTTTTTAGAATTAAATAAGATCTATTATTCTTATTATATCATAATTAGGAACATAAATGGTCCAAAATAGGAACATCAACTTTCCAAATTGGACCAATTAGGTCCAAATTAGGAACAGGTTCAATTTTTTAAAAATAATTAATTTTTTAATTAATCCGACACCAAGAGTAAAAAGAAGTTATTTTGTCTTAAAGAAAACTTGTTAATCACTTCATAAAAATTTAAAAAATAAAAATCCGTTGGATAACAGAATTTACATAAATCATCAAAGTTGAAATTGCATGAAAAAAAATCTCAATAGGTCAGAATTAGGCTACTTTACCTTAATATGTTTTTTATTTTTTTTATTAAATGAAAAAATAAATTCTTATACTGTTTACCGGATTATTTTAATATTGATTTTACCCTTTTATTGTACATGTAATAGCAAAGTGTCCATACTTATTAACATTTAAATAAATTTTCCCATCTGCGGAAAATTTTCTAAAATCGTGTGTTGATTTGCAATTGATTATATTGTTTATTATTTTTATATTATAAAACAAAACATTACAAAAAACAAAATTTGACATTTTCTTCCCATTTTATTAATACAATTTTATAAAATTTCAATGAACCTTGAAAAATTTCTTATTTTTAATTTTCACATGCATAATTTTCATGGAATATTTTATGCACTTCGAACTCAATGTAGACTAAATCATTTTAAGGATGGACATCAAAATTTACTTTGGTATCAAATTTCAGTTGAAATGAAAAATATTATTGATAAAAAAAAGCCAAATTGAAATCTGAAATTATCTAGAAAATTGTCTATTTTATTTATTCATATTTTTTTAAATTTAATTCAAATAATTAAACACAATAAAAATCCGCATCCTGTTTTTGTTTTCAGTGGTTTATAAAATATTCAATTATTATCTCGAAAATAACAGATCAATTTTCTTCTAATTCTTTAACAAAAATGATAAGAAAATGAAATCCATAAAATGTTCTTCTATAAAAACTTAATTTTATTTACTAATTTTAGTCAGTTGAATTAAATCGATTGAATTGCAAAGTGAATTTAATTGTGTAAGATGAATGCGAGAATATAAAATTTAAATGTTTTCCTTCAATTTGAATTAATCAACCTAAGTTTTTTTTAATTTCTCTTGCATAGAATTATTTGTCATTGAACAACATGACTCTAGAACATGTTCATCATGTTTGCATAAAGAAAAACATTCAACAAACCACTCAAATAATTCTAAATAAATTTAAAAAATTGGAAATATTTGTAAATAAAGCGAAAAGTAATTTTTGAAGGATATTGGCTGCGCTATCATAACCGTTTTTACCACCAGCATAATAATGAATACAGACTCAGACAAAACTTTCAACAGACAAAGTAATCAAAAGTTTTATATAGAGAATCGCAGACATAATCGGACTAAAGTTCAAACAACCTTGATTACCTATAGTGATCACTAAACACTTACAAATAAAATAGTTAAAAAGTTGAATCATTTATTGAATTAAAATTTGTTTAATGGTGGGAGATTACACTTTTCAATGGAACAATTGAACCTAAAAGTTCAAAATAAACAAAACAAATTTGCTTAGAATTGGTTTGATTTTTGGGAATTTATACAGAACAGAACAACAATTTAACATGCATTACAAGAACAATGCTGCACCACCAATTTATCCAGAATAACTGTTCTGTACCAGATAGAAAAAATGTTGCAAGCTTAAAAAAGATATATTTCGTTCTTAAATATTAATATTAATATAAATTAACTAATATTTTATTTTTATTTATATCATTATAATATTAATATTATATTTTGAAATCAGTCTGTTCTGTATAAATTCTCAAAAAAACAGGGTTATTGAGAGAAAGTACATTTGATGTTTATTATTAGTACATTAATTTAAATCCACGATTGATCATTAAACTTCATGTTACACCCTTTTTATAATGTATAGAGCGAATATTAGTTTGTTTCTCATAAGATCAGAATTGTTTCACTTTATTTATGCCAATAATCACAATTAAATTTGTTTAAAAATATTACTCAACTACATACAATTAAATTTTTTTATAAAGATTAAACCCAAATATCTATAAAATATAAAATTATTGAAATATTATTTCACTTAAATTATTTTTAAAAATAGCATTAAAAAACATGGTTTCATCCAGGATCGAACTGGAGACCTTCTGCGTGTAAAGCAGACGTGATAACCGCTACACTATGAAACCGATAAGATGATTAGAGTTTGTATTGGAATGGATTTGTTGCCGTCGTGATACGGCAACAAAAACACAATTTTTTTGATTCAAGAAATTTAAACGAACTTTTATTAAACAGTGCCGAGTTTTAACGATCTTTTCGATTGTTTCTCCTCTTTTCGAATACTTCAACACAATCCAATAAATAAAATTAAAATACATATAGTAATAAATTGTTTTATACCTGTATAATGCAATTACTAATGAATGTTTAAAATAAATAATGACTAATAGGGGTATCACACGTGAATTGCTAGACTTCATAATTCCAAAAATTATTTTGAGTGCGAGAGAGAAAAATTAAATTAGATAGCAATACATTTTGTCATAACATACCGTTTTAGAACAAATGGCAACGTAGTGAAAAATAAAATTTATATCGAAAAATGCAGTGTTGCTTTTATCTATTTAAAATAATTTAACCAAAAATTTAAATATAATTTTTTTTTATGTAAAATAATTAATTTTTTAATATAATAAGTTGCTTTGATAACTATTAATCTTAAAATAATTGATTATATAATTATTAAATAATATTTTACGTTGGAAAAGAGTTAATGAAAATTTGGGAATTGTAAATGGTTTTCAATTCCATGCGCGCAGCTATTATTTATGTATTTAAAGTTGGTATTAATTCGCGTAGACATAATTTATGAATTTAAAAAAAGAGACGGATATACACATTTTTTTTTCATTCTATCTCGTTTATATTCATTGGTTTTTGACAAGTTGGAATAGAAACCAAAATTAAATTGGCTAACAATTCACGTGTGATACCCCTATAACACTACTATTTTTGAATTTTGAAATTTTATTTTGTTCATAACAGAAAAGTGCTCTAGGTAATATTTAAAACGTTCATAAAATAAACTTAGCAGAACTATATATTCTATTTTTAGATTGATATACATAATTAATTTGATAAAAATGTATCCTACAAGATTTGAAGTCTCTCTATAACTCTAATTTATATGTAACATATAATAATTAAACATCCTAATAAAACATATAATAAATTTAATACAATTTTGAGTCAAGTTAAACGTTCGGAATGAGATTTATTATTAGATTTTATTGAATTTTATCTTCTTTTGTATAACGAATTATTTCATAAAGTTTTTCAGCACAAAATATAGAAATTGCGATAATCAGCCCACATATTAACACAATAAAAGCTCCATATATGTGGTTAACTGTTAGAACTTCGGGATTACTGTCCTCTTTAAAATCGGCTTCCTTTGTTGTTGAATCCCATACACTTGTAAAATCTTTTCGAATCTCAATTGCGGATATATATTGTATGATACCAGATTCGAATATAATTCGAAGTTTTGTTTCAATAGACTTCTTATATGCTGAGTTATGAGGAAAACCATAAGCAATATATGGTGAATCAACACATTGTTTCATGAATCTTAAATTCGTGACTGGAGTTTTATTGTCTCCTTCAATAATTACAACATGCCCATCAATTATATGAGCTAATACAGCATATTTTCCAGAGAGAACATTCTTTATTCTAGTATCTTTATCTGTTTCGACAACAAACCTGTCTTTAATAGTTCTATCACTCTTTTTATTCAAGTTAAGAAAATTAAAATTTGGCAGTTGAATTTGAAGTTCCCAAGTCAAATTAGCATTGACGAAGTCATCAGTCGTATCGATTCTTGGTGTGTATCTCGGTATAGTTAAATATGAAACAAGATCTGAGTTATAAAATATGACCATAAAAACACAAAAAAATGACCAGCAACTTATTATGGGAATATATCCTGAAATATTATAAACTGGCATTGAATCACCTGTTGTCATAATTCGGATAAGATCCATAATTATCCTTTGAGGTTCTGTAGCTGGAATTATACTTTCCCATTGTTTTGAAATTTTTTTGAGCAATATTAGAAATATAAAATTCAGGAACATCAGGGCCACAACACTTATCCATATTTCAATAGAAAAGCCTAAAAATATTGAATACCAGGAATATGCTAAAATAGTTGGGCGTGGAACAAGATAACTTGTACATCTTTGTAGAAAAGAATACGAGAAATCAACTAATTGACTTCTGTAATGCAGAACCCAAATTCCACAATAGAAGAAATCTGCCATACCTGACCCTAAAAATACAACAAATAAATGATACATTACGTTAAGAAATAGAAAAATTAAAATTATTATTTTACCAACTTCACCAACGATTCCATCCATTGTACCATCCTCCTGCATGAAACCAAATAGTCCTTTTGAAGGGCCTGACATACTCCATGTGAAATTCATTTTATCTGATACGATGGCCATAACCTTTGACTCAATTCCTTCTGGTTCAACTGAGCAATTGATAATAGCAAACTAATTAGTGATTACAAAAATAAGAACAATAAAAATCTTACCACACGGAGGATTAACTTGGTTTTTGCAAACTTTTTCTTCGACTCCAAATCTGTAATTCCAATAGTTGTGCGTGTCACAATTTAAAGTTAAAACCCGTAAATGTTTTCCATTAAAATCTGAAACTAAAACTATTTTTTTCCATTTTCTATAATGTCCTTGCGATACAATTTCCAATGATCTTATTCCTTTGATAAATGGTGATTGTAAATGATATATTGTAAAGTTCACAACGACTATTACTTCAACCGGAATGAATATTTCTGAGGGCCAGTCTAACGGATTTGAATGATTATTTCTTTTATCAAAGTTGATAATATTGTAAGGTAGAAGCACTAGAAAATATTTGATGGACTTATTCATTAAACTATACTTTCGAATGTTTTTAAACAGAATTTTATCATCATCGTTAAAATCTACAAACAAGAGGATATCACACGGAATATAATTTATTTTCTTGAATTTTGTAGATTCATTTCTGTGGCAAAATGTCATTTCATTGAAAGTAGTTAGTCCGTTGACAATTTTATTTAAAAAAATTAATTCTCTTTGTTTTAGAGTGTTATTATTTTTACTGTGGATCAACACCAAATCAACACACTTTATTTTGTCACCGTTTTCATTTTTGAATGGCAAATTGTTACTCATCCATCTGATGTAATAGCTCATATTTTGTTCCAGCTCGAACTGAAACAATTGTTCAGATATTACGTTGTTAGAATTTGCAAAGTGTAATATGTATGCAAACACGAATAATTTAAACGTCATTTTATTTTACTTTCTCGCTTATAAGTGGAAACAAACATTGATTCTTACTAATTTGATTCTAAATTTTTTTTTTTTAAATATTATTCATATTATATATTATATTATTATATATTATATATTATTATATATTATATATATTATATTATTGTTAGTCAACTAACAAATGACACAATTATTATTAAATAATTTCTACATATCTATTTTATAAGAAAAACTGTCTGTTGCTACAATTGAAATCAATTCAATGTCAATATTATTGAAGTACAAAGTATACAACGTATGTTTATTTGTTAACAGTAATTATATGTAACAATATACTTAAAAAATCAAATAGAAATCCATTTGTAATAAATCAGGAACATATAATAATTCAAGAAAAATGTGAAAGAAAATACATTATAGGTCTTTGAATTATTTAAAAGTTTAACATTTATTCTATATATTTCTTAAAAATACTTTCTCTGTATTAGGCCCTTTTTTGATGCCCTCCTAAAATTATAAAATCTTGATTTTATTCTATACCGATTTTATTGAATATAATTTATTTATATACATATATTCCAGATCAATAAACAGCGAATCAACAATACTATATACAGTAAAAAATCGTCAACTAATTTCAAGTAAAATAAGTCAATGTAGTGAATTTTTACATAACGTTAGGTTTTCAGTGAAAATTTGTTAAATTCTGCATAATTTTTATGTTAAGACAAATTTTAAAGTTTTTTATGTAAAATCTCATTTATTTTAGTGTTATTAAGTATTGCTTCGTCTGAATCGACTAAGCCTAGTAATGGAAAATTTTGAAATTCAATTTTTTTTATTTTTAAAAGACACAATTAAAAGAATATGTCCAAAAAATTTTTTTTTCTCACATAGAATGACCCTAGGGCAACTTATTTTTACTAACGAAAGGTCAAATTGGTGGTTATTGCAACTTTTATCCCAAAAAAAGGGGTAACAAAAATCCTGTCAGTCCGGACTCCGTATGTTCCACGATAACTCAAAAACGCATGAAGTGATTTCAATAAAATTTTGGAATTAGTATTTTTTTGGTCCCCAATAGAACCCTATTGATTTGGGGTGTGATTGGGGCACGGGGTGGTTCGCCGCCCATACAAATGTTTTGGAAAAAATCAGTTTTTCGAGGATTGCGACAACGGATTGCAATGAAATTTTGGGATTAGTAATTTATTGGTCCATCATAGAACCATATTGATTTTAAGGGGGATCAGGCCTGGAGAGGGATTACGGAACGAAATCGACTATTCTCAAACTCAATTATTGAGTTTACTCTTCTTATTTTTTTTTCGAATGTAATTTCTTGTAAAAATAGCAAACAAGCATGATGTTTAAATGTACGTATATATGCATTAGTGTGAAAAGTAGGATTTTTTTTTTCAAAATTCTATCCCATTTTTCTTTTAATCATTATTTCCTTTGTCGGTTCTCTATCCTCAAAATATTTAGTCATAAATTTATTACCCCTATCCTTATCTTCATAAATTATATTGTTTTTATTAATTTTTTTCCAAATTTCTTTATTGCTATGTTCAGGTCTAATTTCATTTAACATCTTTTCAAATGCTTCTTTCTTCCTTTTTTTTATCATATTTTTTAATTTGTTTGTTGCTTAATTAAATATTTCATAATTGTCTGTTGATGAAACCTTCATATATGTTTTGAGAGATCTTTTTTTAATTTTATATTGTTTTTCAATTTCATCATTCCACCAGAATTTTCGTATATGTCAGGCCTGGCCAACCCAAATTCAATAATGAGCTGAAACTAAAAAAATCTAAAATTTCATGAGCCGCATAAAAATAATCTAAAAAACATATTTTTTTGAATTAGATTTATTAATTATTAAGTAAATGTAAAGTAAAAGTAATATATGTACATTAATGAGAAACTTGTGTATCAACACGATCCGAGAACTCATTCATGTCCATTTGAATATTTGATGTGGCAATTCGCAACTGATTTTGCAAATTTTTATCTGTAATTGATCCCCAATGTTTGTTTTTGCAAAATGTCATTTTAGAAAAAAAAGATTCGCATAATAGAGTACTACTAAAAGCACTTATTATTTTTGCGAAGAATTTCCTGAAATTTGGGTATTTGATGTCTTCAGTAAATTTTGCGTAAAACTGTACTTTATCATTATATTCCATAAATACGGTTTTTATTTCAATTCAGGATTACATTGAAGATCAATTAATTCCATTTAAAAAAAAAACTCTTCTTTTATTTTTTTTAAACAATCAGCGTATTTATTATAGTTTGGTTGTGCAGAGGAAAGAGTGTTAGTCAATTCAGTAAAGTGAGTTGTATCGCCTTTTCTCAATTGATTGTCCCACAGATGTAGTTGGAGGATAAACGACTTAATTTCACAACAATTTTCTGTAATTAGCTTATTTTCTAATTGAAGTTTTAGATTTAAGATATTTAGGTGGTCAGTTACGTCCACCAGAAAACTTAAATCCAGCAACCAATTATAGTCTGATAATTCTTCAACAGATTTGTTTTGTTGCTCCATAAAAATCTTAGTTTTTTCTTTCAGATCTAAAAATCTCTTTAAACATCTGAAAAATTAGAAAAATAAATAACATCACCATAGTGCGAATTTATTTCTTCCAAATATTGTTGAAATTGCCGATGAAAACCACGACTGCGTATTACATTAACTGTTTTAATCACCACATTCATTACATGATCCATTTTTAATGTTTGACTGCACAAGCTTCCTTGGTGTATAACACAATGAAATAAATAAAGTTGTGCAAAATCTATTTCAGATTCGGACATTTTTGCCTGCATAAGGCCCGAGAAACCCTTATTGTTGGTGTGCAGGATTCGGTTTAAACCGAACGATTCTTCTTAGGAAATCTGCATGTTTCCTAAGAGCTGGCAATGTGCCGAATCAGGCATAAAAATGCATGTGCAGATGCTAGGTGGTTCAGATCCCACCTTAAAACTCTACACAGTTTATTGAACTGAGGAAAATATTTAATGACAATCATATTAATTTAATAACACGTAAAGGAGTTTTTCCATACGATTTTATAGATACTTGGGAAAAATTTGGAAATGAATCTTTAACATCAATTGAATGTTTTTTCAGTAAAGTTCAAAATAAAAACATTAGTATAAAATTCGTAACTTAGGTGAATATTCAGATTTTTATTTGAAAACGGATGTATTATTATTAACAGATATCTTCGAAAATCTTCGATCAATTTGTATGGGAATATATAATTTAGATCCATGTCACTATTATACAGCACCGGGATTAAGTTGGGATGCAATGCTAAAATTAACACAAATAAAAATTGAACAGTTGTGTGACATTGATATGGTTAATTTTTTTAAAATGGGATTTAGAGGTGGAATAAGTCAATGTTCAAATAGATACGGTAAAGCAAATAATAAATATATAGATGGTAACGATAAATCTAAGGATTCAAATTATCTTATTTATCTTGACGCTAATAATCTTTACGGCTGGGCTATGTCAAAATATTTACCATATGGTGGTTTCCGGATGCATGAAACAGAAATTAAAAAATTCAATCCATATAATGTTAATCGGTAGTAGATAATTTTAATTTTAATGATTATTTAAGTAAACTAAACACCAATGAATTATTAATTAAATCCATTTACAATAAATATAAATAAAATAGTTTTAAGTGGACAGGATGATAAACGATATTTAATATCAAACTCTACAGATACATTAGCATGGGGACATTATAAAATAAATGAAAATTATGATGATTAAACAAAAAATTTTTTTTTATTATATTATATATATTATATTATTATATTATATTTATTTACTTATTTACTTATTCGTACATGATCACCAATTTTAAATTTACTTTTCACTAATTTTGTTGCATTATTTTGATTATAAACTGTTCTCATAAGATATTTTTCCTGCTTTTTGGTCACATCTATCGGTTTCATTTTTATTGTACGATGTTTAGTTTTGTTGTAATCTTCAACAAGTAAGTCCAAATAATTAATATATTTATATGATCCATTCATACTAAACATTTATAAAAAAACTGTTTTATATTTACTTATTCGTACATGATCACCAATTTTAAATTTACTTTTCACTAATTTTGTTGCATTATTTTGATTATAAACTGTTCTCATAAGATATTTTTCCTGCTTTTTGGTCACATCTATCGGTTTCATTTTTATTGTACGATGTTTAGTTTTGTTGTAATCTTCAACAAGTAAGTCCAAATAATTAATATATTTATATGATCCATTCATACTAAACATTTTAAACATTTTTTCTTTTAATGTTCGATTAAATCTTTCAACTATACTAGCTTTC
Organism: Pedicia rivosa; assembly: GCA_963082725.1. Taxonomy (NCBI): domain Eukaryota; kingdom Metazoa; phylum Arthropoda; class Insecta; order Diptera; family Pediciidae; genus Pedicia; species Pedicia rivosa. The sequence goes on along the minus strand of OY720152.1, from coordinate 32,589,888 downwards.
ATTACACTGTAAGTATGGTAGTGATTAATTTTCTTTTGCTTCATAAGATTTTGAAATTCTTTATTGAAAAACTCTTTTCCATTGTCAGTTTGTAAATTTTGAGGAACACGATTATTTTTTTTGAAGATTTCAGACATAGCTTCAACAACAAATTTTGATTTTTTTTTTCTATAGGCTTTGCCCATGCATATTTAGAAAAGGTATCAATCATGGTAAGTATATATTTCATATTTTGATTTTCTTTAGAATAAGGAATCATTATAAAATTTTTTTATTATTAAATTTTACAAAAAATTTTATTTACACACCTCTTTATAGAGGTTCTCTATTTTGAAACTCAAATGAAATTGTTTTTTCGACCCCCGTTATCTTCATTGTTAGAAGATGGTCTGGATTAAATTTAACCACCTCATCTTGGGAAATCATTTCGCCAAATTTACTTGGCAGAAATGTGCTCGTTTCTTCCATGCCGATTATGATCCTCGGTCTTCTTATAGGGTAAATTTTATTCAGCGTCAATTCGTCAAATCTGACTAATGGTAAAAATGTTTGGGCTGCTCCAATGTTGTTTAACTGATTTAAGAAATCCTGAAATTTAGATAAAATAAATTTTTATTAAATTATTTATTTTAGTTATTTTATTTTTTTGATAACTTACAATTTTTTAAACTTTTTTTTAATTTTTTCCTCTAGCAATTATAATACCACAATAAATATAGATTAACTTTTCGTAATTAATTTGATTTGAATTGTTTTCCAATTTATATACAAAAACTAATGGGAGGGGGGTGGGGATTTAAGGTATATGGGAAAATGTTTTCAAATATAGGTCATCAAATTTTTTTTTTTTTTTTAAAAAAAACACGATAAAACAAGATAAAAATTAATATATTTTATTTATTAATAAAATTTTTCAAACGGAAATGAACATGAAACAGATCACTTGTTAAAATACGTTGTTGTTTGTCTGGTAAAAAAAAAAAAAAATTCTATAAAAATTTTCAAGGTTAATAAAGTTTTCAATCAGCACATTTTTTCAACTGTACGTAAAAACAAATAAACAAAGAAGAAGAGAATAAAGATGAAAATTATTTAAATGAAAATATTATATTTCAATTAAAAAGACAAATAATTTTTCTGAATATTTTCTGATATATAAAAAATAATTCTATAAAAATTTTCAAGGTTAATAAAATTTTTAGTCAGCACATTTTTTTTCTTTGATTACGTCATGGGATATAGTTATCAATTATCAAATTTTTGTGACCAATATAAACTATATAAATAAGAATAATTTTAAATTAGTCTCTTAGTTTTGAATCATTTTTTAATTGTGCTGTTTGTGTCCATTAAAAAATGTATTAGGTTTGTTATTATATTTGGAAAAAAGTCTTAAGATCAATCCCGAGAATTGGGATTAGTTATATGCAATAAAAATATATAAAATAATAAAAAAAATTATTTTAATTGTTTCTACCTAATTCCTTATGTGTTTATATATATATATATATTTTTTTTATTAGAGTTTTTATAATGAAATTTCATTTAATATAAGAACTGTGGCAAGTGTCGAATAATATATACTATCTTATTTATAATGAGAATAGTTAATAAAAAAACCTATAGAAAAAAAAAAAAGATGTGTGTATTTTTTAATCTTTAAAATATTTATTGTAGATTCTTACAAATATGATTATAATAATCAATATTTAATTTATTTCTACACAAAGTAGATAATTCATAAAACAATCTTGAATAATTACAAGAATAATTATAAACATTTAATGGTAAAAAGAAATCAGATGCTTCTAAATTAAATACATTTTGTGTTATACACTTTTGAAAATATAAACTATAGAAATTTTCTATATCTTTTGGGATTTTGTTATTCCATTTTAAAACAAGTAGTAAGAATTCAGATAGCGAAATTAATCTTCTCAATTCAATTTCTGACAAGATGACAACTTCCCTTTCTGATGATATAGTTACTCCTTTTTCTGCGTTTTCGGAACAGGTTAATTTTATTTCGTATCTGCTCGTAGATAATTCATTGTTCTCAGAATTTGAAGAAAACATACAAGATGTACAGTTTTTTAATCTCTGAAGAATATTAATCCAATCGTCACCAGTCAAAGAAATGAAGCAGGAATATTTGAATATTAATAATTTAGATTCAAAAGTATTCGTATCAAATCCCAGTATAATATAACAATTCTCATTTAAAAAATATGTATAACACTGAAACCGCAATATAGTTAACTAGTTAACGTACGTTTATTAGTTAACTTGTTATGTTTTTTCTCTATCCACCTCGCGTCAAAATATATCGCTCTTTCTCACCTCTCCGTTAGTTCAACTAACGAAAAATGGTTAACTAGAGAATTTTTGTTAGTTGGACTAACGTTCGAAAATTTTCGCACTTTAACTAGAGATTTTAGTTCAGTGGTTTTGGAGGAAAAATGGCTCTGAAAGTCAAGTGGTAGATAGCTAAACTATGAAAATGATCAAAAAAACAACAAAAATAATAAAACCAAGACCCGCCAAAAATAAATAATATATAATTATTCTAATTAAATAAAATAAAATTAAAATAAAAATGTAAAAATTGTGATTTTAATTTTTAAATCATTTATTAATAATAAATATAAGTAAAAAATTTAAAAATAAATATTAAAAAGAATATATTTGATTGAAATTTGTAGACCCACACGTTAGTTCAACTAAAGTCTACACGTTAAGTAGTTAACTATATTGCGGTTTCACACTGAAACCGCAATATAGTTAACTACTTAACGTACGTTTAATAGTTAACTTGTTATGTTTTTTCTCTATCCGCCTCGCGTCAAAATGTATCGCTCTTTCTCACCTCTCCGTTAGTTCAACTAACGAAAAATGGTTAACTAGAGAATTTTTGTTAGTTGGACTAACGTTCGAAAATTTTCGCACTTTAACTAGAGGTTTCAGTTCAGTGATATTGGAGAGCAAAATGGCTCTGAAAGTAATGTGGTAGATAGCTAAACTATGAAAATGATCAAAAAAACAACAAAAATAATAAAACCAAGACCCGCCCAAAATAAATAATATATAATTATTCTAATTAAATAAAATTAAATTAAAATAAAAATGTAAAAATTGTGATTTTAATTTTAAAATCATTTATTAATAATAAATATAAGTAAAAAATTTTAAATTTAAAATTAAAAAGAATATTTTTGATTCAAATTTGGAGATCTACACGTTAGTTCAACTAAAGTCTACACGTTAAGTAGTTAACTATATTGCGGTTTCAGTGTCAGTGTAAGACAGTAATAGTTCAGCAGCTCGATTTTGTAAAAATTGTCGTCACGCCTTTCGTCTATCGTCATCGGGACGATAATTTTTATAATTGCAATTTTGTAAAATGTTCGTGTCTCCACTATTTTGTAGCGTTTCATTAACGAATTGATTGCCTGTTGGGTTTAAAAATAAAACTAAATGGTGTAAAAAAAAAAAAATTGAATTGAAAAATCAAAATATATTAAATCTTTAAATTAAAGTGGCAATTTTGTACGCGTTTGAGGACGACAGTGAAGAGTAAGTTAATGTAGAGTTAAATTTACGTCTCGAAAAAAGGAATTTAAGAGATAAATACAATCCATTGAATTTCAGCAGTAAAAAGTAAGTAAACCATTTTCCCTCTTTATTTATTTATGAATAGTTTTATTATTTTGCAGATTTAAAGAAAGTTATCGATTATCGAAGGAAGCTTTTACCTATGTATTAAATGAAATCATTCCTTTACTGAAGCAAAATCAAAGAATAACTTACATTCCTCCAATATTGAGGTTTCATAAACTTCATCAAAATCAAAGAATTTATTTCAAAGACAATTAATTTCGATTTTCATTTTATAGAGTAGCATCAGTTTTACATTTTTAGGGAAAGGAGCTTTTCAGCGTGATGATGGTGATGATTTCAAACATTGCATGAGTCAATCAGTTGTTTGACAAAATATAAAAGATGCAGTAATATCTTTTATATTTTGTCAAACAACCATAGAGAATAAATTATGTTCACAATGGATAGTTTTCCCTAACACTGATGTATCTAAAAGTCTAATTAAAACTAGATTTTATGAGAAAACCAATTTTCCCGGAGTTATTGGTTGTATTGATTGTATTGATGTATTATGTTAAATTGTTGCAGAGTAGTCACATTAGCTCTTAAAATAATAAAATGTTACAGTTATAGTTTCTAAAAAAATCGCAGAATATATTAAATATACTTCAATTTTAGTAATTCTTACATTTTAACTCAATTTTTGATTCAAGTTTCCACTAAACGTTAACGACACGATGAAATTAAAATCAAACGACACGATTAAGCGAATAATCGTCGAAATATCGTCTGAACGAATCTTGAAAAATCGCGTTTAGACGAAACTGCGTCCCGATAAACGAAAAACGTCACGTTCGTCAGTTACAAAATCGAGCTGCAGTTGAATTATCATCATGCATTGCTTTTTTTTTGTCATCTTTTAAAATTCGGATCTTTAATCTAATATATAAACTTGATAAATCACGATAAGTATCTCCATATCCTAAAAGCCGTATCAGACATGTCACGATATCGTACTAATTTACCAATTATTAATTGAAATTAGAACGAGACAAATGCCATTAGAGAGCAATATCTTTTATGGTTTTAAAAATAGGTGTCTATAATAAATATTTATATCGGCAACGTTTTCCAAAAAAGTAAACAAACTACATGAGTCAAAAAAGAGACACTTTTCTTATATTCATTTTATTTTTTAATTGTTTTCAATATTCACTCACTTATAAATTGTTTTTAATTTTTTTATTCACTTTCTGTATTGTTTTCAATGATTATCACTCACTTTTAATTGTTTTAAATGTATATTTATTATTATGACAAATACAAAGTTGTTTTGACATTTTGACATTTCTGATATTGTTTATTTTGAGAACTGTTTCTACAGTGTTGCCTTTTTAGTTATGATCTATAAAAAAATTTATAGTTTATTTATTGAAAAATAATTTAAATTTAATTTTTTTCTCTTAAAAAAAATTGATTAAATATGAAAAACATATATCCTCCAATGTAACAATTATAAAATAATTATTTTTATTATTTTTTTTTGTATTTGTCATTATTAAATAAATTATTGAAATCTTCAATTGAACCAATTAGCACTGTTTAATCTGTATGAATTAAACTTTAGGAATTGGATAGGAAATTCTTCTTTAACAATCCCGATGTATCCGGGCCAGACATTTCTCTGTTAAAGAAGATTGAATGATATAGACGATTTGACTCTCTGATTATAAGTAAATTTATTTATGAAAAATCTAAGTTTATATACATTAAAAATTGATTACATTGCATTTTAACTTCATGAGAACAATACAAAAATATGATAAAAAATTGTTATTCTCATATAAGAATTGTTATTCTCATATAAGAATGTATTATAAAGAATTGTTATTCTCATATAAGAATGTATTATAAATATGCCCAAAAATGCATAATTGCAGAATACATGAAGATGTTTTCTGCGGTGCAATGATCTAATATAATTTGATATATTTGTTTTTTAATGTATTTTGATGACACAATTATTTTGCGTCTGAGAATGACGCTGCGTTTACAACGCACCGTTTATTTTTTCTTATTTATAAAATATGTGATTGAACATTCTGCGCCTCGGTGACTTATGTCGCAATGTAAACCTCTGATATGGGAAGATTTAGCTGTTCTGCATTCTAGGCTGCGGAACTGGTGGTTGTATGATTTGAATTGTTGATTTCTTCTTCCATGGTTTTAACTTTAATGTAACTATAAAAGCAATAACTATGACAAGTATCGTCAAGGTTATGTATGATACTGTATAGTGATGAACATCGTGATTGTTGATATTCTCTGGCAACTTTTCATTCTCTTTCAATTGTTTGATTGATTTCTGAAGATTTTCTAGGTCCATATCACTGTTTGCATTAAGCAGTGGGGGTGACAATTTAGTAAAATTCCTTAGATTTACTAAGTGTTGACTCAATTGAAGAGATGGTAGAAATGAGGAATTCTTCCTACTCGTGTATGTATTTTCTGCCGTAATTACCATATCTGAATACTTAAGTTGACAATCTGGTTGTATTTTGATTATTCCGTCCCCTATCAATTTAATTGGATGAACGTGGCTGTCACATATTATGTCAAAGGTTGTACTATTTATCATCACGTAGATCCAACTGTTTGGCTCATGAAGCTTTATCCAGACGTTTGACTGTTGTGTTGTTCTTAGATTGCATGAGGATATAATTTGTTCATCATGCTGTAGTAAGTTGATTTCGCATTGGCTTTGATTTGACTTTAAGTTGTACACTGGATGTTGCGATCTGCATATGCATTCTTCTTTGTTGATCCTGGTACATTGTCTTAACTCATTTTCCGAGATCGGGTAGAAATGATCTCGATGCAGGCTGACGATTAAGTAATCCGTTGATGGTTGAATGAAGATTAATTGCAGTTCATGTATTGTTGGAACTGCATGCAACTGAAATATCTGAAATGTTTCTGCTGTCGGAAGCGGTAGTTTTATACAAATTATCAGTTTTCCTGGTGTGAGTCTAGCTTTGGCTGTCATCAGGTTGTAATTTTTCATTAACTCTGACAAGTGTGCTTCGTTGTGTTTGAGTTTATCAATCTGTTCATCATAATGTGCTGCATCTCGTTCGTCTAGTACACCAAATAATTCGCTTGACCAGGCATTCCAGAAGTCTTGTACCATTTTCTGTGTTAGACGCCATCGTTGAAATCTGTTTGGTTTTTCCAACACCAAGCAGGGTTCAGGGGGCATCAGAATTAGGCTGCCAATCGTAAAATGACCTGGTGTTAGGATTTGTAAATCTTTTGTATTCTTGTTGTATCCACTTTTTACTTCTTTGAAAAAATATGTTTGTAGTGTTGTTTGTTGTATTGTCTTTGACAAAGATATTTGTACTGTCAAAAAATTTGTAGTGTATTTTTTGACCAAAAATGCTTGTAGTAGCGTATTTCCGTTGATTTTTCTTTGACAAAGAAATTTATTTTGTTGCGTTGTCAAAAAATTTGTAGTGTATTTTTTGACTAAAAATACTTGTGAATGTAGTTTGTATCTTTTTTCGTGTTCCATTTTACTTGATGATCTTGAAGATCTGTTGTCTTCTTTGAATTCTGTTTCATTTTTCTCATCTGGTTCACGTTGTAAATTTGTGATTGCAAATCTGGTTGATTCGTATATTTTTTGTTTTTGATCAAAGAAATGTGTGGAAGAATATTGATTTTCATGGTTCGTATCAATTTCACCAATAAGTTTGTCGTTATCTTCGAACCGCGTCCATAGTTGATCTAGTGAACGAAGTTCGTTTTGTAAATAGATTGGCGACTGTGTTGTATTTTCTTTGAGATTTGAAAGAATTTTCTTTATTTCCGCTTCGATTTTGAGCTGTTTTCCGATTAGGTGTTCTGCCATCTTAACTGTTGTATTTGTTGAAATTTTTTTGCACTGATTTACTGGTTTACTTTAAACTTTAGTAGTCGTTTAAAATTTGTATTTCTTTTTTATTCACTTTAAACTTTTGTAGTCGTTTAAAATTTGTATTTCTCTTTTATTTACTTATTCACTTTAAACTTTTGTAGTCGTTTAAAATTTGTACTTCTATTTTATTTACTTATTCACTTTAAACTTTAGTAGTCGTTTAAGGTCTTTAGGTATAGATTGGTAACAAATAAATAAATAATAAGAAAAATAAAACTGAACATAGATTCCTGTTTCCAGGCCAGAATATTGTTCTGCTATGTTGAGTAAATTTCCCCTTTATATACTTTGGTAATAAAATTGGAAATAAATAATAAAAAATTAAACTGAACACAGATTCCCGTTTCCAGGCCAGAATATTGTTCTGCTATGTACTGTTTTACTTTAAATAGTTAGATAATGACAGATTGGTAATTAATAATAAAAAAAAATTGTACATAGATTCCTGTTTCCAGGCCAGAATATTGTTCTGCTATGTACTTTTCTCTTTATTATTTTTGCTCGAAGGACCAAATGTTTAATCTGGATGAATTAAACATTTGGGAATTGGATAGGAACTTCTTCTTTAACAATCCCGATGTATCCGGGCCAGACATTTCTCTGTTAAAGAAGTTTGAATGATATAGACGATTTGACTTGATGTTGATAAGTAAATTTATTTATGAAAAATCTAAGTTTATATACATTAAAAATTGATTACATTGCATTTTAACTTCATGAGAACAATACAAAAATATGATAAAAAATTGTTATTCTCATATAAGAATTGTTATTCTCATATAAGAATGTATTATAAAGAATTGTTATTCTCATATAAGAATGTATTATAAATATGCCCAAAAATGCATAATTGCAGAATACATGAAGATGTTTTCTGCGGTGCAATGATCTAATATAATTTGATATATTTGTTTTTTAATGTATTTTGATGACACAATTATTTTGCGTCTGAGAATGACGCTGCGTTTACAACGCACCGTTTATTTTTTCTTATTTATAAAATATGTGATTGAACAAGCACCATAAAAATTGTTACCATCATAATAGAGCCATAATTTAGCATAATAAAATTTGGTATTGTTTGATTTCGTACAAAAGAAAAAGGATGGATATCTCATATAACTCTCTCGTTTTTTCTCATGTATTGTCCTATATAGAAAAATTATGATCATAAAATTCTAAAAATTAGTGCGATATCGTGACATGTCTCATACGGCTTTAACGATCTGGGTGTCGATTCTGACTGCCATTCAATTCATTTTGTAATTGAATTGAATCCCGAAATTGTCTATGTATTGTCCGGTGCAAATCGGTTGGGAGGTAATAAAATTACATTTTTGTTTAACGATCTAGTACAATTTGTTATTATTTTGAAATTTTTGACATTTAAAAATTGCGTTTTTGTTTTGATTTAACATCTGTTTTCAATCAAATATATAGGATGGTGTGCAAAAATTTATTTTATTTTATATAATAAAATAAATTATTAAATAATGAAAAAAATATAAATTAAATTAAATATACCATCCTATAATATCTAAAAAACGAATATTGTATATTTTATCATTATTTATATTTAGATATACAAAATATTTTTTATTCTTATGAAATTTATTATTTATTGTTTTTTATTCCTTTAGTTTCTTCAATACAATTGGGTTTCTGTCTTAATAATTATATTAAAAAAAACATGAAAAAGATTAAATTAATATTTAAATTATTTAAATGGTTAAATTATTATTATTATTTATATATTAAAAGAAAAACAATTCTAAAAAAATTAAGAAACCTACGAAATTAATTTAAAAAAAATGAAAAAATTAATTAAATAATTGAAAAAAAATTTCTAACCATATGAAAAATGTTTGAATAACAAAGTAGGTGTTCAAAGTTTTTGACGTTTAAAATTCATTTTAATTCCGAAAATAGTCCGAAAAAAAATATCCAACCGCAACTCGCACTAACACATTTACATTGCAAAACCATATGATCTCGTATACGTACACGCTAAAAATTCAAAGTTCAAAATGAAATGAATTGAATGGCAGTCAGAATCGATACCCTGAATTCAAAACTGAAATGAAATTAGTTATTCATTAAATAAACAATAAATTATTGTTCAGTAAAATTTATTCTGCGTACAAGCAATACTTTGGTTTTGCAGAAGAAAGAAAAAAAAATTGAAATTGCTTATGATATAAAATTTATTTTCTATTTATTATAATGGCTGTGTGTAACTTGGTTAAAAACTAGTTAAAAGTTAAAATTTTGACAGCCAATGTTAAATTTTCGTCACATATTCACCTCAAGTTGGTTGTCAAAATTTCGGGGCATTTTAAATTTTGACGTTTGAAGTTAAAAAATAATTTAAGTTCAATAATTTTAATAAACAAATATTTAAGTTCAATAAACTTAAAATTAACCCAATTTATTTAAAAAAATTAAATCAAAAAAAAAAAAATATTACTATTATTTTAATTGTAATTTTTCATTTACTATTAACATATAATTGTTTTTTTTGGACTATATAATAGTAAAAAATTAAAAAAAAAAACAAATTGTTTTACTTATTTTAGTTTTTTATTTAATTAATTTAATTTAATAATGGATTTCTGGTAAACGATCATTAGATGGATAACTAATAAGATGTTTCATTTCATTTTTGAAGAAAATGAGCATCTTATGAACAATACTTTTAACTGTAAAACGACTCATTACAATAAACGATGCTGTTACTCTATAACTCCAACCAGCACCCATCCAGTATAAGAAAACAATAAGTTCAAGTTCCAGAGACCATCCATGTCTTTTTTTGGACAAAAACACAATAATTTTATTGAAACTACCTGGACTAAGCCGTAAATGTTGTTTTGTTTTGCTTACATCTTCATTCAATATTAAACAAACATCATCAGACGTAGTTCCTAATCTGCAACATTCAATATCCTAAAACGAAACATATTTTTATCAAACATACATGTATTTAAGAGAAATACTACTTTTTCAAATCGTCTTCTGCGTAAAGTCAACTATCTGTTGTTATTAACTTTCTATGTAGCATAAAACACATCATTATACTTTTTTTAAATTTTAGTCATTTTAGGCGATTTACTTTTTCTATAAATTTAAACGTCAAATTTTTAACCAAGTTACACAGCTAAATCAAAATTTAATCACCAAAGTTAAATTTTTTTCACCAATATTTTTTCACCTAATTTTAACTTATTTTTAAAATATTTTTAACCAAGTTACACACACCCAATATTGTAATTTTTTTTTGTTGATTAAAGAAAAAAAAAAAAAATATGTGAGAATTATAGACATTACCCTTTTATCTGAATTTTCAATAATATATTATTTCGTTTCTCAAGAAAACATTGATTTCATTTGTTTTTCGCCTCAGCTTCAAATTTTTTTATTTTTCCGAACTGTTTAAACAATGAAAAAAAAGACAGGAAATCATATGAAATAATTTTATTAAATATATTTAATTGTTTACGTATGAATTTGTGAGTACATATGTGGGATTTCTAATCGCGAGTATGGTGATGTTCATCGCTGTTCTACTCTAATGCAGGGGAACCATGTAGTTGTAGCATGCTTTTTGAGGAAAAAATTCACCCGAGTTCCGTTTAAGATTATGAGATGAGAATTGAGATGTCTATACCTTGAATATTTTATGGTTTGGTTAAAACAATAATTTGTACTTAGAAATAATAAATAACTGTTGAAACAAAAAGGTGTTGTTTTTAATAACGCGACAAATTAGTGTGTTGATCTAATTAGTTTCATAGTTTCTCAAGGTTAATAATTAATTAAAGAATAATTTTCTTAAAGTTATATTAGTTAATTAAAAGTTAGTTATAGTTAGTTATTAGTTATGGTTTGTCTTTCATTTTCTCAAGGTTGCTAAATAATAAAGATTGAACAGTCTCAGTAATACTTAATACAAACACGCTTTTTGTTTGAAACGTCAATAAAAAAAATATTACAAGTGGTTTTATATGATCAGTACAACGATTATAGTATGATTTTTGGGTTTCGACATCGTGTCCTCTTCTGATTCAACTTTTAATAATAATTTCAAATTTTCGCAATAATTAATTTTATTTTGAATAAAACATTAATTTGGGAAGAGAATTCAGACCATTTCATACCTAAGTCTATTTTTATTTCATATGTATAAATTGAAAGTCAATATTAATCTTTAGTCAAAATTACGTTTTATTCATTGTATAAAACTTTAGTTTGTATGATTTCTTATACTAGTATTATTTCGTGAGAATAACAAAAAAATTCTTTTAATTACATAAAAGTTTGTAAAATATTCTAAATAACCTCGACACAAAAATTATGTTATTTACATTTTAAGAACTTTTTCTCTGCAGATGCGCACAAGATACGCAATAATTTGTAAACACAATAATTTAGTGATGTTAGTAAATATGCTTTCATGTTATGCCATTGAAATCACTGACTGCAAAGTTCAAAACACAAAAAAATTTAACAATAATATTTTACTAAACATTTAACATTATTTAATGATGATTATTAACGGACATTAAATTAAAACTTATCAGTGTAGAATGGCTTTAAGAAAAATATGATAATCATAAAGCAAGTTTTTTCCCCACCATTGGTTCGTTCATTAAAATTCACGATACCAACAAAATTTCATAATTTTTTTTATTAAAAATATTTTTTATTAGATACAGTCTTTTATACATAGATTATATCATTCATAAAGATTTAGGCATACATTCAAGCAGTTATATTCAATAATAGTTTTAACTTGAAACAATACAGTAGATATTTTTGTGATTATGAATAGAAAGCAATACTTTTTGTTAGTTTTTATTATTCACTTTAGTTCTTCAGTTTGTTATAAACAATGTGAGAGTAAAATTGATAAATATAGTCAAGTATCGATTTAAATCTTAATTGAAAATTAATTAAATAATATAAAAACTTTCTTCAAAAGCTGTGTTGACAATAAAATTTAAAATAAGTAATGTTTTCATATTTTTCATACAGATACAAAGACTAGTGATCATCAAAGTGATAATAATCGGACCAATGTTCATGCACCTAAAATAATAACACAAATTGAAGGTTTATTTTTATACAAATTTCATCATTGTTTATTTTAATAATTAAAAATCTATTATAATTTTACAGATGAAACAAAATATGTCAGATTTAATAATACGTGCACAATTATTATTGATGGAAATATCGAAATCGGTCAAAGTACATTCCTTAAAAATTGTCCTTTTGCACTTGAAGAAATTAACAATGGAAATGCATATCCTAGATTATGCAAATATGATATATGTGACGACTTTGTTTGTTGCCCAAGAATTATTCGTCATAAAATTAGAAAAAGTAAATATACTAATTATACGAAATATTTTAATGTAATTTTTAATAGTTTGATATTCGTCGTGTTTTTTATTATTATGAATTGAGTGCCTCTACGTGTATATGGTTGGTTGTCAGATCTTGTTATTTGAAAATAAAACAGATTGAATTATATATGTATATATATATATATGTTTCGAAGCCGGTTTGGCTTCTTCTTCATAAAAATGTGAATAAACTTACATTATAATAATTGATAACAAGTTAAAATAAATGCACCATTATTAGAATTAAAATAATAAAAGAACAAATAAAAAACAGCAAAAGATACCAAGTGTCAGTGTATAATATTGTTTTGTTTTTAGTTTGTCGACATGAAGATATAGGTCAAATACTTTTCACGCGTTTACTATTAAATTTTAATTGCAAAATTTATGGAACTGACATTGAAGGAGTTTATTCTAAAAAGATGAAATGCCCATATTTTGTAGATGACATTGCACATAATCATACAATTCCTAGAGTTTGCAATTATAATTCATGCGAAGATTATGTATGTTGTCCAACGTCAGATTTAACTAACGTAGGTAAGGCAATGTCACAGTTTCTACACAAAAATACATAGATTTAATAAACAATGAATCAAAAGTTTTATAAAATTGATAATCACATATTATTTTAATCAGTTACTTACATGAAAGAGTATTTGAACAAAAATATAATGTTTGGACCTTATTATTGTAGATTGTCGGAATTATTTGGATTACAACTATGATTCAGTTGGAACAATTGGTGATAGTTGTATTATACAAGATAGTCATGAATCAGGAACATGTAGGGCAAATAAACATTGCCCTTCTATACGAAATTTTAAAAGTGTAACAATGTGTGGAAGTGACTGTGGTACTTCAATAATATGTTGTCCAAATCCAGTTACAGTTACAAAAAGTGAAAAAGGTAATCTTATATTTGCTTCAAATTCAACTATTAGATAATCTGATTAGATTGTTAACTTTTCCAATTTTAATAGCATGTTATAGCTTTCAAAACGCCGTTTATGATGACATTAAAAAGATTAAATTATTGCCATCAGAAATTGATGATAAACGTACAGGAGTAGCTGTCAGTCCATCTGGTGGGCAAAGTGCTTCACCAAAAGAATTCCCACATATGGTAAAAGAACATATACAATTATATGGTTTTTATAACATTCTGTTCTTAATTCACTTGGAAACTAATATGTGACTTGTTTTCTGGTCCTAATCGAAGTGACCGATTTTTTTTCCCTAATTACGTTTCAACATCTAATATATACTAAGCTATTATAATTATTTATTTCATGGGAGTCAAACCTTTTGATACATAACATCTTTCTTTCATATTTCGATTAATGTTTTGTCCTATTTATTTATTTATTCATTAACCACAGCGAGCGCTAACGGTACAAAAATTTCTTATACTTAATTATAACTAAACTTAACTAAAGTACATATAAAAATCAAATAATAAAGTTGGAACAGAAACAAACATGTAAGTAACTAACAATTACATAATATATCACTGTTACTATTAGAAGACAATCGACTCTCTGAACAACCTTGATACACCAATTTGAAAGGAGTATCTTGACACATTAAAATCAAGAGCTTGGTATGCAGAGTTGAACAATGTAGAACTTAAAATAATCGGATTTCTATTTCAATAGATTGTTTTGTACAAGTCGAGAGCTAATAACTTATAATTTCCGATCCTTAACAAAGGCTTAGGAATCACTAGATTATACTTTGATAAAATATTGGGCGCATCAATCGACCCGCACAAAACATCCCTTGCAAATATTGCACGTGTGACACCTAAAAAGTCAATTTTTAGTAGATCACATCGTCTTTCATAACTGGGCAAAGTGCAAGAAGACTGTCTAATAAAAACCATACGAGTGTAACGTCTTTGAATAGATTCAATATGAGTGATATGAATATTAAACAGAGGAGACCATATAATGGAGCAATACTCCAATTGAGAGCGAAATAACGTTATGTAGAGGGTTCTGAATGGGTGTGGAGCATTTTACAAGCTTTGGCAACAATTATATCAATAATGATTACCTGATACAAGAAATAATTTACTTACATTTAAGTCAAGGCAATAATCGGAACATCAATTATTATTATTAAGTGTATCAAGATCTTCTTGTAATCGAAAAGAGTCATTAACATTATTAATTACATGACAAATTTTTCAACCATCGGAATTACAGAACCGAGATGGTAGATTGTTAATAAATAAAATAAACAGTAACATTGACGACTGAACACCTAGTGCAAGAAGTTTATTATGATATATTTTATGATTAATGCGATCAAAAGTTTTACTGAAATCTATATAGACTACATCCATTTGTTTACAATTTTCAATATTTGAAAATAGGAAGGGCAAAAATTCCACAAGAATAGTTATAGTCGATCTATTTGGAATAATCGATATATATTGTTTAAACATAACCATCAAATGAAGATTAACTAATAATTCATAAATTTTAGTTATAGTGCTTAGAATGGCAATTCCTTTGTAATTACAAACATTTTCAGATTTGAAAACTGCAGTGATGTCCGGGAAAATACCATTTTCAAGTGAAAGATTAAAAATTTTAGTCAACGGAGCAAAAAGAGAAACAGAACAATGCTTTAAGAAACATGGAGGAATACCATTCGGGCCATTACCATTACTAATGTCCTGCTCACATATTGATTTTAATACTTCTTCTTCGGTAAGGAGCATACTACCAATTGAACAATTTGAATCTGTACTATCAGTTTTACTGTGTGATATTGAAAAATTTATTATAAGAAGTATATACACTTTGAAAGAACTTAGCAAACAGTTCAGAAATGCCAGTTACGTCAGAAGATGATTCATTGCCAAGCCGCATTGTCGTTGGATAGCCTGTGATTTTTCTCTAGAGGTTCACTTATTACCAGAACTTCTTCGGATTTGATTGAATTTCCAACTCTAAGCAGGACAGATATCGCTTATGCAATTCATGGTTGAAAAATTTAAGTTTGATTTTAAGTCTTTCATAGATTAGTCTATGATAGATACCAGATAATTTATAACGTTTAAAAGCATTATTCACTTGTGTTTTTAGATTGATCAATTCTGCATTAAACCAAGTGGGATGTAATTTCACCTTTAGTTTAACTTTAAGCACTAACACTTCAATGGCTGTTTGTAAGCGATTATGGAATTCATTAACCATATCATTAAAGTTAGAAATATTAAAAATTGAATCCCACAAAAAAATTACCAAAAAAATTATTAATATCAATATAATTGGAAAAGTTATATCTAAAAACAGAAGGTCGATTATCAGTAACAAGATTGTTCTGCATTAAAGTGTCAAATTCTAGAACAATAGGTTTATGATAATTGTCAATTTTAACAAGTTACATTCATTAATAGTACAATTTTCATTGTCATTTGCAATAATTATAACTTACCTTATACCTAGTTTTCCTTAAATTATACCGGGAAACTTGGACTATATAAATTTTCTCTTTTTCTTTTGTTTCCTGAGGCCTTATTCTTGAAACCAATCGAAAATTTTCGTGTACCGTTTTTAAGCAAAACCGATCGGATTACAATAATTAGTATTCTTGAATATTGTGCACGAAAATTTTCTATCGAAACCGATCGAAAGTTTGTTATAATTATAGTGAAAATATAAAAATAAAAAAAAATAAAAATAATATATCCATATATACTTAATATAAAAAAAACCGATTAAGTGAATAAATGAAAAATAATAAAAGTGAGGTTAAAAAAATAAAAAAGAAAAGTAAATAACCATTTACTTACATTTTATATATTAAAAGCCAATAAAAACAATTACTTGATACGAGTCAAGTACAAAGAAAAGAAGAATTGAATCAAAATATAAAAAAGTAAGTAATAAGTTAAATTATTTCTATTTCATATTTTTTTTTCTAACTTTAATAGAAATTAAAAAGCAAAAACATTGGATTTTATTGACCAGCATCCTAAAATGGAATCCAGGAAATTTGATCCACAATTTAACTATAAGGATTCGAATAAACTGTGGCAGAATTTATACTAAATATTATATTAAATATTTTAATTTAGAAGGAATAAATACTTACTTTATTTATAAAATTTTTTTATTTCTTTGTATAAATAAATAATAATTGATCTCACAACAATAATCTTACTTTATTAATAAAAATCTTTTATTTTTATGTAGAAATAAATAATAATTGAACTCACAAATTCCAACAATAATAATAATCTGACGTTTAATAATTTCACCACACTCGATTTCATTTAACCAAACGTATTTGATTTCGATTGGTTTCAATAATAAGACCCCTGATTGTTGCGGATGTGAACTTACCGGTAAATGTTTAAAGACATTTTTTCTCTTACTAAATTTCTTAATTGGATTTCTCTGTGAAGTTTTAATTGCACCTTTAATATTAATTAAATATAAATATAATGATAGTTGCTTTATAATTTTACTATGTATAAATTTCTGGGATTTATTACAATATATATTATAACATAAGTAGCCACAGCTACTTTTTTGGGAGAGTGGTGAACATCTTTTTGAGATATTTTTAATTCACCACGAACGTTTTTGAGATATTTTTTACTGTTGGGAGACAATAATCAAGCGTGATTATTTTTTTCAATATTGGTATTGGCCAATCCGTTACTTTTCGGATTATAAGGTCACTTATAATAAATAATAAAATTTAGTTTGCAAAATTTTGCATTCTTTAGACGAAAATGATGGACCATTATCAGAAAACAATATTTTTGGAAAACCGAAAATCAAAAACTGGATTTTTAGTTTATATATCACATGATTTGCATCAGTTTTCATCAATAAGTATACATACAACCATTTACAGTAACTGTAACGGAAATGAGAAATTTATGTTTACCGAATTGAAAAAAATCTACATGTACTCTTGCAAACGGCTCTTCCGTTTTTCCCACTGACAATCGCGGTTTAAGTTGGGCTAATTTCTTACATTTTTCGATCGGTTCGCTAGAATCGTTTGTACAACAAATTGTTCGGTGGATAAATTTGGCAAAAATTTACCATAGTAATTTCCTAAAAGTGATTGCAATTGTTTTACATTTTTTGGTTGGGGTGAGTTTACAATAGCTTCTAATTTTTCTTCATTTGGCTTAATACCGTCTTTTGATATCACGTGACTCAGATATTTAACTGCGTTTTTTAAAAACTGACATTTAGTAATATTAATTTTCATATTATGCTCGTTTAATCCCAGGTTATAATACTATAAAGGTTGTCTACATCAAAAATCACACGCCATTTTAAATTTATTTATGACATCACATGGGGCATATTTCATTTCTACAAAATAAACACAATTTTGATAAATTCCTTTTTGTATTTTTTTTATATTTTCCTTAAAATTAATTAACAATTTTTTAATGAGGAGATGTCAGGTAATCTATATTTCCAAGTTTTGTTTAAGGAAATATAACAACTCATACTGAGTATATGCATTACTAATTTCAGATTTTGGCCATACAACTTTTTTTTTGCGACCCAATATCAAGTCAATTTTATTTTTTGAAGATAGAACAAAGCTCAACAATCTTTAATAAATTGTTCACGATCAATAAAATTTTACGATTTAGAGTTTTTTATATCATTGAAATTGTTCTTCAAATAACTCACAACGCGTTTTTCCCAGGCATTTTTTAAAAACTAAAATTATTAATCTGTTTACATAACTATAATTTAAAAGAATGAAATTAAATTAAATATCTTAAATATACAATATTAATTGATTTTATTAAAAAAAATGTTTTCAATATAAGAAACAATGAAAAAAAACACGACAAAATGTAAAATTAGGTTAAATAAATTATATCACAAAATTACCTTTTATAAATGTTTTTCAACTAAATTTATTGTTTATATATATGAAAACACACTTTATTATTGTTTTTTAACTATTTTAACTATTAATTTTTCTTTTTTTATTGAAAAATCACTGTTTTAATTCCACATAAATTCGCGTATTTTACATACAAAAATGTGTTACATTTGTCAGGTTAGGATCGTGTGACGTCATCCCCCCTCTTAAGACCGTAACCGAAAGATACCTTTATGCTCGTTGTAAGACAACCATTATAGTATTATAACCTGGCGTTTAATTTGATAATTGTTGGTACATTCCCTCCAGCGGGTGGATTCTGTACGCGCATCGATATTTTATCACATAGAGATTTTCTCTATCCCAGATATCAATATGAAAAAAAATGTCGATTCTGTACGACCCATTGATATCTCGGCATAGGCAATTTTTTTTGTCTATGCCTCCTAGTCATTTAGTGCTTTAGAACAAATAATAAATTTTGTTGTATTAAAATGTTTTTTTCATGAAAACCATAGATATTGTTTTTGTTGCTATGATGAAATATTGAAATAAAATTAATAATTTGTACAGATGTACAAAGAAAATAATATAAGATTTTATATTAATATAATTAATTATTAAGCTAAATTTTAATTAATTGTATTTATTTAAATTAATTATAAATAGCAAAATAATAATTCAAAAAGACAAGGAACATAATAATAGAAAATCAGTTTACTTAACAATTGAATTCTTTTATATTTTTGAAAATATGTACATAGGTACATATTTTAAAAATAATTTTCTTCACAATTTTTTTTTGTCTAATTATCAAATTTTCTTCTTTTAATTTATTTTTAGAACATAAAAAATGCATACAATATAGTTAAAAAATAATTCTACAGTTATTCAGTCTTTTTAAATGTTTTATTTTTACTTTTTATTTAGTTTCCACAGGGCTAATAGCTGTTGATAAAATACCAATTTTGTTAATCTATGTGTGTGATAAATTGCCAATACACAGGCTTACAGAATACACTTTACGATCGCTTCTCTTTAATCACAGCGCCACATAGATATGCGTACGTTTTAAAAATTTCTAATAGATGAAATCTCTATGTCTATTTCATATAGAATCGGAAATAAAATATCACACAATCTATGTGCGATATCGCTCAATCTATGTGCGTACAGAATCCACCCGCAGATCAAGTACACAGAAACACTCATAACCAGGTAATGACGCTCAAACCTCATCAATTACTGATGCTCAGTAGTTAAGCATTTATTAATTGTTAATTTAAAGTCACAACAAATATATAAATTCCCGTTAGGCTTTTTTAGAATAACAATGAGTGAAGCCCACTCGCTGTTGGTCACCGGCTTTATAATTTCGTTTTATACTAATTTAGTTAATTCTATCTCGACCGCGTCCCGTAATTTTAATGGTATGGTATACGCTTTATGAAATACTGGATGTGAATCCTGTCATAAAACAGGCTTAGTTCCTGCCTCAAATCCTTTTATTTATTGGGTTTTTATTTTCTCTTACTTGATTTTCCACGTTAGTCAGTTGTCTTACTTCAATATTTTGAATATTAAACATCCGTGTTTCTTCGATCCAGTCTCGCCCCGTGATTGGCAGAAAGTCGTAAAGTGTTTCCAAAATATATAACCACAGTATACATGTTTTATTTCCGCTTTGAACGGTAATCAGAATTTTTCCACTGATCTCCATTCTATTCCTGAGACTGAGAATATTTTACTTTTATTAATTTCATCTCTATGAAATATTTATTTTAAAATGTTTTATTAATTACACTGATGCAAGCACGAGTGTCCATCTTCTTTTCGAAATTATTATTATGTATTTTAACAGTTCTTATTACATAATTTATTTCAAACAAATTGTCCAAAACATTTAATGGTGGTACTTCCCTGTGATTATTTTTACAGCTTCCCTCTTTGTCCACAATTGTAGCACTTCATGTTTTGAGCTGGATGGTTGAATGAACATTTATTACATGGGTGATGTGGAGATGAGCCTTTATTTATTATTTTTTTGCTTCTATTTTATTATACTACTAATTTTGTATATTTATTCCCACGGGTTTTTCTATTTACTTCTTTAAAAACTGCATTATTTTTTTGCTTTCAATTTCACTTATTTATTTTTTATTTTTTCTCTTACACTCTTATCCTCGTCGCCGATAATATGTTACTTGTTTTCTGGTACTAATCGAAGTGACCGATTTATTTTCCTTAATTACATTTCAACCTTAACTTTATACTTACAACTATACTTATAATAATACTTAAATATATTCAATATTACGTTAAATACAAAATTATAATTATTTATTTCAGGGGAGTCAAACCTTTTGATACATAATAGAAACTTATAATTATAACTATCTTAACAATTTTCGTCCGATTAAATTAAAATAATGAAATACATATTAAGTAAAATAAGAAATAAACCATACCATACTTATTGTTTTCAGGCAGCCTTGGGCTATGAAACCGAAGACCTAACAATAGAATATCATTGTGGAGGTACTTTAATAAGTGAATATTATATTTTAACGGCTGGCCACTGTTTAGTTTCCGCAGAATTGTAAATAAATGTTGGGAATTCAATTAAACTAGTTTTTTATTAATTTAATTTTTTTTAAATTTAAGAGGGGAAGTTAAAAAAGTACGTCTAGGAATACTTAATTTACAAATAGTGGACGGTTATACCGACTGTCCTGAAGATTTTGATATCTCTGAACGTATTCCACATCCACTATACACACGAACATCTCAATACAATGATATTGCACTTTTACGTTTAGATAGAATTGTTGAATTTACGCCATATTTACTTCCAGCATGTTTGACAAATTCAGTTGCAATTCCAGAAAAAAATTTAATAGCAATAGGTTTTGGGGCAACCGGTGCTTCAGAAAAAAGTACTGATATTTTGTTAAAAGTTAATCTCGATCTTTTTCCACATCAAGAATGCAATGAAAGTTTTCAATATAATATCAATCGTAAATTTAGGTTTGGAATACTTGATGAAACACAATTTTGTGCTGGATCAAGAAAAACTATTCAAGATACATGCGTGGTATTTATTTCTTGAATTTCATATATGTGTTTCAATTGTATATATTTTGGATATCTATATTTATAGGGTGACTCAGGCGGTCCAATAGAGATTTCAAATTCTGAATATTTTCATATGAGTACAGTTGTTGGCATTACATCCTTTGGTAGAGCTTGTGGTTTTCCCGGTTCTCCTGCAGTGTATACAAGACTTTCATATTATATAGATTGGGTCGAAAGCATTGTTTGGTCAACATAAATCAGTTGAGTATGATTAAAAATGTATAGTGGAATTAGATTTGACATTAAAAACACTTAACAAACACATATCTTAGTTTTATTTTTAACGTAAGAAATTCCTGTCTATCTAACACCAGCTATATAAAAGTACGTAAGAAAATCTGTATTCTGTCTGTTGATGTCAAAAAACTAAAATCAAATAATTTAAGAAAAATTTTTTTTTAGAATTATTAATAATCATTCATCGTATTTTTTAATATTTTTTAATCATTGTTGGCGTTTCAAAATAATAACAAGTCCAAAGTTTGAAACTCCCATTTTCACTAATTTTATAATTAAAAAAACATAAGAAACAATAACTTTTAAATAGCTAATTACTTTAAAAATATTGCATCTACGAATTCAATTTATAATTAATAAAGGAAAGTTCAAATTTTAATAATAAATTAGAAATACAACAAATTTCTCAGGATCTCAATCATTAACACGCTCTCAAAATTCAACAAAATAGATCATTTTCAAAAAATCATAAAATGTCAAATAATTAAAAAATTAAAAAAAAAAGCACATGAATTTAGCCACATCTTTTAACTTTCATTTAAAATTAAAATCATAAAAATTCATTCACAGATGTTTTTTAACAGAGCTATATTAAACGCACTTAGTTTTGGGGAAAATAGCCAAAATCATTTTTTTTAAATTAAGAAAAAATTAAAAAATCAAAATTATGAGCTCACAGTGAGCTCTAAGGTATTGAAATCAATAAAAAAATTATATATAGATTCAACAATGTGTCTGGCGGTCTATCTTGAAAAGTACCAAAAATACAAATTTTCCACTGAAATGCAATTACTGGACTTAAGTGAAGTTAAAGTGAATATTATTAATTAAAGTATAACTAAAATTCGTTTTCTATATTATTAATGTACAAAACGTACTTAGAATTTTATCGAAGTCGCAAATATGTGTCTCGACACCAGCTACAGTAGATAACTTAATCAACTACAAGAGATAACCGGATTAATTAAGAAAATATAAACCAGGGTAGGGATTACGGAACGAAACCGACTATTCTCAAACTCAATTATTGAGTTTCCCCTTCTTATTTTTTTTTTCGAATGTATTGCATGAGTTTAAATGTACGTATACATGCATTTGTGTGAAAAGTAGGATTTATGATTGTGTTAGTATATGCAATAACTTACTATGAGCAATACTTTGAACGAAACTCAAAATTTATTTCCAACTGGTTTCGACTTGTTGAAAAAAAATTTGAGTTTCGTTCGAAGTATTACATTATTGTTCATACTAACCCAAACATAAATCCGACTTTTCACACTAATGCATGTATTAAACTCATTTAAACTCATGCAATACATTCGAAAAAAAAAAATAAGAAGGGGAAACTCAATAATTGAGTTTGAGAATAGTCGGTTTCGTTCCGTAATCCCTCCCCAGAAATACCAATAAACTTTAATTCACAGCTACATTTTTGTTAATACAACTGTCTAGTTGTAAGTTGTAATTAAATTTTTATTTACTTTTAGTTTCTACAGTGTTGTAAGAACGGTAATCAATGAGTACACTTGCTTTGGTAAAACCAGTCTGTGCCTAGATTACGATAAATATGCGAGTGCCGAAAATGGCGAGTGCGAGTCGCTACTCACATTTTTTGATTACGAACTTATCTCGTCTCTGAAAACGACACACACCTTGTAGCGTTTTTACTCGCCATCTATTTAGTACGTGAGTTGTCATGTAAAACATGAAAAATATATTTTTTTTAATTTTTTTTCATCAAGATATATATTATTAATTAATATAATAAATTTGTCTTTTAAATTTATGAAGAAATAACACTCAAAAATGACGAAAATTAAAAGAAACTATTTTCCATTTTTCATGACAATTTTAATTCTTCAAAAACAAATTTCAAAAATATAATAATTATATAAGAATAGTAAATAAAAAATAATAAATTTACAACTAAAATAAGTTTTACTTGTAACCAAAACTTTTTTGTCGTTGGTTTAATTTTTTTTTTCATTTCTTGAACAGACATTGCTTTATTTTTGCCATTAAAAACTGGTCGAAACGCTACAATAAGCTCACCTTTTTATCGTAATCAAAATTTGTCAAATGGCGAGTGGACTGATGGTGAGTAATGTGAGTAGCGACTTGCACTCGCATATTTATCGTAATCTAGGCACTGGAATACTCTAAACCTGTTATCAGTGCTTAGATTACGATAAATATGCGAGAAAATGGTGAGTCGAGTCGCTACTCACCTTTTTGATTACGAACGTCTCTCGCCACTTAAAACGTCACTTTCATATACCTTATAGCAATATGAATATATTTATAATAATAATATATTTATATGTATTTGTTAATATAATAATTATAGAGGTGTGAGTATTAATCATATAGATCAATAACAATAGTTCAAGATGAATGCTTCATTCCAATATAGAAACTTGTTGTAGCAAGTCAAATGAAAATATATTTAAATTATTAAACAAGTGCATAATTTAAAAACATGTATCATAGTTTATGGGCATCACTGTATATGGGCATCATTGTTGTATTTCCAAATAAAGATGGAGAGGTCGACTATTCGTGGATTGTAAAGTTACCGTAAACAAATTCATTAAAGTAGAACAATATCCATTACCTAGAATCGATGATATCTTTGCTATTTTGGCTTATAATAAAAATGTTTGTGTGTTAGACCTAGCTGGTGCTAATAACAGTATCAGAGAGACTGTAGGCCGTTTCAGTAAAAAAAGTGGTAAAATTCAAGTGAGTGTTAAAATATTTTTCCCACTTTACTAGTTAGAATAGTTACGCACAAAATAGATGATGGTAATTTTATGTGTCAAAATTTATTTTTATCACTATCACTTAGTTACAGAAACACTTTTTAAACTGACAGCATGTGATAGTGAGAAAATTTAACATTCGTAAGTTATAGATACACTCCAAGTGGTAATTATATTTTTAACACTTTTTGATGACGTTTCGGTGGGAAAATTACCATTTTTAAGTTACTGAAACGGCCTACTGAATTCTTAACTATGAATACACACAAAGGGATATATCAATATACACGACTGGCAATTGGTATTTCGTCAGCACCAAGCAATTTTCAATAAGTAATGGATGAAATATTGGTAGGATTAGATAATGTAAAATGTAATTTGGATGATATATTGATTAGTAGTCGTACATTAATATAATAATTAAAGAGGTCATGGTATTAATTATATAGATCAATAACAATAGTTTAAGATGAATTGTTCATTCCAATATAGAAAATTGTTGTAGCAAATCAAATAAAAATATATTTAAACTACTGAACAAGTGTATAATTTAAAAACATAAACACCTTGTAGTGTTTTTACTCGCTATACATTTTGTATGTGAGTTTTAAAATAATGATAAGTTTAAATGAAATAAAAACCTGGAAAATAATTATTCGTAAATAGGATATAGATTATTAATTAATATAAAAAAAATTTTTATAGAACAATTCAAAAATAAAGCCCCATCAACAACGACTGATGGTCCAATTGAAGGAATATTTTCAGGTCGATAAAAAGGATGTTTGCGAGCTAATAAGTCAACAATTGAATGAGGTTGAGTCTACTAAATCAGTTACTCAATGGCAAAAATGTTGAGGAGATATTAAGCGTGGCGTTCGAGGGAAGATGACTCGGATTCGATGTCATTCCAAGAATTAACCAAACTTCACAGGCAAACAGTATTGAACAAACAACTTCAACAGTAACAACAACAATACATTACAACCACCAAGAATTAATCAAGCTTTACAGCAAAGCTGTGTTCAAGAAGCTGTTCAAAACCAAAGGGTAGTATTACAAGAACAATTTAGTGTATTAAACAAATTTTAGAGAAATAATAAGACTAAACCTTATACTTTTATTATTACAATATATTTATTTATTAAGAAATATGTTCTGTGATACAGAAGACCAACACTGAAAGAAATAATCATATTTTTAAAGAAATATGTACATGGTAAATTTTATGGTCAGGCGAATCAGATAATGATCATATTATGCCTATTGTATTATACCAATTTTTTTGCAATGTTCACTGACGTAAATTTATCTGTATATTTGAAAAATAAAGAGAAAAAAAAATCTAAAATAAATTCAAAAAATAACAATGGCGCCGGTGGATAGACACGTATTGTGTGGCAAAAAAAAAATTAATTTAAGAACAAAAAAGTGCATTGTGTGTATGGTAATTGCAAAAAAACATTCGATTTAGAATGTGCAGGAGTTTCAGCAGATGAATTCTTAAAATATACTAATTCTGAAGATAATAATCTCTGGTCTTGTGACATGTGCAAATTGAAGACCGTGAGGCAAAGACAAAGTATCTTAATTAAAAACAGTCTCTCAGAAACAGATTCTCCCTCAAAATTACACAAAACTGTAAGTAATGAAGATATATTTAATAAATTATTGTGCTTAGAGTGAGAAATTGTGACCATGAGGAAAACAATTGACGATTATAAAATCTTAACCAACAATTTAAGCGAAGAAAATATGGGACTTCATTGCATTTCAGTGGAAAATTTGTATTTTTGGTACTTTTGAATATAGCCCGCCAGACACATCGTTGAATCTATACACAATTTTTTTATTGATTTCAATACCTCAGAGTATTCTCTCCAACACTGTGCGCTCATAATTTTGATTTTTTAATTTTTTCTTAATTTTTTCTTAATTTAAAAAAAATGATTTTGGCTATTTTCACCAAAACTAAGTGCGTTGAATATAGCTCGGTTCCGACATTTGTGAATGAATTTTTATGATTTTAATTTTAAATGAAAGTTAAAAGATGTGCTTTTTTTTTTTTTAATTTTTAAATTATTTTACATTTTATGATTTTTTGAAAATGATCTATTTTGTTGAATTTTGAGAGCGCGTTAATGATCGAGATCCTGAGAAATTCGTGGTGTTTCTAATTTATTATTAAAATTTGAACTTTTCTTTATAAGAATTAATTATAAATTGAATTCGTAGATGCAATATTTTTAAAGTAATTAGCTATTTAAAAGTTATTGTTTCGTATGTTTTTTTAATTATAAAATTAGTGAAAATGGGATTCCCCAAAATTTTATAAGAGTTAGTTTCACTGATCTAGGGTAGATGGCATCGCACGGAAAAAAGTAATTTATTTGCTAAGATATTACACCATCTTCTTTCAGTAAATGCAAAAAGGAGATAAAAGAATAGTTTTTTTTTTATGTTATTCATAATGTGTGCATTTTTTGTTTCATAAGGATTTTGTAATTCTTCTCTATAATAAGCGTGACGGAGATAGGAGAACTATTGAATGAAATAGTGTTATTTTATTCGAAATTATTGTTATTATTTTATAACTCCAATATTTATTGAGCTGGAAAATTTAATTTTAATAGTAGAAAACAAAAAAGACTTTATTAGTATTTTGAATTTTTTATTTAAAATTTTTTTAATAGTAGAACGAGAAAAACAAAAGAGAAATAAAATTAGTAACAATGAAAAAAAAGCGGAAAAAAGAAGAGTACATTATAAAGAAATGAAAAATATTTGAAAAACATTTATTTTTTTTACTTATTATTTATTTTGATTTTGATTTTTAATTTAATTTTTAATTTTTTAATTTTGTTTGTAATTTTGGTAAAACGTTGCATGTTTATTTTGTTTTTCTTCTATGTTTAATGAGTGTAAGAGAGACGGAAGAACGATAGAATTATCAGTATTTTTTGTATGTAAAGATTAACAAAAAGCTAAAGAAGAGTGCATATTCCTATGTGCATATTATATTTAAATTATATATGTAAATGGGACGGTTTTAAATATTTTATCTTTTTCAGTTTTAAAACTTGTATTTAAATTTTAAAAAGTTAAAATTAATTAATTATCATTTAATGGCGATTATTGTGAATTTCTCTCCGGATACGAATCAAAAAAATTAAATTAAAAAAATTTAAATACGTAAAAAATTGCTTGTCAAATTAAAAATTTTTTTTTTATTAAAGTATTTTTTTTTATTAATATTATTCAAAAGTAAAGTTAAAAAATCTCAAAAAAAAACAAGTAAAAATATTACCAAAAAAAAAAAATTACAAAAAAAAAATATTTTAAAATAAAACAAAAATTTAATAAATATCAAAAATTCAAATATATTAAAAATTTAAAAGGATTTGTCGGCTCACGAAAGGTGCTACCAGTTACAACCATTGCACCCAAGTCTGCGATATAATTATTTTTACGATATGTTGCAATTCGTCCACCAACACGATCACGTGATTCTAATACAATAACATCCATTCCAAATTGTATTAATTGCTTTGCTGCTGCTAAACCAGAAATTCCACCACCGATAACAATAACTTTTGCTAATTTCTTAATAGGTAATGGTTTTAAACGACGGAATATACCAAAATTTAACAACTAATAATAAAAGAACAATCGATTAATCTTATCACTGGAAGATATTTTCTCCCACATTATACTCTAAAAATAGAAAATAGAAATTTCGAAATTTTTTACCAAAAATTTAAATTGTAAATATTATAAAATAAATGTTAATACTTTTGTTTTAAATAAAAAAAAAAATTAGTATCAAATATATAAAGTGTTTTTATTTGTTGTTATTTTCACTACTAGTACTAATAATACTTGCGCAAAATTATCCATTATAATTAATTACAAATAATTTCTTTTAGTGTAAAAAAAAAATTATTAAATTATTTTATTTGAGACAAAACTAGAATAAAGCTGGTACAATTCAACTAAAAAAAATTATTAAGAAATTCAAATACAGTTTTTAATAATAAATTTGACTAAGATCTACTCCTGTTATTATTATTATTTAATTCAAATAAAATCAATGATTATATCTGTATTTCTTTATTTTCAATTCAATGTTTTTTTTTTGTTATCTGTTAATTAAAATTGTGATTTTTGTCCAAATATTATGGTTGAATTTGTTGATAAATCTTTGAAAGTTAAGATATTGGATTTAGATTAAAAATTAATACTAGGTAGTCAATAACGAATATTATTTAACACCAAACGTCATAATATGTCTAATATCTCATATCTAATGTTTTTGTTCTATTTTATAAACTTATTTTCTTGTTGTTTTAATTAATTTGTTAATTTAAGAAAATGTTCTTTTTCCTATTCTTATATTTCTTAACACAGGCAACACAATTTTTAACAGTTTTACAAACCGACCAAGGTGGTAGCATGGCAACGTGCAGATGCTAGGTGGTTCAGAGCCCACCTTAAAAAATAGTTGGTCTCGTCCCGATTTGACTTAATAAGGGTGTTCCAGGTAGTCTGGTTGCCTGGTGTGAAAAAGTGGACGTTAAATAAAGCAATTCTTGTTGAAAGTCAAGTACAAACAGTGAAAAAAAAAAAGGTTTACACTCTGTATGAGTTTAAATCTTTAGTGTTGCACATGATACAATTATACAATTATATAAAGGTATGTTTGTAGAATTAACATAAAATAGATTTGTACTTTAGACACTAATTTTAAAATTTAGTATTATTTAAAAAATAGGTCAAAAATATTAAAATTTATTTTTAATTCGAGAGACAATAAAAATAGGTCCGCACCTTATACGAAGTCAATCGAATATAAAAAAAGAAAAGAATAATAATAACTTATACAGAATAAATATTATAATGTATAAATATATCCTAATAAAATAAAAACTTTAAAAATCATCGAATCTCAATTAACAGGTAAATGTTTGGATTATGATTTTTTTGATTTTCCCTGACTTGAGTCGAATCAACATATCTTAAACAAAACAAAGCATACATTTATAGGGAAACATGTTTAGTTCATCCATCTTAAATTATTTACCTTTTCATTATAGTATATATTAATATGAATATTGAACACAATAACTAATTTCAGATATAATTAATAAATTAGTTATTCACATCTGTCAAAATTGTATCGTTAAAGATATTTAACCATAAAATTTGAAGTTAGCTAGGATTCTGATATTAAAATGTAAATTCCAAAATTTTACTTTTTTTTCAGGTTTATTGCAAAAAATTAAGGCTTATCTTTGGTAACTTACCGATTGGCCCAGGGAGGTGAAATTTTTTTTTGTGTTCCATAGCACTTTACTTGAATATGTTTTCAATATTATTATTTCAGGGTCATGATTTCAAGTACAGAAAACCTTAAAATAAAGTGAAGGATATATTAAAGAAAACATTATAGTGATTGTGAGGGATTGTTTGGTGGTGATATGGAAAACGAAATGCGAAAACGTGAATACTTTATTAACCGATGAAAATCTGAAGATAAGATGTACAATAACG
The DNA here is from genome assembly GCA_963082725.1 of Pedicia rivosa. NCBI lineage: Eukaryota > Metazoa > Arthropoda > Insecta > Diptera > Pediciidae > Pedicia > Pedicia rivosa. Next base: position 32,559,334 of record OY720152.1, on the reverse strand, counting down.
CAATAACTAATTGTACAAATATATGGAATTCCACAAACAAGGTGGAATTCGTTCTACGATTCATTAACTGAAATATTGTAGCTGGAGTTATGCAAATAATTGTATCATTAACAGAATTTATCAAGTTTTCATGAAACGCAATATGAACTTTTAGCAGAATTACATTGAATTTTATCTCCAATCGCCAATATAATTGATAAACTTCAAGGGGACTTAAAAATTGTTGTTGGTACTTTAATACCATGTTTAAAAAATATAATTCATCAGTTAGAACAAAAAGAAACTGAAAAAGAAACTTTGCTGAATTTCAGCAAAGACGTTCCAAATTTTCTCATAAAATGTATAGAAAAACGATTCGATACAGTTCTAAATTGGGGTCCTGAATCAAAAATATATTTGCTAGCTACACTAACTCATCCATGGTAGTAGTGGTTCTGGGTTCCACAGGAACGAAAAGATTTAATGAAGAAATTACTTCTTCAAGAAATGAAATTGGATAGAGAAGCTCAAATACCAAGTTCACGTGTATCTGAAGATTTTTTTACATTTCTTGACGAATGGGAATCTTGTGACAGTGCTGATGCGGAATTGCATTACAGTTTATGACTGATTTATGGAAGAATATAGAAATGTTAACCAGTGTTCCGCAAATTAAAAAAATTATATATAATTCTGGTAAACATTGTCGGTACAATAACATGATAACATGAAATTTATACACACAAGTATTTTAGCAATTCCATGATCTGGCACTCTCGAATGGCTACGCTGGTTTAATGGAATCATCCAGAAGGAGTTTGTTAAAAGATGAGCTTTTTAAACAATTTGTTTCATTAAAAGCAAATACGGCTTTCAATAAATAAATTGTATATTTGCTTCAATAAAATAAGTTTTCTTGTATTAAATGTAAAAAAAGTAATTTGCATTTGAAATACTTTTATTTAAAATGGACCGAAATTAAATTTTCTAAAAAAGTAAGTCTTCGGCATTATTTCTATATATGTGTATATTTTCACTTTGTCGAGCTATCAAACCATAAACCCAAAATTAAATAAAAGTGTAAAATTTAATTGACAGAAAATGAATTTCCAAACGAGTGATGATGTGTATTCATATTCAGACAAATTTTATTATTTTGATTATTATTTTGTTTAATATTTTAATTGTTGATGTTTGTTTGTATTGTTTGTTTATGTTTAAACATTTGACAGGTTAAATAAAGTATTTCCAAAATACATTTGTGCTTTTGTGTCAGAATTCATGCACTTATATTTGAGTTGCTCACCACCTACAACCGATTTATAAAGCTCGTCACGAATCTGATAAAGAATATTAGTAGCTTATGTTTAGCCCCTTTACAGAAAATACACATACGACTTTGGTTTACGAGGCCGATTATATTTCAGTTTCTTATTTCCTCACTCCATTTCTATGTGCAAGAAAACAATATTGTTTTCTTTAATTTATTCAGAGAAATATTGTAAAAGATTTATATTCTAATTAAAGATATAATTTAAATGTGTGAATTGGTTACTGACGCATCAAAATTATAATATTCTTAATTTTTTCATAATACTAGATTTTTTTGTTATTCAAATGTTAAACTTTACATAATATATATTCGTTAAAGTCAAACGTAAAACTCTCCTTAAAAAATTGTTTTTATTCTTCATTTTATTGTTTCAACAGAAACAAACCCATTACTCAATTTAAAATGCATTTGGTCTGAAACAAAAATACCGTGCGCCTCCGCTAATAAAAAAATTGAGACTTATATTTGGATATTCTATTTGAAAACGCTGCATAGTAGGCAATTAATACAACATTCTTATCTGATAGAATGAAAAACTTAAATAAAAATATTGCGAAGTTATTTCTAAGCAAAAAATTTTCTCGTCTTCAATTGTTCTGGAGCAGCTGAATATAATACAATCAACAGTTGTTGTAGAAAAATATATAAGAAAAAATAAATGATTGAATTCTGTGAAAGGTGGAAAAAGTGGTAACTAACTAATTAATATTAGATAAAATTTTGTGATGTGTAAAATTAAAACAATTTAAAAAAAAAATAAAAATTAATTACAATCGACCTTGAAAAAATGTCTCAGTTTATAGAAAAATCTATTTAAAAAATGTTCACATAAGATATACATTATTTTAGGCATAGTGACTGGAATATTACGATCCTTAAGAGATAAAAATTACAAGAGTATCGATCATTGTTTTATTTTTTTTATTAATAAATTGATTTTAGAACCTTTATTATGACTTTATGTGCATACAAATTTACAATAAGATTATAATAATTATTGAGTCATATTAAAATTTTCTGACACATTTTTTATATTTTCCGGAGGATGTGCGTAATGATTGCATTTAAAATATTTTACTTATATAAATACTTCTAATAAATAATAATGTTACCGAGAATTTGTTTATATAAAATGAAAAGGAAAATAACATTGATATTAAATATTGTGTCAACTGATTAAATTATTTATTCATTCTGATAATTGTTTGTTTACTTTATGTTTTTTTTATTTCATTTTACCGGGTTTTTTTTTTCTTTAAAAATAAATATTCAGATTTTCGAATAAATTTCTTTTACTTCTTGACGATTGTATGTGAAATATTTGTTATGTTGTTTTTGTTTAAGTTTTTTTGTATTGAAAATGGATTATTTATATTTGATCCAATACCGGTAAAAAATTTCTTTAATTTATATTTTATAACATCCCGAACATGTGCAATTTAACGAACAGCTATTTCTTTCGCCACTTTGTTCTTTTGTTTGCATAGAAAAATAAGTTTTTTTTTCTTATCTAAATATTATTCTCTTAAAAAACATATAAATATAATTCAATTTATTTATAGAGTTGTGTTGTCATAAAATCATCTATTTACTTTCACTAGAGTTTTATTTCTCATGATTTTTTAATCAAACTAGAATGAATAACCTGACAAAATTTCTAATAAATATTGATATAGGCTTACAAGATAGCTTCGTGTATTAATTCATATGAATTAATTAAAACAATATTTTGGTTATTATCATTTAACATTTAACTTCCCTACTTGCCATCCTCATTCTATTTACAATACGTAAAATCAAATGGAAAATTCGTGCATAGTTTAATAATTTAATCTGCCGTTGACTAACTTCTGTTGATTGTCGTTAGATGCAAATTGTTATTGAATTTCCAATTTAATCGCACTCTAAATATATATTAGAAAAGAACAGAATTTTTTTCATTATGTAAGTAAAAGAGATAGACACATAGTGATGATGTATACGGTCTTCAAAATGAGCGCGATTTTAGATTTACCTCCAGCGTTTTTTAAATTAATTATTCAATCAAACAAGCGGTGCCAGTTAATATCACCCAATTTTTTCAAACTCAACGTAAGTATCACCCAAAGATAATATCACCCAAGGAGAATAAAACCCAACGTAACTATCACCCAAGGATAATATCACACAAAATAAAAATAACGGGATTTGGTATAATATCACCCAAAGATAATATCATCTAATGCAAAATTTGAAAGAGACATTTTTTTTCATGCATATCAAAATCAGATCACACTGCGAAAATTCCTTTGCTAATAATTTTTTAATTATTTTATATTTTATTGTTATTTTAAATAAATAATTTTTTAATTATTTTATATTTTATTGTTATTTTAAATTTGTCGTGAATATTTGTGTGTATAATTTTTGTTGAAGAGAAATTGAATACAAGAATAAATAAAATAATTACCGAAGAATGTGCACTTCTTAATTCCGGAAGAATAAACATTTTCAATTTTTTGAATGAAATGAGTTCCTCAAGGAGAAATATCATTCCGATAATTATTGGTAAAATATACCAATTATATTAATTGAATACAAGTACTAACGGATATACTTGTGTGCAGTAGGCACATATCAAAATAATTAAAAACAATTTATAAGTGAGTGAATATTGAAAACAATTAAAAATTAAAATGAATATAAGAAAAGTGTCTCTTTTTTGACTCATGTAGTTTGTTTACTTTTTTGGAAAACGTTGCCAATATAAATATTTATTAGGTCTGTTCGTTTGCTTGATACGAGTCACTCCGATCAAATTGGATCATTTCAGCTGTATTCGTTTGCTTTAGGTTAGATTAGGTCAACTTTACTCTATGTTCGTTTGCTTTTTTTGACTTGATCCGATCTACTCGGAGCAATGATTTTCTAACCTTTCAAAATAGATGGAGTCAAGTAGGTTACTTGTCAAAATGACAATAAAATATTATAATTTTAGTAATTTTTTTTTTAAATAATTTATTATTAAGTTATAAGACAAGTTTAAAAGACAAAAATGATAAAATAAATTACATATATTTTTATAAATAAAATTTATTGAGGTTATAATATTTTGATCAGATCCCAGCAAACGAACAAAAGTTGGGTCAACGTTAACCTAAAGTGATCTGTGACGTCACCTAATCCAACTCAACCTAACCTAATCTAACCTAACCTACCCTGAGTATGTGACCTGATCAAGCAAACGAACAGACCTATTATAGACACCTATTTTTAAAACCATAAAATATATTGCTCTCTAATGGCATTTGTCTCGCTCTAATTTGAATTAATAATTGGGAAATTCGCACAAACTGTGCTGTGTTCAAAATATAAATAGCTTATCTTATAGAAATTAACTGATAAACCTAAGTATAATTATAATAACGAAGCGAATTAAAAATAATATAAAGATAAAACTAAAAGTAGGTTTTTTCATTGAATTAGTATTATAGAGTTTCTATATACTTTTGAAAAAAATTGATAATTAGATATTATTATTAGACAAAATAAATATTTATTTTTTATTTTAACGTTGGATTTGACAACATATTTTCTTTTTTGTTTTCTTTTACAGATTTGTCACAGATATTGAATGGAAACACCCATCTCTAAAAGTAAAAGGTAAATAATTTATTTTTATAAATAAATAAGAAATGAATTAATTCGTTTGAAATCGTTTCTTTACTTTTTAGAATTGGAATTATAAATATTAAATCTGTTTAAATGGGAAATAAAAACAAAATGCGTTCTTCAAATGAGATGAATATTTATAGTAATGATGTAAACACGGATAATATTGATAATTATCTTGAACGATTAGAAAAATATACAACCTGTTTTGTGAATGAATTTGAATCGCAATTATATGAGTTTACAGAAGAAGGATTAGAGGAAAGAAAAGTAAAGGATTATAATCAATCAGAAACTTCGTCTGCTCTCTTGGAAACAGGCGTTGATTACGTTGTTAAACGTGTAATCGGAATACCAACAGTTATTGCAGCAATTGTGACAAATTTCATTATTGATGGTATTAAATTTATTTACAATAAAATAACAGATAATCATGGAAAAGCTAAAAGACTTAACGCAGTATTCAAAGAACAAAATAAATATGTGCTAAGAAGATTATTTGTTGATGCTGCTTGTGATATATTTTTTTGTTTTCAACATCAATTCATTAAAGTAAAATATAACAAATTTTATGATATAGAAATGAAAAAGTTGGCTATTGATGCTGTTAATAGAGTGATAAATTATTTTTGTGAAGAAGAAAAGAAAATAAAAAAAGCATTTGTAGGAAGACTAACACGAGATGTAATAACTGAAGGTGTTATTCATGGTAAATCAACAAATACTTCTATTCTTAGATTTTTTAAATATGATTTTGGTGGATTTACAATAGAGAATGAAGGAGATCCATGGAATTCATCTGATTTATATAAAAATATAGGAATTGTAGGAATAATTAAAAATGACAATAATTTTTGTAAATATTACAAAAGAGAAGGAAATGAAAAGATGATACAGAAATATGGTTACCGTTTTAATTTTAAATGGGATTCATTTGTATTAGATAAATATTCGGAATGTTTAGATGACTATGAGATTATAATAACAGAAGATCAGTTAAAGGAACATGCAGAAAAATTACTGTATATGATTAATAAAAATGTAATACGAGTTAATAAAGAAAAATCAATTTGGTTCGAAATGAAAGATTCAGTTTCATCATTTACGGGAAGATTCGATAAATTGAATAAATTGCACATTGCTCTACAGCTTGAATTAGAAGATGATCATGAAGTTTTATCCCACGTTGTAGCAATTGTTGGATTAGGAGGAATCGGTAAAAGTGAATTAGCGAGAAAATATTCTCATGATTACAAACATTATTATGATAATAATGTTATATGGATAAATGCTGAAACAAAGACCAGATTAATAGAGTCTCTTTATGATTTGTATTCTTTGTTAAACAATACTGCTACAACATTTGATAATATAAAGCATCATGAAAAAGAGAAAGAAAGTCAATTTAAATCATTAATTGCTGATGAACATAATTATGAAAAAACAGAAAATGAAAAAGAAATTAAATTTCTGGTCAAAGATATTTATAAATTTTTAGGAAATAGAAAATGTTTATTAATTTTGGATAAAGCTGAAAGTTATGAAGATTTAAAAGAATTTTTACCATTTCATTTATCACCGGATATTAAAAAACCTCATATCTTAATTACTTCACAAACAATTAGTGAAGATGATAACGTCAAAGTGATCAAACTAGAAAAGTTTACAGCAAAGGAAGGTATGGCTTTTATGATAAAAAATTTATGTACCCATACAAGTGAAAAATGTGCAATTGAAGCTAAAATGAAGGAACTGCTTATAGTATTGGATTATTTACCATTGGCTGTTAGCCACGCAACGGCTTACATTAAAGAAAATAAAAACGTTTTAAAAGAACAAGAGGAAGCAATTAATTTTGCGATCAATAATTTTCTGAATGAATATAAAAAATCTGATAAATGTCAATTTCTTGATTTTAAAGAAAATGAAAATATTGAAGCTGTTTATACAACATTGGATGTTACACTCAATAAAATAGGGAAAAATCCTGATGCATTAGAGATAATTCAAATAATGGCTTATTTTTCACCTGACTCAATAAACATAAATTATTTCTTTTCTTATTTAATGGCTGGTGACGAAAATAGATTAAGAAAAGCTGTTAAAATGCTGTATAAATATTCAATGATAGATTTAAATGGAGGAATTGCAGACATTCATAGATTTATACAAAAAGTTATAAGATTACAGTTAAATGAAGAAGATAAAAAAATCGATGAAAGGCAACTGAAATTAGAAGAAGAAGATACAGAAACAATGAAGTTCAAAAATAATAACCCAGTTAAAGTAGTTGAAATATTACGAAAGGCTTTGATTTTATTGAGAGTTGCCTTATATAAAGTCAATGAAAATAATGTCGATGATGGTCACGTTACATCCGTTTGGAATTATGCAAGTGATTACGACGATTTAAATAATGAATTCCTTACTGATACTTACTATAAGACAAAATTTACTCCTCTACATTTACTTGCCAAAAGTGGTAATTCCAAAGCAATTGAGAAAATTATTAAATATAGTACTAAATTCATTAAAGTCGTTAATATCAGAAATAAAATTAAGGAAACTCCTTTTAATACAGCTGCTAAGAATGGTCACTTAAATGTTGTAAAAATTCTTAAAGAGTTCGGAACAAAAAGTGAAATGAGTAAATCTAGTCTTATAGCTGCCTTCCGTGGCCATATAGAAATTGTTAAACATTTGAATTTAAATGACAACGATACTAATTTATGCTTATTACATGCTGAACTTTACTCCACTGTTAGAAATGGAAATTCTGATGAGTTCAAAATTTTTATTAGTAGTCTTACAGAAGAACAATTAAAAAATATTATAGAACCGACATTCAAGGGTGTTGACAAAAATTATGTACGCGAACAATGGACACCATTACATGTGGCAGCACATTTTGGTTATTATGAAATTGTTGAATTTCTGATATTGAAAGGAGGTGATGTAAACTATCGTACATTGAACGGATATACACCATTGTATAATGCTGCAGCTCATGGACATTTAAAAATAGTAGAACTTCTAATAAATAATAATGCTGTTGAAGATGCTGAGAATAAGAAGGGAAGAACGGCATTGCATGCTGCTGCTAAATATGGAAACCTTGAAATTGTTAAATATTTATTGGAAGAAACTAAAATTAATATTAACTTTCCTGATAAAAAAGGTTTAACACCTTTACATACAGCTTGTTTTTTTGGCAAACTGAATATTGTTGAAATCTTATTGAATAAAGAAGCAGAAGTAAATGCAACTGATAGTTATGGGTCCACACCTATAGTATGTGCAATGTTTAATTGTCATACAAAGATTGTTGAACTATTACTTCAACAAAAAGATATACAAATTTATTCAAAAATTAAAGCGCATACAAATTCGGTCTATATGAATTTTACATTGTTTCATTTAGCAATTGCCTATGATGAATTGAATATAGTTGAAAAATTAAACGAAAAAGAAGGGTCAAGTATAATTAATTACAAATTTTATTGTAAACAAAATTCATATTTTACACCAATGGGAGTTGCTTCATATTATAATAGCTTAAAAGTTATTGAATACTTAAAAGAAAATGGCGGAAGAACTGATGGAACATTTAATTGTTTTAATGATGAATATAATCAAAAAAATCGGAAACCGTTTCTTTCAACTGATTATCCATTTAGTTCGGTACCTCATGGAATACATACTTTATATGAAATCGAAAAGAATATATATTTTGTACACAATAATATAGAAATAATTGATGTATTTAAATCAAATAAGTCAGATTCTAATAAAACTTAATAACAATTAATTACTTCTTTAATTTTATTATATTTTATTTAACTCTTACAAATAATTACATTATTATTCATATATTAAAGATTCTGTAATAATTAGAAATCAAATTCTGTCTGTAATTAATTCATGAAATAAGAATTTTAAAATAGACTATAGGCCCAATCCACGTTTTCTTGTATTTGTTTCCACAGCCAGAGTTTGTATTATGTTCGCTTCCATTAAGTTCAATTTCATATCATGATTTTTTTTACATTGATTTTAATTGTCGTTTGTCTTTTCGATCTCTAGTCTATTTTATACCATTACGTAGATTTGAATCCCATTCGTTCAACCCCTTAATTTTCAAGAATTGTGTATTGTTAGTCAATGGAAAGTTCAAGATCAGCATTCGTATAGGTTGATCAATTGACTATTCAACACATTAGGTATAGTCTCCAACAATCAAGAATTTATCAGAAAAATTACTAATAATAACATTATTTAATACATCAAGAGGGTATAATATATAATAACATATATACAACAAACATGAAATAAGATATTATTAGGCAAATTAAGTGTAATCCATATATCCTCATTTTCAGTACACCAGCTATTTTTTAATGACACATTATTACAAACACTTTTTCTTACAGCTATTTTTTTTTTTTTCTGAAGATTGATGTTGTTCCGATAATGGAACAACATCAATGCCATCATACTCATCATCTTCAGCATCAATGGGAATGAACTATTTTTGCATCAAAGTGTTCCAGTTGATGTTGTGTTTCAATTTTTAATGTTCATTGGATGTCAGATTTTAATTTCTCCGTTCCCAAATATGATTTCAGTATTTCCAATTTCCTAATCGATTCCATATTATTAATATTAAATGAATTCATTTTTTGAAAGTAATCCTGTAATATGTCGGTCGGTTTTTCATAATTTGTTATTTTGTTGTCTTTTATAATTGTATAGAATCTATTTTGTTATTACGTCCCAACAAATTAAACGTTAGCATTATGCCATTTGGAATGTCATTACTTAATATTTTAAATACATTTTCTGTCATACTTATAACATTGTCTGTTATTTTTATAATTTTCATTTTTTGCAATTTTCTTAAATTGATTTCTGATATAAAATTGCTTGTATTAGAAAATGTTGGTGATTTTATTATATCTTTGTAATTTATTAATCTATAAGAGACATTTTTTTGTTGAAATAGATTGTGTGTTGTTATTTTTCCATTTTCTATTATTGTATTGTGGTTCAGATTTTTTAATTGTTTTTTTGTACTTTTATAATTTCTTTACGATTGAAATCATGTACAACCTGTGTATTTATACCCTCACATATAATTTTTATTTGGTTAATCATAACATATGGAATTATGGATTTGAAATGCTCACTATTACTTTGAATTTGTTTAATAGTATTAATAGTATTGGTATTATTTGGTGCAATGTAATTAAATAGAAATTATTAGGTAACTCGTAATACACATAATGAATTGATATTTTCCTTGATCTTCCTTCTCCTCCACCAACACGTTTAACTAATGGAAGGGTATTTTTATTAGCCAATATTTCCAATGAATGAAATGTATTTTTTAAATTGATACCAACCCCTTTACTAATTTGTAAAAATTGTTCATGTATTTTAACACTGGAAAAAGGTTGCTCATCCTGATTGATCGACAATACAATGTTTATTACGTCCCTCTGTTTTGTTGTTAACCCATTAATTAATGATGGTATGAAGTTATCGATTTTAGTTCAATTCGTTATTTCTCGGTACGCAAACATCACTTATAAAAGTTGGATCTGCTGATTGTAGTAATATTAATAAATCTTCAACCAGAAACCAAATATTGTCCAGGCACAATAAAATTTCTTGATAACAATTAGTGCCTAATGCTGACGTTAGTTCCTCCCACAACGGATGTTTCATAAAATTGGTCAACTCTCTTGGTAATGCTGCTCCTCTCGTGGTTAAAATGATATTGGTTTCACCACCAATGAAACACTTATTCACATTTTCAAAAACCCCTTTGGAGGTTTCACCTTCCACAATCATAATTGTGTTGGTAATCATTATTCATAATTATTATTATTATTATTCCTGTTAATTATTATTTATTATAAATAATTTAATGTTTATTTTGTTTTTTCAATGTTACTAATGGAAAGATTGTTGTGTGTTTGAATTATTATGCCGCGAAGATTCGTTGTAAACATTATATATTTCATATTATACATTGTACTATAATTTTCTTATTACCTCTATTTGTTGTTCTATAATTTTCTTACTATCTGTATATGTCAGTGTGGCAATACTTATGTGTTATACAATGTACATTTTTTCAGTTCAATGTAAATGTTAACAATTAGGATTGTTTGACGAAAAATAACATTAAAACATTAACAACGATTTTTTTTTTGTAATTTTGTCATCCAAGAAGAAAATTGAATAAATAACATTATGTGTGACAGCAGCAGGTCAAAAGTTTTTCATAAACATATTAAAAATGTTTATTTTAAATTTTATATTAATATTGATTATTTAATTCAGAAATTTAAGAAACAACAAAATAATTATAATGCAAAAGTGCTCATTATGTCCGAAATTTGTACTGAAAATAGTGATGATGTGGATGAGGAAGACACTGAAGACACATTTTGTAGTCAAGTGCTGTTGGAAGAATACCGTGTTGGGAATACCGTGGTGTATTTGTTGTTGGGAAACCGATGACAACATCCACACAAATTAAATTGATGGTGTAACAAGTCAATTACGGAAATCTCTACACACATAAGTGATGGTGATAATTATGAGGATAATGAACAACAATGTTGGCAGCAGTTAATGGATGAAGATAGTTTATTTATAGAAACATCAACCACCACAAAAACAAATGAACAAAATTTAGAAAACACTGAAAACTCTTTATGTTGACCTCAAATGAATAAAACAGATGGCAGCAGAATTTGATGAACTGAGAAAAAGCAATGATGACTTGAAACAGAATCATTTAAGTATAAATTTTGAAATGTAAATTTGTTAATATATTCGTTATGTGTTTTAGAGACTCATAGCTTTTTGACAGAAATTTTAAAAGGATTACCACTTAGTTCTACAATAAATACTGTGAATTTGACCATCAAATGGAAGACTTACTGGACTACGAAAAAAAATTGGAGAAAAGTGGTTTTCATGGGGAAATGGTATACAGAATTTGAATATTATTATTTTATTACAGAAACTACAACTGCAGCGAACAAAGAGCAACAATAACATTAATAATATTTTCCGATTGATTATTGTTGATCAAATTTATCTAAATATAATATGAAAGGGGTATTGAACAAAGGTTGTTTTCAAAAATTGAATATATACAGATGTATGAAAGGTAAGTTGTATTAATTAAAGAATCAATCAAATCAAATAAAAAAATCAATCAAATTCAACTTTTTTTATTTTTAAAAGACACAATTAAAAGAAAATTTCCAAAAAAAATTTTTTCTCACATAGAATGACCCTAGGGCAACTTATTTTTACTAACAAAAGGTCAAATTGGTGGTTATTGCAACTTTTATCCCCAAAAAAGGGGTCAAAAAAATCCTGTCAGTCCGGACTCCGTCCGCCATATTTGCTTCGTCGTAATCGACTAAGCCTTGTAATGGAAAATTTTCAAATTCAACTTTTTTTATTTTTAAAAGACACAATTAAAAGAAAATTTCCAAAAAAATTTTTTTCTCACATAGAATGACCCTAGGGCAACTTATTTTTACTAACAAAAGGTCAAATTGGTGGTTATTGCAACTTTTATCCCCAAAAAAGGGGTCAAAAAAATCCTGTCAGTCCGGACTCCGTCCGCCGTATGTTTACACGATAACTCAAAAACGCGTGAAGTGATTTCAATAAAATTTTGGAATTAGTATTATTTTGGTCCCGAATAGAACCCTATTGATTTTGTGGGGGTTCGGGGCACGGGGTGGAGCACCCTCCATACAAATGTTTTGGAAAAAATTAGTTTCCCGAGGATTGCAACAACTGATTGCAATGAAATTTTGGGATTAGTATTTTATTGATCCCCAATAGAACCCTATTGATTTTAAGGGGGATCAGCGCACGGGGTCGAGCACCCCCCATACAATTGTTTTGGAAAAAATCAGATTCCCGAGGAATGCAACAACTGATTGCAATGAAATTTTAGGATTAGTATTTTATTGGTCCATCATAGAACCATATCAATTTTAAGGGGGATCGGGGCACGGGGTGGAGCACCCCCCATACAATTGTTTTGGAAAAAATCAGATTCCCGAGGAATGCAACAACTGATTGCAATGAAATTTTAGGATTAGTATTTTATTGGTCCATCATAGAACCATATTGATTTTAGGGGGGATCGGGGCACGGGGTAGAGCACCCCCATACAATTGTTTTGGAAAAAATCAGATTCCCGAGGATTGCAACAACTGATTGCAATGAAATTTTAGGATTAGTATTTTATTGGTCCATCATAGAACCATATTGATTTTAGGGGGGATCGGGGCACGGTGTGGAGCACCCCCATACACATTTTTTGGAAAATACAGTTTTTTAAGAACATGTGAACGGATTGAAATGAAATTTTGCGATTAGTATTTTATTGTTCCATCATAGAACCATATTGATTTTAGGGGGGATCGGGGGACGGGGTGGAGCACCCCCCATACAAATTTTTTTTTGAAAATACAGTTTTTTAAGAACATGTGAACGGATTGCAATGAAATTTTGGGATTAGTATTTTATTGGTCCATCATAGAACCATATTGATTTTAGGGGGGATCGGGGTACGGTGTGGAGCACCCATATACACATTTTTTGGAAAATCCCAGTTTTTTAAGAACATGTGAACGGATTGCAATGAAATTTTGCGATTAGTATTTTATTGTTCCATCATAGAACCATATTGATTTTAGAGGGGATCGGGGGACGGGGTGGAGCACCCCCCATACAATTTTTTTGGAAAATACAGTTTTTTAAGAACATGTGAACGGATTGCAATGAAATTTTGGGATTAGTATTTTATTGGTCCATCATAGAACCATTTTGATTTTAGGGGGGATCGGAGCATGGGGTGAAGCACCTCTCATACAATTTTTTTTGGAAAAAATCAGTTTTTTTAAGAACCCGTGAACTGGTTTCAATGAAATTTTGGGATTAGTGTTTTATTATATTAAATGATGGTTCCATGGAGGGGTTTTCAGAACTTGGGTATATTGTTATCCGTTCGTGGTAAATGCTGAAAATACTATTGCATAATATTCGACGAAGCATACAGCCATACTTGCCTGTCGTTTTCACACGATAACTCAAAAACGCGTGAAGTGATTTCAATAAAATTTTATTGGTCCATCATAGAACCATGTTGATTTTAGGGGGGATCGGGGCACGGGGTGAAGTACCCCCCATACAATTGTTTTGGAAAAAATCAGTTTCCCGAGGATTGCAACAACTGATTGGAATGAAATTTGGGGATTAGTATTTTATTGGTCCATTATAGAACCATATTGATTTTAGCACCCCCCATACAATTGTTTTGGAAAAAATCAGATTCCCGAGGATGGCAACAACTAATTGGAATGAAATTTTGGGATTAGTATTTTATTGGTCCATCATAGAACCATATTGATTTTAGGGGGGATCGGGGCACGGGGTGGAGCATCCCCCATACAATTGTTTTGGAAAAAATCAGATTCCCGAGGATTGCAACAACTGATTGGAATGAAATTTTGGGATTAGTATTTTATTGGTCCATCATAGAACCATATTGATTTTAGGGGGGATCGGGGCACGGGGTGGAGCACCCCCATATAATTTTTTTTTTATTATATTAAATGACAATACTATCGCATAACATTCGACGAAGCATACAGCCATACTTGCCTGTCGTTTTTATTTATATATTTCAGTTTTTATTTCAAACAATATAAAATAAAATAAAATTAAGAAAATCAAATATTGTAATGAGAGGAATTATAATATTTTCATCTTATTATTTTTATTGTGGTCTTTTTTTTCGAAGTTCTTTTTTTTTTTATTCTGAGAAAAATTATTGCAAAATTATTCAATTATTTTATGTTTTATAATCTTTTTTTTTCTTTTTCAAAACATTTATTTATAAAAATGTTAAGAGTTTAATGCTGTGAAATCCACAAAACATGACCAAACTCCCCCCTCATATTTTCTACATGGTTTCACCGATTTGAAAAATTTTAACGGAAAGATAAAAAAAATAGAAATAAAAAAAGATAACAAGAACCGAACAGAAAAATACGAATTTGCGTCGGCAGGCACGAATAAAAGATAAAATAGAAAAAATAGTATTACTGTATTTTCATTCATTGTTTTTAAAATTACGCAAGAAAGAATAAAGAAGAAGAAACGAACTGAAATCTGAGTTTGCTGTTGTCAGCATAGGACCCTTAATTCATTTATACATATAATTTAATAAATTGTTTAATTTTGGTTTTTATTGATTTTATTTTATTATGATTTTAATTTATTTTATTAATTTCTTGTTGCCTTATATCATTAGCAGTCTTCAAGATCTCTAATTGCAGCACCTTTAAGTTCAATTCTTTAATCCGTATTTACCTATCTTCTTGTGCATCTAGCTTTTGTTGTTCAATTTTTTTCTATTTTAAGTTTTTAATATCAGTCATAATTGTAATCATGTTATTTTGGAAGTGTTAATTTTTCATTGCAAAGTAAGAGGTAATGTTTTTTTTGAGGACTTGTTTATTTTACTTCTTCCTGTTCTTCATCGTTTTCTTCTTTATCTTTTACTTCTAAAATTTCTGCTTCAAAAATTTCAGAATCCTCAAAAACGCAATCTTGAAAATTTTCTTTTTGAAGATCCTCCTGGCCAAAAGTTTTTACGTTGAGTCCTGACACAGTAGCTTCAAGAGAAGCAGCCGAAATAATAGTTTCGTCTAAAGAACTAAGTGATAATATTTTTCCAGGGCCACCACCCGTTTTATTATATAATGAAGTTATCTGCAAACGCTTCTCAACATATTATTTCGGCCATTGGCAAAGTGAGAATTATTACATCGCCTTATGTGAAGCAAGAAAGCGATAGCGATAAAAAGATATCGTTTTCGTTTCAACACCCCGTCATAAGCGCCTATCTCCATACAGAATGCCTGCCCAGAATTTAAATCAAAGGCAAAGCTTCAACTGTTTTATAATGTGAGCGCAAGTAGTAACACCGACTGCGAACCAGAGAGACTGAATACTGAAATTAATGAAATAAAATATACAAAAATAATGAAGATGAAAAATACACAACCACAAACAAACCGTGCAAAAAAAATAACTCTCAACTCTCAAATAGTACAATTATGGTATTTTTTTTCTGCTAATGTTTCAAAGTTTCTTCTTATTTTTTTTGTTCATTTATTTTGTGAAAATGAAACACACACACACACATAACTAAAAATATAAAAAAAAATAAAAATAAAACTAAAGAAAAATACAAGAAGAAACTAAACTAAACGAAAGACTGAATGATTGTCGATATTACTTATTTCTGCAAACAAAAGTAGAATAAAAAAAACGATTACAAATACGTGAAAGAAGGATAGAGTGAACTTATTCTCATGGAAAACATTCCAAGGCCTGGGTTAATAATAGTAGTGTCATTCCAGGAATTAAGGTTGCCTCCTATCGTAAAGAACTATTTTTGCTAACACTTAAGAACTTTTATTTCCAAAAAGTAGAAGAAGACATAAATGACAAAAAACAAATTGTATTTTGTCGTCGTTTTTTTTTTGTCAAATTTGTGAATAAATGAAAGGAAGTAACACAAATAATGTAATCTTAATAAAAAGATGATAGTCATTTATGTTATTTTTTAATTTAATCTTTTCGCAGAAATTTTTTTTCAAGTTTAACACTGAGATATTGATGGAAAAAAAAATACAAGTTTGTGACTCAGTTTCTTATTAAAATTCATTCGATAATCTAAAAAATTTTTATACACATTTGTGTTTCTTTAAAATTCGGTTGTGATAATAATTCTTTTAATATAAATTTAATTAATAAAAAGTGTTTTTAAATATTTCTTGTTCTATATATGGTGAATTTTCTTTTCTAAATTTTAGTAGTTGTTATATTTTATCATTATTAATTGTTGTTGTTAGTTTTGAATGAATAAAAAATTAATTTGGAAACTGATTGGTATCAGAAGGTAATCGATGTTTCTTTGTGTTTTTTGTTCTCTTGCCATTCAAACTTACCCAACACTACTTCCACGACGTTTTTGGATTCCCGCTTTTGTATATTATATGATAAGTAAAACATGTATTTTAATTTAATGTAACTAAATACGTATATTTCATTTCGTGTACAAAAGTGTTCTGACCTCCTATGTTATTACATCGTTAAACTAACATAGTAAGTCATAGAAAATTAATGCCAACATTATAAACTTAAAATACGAAACACAACACCCGCTTTGTTAGGGTCAGTCCCTAAAATAAATTTTATAAATAAATTAATATTTATAAAACATTTAATATTAATTTATTGTATTTATTTATATTCATAAAGTTTATTTTCACAAAATTATGAAAAATTATGATGAAATAATTCGTGAACGTGATTAATGAAGTCAGAACCACTTGCGTTTAGATTGAATTTTATTTTTCTAACATAATTTATTATTGATAATGTTAAACAATATATTATCATTCGTATTTATATATTGACTCTATTAAACATTTAATATTGATGTAATTGTGATTATTGTAGGAAGAATTATTTAGTTGATTTTTTTTCTATGGCCGTCAAAAAAAAACAATAATTACCTGCAAATGGCTGAGTTAAGGCCATTTGTAAAATAATTAAAACACAAATAAGTCTAATTGTTTATATTGTTTTTATAACACCAAACTCACTTATTTTATCACATTAACTTAAACAAATTAAAATTTTTACAAACAAATAGCCACCATTGTTTTTACTTTTTGCGGAGATTTTTTTGTGGAGAAATGAATAAATTTATTCTTCCACAAATCTTCTACACTTTACACATTTTGCTCGAATTTTTTTCGTTTATCTCGAACTCGAACCGAAAAACGAGAATGAAAAATTCAAATGACATTAAATAATAGAAGATTGCTTTTTCGTTAATTTTTATTTTTTATGAAAAAATAAAAACTAATTTTTTTTAACAAAATTAATGATGGAAATCAGTGGATAGAGAAAAATGTGTTTTCTAAATACTATATTTATTAAAATTGACTTAAACTTATTAATAAAAATATTATGAACTAATATTTTTATATTGTTCAAAGCATATGTTCATATGAACACAAAATAAAGAATGAAGGTAAATTATTATATTTGTTAGTAAATAAAATCACTTTTTGATTTAACATATTTTTTATATTTTAATTATTAATTTATTTTATTTTATACAAAACATGTAAATATAAATATTTGTAATTTAATTTTTGTGTGATGGTTTGACAAGCGATTTTATGACAGTAAATTAATGTAATTTTATTTTAATTTACAAATCTGTTTCTGGTGTGTTTGATCGTTGTTGATCTCTTGTAGGTTTCTTTACAAAATCACTTAAATCTGAACTTCGATTAGGTTCTTCATCAAGATCTGAAAAATTTGGACCACTAATTTCGGAATCCGTAGTTTGTAAATTAAAATTTAAAGGAATATTTTCGTTAGGATTTTTTTTCCTAATTTCTGAATAAATTATAGCATTTAAATTTGAAGGAGAATTTTTTGTCATGTTTGGTGAATCATTTAGTTCAAATGGCATTGTATTATTAGATCCAGGTGAAATAGATCTTGGATAATTTGGTTGAGTTGCTTGGATTGTACTGATTAATGGAGAAACTGCATAAGGAGCAGCATAATCATCAGCTGCTTCATCTTCAGTATTGTTATGATTAGTATTGTCCTGATGATCTGGTCTAAAATCAACCATTGGAATTGGGCTAAAATAAATGAAAAAGAGATATGAAAGGGTTTAGTTCCAATAATAATAATTTTAATTACAAATTACCTATATTTATCTTCAGCAGGTTTTCCATAAAGTTTCAAGTTTTTAACGAGCACAAAAACAACAATGTCGAACATAACTCCAACACCAATTAACGAAGCTGTGACAATATTTATAAAATTACCAAAAAGTGGGTTCTCATGTAAAAAACATTTGCCATGATTTGGCGACCAAAGTTGACATGAATATTCTGAAATTGCTCCATAAGTAAATTTCCCAGGAATATAAACAATTAATCCAACCAACCACAGTTCAATTGATAAAGCTAAAGATTTATCTTGTGGTAATACACTTCTAAGTGATAAAAGCAAATTTCCTATCAAGCCACTTGCTAAAATTTTTTAGAAATAAACTATAAAATTAGTATTTTTTTTATTATTTGTATAATATTACCCAATATAGAAGCTGCGAAAACTGTTAATGCTTGAAAAGTAATCCAAAACATTTGACATTCTGAACTTTTACATCCGCCTTCTGTGGCTTTTCCATCATTTATTTTAATATCTGTATTAATTCCACAAGTACAATTGGTAAAAACCTTAAACAAAATCAAAAAAGAAAATTATAAATTTTACATAATTATTTCATTAGTCAATCAGGAATAACTTTTATTTAAAATTTTCAAAGGACCAACCCTTTTTAGTCCTTTAAAAATTTTAAACTAGATTTCATGAAATCAAAGTATAGAAAAATACGTTATTGATGATTGATAACCAAGGTAACTTTTTACTCTGAAATTGTTGATTGATTCTTCTCTTGAACAACCCGCATGACATGGTGAAAAATAAGTGAAAACACTATTTTCAGGGCAGACTGGACTAAATCTTAGATCTGTACAGAGACATTCATGGGCACAATAAGGCTTGTTTAATTTGCCTTTACGTGATCCAGCTATTTTTCCATTTTCACAATCGATGAATATATAACCTGAAATTTAAATAAAAAAATATATTACAATTTCAGTTCATTTCTATAATATTCATAATTACTTATAAACAACATAACACAAATTGTTCCCGTGATCACATTCCATGCAGCCAATTTTCTATAAGCAGAAAAATTATTCAAATTTAATTGTTAAAATACGAAAAATAATTTTTTTCACCTTGGTGATGGATTTATTTTGGAAATAATGAGACCAGCTAATAAAACTGAAACGGCAATCATTGGTGGCTTTAAAAGCATTGTAACCAATCTTGAAGTCCATTCATTTCCAGAAATCGGAAAGAAAAATCTTGACTGTAAATAATTTTCTTCATGAAAGTAAAAATTTACAATTGCTGCCTGAACAAATACGGATGAAAATGCATTAAACATTACAATTTTATTTGTTAATATGCGTTTTAATGATGGCCAAAATGATATATCAGCTAAAAGTTTATCTGGACCTAAAGATGCTTGACTGTTATTGGTGGCAACTTCTATTATTTCATCAGCTGCTTGGCGAACAACAGTGCTTAACAAACGCCGAGGAAATAATGCTAGAACTACAGCAACACAAAATAATAATGGACCCAAAATTGTCCATCCAAGCCACCATCCAAATGAAGTTTTACTTAATGCCAACGATAATCCTGATCCCCATTGAGGGCCCCAATATTTTGCTGCTAATGCAGTTCCAATCATTGCGGGACTCTCATGTTCCTTAAGGTTATCATCCAAATAACTAATTCCTAATGTAAAGAATACAATGTTCCCTATCGCTATTCCAAATTGTAAAATAAATAGTAGCGCAAGAGTCGTTACTCCATGTGCTTTTTCTTCAATTAAACTTGCACTTATACTTCCTTCACATAATACATCATTTAAATTTGTAGCTGCAATAGTAGTTGATTCATTGCTGTTATGTGTTAACGTTGGAACAATTATTGTAACTGCCATTAATGATTGAAATATTATTATAGCTGCAGTCCATGATATCCGATGAATCCTGTCACCCCAATAGGCAATAACTATTGCAAATATTCCTTGAAATATTCCACTTGCAGCTAATAGCCAATCTTGATTTAATAAGAAATAAATAAATTATTGTTTGGTTTTGAAATTAAAAGAAATTAGAAGAAATTAAATTCTTACCAACAACACTTTCATCATAAGAATGTTGTGTTGCAGCCTGTTTCACTGATATTATAAAATACATTTCTATGGCTCCCTAAATCATTTAAAATTATTATTTTAATTGAATGAAAATTAATAATTATTAAAAGCAAACCTGAAGGATACCAACTAAAACAAGAATCACTAAATACGATGTTGTTGTTCCCATTTTTTGACATTTTGGAGTATTGCAACATCCTATCGCAGATATTCCACAATCTAGAGAGTCTAAAATTCAATAATTCAAAATATCTTTTAGTTACATAACTTTTTCTATTTGCACAAAAAAATATTTTTGTCAATTCATAAATTTCTAAATTAATCTGAACAACAACAAAAAAAAATGAGTAAATATTTGAATAGAAAATTTGTAAGGCTTTAATAAATATTAATCAAAGTTGAATTTTTTACAAAGAGTTAAATTGACAAAAAAAAGAAAAAAGAATAGAAAGAAAATTTAATTTAAATTACCTTTTTTTATATTATTTGCATTTGCCTGAATTGGCGATCGAAGTGTAGACACATAACGAACCATTTTTATATATTTTTTTATCACTTTATTATTTCTGGTGGTATATTTTTTAATTAAATATAATTAATAATTAAATAAACATAATTATAACAGTAACTTTTATACACACAGCACACACTCACACACACAATTAAATTTAAATTAAATTTAAACCTATATAATAATTGTTGATGACGAACGTTTTATTAAAAATCCACTTGTTGTCGTATGACTAAGTAATTCTAATTACGCCCAACAATAAATTTCTTAAAAGAAAAAAAAAAGTTGATATAAAACTTCTGGTTGGTAAATAATTAACAATATTTCGTTTGTTTTCTCCTTATTTGAAGCAACTTCTATGTTTTTTCTTTGTCTATTAAACTTTTAACACTTTACTAAAAACTATTTAAATGTAAATGTGTAATTCGGCAATTTTTATAAAAAAAGAAATTATATAAATACAAAAAGAAAAAAATTCAGTCTAAAAATCACGACAGACAAACTTTACTAAAAAACTTTTATTACCATCTAAAAGTATTTCTAATCCGTTTTTGTTTTTTTTTTTACTTATCGATATTAGGTATGTTGTCGTATATAATCACTGATAAAAAAAAACTGTACGTTATCAAAATACCTACAACAGATAAAAGATAAAAACTGGAAAAAAAAGAAGAAAAAGTTCCAATTATAATCAGCAGTGTAGAAAAAAAAAGTTTTTTTTGATAACAAAAAAAAAGTGACACAATCTTTTTTATATTTTTTTTTTTCAAAAAATGAAGAAAAACGAATTTAGACGAAAATAATTTATGTTTTTTTGTTTTAATTTATGTATAAATAAAAGACAAGAAATGAATTGAAAGAAACAAAATTTGTCTTTAGGGTTTATATCGTTAGAATTATGAAATTATAATTAAAGATTCTTATGAAAAGAAATTTTTGATTTATTTTTTATTATCGTCTTATCAGAAAAAAGTTGAATGAATCATAACGAAAAAATTATAATTCTTTATTTGTTTCAATTACAAAAAAACAAAAGGACTGAAAAAAAGTTGATATTCAGAAATTATATTTTAATTAGTAAAAAAGATTAGAAAAATGTTTGTTTTAATTTTTGTTTTTACGTTTCTCAGTGAATTGTAAATAATTTTGTATTTTGGCTTTTATCAATGAAAAATTAATTTCAAATTATTTAATTACATAAATAAAACAAAAACAATTACAAGCGTAAATTTAGTAATTAAATATAAATAATGTACTAAGCATTTTTTAAAAGATTTACGGATTTGTCGATTTGTAGTAATTAATTGTAAATAAATTGAGTAAAATAAATATTCAATGAAGAAAGGGATTAGTAAGTACTTATTGTTGGTCTGTTAAAAAAAATTGTTTTATCTTAACACATTCTTTGTCTGATAAATAAATATCTTTAGACTACATTTTATGTATGTTTGGTATACTTAGAATGATTGAAGATGTAAATATAAATATTAAGAATTTTATTTTGAATTCCTTCCAAATTAAAAGAAAAAAAAAGCGAATGAGTTGTATTTTTTGTTTTATCTCGTTTTGAACTTAATCTGTGACACTTTGTCAACAGAAGAAAAATTATTTATATTATTTTCTTTCTACAATTTTGAAATGCAAATATTATTTTATTTTCTTTATCAATAAAAATTATTGTAACTTTTTAAGAAATGGGATTTTTTTTGTGGTGTTGTTGTCCTCTATTAAATAAACATTTAAACTTTAATTGGATTTCTAAAGGGTTTCTCAAAGATTGCACGTCAGTGCTTTCAAAATTTCAACACCTCGCACATAAGCAGAGTAACCATTTGTTAAACAGGAATTGTATTATACTGTTTATTTGTTTTGATTGCATTAGGTACATATAATTATTTGGTAGTAAAAAAAATAAAACTAAACCACAAAAAAATACTATCTAAAAATATACTTATTTTTCCAAGTATTTTGCTTCTTTGGTGTAATCAAACTAAAGCAGAGATATATTTTAGTTTGTTTGTTTGTTTTTTTTTTTGATAAATGCACTTCCCTGCTAAAATATAAAAAACGATTACTACACAAACGATACATACATACAGACCAATTACTACACATATATATGTATACTACTTTATTTATAGATGGAATAGTTTTTATTGTTTAGTATTCGTTTACATTCACTAAACAATAGAATTCAAATAAATAGTATTTTATTTATTTTTTTTTTCTTGTTTTTGAATATTTGGTTGTGAGTTGTGATTAACTGAAACTATAATTACGGTTATTGCTTTTTGTTTTTTTTTTTTTTTGGTTCTTTACTTTTAATTCGCTTAATAGAAAAAAGAAAATTCTTGTGTATATTTATAATTATTTTGCACTTGGAATCATCTGTTTGTACTCCATACCACATGCTTGTAAATAAAAAAAAAGCAGCACATAAAAAGTGTAATAAAATTTTTAAAAATTGTGAGAAAAAAAAAATTATTTGAAGTTTAGTTTAGTGGACAAAACATTCTTTTTTTTTGAACATAAAACATTATAATAAATTATTTAGTAGATTTTTTGTGGTTAATGAAATTTTATACTCTTTATTGTTTTGTTTTGTTCTGTGTTTTATTTATTTTTTTTTTTTAACAATTTAAAATCAACAAAAATTACTAAATCCCTAATAATTTTGTCTGATTAAAAACATTTAATTTTTATTCACATTTCCTTTTTTAAAAATAAACATTTTTTTTTTACATTGGTGGTACCTACAATAATAATCATATCAATATTTATCAATACGAGAATATAAGGCATATAAATACCACCTTTTAATTTGTACGTACTGATAAATAAATTAAAATGAATTTACAGATAATAAAAATTTGTTAAATAATCATAAAAAAAAAATACAACAACAACAACAACAATAACACACAATTGGTTGATTTTTTTTTTTTTTCTTTTTTATTATTAAATATAATTTATGAATTTGGTTGTGAAAAATGAAATATAAATATTCTTTTAGTTATGAAAATATTGTAAGCGAAACAATATGTTGTGTATTTTTTTTTAAATGAAAGAATTGCATAAAAAAAAAACAACAAAATATACAACAGACAGTAGAGAATTTTATGTCTGTGTATCCGTCTGTGCTACTTTATTCTTATTCTTATTATCAATAATAATCAGTTGACTATATTGTAAAAAATTGTTGATTAAAACGTGCGTATTTGGTTATAAATGTTCTGTTATTAAATAGAGAATATCATTTCATTATTAAGAATAGTTTACTTTTAGTTGTACAACAATTAAGACGTCTTTGTTTAGCTTATTTTTTATTCATTCTTTCTTAGTCTCTTGACAAATTTATAAGTGAAATTTAGGCTGTGTATTGAATATGAGTTAAAACAAACAAGTGCAACAACAGAAAAAAAGATGCTTTTATTAATACAAAGTAAAGAAAACGTTACCGTTTTGATTGAAAGAAAGTGAGAAATAAATAATAGAACTGTTGCTGTTGGAGAAAAAAAATTCATTATTATATGAAAATTATGAAATTAAATAATAATAACAACGATAATTCATTATGTGGTTACACATTTTGTTATCCAAAATGGTTACAAAAATTTGCAAATAACGTATTTTTCTTGTTGTTTATGGTTTTTTAGGTACAATACAAGCAATGGCATCTTTATATTTTTTAATTACATTAACAACACTTGAAAAACGATTTAAAATTCCAAGTCAAACAACAGGTAAATTATAATTTAATTTATTTTGAATTACCTTCAATCATTTAATTTATAAAATTTTCTTATTTTATTAGAATGAAAAATTATTCTATTTTATTAACATAAATTGTTAGTTAAGTTATATGTTTTGTAAATAATTAGTACACAAAGTAAAATATGTTTACATAATATCTGGTTGTAGAAATTTCATTCGTATAAATTCCAACATACTACAGAAAAAAAAATCAAGGTCAAATTAGAAGAATTATTAAATTAAAGAATTTTTAGAAATGTTTTTTTTTTGTTGCAACAACCTCCTGACCTTTTTTATAACAAACAATAAATTAGTTAGTGAGATTAATTGAAGTTCATTCTAATTGAATTAATGGATAAATCTACCAATGGGTGATGGTGCAACTTAAATTTAACATAAATTTGTTTATTTTGTCGAGAAGAAGATACAAATGTCCTTTCATTCGAATTGTTTGTTTTTTAGAATTGATTTGAAATAAATAAACTTTAACAGGATATATAATTGCATAAACAATAAACGATGCCTATAAAGGAAAAATTCTGTGTGAAAAAAAAATGATATCTTCTCGTCACTCTTACGATAATTCAAATATAAAATTTATTTTTTTAGTGCCTGCATAACTGAAAGTCAACGACTAGCTTTATCAAATAATTACAATTATCTGAAATATCGTCATATCTGTGCGTGATGTTTGTAGATTTTTTTTTATTATTAAATGTTAATTAGTTCCTTAATACTAATTTATGAATTAATTTAAAAAAGAATAAAATTAGATTTAATTAGTTGATAAATGGAACACTTGAATTTTTTCTATAAGTACCTACGTTAGAGATAAAAGAAAATAATTTTATATGATTGTCCAGTTTGCAATCCAATAATAAACGTAACAATAATTACTTACTTATAGTTAACATTCAAATGTGTTTGTGTATTTGTTTTCTTGTCTTTAAAAAAAACAACAATTTACCTAGACATCAGATATTTATCGGTTATATTTTTTTTTGTCTTATCAAAATTGATAATTTACTTGTTTTTTTTTTAAAAAAATTATTTTACAATAATAATTACAAAATGAATTATCATTTTAGGTCAGCATGTTTTTTTTTAAACTACGGTTATTTAATGTTCTTGAACCAATAAAATCCATTTTAGATTTGGTGTTAGAATTTGTAGTGTTTTTGTTTTGTAAAAACCTTTAAAAAAAAATAGACAGAATTCCTTAATTTGTCCTTTAATAATTTATTGAAAATTACTTCAGTAAAATCCCAAAATCTCTGTTGATAAATGGAGAACTGGAAATAAAAAATGGTCTTTTTTCGGAAAAATAACGGATTTTCATAAAAATTAAAATTTTAAAAGAATCTTAAAGAAGTTTAGATTTAATTCAGATTTTATCATTTTTTTTTATTTTCTTTAGATTTCAGGTTTTGTAATTAGTGGCAATGAAATATCACAAATATTATTATCACTAATTCTATCATATTATGGTGGACAAAGAAATCGACCAAAATCGATTGATATTGGGGTAGTATTTTGTGGTGTATTTTTTATATGGTGCTGGTGAAGATTCACTTAGATTAACAAAAGAATTTAATGCAACAGAGAATATCGATTTATCATTTATTGTAATTTATATTTGTTTTGATTATATAAATGTTTCAACGTAAGCTAATTATTAATGTTAGGAAAATTTAAAGAAATTTTTAACAATACTGTGATTTTTAAACACGTATTTTTATTGTAAATAAATATTCAGAATTTTGTTATTTCGTACGCATAAAATTTGTATAGTCGCAGACTTGTTTTATAATTTGATTTTACTTACGTTGATCTATTTTTATCCTAATAATAGAGAAGAATATTTATTAATGATTTTATTATTTTCTAATAGAATGCAACAGCAGCTACAATAAATAAATCAATAAATGGTTTATGTTTAGCAGCTCCAACAAAAGATAACTGTGATGAATTATTATCAATTTTTCCATTAGTTCTTATATTTTCATCACAATTTGTATTAGGAATAGGATAATACAAAAAGGAAAAATACTCCAATGTTAATAGCATAAGCATTATCAATGAGAATGCTCGGTTCAGTTATTGCATTTGTTTTTGGTAAAAATCATTTATTTTTGCACATTTATCAAAATTAAATATTTAATCTTGAGAATTATTTACAGGTGCTTTAATATATTTGTTTGAACAACATCAAACGTTTTAGTAAGTTCTTTTACTTTTTCTTACTGAAAAAAGACACCTTTTAAATTTCAAACTTTTCATATTCTTATCTCGTGTAACTTAAGTCACAAGTCCCGATAAGAAATTTTTACCGTTAGAACAATGCAAATCTTCCAACGTAAAATATTATTTAATAATTATATAATCAATTATTTTAGAATTAATAGCTATCAAAGCAACCTATTTTATTAAAAAATTAATTATTTTCCATAAAAAATATTATATTTAAATTTTTGTTTAAATTATTTATAGTAATTTACCATAATTTTAAATAGATAAAGGCAACACTGCATTTTTCGACATAAATTTGATTTTTCACTATGTTGCCATTTGTTCTATAAAGATATGTTATGGCAAAATGTATTGCAATCTAATTTAATTTTTCTCTCTCGCACACAAAATAATTCTTGGAATTATTAAGTCTAGCAATTCACGTGTGCCCCTATAACTCTCAATTTTGGCTCCATATTTTAACTTAAGAAATCAATAAGAATTTCTATACACATTAAAAAATTACTTTTTAAAGTAAGAAGTTAAAGCTTTTTATTGTATTTGCATATATGAAGAAGGTTTATGTCACTTGAAAATTTTGTAATCATAAAGCAATATTTTTATTGTGAATACTTCTTAATCTCGGATCCTGAATCTTACATTCTATCTAATACATTCTGTAACGCAAATGTTGGTTATGTAGATACATAAAAAATTATAACAAATTACATACTATTTGTATGAGTTAATTATTTACTAATAATGGAAAAATATTCCCATGCCGGGAATCGAACCCGGGCCTTCTGGGTGAAAGCCAGATATCCTAGCCACTAGACAACATGGGATATAGATTAGTTAACTGTGAAAATACAGTAACCCACATCCAGTTATGATCAAGTATAACGAATATTTTAATGTGTATTTTAAAAAAAAAGAAAATTTACTATAATCTAATTTTAAATATATGGTTGCCGAATTTTGTGTACATATAAATTTTTTGTCCCACAAAATACTTTCATGTAATTTTTGTCCAAAAATACATAGTTTCCATAAAAACATTGTTTTTATAAGGCCGAAATCGTGAAAATTTTAAATGTATTTTTTTACGGTAATTATCCCATGTTGTTATTATGAATTAAGATTAACGAATATTATTTAATAAAATGTAATATGCTAAAATGTATTACAATATAAATTATAAATGGAGGAAATAGGTCCACTCTATTTCACGTTTTCAAGAGCTTGATTTTGAGTAAACTGGATTACAGATGTGAGTTATATGGCTCAGCGACAATTTCACGTCTAAGGTGCCTCGATACCATTCTTAATTATGCTATACAAATTGGTTCTTTGGCTTTTAGAACATCTCCAATAGCTGCTATTCTCGGTGAATTTGTAATGCAATATCTGAACGAGAGTAGACAGTTTAAAACCATTAAACTAAAAAGTAATTTAAACTTGGGATTCTACGACATCATCATCAAACTTTCTACTCTGGGAAAATGGATGAATGCTTCTATTCCGAGCTTTTAAACTATATTCAGAGAACCGTATCCCAGCGGATTTATTATCTTCAAGACCGTTTTCGGAAAAAGCTCCGTGGAAAAAGAGTTAAAACTTTTAAAATTAAAGAAGGAAACTAACTCGATGCACACAATAAAGAAAAATCAATTAAAAATAAATCCCATGTTGTCTAGTGGTTAGGATATCTGGCTCTCACCCAGAAGGCCCGGGTTCGATTCCCGGCATGGGAAAGATTTTTTGTTTATCACTAAACCTAAACATCTGAAATCTTTCATTGTGGATAATAGAATTGATATTATGGCAATAAAAGATATAATCTTTAAATTTTATAAATTGCGCATGATGTGACTACTCGAAGTAAAATTTGTATTGAAACATTAGTTTTTAAATTTAATTGTTTTATTTAATTGCAATATTATTTTCATTATAATTTTAATTATTTTAATTAATTAATTAATTAGTTATTAATTAATTATTAATTAATTAATTAATTAGTTATTAATTAATTATTAATTAATTAATTAATTAATTCAATTAAATTTTATTTATGAGTAGCTAATTATTAAAACCAATTATTTGATTTTCTAAAAGCTGTAATTATTAATATAATTAAAAACTATATATAAAACCATTTTGACTTTAAACGAAAAAAAGTTTGAACCGCTCTACGCTACAGTGACGTCATATAATAGCTCGGAGTAATACTAATGTACGCAAAATTCCATCGTGTATTGTCATAATATCATGTGAATAAAAGCCGTATCAGACATGTCACGATATCGCACTAATTTTTAGAATTTTATGATCATAATTTTTCTATATAGGACAATACATGAGAAAAAACGAGAGAGTGATATGAGATATCCATCCTTTTTCTTTTGTACGAAATCAAACAATACCAAATTTTATTATGCTAAATTATGGCTCTATTATGATGGTAAAAATTTTTATGGTGCTAATTGGTTCAATTGAAGATTTCAATAATTTATTTAATAATGACAAATACAAAAAAAAATAATAAAAATAATTATTTTATAATTGTTACATTGGAGGATATATGTTTTTCATATTTAATCAATTTTTTTTAAGAGAAAAAAATTAAATTTAAATTATTTTTCAATAAATAAACTATAAATTTTTTTATAGATCATAACTAAAAAGGCAACACTGTAGAAACAGCTCTCAAAATAAACAATATCAGAAATGTCAAAATGTCAAAACAACTTTGTATTTGTCATAATAATAAATATACATTTAAAACAATTAAAAGTGAGTGATAATCATTGAAAACAATACAGAAAGTGAATAAAAAAATTAAAAACAATTTATAAGTGAGTGAATATTGAAAACAATTAAAAAATAAAATGAATATAAGAAAAGTGTCTCTTTTTTGACTCATGTAGTTTATTTACTTTTTTGGAAAACGTTGCCGATATAAATATTTATTATAGACACCTATTTTTAAAACCATAAAAGATATTGCTCTCTAATGGCATTTGTCTCGTTCTAATTTCAATTAATAATTGGTAAATTAGTACGATATCGTGACATGTCTGATACAGCTTTAATGGGTACCACACGTGAATTGTTAGCCATATTAATTTTGGTTTTAAATATAAACGAGATAGAATGAAAAAAATGCGTATATCCGTTTCTTTTTTTGAATCGAAAAATTATATTTACGCGAAATAATACCAACTTGATATCCATAAATTATAGTTATAGGGGTATCACACGTGAATTGTTAGCCAATTTAATTTTGGTTTCTATTCCAACTTGTCAAAAACCAATGAATATAAACGAGATAGAATGAAAAAAAAATGTGTATATCCGTCTCTTTTTTTAAATTCAAAAATTATGTCTACGCGAATTAATACCAACTTTATATCCATAAATAATAGCTACGCGCATGGAATTGAAAACCATTTACAATTCCCAAATTTTCATTAATTCTTTTCCAACGTAAAATATTATTTAATAATTATATAATCAATTATTTTAAGATTAATGAATCAAAGCAGCCAATTTTATTAAAAAATTAATTATTTTATATAAAAAAAATTATATTTAAATTTTTGCTTAAGTTATTCATAGTAATTTACCATAATTTTAAATAGATAAAGACAACACTGCATTTTAAATTTAATTTTTCACTACGTTACCATTTGTTCTAAAAAGATATGTTATGACGGTGCCAGTTAATATCACCCAATTTTTTAAAACCCAACGTAACTATCACCCAAAGATAATATCACCCAAGGAGAATAACACCCAAGGAGAATAAAACCCAACGTAACTATCACCCAAGGATAATATCACCCAATTGTAAAATAACAGCTAAGGAGAATAAAACCCAACGTAACTATCACCCAAGGATAATATCACCCAATGAAACTATCACCCAAGGATAATATCACCCAAAATAAAAATAACGCGATTTGGTATAATATCACCCAAGGATAATATCACCCAAAGGTAATATCACCCAAAATTATAAACACAAATATTTACGACAAATTTAAAATAACAATAAAATATAAAATAATTAAAAATTATTAGCAAAGGAATTTTCGCAGTATGATCTGATTTTGAAATGCATGAAAAAAAAATGTACCTTTCAAATTTTGCATTAGATGATATTATCTTTGGGTGATATTATACCTTACACTGTTATTTATACTTTGGGTGATATTATCCTTGGGTGATATTATACCAAATCCCGTTTTTTTATTTTGGGTGATATTATCCTTGGGTGATAGTTTCATTGGGTGATATTATCCTTGGGTGATAGTTACGTTGGGTTTTATTCTCCTTAGCTGTTATTTTACAATTGGGTGATATTATCCTTGGGTGATAGTTACGTTGGGTTTTATTCTCCTTGGGTGTTATTCTCCTTGGGTGATATTATCTTTGGGTGATAGTTACGTTGGGTTTTAAAAAATTGGGTGATATTAACTGGCACCGTTATGACAAAATGTATTGCTATCTAATTTAATTTTTCTCTCTTGCACACAAAATAATTTTTGGAATTATTAAGTCTAGCAATTCACGTGTGATATCCCTATAACTCGTGCTCCAAATTGTTGGTTGCCAGGACTACGTACTCGAATGTCTGATATAATTCTATCGAACATACAGTATTATAATACATACAATAATATTTAAGTAATGGAAGTTTATCAATTATATAGAGATGGTTAATTTGTAGAAATAAGAGGTAAAAAATATTAAATATCGAAGTATATGGATTTTTGATCCAATAAATATTATGTATGTAATTTTAGAAAACACGATTATTTTCTAGTTCTATTTATTTATAAATTGTATTTTCTTTATTTACCAAAATGAAAAGGGTGTATTTTTAATTTATTGAAATTATAATCACCCTGTGAAGGGTTATATTTTAAATGAGTTCTCCGACTCGCTATTGGATACAATTTTTTTCTTTAAAAATGATTGTAATTTTTGAAAATTATCGCTTCTCGGCAAAAAAAAAAAAGAATGTTAAAAAAAATGTACTTGCAATTGCAACACATTTAAACTAAATTAATTAATATATTTAAAAGCCAAACATTATAACCGCTTAGTTAGAATAATAAGAATTAAGTTAAAAAAAAACAAAAATGTACAATGTATTTTTAAAAAAAATTGCAAAAAAACATGTAATGTAATAGTTCTGTTCGTTTGCTTGATCAGGTCACATACTCAGGGTAGGTTAGGTTAGATAAGGTTAGGTTGAGTTAGATCAGTTGACGTCACAGATCACTTTAGGTTAACGTTGACTCAACTTTTGTTCGTTTGCTGGGATCTGATCAAAATATTATAACCTCAATCAATTATGTTTACAAAAATATATGAATTTTATTTTATCATTTTTGTCTTGTAAACTTGTCTTATAACTCAATAATAAATTATTTTAAAACAAATATTATTAAAATTATAATATTTTATTGTCATTTTGACAAGTAACCTACTTGACTCCATCTATTTTGAAAGGTTAGAAAATCGTCGCTCCGAATAGATCGGATCAAGTAAAAAAAAACAAACGAACATAGAGTAAAGTTGACCTAATCTAACCTAAAACAAACGAGCACTGGTGAAATGATCCATTTTGATCGAAGTTACTCGTATCAAGCAAACGAACAGACCTAATTTAATCGCTTCAAAATAAAAATAATTTCAGTTCAATGATTTTCAGTTCAATAATTTTGGGTCTGTGTAACTTGGTTAAAAACTAGTTAAAAGTTAAAATTTTGACAGCCAACGTTAAATTTTCGTCACATATTCACCTCAATTTAGTTGTTAAAATTTTAACTAGCTTCAGGGCATGTTAAATTTTGACGTTTGAAGTTAAAAAATAATCTAAGTTCAATAATTTTTATGAACAAATATTTCAGTTCAATAAATTTAAAAATAACCCAATTTATTCAAAAAAGTTTAATGAACAAAAAAAAATAGGATTATTATTTTATTGTTTTTTTTCGTAAAGTTTAATTTATATTTACCATTAAAATTTTTTTTTCTTTATGAAAAATTATGACTAACTGAAAATACTAAAAAAAAATTATTTTTCTCATTTTAAGAGATTTATTTCATAAATTTAAATGTCAAATTTTTAACCAAGTTACCAGCTTAAAATCACCAAAGTTAAATTTTTCTCACCAATATTTTTTCACCTAATTTTAACTTATTTTTAACCAAGTTACACAGACCCTTTAATTCACTCATTTCAGTTCAATATTGTTAATGCAGTAAGATTTGTTTTTCAGCGTTTTGAATTTTTATAATATTTTTCAAAAAACAATGTTGCCATTTATTATGGTATATGGTTTATAATATAAAATTTAAAAATAATATTTTAAACATAAAGAACTATTTCCTCATGATCAATAATCACAAAAATATATACTTTTTACCTTTTTCTGCTGTTATCATTATTTAATTAGTTACTCAAAATTCCATGTGAATTAAAAGCACCATAAATTTGAAAAAAGTACTATAATATTCGTTCAAATTTAAAAAAACTACCATAATATTCCACATATTTAAAATTTGTATACAAATATGAGCACATATGGTGTTTTGGTATCTCTCTCTCTTTTTTTCGTTAGTCTTTTGCCATACCAACAATTTTAAGATTTTTATACAAAATTATTTGGATGCAAATTTCTTAGTCAGATACCACTATTTGACATAATTTATTCTTTTTTTTTCTTGATAAATAAATCATTAGATTTTTCTACTTGCAATACATTGAACTAATAACTTATTTGATTTACATTACATTGGAGACGCGTCAATTGACTTAAAAAAAATTAATAAATATATATCGATGTTCGAAAAAGTCTTGGGATTAAATATTACATCTACTTATGAAATACCATTATCACTATAGACAAAATTTCATACATTCAAAAATTTTTTAGAATAACTTTAACTATAATCATCGAATTAAAACATCTATCTAAGATGGAAAATTATTAAATTTTTATTAATAAGTCCCGTTGATTTTTATTGAATTTTTAAGTAAATAATGCAAGGTAAAAACGTGTATCCCTTCGTGTTGTAACATTTCACAGTTTCTCTAGTTTGTATAGCAATACCACACATAGGTTTGCGAATATGTTAATTGTATATAGAGATATTTTGAAATTTCATTCGATAATTCGGCAATTACGATAAGATATTGAAGCAAGGTTATAGACGTAATTTTTGTATTACATTACAATTCAGTTTCAATTATTCTTCTCGTAATAAATTGATTTATAGGTGCAAAAATGGTCCTATTTTGGCGACATAACAAAAACAACATGAGTTTACAACAGCAATCGTACCGTTATTCTGCACGTGTATTGTTTATATAACTCAAGTATATATTTATTTAACGTTTTGTATTCGAGTGGTTTAGAGATTCACCTGAAATTTAATTATATTATATTCATAAATTATTTAAGAAGAATCATATCCATAAACTAAGTTCATCCGTATTATGGAGAAATGAATTTAATTCAATAAAATGAGATCATAGGTCATACCAAATTTTTTAGATAACTGAAAACGATATTCGATGTTATTAATATATAAGAAAGAATTCATTTTCATTAAAGTAAAAACTTTTGATTGTATTTGTATTAATTATAAATAAATTGTAAAATCCTATTGACTTCTAAATTTTGTGTTTTAAATTTTCTGAAAATCATTCGACAAACTAAATGTACAAAAGTACGCACTTTTTTCTTATTAATAATTTCGTTCTAACTCTCAATTTTGGCTCCATATTTTAATTTAAGAAATTTTGGAATTTATATAATTGAAGCACAGATAAAATTGAATGACTTTTGGTATCAATAAGAATTAAAAATTACTTTCTAAGGTAAGAAGTATAATTGTATTTGCATAAATACATGAAGAAGGTTTATGTCACTTGAAAATTCTGTAATCATAAAGCAATATTTATATTGCTGTTTTGGGGAAAATTTCCGTTTTCAAATAAAACTCCCGTTTTGTTTTAAGTTTTAAGATACACTAATTATTTTATTGTTTTTCAAATATTTCTTATAAAAATTATAATATATATTTTTGTTCTAATACACGTGCGGTTAAAATCGAATGATTTTAATGTACACGCGGTGCAATAACTTCAATGCACGCGCGGTGGACTGATCGCAAATTTGCTGATGAAAGGGCCTTTCTATTGACCTGATTTACTGATATTTTTCACTTTAACTGATATGTTGAAGTGATAAATACTGTTCTATTGGTAATATCAGTAGACACTGAACTGAAATTTGAGCAACTGTGGAACCGATTTACTGATATAAGAAAACTATATGATCAGTTGCATATAACCACATACTTTTTGAAATTATATTAATTTTTAATTTTTTAGGGAACATCTTTGTTATTTAATTTTAAAATAATTTTCAAAATCCATTTCAAATAATATTTTATTTTCTTTTCACCAATATAAATGTTAAATTAATATAAACGTCAAAATAACATATCACTTCACTTGCCAATAGAACAGTAATTGCTTAAATCACAATGGCTGAACTGATATTTAGACCAAAAAATGTGATATTTTGCTAAATTGTAGAACCGATATGATATCAGTAAATCAGGTGAATAGAAAGGCCCTGAAATAGAAATTATAAAACGCGTGTAGACTTCGAATCGATGAATGAACTGTTATTGTACGGGTGGGTTTACAATATTACAACATTGTGAATACTTCTTAATCTCGGATCCTGAAGCTTACATTCTATCTAGTACATTTTGTAACGCAAGTGTTGGTTATGTAGATACAAAAAATTTATAACATTATACATACTATTTGTATGAATTAATTATTTAATAAAAATAATTCCCATGCCGGGAATCGAACCAAGGCCT
The DNA here is from genome assembly GCA_963082725.1 of Pedicia rivosa. Lineage (NCBI taxonomy): Eukaryota > Metazoa > Arthropoda > Insecta > Diptera > Pediciidae > Pedicia > Pedicia rivosa. Next base: position 32,523,013 of record OY720152.1, on the reverse strand, counting down.
TCTGGGTGAAACCCAGATATCCTAGCCACTAGACAACATGGGATATAAATTTGTTAGCTGTGAAAATACACTGACACACATTCACTTATGATCAAGTATTACGAATATTTTATCGTGTATTTTTAGAAAAAAGAAAATTTCAGAAATTTACTATAATTTAATTTTAAATATATGGTTGCAGTATTTTCTGTACATGTAAATTTTTGTCCCTCAAATTATTTTCATGTAATTTTTTTCCAAAAATAATTGATATTTTTTAATATAAGTTATCATTGCCATTATTAGGTTTGGGTTTAATAGTGACTTTACATTTAAAACATTAGGTCGATTGATTTTGGGTGTTATTACGTTTTTATCCACAAAAAAGTTGTTAAAAAAATCCTGTCAGTTCGGGCTCCGTCTTTAAATCAAATATATAAGATTCTAATAAAACTTAATAACAATTAATTACTTCTTTAATTTTATTATATTCTATTTAACTCTTTTATTTATTCATATTTAAGATTTTGCAATAATAAGAAATCAAATTCTGTCTGTAATTAATTCATGAAATAAGAATTTTAAAATAGACTATAGGCCCAATCACATTTTTCTTGTTTTTATTTTCAGAGCCAGAGTTTGTATTATGTTCGCTTCCATAATAGATTAGTTTTGTCTTCCAGTTTTAGTGGATCCTTGTGAGATCTGCAAATTCCTTTATTGTTTTTTGTTGTTTTGTATCCAAGGATCAGCATTCGTAAAAAGATTTTCTAAAATGTGGTGGACATAAGTGATCCCTCTATATTTGATTTTTTTTTGTTTGTTTATCTTGTTCCTTATAAAATTTCCTTTTGGAATTCATTGGAACTGAGTGTCAAAATCCTTGAAATGAGGTCATATGCCATGCTGATTTTATGAATTAATAGGTGGTTCGATTTAAAATTTAATAAAAGTCCTTTATTCGTTGATTTTTGATAAAAATTTGTTGAAATGGAACAGTTTGCATTTCTTATTATATTTAAATCCAAATATTGCAGTTGATATTGTTTTCATACTCACAAGTGAATTGAACGTTTTGATTTCCGCTGTTGAAAAGGTTTAATATGTTCTCTATTTTCACAAGCTGGCCATATATTTTAATTTAAGAAATTTTGAAATTTAAATTCTTTTGGTAACAAAATGAATTTCTATACACATTAAAAAATTACTTTTTAAGGTAAGAAGGTGTCACTTGAAAATTTTGTAATCAGAAAACGGCGATATTCTATAGGATTCTATTGGGTGGTAGAAGTGAAAGACGAAATTGGCTTTTATACTCGCATTCAAGTAGAAAAGTTTTTTGTTACCCTTGTAAATTAATTGAAGCTTCAACTAATAATTTTATTAATGGGTTTAATGACTGGAAACATGTTGACCAAATTACACGACATGAAAACTCTGCTCAACATATTAAAAATACTGTTCATGCATTAGTTGTCGGAAATGAATATTTTAAACATGCTCTACAGATTTAACACAGAAATGTTCTACCAGAATTGAAGCAGAAGGTTTGCAAAAGCAGTTTAATTCTCTCGAAACCGCTTTGATGCTTTCCTTTTGGAATGATATTCTGGATATTAATATTAGTCTCCAGAAAATTGATATTGAAATTGAAACAGTAGTTAAATTATACAATTCATTAAAAACATATATTAAAAATCGCCGGAACTCCGATTCATTTAATTATTATAAAAATAAAGGAAAAGAGCTATCGGGATATTTTGAATTTAAAGCTGCAAGAATTGTTAACAGAAAAAAGTAATTCGATGAAGGAACATCAGTGGACACACAGTAATTTACCATAATTTTAAATAGAAAAAGGCAACACTGCATTTTAAATTTAATTTTTCATTACGTTGCCATTTGTTCTAAAAACATATGTTATGGCAAAATGTATTGCTATATAATTTAATTTTTCTCTCTAGCACACAAAATAATTTTAGAAATCATTAAGTCTAGCAATTAACGTGTGGCTCCATATTTTAATTTAAGAAATTTTGGAATTTAAATAATAGAAGCACAGATAAAATTGAATGACTTTTGGTATCAATAAGAGTTTCTATACACATTTAAAAATAACTTTTTAAGGTAAAACAATATTTTTATTGTGAATACTTCTTAATCTCGGATCCTGAAGCTTTCATTCTATCTAGTATATTTTGTAACGCAAATGTTGGTTATGTAGATACAATAAATTTATAACATACACATACTATTTGTAAGAATTAATTATTTACTATTAATGGAAAAAAATTCCCATGCCGGGAATCGAACCCGGGCCTTCTGGGTGAAAGCCAGATATCCTAGCCACTAGACAACATGGGATATAAATTAGTTAGCTGTGAAAATACACTGACGCACATTCTATCAGTATTTTTACTGATATTTTTCACTTTAACTGATATGTTGAAGTGATAAATACTGTTCTATTGGTAATATCAGTAGACACTGAACTGAAATTTGAGCAACTGTGGAACCGATTTACTGATATAAGAAAACTATATGATCAGTTGCATATAACCACATACTTTTTGAAATTATATTAATTTTTAATTTTTTAGGGAACATCTTTGTTATTTAATTTTAAAATAATTTTCAAAATCCATTTCAAATAATATTTTATTTTCTTTTCACCAATATAAATGTTAAATTAATATAAACGTCAAAATAACATATCACTTCACTTGCCAATAGAACAGTAATTGCTTAAATCACAATGGCTGAACTGATATTTAGACCAAAAAATGTGATATTTTGCTAAATTGTAGAACCGATATGATATCAGTAAATCAGGTGAATAGAAAGGCCCTCAAATAGAAATTATAAAACGCGTGTAGACTTCGAATCGATGAATGAACTGTTATTGTACGGGTGGGTTTACAATATTACAACATTGTGAATACTTCTTAATCTCGGATCCTGAAGCTTACATTCTATCTAGTACATTTTGTAACGCAAGTGTTGGTTATGTAGATACAAAAAATTTATAACATTATACATACTATTTGTATGAATTAATTATTTAATAAAAATAATTCCCATGCCGGGAATCGAACCCGGGCCTTCTGGGTGAAAGCCAGATATCCTAGCCACTAGACAACATGGGATATAAATTTGTTAGCTGTGAAAATACACTGACACACATTCACTTATGATCAAGTATTACGAATATTTTATCGTGTATTTTTAGAAAAAAGAAAATTTCAGAAATTTACTATAATTTAATTTTAAATATATGGTTGCAGTATTTTCTGTACATGTAAATTTTTGTCCCTCAAATTATTTTCATGTAATTTTTTTCCAAAAATAATTGATATTTTTTAATATAAGTTATCATTGCCATTATTAGGTTTGGGTTTAATAGTGACTTTACATTTAAAACATTAGGTCGATTGATTTTGGGTGTTATTACGTTTTTATCCACAAAAAAGTTGTTAAAAAAATCCTGTCAGTTCGGGCTCCGTCTTTAAATCAAATATATAAGATTCTAATAAAACTTAATAACAATTAATTACTTCTTTAATTTTATTATATTCTATTTAACTCTTTTATTTATTCATATTTAAGATTTTGCAATAATAAGAAATCAAATTCTGTCTGTAATTAATTCATGAAATAAGAATTTTAAAATAGACTATAGGCCCAATCACATTTTTCTTGTTTTTATTTTCAGAGCCAGAGTTTGTATTATGTTCGCTTCCATAATAGATTAGTTTTGTCTTCCAGTTTTAGTGGATCCTTGTGAGATCTGCAAATTCCTTTATTGTTTTTTGTTGTTTTGTATCCAAGGATCAGCATTCGTAAAAAGATTTTCTAAAATGTGGTGGACATAAGTGATCCCTCTATATTTGATTTTTTTTTGTTTGTTTATCTTGTTCCTTATAAAATTTCCTTTTGGAATTCATTGGAACTGAGTGTCAAAATCCTTGAAATGAGGTCATATGCCATGCTGATTTTATGAATTAATAGGTGGTTCGATTTAAAATTTAATAAAAGTCCTTTATTCGTTGATTTTTGATAAAAATTTGTTGAAATGGAACAGTTTGCATTTCTTATTATATTTAAATCCAAATATTGCAGTTGATATTGTTTTCATACTCACAAGTGAATTGAACGTTTTGATTTCCGCTGTTGAAAAGGTTTAATATGTTCTCTATTTTCACAAGCTGGCCATATATTTTAATTTAAGAAATTTTGAAATTTAAATTCTTTTGGTAACAAAATGAATTTCTATACACATTAAAAAATTACTTTTTAAGGTAAGAAGGTGTCACTTGAAAATTTTGTAATCAGAAAACGGCGATATTCTATAGGATTCTATTGGGTGGTAGAAGTGAAAGACGAAATTGGCTTTTATACTCGCATTCAAGTAGAAAAGTTTTTTGTTACCCTTGTAAATTAATTGAAGCTTCAACTAATAATTTTATTAATGGGTTTAATGACTGGAAACATGTTGACCAAATTACACGACATGAAAACTCTGCTCAACATATTAAAAATACTGTTCATGCATTAGTTGTCGGAAATGAATATTTTAAACATGCTCTACAAATTTAACACAGAAATGTTCTACCAGAATTGAAGCAGAAGGTTTGCAAAAGCAGTTTAATTCACTCGAAACCGCTTTGATGCTTTCCTTTTGGAATGATATTCTGGATATTAATATTAGTCTCCAGAAAATTGATATTGAAATTGAAACAGTAGTTAAATTATACAATTCATTAAAAACATATATTAAAAATCGCCGGAACTCCGATTCATTTAATTATTATAAAAATAAAGGAAAAGAGCTATCGGGATATTTTGAATTTAAAGCTGCAAGAATTGTTAACAGAAAAAAGTAATTCGATGAAGGAACATCAGTGGACACACAGTAATTTACCATAATTTTAAATAGAAAAAGGCAACACTGCATTTTAAATTTAATTTTTCATTACGTTGCCATTTGTTCTAAAAACATATGTTATGGCAAAATGTATTGCTATATAATTTAATTTTTCTCTCTAGCACACAAAATAATTTTAGAAATCATTAAGTCTAGCAATTAACGTGTGGCTCCATATTTTAATTTAAGAAATTTTGGAATTTAAATAATAGAAGCACAGATAAAATTGAATGACTTTTGGTATCAATAAGAGTTTCTATACACATTTAAAAATAACTTTTTAAGGTAAAACAATATTTTTATTGTGAATACTTCTTAATCTCGGATCCTGAAGCTTTCATTCTATCTAGTATATTTTGTAACGCAAATGTTGGTTATGTAGATACAATAAATTTATAACATACACATACTATTTGTAAGAATTAATTATTTACTATTAATGGAAAAAAATTCCCATGCCGGGAATCGAACCCGGGCCTTCTGGGTGAAAGCCAGATATCCTAGCCACTAGACAACATGGGATATAAATTAGTTAGCTGTGAAAATACACTGACGCACATTCACTTATGATCAAGTATAACGAATATTTATTGTGTATTTTAAAAAAAAAAAAAATTACTATAATCTAATTTTAAATATATGGTTGCCGAATTTTCTGTACATAAATTTTTTGTCCCACAAATTATTTTCATGTAATTTGTTTCCAAAAAATTGATAGTTTTCAATAAAACTTATCATTGCCATTATTAGCTTTGGGTTTAATAGTGACTTTACATTTAAACCATTGTTTTTATAAGGCCGAAATCGTGAAAATTTTAAATGTATTTTTTTACGGTAATTATTCCATGTTGTTATTATGAATTAAGCTAAACGAATATAAGTTTAATGGTACAACATAGAACATTATTTATTTTGGGGTTATCGGGGCGGACGAACTGATGGAACATTTAATTGTTTTAAGGATGAATATAATCAAAAAAATCGAAAACGTTTTCTATCAACTCATTATAAATAACTGATGTCTATAAATCAAATATGTAAGATTCTAATAAAACTTAATAACAATTAATTACTTCTTTAATTTTATTATGTTCTATTTAATGCTTACAAATAATTACATTTTTATTGAACAGGATTATGTAATAGATTGAAAGAAAGCAAATTTTGTCTGAAAATAATTTAGGAAAGTAGAATTTTAAAATATCCCTTTTTTCTTGTTTTTGTTTCGACAATCAGAGTCTGTATTATGTTCGCTTCCATTAAGTTCAATTTAATATCATGATTTTTATAACATTGATTTTAATTGTCATTTGTCTTTCCGTTCTCAAGTCTATTTTATACCAATTCGTTGTTTTGAATCTCATTCATTCAACCCCTTTATTGTCAAGAATTGTGTATTTGGTGTTTAAATAACATCATGCTGCAACGGCATACAATACCTAAAATTGATTTGAAAAATATATTTTGTTTTTTTCTTTCCGGTGTTATGCTTCTTCCTTTCGAGGGAAGAAACATGGATTAGGATTTTTCTTTTCAAATAATGAAATAAGAACACAATTTTAAGTTTAAATTTTTTAAATTTTATTTCTTTATAAGACTTGTGTCTTATTTTAAAGTCTAAACGATACTCTCTTTCTTATCCTTATTTCTAACTTACTTATACTAAAAATCTTATTCTAAAATAACTACGATCTAATACTTTATTAGGGGTAAAAACCCAGAGGTATGCCGCCTATCGAATATTTTATGAGGATAAAAATATTGAAAGAGTACCGACACCACGTGTGCGGTACTTGTCCAATAAAATTATCACCCATACTTTATTATCATGACCTTTTTAAAAAAACCCGACAATTTAATAAAATTAAGGATCACAACATACCTCCCCCCTCTTTTTAACAAAAATTTGTTTTATATTCTTTAATATAAAGTAAATTTTTGTTTTATTTTTTTTTTTTCTTTAATTAAATTTTACGTAATTAGTTCTTAATATTCTTGTTTAATATTTCGATTCTTCTTAATTTTAATTTTATTTCTCTACGTATATTAACTATTTATTTATTTATTTTTTTTTATTAACCAAATGTTTTATTTTTAAAATTTAAACTGTACCTATTTCATTTAAATTTTTATTTAAGGTAAAAATTTAAATCAATTTTTATAAATTCTATTATTCTTCAGAATCTCCTTTTAAGTTTTTAAATTATGTTTCAGATTTATTTATTTATTTTTTTTTTCTTATTTTATTGAATTTACCAATTATTTTATATATGATTGTACTTATATTACTTTAAATTGATTTATTATTATTTAATTCTTGCTTTTATTTGTTATTTTTGTTCTCTTAATTTAATTTAATTTCATTTCTCTTAATTTTTATTTAAGTTATTTTCTTTTTCTTTTACTTTAATGCAATTTTCATTTTATATAATTAAATTTTTTTTTAGATTAATAACTAACCCTTTGTAAACTGAACTTAAACTTATTATTATTATTTTTTAAGATAAAAATTTTAATTAATTTTTTAAAAAATAATTTGTTTTTTCATTATATTAATCGATTGATATCTCATTGATTATTATTAGTTTTTAAAGTAGTTTGAAATTTAACGTTTTTTTTTTTATATATTTTTTCATTAATTCTTATATTTGAAATTATTAATTTTTTTTATATTTTATTCAATTACTATCAATTATAAATTTATTTCTGGAAATCTTATCTGTACTTAAATTACTACAATTATTTTTTCTATTTTATTTAATATGAAACCTTTTTATATTGAACTTATAATCTATTGCTTCGTCGTAATCGACTAAGCCTTGTAATGGAAAATTTTCAAATTCAACTTTTTTTATTTTATATTAAAAGAAAATTTCCAAAAAAAATTTTTTCTCACATAGAATGACCCTAGGTCAACTTATTTTTACTAACAAAAGGTCAAATTGGTGGTTATTGCAACTTTTATCCCCAAAAAAGGGGTCAAAAAAATCCTGTCAGTCCGGACTCCGTACGCCGTTTACACGATGACTCAAAAACGCGTGAAGTGATTTCAATAAAATTTTGGAATTAGTATTATTTTGGTCCCCAATAGAACCCCATTGATTTGGGGTGTGATCGTGGCACGGGGTGGAGCACCCCCCATACAAATGTTTTGGACAAAATCAGTTTTTCGAGGATTGCGACAACGGATTGCAATGAAATTTTGGGATTAGTATTTTATTGGTCCATCATAGAACCATATAGATTTTAGGGGGGATCGGGGCACGGGGAGGAGCACCCCCCATACAATTGTTTTGGAAAAAATCAGATTCCCGAGGATTGCAACAACTGATTGGAATAAAATTTTGGGATTAGTATTTTATTGGTCCATCATAGAGCCATATTGATTTTAGGGCGGATCGGAACACGTGGTGGAGGACCCCCATATAATTTTTTTTATTATATTAAATGACAATACTATCGCATAAAATTCGACGAAGCATACAGCCATACTTGCCTGTCGTTTTTATTTTAGTTTATAAAAATATTTGAAAATTCCAATTTCTTTAAAAAACTTTTTTTTTTTTTTTTTCTAAATATATTTACGTACTATTTCTAATTTCTTCTAATTTATTCTTTTTTGTTTTGTACCTTACTTTTCTCCATATCATGTTTACTCTACTGGGTATATTCAATTTATTCTGACTTTCTCTCTGTTTTCTAATAATTCTCCTTATCCTGTTTAATGCTATTATTACTAATATTATTATTATTATTCCTACTTTTTCACGATTCTGTTCTTTAATTTTTAGGTCTAAATTGAATTCATGTATTTTCTTTTCTTGTTCTGTTTGAATTTCTTTTAAAAATTTGAATGCTTCATATGTTTTACTCTCATTTTTTTTTTGTAAATTCATAAATTTCTTGCCCTGTATTATTTTCTTTATTTTTATTATTATTTGTTTCAAATTTTCTTTCGTCCATTTTTTTCAATTGTGTAACCTTTATATTTTCTTTATTTTCCTCCATATCTGTCAAATTTATTCCCTTTTTACTGTCTTTAATTTCATTCATATTTTTCAAATTTATTCTCTTTTTACTGTCTTTAATTTCATCCCTATTTTTCAAATTTATTCTCTTTTTACTGTCTTTAATTTCATCCATATTTTTCAAATTTATTCCCTTTTTACTGTCTTTAATTTCATGCATATCTTTCAATGGCATATCCTTTTTACTTTCTTCAATTTTTTCCCTATCTTTCAATGGAATAACATTTAATTCAGTTAATTTCTTTAATTTCTGATTACATTTTGGCAATTCTACCTCGACACTATTTGTGTTATTGATGCTAACGTTAATTTCCTGATCTTTGGGCTTAACCAATGAATTACATATAAATACACCTGGCATGATCTCTTCAGAGTCACACAACATGTCTTCCTCATCTTCAATTTGAACCGAAATTTTGACAACAGTTTCCGCTCTCGTGGGGGCATACAAAACCTTTTTAATGGTTTCCCTAAAACGTGGTGCTTTAATCTCTTCTGATTCAGTATTTCGTATCTGAGAATTTGATGTTCGTTCGAGGGAATCTCAGCTTTCCATTAACTCCATCTATTACCGTATGGTTCCACAAAAAATCTATACCTAAAATTCCATCTGCATCTAAACTTGCAGCATCTCGTGTTACATGAAAATTACAATCTATTCCATTTTCTAACATGGTTCTACCTGTAACCGTACCCATTGTTTCTTTTTTATTTCCATTTATACCACTAATTATTATTTTTTCTATTGTATTTATTTTTGTCTTTTCTTTTAAATTATCTAATTTTATAATGCTGACGTCTACGCCTGTATCTACTAGTAATTTAGCTTTTTCGTGTTTAATTATATTTAATGGTATGTTTACCATTGCATTTCTATTTTCTTTCTTATCCTCTTTTGTATTACACCGATTTTCTTTGTGAATATGGTGTCTTTGTTCCGCCCGTTCTAGTTTTCCGACCTTAATTCCTGTTTTAATTTTTCTTTAAATATGCAGTTTTCTTCTATATGATCTAATTTATCACAAAAATTACATACTATTTCTTCCCGCAATTTGATTGTTTGTAATTTGTCACAATTATCGGCTCCATGGCCCGGTTTCATGCAAAATTGACAAATAATTAATTGATTTTCATTTATTACTGCATTTATTCTCTTGTCTGATTGGAATCTATTTTGACAATTCTGATCATTATGTCCATAAATTCTACATTTTCTACAATAAGGGTTATATGCTCTGTACCTGCATTCCGATTTTATATGACCTGGCTTGTTACAATTAAAACAAATGATTGGTGAACTCCTTGTATTTGTCCTATTTTGATAATAATTTGGATTTGTGTAATCCCCCTTTTCCCTTAAATTTTGACTTTGGTAGTTTGTACTACTTGGCTCATCTTTGTAATTGTTAGTTCTTGATTGAAAATTGTTATATTGACCCCTATCGAACTCTCTGTTATTTAAATTATTGTGTCTATTAATTTTTATATGTATTTCACTATCTATTTTATCCATTTTTTCTCGAGTTTCTTTTATAAATTCTGTTAATAATTTGTTTGTTTCTTCTGCCGGATTTTTATTTAATTCTGGCCTCATCGTTTTTTCTATTTCCGCTTTATTATTGCTACTTGTTAAAATTTCTAATAAGAGTTTATTAATTTCTAGTTGACTATCTTTATTTTGATCTGTTTCTAAAATTTGTTTTAACATATTTTTCATTTCAATTTCAGGTGACTTTTTAATATTTATCTCTTCCTGTAATGCGTTTTCTGCTACTTTTACTATTTCTTTTAATTTATTAAATTTGTTTTCTGTTTGTAATATTATGTGTTGTTTTAATATTTTGTTATTTAATCCATATTTTAATGTTTTTATTGCCATTCTTTCATGCAATTGAGAATATTCTCCGCCTGGAAATACGGTTTTTGCGCAAATATCACATTCATTTTTTATTTCTTCTATACGTGCAATAAAAGATATTGCTGACTCATTTTTTCTTTGGGTTAACGAATTCATTTCACAATATATTTCTTCTAAACTTCTTGTTTTTGAATAGCATTCTTTTAATATTTGGAACATTTCGTCCATGGAATTGTATTTACTATTTTTAATTTTCAAATAAACGTCTCCCTGTAGTCTAGTAGGAAGAATTGTAATAATTGATTTTGCCCATCCTTATCTAAACAATCATTAACTAACTTGCATGTATTCATAAATTTTTCTAAATTTAATTCTATATTCCCTGATATTAAATTTATGTCAAAAATAGGTATTTGTTGTAAACACTGAAATGTTTGTTGTATGTCTGCCATTTTTAAATTTAAATTACGTATTGAAAAATTAGTATTGTCTATAATTACTTTTGGTATTTCCCTATCAAGAACTATCTTTTTTATATTTTCAGTTTTAACAGGACTGTTCCTTTTTGCTCCTGATTCTTTCTCTTTTTCTAACTGTTTTTCTACTTTTTCCTTAGTTTGAAATTTTTCTGATCTTGCGTGTATTAATTTATTATTGTCGAAGGAAAAATTTGCTTCTAAATTTTCAGATTCGTTTTGTCTATCTACTTTTATTTCTGAAATTTCTAAAATTGGATTTGAGCTACTGGTTTCAAATAAATTTTTTATAGAATCTGGTTGACTTAAACTATTACAATTTTTTAATTGGTTTTCTTTTAATTTATTTCCCTTTAATTTTTTATTTTTTAATTTCTTCTTGCCTTTATTCTCTCGTAAGTTGTCGAGAAATTTATTGATGATCTTTTTCCCCGATCTTAGAACTCTTGTACTTTCCGCTCCTTGCAGTTCCAATGATTCCTCCTCTGATGTATCCTCTTCTGTTCCACTTTCGATAAACTCTGCTCCGGTGTTACTTCCTGACATGAATTTGCACTTATCTCTTTTTTTTTTTTTTTTTCAATTTTTTCACTTTTCACTATTCTTTAATTATTTTTTCATTTACTTTTTTATCTATCACTTTTGGCTATCAATTAACGCCTATTCTTTTTTTTTTTTTTACTGTTCACACTATTAATTCTACAAGTTTTACTTTTCTTTAATTATTTTTTCATTTTCTTTTTTATCTAACACTTTTGGCTATCTATTAACGCTTTTTCTTCTTTTTTTTTTTTTCGTATTTACTTTTATATTTTTTCACTTTTCCTTTATATTCTTCTTTTTCTTTTTCTTTCTTTTTTCGTTGATCACTAAACTCAACTCTGTATCGTTACGCGTTTTACTTTCAAAATTTATTCAACCCGTTCGAAGGGATTTATTATTCTGAACAAATATTCCGATTATTTCGCGTTTTTTTCTATTTAAACTTAAAGTTCTTAATTTATTTCATTATTTGAATCCTGTCGACTGCGCCAAAATGTTATGCTTCTTCCTTTCGAGGGAAGAAACATGGATTAGGGTTCATTTTCAAATAATGAAATAAGAACACAATTTTTAGTTTACTTTTAAAAATTTTATTTCTTTATAAGACTTGTGTCTTATTTTAAAGTCTAAACGATACTCTCTTATCCTTATTTCTAACTTACTTATACTAAAAATCTTATTCTAAAATAACTACGATCTAATACTTTATTAGGGGTAAAAACCCAGAGGTATGCCGCCTATCGAATATTTTATGAGGATAAAAATATTGAAAGAGTACCGACACCACGTGTGCGGTACTTGTCCAATAAAATTATCACCCATACCTTATTAACTAAAAACCCGTGCTATTAACAAATAAAGGATCATGACCTTTTTAAAAAAACCCGACAATTTAATAAAATTAAGGATCACCACACCGGTATTTCTTTTAATATACTTACAATTCCATATTTAAAATCCCATTTACTGCACTTGCAATTTCATCTCCACGCATAACTGAATTTGGCTCATCAAATTTGAAATTCCCTTCAGCAGTTATTTTAATTTTTAAAAACTTGCTGACTGAAGTTGTTGACTAATCTTCTTGTAGAATTTAATGAATTTTTTTTAATGATCTTAATAATTATGTTTGAATTGTAATTTGAATTTTTCTCGCAAACAGATCTAAATTCATGATCCATAATATATTTCAAAAAATTCTCTATATTCTGATTTTCCGTCGACTCATTGTTTGTTAACCTGCGACTAATTTACCAAATCTTTTGCTGTCTAAAATATAATAACAATAAGTAATGAATAATGTTCTGATATCAATTTTATTCGTCGATTGGAACATTTAATACTGTATATTAGATTAGTTTTGTCTTCCAGTTTTAGTGGATCCTTGTGAGATCTGCAAATTCCTTTATTGTTTTTTGTTGTTTTGTATCCAATGGAAAGTTCAAGGATCAGCATTCGTAAAAAGTTTTTGAAGATTTTCTAAAAGGTTGTGGACATAAGTGATCCCGTTATATTTGATTTTTTTTTGTTTGTTTAACTTGATCCTTATTAAATTGAAATTGTTTCTGGAAAAATGTGTGTATTAATTGAATAATCAAAAATTTTTGGATATTCATTCTTCTCTAACATTCAATGAATTGTATTTTTGTTTTCCTTTTGGAATTCATTGGAACTGAGTGTTAAAATCTTTGAAATGAGGTCATATGCCATGCTGATTTTATGAATTAATAGGTGGTTCGATTTAAATTTTAATAAACGTCCTTTATTCATTGGTTTTTGACAAAAATTTGTTGAAATGGAACAGTTTGAATTTCTTATTATATTTAAATCCAAATATTGCAGTTGATAGTTTGTGTTTATACTCACAATTGAATTGATCGTTTCGATTTCTGCTGTTGAAAAGGTTTAATATGTTCTCTATTTTGTTTCTGAACATCATTTTCACAAGCTTATCGCAAAACTTAATGTATAAAAGTACGAAATTTTTTGGAACGTACAAATTTTGGAATTAAAATTCAGAAAAATAATTGAAGCACAGATAAAATTGAATGACTTTTGGTAACAAAATGAATTTCTATACACATTAAAAAATTACTTTTTAAGGTAAGAAGCATTATTGTCTTTGCATAAATACATGAAGAAGGTTTATAATCAAAAAACAATATTTTTATTGTGAATACTTCTTAATCTCGGATCCTGAAGCTTGCATTCTATCTAGTATATTTTGTAACGCAAATGTTGGTTATGTAGATACAATAAATTTATAACATATACATACTATTTTTGTAAGAATTAATTTTTTACTATTAATGGAAAAAAATTCCCATGCCGGGAATCGAACCCGGGCCTTCTGGGTGAAAGCCAGATATCCTAGCCACTAGACAACATGGGATATAAATTAGTTAGCTGTGAAAATACACTGACGCACATTCACTTATGATCAAATATTACGAATATTTTACCGTGTATTTTTAGAAAAACTAAAATTTCAGAAATTTACTATAATTTTATTTTAAATATATGGTTGCCGAATTTTCTGTACATGTAAACTTTTTGTCCCACAAATTATTTTCATGTAATTTTTTTCCAAAAATAATTGATAGTTTTCAATAAAACTTATCATTGCCATTATTAGCTTTGGGTTTAATAGTGACTTTACATTTAAAACATTGTTTTTATAAGGCCGAAATCGTGAAAATTTTAAATGTATTTTTTTACGGTAATTATCCCATGTTGTTATTATGAATTAAGCTAAACGAATATAAGTTCTAAATAAAATGTAATATAATATAAAATGTATTACAATATAAATTATTTTATTTATAAGATCAAAACTTATAAAAATGAATATAATACGTTGGTAACAAACCATTTAAACCATTTAATCAATGGATATCTGGCTCTCACCCAAAAGGCCCGGGTTCGATTCCCTGAATGGGAAACATTATTTTTATCCCTTAGGATAAAAAAAACTTTTTCATCAAACTTTAAATCAATTGAATTAGGAATTAGGATCTAGCTAAATTTCTTATATTGTGTGTATAGATAAATTTAGTAATAATTCCGGTTATTATTTACCCTGAAACATTTAATGGTCAATAATGGCTTGATGTTATGGCAATAAAAGATATAGTCCTTAAATTGCTTCGTCATAATCGACTAAGTCTAGTAATAGAAAATATTCAAATTCAACTTTATTTATTTTTAAAAGACATAATAGAATGAATATTGCGTACATTGACTAATAAAAGGTCACATTGGGGGTAAATGCAACTTTCATCCCCAAAAACGGTGTAAAAACAATCCTGTCAGTCCGGGTTCCGTCCGCCGAACCCCGTATGTGAACACGATAACTCAAAATCGCATGACGTATTTCAATTAAATTATGAAATTAGTATTTTAATGGTCCAACATAGAACCTTATTTATTTTGGGGGTATCGGGGCGGACGAACTGACGGAACATTTAATTGTTTTAAGGATAAATATAATCAAAAAAATGGAAAACGGTTTCTATCAACTCATTATAAATAACTGATGCCTATAAATCAAATATGTAAGATTCTAATAAAACTTAATAACAATTAATTACTTCTTTAATTTTATTATGTTCTATTTAATGCTTACAAATAATTACATTTTTATTGAACAAGATTCTGTAATAGATTGAAAGAAAGCAAATTCTGTCTGAAAATAATTTAGGAAAGTATAATTTTAAAATAGACTATACAATCCTCTTTTTCTTGTTTTTGTTTCGTCAATCAGAGTCTGTATTTAGTTCGCTTCCATTAAGTTAAATTTAATATCATGATTTTTATAACATTAATTTTAATTGTCATTTGTCTTTCCGTTCTCAAGTCTATTTTATACCAATTCGTTGTTTTGAATCTTATTCGTTCAACCCCTTTATTGTCAAGAATTGTGTATTTGGTGTTTAAATAACATCATCCTGCAACGGCCTACAATACTTAAAATTGATTTGAAAAATATATTTTGTTTTTTTCTTTCCGGTATTTCTTTTAATATACTTACAATTCCATATTTAAAATCCCATTTACTGCAATTTCATCTCCACGCATAACTGAATTTGGCTCATCAAATTTGAAATTCCCTTCAGCAGTTATTTTAATATTTAAAAACTTGCTGACTGAAGTTGTTGACTAATCTTCTTGTAGAATTTAATGAATTTTTTTTAATGATCTTAATAATTATGTTTGAATTGTAATTTGAATTTTTCTCGCAAACAGATCTAAATTCATGATCCATAATATATTTTAAAATATTCTCTATATTCTGATTTTCCGTCGACTCATTTTTTGTTAACCTGCGACTAATTTACCAAATCTTTAGCTGTCTAAAATATAATAACAATAAGTAATGAATAATGTTCTGATATCAATTTTATTCGTCGATTGGAACATTTAATACTGTATATTAGATTAGTTTTGTCTTCCAGTTTTAGTGGATCCTTGTGAGATCTGCAAATTCCTTTATTGTTTTTTGTTGTTTTGTATCCAATGGAAAGTTCAAGGATCAGCATTCGTAAAAAGTTTTTGAAGATTTTCTAAAAGGTTGTGGACATAAGTGATCCCGTTATATTTGATTTTTTTTTGTTTGTTTAACTTGATCCTTATTAAATTGAAATTGTTTCTGGAAAAATGTGTGTATTAATTGAATAATCAAAAATTTTTGGATATTCATTCTTCTCTAACATTCAATGAATTGTATTTTTGTTTTCCTTTTGGAATTCATTGGAACTGAGTGTCAAAATCCTTGAAATGAGGTCATATGCCATGCTGATTTTATGAATTAATAGGTGGTTCGATTTAAATTTTAATAAACGTCCTTTATTCATTGGTTTTTTATTATAATTTGTTGAAATGGAACAGTTTGAATTTCTTATTATATTTAAATCCAAATATTGCAGTTGATAGTTTGTTTTCATACTCACAAGTGAATTGAACGTTTTGATTTCTGCTGTTGAAAAGGTTTAATATGTTCTCTATTTTGTTTCTGAACATCATTTTCTTAATGTATAAACTTAATGTATAAAAGTACGAACTTTTTTCTTATTAAAAATTTCGGTCTAACTCTCAATTTTGGCACCATATTTTAATTAAACAAATTTTGGAATTTAAATTCAGAAAAATAATTGAAGCACAGATAAAATTCAATGAATTTTGGTATCAATAAGAATTTCTATACACATTAAAAAATTACTTTTTAAGGTTGCATAAATACATGAAGAAGGTTTATGTCACTTAAAAATTTTGTAATCATAAAACAATATTTTTATTATGAATACTTCTTAATCTCGGATCCTGAAGCTTTCATTCTATCTAGTATATTTTGTAACGCAAATGTTGGTTATTTTTACTCTTAATGGAAAAAAATTCCCATGCCGGGAATCGAACCCGGGCCTTCTGGGTGAAAGCCAGATATCCTAGCCACTAGACAACATGGGATATAAATTAGTTATCTGTGAACAGGCCTTCCTTAACCACAGGGCTAATTGGGATAAAGGGCGCCAAAAAAAAAGACCATGAATTTTTTTTCATTATTTAAAAAAAAATTAAAATAAACCCACTGAACAGAAATTTATAAAATAAAACTGAACAGAAATTTTTAAAATAAACCCACTGACAGAAATGTGAAACGTCAACACAACAACAATATAATATTCTGTAAATTAATTGATAATTTTGTTTTTATATTTATTAGAGGACTTACAGTGAAAATGAATCCGTAAAAGAAAAAGATGTTTGGTCATGAGAACCGAAAGTAAGCGGAAGAAAGCAAAGCCAAACAAAATTTGTTATTGACAAAAATTCCATCTTTGAAAAATTATTTTCAAACTAAAAATAATTTAATTGGCGAGTCGTTGAATTTGAATAAAAATAAAGAGAAGTAACTTGCTGCAGATGAAATTCCAGACATTGAAGTAGCACCGCAGAATTTAAAATTGTCGGAAACTGATTTGAATATAGGAAAAGAAAAAGAAAATATTGAAAAGAAATTAGAACGAGATTTTGTTAATATAACTAATTACACAAGTGATAGTTTTGACTACTGTGATACTGCAAAATGGGGTGAGTTGAACGATGACAAAATCAGTTTTATTATAAAAAATATAACGGAAATTCAAGTGGATGTTCAAAAACTAGATTTAATTTCATCAAAAGTTACGTATAGAACACAAAATAGATATGCAACTACGGCGATATTCTATAGGATTCTATTGGATGGTAGAAGTGAAAGGCGTAATTGGCTTTTATACTCGCATTCAAGTGGAAAAGTTTTTTGTTGCCCTTGTAAATTACTTGAAGCTTCATCTAATAATTTTATTAATGGGTTTAATGATTGGAAACATGTTGACCTAATTACACGACATGAAAACTCTGCTCAACATATTAAAAATATATGAATATATGTTAATTAACTGAATGGCCAAGGAGACTATTTTAAAAATGTTGAAAATGTTTGAAAAATACGGAATTGATTTGCAAGATTGTAGGAGACAATCTTATGATAATGATTCTAATATGTCAGGAATTTATAGCGGGCTTCAGGCACGAATAAAATTAAGCAATAATCTTGCTATTTATGTACCATGTGCACCACATTCCCTAAATCTGATTGGCGAATGTGCCGCAGAAAATTGTTTAGAAGCTACGAAATTTTTTTTTGTCCAGGGTATATATAATTTTTCGCAGCTTCAACGGGCCGTTGAGAAATATTGAAACGTCGCTTATCTGTGAAATGTAAGGTACCAAAAACACTGAGCAACACTAGATGGTCAGCACGTGCAGAATCTGTTCATGCATTAGTTGTCGGAAATGAATATTTTAAACATGCTCTACACAGAAATGTTCTACCAGAATTGAAGCAGAAGGTTTGCAAAAGCAGTTTAATTCTCTCGAAACCGCTTTGATGCTTTCCTTTTGGAATGATATTCTGGAAACCATGAATAAGATTAATATTAGTCTCCAGAAAATTGATATTGAAATTGAAACAGTGGTTAAATTATACAATTCATTAAAAACATATATTGAAGATCGCCGGAACTCCGATTCATTTAATTATTATAAAAATAAAGGAAAAGAGCTATCGGAATGTTTTGAATTTAAAGCTGCAAGAATTGTTAACAGACAAAAGTAATTCGATGAAGGAACATCAGTGGACACACAATTTGATAAAAATTGTAAATTCCGTATAAATACTTTTTATGTAATTATTGATACACTTTTAGCTGAAATAAAGAAACTAAAATCTGCATATGATCGCATTGCCACCAAGTTTGGAGTTTTAATGAATTTAAAAAAACTCAACGAAAATATGATACGAGAAAAAACAACTATTTTATATAAAGCTTACCCAGACGATCTTGATGAATGTTTAATCGAAGAATGTTTACATTTTAAGCATGTAGATTTAGTATCCCATGACTCAATGGCATTATCTAAACCGGAACTAATTTTGAAGACGCAAATTGAATGCACCTTTCCCAACATAACAACGGCTCTACGAATATTTTTGAGTATCGTTTGTACAAACTGTAGTGGAGAAAGTTCTTTTTCTACTCTCAAACGAATAAAAAATCATTATCGATCATCTTTGGGACAATGCAAATTAAATAATTTAACTATATTATCTATAGAATCGGATTTCCTAGAAAAAATTCATCACAGCAAAATTATAGTTAGATTCGCCGAAAATAAGTGCCGCAAAAGGAATATTTAAACTAAAAATTAATATTTGTATAAAAACAATTTTAAATAATTTCCTTTGGTTAGTTCTAAAGAACTAAATAAATATTTATTTAATAAATATGTATTTATTAAAATAAAAAACAATTTTCAAAAAAATTATGTTTTTAAAAAAAACTTAGTAATGGTGCCACATTTTATTTAGCCCAGGGCCCTGGCTGTGAAAATACACTGACGCACATTCAGTTATGATCAAGTATAACGAATATTTATTGTGTATTTTTATAAAAATAGAAAATTTACTATAATCTAATTTTAAATATATGGTTGTCGAATTTTCTGCACATGTATATGTTTTGTCCCACAAATTATTTTCATGTATTTTTTTACAGTAATTATCCCAAGTTGTTATTATGAATTAAGCTAAACGAATAAAAGTAATATGCTAAAATGTATATGCTAAAATGTATTACAATATAAATTATAAATGGAGGAAATAGGTCCACTCTATTTCACGTTTTCAAGAGCTTGATTTTGAGCAGACTGGATTACAGATGTGAGTTATATGGCTCAGCGACAATTTCACGTCTAAGGTGCCTCGATCCCATTCTTAATTATGCTATACGAATTGGTTCTTTGGCTTTTAGAACATTTCCAATAGCTGCTTTTCTGGGTGAATTTGGAATGCAATATCTGAACGAGAGTAGACAGTTTAAAACCATTAAAACTTAGTACTTAAACTAAAAAGTAATTTAGATGCTTCTATCTCGAGCTTTTAAATTATGTTCAGAGAACGGTATACCAGCGGATGTATTATCTTCAAGCCCTATTTGGAGATAGCTCCGTAAAAAATTTTCCCCAGAATAGAGTTAAATGTTTCAAAATTAAAGAAGGAAAATATATATTTCTAACTCCATGTATATAGCTTGCTTCTTATAGAATTAAAAGCAGCCTAAGAAAATGTCGTGTTCTTTTATACCGACGGTTCAAAACAAGATTTGCTGTTATTAAACAAAACTCAGTTATTTGTACCCGAAAAACACCCAATCTCTAGTCTTCCTTCTCAGTGGAGGCGGCCAATATATTAGAAGCTATCCGAATTGCCAAAAAAGATCACAGCAATAAAATTGTGATAACCACAGATTCACTTTGACTGGAGTCCCAAATCTTAAAAAGAACAATATTCTGATTCAGCAAATCAGAGATGATCTCTCCGAATGTTTAAAAATAAAACTAATGTGGTCATGCTGGAATTCCAGGGAATGAATTAGCAGATGACATAGCTAAACGTCCGTTGGAAAATGTGAATGGCGAATTTTCCGAATACGTAATAGAGGATATTATTAGTAAATTACCTAATTTAATTAAAGATAAAATAAATCTCAGCTGGGCAAATCTAAACATACACATAAACCAAATTAAAAACAGACAAGTGCACTGGACATCATCAAATTTAGCAAACCGTCGAGAATCAGTAGCAATTAAGAATTGGCCTTATAAATCTGACCCATATTCACCGTATAACCCGTGAACTCTCTCCTTTGTGTGAATCATGTCGAAGTAACTTAACAATCAAACATTTATTATTCTCATGTAATAAATATGCACGCTCACTAGAAACAACCGGAATTTCCAATACGTTGAGCGAAGTTTTTATAGGACAGTGAGTAACGTGTACGAGAAACACTTGAATTTTTGAAGGAAACAAATTTAATTAATCTACTGTAGTTATAAGCATTTGATTATTGTAATGTATTGTAAAATGAAATGTAAATTATTACTTAAAAGTTTCAAATTTGATGGAATTATAAAATAATTATAACTATAAGAAAAAATAATGAGTGTAACAAAATGTATATATATTAATAATATTATTATTATTATATTAAAGAAGTGCAAATATCCTAAGTTATCGATGCACACAATAAACATAAATCATATCAAAATAAATCCCATGTTGTTTAGTGGTTAGGATATCTGGCTCTCACCATTCACAATCATAAATAATTTATGTATACGTACACTTAAACTCTATGCTTGTTTGCTATTTAAACAAGACAATACATCCGAAAAAAATAAGAAGAGTAAACTCAATAATTGAGTTTGAGAATAATTGATTTCATTCCGTAATCCTTACCCTGAACTTATACTTCTGCGTATGACAGATCAGGTAATCATGGCATTAGATTCAAATAACTTATTAGTCATTGTCTGAAGGCGATAAAATTAATTTCATTGATTTGAAAAATGAGTCTCAGGGAAAACTTTCACAGAAAAATAACAAATTCCAAGGAATAGAGGTCAGTATAGAGTCATTAATTACAGATAGTCTGTATAATTTTATCGATGAAGATGTTTTATCTAAACTTATTAGTGATCAGGAAATCACGCTAGTATAATATTGGAAAATAATTTATTACTATATTTATATGATAACTTATCATATAAATATAGTAATAAATTATTTTTATTTGATAAGTATAACTTTATATATATAATAAATACACATTATATGAAAAATCATCATACAATAAATTAAGTTATGTTAATTTACATTATTGTTTCTTTTTTCTTTTTTTAAATGAAATGAATTAATGTGTTCACAAATAAATGATATAAGTGCTACCACAAGTCCAATTCCTAATGCCATAAAAGCTCCTTCTAAATGTGAAAGCGTTAACTTTTTTTTGTCCGATATTTCAACTTCATCTTCATAAATCTGGATCAATTGACAAAACAAGGACAAACATGAAATGTTTTTATTAATAATGAAAGTATAAAGAAAAAGTAAAACAAACTTCTGTATCTGCTGTTATTTCCTGTTTAATTCTAGTTGACCAAAAATCAATAAGGCCTCCCTGAATAATACGTAACAGAAGTGAATCGATTCTAGGCAATAATGGATTACCCTACAAATATTTTTCTATTTGAAATAAACAAACAACTGTGAATATTTTTTTATCCCACCTTCACAAGTAACATTTCAACTGGAGGTGAAACAATATTATCTTGAAATGCTTTAACTGTTGCAGTTCCAGATGAATCCATATATTGATGTTGAACAAATTCAAAATATTGGCGACTAACTGCCATTGCAAAATCTCTGAAAAACATAAATGATTATTTTAGATTTAGAAAGGTGTGGTGACTTAAGCTTCAAAACTTTTTTCGTGCTACACGATCCAAACAGGGCGGTGCTGAAATACAATGCTTGTATCGAGATAAAATTTTTAATGCAAATTTATCAGATGCAAATTGTTCAGTTTCAAAATAACGTGTTGTTGGTAGTGTCATACCAAAAGACATTCCTGATTCAATAATATCATTTATATTAGAAATCTGAAAAAGAGACAATAATAGTACAAGTTTAATATTATTATGCCTTTAAATATTATTATTTTTAACAACGGATTTACATCAAATTAATTTGATGAATTTAAAACAGTAAAAAATTCAAACTAACTTGATCTTCATGAATAGGTGTCGTCAACATGCTAATTAAAAATGTTGCATATGCTGTATACCAATGAAAACAAAAAAGTGACCATAAAAACACAAAACATTTTAATTTAGTTGTTTTTGGAAAATCATTAACAACATTTCCCACCATCATGCAATATGTTGTTAATAATGTTTTATAAATTGTACGAAATTTTGAATACTCTTCGTTTGCATAAACTGATTTTCCCAATAGTCCTGTTATAATTGCTACAATAAAATACACAATAAGACTTGCAATCCATACGCTTGGTCTGTAAATTGTAACCAAACTACGCCATTTTGGCAATACATTTGCAACTGCTACAACCCATGTGGTTTTATCCTGATGGAAAACATTAATTACAATTTGTTTTATTATAAAAAAATATTAAAATAATAATTTTATTTTTGCCTGCATATATTGGATTGTAAAATCAAAATATTGATGACGTTCTGATGTTGGAGTCAGTGTTCCAATACCAATATCTGCATCCTCACTTAGTAATAATCCCATCATTCCAGTGCCAGTTCTATTTCCAAATATAACACCCCAATTCTCCGGAATATTAAAACTTCTGTATAATAAATCAAATGAAAAGAAAATAAATATTAACGAATGAAATTCAAATTTTAATTCCATTTAATAATCAAACTTATATCTTGATGTAAAATTAGCTTTCTTTGCAATTGCTTCCATGATTTCAATTTCAATACCTTCAGTCATTATTAAAGCATTTTCATCATTTGAACTTGATCTTGGTGGCATTACAAATGGTGGCCAAAATACTGTAGAAATTTTTACAGGGCAACTATTTAAGTTTAAGGGAACCTGTCATAAGAACATTATTGAAATTATTATTCCTAAAAAAACTATTAAATTTTAAATAATGATCCTAACTTTTTCTGGAAAAAAATTCGTATTCTTGGGGCTCAAAACACTTGCATTACAAATTCCAAGTTCAACAAAATAACTTTCTTGTTTACCACAATTACCGGCATCAAACGGGAACCAAGTTACAACCTTTTGAAATCAAAAGGAAAACAAATAAAAATATATTGTAATTGAATTAAAAATCAATAAAAAATATACTTTATGCATTTCCTGTGAAACAATTGGTACTAAAATCGATAAATTTATTATCCAATATTTCCAACAGGTTGCAATAATGTTTGAAAGAAGTAAATCACGTTCAACAACACAATTTGAACTAGAATCTTGTACTTTATGAACATTATCACGAAATGTTATCTCACCATTTATATTTTTTGAGTAACTGATTATAATAATTATATTAAAATAAAATTTAATTGAATCTTTCTTAAAGTTAAAAAATAAATTCATTTTTAAATGTTCAGTTGTTTCTCAGTAATTAGTAAATATATATACAAATTCTTTTTTCCAATTATTGTGTGCATTTATATAGTTTATTTTTAATCTGATAATAATATAAGGCTGTTCCTATATAAATATTCTAAATTGCTTAAACAAAAAAATAATGAAATAAAAAATCAGTATTTGGGGATGACCAAATTTTCTTAAACAAAATAAAAAGCATTTGTTTTAAATTTTTAGTTTAACTTTTGCCTAATTTTTTAAGGTACAACATTTAAAAAAAGGCAAAATATTTTAAAACTTCCATCCCAATGAAATATGAAATTTATTTGTTTCATAAATTATCTTTTGTAGTTCAATATTCTGCATTTTTTTTTAAATAAAATATTCCTAAATATTTATTCGGATAGGTATTGGGAAATTCTACATTGTAGTTTTAAGAAATATATGAACTTCGAACTGCGTTGATACATTTTGCATACAAAATTGTTATTGAATTGAAATAGAACTACATTAATTAGTTATGCAAAAATTCAACTAAATTTTTAACATTAAAACACTTATTTATGACAAACTAGTTAATAACGCATTATGTGAAAGATTCTTATGGGTTGGTTTATGAATAAGTTAATGTGATATAACTGTAAGTTTTGGATAAAGCCTTAATA
Organism: Pedicia rivosa; assembly: GCA_963082725.1. Lineage (NCBI taxonomy): Eukaryota > Metazoa > Arthropoda > Insecta > Diptera > Pediciidae > Pedicia > Pedicia rivosa. The sequence continues at coordinate 32,498,020 of OY720152.1, read as the reverse complement.
ATGTAATAATAATGAATACTCATTAAATTATTATATAATTGTTATTTAATTATTTATATGCATATAAAACGTAATGCATAACGATAAATAACCAAACATAAAAAATTAATTAAAATGATTGATTTTGTCTTTTTTTTTATATTTTTCTAATTATTTAAAGGTAATTATAGATGCCTTGATAAAATAGAATTAATTAAGTCATTAAAATAACACGTTATTGTTAAATTAATGATTATTTTTATTCTATATATGTATTAACCTTATTATTTTAAGTATTTGTGAATTGATATTATTTACTCGTTCTACATAGTTCAATGTCTTATTTACTGTGTGTTAGACGAAAATAAAATATAGTATTTAAATAAGATTTTTAATATTATTTTGTATTGATTATTTGATTTTGTTCAACCAAATAAATTAAACCACTAAGAAACAAGATCAGTTTTGTTATAGATGGTGAATTTGGCGGAGAAATAAAAATTATCAATCATAATCAAATAATATGTTGTGATTACTTTTTATAACTTCTGAGTTCTAGCAATTTCTTACCATTCATTTTTATATAGGAATTTAATAATAATAAATAATTTAATCAAATCATAAATAAATTCTAATTTGGACCTTGAATAATTGTTGATGTAGCATTTTTAATCTTTGTTCTTTTTGTATATTACCAATATTTTAAAATCATTATTCTTTTAAATGAAAATCAATCCAAAGTCATAGTCCTTTGACACCTTGGACCAATTCCATTTTACATCAATAGTTCCCCAACATTACCCTTCTTATTATTATTGAAATGCCGCAATAATTAGGTCATCCACGATACCTGGAAAAAAATATAAGTTGAAAATGCATTGAGAACATCACTTAAAATGGTATATCCAAACATACATTTACGGGGATGTTGGTTTCATTATAGCCAAGCGTTGAAGCGCAGACTTCAGAAAGATTAGGAACTTTTTAATTACATAAAATGAAATTCTGAAGCAAGAAGAATATATAATAAATACAGAATTCTTCCACTGCTTCCATGCCAGATTTTGGAAGCATATGAGTGTTTTAAAGCCGAATCTGAGCCACATGAACAATATTTTGAAAATTAAAGGTAATACGATACCAGAACATCTGAATTATCTGATGTTTTCGCACAGGCGTTTAAGGCAAATAAAGATCAGGAAGAAGAAAAATTTTGGACCTGCCCTTTACGCAGAGGCGAAATTGAAGATATTATAAAAGTGTATTTTTAATATTAAGACTTTTCAATAAATTTTTATATGAACAAACTTTCTACAAATGTTTCTTTTATAACAACTTTTACATTATTGAACACTGTTCAAAAGACAACGAATATAATATAATAAAAACAATTTTGATTCAATTAAGATTAAGAAATTTTTTTCCTAAATCTGAATTAAAGTAATTTCAAATTTTTAAAGATAAGACAACATTCTCAATTTGATCGATTTTGAAGGTGTCTTTTTTAAATAAAAAAATACATAATAAAAAAACGACAGGCAAGTATGGCTGTATGCTTCGTCGAATTTTATGCGATAGTATTGTCATTTAATATAATAAAAAAAAATTATATGGGGGTGCTCCACCACGTGTTCCGATCCCCCCTAAAATCAATATGGCTCTATGATGGACCAATAAAATGCTAATCCCAAAATTTCATTGCAATCAGTTGTTGCAGTCCTTGGGAATCTGATTTTTTCCAAAACAATTGTAGGGGGGGTGCTCCACCCCGTGCCCCGATCCCACCTAAAATCAATATGGTTTTATGATGGAGCAATAAAATACTAAACCCAAAATTTCATTCCAATCAGTTGCTGCAATCCTCGGGAAACTGATTTTTTCCAAAACAATTGTATGGGGGGTGCTCCACCCCGTGCCCCGATCCCCCCTAAAATCAATACGGTTCTATGATGGACCAATAAAATACTAATCCCAAAAATTTTATTGCAATCAGTTGTTGCAATCCTCGGGAATCTGATTTTTTCCAAAACAATTGTATGGGGGGTGCTCCACCCCGTGCCCCGATCCCCCCTAAAATCAATATGGTTCTATGATGGACCAATAAAATACTAATCCCCAAATTTCATTGCAATCAGTTGTTGCAATTCTCGGGAATCTGATTTTTTCCAAAACAATTGTATGGGGGGTGCTCCACCCCGTTCCCCGATCCCCCCTAAAATCAATGTGGTCCTATGATGGACCAATAAAATACTAATCCCAAAATTTCATTGCAATCAGTTGTTGCAATCCTCGGGAATCTGATTTTTTCCAAAACAATTTTTTTGACGCCTTTTTTGGGGATAAAAGTTGCAATAACCACCAATTTGACCTTTTGTTAGTAAAAATAAGTTGCCCTAGGGTCATTCTATGTGAGAAAAAATTTTTTTTGGAAATTTTCTTTTAAGTGTGTCTTTTAAAAATAAAAAAAGTTGAATTTGAAAATTTTCCATTACAAGGCTTAGTCGATTACGACGAAGCAATATAAGTGGCAACAAATCCACTAAAACATAATCCCGGTGGGCCAAAATCTCGGTGGCACTAAATACTGGTGGGCGAAAATCCCGATGGGCCGAAATTTGGCAGTGGAACCAAATAACGATGACACTAAATTCCGGTGGGAGCAAATATCGGTGGGCCAAAAAAAAGCGGGACCTTTTACCGGGCACCATATATTTATGTGAAAATATTTAAAAAAAATGTTTATAAACAAATATAGAATTTATAAAGCTAATCCCGTAATAATTATAATTAATATATCCTTGATATTTTTGATTTTTCCTGTATTTTTTAATATTTCAATTTAATTTTTTTTACAGATTATTTATAAACAAAAACATAACATACATTTTTTACAAATAATTGATAAAAATATATACATATGTATATATTTATAGAAATTTAAAATTGGAAATTCTGTTTAATTTGTACAATTAGGTATTGAAATTATTAAACTCCTGTATATTCTAAGAATTTCCATTTACAATAATCATTCTCACATTTTCCAGATCTCAATGTGAATAATACTGGATGATCATATCTTTTAAGATCATCTGATACAGATAAGTATTCATTCCATATTAAATTTTTAATTTTAAATGACTGAGATCCTTCAATTGGCTCTAACTGCCATTTTCCTGTTTCTTTTATTTCATTTTTCTTTCTGCAACTGAATACAGCACGCCGATTAATATCCAAATTGAACTCATTTGTGTCTGCAAACAAATATTCCTCACGAGTTTTTCCTTATATATGAAAATATCTACCATTAGATTGTGGTATAAAGTTTACCGCTAGCATATTATTACTAGAAACTGTCCCAAAAATAAATGTTATAAGTCTTAAATCATCCTGACGATATCCACCATCGTCAAAAATGAAAATACTTTTATTGAATTTTACATTTTCAATAAGAACTGTTTTATTCCAGGGAAAATTTTGTAATGACTGCGGCAGTTTTTCTTTTAAATAAATTAAATGTTTATTATTTTTATATTTTTCATTGAAATCAACAAAGACACTATAAGCTATTTGTGTCGTTTGGGTAGTGTAGACATTTTTATTCTTTATCATTTGATCAAACAACAAACGATAACCAATAATAATTTTTTCATAATCAGAAAATGAATTCATAAATTCTATCAATATATCTACATTTGCAATGGTTTTATTATAAACTGATTCAATTATTAAGTTCTGATCACTGGAACTTAAGAACGATTCACCAGCCTCTTCAAAGCGTCTATTCTGAATCAGTTCAATGATTAAACTGGTTTTTTTAATTGAGTAATGATGGTGATGATGATGAGAGTATTTCCTTAGTTCAAGAACTTTCAATCGCATTGACCTATGTTTGCCAAATATTCATCCAGTTTCTCATCAACCATTTCATCAATTGTTGATATGAATTTACCAGCAGATAATTTTAAATGAAGTTGACATGGAATATTAAATGAATGAAACATTTGTTTATATTCAATGATAAATGAATCAATTGAGTTTGAGTAAATGGAGCAATTCATTCCCAAATCTTGATTCTCGTCAATTTCCATTATCAAATTTTTACATTAATTCCAGCAAATAAAACGAAGAAAAGAAGAGAAATATGAATTTTATTCCTCATTTTTTTATTCATTTTGAAATACTTGAAATACTTGAAACACTTGAAATAATTTCACTTTTTTTTATATTATAGATTAACTGTTTCAACAGCTCAATTGAACTGAATATTTGATGTAAAATATTTCAATATTTATACTCATTTGATGGTGATTAATCGCAAAAAACTAAAGCGCACAAACAAAAACAAAAGTTTAGAGGTGAACCAGGAAATTGATTGAATGTTTCTGCATTCTCATTATTGCTTTAGTTTTTTACCAATTGTTATAAAAAAACATGTAAAATTTTCCACAAAAATTTTGTATGTTAATTTACGAAACTATATTGTTAGATTAACAAAAAATTTTTTAAATATTTAGAATTTTTTTGTAAATTATAAGAAAAGTTTACTAAAATTTACGAAAACAAAAACCTCGTACATTTAATTAAATAATGATTAATCTAGAATCTTGTTAAATAAAACTTTGTTAAAAAATACGAATAAGTTGTGACAACTACAGTAAATTTTGTATAATTTTGCAAATAAATTTTGTGAAATATTTGGTAGAAGAAAAATATTCGTGTAAAATTAATTCCTGAATTCAAAATACGATTTTTTTGGTATAACACGAATAAATTTTGTTAAATTTCCAGTATACGAAACAATTTTGTAAAAAATATAAAAATTTTGTTAGAAAAGCTAACGGTTTGATTATAAAATTAACAAAATGTTTGGTATAAAATACGAAAATTTTGTAGTTTCATATATTCGGTCTTGTTCGTAACTTTAATTTTTTTGATGAATTAATTTTTAGTCATTCTTAAATTGCCGTGCAGTAAGGATGTTTGTAAACCTTTAAGATATTACCAAATTGAAAAAAATTTGTTGTGTCAAAGTGCTTATCACCATTTGGTGATAAATATCTTCCAACCAAGCGATTTGAAATTCAGAGTACGATATCTACTTCTTCCTCATATTGTTATCGTTTCGATAATCATCATCATCACTGCCCTATTCAACATTTTGGTATTTTGTTGTTTTTTAATGGAATTTGTTTGCGGAGTTTAGGCAAATTTATCCCTTTTACTAATTTTTAAGTTTTAAATTTTAACTTTTGAACCTAAAACTTAACACTTGTTATATTCAAATGCTTGCCTAATCTTGCTCTGCACAATTTATCAATGTAATGAAAATAAATTTTTGAAATATTAAATTCGATTAAATAATAATAAAAAATAAAAATATTAAATTAAAAACATAACTGAAAAATAGTTAAATTTTTTTTTTAAATATAAGATCAATTATATTTATTTTAATATATAAACAAAATTTATTGTTCACAAACACGACAAAAAAATTATTATTGAATTTCAAATTTAACCGCTCTTTGAAAAATATTTTAGAAAAGAACGAATATTTTTTTTCAATGAAAGTAAAAGAGAAAACTACATTGCGATGGTGCATACGGTCTTCAAAATATGCGCCATTTTAGAATTACCTCCAGCGTTTTTGGCTCATTATTCAATCAAACAAGCATATGAGCAAAAAACGCAGAGAAAGATGGTAGATGATTTTTGCATGAGTAGAGAGGGATAGGAATAACAAAAAAACTGCAACGCTACAAAAACCCCCGATAATCTTGGTTATGATACCGGCATTATTCATAGTAATTTACCATAACTTTTAAATAGAAAAAGGCAACACTCATTTTAAATTTTATTTTTCACTACGTTACCATTTGTTCTAAAAAGATATGTTATGGCAAAATGTATTGTTATCTAATTACATTTTTCTCTCTTGCACACAAAATAATTTTTAGAATTATTAAGTCTAATTCACGTGTGATATCCCTATAACTCGTGCTCCAAATTGTTGGTTGCCAGGACTGCGTACTCGAATATCTGATATAATTCTATCGAACATACAGTATTATAATACATACAACAATATTTAAGTAATGGAAGGTTATCAATTATATAGAGATGGTTAATTTGTAGAAATAAGAGGTAAAAAATATTAAATATCGAAGTATATGGATTTTTGTTCCAATAAATATTATGTATGTAATTTTAGAAAACACGATTATTTTCTAGTTCTATTTATTTATAAATTTTATTTTCTTTATTTACCAAAGTGAAAAGGGTGTATTTTTAGTTTATTGAAATTATAATCACCCTGTGTAGGGTTATATTTTAAATGAGTTCTTCGCTATTGTATACAATTTTTTTCTTTAAAAAATGATTGTAATTTTTGAAAGTTATCGCTTCTCGGCAAAAAAAAAAGAACGTTAAAAAAAATGTACTTGGAATTGCAACACATTTAAACTAAATTAATTAATATATTTAAAAGCCAAATATTATAACCGCTTAGTTAGAATAATAAGAATTAAGTTAAAAATGTACAATGTATTTTTAAAAAAAATTGCAAAAAATCATGTAATGTAATAGGTCTGTTCGTTTACTTGATCAGGTCACATACTCAGGGTAGGTTAGGTTAGATTAGGTTAGGTTGAGTTAGATCAGTTGACGTCACAGATCACTTTAGGTTAACGTTGACCCAACTTTTGTTCGTTTGCTGGGATCTGATCAAAATATTATAACCTCAATCAATTATGCTTATAAAAATATATGAATTTTATTTTATCATTTTTGTCTTGTAAACTTGTCTTATAACTCAATAATAAATTATTTTAAAATAAATATTATTAAAATTATAATATTTTATTGTCATTTTGACAAGTAACCTACTTGACTCCATCTATTTTGAAAGGTTAGAAAATCGTCGCTCCGAATAGATCGGATCAAGTAAAAAAAAACAAACGAACATAGAGTAAAGTTGACCTAATCTAACCTAAAGCAAACGAGCACTGGTGAAATGATCCATTTTGATCGAAGTTACTCGTATCAAGCAAACGAACAGACCTAATGTAATCGTTTCAAAATAAAAATAATTTCAGTTCAATGATTTTCAGTTCAATAATTTTGGGTCTGTGTAACTTGGTTAAAAACTAGTTAAAAGTTAAAATTTTTACAGCCAACGTTAAATTTTCGTCACATATTCACCTCAATTTAGTTGTTAAAATTTTAACTAGCTTCGGGGCATGTTAAATTTTGACGTTTGAAGTTAAAAAATAATCCAAGTTCAATAATTTTTATGAACAAATATTTCAGTTCTATAAATTTAAAAATAACCCAATTTATTCAAAAAAGTTTAATGAACAAAAAAAAATAGGATTATTATTTTAATTGTTTTTTTTCGTAAAGTTTAATTTATTTTTTTTCTTTTTGAAAAATTATGACTACCTGAAAATACTAAAAAAAAAATTATTTTTCTCATTTTAAGAGATTTATTTCATAAATTTAAATGTCAAATTTTTAACCAAGTTACACAGCTTAAAATCACCAAAGTTAAATTTTTCTCACCAATATTTTTTCAGCTAATTTTAACTTATTTTTAACCAAGTTACACAGACCCTTTAACTCGCATTTCAGTTCAATATTTTTAATGCAGTAAGATTTGTTTTTCTGCGTTTGAATTTTTATAATATTTTTCAAAAAACAATGTTGCGATTTATTATGGTATTTGGTTTATAATATAAAATTTAAAAATAATATTTTTAATATTAAAATTATATTTTAAACATAAAGAACTATTTCCTCATGATCAATAATCACAAAAATATATACTTTTTACCTTTTTCTGCTGTTATCACTATTTAATTAGTTACTCAAAATTCCATGTGAATAAAAAGCACCATAAATTTGTAAAAAGTACTATAATCTTCGTTCAAATTTAATAAAAGTACCATAATATTCCACATATTTTAAATTTGTATACAAATAAGAGCACAGATATATATGGTGTTTTGTTATCTCTCTCTCTTTTTTTCGTTAGTCTTTTGCCACACCAACAATTTTAAGATTTGTATACAAAATTATTTGGATGTAAATTTCCTAGTCAGATACCACTATTTGACATAATTTATGTATTATGGAGAAATAAATTTAATTCAATAAAATGAGATCATAGGTCATACCAAATTTTTTAGATAACTGATAACGATATATATATATATATATATATATATATATATATATATATATATAAGAAAGAATTCATTTTCATTAAAGTAAAAACTTTTAATTGTATTTGTATTAATTATAAATAAATTGTAAAATCCTATTGACTTCTAAATTTTGTGTTTTAAATTTTCTGAAAATCATTCGACAAACTAAATGTACAAAAGTACGCACTTTTTTCTTATTAATAATTTCGTTCTAACTCTCAATTTTGGCTCCATATTTTAATTTAAGAAATTTTGGAATTTAAATAATTGAAGCACAGATAAAATTAAATGACTTTTGGTATCAATAAAAATTAAAAATTACTTTTTAAGGTAAGAAGTATAATTGTATTTGCATAAATACATGAAGAAGGTTTATGTAACTTGAAAATTTTGTAATCATAAAGCAATATTTTTATTGCTGTTTTGGGGAAAATTTCCGTTTTCAAATAAAACGCCCGTTTTGTTTAAGTTTTAAGATACACTAATTATTTTATTGTTTTTCAAATATTTCTTATAAAAATTATAATATATATTTTTGTTCTAATACACGTGCGGTTAAAATCGAATGATTTTAATGTACACGCGGTGCAATGACTTCAATGCACGCGCGGTGGACTGATCGCAAATTTGCTGATGAAATAGAAATTATAAAACGCGTGTAGACTTCGAATCGATGAATGAACTGTTATTGTACGGGTGGTTTTACAATATTACAACATTGTGAATACATCTTAATCTCGGATCCTGAAGCTAGTACATTTTGTAACGTAAATGTTGGTTATGTAGATACAAAAAATTTATAACATTATACATACTATTTGTATGAATTAATTATTTAATAAAAAAAATTCCCATGCCGGGAATCGAACCCGGGCCTTCTGGGTGAAAGCCAGATATCCTAGCCACTAGACAACATGGGATATAAATTTCTTAGCTGTGAAAATACACTGACACACATTCACTTATGATCAAGTATAACGAATATTTTATCATGCATTTTGAGAAAAAAGAAAATTTCAGAAATTTACTATAATTTAATTTTAAATATATGGTTGCAGCATTTTCTGTACATGTAAATTTTTGTCCCACAAATTATTTTCATGTAATTTTTTTCCAAAAATAATTGATATTTTTTAATATAAGTTATCATTGCCATTATTAGGTTTGGGTTTAATAGTGACTTTACATTTAAAACATTAGGTCGATTGATTTTGGGTGTTATTACGTTTTTATCCACAAAAAAGTTGTTAAAAAAATCCTGTCAGTTCGGGATCAGTCTTTAAATCAAATATATAAGATTCTAATAAAACTTAATAACAATTAATTACTTCTTTAATTTTATTATATTCTATTTAACTCTTTTATTTATTCATATTTAAGATTCTGCAATAATAAGAAATCAAATTCTGTCTGTAATTAATTCATGAAATAAGAATTTTAAAATAGACTATAGGCCCAATCCCCTTTTTCTTGTTTTTATTTTCAGAGCCAGAGTTTGTATTATGTTCGCTTCCATAATAGATTAGTTTTGTCTTCCAGTTTTAGTGGATCCTTGTGAGATCTGCAAATTCCTTTATTGTTTTTTGTTGTTTTGTATCCAAGGATCAGCATTCGTAAAAAGATTTTCTAAAATGTGGTGGACATAAGTGATCCCTCTATATTTGATTTTTTTTTTGTTTGTTTATCTTGTTCCTTATAAAATTTCCTTTTGGAATTCATTGGAACTGAGTGTCAAAATCCTTGAAATGAGGTCATATGCCATGCTGATTTTATAAATTAATAGGTGGTTCGATTTAAAATTTAATAAAAGTCCTTTATTCGTTGATTTTCGTCGAATGTTATGCGATAGTATTGTCATTTAATGTAATAAAAAAAAATTATATGGGGGTGCTCCACCCCGTGCCCCGATCCCCCCTAAAATCAATATGGTTCTATGATGGAACAATAAAATACTAATCCCAAAATTTCATTCCAATCAGTTGTTGCAATCCTCGGGAAACTAATTTTTTCAAAAACAATTGTATGGGGGGGTGCTCCACCCCGTTCCGCGATCCCCCCCCCCCCCCCTTAAATCAATAGGGTTCTATTGGGGACCAATTAAATACTAATCCCAAAATTTCATTGCAATCAGTTGTTGCAATCCTCGGGAAACTGTTTTTTTCCAATACAATTGTATGGGGGGTGCTCAACCCCGTGCCCCGATCCCCCTAAAATCAATTTGGTTCTATGATGGACCAAAAAAATACTAATCCCAAAATTTCATTGCAATCAGTTGTTGCAATCCTCGGGAAACTAATTTTTTCCAAAACAATTGTATAGGGGGTGCTCCACCCCGTGCCCCGATCCCCCTCAAAATAAATAGAGTTCTATTGGGGATCAAAAAAATACTAATCCCAAAATTTTATTGAAATCAGTTCACGCGTTTTTGAGTTATCGTGTTAACATACGGAGTCCGGACTGAAAGGATTTTTTTTACCCCTTTTTTGGGGATAAAAGTTGCAATAACCACCAATTTGACCTTTTGTTAGTAAAAATAAGTTGCCCTAGGGTCATTCTATGTGAGAAAAAAATTTTTTTGGAAATTTTCTTTTAATTGTGTCTTTTAAAAATAAAAAAAGTTGAATTTGAAAATTTTCCATTACAAGGCTTAGTCTATTTTAAAAATGTTGAAAATGTTTGAAAAATACGGAATTGATTTGCAAGATTGTAGGGGACAATCTTGTGATAATGATTCTAATATGTCAGGAATTTATAGGGGGCTTCATGCACGAATGAAATCAAGCAATAATCTTGCTATTTATGTACCATGTGCACCACATTCCCTAAATCTGATTGGCGAATGTGCCGCAGAAAGTTGTTTAAAAGCTACGGATTTTTTTTTTTGTCCATGCTTACGACACATAGTGTTCCCAAGCGGTCTCCCATCTTAGTACTTTACTATGCTCTATATCGCTTAACTGCGGTGTTCGAATGAGAACCTGTGTATTCGATATGATATGGTCGTAACCATTCATTATTTAAAGAAAAAATTAAAATAAACCCACTGAACAGAAATTTTTAAAATAAAACTGAATAGAAATTTTTAAAATAAACCCACTGACAGAAATGTAAAACGTCAACACAACAGCAATATAATATTCCGTAAATTAAAGTAATTTAGATGCTTCTATCTCGAGCTTTTAAATTATGTTCAGAGAACGGTATACCAGCGGATGTATTATCTTCAAGCCCTATTTGGAGATAGCTCCGTGAAAATTTTTCCCCAGAATAGAGTTAAATGTTTCAAAATTAAAGAAGGAAAATATATATTTCTAACTCCATGTATATAGCTTGCTTCTTATAGAATTAAAAGCAGCCTAAGAAAATGTCGTGTTCTTTTATACCTACGAATGAAATGTAAATTATTACTTAAAAGTTTCAAATTTGATGTAATTATAAAATAATTATAACTATAAGAAAAAATAATGAGTGTAACAAAATGTATATATTAATAATAATATTATTATTATATTAAAGAAGTGCAAATGTCCTAAGTTATCGATGCACACAATAAACATAAATCATATCAAAATAAATCCCATGTTGTTTAGTGGTTAGGATATATGGCTCTCACCATTCACAATCATAAATAATTTATGTATACGTACACTTAAACTCTATGCTTGTTTGCTATTTAAACAAGACAATACATTCGAAAAAAATAAGAGGAGTAAACTCAATAATTGAGTTTGAGAATAATTGATTTCATTCCGTAATCCTTACCCTGAACTTATACTTCTGCGTATGACAGATCAAGTAATCATGGCATTAGATTCAAATAACTTATTAGTCATTGTCTGAAGGCGATAAAATTAATTTCATTGATTTGAAAAATGAGTCTCAGGGAAAACTTTCACAGAAAAATAACAAATTCCAAGGAATAGAGGTCAGTATAGAGTCATTAATTACAGATAGTCTTTATAATTTTATCGATGAAGATGTTTTATCTAAACTTATTAGTGATCAGGAAATCACGCTAGTATAATATTGGAAAATAATTTATTACTATATTTATATGATAAGTAAAACTTTATATATATAATAAATACACATTATATGAAAAATCATCATACAATAAATTAAGTTATGTTAATTTACATTATTGTTTCTTTTTTCTTTTTTTAAATGAAATGAATTAATGTGTTCACAAATAAATGATATAAGAGCTACCACAAGTCCAATTCCTAATGCCATAAAAGCTCCTTCTAAATGTGAAAGCGTTAACTTTTTTTTGTCCGACATTTCAACTTCATCTTCATAAATCTGGATCAATTGACAAAACAAGGACAAACATGAAATGTTTTTATTAATAATGAAAGTATAAAGAAAAAGTAAAACAAACTTCTGTATCTGCTGTTATTTCCTGTTTAATTCTAGTTGACCAAAAATCAATAAGGCCTCCCTGAATAATACGTAACAGAAGTGAATCGATTCTAGGCAATAATGGATTACCCTACAAATATTTTTCTATTTGAAATAAACAAACAACTGTGAATATTTTTCTATCCCACCTTCACAAGTAACATTTCAACTGGAGGTGAAACAATATTATCTTGAAATGCTTTAACTGTTGCAGTTCCAGATGAATCCATATATTGATGTTGAACAAATTCAAAATATTGGCGACTAACTGCCATTGCAAAATCTCTGAAAAACATAAATGATTATTTTAGATTTAGAAAGGTGTGGTGACTTAAGCTTCAAAACTTTTTTCGTGCTATACGATCCAAACAGGGCGGTGCTGAAATACAATGCTTGTATCGAGATAAAATTTTTAATGCAAATTTATCAGATGCAAATTGTTCAGTTTCAAAATAACGTGTTGTTGGTAGTGTCATACCAAAAGACATTCCTGATTCAATAATATCATTTATATTAGAAATCTGAAAAAGAGACAATAATAGTACAAGTTTAATATTATTATGCCTTTAAATATTATTATTTTTAACAACGGATTTACATCAAATTAATTTGATGAATTTAAAACAGTAAAAAATTCAAACTAACTTGATCTTCATGAATAGGTGTCGTCAACATGCTAATTAAAAATGTTGCATATGCTGTATACCAATGAATTTAGTTGTTTTTGGAAAATCATTAACAACATTTCCCACCATCATGCAATATGTTGTTAATAATGTTTTATAAATTGTACGAAATTTTGAATACTCTTCGTTTGAATAAACTGATTTTCCCAATAGTCCTGTTATAATTGCTACAATAAAATACACAATAAGACTTGCAATCCATACGCTTGGTCTGTAAATTGTAACCAAACTACGCCATTTTGGCAATACATTTGCAACTGCTACATATATTGGATTGTAAAATCAAAATATTGATGACGTTCTAATGTTGGAGTCAGTGTTCCAATACCAATATCTGCATCCTCACTTAGTAATAATCCCATCATTCCAGTGCCAGTTCTATTTCCAAATATAACACCCCAATTCTCCGGAATATTAAAACTTCTGTATAATAAATCAAATGAAAACAAAATAAATATTAACGAATGAAATTCAAATTTTAATTCCATTTAATAATCAAACTTATATCTTGATGTAAAATTAGCTTTCTTTGCAATTGCTTCCATGATTTCAATTTCAATACCTTCAGTCATTATTAAAGCATTTTCATCATTTGAACTTACAAATGGTGGCCAAAATACTGTAGAAATTTTTACAGGGCAACTATTTAAGTTTAAGGGAACCTGTCATAAGAACATTATTGAAATTATTATTCCTAAAAAAACTATTAAATTTTAAATAATGATCCTAACTTTTTCTGGAAAAAAATTCGTATTCTTGGGGCTCAAAACACTTGCATTACAAATTCCAAGTTCAACAAAATAACTTTCTTGTTTACCACAATTACCGGCATCAAACGGGAACCAAGTTACAACCTTTTGAAATCAAAAGGAAAACAAATAAAAATATATTGTAATTGAATTAAAAATCAATAAAAAAAAACGACAGGCAAGTATGGCTGTATGCTTCGTCGAAATTTATGCGATAGTATTGTCATTTAATATAATAAAAAAAAAATTATATGGGGGTGCTCCACCCCGTGCCCCGATCCCCCCTAAAATCATTATGGTTCTATGATGGACCAATAAAATACTAATCCCAAAATTTCATTGCAATCAGTTGTTGCAATCCTCGGGAATCTGATTTTTTCCAAAACAATTGTATGGGGGGTGCTCCACCCCGTGACCCGATCCCCCCTAAAATCAATATGGTTCTATGATGGACCAATAAAATACTAATCCCAAAATTTCATTCCAATCAGTTGTTGCAATCCTCGGGAAACTGATTTTTTCCAAAACAAATGTATGGGGGGTGCTCCACCCCGTGACCCGATCCCCCCTAAAATCAATATGGTTCTATGATGGACCAATAAAATACTAATCCCAAAATTTCATTGCAATTGCCACAAATGGTGGCCACAAATGGTGGCCAAAATACTGTAGAAATTTTTACAGGGCAACTATTTAAGTTTAAGGGAACCTGTCATAAGAACATTATTGAAATTATTATTCCTAAAAAAACTATTAAATTTTAAATAATGATCCTAACTTTTTCTGGAAAAAAATTCGTATTCTTGGGGCTCAAAACACTTGCATTACAAATTCCAAGTTCAACAAAATAACTTTCTTGTTTACCACAATTACCGGCATCAAACGGGAACCAAGTTACAACCTTTTACAAATCAAAAGGAAAACAAATAAAAATATATTGTAATTGAATTAAAAATCAATAAAAAAAAACGACAGGCAAGTATGGCTGTATGCTTCGTCGAAATTTATGCGATAGTATTGTCATTTAATATAATAAAAAAAAAATTATATGGGGGTGCTCCACCCCGTGCCCCGATCCCCCCTAAAATCATTATGGTTCTATGATGGACCAATAAAATACTAATCCCAAAATTTCATTGCAATCAGTTGTTGCAATCCTCGGGAATCTGATTTTTTCCAAAACAATTGTATGGGGGGTGCTCCACCCCGTGACCCGATCCCCCCTAAAATCAATATGGTTCTATGATGGACCAATAAAATACTAATCCCAAAATTTCATTCCAATCAGTTGTTGCAATCCTCGGGAAACTGATTTTTTCCAAAACAATTGTATGGGGGGTGCTCCACCCCGTGACCCGATCCCCCCTAAAATCAATATGGTTCTATGATGGACCAATAAAATACTAATCCCAAAATTTCATTGCAATCAGTTGTTGCAATCCTCGGGAATCTGATTTTTTCCAAAACAATTGTATGGGGGTGCTCCACCCCGTGCTCCGATCCCCCCTAAAAACAATTTGGTTCTATAATGGACCAAAAAAATACTAATCCTAAAATTTCATTGCAATCAGTTGTTGCAATCCTCGGGAATCTGATTTTTTCCAAAACAATTTTATGGGGGGTGCTCCACCCCGTGCCTCGATCCCCCCTAAAATCAATATGGTTCTATGATGGACCAATAAAATACTAATCCCAAAATTTCATTGCAATCAGTTGTTGCAATCCTCGGGAATCTGATTGTTTCCAAAACAATTGTATGGGGGGTGCTCCACCCCGTGCCCCGATCACACCCCAAATCAATATGGTTCTATTGGGGACCAAAATAATACTAATTTCAAAATTTTATTGAAATCACTTCACGCGTTTTTGAGTTATCGTGTTAACATACGGAGTCCGGACTGACAGGATTTTTTTTACCCCTTTTTTGGGGATAAAAGTTGGAATAACCACCAATTTGACCTTTTGTTAGTAAAAATAAGTTGCCCTAGGGTCATTCTATGTGAGAAAAAAATTTTTTTGGAAATTTTCTTTTAATTGTGTCTTTTAAAAATAAAAAAAGTTGAATTTGAAAATTTTCCATTACTAGGCTTAGTCGATTACGACGAAGCAATATACTTTATGCATTTCCTGTGAAACAATTGGTACTAAAATCGATAAATTTATTATCCAATATTTCCAACAGGTTGCAATAATGTTTGAAAGAAGTAAATCACGTTCATATGGATCGTCAATGCCAACATCCATATATATTAATACTTTTGCATGAGGATTCCATGATGATGTTTCTTTTAATGTTTTTAAAATAACAATAAGATCGAGTGCAGTTTTAACAAACATTACATAATTATCAACTTTTTCAATAAATTTTACACTATTTGTTAAAATATTATTGCTTTTTCCTGATTTCATCATTAATGTCCAACGTTTTTGATTCATAAAATGTTGTAATATTAATTGTTCTGTGGTTTTGGCTGTATTGCTTCGTCGTAATCGACTAAGCCTAGTAATGGAAAATTTTCAAATTCAACTTTTTTTATTTTTAAAAAACACAATTAAAAGAAAATTTCCAAAAAAATTTTTTTCTCACATAGAATGACCCTAGGGCAACTTATTTTTACTAACAAAAGGTCAAATTGGTGGTTATTGCAACTTTTATCCCCAAAAAAGAGGTCAAAAAAATCCTGTCAGTCCGGACTCCGTCCGCCGGACTCCGTATGTTAACACGATAACTCAAAAACGCGTGAAGGGATTTCAATAAAATTTTGGAATTATTATTGATTTGGTCCCCAATAGAACCCTATTGATTTGGGGTGTGATTGGGGTACGGGGTGGACCACCCCCCATACAAATGTTTTGGAAAAAATCAGTTTTTCGAGGATTGCAACAACTGATTGGAATGAAATTTTGGGATTAGTATTTTATTGGTCCATCATAGAACCGTATTGATTTTTGGGGGGATCGGGGCACGGGGTGGAGCACCCCCCATACAATTGTTTTGGAAAAAATCAGTTTCCCGAGGATTGCAACAACTGATTGGAATGAAATTTTGGGATTAGTATTTTATTGGTCCATCATAGAACCATATAGATTTTAGGGGGGATCGGGGCACGGGGTGGAGCACCCCCCATATAATTGTTTTGGAAAAAATCATTTTCCCGAGGATTGCAACAACTGATTGGAATGAAATTTTGGGATTAGTATTTTATTGGTCCATCATAGAACCATATTGATTTTAGGGGGATCGGGGCACGGGGTGGAGAACCCCCCATACAATTGTTTTGGAAAAAATCAGTTTCCCGAGGATTGCAACAACTGATTGGAATGAAATTTTGGGATTAGTATTTTATTGGTCCATCATAGAACTATATTGATTTTAGGGGGGATCGGGCTTCGGGGTGGAGCACCCCTCATACAAACTTTTTAGAAAATACAGTTTTTTAAGAACATGTGAACGGATTGCAATGAAATTTTGGGATTAGTATTTTATTGTTCCATCATAGAACCATATTGATTTTAGGGGGGATCGGGGGATGGGGTGGAGCAGCCTCCATACAAATTTTTAAGAAAATACAGTTTTTTAAGAACATGTGAACGGATTGCAATGAAATTTTGGGATTAGTATTTTTTTGGTCCATCATAGAACCATATTGATTTTAGGGGGGATCGGGGCACGGTGTGGAGCACCCCCATACACATTTTTTGGAAAATACAGTTTTTTAAGAACATGTGAATGGATTGCAATGAAATTTTGGGATTAGTATTTTATTGTTCCATCATAGAACCATATTAATTTTAGGGGGGATCGGGGGACGGGGTGGAGCACCCCCCATACAAATTTTTTGGAAAATACAGTTTTTTAAGAACATGTGAACGGATTGCAATGAAATTTTGGTATTAGTATTTTATTGTTCCATCATAGATCCATATTAATTTTAGGGGGGATCGGGGGACGGGGTGGAGCAGCTCCCATACAAATTTTTTGGAAAATACAGTTTTTTAAGAACATGTGAACGGATTGCAATGAAATTTTGGGATTAGTATTTTATTGGTCCATCATAGAACCATATTGATTTTAGGGGGGATCGGAACACGTGGTGGAGCACCCCCATATAATTTTTTTTTATTATATTAAATGACAATACTATCGCATAAATTTCGACGAAGCATACAGCCATACTTGCCTGTCGTTTTTTTTTATTTAATGTTGAATTTTTTAAACCGGATGATAGAACACACACAATGGAGCCGTGATCAAAAAAACGTTTAGCAAGATCAACAACACAATTTGAACCAGAATCTTGTACTTTATAAACATTATCACGAAATGTTATCTCATCATTTATATTTTTTAAGTAACTGATTATAATAATTATATTAAAATAAAATTTAATTGAATCTTTCTTAAAGTTAAAAAATAAATTCATTTTTAAATGTTCAGTTGTTTCTCAGTAATTAGTAAATATATATACAAATTATTTTTTCCAATTATTGTGTGCATTTATATAGTTTATTTTTAATCTGATAATAATATAAGGCTGTTCCTATATAAATATTCTAGATTGCTTAAACAAAAAAATAATGAAATAAAAAATCAGTATTTGGGGATGACCAAATTTTCTTAAACAAAATAAAAAGCATTTGTTTTAAATTTTTAGTTTAACTTTTGCCTAATTTTTTAAGGTACAACATTTAAAAAAAGGCAAAATATTTTAAAACTTCCATCCCAATGAAATATGAAATTTATTTGTTTCATAAATTATCTTTTGTAGTTCAATATTCTGCATTTTTTTTTAAATAAAATATTTATTCGGATAGGTATTGGGAAATTCTACATTGTAGTTTTAAGAAATATATGAACTTCGAACTGCGTTGATACATTTTGCATACAAAATTGTTATTGAATTGAAATAGAACTACATTAATTAGTTATGCAAAAATTCAACTAAATTTTTAACATTAAAACACTTATTTATGACAAACTAGTTAATAACGCATTATGTGAAAGATTCTTATGGGTTGGTTTATGAATAAGTTAATGTGATATAACTGTAAGTTTTGGATAAAGCCTTAATAATGTAATAATAATGAATACTCATTAAATTATTATATAATTGTTATTTAATTATTTATATGCATATAAAACGTAATGCATAACGATAAATAACCAAACATAAAAAATTAATTAAAATGATTGATTTTGTCTTTTTTTTTATATTTTTCTAATTATTTAAAGGTAATTATAGATGCCTTGATAAAATAGAATTAATTAAGTCATTAAAATAACACGTTATTGTTAAATTAATGATTATTTTTATTCTATATATGTATTAACCTTATTATTTTAAGTATTTGTGAATTGATATTATTTACTCGTTCTACATAGTTCAATGTCTTATTTACTGTGTGTTAGACGAAAATAAAATATAGTATTTAAATAAGATTTTTAATATTATTTTGTATTGATTATTTGATTTTGTTCAACCAAATAAATTAAACCACTAAGAAACAAGATCAGTTTTGTTATAGATGGTGAATTTGGCGGAGAAATAAAAATTATCAATCATAATCAAATAATATGTTGTGATTACTTTTTATAACTTGTGAGTTCTAGCAATTTCTTACCATTCATTTTTATATAGGAATTTAATAATAAATAATTTAATGAAATCATAAATAAATTCTAATTTGGACCTTGAATAATTGTTGATGTAGCATTTTTAATCTTTGTTCTTTTTGTATATTACCAATATTTTAAAATCATTATTCTTTTAAATGAAAATCAATCCAAAGTCATAGTCCTTTGACACCTTGGACCAATTCCATTTTACATCAATAGTTCCCCAACATTACCCTTCTTATTATTATTGAAATGCCGCAATAATTAGGTCATCCACGATACCTGGAAAAAAATATAAGTTGAAAATGCATTGAGAACATCACTTAAAATGGTATATCCAAACATACATTTACGGGGATGTTGGTTTCATTATAGCCAAGCGTTGAAGCGCAGACTTCAGAAAGATTAGGAACTTTTTAATTACATAAAATGAAATTCTGAAGCAAGAAGAATATATAATAAATACAGAATTCTTCCACTGCTTCCATGCCAGATTTTGGAAGCATATGAGTGTTTTAAAGCCGAATCTGAGCCACATGAACAATATTTTGAAAATTAAAGGTAATACGATACCAGAACATCTGAATTATCTGATGTTTGCGCACAGGCGTTTAAGGCAAATAAAGATCAGGAAGAAGAAAAATTTTGGACCTGCCCTTTATGCAGAGGCGAAATTGAAGATATTATAAAAGTGTATTTTTAATATTAAGACTTTTCAATAAATTTTTATATGAACAAACTTTCTACAAATGTTTCTTTTATAACAACTTTTACATTATTGAACACTGTTCAAAAGACAACGAATATAATATAATAAAAACAATTTTGATTCAATTAAGATTAAGAAATTTTTTTCCTAAATCTGAATTAAAGTAATTTCAAATTTTTAAAGATAAGACAACATTCTCAATTTGATCGATTTTGAAGGTGTCTTTTTTAAATAAAAAAATACATAATAAAAAAACGACAGGCAAGTATGGCTGTATGCTTCGTCGAATTTTATGCGATAGTATTGTCATTTAATATAATAAAAAAAAATTATATGGGGGTGCTCCACCACGTGTTCCGATCCCCCCTAAAATCAATATGGCTCTATGATGGACCAATAAAATGCTAATCCCAAAATTTCATTGCAATCAGTTGTTGCAGTCCTTGGGAATCTGATTTTTTCCAAAACAATTGTATGGGGGTGCTCCACCCCGTGCCCCGATCCCCCCTAAAATCAATATGGTTCTATGATGGACCAATAAAATACTAATCCCAAAATTTCATTCCAATCAGTTGTTGCAATCCTCGGGAAACTGAATTTTTCCAAAACAATTGCCTTGGAAGTGCTCCACCCCGTGCCCCGATCCCCCCTAAAATCAATTTGGCTCTATGATGGACCAAAAAAATACTAATCCCAAAATTTCATTGCAATCAGTTGTTGCAATCCTCGGGAATCTGATTTTTTCCAAAACAATTGTATAGGGGGTGCTCCACCCCGTGCCCTGATCCCCCCTAAAATCAATATGGTTCTATGATGGACCAATAAAATACTAATCCCAAAATTTCATTGCAATCAGTTGTTGCAATTCTCGGGAATCTGTTTTTTTCCAAAACAATTGTAGGGGGGGTGCTCTACCCCGTGCCCCGATCCCACCTAAAATCAATATGGTTTTATGATGGAGCAATAAAATACTAAACCCAAAATTTCATTCCAATCAGTTGCTGCAATCCTCGGGAAACTGATTTTTTCCAAAACAATTGTATGGGGGGTGCTCCACCCCGTGCCCCGATCCCCCCTAAAATCAATACGGTTCTATGATGGACCAATAAAATACTAATCCCAAAAATTTTATTGCAATCAGTTGTTGCAATCCTCGGGAATCTGATTTTTTCCAAAACAATTGTATGGGGGGTGCTCCACCCCGTGCCCCGATCCCCCCTAAAATCAATATGGTTCTATGATGGACCAATAAAATACTAATCCCCAAATTTCATTGCAATCAGTTGTTGCAATTCTCGGGAATCTGATTTTTTCCAAAACAATTGTATGGGGGGTGCTCCACCCCGTTCCCCGATCCCCCCTAAAATCAATGTGGTCCTATGATGGACCAATAAAATACTAATCCCAAAATTTCATTGCAATCAGTTGTTGCAATCCTCGGGAATCTGATTTTTTCCAAAACAATTTTTTTGACGCCTTTTTTGGGGATAAAAGTTGCAATAACCACCAATTTGACCTTTTGTTAGTAAAAATAAGTTGCCCTAGGGTCATTCTATGTGAGAAAAAATTTTTTTTGGAAATTTTCTTTTAAGTGTGTCTTTTAAAAATAAAAAAAGTTGAATTTGAAAATTTTCCATTACAAGGCTTAGTCGATTACGACGAAGCAATATAAGTGGCAACAAATCCACTAAAACATAATCCCGGTGGGCCAAAATCTCGGTGGCACTAAATACTGGTGGGCGAAAATCCCGATGGGCCGAAATTTGGCAGTGGAACCAAATAACGATGACACTAAATTCCGGTGGGAGCAAATATCGGTGGGCCAAAAAAAAGCGGGACCTTTTACCTGGCACCATATATTTATGTGAAAATATTTAAAAAAAATGTTTATAAACAAATATAGAATTTATAAAGCTAATCCCGTAATAATTATAATTAATATATCCTTGATATTTTTGATTTTTCCTGTATTTTTTAATATTTCAATTTAATTTTTTTTACAGATTATTTATAAACAAAAACATAACATACATTTTTTACAAATAATTGATAAAAATATATACATATGTATATATTTATAGAAATTTAAAATTGGAAATTCTGTTTAATTTGTACAATTAGGTATTGAAATTATTAAACTCCTGTATATTCTAAGAATTTCCATTTACAATAATCATTCTCACATTTTCCAGATCTCAATGTGAATAATACTGGATGATCATATCTTTTAAGATCATCTGATACAGATAAGTATTCATTCCATATTAAATTTTTAATTTTAAATGACTGAGATCCTTCAATTGGCTCTAACTGCCATTTTCCTGTTTCTTTTATTTCATTTTTCTTTCTGCAACTGAATACAGCACGCCGATTAATATCCAAATTGAACTCATTTGTGTCTGCAAACAAATATTCCTCACGAGTTTTTCCTTATATATGAAAATATCTACCATTAGATTGTGGTATAAAGTTTACCGCTAGCATATTATTACTAGAAACTGTCCCAAAAATAAATGTTATAAGTCTTAAATCATCCTGACGATATCCACCATCGTCAAAAATGAAAATACTTTTATTGAATTTTACATTTTCAATAAGAACTGTTTTATTCCAGGGAAAATTTTGTAATGACTGCGGCAGTTTTTCTTTTAAATAAATTAAATGTTTATTATTTTTATATTTTTCATTGAAATCAACAAAGACACTATAAGCTATTTGTGTCGTTTGGGTAGTGTAGACATTTTTATTCTTTATCATTTGATCAAACAACAAACGATAACCAATAATAATTTTTTCATAATCAGAAAATGAATTCATAAATTCTATCAATATATCTACATTTGCAATGGTTTTATTATAAACTGATTCAATTATTAAGTTCTGATCACTGGAACTTAAGAACGATTCACCAGCCTCTTCAAAGCGTCTATTCTGAATCAGTTCAATGATTAAACTGGTTTTTTTAATTGAGTAATGATGGTGATGATGATGAGAGTATTTCCTTAGTTCAAGAACTTTCAATCGCATTGACCTATGTTTGCCAAATATTCATCCAGTTTCTCATCAACCATTTCATCAATTGTTGATATGAATTTACCAGCAGATAATTTTAAATGAAGTTGACATGGAATATTAAATGAATGAAACATTTGTTTATATTCAATGATAAATGAATCAATTGAGTTTGAGTAAATGGAGCAATTCATTCCCAAATCTTGATTCTCGTCAATTTCCATTATCAAATTTTTACATTAATTCCAGCAAATAAAACGAAGAAAAGAAGAGAAATATGAATTTTATTCCTCATTTTTTTATTCATTTTGAAATACTTGAAATACTTGAAACACTTGAAATAATTTCACTTTTTTTTATATTATAGATTAACTGTTTCAACAGCTCAATTGAACTGAATATTTGATGTAAAATATTTCAATATTTATACTCATTTGATGGTGATTAATCGCAAAAAACTAAAGCGCACAAACAAAAACAAAAGTTTAGAGGTGAATCAGGAAATTGATTGAATGTTTCTGCATTCTCATTATTGCTTTAGTTTTTTACCAATTGTTATAAAAAAACATGTAAAATTTTCCACAAAAATTTTGTATGTTAATTTACGAAACTATATTGTTAGATTAACAAAAAATTTTTTAAATATTTAGAATTTTTTTGTAAATTATAAGAAAAGTTTACTAAAATTTACGAAAACAAAAACCTCGTACATTTAATTAAATAATGATTAATCTAGAATCTTGTTAAATAAAACTTTGTTAAAAAATACGAATAAGTTGTGACAACTACAGTAAATTTTGTATAATTTTGCAAATAAATTTTGTGAAATATTTGGTAGAAGAAAAATATTCGTGTAAAATTAATTCCTGAATTCAAAATACGATTTTTTTGGTATAACACGAATAAATTTTGTTAAATTTCCAGTATACGAAACAATTTTGTAAAAAATATAAAAATTTTGTTAGAAAAGCTAACGGTTTGATTATAAAATTAACAAAATGTTTGGTATAAAATACGAAAATTTTGTAGTTTCATATATTCGGTCTTGTTCGTAACTTTAATTTTTTTGATGAATTAATTTTTAGTCATTCTTAAATTGCCGTGCAGTAAGGATGTTTGTAAACCTTTAAGATATTACCAAATTGAAAAAAATTTGTTGTGTCAAAGTGCTTATCACCATTTGGTGATAAATATCTTCCAACCAAGCGATTTGAAATTCAGAGTACGATATCTACTTCTTCCTCATATTGTTATCGTTTCGATAATCATCATCATCACTGCCCTATTCAACATTTTGGTATTTTGTTGTTTTTTAATGGAATTTGTTTGCGGAGTTTAGGCAAATTTATCCCTTTTACTAATTTTTAAGTTTTAAATTTTAACTTTTGAACCTAAAACTTAACACTTGTTATATTCAAATGCTTGCCTAATCTTGCTCTGCACAATTTATCAATGTAATGAAAATAAATTTTTGAAATATTAAATTCGATTAAATAATAATAAAAAATAAAAATATTAAATTAAAAACATAACTGAAAAATAGTTAAATTTTTTTTTTAAATATAAGATCAATTATATTTATTTTAATATATAAACAAAATTTATTGTTCACAAACACGACAAAAAAATTATTATTGAATTTCAAATTTAACCGCTCTTTGAAAAATATTTTAGAAAAGAACGAATATTTTTTTTCAATGAAAGTAAAAGAGAAAACTACATTGCGATGGTGCATACGGTCTTCAAAATATGCGCCATTTTAGAATTACCTCCAGCGTTTTTGGCTCATTATTCAATCAAACAAGCATATGAGCAAAAAACGCAGAGAAAGATGGTAGATGATTTTTGCATGAGTAGAGAGGGATAGGAATAACAAAAAAACTGCAACGCTACAAAAACCCCCGATAATCTTGGTTATGATACCGGCATTATTCATAGTAATTTACCATAACTTTTAAATAGAAAAAGGCAACACTCATTTTAAATTTTATTTTTCACTACGTTACCATTTGTTCTAAAAAGATATGTTATGGCAAAATGTATTGTTATCTAATTACATTTTTCTCTCTTGCACACAAAATAATTTTTAGAATTATTAAGTCTAATTCACGTGTGATATCCCTATAACTCGTGCTCCAAATTGTTGGTTGCCAGGACTGCGTACTCGAATATCTGATATAATTCTATCGAACATACAGTATTATAATACATACAACAATATTTAAGTAATGGAAGGTTATCAATTATATAGAGATGGTTAATTTGTAGAAATAAGAGGTAAAAAATATTAAATATCGAAGTATATGGATTTTTGTTCCAATAAATATTATGTATGTAATTTTAGAAAACACGATTATTTTCTAGTTCTATTTATTTATAAATTTTATTTTCTTTATTTACCAAAGTGAAAAGGGTGTATTTTTAGTTTATTGAAATTATAATCACCCTGTGTAGGGTTATATTTTAAATGAGTTCTTCGCTATTGTATACAATTTTTTTCTTTAAAAAATGATTGTAATTTTTGAAAGTTATCGCTTCTCGGCAAAAAAAAAAGAACGTTAAAAAAAATGTACTTGGAATTGCAACACATTTAAACTAAATTAATTAATATATTTAAAAGCCAAATATTATAACCGCTTAGTTAGAATAATAAGAATTAAGTTAAAAATGTACAATGTATTTTTAAAAAAAATTGCAAAAAATCATGTAATGTAATAGGTCTGTTCGTTTACTTGATCAGGTCACATACTCAGGGTAGGTTAGGTTAGATTAGGTTAGGTTGAGTTAGATCAGTTGACGTCACAGATCACTTTAGGTTAACGTTGACCCAACTTTTGTTCGTTTGCTGGGATCTGATCAAAATATTATAACCTCAATCAATTATGCTTATAAAAATATATGAATTTTATTTTATCATTTTTGTCTTGTAAACTTGTCTTATAACTCAATAATAAATTATTTTAAAATAAATATTATTAAAATTATAATATTTTATTGTCATTTTGACAAGTAACCTACTTGACTCCATCTATTTTGAAAGGTTAGAAAATCGTCGCTCCGAATAGATCGGATCAAGTAAAAAAAAACAAACGAACATAGAGTAAAGTTGACCTAATCTAACCTAAAGCAAACGAGCACTGGTGAAATGATCCATTTTGATCGAAGTTACTCGTATCAAGCAAACGAACAGACCTAATGTAATCGTTTCAAAATAAAAATAATTTCAGTTCAATGATTTTCAGTTCAATAATTTTGGGTCTGTGTAACTTGGTTAAAAACTAGTTAAAAGTTAAAATTTTTACAGCCAACGTTAAATTTTCGTCACATATTCACCTCAATTTAGTTGTTAAAATTTTAACTAGCTTCGGGGCATGTTAAATTTTGACGTTTGAAGTTAAAAAATAATCCAAGTTCAATAATTTTTATGAACAAATATTTCAGTTCAATAAATTTAAAAATAACCCAATTTATTCAAAAAAGTTTAATGAACAAAAAAAAATAGGATTATTATTTTAATTGTTTTTTTTCGTAAAGTTTAATTTATTTTTTTTCTTTTTGAAAAATTATGACTACCTGAAAATACTAAAAAAAAAATTATTTTTCTCATTTTAAGAGATTTATTTCATAAATTTAAATGTCAAATTTTTAACCAAGTTACACAGCTTAAAATCACCAAAGTTAAATTTTTCTCACCAATATTTTTTCAGCTAATTTTAACTTATTTTTAACCAAGTTACACAGACCCTTTAACTCGCATTTCAGTTCAATATTTTTAATGCAGTAAGATTTGTTTTTCTGCGTTTGAATTTTTATAATATTTTTCAAAAAACAATGTTGCGATTTATTATGGTATTTGGTTTATAATATAAAATTTAAAAATAATATTTTTAATATTAAAATTATATTTTAAACATAAAGAACTATTTCCTCATGATCAATAATCACAAAAATATATACTTTTTACCTTTTTCTGCTGTTATCACTATTTAATTAGTTACTCAAAATTCCATGTGAATAAAAAGCACCATAAATTTGTAAAAAGTACTATAATCTTCGTTCAAATTTAATAAAAGTACCATAATATTCCACATATTTTAAATTTGTATACAAATAAGAGCACAGATATATATGGTGTTTTGTTATCTCTCTCTCTTTTTTTCGTTAGTCTTTTGCCACACCAACAATTTTAAGATTTGTATACAAAATTATTTGGATGTAAATTTCCTAGTCAGATACCACTATTTGACATAATTTATGTATTATGGAGAAATAAATTTAATTCAATAAAATGAGATCATAGGTCATACCAAATTTTTTAGATAACTGATAACGATATATATATATATATATATATATATATATATATATATATATATATATATATATATATATATATATATATATATATATATATATATATATATATATATATATATATATAAGAAAGAATTCATTTTCATTAAAGTAAAAACTTTTAATTGTATTTGTATTAATTATAAATAAATTGTAAAATCCTATTGACTTCTAAATTTTGTGTTTTAAATTTTCTGAAAATCATTCGACAAACTAAATGTACAAAAGTACGCACTTTTTTCTTATTAATAATTTCGTTCTAACTCTCAATTTTGGCTCCATATTTTAATTTAAGAAATTTTGGAATTTAAATAATTGAAGCACAGATAAAATTAAATGACTTTTGGTATCAATAAAAATTAAAAATTACTTTTTAAGGTAAGAAGTATAATTGTATTTGCATAAATACATGAAGAAGGTTTATGTAACTTGAAAATTTTGTAATCATAAAGCAATATTTTTATTGCTGTTTTGGGGAAAATTTCCGTTTTCAAATAAAACGCCCGTTTTGTTTAAGTTTTAAGATACACTAATTATTTTATTGTTTTTCAAATATTTCTTATAAAAATTATAATATATATTTTTGTTCTAATACACGTGCGGTTAAAATCGAATGATTTTAATGTACACGCGGTGCAATGACTTCAATGCACGCGCGGTGGACTGATCGCAAATTTGCTGATGAAATAGAAATTATAAAACGCGTGTAGACTTCGAATCGATGAATGAACTGTTATTGTACGGGTGGTTTTACAATATTACAACATTGTGAATACATCTTAATCTCGGATCCTGAAGCTAGTACATTTTGTAACGCAAATGTTGGTTATGTAGATACAAAAAATTTATAACATTATACATACTATTTGTATGAATTAATTATTTAATAAAAAAAATTCCCATGCCGGGAATCGAACCCGGGCCTTCTGGGTGAAAGCCAGATATCCTAGCCACTAGACAACATGGGATATAAATTTCTTAGCTGTGAAAATACACTGACACACATTCACTTATGATCAAGTATAACGAATATTTTATCATGCATTTTGAGAAAAAAGAAAATTTCAGAAATTTACTATAATTTAATTTTAAATATATGGTTGCAGCATTTTCTGTACATGTAAATTTTTGTCCCACAAATTATTTTCATGTAATTTTTTTCCAAAAATAATTGATATTTTTTAATATAAGTTATCATTGCCATTATTAGGTTTGGGTTTAATAGTGACTTTACATTTAAAACATTAGGTCGATTGATTTTGGGTGTTATTACGTTTTTATCCACAAAAAAGTTGTTAAAAAAATCCTGTCAGTTCGGGCTCCGTCTTTAAATCAAATATATAAGATTCTAATAAAACTTAATAACAATTAATTACTTCTTTAATTTTATTATATTCTATTTAACTCTTTTATTTATTCATATTTAAGATTCTGCAATAATAAGAAATCAAATTCTGTCTGTAATTAATTCATGAAATAAGAATTTTAAAATAGACTATAGGCCCAATCCCCTTTTTCTTGTTTTTATTTTCAGAGCCAAAGTTTGTATTATGTTCGCTTCCATAATAGATTAGTTTTGTCTTCCAGTTTTAGTGGATCCTTGTGAGATCTGCAAATTTCTTTATTGTTTTTTGTTGTTTTGTATCCAAGGATCAGCATTCGTAAAAAGATTTTCTAAAATGTGGTGGACATAAGTGATCCCTCTATATTTGATTTTTTTTTGTTTGTTTATCTTGTTCCTTATAAAATTTCCTTTTGGAATTCATTGGAACTGAGTGTTAAAATCCTTGAAATGAGATCATATGCCATGCTGATTTTATGAATTAATAGGTGGTTCGATTTAAAATTTAATAAAAGTCCTTTATTCGTTGATTTATGATAAAAATTTGTTGAAATGGAACAGTTTGCATTTCTTATTATATTTAAATCCAAATATTGCAGTTGATATTGTTTTCACTCACAAGTGAATTGAACGTTTTGATTTCTGCTGTTGAACAGGTTTAATATGTTCTCTATTTTCACAAGCTTTTCGACAAACTAAATGTATAAAAGTACGCACTTTTTTCTTATTAATAACTAACTCTCAATTTTGGCCATATATTTTAATTTAAGAAATTTTGAAATTTAAATTCAGAAAAATAATTGAAGCACAGATAAAATTGAATGACTTTTGGTATCAATAAGAATTTCTATACACATTAAAAAATTACTTTTTAAGGTTGCATAAATACATGAAGAAGGTTTATGTCACTTGAAAATTTTGTAATCATAAAACAATATTTTTATTGTGAATACTTCTTAATCTCGGATCCTGAAGCTTTCATTCTATCTAGCAAATTTTGTAACGTAAATGTTGGTTATGTAGATACAATAAATTTATTACATACATACTATTTGTAAGAATTAATTATTTACTATTAATGGAAAAATATCAAGTATTACGAATATTTATTGTGTATTTTTAAAAAAAAAAAAATTTACTATAATCTAATTTCAAATATATGGTTGCCGAATTTTCTGTACATGTAAATTTTTTGTCCCACAAATTATTTTCATGTAATTTGTTTCCAAAAAATTGATAGTTTTCAATCAAACTTACATTTAAAACATTGTTTTTATAAGGCCGAAATCGTGAAAATTTTAAATGTATTTTTTTACGGTAATTATTCCATGTTGTTATTATGAATTAAGCTTATATATAAGCTATAACATGTAATATAATATAAAATGTATTACAATATAAATTATTTTATTTATAAGATCAAAACTTATAAAAATTAATGTAATACGTTGGTAACAAACCATTTAATCAATGCCTAATGGTTAGGATATCTGGCTCTCACCCAAAAGGCCCGGGTTCGATTCCCTGAATGGGAAACATTATTTTTATCCCTTAGGATAAAATAAACTTTTTCATCAAACTTCATCAAACTTTGAATCAGTTGAATTAGGAATTAGGATCTAGCTAAATTTCTTATATTGTGTGTATAGGTAAATTTAGTAACAATTCCGGTTATTATTTACCCTGAAACATTTAATGGTCAATAATGGCTTGATGTAATGGCAATAAAAGATATAGCCTTTAAGTTGCTTCGTCATAATCGACTAAGTCTAGTAATAGAAAATATTCAAATTCAACTTTTTTTATTTTTAAAAGACACAATTGAAAGAATATTGCGTACATTGACTAACAAAAGGTCGCATTGGGGGTAAATGCAACTTTCCTCCCCAAAAAGGTGTAAAAAAATCCTGTCAGTCCGGGTTCCATCCGCCGAACTCCGTATGTGAACACGATAACTCAAAATCGCATGACTTGTTTCAATTAAATTTTGGAATTAGTATTTTAAAGGTCCAACATAGAACATTATTTATTTTGGGGTTATCGGGGCGGACGAACTGATGGAACATTTAATTGTTTTGAGGATGAATATAATCAAAAAAATCGAAAACGGTTTCTATCAACTCATTATAAATAACTGATGCCTATAAATCAAATATGTAAGATTCTAATAAAACTTAATAACAATTAATTACTTCTTTAATGTTATTATGTTCTATTTAATGCTTACAAATAATTACATTTTTATTGAACAAGTTTCTGTAATAGATTGAAAGAAAGCAAACTCTGTCTGAAAATAATTTAGGAAAGTATAATTTTAAAATAGACTATACAATCCTCTTTTTCTTGTTTTTGTTTCGTCAATCAGAGTCTGTATTTAGTTCGCTTCCATTAAGTTAAATTTAATATCATGATTTTTATAACATTAATTTTAATTGTCATTTGTCTTTCCGTTCTCTAGTTTATTTTATACCAATTCGTTGTTTTGAATCTCATTCATTCAACCCCTTTATTGTCAAGAATTGTGTATTTGGTGTTTAAATAACATCATGTTGCAACGGCATACAATACCTAAAATTGATTTGAAAAATATATTTTGTTTTTTTCTTTCCGGTGTTATGCTTCTTCCTTTCGAGGGAAGAAACATGGATTAGGATTTTTCTTTTCAAATAATGAAATAAAAACACAATTTTAAGTTTAAATTTTTTAAATTTTATTTCTTTATAAGACTTGTGTCTTATTTTAAAGTCTAAACGATACTCTCTTTCTTATCCTTATTTCTAACTTACTTATACTAAAAATCTTATTCTAAAATAACTGCGATCTAATACTTTGTTAGGGGTAAAAACCCAGAGGTATGCCGCCTATCGAATATTTTATGAGGATAAAAATATTGAAAGTGTACCGACACCACGTGTGCGGTACTTGTCCAATAAAATTATCACTCATACTTTATTATCATGACCTTTTTAAAAAAACCCGACAATTTAATAAAATTAAGGATCACAACATACCTCCCCCCTCTTTTTAACAAAAATTTGTTTTATATTCTTTAATATAAAATAAATTTTTGTTTTATTTTTTTTTTTCTTTAATTAAATTTTACGTAATTAGTTCTTAATATTCTTGTTTAATATTTCGATTCTTCTTAATTTTAATTTTATTTCTCTACGTATATTAACTATTTATTTATTTTTTTTTTTTTATTAACCAAATGTTTTATTTTTAAAATTTAAACTGTACCTATTTCATTTAAATTTTTATTTAAGGTAAAAATTTAAATCAATTTTTATAAATTCTATTATTCTTCAGAATCTCCTTTTAAGTTTTTAAATTATGTTTCAGATTTATTTATTTATTTTTTTCTTATTTTATTGAATTTACCAATTATTTTATATATGATTGTACTTATATTACTTTAAATTGATTTATTATTATTTAATTCTTGCTTTTATTTGTTATTATTGTTCTCTTAATTTAATTTAATTTCATTTCTCTTAATTTTTATTTAAGTTATTTTCTTTTTCTTTTACTTTAATGCAATTTTCATTTTATATAATTAAATTTTTTTTTAGATTAATAACTAACCCTTTGTAAACTGAACTTAAACTTATTATTATTATTTTTTAAGATAAAAATTTTAATTAATTTTTTAAAAAATAATTTGTTTTTTCATTATATTAATCGATTGATATCTCATTGATTATTATTAGTTTTTAAAGTAGTTTGAAATTTAACGTTTTTTTTTTATATATTTTTTCATTAATTCTTATATTTGAAATTATTAATTTTTTTTATATTTTATTCAATTACTATCAATTATAAATTTATTTCTGGAAATCTTATCTGTACTTAAATTACTACAATTATTTTTTCTATTTTATTTAATATGAAACCTTTTTATATTGAACTTATAATCTATTGCTTCGTCGTAATCGACTAAGCCTTGTAATGGAAAATTTTCAAATTCAACTTTTTTTATTTTATATTAAAAGAAAATTTCCAAAAAAAATTTTTTCTCACATAGAATGACCCTAGGTCAACTTATTTTTACTAACAAAAGGTCAAATTGGTGGTTATTGCAACTTTTATCCCCAAAAAAGGGGTCAAAAAAATCCTGTCAGTCCGGACTCCGTCCGCCGGACTCCGTACGCCGTTTACACGATGACTCAAAAACGCGTGAAGTGATTTCAATAAAATTTTGGAATTAGTATTATTTTGGTCCCCAATAGAACCCCATTGATTTGGGGTGTGATCGTGGCACGGGGTGGAGCACCCCCCATACAAATGTTTTGGAAAAAATCAGTTTTTCGAGGATTGCGACAACGGATTGCAATGAAATTTTGGGATTAGTATTTTATTGGTCCATCATAGAACCATATAGATTTTAGGGGGGATCGGGGCACGGGGAGGAGCACCCCCCATACAATTGTTTTGGAAAAAATCAGATTCCCGAGGATTGCAACAACTGATTGGAATAAAATTTTGGGATTAGTATTTTATTGGTCCATCATAGAGCCATATTGATTTTAGGGGGATCGGAACACGTGGTGGAGGACCCCCATATAATTTTTTTTATTATATTAAATGACAATACTATCGCATAAAATTCGACGAAGCATACAGCCATACTTGCCTGTCGTTTTTATTTTAGTTTATAAAAATATTTGAAAATTCCAATTTCTTTAAAAAACTTTTTTTTTTTTTTTTTCTAAATATATTTACGTACTATTTCTAATTTCTTCTAATTTATTCTTTTTTGTGTTGTACCTTACTTTTCTCCATATCATGTTTACTCTACTGGGTATATTCAATTTATTCTGACTTTCTCTCTGTTTTCTAATAATTCTCCTTATCCTGTTTAATGCTATTATTACTAATATTATCATTATTATTCCTACTTTTTCACGATTCTGTTCTTTAATTTTTAGGTCTAAATTGAATTCATGTATTTTCTTTTCTTGTTCTGTTTGAATTTCTTTTAAAAATTTGAATGCTTCATATGTTTTACTCTCATTTTTTTTTTGTAAATTCATAAATTTCTTGCCCTGTATTATTTTCTTTATTTTTATTATTATTTGTTTCAAATTTTTTTTCAATGGTGTAACCTTTATATTTTCTTTATTTTCCTCCATATCTTTCAAATTTATTCCCTTTTTTCTGTCTTTAATTTCATCCATATTTTTCAAATTTATTCCCTTTTTACTGTCTTTAATTTCATCCATATCTTTCAATGGCATATCCTTTTTACTTTCTTCAATTTTTTCCCTATGTTTCAATGGAATAACATTTAATTCAGTTAATTTCTTTAATTTCTGATTACATTTTGGCAATTCTACCTCGACACTATTTGTGTTATTGATGCTAACGTTAATTTCCTGATCTTTGGGCTTAACCAATGAATTACATATAAATACACCTGGCATGATCTCTTCAGAGTCACACAACATGTCTTCCTCATCTTCAATTTGAACCGAAATTTTGACAACAGTTTCCGCTCT
Organism: Pedicia rivosa; assembly: GCA_963082725.1. Classification (NCBI taxonomy): domain Eukaryota; kingdom Metazoa; phylum Arthropoda; class Insecta; order Diptera; family Pediciidae; genus Pedicia; species Pedicia rivosa. The sequence continues at coordinate 32,463,473 of OY720152.1, read as the reverse complement.
CGCGGGGGCATACAAAACCTTTTTAATGGTTTCCCTAAAACGTGGTGCTTTAATCTCTTCTGATTCAGTATTTCGTATCTGAGAATTTGATGTTCGTTCGAGGGAATCTCAGCTTTCCATTAACTCCATCTATTACCGTATGGTTCCACAAAAAATCTATACCTAAAATTCCATCTGCATCTAAACTTGCAGCATCTCGTGTTACATGAAAATTACAATCTATTCCATTTTCTAACATGGTTCTACCTGTAACCGTACCCATTGTTTCTTTTTTATTTCCATTTATACCACTAATTATTATTTTTTCTATTGTATTTATTTTTGTCTTTTCTTTTAAATTATCTAATTTTATAATGCTGACGTCTACGCCTGTATCTACTAGTAATTTAGCTTTTTCGTGTTTAATTATATTTAATGGTATGTTTACCATTGCATTTCTATTTTCTTTCTTATCCTCTTTTGTATTACACCGATTTTCTTTGTGAATATGGTGTCTTTGTTCCGCCCGTTCTAGTTTTCCGACCTTAATTCCTGTTTTAATTTTTCTTTAAATATGCAGTTTTCTTCTATATGATCTAATTTATCACAAAAATTACATACTATTTCTTCCCGCAATTTGATTGTTTGTAATTTGTCACAATTATCGGCTCCATGGCCCGGTTTCATGCAAAATTGACAAATAATTAATTGATTTTCATTTATTACTGCATTTATTCTCTTGTCTGATTGGAATCTATTTTGACAATTCTGATCATTATGTCCATAAATTCTACATTTTCTACAATAAGGGTTATATGCTCTGTACCTGCATTCCGATTTTATATGACCTGGCTTGTTACAATTAAAACAAATGATTGGTGAACTCCTTGTATTTGTCCTATTTTGATAATAATTTGGATTTGTGTAATCCCCCTTTTCCCTTAAATTTTGACTTTGGTAGTTTGTACTACTTGGCTCATCTTTGTAATTGTTAGTTCTTGATTGAAAATTGTTATATTGACCCCTATCGAACTCTCTGTTATTTAAATTATTGTGTCTATTAATTTTTATATGTATTTCACTATCTATTTTATCCATTTTTTCTCGAGTTTCTTTTATAAATTCTGTTAATAATTTGTTTGTTTCTTCTGCCGGATTTTTATTTAATTCTGGCCTCATCGTTTTTTCTATTTCCGCTTTATTATTGCTACTTGTTAAAATTTCTAATAAGAGTTTATTAATTTCTAGTTGACTATCTTTATTTTGATCTGTTTCTAAAATTTGTTTTAACATATTTTTCATTTCAATTTCAGGTGACTTTTTAATATTTATCTCTTCCTGTAATGCGTTTTCTGCTACTTTTACTATTTCTTTTAATTTATTAAATTTGTTTTCTGTTTGTAATATTATGTGTTGTTTTAATATTTTGTTATTTAATCCATATTTTAATGTTTTTATTGCCATTCTTTCATGCAATTGAGAATATTCTCCGCCTGGAAATACGGTTTTTGCGCAAATATCACATTCATTTTTTATTTCTTCTATACGTGCAATAAAAGATATTGCTGACTCATTTTTTCTTTGGGTTAACGAATTCATTTCACAATATATTTCTTCTAAACTTCTTGTTTTTGAATAGCATTCTTTTAATATTTGGAACATTTCGTCCATGGAATTGTATTTACTATTTTTAATTTTCAAATAAACGTCTCCCTGTAGTCTAGTAGGAAGAATTGTAATAATTGATTTTGCCCATCCTTATCTAAACAATCATTAACTAACTTGCATGTATTCATAAATTTTTCTAAATTTAATTCTATATTCCCTGATATTAAATTTATGTCAAAAATAGGTATTTGTTGTAAACACTGAAATGTTTGTTGTATGTCTGCCATTTTTAAATTTAAATTACGTATTGAAAAATTAGTATTGTCTATAATTACTTTTGGTATTTCCCTATCAAGAACTATCTTTTTTATATTTTCAGTTTTAACAGGACTGTTCCTTTTTGCTCCTGATTCTTTCTCTTTTTCTAACTGTTTTTCTACTTTTTCCTTAGTTTGAAATTTTTCTGATCTTGCGTGTATTAATTTATTATTGTCGAAGGAAAAATTTGCTTCTAAATTTTCAGATTCGTTTTGTCTATCTACTTTTATTTCTGAAATTTCTAAAATTGGATTTGAGCTACTGGTTTCAAATAAATTTTTTATAGAATCTGGTTGACTTAAACTATTACAATTTTTTAATTGGTTTTCTTTTAATTTATTTCCCTTTAATTTTTTATTTTTTAATTTCTTCTTGCCTTTATTCTCTCGTAAGTTGTCGAGAAATTTATTGATGATCTTTTTCCCCGATCTTAGAACTCTTGTACTTTCCGCTCCTTGCAGTTCCAATGATTCCTCCTCTGATGTATCCTCTTCTGTTCCACTTTCGATAAACTCTGCTCCGGTGTTACTTCCTGACATGAATTTGCACTTATCTCTTTTTTTTTTTTTTTTTCAATTTTTTCACTTTTCACTATTCTTTAATTATTTTTTCATTTACTTTTTTATCTATCACTTTTGGCTATCAATTAACGCCTATTCTTTTTTTTTTTTTTACTGTTCACACTATTAATTCTACAAGTTTTACTTTTCTTTAATTATTTTTTCATTTTCTTTTTTATCTAACACTTTTGGCTATCTATTAACGCTTTTTCTTCTTTTTTTTTTTTTCGTATTTACTTTTATATTTTTTCACTTTTCCTTTATATTCTTCTTTTTCTTTTTCTTTCTTTTTTCGTTGATCACTAAACTCAACTCTGTATCGTTACGCGTTTTACTTTCAAAATTTATTCAACCCGTTCGAAGGGATTTATTATTCTGAACAAATATTCCGATTATTTCGCGTTTTTTTCTATTTAAACTTAAAGTTCTTAATTTATTTCATTATTTGAATCCTGTCGACTGCGCCAAAATGTTATGCTTCTTCCTTTCGAGGGAAGAAACATGGATTAGGGTTCATTTTCAAATAATGAAATAAGAACACAATTTTTAGTTTACTTTTAAAAATTTTATTTCTTTATAAGACTTGTGTCTTATTTTAAAGTCTAAACGATACTCTCTTATCCTTATTTCTAACTTACTTATACTAAAAATCTTATTCTAAAATAACTACGATCTAATACTTTATTAGGGGTAAAAACCCAGAGGTATGCCGCCTATCGAATATTTTATGAGGATAAAAATATTGAAAGAGTACCGACACCACGTGTGCGGTACTTGTCCAATAAAATTATCACCCATACCTTATTAACTAAAAACCCGTGCTATTAACAAATAAAGGATCATGACCTTTTTAAAAAAACCCGACAATTTAATAAAATTAAGGATCACCACACCGGTATTTCTTTTAATATACTTACAATTCCATATTTAAAATCCCATTTACTGCACTTGCAATTTCATCTCCACGCATAACTGAATTTGGCTCATCAAATTTGAAATTCCCTTCAGCAGTTATTTTAATTTTTAAAAACTTGCTGACTGAAGTTGTTGACTAATCTTCTTGTAGAATTTAATGAATTTTTTTTAATGATCTTAATAATTATGTTTGAATTGTAATTTGAATTTTTCTCGCAAACAGATCTAAATTCATGATCCATAATATATTTCAAAAAATTCTCTATATTCTGATTTTCCGTCGACTCATTGTTTGTTAACCTGCGACTAATTTACCAAATCTTTTGCTGTCTAAAATATAATAACAATAAGTAATGAATAATGTTCTGATATCAATTTTATTCGTCGATTGGAACATTTAATACTGTATATTAGATTAGTTTTGTCTTCCAGTTTTAGTGGATCCTTGTGAGATCTGCAAATTCCTTTATTGTTTTTTGTTGTTTTGTATCCAATGGAAAGTTCAAGGATCAGCATTCGTAAAAAGTTTTTGAAGATTTTCTAAAAGGTTGTGGACATAAGTGATCCCGTTATATTTGATTTTTTTTTGTTTGTTTAACTTGATCCTTATTAAATTGAAATTGTTTCTGGAAAAATGTGTGTATTAATTGAATAATCAAAAATTTTTGGATATTCATTCTTCTCTAACATTCAATGAATTGTATTTTTGTTTTCCTTTTGGAATTCATTGGAACTGAGTGTTAAAATCTTTGAAATGAGGTCATATGCCATGCTGATTTTATGAATTAATAGGTGGTTCGATTTAAATTTTAATAAACGTCCTTTATTCATTGGTTTTTGACAAAAATTTGTTGAAATGGAACAGTTTGAATTTCTTATTATATTTAAATCCAAATATTGCAGTTGATAGTTTGTGTTTATACTCACAATTGAATTGATCGTTTCGATTTCTGCTGTTGAAAAGGTTTAATATGTTCTCTATTTTGTTTCTGAACATCATTTTCACAAGCTTATCGCAAAACTTAATGTATAAAAGTACGAAATTTTTTGGAACGTACAAATTTTGGAATTAAAATTCAGAAAAATAATTGAAGCACAGATAAAATTGAATGACTTTTGGTAACAAAATGAATTTCTATACACATTAAAAAATTACTTTTTAAGGTAAGAAGCATTATTGTCTTTGCATAAATACATGAAGAAGGTTTATAATCAAAAAACAATATTTTTATTGTGAATACTTCTTAATCTCGGATCCTGAAGCTTGCATTCTATCTAGTATATTTTGTAACGCAAATGTTGGTTATGTAGATACAATAAATTTATAACATATACATACTATTTTTGTAAGAATTAATTTTTTACTATTAATGGAAAAAAATTCCCATGCCGGGAATCGAACCCGGGCCTTCTGGGTGAAAGCCAGATATCCTAGCCACTAGACAACATGGGATATAAATTAGTTAGCTGTGAAAATACACTGACGCACATTCACTTATGATCAAATATTACGAATATTTTACCGTGTATTTTTAGAAAAACTAAAATTTCAGAAATTTACTATAATTTTATTTTAAATATATGGTTGCCGAATTTTCTGTACATGTAAACTTTTTGTCCCACAAATTATTTTCATGTAATTTTTTTCCAAAAATAATTGATAGTTTTCAATAAAACTTATCATTGCCATTATTAGCTTTGGGTTTAATAGTGACTTTACATTTAAAACATTGTTTTTATAAGGCCGAAATCGTGAAAATTTTAAATGTATTTTTTTACGGTAATTATCCCATGTTGTTATTATGAATTAAGCTAAACGAATATAAGTTCTAAATAAAATGTAATATAATATAAAATGTATTACAATATAAATTATTTTATTTATAAGATCAAAACTTATAAAAATGAATATAATACGTTGGTAACAAACCATTTAAACCATTTAATCAATGGATATCTGGCTCTCACCCAAAAGGCCCGGGTTCGATTCCCTGAATGGGAAACATTATTTTTATCCCTTAGGATAAAAAAAACTTTTTCATCAAACTTTAAATCAATTGAATTAGGAATTAGGATCTAGCTAAATTTCTTATATTGTGTGTATAGATAAATTTAGTAATAATTCCGGTTATTATTTACCCTGAAACATTTAATGGTCAATAATGGCTTGATGTTATGGCAATAAAAGATATAGTCCTTAAATTGCTTCGTCATAATCGACTAAGTCTAGTAATAGAAAATATTCAAATTCAACTTTATTTATTTTTAAAAGACATAATAGAATGAATATTGCGTACATTGACTAATAAAAGGTCACATTGGGGGTAAATGCAACTTTCATCCCCAAAAACGGTGTAAAAACAATCCTGTCAGTCCGGGTTCCGTCCGCCGAACTCCGTATGTGAACACGATAACTCAAAATCGCATGACGTGTTTCAATTAAATTTTGGAATTAGTATTTTAATGGTCCAACATAGAACCTTATTTATTTTAAGGGTATCAGGGCGGACGAACTGATGGAACATTTAATTGTTTTAAGGATGAATATAATCAAAAAAATCGAAAACGGTTTCAATCAACTCATTATAAATAACTGATGTCTATAAATCAAATATGTAAGATTCTAATAAAACTTAATACCAATTAATTACTTCTTTAATTTTATTATGTTCTATTTAATGCTTACAAATAATTACATTTTTATTGACAAAGATTCTGTAATAGATTGAAAGAAAGCAAACTCTGTCTGAAAATAATTTACGAAAGTAGAATTTTAAAATAGACTATACAATCCTCTTTTTCTTGTTTTTGTTTCGACAATCAGAGTCTGTATTATGTTCGCTTCCATTAAGTTCAATTTAATATCATGATTTTTATAACATTGATTTTAATTGTCATTTGTCTTTCCGTTCTCAAGTCTATTTTATACCAATTCGTTGTTTGGAATCTCATTCGTTCAACCCCTTTATTGTCAAGAATTGTGTATTTGGTGTTTAAATAACATCATCCTGCAACGGCCTACAATACTTAAAATTGATTTGAAAAATATATTTTGTTTTTTTCTTTCCGGTATTTCTTTTAATATACTTACAATTCCATATTTAAAATCCCATTTACTGCACTTGCAATTTCATCTCCACGCATAACTGAATTTGTCTCATCAAATTTGAAATTCCCTTCAACAGTTATTTTAATTTTTAAAAACTTGCTGACTGAAGTTGTTGACTAATCTTCTTGTAGAATTTAATGAATTTTTTTTAATGATCTTAATAATTATGTTTGAATTGTGATTTGAATTTTTCTCGCAAGCAGTTCTAAATTCCTGATCCATAATATATTTCAAAATATACTCTATATTCTGATTTTCCGTCGACTCATTTTTTGTTAACCTGCGACTTATTTACCAAATCTTTTGCTGTCTAAAATATAATAACAATAAGTAATGAAGAATGTTCTGATATCAATTTTATTCGTCGATTGGAACATTTAATATTGTATATTAGATTAGTTTTGTCTTCCAGTTTTAGTGGATCCTTGTGAGATCTGCAAATTCCTTTATTGTTTTTTGTTGTTTTGAATAAAATGGAAAGTTCAAGGATCGGCATGCGTAAACAGTTTTTGAATTATTTATATTTGATTTTTTTTTTGTTTGTTTAACTTGATCCTTATTAAATTGAAATTGTTTCTGGAAAAATTTGTGTATTAATTGAGTAATCAAAAATTTTTGGATATTCATTCTTCTCTAACAATAAATGAATTGTATTTTTGTTTTCCTTTTGGAATTCATTGGAACTGAGTGTTAAAATCCTTGAAATGAGATCATATGCCATGCTGATTTTCTGAATTAATAGGTGGTTCGATTTAAATTTTAATAAACGTCCTTTATTCATTGGTTATTTCTTATTATATTTAAATCCAAATATTGCAGTTGATAGTTTGTGTTTATACTCACAAGTGAATTGATCGTTTCGATTTCTGCTGTTGAAAAGGTTTAATATGTTCTCTATTTTGTTTCTGAACATCATTTTCACAAGCTTATCGCCAGACTTAATGTATAAAAGTACGAACTTTTTTCTTATTAATAATTTCAGTCTAACTCTTAATTTTGGCACCATATTTTAATTTAACAAATTTTGGAAATTAAATTCAGAAAAATAATTGAAGCACAGATAAAATTGAAGGACTTTTGGTAACAAAATGAATTTCTATACACATTATAAAATTACTTTTTAAGGTAAGAAGCATTATTGTGTTTGCATAAATACATGAAGAAGGTTTATGTCACTTGAAAATTTTGTAATCATAAAACAATATTTTTATTGTGAATTCTTGATCTCGGATCCTGAAGCTTACATTCTATCTAGTACATTTTGTAACGCAAATGTTGGTTATGTAGATACAATAAATTTATAACCCGGGCCTTCTGGGTGAAAGCCAGATATCCTAGCCACTAGACAACATGGGATATAAATTAGTTATCTGTGAACAGGCCCTCCTTAACCACAGGGCAAATTGGGATATAGCCCATGGGTGCCATCTATCCCAGGGCGCCAAAAAAAAAGACCATGAATTTTTTTTCATTATTTAAAAAAAAATTAAAATAAACCCACTGAACAGAAATTTTTAAAATAAAACTGAACAGAAATTTTTAAAATAAACCCACTGACAGAAATGTGAAACGTCAACACAACAACAATATAATATTCCGTAAATTAAAGTAATTTAGATGCTTCTATCTCGAGCTTTTAAATTATGTTCAGAGAACGGTATACTAGCGGATGTATTATCTTCAAGACCTATTTGGAGAAAGCTCCGTGAAAATTTTTCCCCAGAATAGAGTTAAATGTTTCAATATTAAAGAAGGAAAATATATATTTCTAACTCCATGTATATAGCTTGCTTCTTATAGAATTAAAAGCAGCCTAAGAAAATGTCGTGTTCTTTTATACCGACGGTTCAAAACAAGATTTGCTGTTGTTAAACAAAACTCAGTTATTTAGTTATTTAGCAAACCGTCTAGAATCAGTAGCAATTAAGAATTGGCCTTATAAATCTGACCCATATTCACCGTATAACCCGTGAACTCTCTCCTTTGTGTGAATCATGTCGAAGTAACTTAACAATCAAACATTTATTATTCTCATGTAATAAATATGCACGCTCACTAGAAACAGCCGGAATTTCCAATACTTTGAGCGAAGTTTTTATAGGACAGTGAGTAACGTGTACGAGAAACACTTGAATATTTGAAGGAAACAAATTTAATTAATCTACTGTAATTATAAGCATTTGATTATTGTAATGAATTGTAAAATGAAATGTAAATTATTACTTAAAAGTTTCAAATTTGATGTAATTATAAAATAATTATAACTATAAGAAAAAATAATGAGTGTAACAAAATGTATATATATTAATAATATTATTATTATTATATTAAAGAAGTGCAAATGTCCTAAGTTATCGATGCACACAATAAACATAAATCATATCAAAATAAATCCCATGTTGTTTAGTGGTTAGGATATCTGGCTCTCACCATTCACAATCATAAATAATTTATGTATACGTACACTTAAACTCTATGCTTGTTTGCTATTTAAACAAGACAATACATTCGAAAAAAATAAGAGGAGTAAACTCAATAATTGAGTTTGAGAATAATTGATTTCATTCCGTAATCTTTACCTTGAACTTATACTTCTGCGTATGACAGATCAAGTAATCATGACATTAGATTCAAATAACTTATTAGTCATTGTCTGAAGGCGATAAAATTAATTTCATTGATTTGAAAAATGAGTCTCAGGGCAAACTTTCACAGAAAAATAACAAATTCCAAGGAATAGAGGTCAGTATAGAGTCATTAATTACAGATAGTCTTTATAATTTTATCGATGAAGATGTTTTATCTAAACTTATTAGTGATCAGGAAATCACGCTAGTATAATATTGGAAAATAATTTATTACTATATTTATATGATAAGTAAAACTTTATATATATAATAAATGCACATTATATGAAAAATCATCATACAATAAATTAAGTTATGTTAATTTACATTATTGTTTCTTTTTTCTTTTTTTAAATGAAATGAATTAATGTGTTCACAAATAAATGATATAAGTGCTACCACAAGTCCAATTCCTAATGCCATAAAAGCTCCTTCTAAATGTGAAAGCGTTAACTTTTTTTTGTCCGATATTTCAACTTCATCTTCATAAATCTGGATCAATTGACAAAACAAGGACAAACATGAAATGTTTTTATTAATAATGAAAGTATAAAGAAAAAGTAAAACAAACTTCTGTATCTGCTGTTATTTCCTGTTTAATTCTAGTTGACCAAAAATCAATAAGGCCTCCCTGAATAATACGTAACAGAAGTGAATCGATTCTAGGCAATAATGGATTACCCTACAAATATTTTTCTATTTGAAATAAACAAACAACTGTGAATATTTTTCTATCCCACCTTCACAAGTAACATTTCAACTGGAGGTGACACAATATTATCTTGAAATGCTTTAACTGTTGCAGTTCCAGATGAATCCATATATTGATGTTGAACAAATTCAAAATATTGGCGACTAACTGCCATTGCAAAATCTCTGAAAAACATAAATGATTATTTTAGATTTAGAAAGGTGTGGTGACTTAAGCTTCAAAACTTTTTTCGTGCTACACGATCCAAACAGGGCGGTGCTGAAATACAATGCTTGTATCGAGATAAAATTTTTAATGCAAATTTATCAGATGCAAATTGTTCAGTTTCAAAATAACGTGTTGTTGGTAGTGTCATACCAAAAGACATTCCTGATTCAATAATATCATTTATATTAGAAATCTGAAAAAGAGACAATAATAGTACAAGTTTAATATTATTATGCCCTTAAATATTATTATTTTTAACAACGGATTTACATCAAATTAATTTGATGAATTTAAAACAGTAAAAAATTCAAACTAACTTGATCTTCATGAATAGGTGTCGTCAACATGCTAATTAAAAATGTTGCATATGCTGTATACCAATGAAAACAAAAAAGTGACCATAAAAACACAAAACATTTTAATTTAGTTGTTTTTGGAAAATCATTAACAACATTTCCCACCATCATGCAATATGTTGTTAATAATGTTTTATAAATTGTACGAAATTTTGAATACTCTTCGTTTGCATAAACTGATTTTCCCAATAGTCCTGTTATAATTGCTACAATAAAATACACAATAAGACTTGCAATCCATACGCTTGGTCTGTAAATTGTAACCAAACTACGCCATTTTGGCAATACATTTGCAACTGCTACAACCCATGTGGTTTTATCCTGATGGAAAACATTAATTACAATTTGTTTTATTATAAAAAAATATTAAAATAATAATTTTATTTTTGCCTGCATATATTGGATTGTAAAATCAAAATATTGATGACGTTCTAATGTTGGAGTCAGTGTTCCAATACCAATATCTGCATCCTCACTTAGTAATAATCCCATCATTCCAGTGCCAGTTCTATTTCCAAATATAACACCCCAATTCTCCGGAATATTAAAACTTCTGTATAATAAATCAAATGAAAACAAAATAAATATTAACGAATGAAATTCAAATTTTAATTCCATTTAATAATCAAACTTATATCTTGATGTAAAATTAGCTTTCTTTGCAATTGCTTCCATGATTTCAATTTCAATACCTTCAGTCATTATTAAAGCATTTTCATCATTTGAACTTGATCTTGGTGGCATTACAAATGGTGGCCAAAACACTGTAGAAATTTTTACAGGGCAACTATTTAAGTTTAAGGGAACCTGTCATAAGAACATTATTGAAATTATTATTCCTAAAAAAACTATTAAATTTTAAATAATGATCCTAACTTTTTCTGGAAAAAAATTCGTATTCTTGGGGCTCAAAACACTTGCATTACAAATTCCAAGTTCAACAAAATAACTTTCTTGTTTACCACAATTACCGGCATCAAACGGGAACCAAGTTACAACCTTTTGAAATCAAAAGGAAAACAAATAAAAATATATTGTAATTGAATTAAAAATCAATAAAAAATATACTTTATGCATTTCCTGTGAAACAATTGGTACTAAAATCGATAAATTTATTATCCAATATTTCCAACAGGTTGCAATAATGTGTGAAAGAAGTAAATCACGTTCATATGGATCGTCAATGCCAACATCCATATATATTAATACTTTTGCATGAGGATTCCATGATGATGTTTCTTTTAATGTTTTTAAAATAACAATAAGATCGAGTGCAGTTTTAACAAACATTACATAATTATCCACTTTTTCAATAAATGTTACACTATTTGTTAAAATATTATTGCTTTTTCCTGATTTCATCATTAATGTCCAACGTTTTTGATTCATAAAATGTTGTAATATTAATTGTTCTGTGGTTTTTGCTGTATTTTTATTTAATGTTGAATTTTTTAAACCGGATGATACAACACACACTATGGAGCCGTGATCAAAAAAACGTTTAGCAAGATCAACAACACAATTTGAACCAGAATCTTGTACTTTATGAACATTATCACGAAATGTTATCTCACCATTTATATTTTTTAAGTAACTGATTATAATAATTATATTAAAATAAAATTTAATTGAATCTTTCTTAAAGTTAAAAAATAAATTCATTTTTAAATGTTCAGTTGTTTCTCAGTAATTAGTAAATATATATACAAATTCTTTTTTCCAATTATTGTGTGCATTTATATAGTTTATTTTTAATCTGATAATAATATAAGGCTGTTCCTATATAAATATTCTAAATTGCTTAAAAATAATGAAATAAAAAATCAGTATTTGGGGATGACCAAATTTTCTTAAACAAAATAAAAAGCATTTGTTTTAAATTTTTAGTTTAACTTTTGCCTAATTTTTTAAGGTAGAACATTTAAAAGAAGGCAAAATATTTTAAAACTTCCATCCCAATGAAATATGAAATTTATTTGTTTCATAAATTATCTTTTGTAGTTCAATATTCTGCATTTTTTTTTAAATAAAATATTCCTAAATATTTATTCGGATAGGTATTGGGAAATTCTACATTGTAGTTTTAAGAAATATATGAACTTCGAACTGCGTTGATACATTTTGCATACAAAATTGTTATTGAATTGAAATAGAACTACATTAATTAGTTATGCAAAAATTCAACTAAATTTTTAACATTAAAACACTTATTTATGACAAACTAGTTAATAACGCATTATGTGAAAGATTCTTATGGGTTGGTTTATGAATAAGTTAATGTGATATAACTGTAAGTTTTGGATAAAGCCTTAATAATGTAATAATAATGAATACTCATTAAATTATTATATAATTGTTATTTAATTATTTATATGCATATAAAACGTAACGTATAACGATAAATAACCAAACATAAAAAATTAATTAAAATGATTGATTTTGTGTTTTCTTTTATATTTTTCTAATTATTTAAAGGTAAATATAGGTGCCTTGATAAAATAGAATTAATTAAGTCATTAAAATAACACGTTATTGTTAACTTAATGATTATTTTTATTCTATATATTAACATTATTATTTTAAGTATTTGTGGATTGATATTATTTACTCGTTCTACATAGTTCAATGTCTTATTTACTGTGTGTTAGACGAAAATAAAATATAGTATTTAAATAAGATTTTTAATATTATTTTGTATTGATTATTTGATTTTGTTCAACCAAATAAATTAAACCACTAAGAAACAAGATCAATTTTGTTATAGATGGTGAATTTGGCGGAGAAATAAAAATTATCAATCATAATCAAATAATATGTTGTGATTACTTTTTATAACTTCTGAGTTCTAGCAATTTCTTACCATTCATTTTTATATAGGAATTTAATAATAATAAATAATTTAATGAAATCATAAATAAATTCTAATTTGGACCTTGAATTGTTGATGTAGCATTTTTGATCTTTGTTCTTTTTGTATATTACCAATATTTTAAAATTATTATTCTTTTAAATGAAAATCAATCCAAAGTCATAGTCCTTTGACACCTTGGGCCAATTCCATTTTACATCAATAGTTCCCCAACATTACCCTTCTTATTATTATTGAAACGCCGCAATAATTAGGTCATCCACGATACCTGGAAAAAAATATAAGCTGAAACCGACATCCGTAATGTCTTATTATGAAAATGCATTGAGAACATCACTTAAAATGGTATATCCAAACATACATTTACGGGGATGTTGGTTTCATTATAGCCAAGCGTTGAAGCGCAGACTTCAGAAAGATAAGGAACTTTTTAATTACATAAAATGAAATTCTGAAGCAAGAAGAATATATAATAAATACAGAATTCTTCCACTGCTTCCATGCCAGATTTTGGAAGCATATGAGTGTTTTAAAGCCGAATCTGAGCTACATGAACAATATTTTGAAAATTAAAGGTAATACGATTCCAGAACATCTGAATTATCTGATGTTTGCGCACAGGCGTTTAAGGCAAATAAAGATCAGGCAGAAGAAGAATTTTGGATCTGCCCTTTACGCAGAGGCGAAATTGAAGATATGTATTATAAAAGTGTATTTTTAATATTAAGACTTTTCAATAAATTTTTGTATGAACAAACTTTCTACAAATGTTTCTTTTATAACAACTTTTACATTATTGAACACTGTTCAAAAGACAACGAATATAATATAATAAAAACAATTTTGATTCAATTAAGATTAAGAATTTTTTTCCTAAATCTGAATTAAAGTAATTTCAAATTTTTAAAGATAAGACAACATTCTCAATTTGATCGATTTTGAAGGTGTTTTTTTTAAATAAAAAAATACATAATAAAAATACTACTGAATAAAAAAAAATGCATGTAAAAAGTATCTATTGAACCCACCTGCATCTAAATCCTAGTTAAAAACCACCCAAACTCTTAACCACTAATCAATTCCAATATGTTACACTGAAAAAAAAATGATAGTAAAATTTGTCACAAAAATGATAGTAAAAAATTTTACACAGTTTTTTGGTGAACAATACTTGCATTTTAGTATATTTTACTCAAAATTTGTAGTTTTTGCAAATAAAAATACTAATATGCGGTGTTTTTTACGTAAATATTAGTAACAAATAATTTAATAAATAAATTGTTACATTTTGTCAAAAAATCTTTTCTTACAAATATTTTGTAAAGCTTGTTCGTAATGTAAGGAACCAAATTTTGTAATATTGTAACATAATATTGTGAAGTTTACAAAATAAATCGTGAAAAAACCTTAGACACCAAATTTTGGTTTTATTGTACAAGATTTATGTAATTTCTATAAACAACCGTTAAATTTTTACAAAAGATATTATATATTAAAACCAAATTTTGGTTTTATTGTATAATATTTTTGTAATTTGTATCAATACATATTATATGTATATAAATATACAATTTTAACAAGATGAAACAAATCACTAAAACTTTTATAACTTTGTGTCTTTCTCCTTTCCATATAAATTAAAATAAGATAAAGAAACAACTGCTAAAATTAAATCGTTAGAATAAAGCCCTGCTAAAAAAGGCATACCACTTAAAGCTAAATTAACTAAATTTAGACAAGCTGAAGTTAAAGGTATTTGAGTAACCAATCTCACGACAGTTCGAATATCTTGAGAATTTTTTATAATATTGATATAAAAGCATAAAATTAAGAAAAAATAATTTTTTTGGCATATTGGTTTGTATGTAGAATTTGATACAGGTACGCATATGCCTGAATCTTAAAATTTTGTATTTTTAATATTTTTTTTGAGCATTTTCATTACATATCTGAGAAGTTAGTTTTTTTTTATTTTCCTTCATTAATAAAGAATTATTATAATTATTGAAAATGCTGCATTTATTTAACGAGATTTCGTTTTAATTTGAATAAGTAAAAACTCTCACACAACAAGAGTGTCTTTCCCTCTTAAATTTTACCAAACATTAAGAAAAACTTTGGTTTTAAGCATATTATATTTTATGAACAATTATATAGAAATTGATACAGGACTAAAAAGCACTCTCATCAAGTGAAAATATTTTCTTATATATGAGAAAAGATAATGTTGATTCTTTATTTTCCTACATTAAGAATTATTGTTATACCTGAAAATAAGGCATTTTGTTTTAAATTTAAACACGTTTTGTGAATAGTACAAAAATTTGTTTCGGAAGTTCAACATTTTGTATTTCGTTACAATATTTTGTATTAATTTGGCTAAATTTTCTATTAATTTTACTAACATTTGTGAAGGTGTACAAAATTTCGTGATGGTGAAGGTGTACAAAATTTTGTATTCATTTTACTAAATTTTGTTGGGCCCAAAACAAAAACTCTCACGTTGAATCATGTTCATTCCTGAATTTATTTGACGCGATTTCGTTTTAATTTTAAACAAGTTTTGTTTAAAGTACAAAAATTTTGTTTCTAAAGTACAAAATTTTGTATAAATCTTACTAATTTTTGTGAAGTTATTCAAAATTCTGTATTAATTTTACTAAATTTTGTATATATTTTACTAATTTCTGTGAATACAAAATTTTGTATTCATTTTACTAAATTTTGTACTATTACTTCGAATATTTTTTTTTTTACAAGGTCTTGTGTTTCAGAAGTTAGAACGCGGTACGCCATTATAGAATCTACATCCATCACAATCACAAGTTTATAGTTCAGGTTAAAAAACTAAAAAAATATACAATAAAAGTGTCGTTTAACTAAAATGAAAAATAAAGTGCAACAGTATATATATATAATTAAAAAATAATTAAAAATTATATATATAATTAAAAATCTATCGTTAGATCGTAAAACTTCTTCTTATATTTTAAAAAAGTGTAAAGGTAAATTGAAAATATTTGATTAATTTTATTGTTGATTAATAAAGAAAAAATATTGTTTTGATCCAGAGTTTAAAGTTACAGTGTCGGAGTTGCGAAGCTCAAATTTTGCTAATCTTTGTGAGACAATTATAGAGGATCGGTATTTGGGAGTTCAAATTCAATTAGAGTTCACGCTTCATAAATACTTCAACAAGAGATTGGTAAGCTATATTATAATATATAATTGTAAATTGTTAAATTGTTAAATTACAATGATATTTTTGTACAGGAGACATACTACAAATGGCGAAGTAAAAAATGTCCAAAAGGTCAACTATGGGATAGGTTCCAAAATCAAGCCCGAAAGTCGAGAACAGCACGAGAAGCAAAATCGGGACCAACAACACAAGAAGTACCAAAGAAATCTATAAGCTTTAATAAAGAAGGTATATAATAATAAGTGAAATTGTAAATAAAATGTTTATTATTAAAAGAGACTTTTTGCAGAGTCAGAAGAAGTTCGTGAATGGCTGAAAAATCACAATGAGCCCTGGCCTGAAGTTTTGAAAAAATGGGAGCAGACCTCTGGTTATAGACGCAAGATTATTATGGATAATACTAACCCAAATATTATTGGAATTTTGAACACATGGCCATTGTATAAGCACAGTTTGGGATATACATTAGTAAGCTAAACGTATATTTTAATTAAATCCAATTCTAAGAAATTTTTTTAATTTTCAGGTGGACGTTGATTACAATTTTATTAAAAATAATGGAGAAGATTTATTAGGTAATTGGGAAGCATTTTTAAAAAAAATAATGGCAATCATCCAAACAAGAATAAATGACAGTTATGAAAAAAAAATGTTATCAACGTTAAATAATACTGATAACGACGGTATATATATAATTTATTTGCCTGTATTTTTTGTTGAATATATAATAGCTTGAATTTTTATTTCAGAATATAGAAATTATATTATTTTTATGTCACTTCACTGTCTTCTTCCTCCAACCATTTCTAGAAGAAAAGGAGTACTAGACAGAAAGAAACATTAGATCAAGGACTCACAAGATTCATTCATATCAATGGTAAACGATTCTTCGGAAATTCCAGATAAGATAAAATTCCTAAATGACGAATGTTTAAAAAATAAATCTACTTTCCAACCATTAGTGATTGTTGTTGGGAATATGAATACTTATTCTATATCAGAGTTCTATGTTTATTACGATAAAACCATTTACAAACTTTGCACATTATTAAAATCAATTGATATTTGTTTTAAAATATATCAAGTTTTTAATTTACAATATCCGACTACATCGGAAATATTTTGGGAGTTTCTACAAAGATATTTCTATAAACTTACAACTAATTCAGATAAAAACACTTCAAAAATATCTGGCTTAATTTCAGATCTAAAATAAAATACATCTTCCAATGTCAAACATATAAGTATAAGTACATATATATAAATGAATTATAATTTAAAAATTAAACTGAATTAATTTAAATAAATAAAATTTTGTTTTCTGAATAAAAATAATAATAATTTTGATAATTAAAAAAAAAATTAAAAATAATTAGTGATAAAAAAAAAGAATTATACTTTTCCAATTGAAATAAATATGTTTTATCTTCTTAAAATAATTGTTTTTCTTATTTGATTTATTTTATAGGTATTTAATTTATACAGTGAAGTGTTTTTAATAATAACGAGTAGTAAAAAAAAATATTTTCGTTTATTGCTTCGTCGTAATCGACTAAGCCTTGTAATGGAAAATTTACAAATTCAACTTTTTGCTTCGTCGTAATCGACTAAGCCTAGTAATGGAAAATTTTCAAATTCAATTTTTTTTATTTTTAAAAGACACAATTAAAAGAAAATTTCCAAAAAAAAATTTTTCTCACATAGAATGACCCTAGGGCAACTTATTTTTACTAACAAAAGGTCAAATTGGTGGTTATTCCAACTTTTATCCCCAAAAAACGGGTCAAAAAAATCCTGTCAGTCCGGACTCCGTCCGCCGGACTCCGTATGTTAACACGATAACTCAAAAACGCGTGAAGTGATTTCAATAAAATTTTGGAATTATTATTGATTTGGTCCCCAATAGAACCCTATTGATTTGGGGTGTGATTGGGGTACGGGGTGGAGCACCCCCCATACAAATGTTTTTGAAAAAATCAGTTTCCCGAGGATTGCAACAACTGATTGGAATGAAATTTTGGGATTAGTATTTTATTGGTCCATCATAGAACCAAGTTGATTTTAGGGGGGATCGGGTCACGGGGTGGAGCACCCCCCATACAATTGTTTTGGAAAACATCAGTTTCCCGAGGATTGCAACAACTGATTGGAATGAAATTTTGGGATTAGTATTTTATTGGTCCATCATAGAACCATATTGATTTAAGGGGGGATCAGGTCATGGCGTGGAGCACCCCCCATACAATTGTTTTGGAAAAAATCAGATTCCCGAGGATTGCAACAACTGATTGCAATGAAATTTTGGGATTAGTATTTTATTGGTCCATCATAGAACCATATTGATTTTAGGGGGATCGAGGCACGGGGTGGAGCACCCCCCATAAAATTGTTTTGGAAAAAATCAGATTCCCGAGGATTGCAACAACTGATTGCAATGAAATTTTGGGATTAGTATTTTATTGGTCCATCATAGAACCATATTGATTTTAGGGGGGATCGGGTCACGGGGTGGAGCACCCCCCATACAATTGTTTTGGAAAAAATCAGTTTCCCGAGGATTGCAACAACTGATTGGAATGAAATTTTGGGATTAGTATTTTATTGGTCCATCATAGAACCATATTGATTTTAGGGGGGATCGGGTCACGGGGTGGAGCAACCCCCATACAATTGTTTTGGAAAAAATCAGATTCCCGAGGATTGCAACAACTGATTGCAATGAAATTTTGGGATTAGTATTTTATTGGTCCATCATAGAACCATATTGATTTTAGGGGGGATCGGAACACGTGGTGGAGCACCCCCATATAATTTTTTTTTATTATATTAAATGACAATACTATCGCATAAATTTCGACGAAGCATACAGCCATACTTGCCTGTCGTTTTTTTTTATTTTTAAAAAACACAATTAAAAGAAAATTTCCAAAAAAATTTTTTTCTCACATAGAATGACCCTAGGGCAACTTATTTTTACTAACAAAAGGTCAAATTGGTGGTTATTGCAACTTTTATCCCCAAAAAAGGGGTCAAAAAAATCCTGTCAGTCCGGACTCCGTCCGCCGGACTCCGTATGTTAACACGATAACTCAAAAACGCGTGAAGGGATTTCAATAAAATTTTGGAATTATTATTGATTTGGTCCCCAATAGAACCCTATTGATTTGGGGTGTGATTGGGGTACGGGGTGGACCACCCCCCATACAAATGTTTTGGAAAAAATCAGTTTTTCGAGGATTGCGACAACGGATTGCAATGAAATTTTGGGATTAGTATTTTATTGGTCCATCATAGAACCATATTGATTTTAGGGGGGATCGGAACACGTGGTGGAGCACCCCCCATACAATTGTTTTGGAAAAAATCAGTTTCCCGAGGATTGCAACAACTGATTGGAATGAAATTTTGGGATTAGTATTTTATTGGTCCATCATAGAACCATATTGATTTTAGGGGGGATCGGAACACGTGGTGGAGCACCCCTCATACAAACTTTTAAGAAAATACAGTTTTTTAAGAACATGTGAACGGATTGCAATGAAATTTTGGGATTAGTATTTTATTGGTCCCTCATAGAACCATATTGATTTTAGGGGGGATCGGGGCACGGGGTGGAGCACCCCTATATAATTTTTTTTTATTATATTAAATGACAATACTATCGCATAAATTTCGACGAAGCATACAGCCATACTTGCCTGTCGTTTTTATAAGTAATTTATATAGTGAAGTGATTTTTTTCAGTAACGTAATTATTTTTAAAGTAAGTATTAAAAAACTAATTTTAATAGTAAAATAGATACCGTAATTTCCGTACAATATACTTAATTATTGTATAAATTATACATAATATTGTAAAATTTCACATACAACGTTTGTGAAAAATTACAAAATTCTGTGTAATTTTGGTACAAAATATTTGTACATGTTAACAAAAGTTTGTGAAAAATTACAAAATTATGTGTAATTTTGGTACAAAATATTTGTAGATGTCAACAAACTTTTGTGATAAATTACAAAATTCTATGTAATTTTGGTACAAAATATTTATTCCTTCTACAGAATTTATGTAAAAAAATACAAAGAGTTTGTACTCGGTTAACAAAATAATTGTTATGAATAACAGTGGTTTTGTAAATAAAACCAATATTTTTTTCACAAAATATATTTGTGAGATTAACAAAATTGACTAACGTTTTACAAAATAATTTGATTGACTGAAAACAACCACTATATTTGTTGATTTAATCTACAATTTTGTGACATTTTACTATCATTTTTTTTTGAGTGTAGTTATATAGTACAGTATTTTAAGTAATAGGGATTATTACCAACATATTTTTCTTATGTCGGTAATGTAGAAGCTAGAGTCCGATTGTTTCTTTCAAAATAATTATAAAAAAATTAAAAATAAATAATACATAAAAAAAAAAAAATGTTTTTTATTTAAAAACATAAAATTTGAAAAAATTTAAAATAATTTCATCATATATAATAATTATTTTGATAAAAAATAATTATATATTAATTCTTATGTTAACTAATCACAGTGACAAAAAAAAGTTGCAACAAATCCCCTAACACGTAAAAATATAAGTGGCAACAAATCCACTAAAACATAATCCCGGTGGGCCAAAATCTCGGTGGCACTAAATACCGGTGGGCGAAAATCCCGATGGGCCGAAATCTGGTAGTGGAACCAAATAACGATGACACTAAATTCCGGTGGGAGCAAATATCGGTGGGCCAAAAAAAAGCGGGACCTTTTACCTGGCACCATATATTTATGTGAAAATATTTAAAAAAAATGTTTATAAACAAATATAGAATTTATAAAGCTAATCCCGTAATAATTATAATTAATATATCCTTGATATTTTTGATTTTTCCTGTATTTTTTAATTTTTCAATTTAATTTTTTTGACAGATTATTTATAAACAAAAACATAACATACATTTTTTACAAATAATTGATAAAAATATATATGTAAATATTTATAGAAATTTAAAATTGGAAATTCTGTTTAATTTGTACAATTAGGTATTGAAATTATTAAACTCCTGTATATTCTAAGAATTTCCATTTACAATAATCATTCTCACATTTTCCAGACCTCAATGTGAATAATACTGGATGATTATGTCTTGTAAGATCATCTGATACAGATAAGTATTCATTCCATATTAAATTTTTAATTTTAAATGACTGAGATCCTTCAATTGGCTCTAACTGCCATTTTCCTGTTTCTTTTATTTCATTTTTCTTTCTCCAACTGAATACAGCACGCCGATTAATATCCAAATTGAACTCATTTGTGTCTGCAAACAAATATTCCTCACGAGTTTTTCCTTGTATATGAAAATATCTACCATTAGATTGTGGTATAAAGTTTACCGCTAGCATATTATTACTAGAAACTGTCCCAAAAATAAATGTTATAAGTCTTAAATCATCCTGACGATATCCACCATCGTCAAAAATGCAAATACTTTTATTGAATTTTACATTTTCAATAAGAACTGTTTTATTCCAGGGGAAATTTTGTAATGACTGCGGCAGTTTTTCTTTTAAATAAATTAAATGTTTATTATTTTTATATTTTTCATTGAAATCAACAAAGACACTATAAGCTATTTGTGTCGTTTGGGTAGTGTAGACATTTTTATTCTTTGTCATTTGATCAAACAATAAACGATAACCATGAATAATTTTTTCATAATCAGAAAATGAATTCATAAATTCTATCAATATATCTACATTTGCAATGTTTTTATTATAAACAGATTCAATTATTAAGTTTTGATCACTGGAACTTAAGAACGATTCACGAGCCTCTTCAAAGCGTCTCTTCTGAATCAGTTCAATGATTAAACTGGTTTTTTTAATTGAGTAATGATGGTGATGATGATGAGAGTATTTCCTTAGTTCAAGAACTTTCAATCGCATTGCATCTATGTTCGCCAAATATTCATCCAGTTTCTCATCAACCATTTCATCAATTGTTGATTTGAATTTACCAGCAGATAATTTTAAATGAAGTTGACATGGAATATTAAATGAATGAAACATTTGTTTATATTCAATGATAAATGAATCAATTGAGTTTGAGTAAATGGAGCAATTCATTCCCAAATCTTGATTCTCGTCAATTTCCATTATCAAATTTTTAGAAGCTGAATTTACATTAATTCCAGCAAATAAAACGAAGAAAAGAAGAGAAATATGAATTTTGTTCCTCATTTTTTTATTCATTTTGAAATACTTGAAATACTTGAAACAATTTCACTTTTTTTATATTTTTGATCTTTTATGATTTTCAACTGTTTCAACAGAACTGAATATTTGATGTAAAATATTTCAATATTTATACTCATTTGATGGTGATTAATCGCAAAAAACTAAACCGCACAAGCAAAAACAAAAGTTTAGAGGTGAATCAGGAAATTGATTGAATGTTTCTGCATTCTCATCTTGTTATTGCTTTAGTTTTTTACCAATTGTTATAGATACACTGAGAAAAAAAACATGTAAAATTTTCCACAAAAATTTTGTATGTTAATTTACCAAACTATATTGTTAGATTAACAAACATTTTTTTAAATATTTAGAATTTTTTTGTAAATTATAAGAAAAGTTTACTGAAATTTTCGAAAACAAAAACCTCGTACATTTAATTAAATAATGATTAATCTAGAATCTTGTTAAATAAAACTTTGTTAAAACATACGAATAAGTTGTGACAACTACAGTAAATTTTGTATAATTTTGCAAATAAATTTTGTGAAATATTTGGTAGAAGAAAAATATTCGTGTAAAATTAATTCGTGAGTTCAAAATACGATTTTTTTGGTATAACACGAATAAATTTTTTTAAATTTCCAGTATACGAAACAATTTTGTCAAAAATATAAAAATTTTGTTAGAAAAGCGCGGTTTGACTATAAAATTAACAAAATGGTTGGTATAAAATACGAAAATTTTGTAGTTTTATATATTCGGTCTTGTTCGTAACTTTAATTTTTTTGACGAATTAATTTTTAGTCATTCTTAAATTACCGTGCAGTAAGGATGTTTGTGAACCTTTAAGATATTACCAAATTGAAAAAAATTTGTTGTGTCAAAGTGCTTATTACCATTTGGTGATAAATATCTTCCAACCAAGCGATTTGAAATTCAGAGTACGATATCTACTTCTTTCTCATATTGTTATCGTTTCGATAATCATCATCATCACTGCCCTATTCAGCATTTTGGTATTTTGTTGTTTTTTGATGGAATTTGTTTGCGGAGTTTAGGCAAATTTATTCCCTTTTACTAATTTTTAAGTTTTAAATTTTAACTTTTGAACCTAAAACTTAACATTTGTTATATTCCAATGCTTGCCTAATCTTGCTCTGAACAATTTATCAATGTAACAAATTGTAAGAGTTTTGAAAAAAACAAAAAAAAAAATTTACATAAATACATAGCTAACAGAATTATTTTCGTCGTGTTTATTTATTAAATTTTCGATCTTATTTTTCTTCAAAAAGAATATAAAACAATAATAAATTTAATCCAGCTGTATAGATTATTTAATTAATAGAATAACAATTAAAAAAGGGGAAGTTTACGTGCGTCTTGCGTTCAATTTTATACAAATAAGTAATTTTATAAAAAACCTATAAAACTCAACTTTTTTAAACTCAATGTTATCGAAATTATCAACCATAAGAAGATAAACTAACAATTGCCTGTAAAAAAATAAAGTGCATTATAATTTTTTCTATGTTTGATTACTAATTCCATTATCCTTTTGTAAAAGATTTATTAAAATGTGAATTAGCCAATAAACGGTTCAGCTTATAAGCTGATTACCAAAATCTCAGCATCCAGACTGTAAGTTTAAACTTGAAATAATTTATTTTAAAAATTAAAATTTGTATTCTTGTTTCTTCTGTCTAGTTTGGATACATATATACCAACAACAGAAAAAAACCGAAACATGCCTTACTGAACATAAAAGATTCTAAGTGATTGATCTTTACTTAATCACTTTCATTCAATTTACTTAATTTCTTTTTTCAAAAAAACATTGTTATACCTATATTTCAATTAAAATATATATGGATTGTTTTATTCGTCTTCTTGTTATAATTAGAGTAAATCGAACAATTAATTACGAAAGTTTGATTCCCCTCAATTTTGATTATCAAAAGAAGGACGAACAATCAGCTATTTCATCATGTTAGAAAAAAAGGAAATAAATTCCCCATAAAATGATAACACAAATGTAGTTTTTGGTCTTGACTCATGATTATGAAAATGGAAAAACAATAAATTTTAGATCAAATTCAGTAACCAATATCCAATTAAGAAAAAACATTAACAAAAAAAAAATTATATTAGCGGGTCTTATAATTATTTGGTTTTCAAGTGATAATCTATTATTTTATTTTAAAGGTATTACATAATTTTTTATTTAAAACTAGAATGAAAGCGAAATTTTTTCGGGTGTTTTAGAAAATAAAAATTCTGAGACGCAATAACATTATTATTAACTGAGTTTTAGTTTTGTTAAAGAATAATTCTTTAATAAGTTCTTTAACCAAATTGATATCTTCTTTGATAAGTTTATTAAGAATAATAATAAGTTATAAATACATTTACATATTCAAATTATTTACGTAACAACTGTTTTAATTTTTTTTTATTACTTTCCCTATTCAATTACAATTTTTTAAACATTCAAAAAATTTACATAAACTAACAAAATTATTTTCGTTGAAAATAAAATAAAAAATGTAACAAACAAACATTTTTTATTTAATTTTTCTTCAAAAAGAATATAAGATAATAATAAATTTAACCCAGCTGTATAGATTATTTAATTAATAGAATAACAATTAAAAATGGGGGAATTTTGCCTGCGTCTTGCGCTCAATTTTATACAAATAAGTAATCTAAAAAAAAACCTATAAAACTCAACTTTTTTAAATTCAATGTTATCGAAATTATCAACCATAAGACAATTTGCCTGTAAAAAAATGAAGTGCATATTAATTTTTCCAATATTTGCATTACTGATTCGATCATCTTTTTGTAAAAGACTTACAATATGTGAGTTAGCCAGAGAATAAAGTAATAAGTAGAATGAGTAATAATAATAAATAATAAAATTGCATATTATAAACCTATTTTAGGTTTACGATTCTTCGGAAATTCCAGATAAGATAAAATTCCTAAATGACGAATGTTTAAAAAATAAATCTACTTTCCAACCATTAGTGATTGTTGTTGGGAATATGAATACTTATTCTATATCAGAGTTCTATGTTTATTACGATAAAACCATTTACAAACTTTGCACATTATTAAAATCAATTGATATTTGTTTTAAAATATATCAAGTTTTTAATTTACAATATCCGACTACATCGGAAATATTTTGGGAGTTTGTACAAAGATATTTCTATAAACTTACAACTAATTCAGATAAAAACACTTCAAAAATATCTGGCTTAATTTCAGATCTAAAATAAAATACATCTTCCAATGTCAAACATATAAGTATAAGTACATATATATAAATGAATTATAATTTAAAAATTAAACTGAATTAATTTAAATAAATAAAATTTTGTTTTCTGAATAAAAATAATAATAATTTTGATAATTAAAAAAAAAATTAAAAATAATTAGTGATAAAAAAAAAGAATTATACTTTTCCAATTGAAATAAATATGTTTTATCTTCTTAAAATAATTGTTTTTCTTATTTGATTTATTTTATAGGTATTTAATTTATACAGTGAAGTGTTTTTAATAATAACGAGTAGTAAAAAAAAATATTTTCGTTTATTTTATAAGTAATTTATATAGTGAAGTGATTTTTTTCAGTAACGTAATTATTTTTAAAGTAAGTATTAAAAAACTAATTTTAATAGTAAAATAGATACCGTAATTTTCGTACAATATACTTAATTATTGTATAAATTATACATAATATTGTAAAATTTCACATACAACGTTTGTGAAAAATTACAAAATTCTGTGTAATTTTGGTACAAAATATTTGTACATGTTAACAAAAGTTTGTGAAAAATTACAAAATTATGTGTAATTTTGGTACAAAATATTTGTAGATGTCAACAAACTTTTGTGATAAATTACAAAATTCTATGTAATTTTGGTACAAAATATTTATTCCTTCTACAGAATTTATGTAAAAAAATACAAAGAGTTTGTACTCGGTTAACAAAATAATTGTTATGAATAACAGTGGTTTTGTAAATAAAACCAATATTTTTTTCACAAAATATATTTGTGAGATTAACAAAATTGACTAACGTTTTACAAAATAATTTGATTGACTGAAAACAACCACTATATTTGTTGATTTAATCTACAATTTTGTGACATTTTACTATCATTTTTTTTTGAGTGTAGTTATATAGTACAGTATTTTAAGTAATAGGGATTATTACCAACATATTTTTCTTATGTCGGTAATGTAGAAGCTAGAGCCCGATTGTTTCTTTCAAAATAATTATAAAAAAATTAAAAATAAATAATACATAAAAAAAAAAAAATGTTTTTTATTTAAAAACATAAAATTTGAAAAAATTTAAAATAATTTCATCATATTTTTTATTAATTATTATGTTAACTAATCACAGTGACAAAAAAAAGTTGCAACAAATCCCCTAACACGTAAAAATATAAGTGGCAACAAATCCACTAAAACATAATCCCGGTGGGCCAAAATCTCGGTGGCACTAAATACCGGTGGGCGAAAATCCCGATGGGCCGAAATCTGGTAGTGGAACCAAATAACGATGACACTAAATTCCGGTGGGAGCAAATATCGGTGGGCCAAAAAAAAGCGGGACCTTTTACCTGGCACCATATATTTATGTGAAAATATTTAAAAAAAATGTTTATAAACAAATATAGAATTTATAAAGCTAATCCCGTAATAATTATAATTAATATATCCTTGATATTTTTGATTTTTCCTGTATTTTTTAATTTTTCAATTTAATTTTTTTGACAGATTATTTATAAACAAAAACATAACATACATTTTTTACAAATAATTGATAAAAATATATATGTAAATATTTATAGAAATTTAAAATTGGAAATTCTGTTTAATTTGTACAATTAGGTATTGAAATTATTAAACTCCTGTATATTCTAAGAATTTCCATTTACAATAATCATTCTCACATTTTCCAGACCTCAATGTGAATAATACTGGATGATTATGTCTTGTAAGATCATCTGATACAGATAAGTATTCATTCCATATTAAATTTTTAATTTTAAATGACTGAGATCCTTCAATTGGCTCTAACTGCCATTTTCCTGTTTCTTTTATTTCATTTTTCTTTCTCCAACTGAATACAGCACGCCGATTAATATCCAAATTGAACTCATTTGTGTCTGCAAACAAATATTCCTCACGAGTTTTTCCTTGTATATGAAAATATCTACCATTAGATTGTGGTATAAAGTTTACCGCTAGCATATTATTACTAGAAACTGTCCCAAAAATAAATGTTATAAGTCTTAAATCATCCTGACGATATCCACCATCGTCAAAAATGCAAATACTTTTATTGAATTTTACATTTTCAATAAGAACTGTTTTATTCCAGGGGAAATTTTGTAATGACTGCGGCAGTTTTTCTTTTAAATAAATTAAATGTTTATTATTTTTATATTTTTCATTGAAATCAACAAAGACACTATAAGCTATTTGTGTCGTTTGGGTAGTGTAGACATTTTTATTCTTTGTCATTTGATCAAACAATAAACGATAACCATGAATAATTTTTTCATAATCAGAAAATGAATTCATAAATTCTATCAATATATCTACATTTGCAATGTTTTTATTATAAACAGATTCAATTATTAAGTTTTGATCACTGGAACTTAAGAACGATTCACGAGCCTCTTCAAAGCGTCTCTTCTGAATCAGTTCAATGATTAAACTGGTTTTTTTAATTGAGTAATGATGGTGATGATGATGAGAGTATTTCCTTAGTTCAAGAACTTTCAATCGCATTGCATCTATGTTCGCCAAATATTCATCCAGTTTCTCATCAACCATTTCATCAATTGTTGATTTGAATTTACCAGCAGATAATTTTAAATGAAGTTGACATGGAATATTAAATGAATGAAACATTTGTTTATATTCAATGATAAATGAATCAATTGAGTTTGAGTAAATGGAGCAATTCATTCCCAAATCTTGATTCTCGTCAATTTCCATTATCAAATTTTTAGAAGCTGAATTTACATTAATTCCAGCAAATAAAACGAAGAAAAGAAGAGAAATATGAATTTTATTCCTCATTTTTTTATTCATTTTGAAATACTTGAAATACTTGAAACAATTTCACTTTTTTTATATTTTTGATCTTTTATGATTTTCAACTGTTTCAACAGAACTGAATATTTGATGTAAAATATTTCAATATTTATACTCATTTGATGGTGATTAATCGCAAAAAACTAAACCGCACAAGCAAAAACAAAAGTTTAGAGGTGAATCAGGAAATTGATTGAATGTTTCTGCATTCTCATCTTGTTATTGCTTTAGTTTTTTACCAATTGTTATAGATACACTGAGAAAAAAAACATGTAAAATTTTCCACAAAAATGTTAATTTACCAAACTATATTGTTAGATTAACAAACATTTTTTTAAATATTTAGAATTTTTTTGTAAATTATAAGAAAAGTTTACTGAAATTTTCGAAAACAAAAACCTCGTACATTTAATTAAATAATGATTAATCTAGAATCTTGTTAAATAAAACTTTGTTAAAACATACGAATAAGTTGTGACAACTACAGTAAATTTTGTATAATTTTGCAAATAAATTTTGTGAAATATTTGGTAGAAGAAAAATATTCGTGTAAAATTAATTCGTGAGTTCAAAATACGATTTTTTTGGTATAACACGAATAAATTTTTTTAAATTTCCAGTATACGAAACAATTTTGTCAAAAATATAAAAATTTTGTTAGAAAAGCGCGGTTTGACTATAAAATTAACAAAATGGTTGGTATAAAATACGAAAATTTTGTAGTTTCATATATTCGGTCTTGTTCGTAACTTTAATTTTTTTGACGAATTAATTTTTAGTCATTCTTAAATTACCGTGCAGTAAGGATGTTTGTGAACCTTTAAGATATTACCAAATTGAAAAAAATTTGTTGTGTCAAAGTGCTTATTACCATTTGGTGATAAATATCTTCCAACCAAGCGATTTGAAATTCAGAGTACGATATCTACTTCTTTCTCATATTGTTATCGTTTCGATAATCATCATCATCACTGCCCTATTCAGCATTTTGGTATTTTGTTGTTTTTTGATGGAATTTGTTTGCGGAGTTTAGGCAAATTTATTCCCTTTTACTAATTTTTAAGTTTTAAATTTTAACTTTTGAACCTAAAACTTAACATTTGTTATATTCCAATGCTTGCCTAATCTTGCTCTGAACAATTTATCAATGTAACAAATTGTAAGAGTTTTGAAAAAAACAAAAAAAAAATTTACATAAATACATAGCTAACAGAATTATTTTCGTCGTGTTTATTTATTAAATTTTCGATCTTATTTTTCTTCAAAAAGAATATAAAACAATAATAAATTTAATCCAGCTGTATAGATTATTTAATTAATAGAATAACAATTAAAAAAGGGGAAGTTTACGTGCGTCTTGCGTTCAATTTTATACAAATAAGTAATTTTATAAAAAACCTATAAAACTCAACTTTTTTAAACTCAATGTTATCGAAATTATCAACCATAAGAAGATAAACTAACAATTGCCTGT
Source organism: Pedicia rivosa (assembly GCA_963082725.1). Classification (NCBI taxonomy): domain Eukaryota; kingdom Metazoa; phylum Arthropoda; class Insecta; order Diptera; family Pediciidae; genus Pedicia; species Pedicia rivosa. The sequence continues at coordinate 32,433,173 of OY720152.1, read as the reverse complement.
AAAAAAATAAAGTGCATTATAATTTTTTCTATGTTTGATTACTAATTCCATTATCCTTTTGTAAAAGATTTATTAAAATGTGAATTAGCCAATAAACGGTTCAGCTTATAAGCTGATTACCAAAATCTCAGCATCCAGACTGTAAGTTTAAACTTGAAATAATTTATTTTAAAAATTAAAATTTGTATTCTTGTTTCTTCTGTCTAGTTTGGATACATATATACCAACAACAGAAAAAAACCGAAACATGCCTTACTGAACATAAAAGATTCTAAGTGATTGATCTTTACTTAATCACTTTCATTCAATTTACTTAATTTCTTTTTTCAAAAAAACATTGTTATACCTATATTTCAATTAAAATATATATGGATTGTTTTATTCGTCTTCTTGTTATAATTAGAGTAAATCGAACAATTAATTACGAAAGTTTGATTCCCCTCAATTTTGATTATCAAAAGAAGGACGAACAATCAGCTATTTCATCATGTTAGAAAAAAAGGAAATAAATTCCCCATAAAATGATAACACAAATGTAGTTTTTGGTCTTGACTCATGATTATGAAAATGGAAAAACAATAAATTTTAGATCAAATTCAGTAACCAATATCCAATTAAGAAAAAACATTAACAAAAAAAAAATTATATTAGCGGGTCTTATAATTATTTGGTTTTCAAGTGATAATCTATTATTTTATTTTAAAGGTATTACATAATTTTTTATTTAAAACTAGAATGAAAGCGAAATTTTTTCGGGTGTTTTAGAAAATAAAAATTCTGAGACGCAATAACATTATTATTAACTGAGTTTTAGTTTTGTTAAAGAATAATTCTTTAATAAGTTCTTTAACCAAATTGATATCTTCTTTGATAAGTTTATTAAGAATAATAATAAGTTATAAATACATTTACATATTCAAATTATTTACGTAACAACTGTTTTAATTTTTTTTTATTACTTTCCCTATTCAATTACAATTTTTTAAACATTCAAAAAATTTACATAAACTAACAAAATTATTTTCGTTGAAAATAAAATAAAAAATGTAACAAACAAACATTTTTTATTTAATTTTTCTTCAAAAAGAATATAAGATAATAATAAATTTAACCCAGCTGTATAGATTATTTAATTAATAGAATAACAATTAAAAATGGGGGAATTTTGCCTGCGTCTTGCGCTCAATTTTATACAAATAAGTAATCTAAAAAAAAACCTATAAAACTCAACTTTTTTAAATTCAATGTTATCGAAATTATCAACCATAAGACAATTTGCCTGTAAAAAAATGAAGTGCATATTAATTTTTCCAATATTTGCATTACTGATTCGATCATCTTTTTGTAAAAGACTTACAATATGTGAGTTAGCCAGAGAATAAAGTAATAAGTAGAATGAGTAATAATAATAAATAATAAAATTGCATATTATAAACCTATTTTAGGTTTATAAAATATTAATAATTTTATAAAAGACAAAACCTAACCATTCTCTTTTGTATAAAATATGTTGCTTCGTCGTAATCGACTAAGCCTTGTGATGGAAAATTTTCAAATTCAACTTTTGTTATTTTTAAAAGACACAATTAAAAGAAAATTTCCAAAAAAAAAATTTTCTCACATAGAATGACCCTGGGGCAACTTATTTTTACTAACAAAAGGTCAAATTGGTGGTTATTGCAACTTTTATCCCCAAAAAAGGGGTCAAAAAAATCCTGTCAGTCCGGACTCCGTCCGCCGGACTCCGTATGTTGACACGATAACTCAAAAACGCGTGAAGTGATTTCAATAAAATTTTGGAATTAGTATTATTTTGGTCCCCAATAGAACCCTATTGATTTGGGATGTGATCGGGGTACGGGGTGGAGCACCCCCCATACAATTGTTTTGGAAAACATCAGTTTCCCGAGGATTGCAACAACTGATTGGAATGAAATTTTGGGATTAGTATTTTATTGGTCCATCATAGAACCATATTGATTTAAGGGGGGATCAGGTCATGGCGTGGAGCACCCCCCATACAATTGTTTTGGAAAAAATCAGATTCCCGAGGATTGCAACAACTGATTGCAATGAAATTTTGGGATTAGTATTTTATTGGTCCATCATAGAACCATATTGATTTTAGGGGGATCGAGGCACGGGGTGGAGCACCCCCCATAAAATTGTTTTGGAAAAAATCAGATTCCCGAGGATTGCAACAACTGATTGCAATGAAATTTTGGGATTAGTATTTTATTGGTCCATCATAGAACCATATTGATTTTAGGGGGGATCGGGGCACGGGGTGGAGCACCCCCCATACAATTGTTTTGGAAAAAATCAGTTTCCCGAGGATTGCAACAACTGATTGGAATGAAATTTTGGGATTAGTATTTTATTGGTCCATCATAGAACCATATTGATTTTAGGGGGGATCGGGGCACGGGGTGGAGCACCCCCATATAATTTTTTTTTATTATATGAAATGACAATATTATCGCATAACATTCGACGAAGCATACAGCCATACTTGCCTGTCGTTTTTTCTGAAAACATTGAAATATTTTGTAAATCCAAACAAAACGAAATGAAATAATATTGTCGTACAAGCAGAAAAGACAATAAAAAACGAACTCAAAAATCCGAATTTGCATCGGCAGGCACGAATAAAAGTTAAAACAGAAAAATTGTATGTTATTTGATGTTATTTGAATTAATTGAATGTTGTTTTATTCCACCTCACTAAATTCAAAAAGTAAATAAATGGCAGAAATGAAGAAATTTTCCAATTAAAAATGAATACAAAGGGCGGAAAAATATTAAAGTTATAATTAATTTATTTGATTATTTTCAAGAATTGAAAAATATTCTATCAAAAGTTTTCTTAAATTTTTTTTTGCTCTATTTATTTTAATTGAAAATTTTCACAGATTTGAAAATATTCTTTACATTTTACATATTTTTTTAAGATTTTTCCTTTAAAAATTGTCTCAAATATTCAATGGTATAGTACAGTAGGTCGATTTTGCGCGTCAAAGTGATAATCACTTTCACTTCATCACTTTACTACTAAATTTTAAAAATATTCTAAAACGTACTGTCTTTTTATTTGTTAATACATTGCCGAATAAGTGCAAAGTCCATTGTTGGCAGATATATTATAATTTAAAACAAATAAATATTTGACAATAAATGACGTAGTTTCAAAGTGTTCTAAAACTAGGTCTTTGGCTCAAATTTAACAATAATTTTTTTAAATTGAAGGAGAAAATTAAGAAATCACCTATTTATGGTTAATTAAAAATTTATTTGAAGTATGAGGAAAAATTGAGTATGAAGAGGGTGAGATAAGGAAAATAGGGATAATTCTATCATTCTTTTTTTTATGCATTAACTTATATATTATATATTTAATGTAAATTAATTAGGACGCAGTGGTTGACTCCTCCACAAACTGAAATGGAAAAAAGGAGAAATTACGGCTAATTGTAATGGTACATCATTAGGAATATCTTAATATTCTATAATTTTTTTTGAGCTACTTTAAATTGCTAAAAGAATACCTTATTTCCAATTTTGATAATTGCATGTGGATAAATATTGTTCAGAAATCTAAACATACCTAAATTACCATACAACTTGCTGTTTAATGTAGAGGTGTCACAGTTTTTTTATCAGCACATTTGAAGTAAATAAGATTCATTATTCTTTAAATCCGATGAATTCTATTTGGCCTCAAATTTAATCCATGATTCCATAAACAAAATATCCTTTATTTATCAAAAATTATAATATGATAGTAATAAGCGTTTCGAGGAATCATAAATACAATGAAACAAAATATATACAAAATTTTCCTGTTTTAACTTTCTTAAATCAAACAAATAACAAATAATACTTTTTATAAGTTGTAATATTTAGAATGTACAAAGGAAAAAAAACAACAAAAAAATGATATTGTTGCCGATGAAAGTTTTGGAATAATAATATTAATAGATTTTTTTTTGTTAGTTTTAAATTCAAATATAGTTTGATTTACCAAAAAATTGAGAAATTTCATAATTTATAATTATAAACAATTTTTATGTATTGATAATCATTGTATTTTTAAAACATATGTGAAAACTAGAAGCTCAACCCAAACTCTTAACCACTAATCCATTCCAATATGTTAGTTCTATAGTACATTATTTTCAGTAATAGAAATTATTACCAACATATTTTTCTTATGTCTGTAATGTATATGTTAAAGTCTTTCAAAATAATTATAAAAAAATGAAAAATAAATAATATATAAAAAATATAAATGTTTTTTATTCGAAAACATAAAATGTGAAAAAATTTCAAATAATTTCACCATATGTAATAATTATTTTGATAAAAAATAATTATTTATTAATTATTATGTTAACTAATCACAGTGACAAAAATAAAAGTTGCAACAAATCCCCTAACACGTAAAAATATAAGTGGCACTAAATCCTGGTGGCAACAAATCCCCTAAAACATAAATCGGTGGGGCAAAATCTCGGTGACACCAATTCCCTTTTAAATAAAAAAATAAAGGTGGGACTAAATATCGATGGCACTAAATCTTTTTTTTTTTTAAACTGAAGGTGGCAGTAAATCCCGGTGGCACCAAATCTCCTTTTTTTAAAACTGAAGGTACATCTTTTTTAATTGTATCTCAAATTATTTAATTTCTTTCTTCTTTTTATTGCTACTATCCAGATTTTCAAGTAACAGGTATTTTAAGGATTTTCTCTCTTTCTAATTATTGTGGGATATGCAACTTTTTAATTAATAAATAACCCGAAATCACTACAATTTAACGATTCTGGAACAAAAATATATTTTCATATTTTTTATTTTTTACATATCGTTACAATTGCTTTTTTCTGAGCCTTTGTTTTGTTCGTTGAAGTAGGTTAAAAATTTAAAATATAAACTTAAAAATGTTCTTTTATCTTATACAGTTCATTATTTTTGATTAACCTTTTTAAATAAATTATAGTTAGCCACATCTTGATATATTAAATATCGGAAATTTCATTTGTGACTGCGTTTAATTTTAAATCTTTTTAAGTCTAATGCACAAAAAACGAATGACTTCGGCAATTTTTCATTGAAAATAAGTTGTTAGCAGTAGTTAAATTCACGAAACTTTAAATTATTATTATTGTTCAGTACAAAAAAAATCTTTGAATATTTATTCAATGTAAGAAAAGTAAATTTCAACACTGAAAAAACTAAACAACAAATCAGAAATAATTGGCTAAATCAAAAACCATTATCTGCTGCTTAATATATAAATAAAGACATTTTTTAAATTTTGTATTATAGTTTAATTAATAGTCCTGAGAACTTAGTTCTTAAAAAGTATACTTCGATATTTTAAGAAAAAGTTTTGATGCTAAAAGATGTTGTTTTTATTTAAACTAAATTATCTAAGAATGAAATTCGGTTTCGTAGATCTCAAAATCTCTAATTAATTAATTATCTTAACAGTCACAAAACTCACAATTACAATGAAGACAATTGTTAAGTAAAATAAAAACTTTTACAAAGAATATGGGATACATTTTATTTGAAACATTTAACTCTTTCAACAGTTACAACATCACTATTTGTACTGAACACTGAATATGGGAATTCATTCATGCCATGACAGGCAGCACCAAAAAGACCTGTTTTTGTCACCACGATAATTCCACCGACAAATTCTGGATAATATTGAGCAATTCTTCTAAAAGCATTTTCACCAGCTGCATGGGGTGTGAGTCCTTTACGTAATTCTTCTACTGCAATAAGTGAAGGAAGAAATCTCATCCTATAAAATTACAATTAGTATTATTGTTGTATTGCAAAAAAAATCAATTTGATTTTACATAATATCACCATCGCCTGTCGCAGAAGCAGCCCCAATTTCGTTGGTAGCATATCCACCTAAATTTTAAAAGAAAATACATTTAACTAAGTTAAGTTTACAGCTTAATTTTGTAAGAACTTATACCAGAACCAACAATTGGTGAGTCTCCAACTCGTCCGGGAATCTTATGAGTAGCTCCATTAGTGGAGGTCCCCACAAAAATATCATTATTATGATCAATCACAATCATACCAATTGTATCATGATTTTCTGACCCAAAATTATACGTTTCATAATCATCAGTATTTGAGACAAATCTGTTATTAACATCATTTTGTGAAATGGGCTCGTACGGTCCACAGGAAGCTCTGGAATCTGGAACAACATTCTGTAAATGAAAAAAAAACTATTGGCACTTTTAAAGCAAAATACAACACTTACTGTCCAGAAATTTGGTTGGCAACTATTTTCTTTCCAGTTTCTCCACATATTCAGGGAAAAATCAGTTGATAGTGTTTCTTCTTTGAAACCCATTTGAATTGCAAAATCTGTAGCTCTACTACCCACTAACATTGTATGTTTTGTATTCTCCAATACAAAGCGTGCAACTTTAATTGCATTCTTAATATTTCTCATAGATCCAATTGCACCAGCATTCATGCTTCTTCCATCCATAATCATAGCATCTAATCTTGTCTCACCATTTTCATCAGGTGAACCACCAAAACCAACAGTATTGTCGCATTGATCTCGCTCACAAGAAGAACACCCTGCAACTATCGCATCCAACCCGTTTCCACCATTTTTCAAAATATTCCAAGCTTTAATTCAAATTTAGAGAAATTAACACTAACAATTTTTCTTTATTTTGTTCAATAAGAAAACATACCCTGAACTGTTGCATTCGAAAAACCCCATGTGTTAATTACAAGAACTGAATTTGAACTTCCAGATAAATAAACGAATATAATAAATAATTTTGTAATCATTTTCTATAAATAAATTTTTTATCAACTAAATAACAACTTTAGGCAACAATCGAAACCAACTAAATTTTATATTTTGAATTTCAAATTTAGAAGTTCATCCAAAAATATGAATTTATGTAGAAAACAACCCTTATCTGAAAAATGATAACAAATTTTTATTGTTTATTTTATACGAATAATATTTAAATTTTATGTTGAATATAAATAAATAAAATATGCTTGTACGTATTTGTAAAGATTCCGAAAGAAGATTATAAGTTTAGTTCACTAATTTAAACAAATGTATGAAAAATGACTCAACACTAATGGCCCAATTCTGTATCTGTTAATTCGCTCTGTTATTGTTAACATAACATTAATGCCTAAATTGGTATTCAGGTGGCCTCTGTTACTGTTAAGGGCTGTCAAAATAAATGTTAATTTAACAGAGAGAAAATCTAACTCGTTAAAATAATAGTGCGATATAAAAACAATTTTTAAATAATTAATAAATGTTTTTGTGATAATAAAGTGTAATATAATTATAGTAATTATTATAATTATGGTTTTCAAATAAAAAATTCAATTAATATTGGATTAAACTGAAAAAAAGTTTTTTTTGCCGTGATGATTTTTTTTATTTATTTTTAAATAAACATCAGTAGACCGATTAAGATTTATTTCGTAGAGAGAAAAACGAGAAAATGTGTGTACGTACATAATAATGAGAATGTGTCACTTCGTAAAGTTACATCTGTGTTAGTGCGAGATGCCCGAAATGCTATGATACGTTGCAGCGTTTCTATGCTTTTCATCGCCCGTTTTTGAAATATTTCTCACAACCTACTATAGGTTGTGGGATATTTTATGTATTATTTATTATTATTGTGTTGGTGTATTTTTATATTTTTTAAACTGTAAGTAAATTTTAAATTTATTATTTTAATTTTTACTAGTATTTATATTGATTTAAAATTTTAAAACTTAATTAAAAAATTTAAAAGAATAATTTAAAAGAAACTATAATAACCTTTTTATCATTTTTTAGAATACAAGAAAACCGTGTACAAGAAAAAAAAATTACAAAATGATGAGTTTAAACTTAAGTCAGTCAAAAGGAAAATGAGAAACAAAATAATTTAATTGTGTATATTTATTTTTTTCAGCAAAACGTTCTTGACTTACGGATAACTATAATAAATAATAGGAATAATAATAATAATACTAGTAGATAATAATAAATAATTAATAAGTATCAATAAGCTATAAGTAGATATAAGTAATACAAGTAAATTGTAATAAAAACTAAAATAAAAAAATTAAATTAATTTGTTTCGTGTTTTTATTTATAATTTTTAAAAATTTTACTATACCAAATTTGAAAATGAATATATGTCAGTTTGAGAGCGATAGAATAATTGTTGAAATAAATGAAAAGTAATCAAAATGGCGCATAAGTTAGCTTAAAGTGAAGTAAAGCACGACGTACGCATTTTGGGATTTTATATTTGTCTCTTTCTTTTTTTTTGAAGATTAATAAGCGACACACTTTTTTTTAATATCCCGAAATACGAAATATTTCTCTACGAAATAAATCGTAATCGGTCTACAGATATTAATTATTAATTAAAGTTCCCGGATCACCTAAGAAATAAAAGAAAATAATTTTCATCTGAGATTCAAGACTCAACAATAGTTTTTCATCGTAAAAGAAATCATGACAACAACAAAATTTACATAAAAAAATTTCTTTCAAAATGTATTTCTCTATATTTAAATAAAACAATTATATTATTTTAACCTAAAATGCAGCATTTTTTATTATTTTTCTTGAAGTTTTCCTTTATTTATGCTTGATTTCCAGAAAAACTAAAATACAACAACAAATTTCATAACATTTCAGCTGTCAAAACCAATTCGCCTCATATTTTTAACAGAGGCATAATTTAACAGAAGCTGAATACCAATTTAGGCATTAATGTTATTTTCAAAATGTTATTTTAAAATGTTATTTAACAGTAGCAGTAACATAACAGAATCTGAATTGGGCCATAAGTATATCAAAGAAACATTAAAATATCTTAGATTTTAATTAAAAAAGAAAATTAGAAATTTTTATGAGATCGAAATGTTTTAATATTGTGAACATATTATAATAAAAACATTACAATTTTGTTATCAAACATTTACAAAAAATAAATTAAAATTAATAATTATTTTGAAATTATTTTGTAAAACCGAAAATAATAAAATACTGTAATCCCACATCACTGAATTTACAGAAGAATTTTTTAAGCGTTGCGCAATGTGTTGTAGGGTAACAACTTTTATTACGAAATCCGAAATTTAGCTGTCAAATATATTATGGCAAAATTCTTTTGTTTTTGTTCAATTGTGTTTTAGTTAAAAAGAAAATGTGAAATAATTAATTTTTTTCACTTACGAATTGCACTATAATTGTTTGCGCCTATAAGATTTGTTTGTTTATTGAATATAAATTTTATAAATAAACCGAACAGAAACAAAACAAGAACTTTACGAAGAAATGTATGAGGGAATTTTTTGTTCCATTTTAAACTGATTATTTATGTGCATTGCATATGTATGCGTTTGACATTTCAATTGAATTAATTGCGTTTATAATGTTTTAATTCATTCTTCTTCATGACGTCAGTCTCAGTAGTAGAGGATTTGTATGACGGGCAATTTAAGAGATTCTCTTTATCAAATTCTTCTAAAATAATGATAAATAAATAAGGTGTAATTTTTTTTTTTCATTTTAATTTTTATTGATTAGTTTTTTTTTGTTTTTCATTTTTTAAACACTAATATATTATATATACATACAAACATTTAATAATATTTTTTATTCATTATTTCCTTCAATTTTTCCATTTATTATTTTGTTTTTATTAATAATAAATAATTAATTAATTTTATAATCGCGATTCGAACCCCTCCTTCTTTTCTCTTAATATTCCGTACATCAAAACCGAGAAACCAGGGTTGCCCAAAATTTGTTGGCCACGTTGAATATACTATTTTTATATATATAATTACACAAAAAAAACCCTGCGCGTTACAATTTTTTGATACTATTATAAAATTTATTTAAATAATGTTTTTCAATGTATTTGTTATTTATTTTATTAACACTTTTTTTTTTAGAAAATGTAATTATAATAATAATTATTAATATTATTATGTTATTTTAATTATTATTATTGTTGTTTCTATTTCTGAAATAAAAACATGTTATTTTCATTATTGATAAATGAAAGCCGTACCTTTTGGTGTATCAATGTAGACTTAAAGTTGATAAAGCTAACTAAGAAAAAATATTGTTTTATTCCTTTGGATAGCCACGCGGGTATCAGGAGCAACGAAGTTGAGGGCCAGGATAATTTCTTCTGTTTAATTTGTTGGAAGATACAACAAATTAAAGAATTTTCTGTTAAATCTCTTCGGTAAGATCAGAAACGGGATACCATCCCCAGGTTATAATACTATAAAGGTTGTCTACATCAAAAATCACACGTCATTTTAAATTTATTTATGACGTCACACGGGGCATATTTCATTTCTAAGAACAATTTTGATAAATTCCTTTTTGTATTTTTTTTATATTTTCCTTAAAATTAATTAACAATTTTTCAACTATTTTTTAATGAGGAAATGTCAGGTAATCTATATTTCCAAGTTTTGTTTAAGAAAATATAACAACTCTTACTGAAATACCTCATAGTAAATGCGTTACTAATTTCAGATTTTGGCCATACAACTTTTTTTTTGCGACCCAATATCAAGTCAATTTTATTTTTTGAAGATAGAACAAAGCTCAACAATCTTTAATAAATTGTTCACGATCAATAAAATTTTACGATTTAGAGTTTTTTATATCATTGAAATTGTTCTTCAAATAACTTTTTTCCCAGGCATTTTTCCAAAACTGAAATAATTAATCAGTTAACATGAGTATAATTTAGAATAATGCAAGTAATTTAAATAACTTAAACTTACAATATTAACTGATTTTATTAAAAAAAAATGTTTTTAATACAAGAAACAATAAAAAAAAACACGACAAAATGTTAAAATAGGTTAAATAAATTATATCACAAAATCACCTTTTATAAAAGTTTTTCAACTAAATTTATTGTTTATATATATGAAAACACACTTTATTATAGTTTTTTTAACTATTTTAACTATTAGTTTGTTTTTTTAATTGCACATAAATTCACGTATTTTACATACAAGAATGTCTCACACCTGTCAGGTTAGGATCGTGTGACGTCCTCCCCCCTCTTATGACCGTAACCGAAAGATACCTATATAGGGGTATCACACGTGAATTGTTAGCCAATTTAATTTTGGTTTCTATTCCAACTTGTCAAAAACCAATGAATATAAACGAGATAGAATGAAAAAAAAATGTGTATATCCGTCTCTTTTTTTAAATTCATAAATTATGTCTACGCGAATTAATACCAACTTTAAATACATAAATAATAGCTACGCGCATGGAATTGAAAACCATTTACAATTCCCAAATTTTCATTAACTCTTTTCCAACGTAAAATATTATTTAATAATTATATAATCAATTATTTTAAGATTAATAGTTATCAAAGCAACTTATTATATTAAAAAATTAATTATTTTACATAAAAAAAAATTATATTTAAATTTTTGGTTAAATTATTTTAAATAGATAAAAGCAACACTGCATTTTTCGATATAAATTTTATTTTTCACTACGTTGCCATTTGTTCTAAAACGGTATGTTATGACAAAATGTATTGCTATCTAATTTAATTTTTCTCTCTCGCACTCAAAATAATTTTTGGAATTATGAAGTCTAGCAATTCACGTGTGATACCCCTAATATGCTCGTTGATGAGACAACCTTTATAGTATTATAACCTGGATACCATCGAGAATATGCAGATGTTGGTACAAAATTATTTATCTTGTTTTCAAGTGAATTTATCAATTTAATTTTTCCGCATCACATCAAGGGAATTATTTAGATTCCAGTTGATGCACAAATAGTGGCTCAAGAACAAGAGACAAAAAATTCAACTCAAATAAATTTTATTCATGGGCTTAGCCATTTTTATTTTTAATTTATTCAATGTTTTTAATCATTAAATTGGGACATTATATAGATTTAATCTGTTTAACTGACTTTATTTGAATAACCCATTAATCTTTTGTATTTTCCTCAAATCTATATATCTTTATGTTTCGGAAACATAATACCTTTTAAATTTAAAAAATATTTTGTTATTCTATTTAAATTCAAAAATTGAAAACTCAAATTATTATGATTATCAGTTAGATTTAAATAATTTTAATTTTATTTAGAACATTTTTTTAATATTTCATTTTTGTACATAATTATTTTTATTATTTGAGAAGTGAAATTATTCTCGTTCTAGTATTTTCCATTGTTTTCCCAATTTATTTATGTATTTTTAGATTAAACACAATTTAAAAGATAATTTAAAATTTCAGAAAAACATAATTATACCTATACCTATTGTTTAATGATAAAAATTTACAAAATTATGAATTTAATCGTTTTTTCACTTTTTTATGTTCAAATGCTGTAGCCAATTTAATTAGTGGAATAAGGTTTGAATATTCAGGAATTGATGTTCTCGAATAAAGTTGAAGATTTTCAACAAAAGAATATTGATCAGCAAAATCCATTAAAATATTGTAATTAATCTTTAAAAAAGAATCATACTCAGAATCGTCTGTAATATCAGTGTTTGAACAAACCTTATCAATTTCCTCATGATAACCATAGAGAGCACATATTTTAATTATTGCAATGATGACATCATGTCTTTCATTTGGCACAAAAAGGTGATTTACCAAATGTCGACCCATACTATGTAGATCCATTAGATTAAGATTTTTATTGACTACTTTCAATAATTTATGAAGACGTTCTATTGACTTTGGACTAGAAATTATTCTCTTGTTTTCGATAAAGAAATTAATCGTTTCTCTAGGATTATTCTCAAAAATTAAATTGAACAAGGTTCTTCCTTGATGATCTATTCCTCGTAAAATGGGAATTTTATAGAAATAACAAAGACTAGCCAGCGGATGACATTTGATAGCTGCATCCATAATTCTTTTTTTTGACTCAATCATTTTAGTTTTCAAATGAAATCGATCTTCAGATCTGAAACTAGTTGAATTGCACTTCTGAGAATAATAAAGGACTTTATTCGTATCGAATATGTTTAATTTTGCTTTTAATAGATTAACCAATTTAAATGCATTGGCAAAAATTGATATTTCGGCTTTGAATGGTAAAAGCTCAAACAATGCATCTCCATGTGCTAAATAATTTCTCAAAGTACTTACTGAAACTAGTGGAATAAAACTGTCTAGAAAATCGCCACTTGAATGAAGCATTTGCAGTTCATTTAAAATTACAAAAAGGTTCAATACAATAAACTCAACTGCCATATTTAAGCTCTTATTTGCTTTTCGTAAATGATCTAAATACTGTTTATAATCGGGAAGCAAGTTCTTAAGTTCAGTAATTCGTATAACAAAGCATTCTTGAAGCTCATTCCTTATATCGTCTGGAATAGTCTTTGTGTTCATTTCTTTAGTACAAATTTTGAATAGATCAAGATACCTGTTTTCTATTTCTTTCATACTTTTTTTAAACTCTTTTTCTTTTTCTATATTATCCTCTACATTTTTTAAAACTTTATCAAACAATTGGTCATTGATATCTGTTGCTTGGCTTGACTTGGCTTGGCTTTTTATTACACGTGTTGATTTACCTTTATATGGAGGGTCACTTAAAGTTTGTCGATTTTTAGACATTTTTTCTTTTACACCAATCAATGTTGTAAACATTACTTCATTACAAATATTTTGTATTTCAACAAAATCCTCCTTTCGATTAGAAAATAATTGAGTTTCTACAATTTCTTGAATTTTTATTGTGAAATAGGCAATGGGTTGTAATGGTTCATTAATATTTTTTTGACTGTTACCGGATTGAAAAAGCTTTCGACTTAATCCTTTTTCGTCCTCTATATTTAAGATAGTATCTGGATCACAGAAATTATATCCAAATGTTGAATCCATATTCTTATTATCTATAATTTTTTGAATTTTAGACATTAAAATTTCTTCATCCCGAGTTTTATAAATAAGTCTGGCATTAAGATATTCAATCAATAGTTTAACTTTCATCAAATGATCTTCTTTTAATACAGTTTCTTGGTTTAAAAAATTTGAACATAAAACATTCAATTGGCCATCTGATTTCGAATTAATCATTTGTCTAAGTAATTTCCGTACACATTCCTCACGTTCATCATACAATAATTTGATTAAAAGTGGCCTTATTTCTCTTAACTCATTCTGCACTTTAATGTAATGTTCGGTATTATCTTCCATATCGATAATATTCTTCATTTTTTCAGAATGTGATAAGTAATTGCGAATATTCAATGCACAATCCTTTAAATGTTTTGCTTTTAATGCTAAAGCACTGTGAATTCTTTCGGAAACATTCGGTGACATTGATGATTTTTTAATAAACTCGCCAAATACTTGCATAGTTCTTTGCAGGACTAAAATACTTATTTTTCTATTTTGCCGAATATTAACCTTCACACTTTCATTAACATATTGAAGAATTTTTGTGAGTGAATAGAAAGTTCTTGTTATTTCAAAATCAGCATTTAATTCTTGGAATTTCAATAATTCTGCATCATTTTTTTTTTTTAATGTTTGATTTTGAATTTTGATAACTTTGTCAACGATTTCTTCTAAATTTTCCTTATTTTGACATTTTTTCACTGAGTCAATAAATTTTTTTGGCGATTGAGCTTTATCGTATAATTCTTTTAAATATTTTGCAATTGCTTCTCTCAATAAAAACTCCTCTTTTTTCAAAAAAATTTTATTTTTCATTTCTTCTAGCCTTTTGACAAATTTTTTGAGATGCAATTGAATTCGTTCCTTATTCAAAACAATTTTATATACAAATGTGTCAAATTCATTACCAGAGGAATAAATTGTAAGAAAGGCGACAAGAATGAATTCCATTTTCCACCAAGGTAAGCAAATATAACGATTGTCTTTCAATTGACGAATATTAATAGCGATCGCCATAATTTTCTGATAAAGTTCATCATTCATTAGAGTGGGATTTGATAAATCATGGACAATATGATTTATTATAACAATTAGAAATGATACTTTATTCTTCAATTCAGTGATGTCCATCTTTGGCAATACAAATTTTTTTTTATCTTCAAGAGTTAAGTCAAAATCTAAAATAACCTTTTGAATAGTGAATTCAATTTCTGATGGTACTGGAACTCCAGAAAGAGAAAACTCTTCGATCAGTTTTAATAATTCTTTTACTTTAAAATCGGATCCAATAGTTGAAGGATCTGTTTCTAAAAATTTGTTATTTGAGCCTTTTGTTGCAGAGATCTCAAATATTTCATTATTATTTCCATTGTCTTCATTAAAACACAATTTAATAAATTTAATGTCTGCTTTATTATTAAACCTGAGAATCCCATTCCATATAATATCATAGTGATCAAATTCAGCAGCATAATCTAATGCACTTTTACTATAATTATCTGGAACCAGCATAAGCTCATCAGAACAGATTCTCAACATAGATTGAAAGAACATGGATTTTCCTAATTCAGCTGCAATGTGCAATGGTGTTTCTCCTTGATTATTCTGTTCATTTAAAAGTTTTTCAATTAACATTTTTTTGTTATATTCGACAGCTTCACTATTGTCATAATCTTTAATGTATTTCATATAGCAATGTAAATGATTGTCTCCATTTTGATTCACTAATTCATTATTCAAGTTATTGAATAATATTTGAAGATCTTTCAAAGGAAGTTCTTTGCGCTTGCAGCTTTTTAATATTGTATGTAATACTGTCTCTCCATCAGAGTTAATGGCGTTAATATGGAATCCGTGACCTAATAAAAATTTATATAAATCTTGAGAACTATTGTTACAAGTAGCTAAATTAAAACCTGATGCAACTAAATCGTAGTTAAAATTTTTACAATCTACAATTTTTATTACATTTGTGACTAATTTTAGCCAATTATGTCTAATTTCATTTTCATAAATTTCAATAGCAATTTCTATTGTTTTTTTGTCACTAAAAACAAATTTTAGGTTTTCATCCGTTCCGATTTTTATAAAAAGATTTGTCATTTGCTCATCTCTTATACATTTCTTCATAAAGCTCACATGAGTCTGATCACATTGATAGTCTTTATTTTGATTGAACTTGATGTAACACTTATATTCATCACTCAATTGCTTCGCTTCTTTCTCTAAAATGTAAAAAGTGGCTTTTCCACATTCGTTTTTAATTTCATTACAAAAATATAAATAACTATCTTCATTGTGAATTTTTGCTAAAGCAAAAGGTGTTTTTCCAAATGAATTCCTTTTTAAACAATCTTTTGGATAATCTTTGCATAGTTTTGTTATTATTTCCTCATTTTTTAAAATTTCTTTATAATGTAATAATATGCAGTTAAACCAATCTCTTTGATTTCGGTTTATTTGTATGAATTCTTTCAATTCATCTTGCAAACCTTTAGATATCAAAATGCGTAATATTCTAACTAGTTCATTATGTTCGTTATTAAGCATAAAATATGCACGCCAACATTTTTTTAAAGGACCATCTCCATTAAATCGAATTAAAAAATCAAAGTCTAAAAAAATATAAATTATTTATTATAATTATTCTTATTGTTATACTGATTAATTTAGTTTGAATTTCTCAACTAAAATAAATAACTAGATAAACCAAATCAATTGTATTTCATAGAAAAAATATATTTTAAGTAATACACAATAAAGTGGATTGATGTGACGAACTGAATATACTTGTAAACCAAATTTGTATATAATATTATTGATTTTAAAGAAATTTGAATATTATTTACCTGTTGAGCCAGCTGATTCTTTGTAATATTCAATATCTGAAAAATATTACTTTAGTTTAATTTTAATATAAAATGTATTTGAATCATGTTTTCATAGGTTTAAATCACTTCAATTAAATCAGATTTAAATCAATTCAATATTTGTTTTATCCGTTTAAATTCTGAGCCTTCGTAAAACGACACCTGATCAATTCTAAATAATAAAAAAAGTAATTAAATCTAATAACTAATAAGTGTTATTTATGGTGAATTCCATTCCGCTACGCGTCAGTTGTATAAAGTTACAAACGTTATTAGTGCAGTTTTTAAAAATCTCCACTAGTTTTAACTTCACTTAATTGAAATTATGAACAACAAAAAAAGCAAAAGATAACACGGACATAACCAATATAAACTTGTACAAATGCATGAAAGATAATTTAAATTTTAAACACAAGATTTCTTGTAATTTTAGCTATTGCTTTTTCAAAACAGAATCTTGGATCAGTTCAAATTTTGAAGAATTTGAAATTCAAAATAAGGCACCTGCTCCTTGCCAAAACTCGATTTAGGAGATCTCAATACGATGAAAATAATAGTAATAACAAACATTTCTCAAATAATATTAAGTCGGTAAATTTGATTAAAAAAACCCGAAACAATTCAAGTTCAGTGTGATCATTTTTATTTTCGTTTCAAAATGTTTTATAAACTTAGTATTATTCAAGCTAATTTAATTATACAACCTAAATTAACGAATGAAAATGAATATCCTTCATATAATAGTAATGCGAATCACGCTAGTCGCGTTTTATATTTATTTGATTGTGCAGATCAATTTTATAATTAAGAAACGCTCAGACGATTCTGTGTAAATTAATAAACTTGCCAAACCTTACATTGACTTTTTTTTTGTTTTTGCGAGAAATCCATTAAATATCAAGAAAAATATAGATAATATGAAACATTATGTTAGTTTTTTTGTTTACAAATAATTTGTCAAAAAAATTGAATTGAAATAAAGAATCGGTGATTCTGTAGAACAGCCCGAATTAAAAAATAATTGAAAGACGAAATTCTCTTACAATTGACGGTTTTATATTTGTTTTTTATTTGTCATTTATGTAACATAAATTATGTCACATAATTTTTTTATTTTATGTGATTTATATATAGTTATGGTAACTTAATTTTTAATACAAAAATATATAATATTGTTTACCTATATAATCCCTGTCGTTGCATATTTTGTTATTGCTGCTATCTGTATCTGCAAAATATAATTTATTATTACATTTACACTTCCATGTTTATTGATTTATTATTCTATGTCAGTAATCAAATATTTTTCTGAGATAAAAGTAAAATAAAATAAGATAATTTCATTATAAAATATGTTTATTTTACATGGAGGAACAAAAAAAAGACATAATTTTATAAAGGCAACTTTTTTCAAAAAAATACTAAATATAATTAATTTTATTTCGCTAAAAGATTAAGTCGTATTTGGATTAGTGAGTAATTACCTTTATCCATTAACTCATTCAACAATCGAGCCATATGAATCTTGTTGTTCTCGTTAGCAAAGTCTAAAGCAGTTTTCTGATTATTGTTTTTAATGTATGAAAGACGATTTTCACAGACTTCCAATATTTTTATTAAATAATTTTCTGTCCATTCTTCATTATCATAATCAATATCCGGAGTATCTCTAACAGCTAAATGTACACAAGTGTTTCCATCGATATCGATTGAGGAGATTTGAACGGAATTTTTCACAAGCCAAATGAAATAATTATATCGATTATTTGTAATTGAAAATTGAAGATCAGTTCGATTAAAATTATCCTTTGGCCATGCATAAGAAAAACAGTCATTTAATATGCTAAGGCATGAAATAGGCAATTTTTTTTCAATTACAATTTTTGACAAACTCAATCCATTATTTGTAATTGCATTTATATTACCACCTTGTTCAATAAATTTATTAAGAACTGTTTCTATACCTGCACACCAGGTTTCAAAAAACTCAAAATTTGAACATGAGAACATCTTATGTAAAAGGGTTAAGCCTTCTGAATCTAGTCTTTTAACATCAATTAAATCTTCCATTACCTCGTTCATAAAATTCGTGTCTTGTGATTTTATTGCAAACAAGATTAATTCTAAATTGTCATCAAAATCCGTTTTATTCTTTCTGCCGAGAAATTTTTCAAATTGATTAACAATGCTTGTGGTCAATTTATAGTGGTAATTTCTTATACATTTTCTAAAAAAAAAATCATTAACATTTTTTTTTGGGCTATAAAATGCATGAGAATCGTGAAGGTAAAACATTATTGAACGTTCAAATTTATCTTGTAAAGTATAAGTTATAGTATTCAATTCCAACGCTTGAACTATTTCCATATCTTCATGATGAACACAATAAAATAGTGGTGTCTTTCCAGTATAATCTCTTATTATATTATTTGCTCCATTTTCAATTAAATATTTGACTAACTTTAATTTCTTGTATTTACACGCCAAATGCAGCAGACTTAAATTTAATTTTGTTGTCTTTACATTAATTCCATATTCTTTCACTATTTTAGTTATTTCAATCATATTCTCATTGAAATTGTACACAGCATTGCAAATTCCATCATCTTTTTCACATTTATCTCTTTTTTTTGAATTCCAAAACCATTTGGCTTCAATTTTTGAATTCATTTTCTTCACTTTAACTTATTCACTATCAAATTTTTAATTCATAATTTAATTAACAATAACACAATGAATTACTACAAAAAATACTAATGGAAAATAGTTAAATCGTTCAGCAGTGGCTTTGGAGAAAAAACTTGGACTGGAATGATATTAAATTCTTCTGATTCATATTAACGGCGACACTCAGAATATTATTTAGCAAAACTACACAACAACAATAGGAACTTATATGAGTTATAATTGTGAAATTTAATAAACCAACTACCTACGTTCAAGTTCTATAGTCAACTAATACGAGAGATTAAAAAAAATATGTAGCGATTAAGTTCTAAGAATTCATGAATTATGTATACTAAAGTATAGTATCATTGTATATATATACATTAAAGTAGTATCCAACTCTTTGTTTACATTCAGTTTTTATTTTTATTTTTGGCTATTCTAAGAAATTTATGAAAATGTACATATATCAATTCATAATTCATTACTAATACATTCAAATACTACGCAAACGAAACAGTTGGTTATTTCACACATATTGGTCATTTTTATAAAAGATATAGTCGAAAAATTCTCAATTTAATTTTCGAGAAATAAATATAAATAAGAATTTAAACTTCTTTGAAAAAAGACAGTAAAAATAAGAATGTTTTTAAGAAATACATATATAATATATTTTCGCTGTCTTCTTTTCATTTACTAATTACTAGTTTAACACTGAAACCGCAATATAGTTAACTACTTAACCAGGGCCTTCTTTATTTTTTGTACCGGACCAAAATACTAAAAGAAATTTAACGAGTGACGTCATTTTTCCCGACTGTCAGTTTCTATGATAATCAAAATTGAAACGCACACGTTTTTTTCGGTACGCAATAAAAACTGTTTTTAGTGAATATAATTGTAAGTTACAAGTTGGAAAATGATATTAAGAGTTCTGTGAATATTAATAATTATAATAACGGAAAGTTTTCACGTGAAAATGATTTATTTTATTGTATAAAAGTGTAAAAGATAAATGCTTTTTCAACATAACCCCAAATTTCAAACCTTCAAAATGCATTTTTCGTTCACATTTTTATACAATAAATATCTATCTGAAATATGCTTCATTGTATTTGTTGTGATCTATAGTTATTTCTGTTCTTACTAAACTATCATTTTGATAGTAATTCTGTTTGATTGTGTCTAAAATATGTGTTTAAAATTTGTGTGATTTGACATTGAAGTTTTTAATATTTTGAACATAACCCCATATTTCAAACATTCAAGATACATTTCTATGCAATAAATTTCTATCTGAAATATGTTTCATTGTAATTGTTGTGATCTATAGTTATTTCTGTTCTTATTAAACTATCATTTTGATAGTAATTTCGTTTTATTGTGTCTAAAATATCTGTTTAAAATTTGTGTGATTTGACATTGAATTTATCTCAAGGTCAATATTTTGATATTTCCAGTAAACATTTTCTTCATTTGGAATACATATTTAATTAATACAACAATTTATAAAACTGTTATGTGATCTATCCGTTGATTGTGTATATATTATAATAAAGATTTGTAAGAAAATATCAAGAAAATGTTAACTGGATGTTATATTATATTGTTCAATTGTGTGATTTTGTTTCTGTTTTTCTTGTGGATGGTTCTTCATCTGGCATTATTAAATGTTCTCCAGATATTACAATTGGAAACACTTTCAAAGATAACATGTTCAATTTAAGCTACAGAGAGTAATACATATTTAACAACATGGTTAATTGATGGATATGAAATGAAGATGTTGATCTTGATACACCAGTTATAAGAGCATCTTCTTTAGAAAAACTATGGAAAACAACTGGCGAGTCAGGACAAGACACCGATATATATATGTTAATAAATGCAGCTCAACTAAGTCTCAAAAAAATCTCGCTTTATTAAAATTATTTATTGGATTCTCTGGATTAAAACACGGTGGAGTTTGTTTATTTATTTTCTGCAATATTTTATTTATTAATTATTATATTTCTTTTGTAGATAAATGTGAATGATAAGACATAGATAACGATATAATTTTTGAAATCATAGATGACATCATGTTAAATAGCTTTGAAGAGGAAATTTCTGAGGAAACAATTTCTATATTAATGTATATATGTTGGAAAGAAAGTATCTGAAAGAAATAATTGGAATGATTGTACACAAATATTATTAGCTGATTCAGACTTTCAAATCGAATTTCCACCAAATTTAACATATTTAACTAATTTAAGTCGCGGTGGTTTATTATTATAAGAGAAAACTGTGTTCTTTAACTTTTCAATATTTTTGCTTTTTTATAATAATCTTGCTTTATTATTTAAAATTAACATTAACAACATGTTTGTGATAATGAATTATGTCGCTTTATTTTATATTTTTACTATTTATATTTTTATTATTGAATTCACATTGATGTGATATGAATTTTTTAAATGTTGAATTCTTAGTGTATTATTTTTTTTTATTTATTGTTATATTTAATTATATTTATTTATATATAAGTAGGTCCTCTAAGTTTAACGAAATGATGATAAAAGCATATTAATGTTTCTGATCGTTATTTTTTTTCTTAAAAAAAATTTTTTTTTATAAATAAAAATTTAAAAATTTTTTAATATTTTTTTAATAAATATTTTTTAATTTTATTTAATTTTTTTTTTTTTTATAACCAACCATCCATATTTTAATTTCCATAAAAAAAAATAAGTCGGCTATCGTGACGTCATCATTTGAGCATTACTGCCTGTAGATCTAGAATGCCTTGACTTAACGTACGTTTGATAGTTAACTTGTTATGTTTTTTCTCTATCCGCCACTGAACTAAAATCTCTAGTTAAAGTGCGAAAATTTTCGAACGTTAGTTCAACTAACGAAAATTCACTACCTAACCATTTTTCGTTAGTTGAACCAACGGAGAGGTGAGAAAGAAAAGTTTTAAATTCATTGAATATTGAATTGCAAAGTGAAAAACCAATGATCCAGTTGTTTGCAGTTAAAACAGCTAGCTTGTACAGAACTGTATTAAGAAATTTTATTAAAAAAACTTATTTGGATGTAACACTTATAGATACAGTTGATTTTGAAGATAACCAAAACCACATCCCATTATCAGAGATTTTTATTGGAACAAACGCAGACATTTTTTTACAGAATACTCCACCCCAAGAAGACGATCTTCTAGAAGTTAGAAGGAATATTTTAAAATTTTATAAAGTTTTGTGTGGTCAGATAAAAAAAAGATTTAAATTGGACGATCAGCATTTAAAATTATTTTCATATTGTGATCCCATTAAGGCTGTGTCTGGAGAAATTGGAAATATTGTTCCTATTTTTAAAGTCTTTCCTGATTTTCTACCACAAGCAGAAGAGATTAATTCTGAATGGCGCCTATTAAGTGATACTGAAATTTTAAAATCTAAAGCAAAAAAATTACCAGTTAATGAATTCTGGTTTGAAGTTTGTGAAATGAAAAAGTCACTTGAATTGCCAATGTATCAAAATATTGGCAAAGTTGCTAAGTCTATTCTTTCATTATTACACTCTTCAGCAACAGTAGAACGGATATTTTCAGCAAATAACTTAAACAAAACAAAAATTCGTAATCGATTACTGCCTTCAACTTGCGTAGCGCTATTACATGCCAAAGATATTCTTCGATTTGAAGGCAAAAATTGTTAGGACTGGAAACCAGACAAAAAATTACTACTGAAAAAAAAACGCATATAGAAGGAAAAGAAAACTGAAGTATTATGCCGAAGCTACAATGAACTTCAGCGCCACTCAGGTATGGAAAGAAATCCGCTTTCATAAATGTATCTTGCCTGCATTTGAATGTTTATGTGAGAAAGTTCAAAAACTTCAAATAATAGTTCATTTTTGTTTATTTTTGGGTTTTAGGTTTGTGAATTGAATGCTGTGAATTGTTTTAATAAAAATAATTAAATAAACTTCATATTTTGTGGTAAGATATTGTGAAATATTGAAATATTGTAAGTTATTAAAATTTTGTGATATTATTTTTACTATTTTAATAAATTTTCAGTGATAATTTATAAAAATAAATTGTTTGTTTCTTTTATGAGAATTTTAGATTTTTTTAATATCACAATAAATGCTGTAAATTTTAAAATCATTTTAAATCTTAATATATTTTCTTGAATACTGTCACTGTTTGTTTTAATAATTTCTAAATTTAAAGAAAAAACAATACATTTCATTTTATTTGCAGAAAGGAAGAAGAGATCAAGATTAACGATATCACACATTTTGATAAATTGTTGCAGTTTTACGGTAATAATCAATATAATAAATTATAATTCATAATTTGGAAATTAAATAATTAAAAACTATTTTATTTTCAGATTTTTTGGCTATTACATTTTTAGAATTGGTCACTCAACAATAAGAAAAACAGTTTGAAGCAATAAATTATATTTTGCTTGTAATTTATGCAACACAAGAAAGACCAGAAAAACTTGAAGATAATTCATTTGGTTTTGAAAGAAAGACATCCTACATATATGTAATTACGGCTATTGATTGTAAATTTAAAATTTTATTTATAAAATTAAATTAGTTATATTTTCTTTTATTTTTAGGTAAACATAAATATAAAAAAGCAAAGCATCATCAGGATCACAATAAATATGTGAACATTAAATAAACTTTAATTTTGAGATCGGATTTTTTATTTCAATTAAAACAAAAAAGAGAATACTTTTCGATGTCTTTATTGCGTATACATTTGAAATTTTTTTTATTAAAGTACTAGTATAAATTTGTTTATAGTTTTGCATACATTTTTTTTTTAATTTTTTTATTTTATGTACATAAAATATAATATTTTTTCTATGCTAATTTAGTTATTTTTTTTTATTATATATTTATAATATTTAATATTTATAAGTGTGGATTTTATTATATTTTTTTTCTTCTTGTTATATTGTACATACTAAAATAAAATTCAAATCATTTAAATTTTGTTGTTTTTATTTTCAAATTAATAATTTTCTTGTTTTAAAATATCTCGACAAATACCGCCATTTTCAAAAAAATAAATAAAAAATCGAAATAGTCGAGATTCAATTAGAGAATGTGTGCTGAGTATCGAAAAAATGTAAAAAATTTCAGATGGCAGCTCTAATGGTTTTACCAACACAAATACAAGTCGTGCTCATGGCGTCGAACGTGCGAACGCGATAGCAGATAATAATTATTAAATGAGTGAAGGAATACGCAATAGTTTAAACCGGCATGGTTTTCATTGTATCCCCGGCATTATTTTTGTTCGAGGTTTTCGAAAATCAACAAATAAACGTACGTCGATTTTTAATAATATTTTGTTGTTGTATTTTGGAGTTTGGCATTTAGTGATTTAGTATAGGGATGGGATTTAATTGAAAAAAGAATCGATTCAATAATTTCGATTATGAAAATAAAAAAAAATCGATTCTTTCAAAGATCGGGAAAACCTTTGATTAATCGATTTTTTAAATAAAAATATTTTTTTCCAAAATGTTAATTTTTCAAAAAAAATTATTCTTTTAATAAGGCACAACATACATAAAATAGAAAAAATATGGTAATAAACAAATATCAAAAAAATTACAAATTTATTTTTATAAAAATATACTTAAAAATAAAAAACAAAATAAAAAAAAAACGAAAATATATCATTGTTGTCTGCGTGTGAGTCCACACATCTGTGGTCAATACGAAATTTTTAACATTTTTAATTTTTTGTTTCATTAAATTAAAAAAGAATTCGTATTTTTCTGACATTTTTTTCTTAAATGTTTTACGGCACGGCACCTTGAATTTTGGGCAAACTGTCTTCATGTGATGTAAGAACCCTTCGCTTTCTACAAAGGAATATGGCAGATTCTCTTTAGCTACAAGAAATAATATAGACTTCATGATGTCCTGATATTTTTGTCCATCCTCTGTGATAAAAATTTTATAATAAGAAAAACAATTTTTATAGCAAGTAATAAAAAATAACCAGTAGAATAAGAATTCGTATTTTGAAACGCATTTCTTATTGACATCTGAGTCTGTCCTGATGATGACGATGACAAATTAACGGTAGAAGTGTAGTTATTGTTCTCAATGTCAATTATGTCAGTATTTTTTTCTTTTGTATCGACCAAAAAGTTTTCCATTGCACCCTAGTTAATTGAATTAAAAATTAAATCATGTAAACGATTTTTTAAGTTCGTTGTGTTCCCTTTATTTTTTATAATTTTGGAACAAAAATTGCACTTTCCACCTTCCACAGTTTTTTTATAATAAAACCACGCTTGACTTGACATTATTTTATTATTAATTAGTTCTTTGAAATTCAAATTTTTTTTTGTATACATATGTCAAATTGTTTAAAAAACAAACAATTTCAGTTCATTCGTATTTAAAAGAAAAAGAAAAACGTAGTAAAATTGCCGATAAAAAAACATAGCAAAATCGCGATTAATTGGGTTTAAAAAAGATCGATCTTTCAATATTTTCGATTCATAAGAATTGAATTGAATCGATTCTTTTTTCAATGATTAATCGATTAGATCGGATAATCGATTACAAGATCCCATCTCTAATTTAGTAATGTTTAGTGCGTATTGACGCATAGACGTTAGATTTTTTTTTAGGATTTTATGTCAATCCAACACTAAAATTGGAATAAATTTCTCGTTTTTTTCTCCTAAATTATTTATTATTGTTAAAAAATTTTATTATTTAATAATAATTATAATTAAATTAAAAATTTAATAAGTTTATGTTTATAACTAATTTCATTATTCAATCAATTATTATTATTGATTAAAATTGAAAAAAAAAATTACTTTTATTTTGAAAATTTAAGGTTGTTATTTTTGTTTATGTAAATCATAACAAATATTTATAATCATAAAAAAAGATGGCGATAAAAATATGAAAAAACGTTTATTAAACATAACTTCGAAACGAGAGAGAAAACGAAAAAACTCAGGCAAAAGTACGTATTGGTACACAACGTGACGTCACTTGTATCGCTAAATATGTGTCGATAAATGTGCAGAATCGCTACACGGATAATTTTTATCTATTGGCAATTTGAAAATTATCATTTCTCGAAAGCTATATTTTTTTTCTTTAATGGCATGAACTTAAGGAAAGTAAGAGATCACTTTTAGGACATTTGTGGCATAACATTTATCATATTTTGCGAAATTTCTGGCTTATTACACATGAATCAGCTAAACGGAACAAATTTTATCTTTAATTGAAAGAAAAAAAAATTGGGGTATTGAAATGGGTAAGGCGTTAAAACAAACTATTATACATTTTAAATTGTAAAACTTTATTATTATTAAAATTGAAAAAAAGCTATATTAAGTATAAAATAAATATAATCAAGAACAAAAAAAAATAAAATAATAAAAATTTAAGTAAAATAAAAAACATCAAGAAAAAAATAATTATTTATATAGGTGTAAAAAATTAACTTATCTTTTAATCATAGTGGATTTTAAAAATATAATCAACAGCATCTGAAATTTCAGTAATAGCAGTTTATTATCAATATCTCCACAGTACTTTTTATTATTTTATTGTTATCGTAGTCCGATTCTGAAAATAATTTCGGTTAATTTAATAATAGTAACAATAAAAAATAATTTATAATCAAAAAATAAATTAATTACCGTTAATGGCATTTAATGCATCTTTTCTTTTAATCGTCTTTGTAGACACAAATAAATGCAATATATTTGCGTGTAATTTCCATAAGTCAGAAAATTTTACACCAGCAGCATTGATTTCCTTTAATATCCCATCGAAATCTAATGAAAGCCAGAGAAATCTCACATAATCACATAATTGCGATAATTTTATGATAATAAGTGCAATTTTTAAAATCATAAGTTGCACGCAACATATCGCACAAAGCTCTCCCTGTCTTTATCATTAATAATAATAATATATTATTTAATATCATTGAACCTTAACATCGAATATAAGATTTTTCTATTATTATTTCTTTATAGGTGAAGTAAATTCCTATGTTCAGTTGAAATTCGATTTGAGCTATTTTAATGTAACACATTGAAGTAAAAAATAAAATCGTAAATACAATTACCACATGTGATGAAATCGTTTTAACACAAAGTTTCACTTCCAATTATTTATATTGCTATAACAATACCGCACAATATTTTTTTTAAATTAAATATTCTATAGACAGTCTCGTGTTAATCCTTCAATAATTGAATTGCTAATGACTCGTCTCGAAAAAAGAACTTAAAAACTGAAATAAATGCAATCGATTTAATTCGTTTTCATTTGGGCATTTGATCGTTATTTTAAAAAAGAAACATTTAGAAACATTTTATGTTTTTTGGGATAACATTTTGATTTCAACTGGAGCTTTTTTGAGAAAAACATATTAACCGTTATCCTAAAAAGTTAACAATAATTACGGAATAAATCATAATGAAAAATAAAATAATTTTGTATTTTTTGGGATAAAATTTTGATTTCGAGTAGAATTTTTTCTCACCAAAGATAAAATATTTTCTTTAATTTTATTGAAAAATTATAATCCATTATTGTCATTAACATAAATAAAATGTTATTTATACAACATTAAATGTTTAAAGATTATGTAAAACTAGAGCATATAATTGTTGTCTTTGAAATGAATGTTTCAAATTTAAATCACATTAAAATTGACATGATTATTCAATTTCGTATGCAATGAAATTAAAACTTTTTACTTCAATATTTTAGAAAAAATATACTTTTTATTTTCGATATTAAGAATTTCTATTATTTCTTCAACGATATGAAAATTGTTTTCATCAAAGCCAGACTGCAAATAAAAAAATTACACCGAATCCAAGTCGCTCTAAACCAAATAAAATGAAATACTTTCATACAAACAATAAAAAATTATAATTATCTAAAAAGATTAGCAATTCTAACATATATGCGAATTTTATCTTTTAAATACAGAATTTTTATTCTTTTGAAGGATTAATTAAATTTTTACCCATAAGTCATAAATAAAACTAACTTCCTATGATAAATTTCGTGTTTTTCGGATAACCGACGAAATTCTCACATTATCTTTACATTTAGGAAGAATATTTGAACTATTAAAATAATTTGATTTTTGGCCAACAGTAGTCATCCGTTGTAAGAAGTTAAAAATAATGCCAAACATAAGATGAAAATTATCTGAATTCAAGTCATCTTTAGGTTTTATGCACTTATTTTTAACAGGCAGTTTGATTTTTTACAACACTTTAACTAACTAAAAGGCTGGTTAGTAATAATAATTAATAATTAAACAATTTTTCCTACGTTTGGTTGATTGGGTACAAGAACGAACTGTTATTTTTTCACAACAAAAACATAATTTGTCTGATGATCAAATATCACTTTTGATGTGTGTGATAAATTGTCAGTACACAGCGCTTCTTTTCAACCACAGCGCCACATATAAGGTGTGTTCGTTTGGGGACAGCACAACTCATGCGCTGCGTAACTATACTTTTTTTCATCAATTGTTTTCACTGAAAATAGTATACTTGCGCAAAGTCCTACACCACCTCTTATAAGTGAATAAGAAAAGTGCGCAAGGCCTACTCAGTATTAAATATATCCGCTAGATGTCTCGCGGTCGGGTTATTGCAGTTTATTGCAATTTTTCCTATGTAAAACCGGATTTTTTTCTTTGAACTTAAATTTTTGACATTTATAAATAAACAAAAAACTGAAACGATTTCAAACGATTGTTCGAGAGAGGGAGAATATTCAAAATGAAATTAAAAAACACAAAAAAAATATCAACAGAAAATTCGTAGGAATTAACTAAAATTAATCAAGAAAGATTTTTTCTTAGTTTTTTAGTTTATTTTTAAATGCAAAATTTCTGTTTTTTGGTATAATGAAATTGAACCAAAGCATAGCATAACAATGGATACGAAAGATTAGAAAATGAAAATCAATTACATACTGAAATGTATTTCAATCACAAAACTAAAAGATGACCGATTTTTACTAAATTAAATTAAATGAATTGTTTCTTAATTAAATTAATTAAAATAAATGATTTCTAATAAAATCTCTAAGTAAATATAAATCTATATTTTCTTGTGTCATTTTTTTCAGTTTAAAATTTATAATTTTTTTTTCAAAAAATATTTTATAAAATTTGACATCTCTGCTCACGTTTTGCGCAAAATGTAGTTCTTTTGGGAAACAGTAAAACTGCGCAGCGAAGTTAGCATTTTATAGTTAATTTGCGCAGCGCATGAATTGCGCTGTCCTCAAACGAACACAGCTATAGATATCGGTGCGTTTTAAAAATTTCTAATTGATAAAATCTATTTACAATTATAAAAACGAGAAGCAAGTATAGCTGTATGCTTCTTCCAATGATACGCGATAGTATTGTCAGCATTTAACACGAACGGATAACAATATACGAATATATCCAAGTTCTGAAATCATTTAATATAATAAGACACTAATCCCAACATTTCATTGAAATCAATTCACAGGTTCTTAAAAAACTTTTTTTTTCAAAAAATTTGTATGGCAGTGGACCAAAAAAATAATAATTCTAAAATTTCATTGACGCGTTTTTGAGTTATCGTGAGTCCGGCAGACGGAGCCTGGACTGACAGGATTTTTTTTACCACTTTTTTGGGACTGAAAATTGCAATAATAATTTGACCTTTTATTAGTAAAAATAAGTAAAAATAAATTTGGAAATTTTCTTTCAATTGTGTCTTTTAAAAATAAAAAAAAGTTGAATTTAAAAATTTGCCATTTCTAGGCTTAGTCGATTACGACGAAGCAAAATAGGTGTGTTTTTGGAAATATTTCCTATCTTTGAGCTATTGTGCTATAGAAATAATTGAATTCCGTTAATTTTTCTATTTTTTCGTCATCATTAAAGAGATTTGCAATAATCTCGTTGTTATCTGGAATAGTTTTCATTATGATGGAACCTTTATTTCTTAGTGTTGAGTTGTTTTCAAATCTGTGTTTGTAGTAAATCATTTTTTTATTGTTTAGTATTTTTGTAGTTTCGTCTCTCCAGTATTATATTTAATCTCCGTCTGTAAGTAAAAGTAATTCAATCAATCCGTGGTAAGTACTTTCTTTAATTTTTATTACATTTTGTAGATTTTTTTGGTTGTGTGAATTTTTGCATTAGCTGTTGTGTATTTTATATATTTGATTGATGTTTATTGAAAATTTTGTAATATTTATAATAATACAGCTGTTTATTCTTGTTGGTGTATAGTTACAGATACAGTAACCATATGATTTTAATAAATATATTCATGGGTGACATTATTTGGTTTCAGAATGTCAAAGTTAAAATCACCTACAATAATTGTATTTTTTTTAACTTTTATTTTGCTTACACATTTTTCCAAAATATTAAAAGATATGGATATATCTTTCATATCATTTGTTCGAGCTCTATATATGCATATGTTTGTAATTGTAATTTGTGATGTTTTCGTGGTATTAAAGATATCAATCGTTATAAGTTTAGTATTTTCATTTGAAATGTTTTGAGTTACCATAAACAGATGTGATTTAAAGATTAAAATCCAACTTTACCACCTCTGGTATTTGATCTACAGGAGTGGACAATACTATAGTTTTTAATGTTGAAACATTTTATCTTAAACTAACTCAACTAAGTTTCTGTGATGAATATAATATAAATGTACGTATTTCATTTGTAATTTTATTTTCAAATTTAAATTTAAATTCTTGTATACTGATTAATTTTTGTGAATTTATTTCTAGCTTAATGGTATATTATGGTTAATTTCTTTTAATATTATTTAGTGATTCTTTAGTTTAAATTGACATAATTTTTGACGTTTCATTTTTTCTAACCTTAATTATACCTAACAAATTTGATATTATTTTTTTTTCCTCTCTAGCTAATTTATACAAGTCAATGAAGTATTTAGTTAATTTTTCATTTATATTTCGATTTATTTTGTTTTAGTATATTGTATTTTGATTGAATATTTTTAAATTTTACAACGATTGATCTTCCAGAAGTATGCATTTTTATATTCTTCACAGTATTTTTATATCATCAGATTTGATTTGAACATTAAGTTTTTGAGCAACCTTTGCAACAATGTCTGAGAAGATCTCAATTTCTACCTCAGGATCTTAATATCTATCTTAATATATTTCTTTTCATTTTTAAGATCACGGTTTTCTTTATTATCTTTTTGATCGACATGTGAAAGTCATTGATTACCTCAATTGATTTCTCGTTGCCATTTAATCACTCTTCTATTTTACCTACAGTTATATTAGAATTATTGATATTGTCATTTCAATTTGATTTTTTAATCATCATCATCATTTAGTTGTTTGAAAATTTCTGCTCGACTTCTGTCAAATTTATCATCATATTTTTTATGTACATTTTTTTTGTTTAATTTACAAAAAGAATGTTATTTTAGTGCAAAAATAAAGAGAAATATTCGTAAAAACTAACAAATTCACAAACATTCCGTAGAAAATAATTTGCACAAAAACTTTAAGATGCGTGTTGGGCACAATGTTTGCCTTATAAAATATTCTAATCTTATTTATCTAAAATCTATTTTTTCCTAAGAAATTTTTTTATATTTGTGATGATTTTATATTATCAGGAACATTGTTCATTATCATCAATGACTTCTGTATTTATCAATTTGTTTAAGAAATTAAACTCAATTTATTATTCATTTCTTCTATTCTATTTTTTCTTTTCTTTTTTGACGAACCTTGGTGGTGTTCAGACTAATTTTTTGTCAACAAATATTATCTTAACTGATAAATTTATTAGTTAGAATCAAACATAAATGATAAATCTTTAAAATGCTGGATGGTATTTTTTTTTTTCAATATTTTACATCTTATGATTTTTGAAAATAGCCCATTTTGTTGAACTTGGTCGAGGAATTCATTGTGTTTCTAATTTTATTATTAAAATTTTAACTTTCCTTTATAATAATAAAATATAAATTGAATTATTTGATATAATATTTATAAAGTTATTAACAATTTAAAAGTTATTGTTTTTTATGTTTTCTTAACCGGGAAGAGAATAATAATTGATAAATTATTGGTTTTGAGTATTTTTCTAATAAACTAGAATTAATTTATGATTTTTCTGTGTTTTTAAATATTTTTTAAAAAATCTGTTGATAATTTGGCGTCCATATCAATATCAAAATCAGAACCTCGCGACTTAAGAAGAATTGTTTATAATGTAATGTAATGTAATTTTTTTTAAAAAAATTCATTAAGCATTTTAATTCGTATTTAAAAAAACGCAATTAAAAATTTAAAAAACGACGCAAATATAAACAACATAAAAAATGAAGAGTGTTAACTTTTTTTTTACGAAATCGAGTGTTTGAAACGACGGAAGTTAAATAATTACTAACGTTTATAATTTTGTCAACAAAAATATGTGGTTCGCTTGACCAAAAGACATATATTTTGGACATCAGTCCAGCCATATATGCATCGACATAATATAATCTTTTCATTAAAGAAAACTTCAAAATATTAATTAGGTACCATAAAGTAAATTTGTCTGAATCAAATAATGAGGCAACTATTTTTTATAGAATATTAAAATTGAATATCATCTATCTTAAGCATCCGCCTGAACATAAATCAGTTATCAATCAACAAGCATTTATAAATTTATATACTTGTACATTTTAATAATATGGAATATTATTTTTTTATTTTTTTTTATTTATACAGCAGGATGAATTGTACATAATGATATTATGTACTATGGATACATATTACATAGATGCTTTTGATTACAATTATAATTATATTTCTTTCAATAATAAAATCTAAAATAAAAAATTCTTTAATTAATAATAAACATAACACAATATAAATAATATGTTACAATTACATAACTTCATTCACAGATGATTACAAATGAAAAAAAATGTTTTTTTTGTCTAACTATCAGTATTTTTTTCTGTTTTTATTTAATTAAGTAAAGTTCAATGAATTTAGACGATAGACAAATTTCATGTGTTTAAAATATAAAAATCTTAAGGGGAAACAATTTGGTTTAAAGCAGTTTTTTTTTCCAGTCCAATTATAAATTGTTTATCAAATAATTTTGTGGTTGTTATAAGACTAACCTACAAAAATAAGAAATATATATATGAATTATACTAAAAGAGCCATGAAAGTCAATATGCAGACTATTCAAAATCACAGGATACACTACAAAAATTATATTAATTAGAAACTAAGCATATGAGATGAAAGTTCATATTCATATTTTTTTATAGTTTTTTTTCATCTTTTTAAAACATCAGAGTTTGATAAGAAAAATTATATAAGATAAGAGTTCATAAGACCAATCGAACAGTTCAATAATTTTCTAAGAAAATAAAATAAAACTACATAGATAGATTTAGTTTTTGATTGGATTGCCATAAGTAACCACATATCTCTAAAATTCTCTTAAATATTAAATACGTTTAGTGAAAGTACATAATTATTTCTGTTTCATTATATTTCTTACTGGTGAGTGTTTTAAAAGTGATATTATACAATAGAAAGTATTTAACATTTCTGGTAATTTTCCTTTTATTTTCAAATATTTAGTCAAATTTCATTAATTTGTTAATTAAAAAAAAGCGTGTAAATAACCAGTCAATTTAACAATTCAAATATAAATTGTCTGGTAATTAAGTAACTGCAATAATAAAGAAAGAATTTTAAAATTATTATGCAAAGTTCTAAAACAAAAAAAAAATGTGTTCACAAGTCTTTTAGTTAATTAATTTGGTTATGTATAAACAGATTTCATATTTAATTGTTATAAAACGTAAATATAATATAATGTAAAACCATGATAGAAATATAATATAGTTCAAGATTATGTTTATGATTAATTTCAATACTACAATTAGATTATTATTTATAAACTATAAGCTCAAGTTCAAATATCCACTGATCTATTCTAAGAATTAATAACGCATGATCTTTATAACATAAATTTTTAAATTATGTTATTTTATAATCACTGACTAATGTTGAAATATTATTTTAATTGATTTTAATATCAAAAATTTCACGACATAAATGTTATATAAAGTTATGATACATTTTTTAAATAAACACTAAATTTTTATATTTTTAATTTTATTTAAAAACTGCGCATCCACGTGATCATTAAGCAATTGAAACATTGCTCAGTAAAATAAAATACGCCAATTAGAAATAACCGAAATATTCAAAATTACTACAAAGAGGGACGCATTCTAAATTTGAAGAAAGTTTATTTTTAAAAAAGTACTATTTATACTCCAAAAGGTTTAAGATCAATTCCATTGTTTTCTCACAAAATTCAAAGTTTTTCAATTAAATAATGAAAAAAGAAAAATTAAAATGAACTAAAAACATTTACATTAACATAAAAAAAAAAACGTTCCTGTGAAAAACAAATTACAATGTTTTCCAAACCGACAGAAAAGAGGAGTATATTTTTCAATCATACTGTCTCTTTATTTTATATATTTATATATTTTATATATATATATATATATATATATATATATTATATTATATATATATATTAATGTAGTAATGTATGAAGTTGTGTTTTAATTAATTCACTTAATTTCGACTGTTTCAGATTCAGTCATTAGAAATTTATATACGGTGATAAGAAACATAAAAATTCAGTTGAACTAAAAGTTCAATTACATAAAAGAATTAATAAATTAAAAATGAATATAAAACCTAATTACCATTTGTTTATATAAAATTGTATTCTTAGGTTGCTGAAATATTTTATGTAATGAAATCAAACGTTAGATCTGAAAGTCATTAAATAAACAAAACTATTTTATCACATATACCTATATTCATTGCATCAACCCAAACTAATATTAAAGAACTTTTATTTTATCTTGTAATTATTTATCCTTATAAATTAAACTATAATTATTTAGGCTGCTAAAAATAAATTTAAGTATGTTTATCTATTTAAATAATAAATAAATAATTATCCATTTTAGATAAACTGGAATAACGATCATGGCTAACCCGCTAAATGGTAGAAAATTTTATCATTTATTTGACGATAATCCGGATATATTACTACAATTTAATAATCTACCAAATGATATTGATAAATTAAGATTTACATTAAAAATGTTATCAGAAAAAAATGAATTAAATAAAGTTATGGATTATTTTAAAAAAGTTCCAAAAAACAATTTTAAATCCAAAATTTGTCTTGAGAAAGGAAATGAACTTTTTTTCGATGAGAAAAAACGAGATTATGTACTAGCGATTGAACAATATAATATGAGTTTATGTTTCGCTGAACATAATTCGGAGAATAAAGGAATTGCTTATGCAAATCGCTGTGCAATTTATTTTGACCTGAAGAATTATCACAAATGCCTAGAAAATATCAAATTAGCAAGACAACATAATTATCCAAAAGAGTTAATAGATACCCTTAATAGAAGTGAGATAATTTGCCAGGAGTTACTTACCGAAAACTCTGAAAGCCCACGTATATATCCAAAGCTTACCTACGAACCACATAAAAGCGTACCATACGTTTCTGAATGTGTTGAAATGGCAGAACATGAATTATTTGGAAGGTACATAAAAGCAAATAGGGATCTGAAAGTAGGAGATTTAGTTGCAATTGAAGAACCCTTTTGCTTTTATGGATTAAATTCAGTTAAATACAAACGTTGCGCTTACTGTTTGAAAGACAATGAATACTCTTTAATTCCTTGTGAAAATTGTACTTCAACAATGTTTTGTAATCAAGATTGCTATATAAATGCATTGGATAAATTTCACCGATTAGAATGTAAAATCATTGATGGATTTCAAGGTTTATTGGTTAAGTATTTGCCACCTATAAAATTGGTTTTATCATTGTTTTCAAATTCAAATGATTTGCCTAATTTGCAAAAATTCGTAGATGAAGTTGATGATAACAAAGTCAACGTATTCACTGTAGATCACAATAAACATAGTTTATTGGATAAGTATCAACCAATACACACTCTGGCAAAGAATCAAGAAAAAAGAACAGTTTCAGATTTATTCTATAAATCGATAATTACTTCGATTGTGTATCTACTTCTTGATCAAAATTCATCAATGAAGAAAATTTTTCATACAAAAAATTATCAGAAACTATTCTTAGAACTTTTATATCGGCATCTTTTAATATCAGATTTAAATATGATATCCATAAAGACATGTGAGAATGGTACCTTCTCGGACTATGGAGATGGTATTTATGCATTTTGTAGTTTAATTTTACATTCGTGTGCACCAAATATTGCAAGAATTAATATTGGAAATTCATTAGCAATCTATATTTTGAGACCTATTAAATCAGGAGAACCATTATATTGCGCTTACGATGGGTAAATATAGATATTAGTAATGTAATGTAATTTTGTCATATGATTTTTATTTATAGCTTTGATGAATCAGAAACATAATTTTTTGCTTTGTTTTGTTTTATTTATTTTTAAAAATTAAAAATTAAGCAAAAAATAACGTAATTTTATCTTTTTAAGGCTCCATCATTTTCAAGATATTCGTAAAAAACGCCAGGAGGATTTATTGAAACAATATTTTTTTACTTGTCAGTGTGAGGCTTGTATCAATAATTACCCGCATATCCAGGAAATGAATTTATCGAAAATATCGACGAATCTGCCATTTGATATCGATAATAATGACAATAATTGTATCGGTGCTGAATCTAATATCCAGAAATATTGTGATTATTTAATGAAATACTATAATTATTATCCTTGTATTCAAATAATAGAAGTTCAAAAAGCATTACAAAGTTTATTGGCTATGGCAGCCAATAAGTAAAACTCATTACACAAATTTATAAATTTATCTAATATAAAGTAATAAGTACAATTAATTGTTATATATTTATAAAAAAAAGCTGAAATATTTAAATATTATAGTTAATAATCTTTATAATCCATAGATTAAAAAACGTAATTATTTAATAAGGACAACTTGGTCGTGTTTTTAACTTTTGCTCCATTAAAATAAAACATTCAACCTATACTATGGATGTTATGTTTATATGTATATCTCCTTATTCCTTTGCATGAATAATATTCAAAAAAGTGATATAATTATATTGAAATTTTTGTAATAATAATTGCATATAAATTTACTAATAGTCCCTTCACAACTTGGCTAAAAATAAGTTGGTTTTAAAATTTTGTTCTTTTTTTATTAAATTACATGTGATTAGTATATTTATATTGTCCGAATGTCTCCTTACTTCTCACTTAACGTCCGAAAGTCTCCCTAATTTACTTAGATTCTCCCTGTTATATCAAATCACAGTACCCTGTGTCTAAATGAACGAGAAAAAAACACAAAATATTAAAATATTTTTATCAAAAATTTAGAAATGAAATGAAGTAAACTTTCCAAATTATTTTTTATAATTAACTAATGATTTTTAATGTTATTTCACAATTATTTCTTCAAATATAGTTCCGAAAAAGTATAAATTCCGGACACCATCTAGTGGAGGTTTTTCAAAATAGAGTATAGTATCGAGTTTATATTGCTAAGGCAACATTCGAACGCAGCATAAATATTTTTAATTTTATTTTTTTGACATATCTTTCATAAATAAGTTTTCAAAATTATATTGAATGAATTATTTATCTTTATTTTTTGATAAATTTTTGGAAAAAAATCCATTATTATAAGTACAATAGTATATGTCATTTTAAATTATTTGTAGTATACAAGTTAAACAAATAATATTATTAAAATAAATATTGAATCTCATTAAAATAAATAATAATTAAAATTAAATATTAATTCAAAGATCACTAAATAAAAAAATTCCATTATTCAGTAACTTAATATTTGATTTAATAAAAAATAAGAGCATAAAAGATAAATAATTCGTTTCAAAGAATTTAAGGTCATAGTCCATGATTGGTATGCGAAAATAAACCGTATACTAAACCGTGTACTATGGAAGCAAAACATTAATGTAACTTTTATCATTTAAATAAAAAATTTATTTATTTTCAATAAAAATTAAGCCTAAAATAAATAATTTTGAAGATCTACATCCAAAATTCATAAACATAAAAATGATCCAATCTACACATGCATATGCACATGCTGGGTACTTGAACAGTAGTTAAAATCGGAAACTAAAACAAAAAAAAAAAGAAAAATTTCACAACAATTTGCTAATTCAAACACATACACATTAGTTTGAGCACAATTAGTTTGATTATTTGAAGTGAAAATCCAGGTTATAATACTATAAAGGTTGTCTAAATCAAAAATCACGCACCATTTTTAAGTTATTTGTGACGTCTCACGGGGCATGTTCCGTTTCTACAAAATAAAAACAATTTTGATAAATTTATTTTTGTATTTTTTTTTATTTTGCTTAATATTAATTATCAATTTTTTAAATATTTTTTAATGAGGAAATGTCAGGTAATTTATATTTCGAAGTTTTGTTAAAGAAAATATAACAACTCTTACTGAGTAAATGCATTACTAATTTCGGATTTTGGTCATACAACTTTTTTTTGCGACCCAATATCAAGTCAATTTTATTTTTTGAAGATAGAACAAAGCTCAATCATCTTTAATAAATTGTTCACGATCAATTAAATTTAACGATTTAGAGTTTTTTATATCATTGAAATTGTTCTTACAATAACTCACAACGCGTTTTTCCCAGGCATTTTTTAAAAACTAAAATAATTAATCTGTTTACATAACTATAATTTAGAAGAATGTAATTAATTGAAATAACTTAAACTTACAATATTAAATGATTTTATTAAAAAAAAAGTTTTTAATACAAGAAACAATAAAAATACACGAGAAAATGTTAAATTATGTAAAGTAAATTAAATCACAAAATCACCTTATATAAATGTCTTTCAATTTGATTAATTGTTTATTAAAACACACTTTATTAATGTTTCTTAACAGTTTTAATTATTAATTTGTTTTTTTTTTTTTTTATTGAAAAATCAATAATTTAATTCCACATAAATTCACAAAAATGCCTCTCATCTGTGCCATAGATGACATTTTACATTGGGGCAATTTTTTTTCTTATTAATTCTAGTGTAAAAATATAAGCAAAGAGAAATGAACGTTCCCTCAATTTTTTCTTTAATTGAATAAAAAATTGAATCTCACACACAAGAGATCACATTGAAAACGTAAATAAGTATCTGGAATGTTTGGCTGCGTTGTGTACACCTCATTGTAAACCCTTCATATATTTTTTCATATTTATAATTGGATTAGTAACATATTCCATTTTGTCATTCTTTTGTCTTTCTGATAAGACTAATGACCTATACAATGCAAACACACGCCGTTACAATAATTTCCTCTCACACCGCTTGCCGTAGACTCTATATACAATGTTGCAAGACGCATCATATTTCACTTGGTCTACGTGACTTTCAAGCGCGTCTTTTTGCGTGAGAAATGCGTTATCACCAAATTGCATTACTTCTTCTCTTGATGCACCGACTTAATTGGTAGATGCCGTTATCCCTACCATAATTAATGTTTGCATTGAGTCCAGTATAAATACTCTGGACATGGTACACTTTGGAATTTGGTTTATCAAAATTTTAGACTGCTTCTACTTAACGATTTTTTGCAATGAAAAATAAATTTTTTTTATTGCACTTTTTA
The DNA here is from genome assembly GCA_963082725.1 of Pedicia rivosa. Lineage (NCBI taxonomy): Eukaryota > Metazoa > Arthropoda > Insecta > Diptera > Pediciidae > Pedicia > Pedicia rivosa. Next base: position 32,392,863 of record OY720152.1, on the reverse strand, counting down.
TATCATTTTTTTACATTTACTGATTAAATTGTCACCTCTCACACTTTTTGGTTGCATTATGTGACTGTGTAAGTGTGTAAAGGTATAATCTAATCGATATTTTTTTAGTCACTAATATTTTTTCTCTTATGTTTGGTGTGAGTTTTGTGTACATTCAGTATCCAACTTAATATTTTGAAAAATACTCATCCTTTAATTTTACTTTTTTTAAAGCTACATCAGTAAAGACTCGTGAACAAAAAAGTGAGTGAGGTGGCAGTAAAATAATTAGATTTAAAAATAAAATCAAATTTTTAACGTGCAGGTTTCATAGTTTGAAATAATTTTTTTCAGTTGATTACTCTGCCAAGTTAAGTTATGTTGTAGCAATTTTCTATCAATCTGAATTCCTCAACTTTTAATTTAAATTTAATATCAGTTTAAAAAACTTCACAAAATTATTGAAAAATAATATGTTATAATCCGAAGCCATAAGATATCGTTCATAACGAATGTATCGCCAATATGTCTTGATATTGTACAATAATTTTTGTTTTCTGGAATTTAAATCAAAATTCATAAAATAATTCATAAATAAATAAATAATTTAAACCTAAAATGGTTCAGATAGTTATTCAAATTCATTTATAAATTTTAGTATTTCGTTGAAAACACATTTTCATAACCAATTATTTTTTAATTTGGTTTTAATTTGAAGAAAATAAATTCAGAAATTTCAGTCATACAAAAACAAAAGAACGAAGAGAACAATTTTTTAAAATTCTACATTTTATGAATTTTAAATATTTTGATCTTATCAAAAATTTTCTATGTTTTATTTTATTTCATGGAAAACAAATGATTGCGAATTATCAGAAAGTGGTGCAATTTTTATCTAAAACATCATTTTAGGTTAAATAAACGATTGTGGATCCAACCATATTCGACTACAATTTATTTGAGCTGACTCTCATTTATCAACTTCATTAAGAGTTGGCAGTATTTTAAAGAATTCGTACAACGCTTGTTACATTTATATAAATCTTTGTTAGTCTAATTAAACCCTAATTTTGATTTTCAATAATATTTTCTTTCATTTAATTTTTAATCAACAGAAAACTTAAGAATTTGTTGCAAGAACCATAACAAAGTTTCAATTAACATGCTTTATGAAACAATTTTTGCTTCTCTTATAATAACGCAATTGGCATCTTTCAACTACAGAAATATAATACACAAAAAGCAATTAAAATGAAACGAGCTCGAGGATGTTGAAACCACATAAAAAGATTAAAAATTAAAGAACAAAAACATTCAAGATAAAGTTGCTAATGATATTTTTATACAGAGGATTAGAAAATGAATACAGCTTTTGGTTAGCTACAGAATATGATCCTTGTGAAAAATTTGATGATTTATTTTTTCAATATGATAACGTAATTGGATATGGTAAAATATGTCGTTTTTTACAAGCTAAACATAAACTGGATGGTAATAAGACAATTACTTATAATGAATTAATGACAGAGAAAAATGACGAGTTTAGTCTTCAAAAGTACTTAAACTCTTATCGAAAAATAGTTCACAATTCAGAGTTCACTGGGCCATTTAAGGACTTTGTTATTTGTACGAATATTGATCTAGAAAAATCTTTACACAATGGTTTCGAACCAATTGCTGATGTGGATCCTATATTAGATATGCAGAATATTAAATGAAAACGTTTAAAAATCAAAACGGGATATTTTGGAAATGAAATTGTTCGAATGTTGAAAACACATCAAATCTTCATCGATTGCTAAAAAACTTGTTGAAAGCGATAAAATGCATTTGTCAGACAAATTATTTCATCTATATCAATTTCCACTTGTCGAAGAAGTACAGACGTTAATGGGATGCATTATGCCCAAACCAGACAAACTTATTAGATTGATTCAAAAGAGATCAATGATTTTTTAAATAAATTAGTATTTGCGGTTAATCAAATAATAAAATTGAATTGTGAAAAATAGTTGAAGATGAAATATCTGATAACGAACTAATTAATATTCTTGATAATCATTTAATTGGCAGTATGTGTGAGAGGGATATGCTTGCTTGGATGAAAAGCAAATATAGAACTTTTATTACTCACGAGCCTGGCTATCTGTTCCTAGTTCCTACAGAAAGCAACACATACTGACCAAGTTAATTTTAATTGGTCCTACTTTAGATTATTGTTCACTAATTGAAGAAGAGTCTGGTGTAATTTTTAACTAAGATGTGTCATGAAATTAAATGAGTTTTTACGCCAACAAGGAAACGAACAAATTTTAAATGTCATAACAAGAAATACAATACATTAAAGTTTACAAAATCTTAAAAGATTTGCCTGAATATAAAAAGAATGAAGTGTACTTATTTCTGAACTTAAGCACACTTCTGCGTATGAAAGATCGTGTAATCATGGCATTAAATTCAAATAACTTATTAGTCATAGTCTGTGAACATAGACAAATGCCTAAACTAAAGAGTTTATTGAAAGAAATTCTTAAAAATATCCTAAAAAGATAATAATTACAATTACAGAAAAGATAGCAGGTAAAGTTTCGATTGCCAAATATAACGAATATGAAGATGACAAAATTAATTTAATTGATTGGACAAATTAATCACGGGAAAAGATTTTACAGAAAAATATTGAATTCCAAGGAGTAAAGGTCAGCATAGTGTCATTAATCTAAGAAAGTTTTTATAATTTTATTGATGAAGATATTTTATCTAAGTTTAAGTGACGAGGATTTCCTTGGTAATGAATTAATTAATTTAGGTTCAGAATTAATATATTGACAGAAAATTGTATCCTTTATGAAACTGTGATACTAGCAACTGATAAGTTTTTTATTATTTCCGACGAACAAAATTCAGAACCAAATCCTCAACAGGATATTCTGCTAATTATGGGTATTCATAATAAACATCAATTTACATTTAGAACAGAGATATTCATTGGCTTAAAAAGGAAAACGCGGAACTTAACTGGAAACAGTCACATGTAAATTTGTTAAAACTACGTGATTTAGTTTTGAGTGAAGAAATATTCAGAATATTCCTAATGAAAATATTTTTTCTGACTCTAATGATTCTTTTCAATTGGATGAATATGATCCTATGCCATCCATACATCATCCAGTAAATAATATAGTATGGATGTGAATGATGTTAATGATAAGCTGTTAATTACTGTTGCTGAACAGGAAATGGGTAAATCAACTCTGATGACACCATTGACAACAAAAATAAAAGAAACTGATCCACTTCTATGGATTTTAAGGATCAACTTAATAGATTTTTCTATAATACTTTGTAATTGGGACAAATAACAAATTAACACAACATAGAACCGAAAAAACATTTACTCGTGTGCGGTTTTAAATAAAATTGATGATGAAAATCAACAAGGAAAAGGTTAAAACTCGTTTGAAAAAGAGTCAGTTTTATAACGATCATATAATAGTATTGTTATTCGATGGATTCGATGAAATAAGCCCTAACTATAAACTAAAAGAGATAAAATTACTTAAAGTTATAATAAGAAATCCTTTTAAACAATTATATGGATTACTACCCGTCCAAACGGAATTCATCATCAATTAGAAAATGAATTAGGTACATTTTCCTATTCACTAGAATCAATTTCAAATCCAAATCAAATTAATTTTTTAAATATTTATTGTAAATTTAATTTTAATTTAAATGAAATAAACAAGAATAAATACATAAAATGTATTCAAGAATTATTAAAAAGATTTTCACAATCAACAAATGAGAGTGGTAACAAATTTGCTGTGCCTGCATTACAGTTGACAATGTTTGCTGAATATTTTCAAGCATTTTTTTTTTGAATTTTTAAATAGTAGAAATATATCTATAACTTCATATGAATTCATTATTAAACTTAGCAATTCTTTTAACTTACTTAATTTATATGAACATTTTATTGGTGAAAAATTTTATAAAATTCTTTGGACCGATCAAAAACCCTGGAATTGATAGAAATGAAATAAAAACCAAAAATGCAAAAAATTTTAATTTCATGCAATAATAAATAGTAATATAAATAAAGTTTATAAATTATTAACCGAACCAAATTACAAATCTCCAAATAAAATTGACTTAATAAATTGTGTTGATCAGTACTTCAATTAGTTGTTTCTTATGATTTATTAGATTCAGAAAATATTTCGTTACTACAAAGCATCAATCTAAATATTCGAATGGAGTGGTCTCATTTATGCAAAAAACTCAATAATTGAATAGCGCTGAATCAATTCTGTAAGCTTTTGAAAAAATAAATTGTGTTGATGAATTGAACAAAATTGTTAATTCGGAACAACGAACTAACAGTATTAAAAATATTTAATAAAGAGAAATTTGTAAAACTTTCTGAAATTTTGATAAAAAAAAAACATTGCGATCTTTTTGAACAAAATTTAAATGATTCTACTCCATTATATTGTGCTGCTGTTGCTGGAAATTAACATTTATTAAAATCTTTTGTTGAAATGGGAATCAACGTTAATGCTTATGTTGTAGAAAAAGAATTACTCTTAAAGGGAGAGAAAATTTATGAAAATATTTTATAAGGAGCTGTTCGTAGTGGAAATTTTGAAGTTGTTAAGTATTTAATTGAAAAAGGTGCGAATATAAATGCTATAATTGTAGATTATGATGAAATTATATTGAATTTAGAGGGAGGTGACTTAAATGTAATTAAATATTTTTTAGAACCAATGCTGAATTAATAAATAATAGGTCTGGTGAAAATATATTAATGGCTATTGTAAATGAACAAAATCAGATGTGTGAAAACAAAATGGAGCAAATCCTAATATTCAAAATGAAAATAAAGACACAGCAATGCATTTGGCTGTTGAGTGTTGCAGTTTTATTATTATTAAACTGCTTTTAAATAAAAATTCAAATACAAATATAAAAACTAAGGATGGAAAAAATCCACTTGGTTTAGCAAAAGAAAAATACAAATATAAAGAAAATTATTAATTTATTGTCAAATCATAAGGAAATATTGTAAAATTTAATAATTTGAATTTATACTTTTTGCTTTAAATTTAAAGTAATAAATTATTATCTCAAAGAAATAATGTCATGCAAATAATTATAATTTTTTTAAAGAATAGATTCAAACAAAATCATATTCAAAATTTTTTCGTTTTTTTTAAAAAAGTATTGTGACATTATTAAATTTATTTTACCGTTGCGTTAAAAAATCTAAGTTTAATTTGAAAATACAAAATTTTATTATAACTATCATATTTTGGTAGATAGTATCTTCGTACCTATACGCAGCTGCTAAGTGTAAAGCAGTTATTTCTCCTTTATCAACTGTATTCAATTGTTCTTTGTCTTTCTTTATAATATCAAGAACTTTACCTCTATTATTATTTAGAACCGCTTCGTGGATTTCATATTTTTTATTTTTTAAATTCTGTAATATCCATCATGTGAGTATTTTTAATAAAAATTTGATCGAACTTTATTTGGATAAAGCTTTCATACAAATTAACTAAATTAAGTTTTTTATGAAGTTTTTGTTTAAACTCATTGGAAAGAGAATCACTATCAGTAAAATTCATTAAACATTTCTAGGAACACATCGGCAATCATTCTTATTTGCAGAGGTATTTCATTCTCCATATCAATTCTCCATAAATGTGGATCAGAATCTTTTGTTTTTATTGCAAATGCGTTAATCCAGTTGATTTACCCATTCCTGGTTCAGCAACAATAATTACTATTTTTTCACTAATATTGGTAATTTTATAAATTTCGTCATATGACTGACTCTTTTCACTCATGAATTGACGTAGTTTTTCTAAAGAACTACTTGATTCAAACCACTTATAATTATTTTCATTTTTTTTAAGCCAATGAACATTTTTATTCACGAATTTTTTTTCCTATTTCATGTGTTCCACCCAAGTTCGTTTAATATTTTACAAAAGATTCAAAAAAACTTTAAGTCTTTCAATTCTGGATTCTCACGCTGACCATTTTTATTTTTTACTGGATTAATAAATTGTTGATTTCGATGATAACTATTTTCTTAAATCATTTATAATTTGTATGATTTTCTATAAAAGAAACAATTTTTTTAAAATCTTGAATAATTTAAATAGAATAAATTTCTTACCATGAATTAGATTCCGTAAATTTTTTTATCGATTTGATTTTCTATTCCTTTTTTTTTTGTTTTCGTAGAGTTGGAGAAAAGAGACAAATGTTAAACTAAAATTTTTATTGATTATTTAACAGGACAAATTGTTTTTTTTTTTAACAAAAATTTAAATTATAAATTTTCAATTAGAATCACCCTTAATAGGAAGTAAATTAAGACCATACCCAAAATTATGAATGATTAATGGATTATTATGTCTTGTACCCTGAATGTAAGAGAGGGAATCTTCTATTATAATACAATCTAAACTACTTTTTCTAGCACAAAGATTTGTATTTAATATTATTAATGAGAGTCGAGCATATTCTGACATGGAGTGGCTAATTATAAATATGTAGTAACTTATAAATGTTAATCTATATCGAGGTTTTAATTCTATTGTAAGATTAAGTTAATCATCCACATAAAGGGTTGTACTGTCTTTAACAATTGTGCATCAATGATAGAAAGGTATCTCTTAAAGTTTATTTTCACATGTTGAATCCAGGGAAAATTTTATTCGTAAAACTACTAATCCCACGATTAATTTAAACATTTCTTACAAATCTAATATGAAGAACAATTAATAAAACCAACACAAAATTTGAAAACAACAAATTTTATTAAATTTAACAAGAAATTAATTTTTTAACACATTGTTTTAGTTTATACTTAAATAAAATTCCTTTAAAATAGAATTCACAATATTTAGCTATATAAAATTTATTTCTACTTTGAGTATAAAAAAAATTTATCGAATTCAAAGCCTTAAAAGTTATTCAAAAAGTTGATAATAGTTTCGACATTAGTTTGTTTACTTCGTAAATTAATAAACCCATTTATAATCGTTGTCTTCTTCTTTATGGATTTGAATTTATTGCTGCATTTTTAAACTACTTAATTAATATATATTATAATATATATATATATGTGAATGGAAAACAGAAATTATAAATACTCAGATCATAACTTAAATCTAATTATAAATCTTTAACTTTTCTATTTTTTCTTAATGTTGGTAATATCTCTGAAAGAGTTATGAATTTAAGTACTCAATTATGTAATAAATTACGTCTACTATACAGTAATTATTTATTTATTTATTTATTTAACACCACAGCAGTAAATATACAATAAATAATTATTAAACTTGAAACCAAATCTCAAAATTATAATTAAAACTTAATCACAATAACAATGACAAAATTAAAATATAATACATAAAAAAAGTATATAATAGTAAAGTATAATATAGTAATAACAAGTAAAGCCTGATGGTTTACAAAATAAAATTCTATGTTAAATGAAATAAAATTTTATTGAGGAAAATATATTATTTGTAATTTGTAATTTTCTGATCATTTACAGAAACAAAATCATTGATTTTCCTTATTTTTTAAATTAACAATATTGTTTTGTCTAAAACGAATTTCCGGTTTGTATTAAAAAGTTTCTTAATTTTTAATCAAATTTCGTTTAATTCTTTAAGCTTATTTTCACTAATTTCATATAATATTTTTATGTTTAATATTTCCACATTTCCAAATATCAATAAAATTGAAAATCCCAAATATAAAATTATACAAAATGGCATTAAAAATTTAATAATTATTTAATTAAGAGAAAAAAATTAATTCATTGTTCAGTTAGAATATTACGTTACTTTTTGGCCCGTAATAATATAATGTATATGATTTCCAATATAATTATTATAAGGAGAAATCATTTTAGCAAAATATTAAGCAAATTTAACTTATAAATACTGCCCCAAATCTAATTTCGAGATAGAAGCAAACAAATTGAAACTATTGAACTAATTTTGTTCTTAAAATTTCTGTAAGTTTTTCATATTTTCTGTCAACAAACAACTTTAATAAATTTTGTACATTTAGCACACCATTAAAGGACATTTCGTTACTGTTCGCTCCTGATGTAAGAAGTAATTCAGCAACTTTCCAGTTATTTAGTCCTTCGGCACAAATGAGAGGACTTTGATCAAATATTTTGTCTTTTAAGTCTATGTTTTTTATTAATTTGAGATTATTTCGAGTCAATAAAACCTCAACAATATCTATGTAGCCATAACCAACAGCTAAATGGATTGGTGTTCTTCCTGCCGTGTCAACACTATTAATAATATAAACTGATTCCTTTTTATTCGATAATAATTCACAGATTTTACTCTTATCTTGTTTTAAAATGGCCAGATGGATTGCATATTTATTATTGGAAATATATTTCCACCCACAACAATCATTATTCTTAACCATCATTAAATCGAAGAAATTCCGAATCACTAGATTCTCTGACTTTAAAATATTTTCACGTAGAAATTTTTTGGCTTTTTCTTGCTTTTCCCAATTCTCGGCAAGCCAAAGTGCAACAAAATATTCAGCAAAGGATTTATGAACAAAAATTGGTTTATTATCAACAATTCTATCAATAAATCCAGATTTCTCTCGACATGATTTTATGGCTGTTAATAAATAATCGACATCAAGATTCATGTTTAAAATGTCTGCTCCAAATAATGCATGAAATGCTAAAATTTTAGAATTGATTAAGAATTTTTCATACATGGAATTTGAAAGACGTTGTCCATGAGGGAAATTTATATTTAATTGATGCTCTATAAATATAATCTTATAAAACTTTTTATAAACAAAACTTTCATAGAAATCAACTAAATTAATTTCATTCACGAAAGTTTGAAGAATATCACGATTTTTAGAAGAATACCATCTTTCAAAACGATTTTCCAAATATTCAGCTAATATTTCTAAATGCAAAGGTATTTGAATAAAGGTTATTGCTTTATCATTGATACTTTCCGAAAAAAATTTCAACAGATCATTAATTAAATTATCAGAATTAATATCTTCATTTAAATGACGTTTCCAATATTTTTTTAAAAAAGTTATTTGATTTTCCTTAGAAATTGGTTGAAGAGAATAAGTGAATATACTTAACTCATTTTCTAAATCATTTTTAATTTCATAATTACGTGTGATTACCCAAACTTGCTTTAAATCACTGTCTTTTAAAATTTTCAGCAATTTAATTCCTCTAGTACAAATGTCATCAAACCAATCAAACCAAAGTAAAATGATTTTATTGTTTTTATAATAAAAATTGAAAATTTCTTGTTCCAATAAATTAAGTTCAGCAAATCCACGTACTAAGTTTTTATTAAGAAATGTTTGTAAATTCATAAAACGGCATATACATTGTTTAGCATATTCTATACTGAACTGTTCAATATCCCATTTGCGTAATTCGATTGAAAGCTCTATCACATTAGGTCTTACAATCCATAATAATGGATCCGACTTTTTGATATCATTTTGAAAATGAGTTAATAGTGTTGATTTACCAATCCCAGGCTTATCCACAATAATTACTATTTTATCGGTAATAGCTGTAGTTGGTTTCGGTACTTGTTGCATATTTGTATCTATAAACCCGCGCAAATTTACTAAACTTCCATGAGATCGCTGCCATATTAGATAATCTTTTTCATTCTTAAGCCAATGTATATTTTTTTTCCAATATTTAGTACGAAGGATATTGAAATTATTGTCGTTGGTATCATCAGTAATTAATATAATATCTTTCTCAAGATCTGCTTTAATCTCATTATGAATCGAAACAGCATCTTCAACTTTATTTAGAAAATAAAACAATCGTGTCTGTTTTTCTAAGGTCTGTTTATTGAAAATATTTTCCTGAATTAAAACCCTTTCAACGTAATAATTTTTAGCGTCGTCGAGACTTGAGTGTTTGTTCGATATTTTTATTTCCATGTTTCTTAGAAGCTCATGCAATGCTCTCGTGTGGTTCTTATCATAATTAGCTTTTTTGAGATACAATTCAATTATTATCCAACAACTTAACTTCGCTGCATACATAAACGGAGTCAAACCGAATATTTTATCATTACTATTTACTTCACTAATTTCTAACAAATCTTGGACGATCTCTTCGTATCCATATGCAGCTGCTAAATGTAAAGCAGTTCTTCCTCCTTTATCAACTGTATTCAGTTGTTCTTTATCTTTCTTTATAATATCAAGAACTTTACCTCTATTATTATTTAGAACCGCTTCGTGGATTTCATATTTTTTATTTTTTAAATTCTCATCGCCTGCTCTATTCTCAATGTCATTCTTTATCATCAAACGATCAAAAATCTTCCGAATAACTATATTTTCTTCTTTAAAAATATGTTCATATAGAAAAATTTGAACTCTTTCTTGTTTTTCCCAATTATCTGCAAACCAAAGAGCAACGAAATACTCAGCAAAAGATTTATGAACAAAAATCGGTCTATTATCAATTATTCGATCAATAATTCCAATTTTTTCATTACATATTAATATGTCGTTAATAAAATCAACTTCTTTTAGATCCAATATTTTAATTCCATTCGCGCCGAATTTGTCATATAATACACCAATTTCTTGATGAGTGATGTCTTTAAATATATTTTGTACGTCTTCCCCAAATATAGCAACAAAAGCCAACTTTTTATGTTTCTCTAATAAATCTTTTCGATCCTTCTCAATCATTGTTTTTACACTCGAAATGCTAATATCCATGTAAGTATTTTTAATGAAAATTTTATCAAACTTTATTTGAATAAAACATTCATATAAATTAATTAAATTAAGTTTTTCATGAATTTTTTGTTTAATCTCATTGGAAAGGAAATCACTCTCCAATTCATAAAATTCATTAAATATTTCTTGGAAAACATCAGCCACCATTCTTATATGCAGAGGTATTTCAACAAAATTTCCTCCTTGATCATTTGTAGATTGAGAAAATTTTTTTAGCAACTCGTTAATGAACACAGTAGAGTAATCCCTTACTTTGGGTTTTAAAGCTCTTTTCCAATAATGTTCTAAAAATTCTATTTGATTTTCTTCAGAAATAGATTTGATAGAATGAGAAAAAACACTTAAGTCATTTTCTAATTCATCTTGAATTCCGTATGGACGTGTAGTTATCCATATTATTCCCCTTTCATTACTTTTCAATGTTTTCAACAAGACAGTTACTTTATCTTTATAATAGGGATTTATTTCATCAAAGCCATCAAACAATAAAATTACTTTATTTTCCCTGTAAAAGTGATTAAACAATTCTGTTTGTAAATCAGTTAAGCTCTTGGTTTCTTCATTTAAAGCACAATAATAAATAAATTCCATAGGATTTCTTTCAAGGTGTTTAATGTCGTAGTTTTTAAGTTTATTTGAATAATAAATTAAATTAATTCTCACAATCCAAAATTGTGGATCAGAATCTTTTGTTTTTATTGCTAAATGCGTTAATACAGTTGATTTGCCCATTCCTGGTTCAGCAACAATAATTACTATTTTTTCACTAATATCGGTAATTTCTTTAATATTTTCAAAGGCTTCAATACCTTTACTAACAAATAATCGTAATTTTTCTAAAGAACCCCGTGACTCATACCACCTATAATTATTTCCTTTTTTTTTAAGCCAATGGACATTTTTATCAATGAATTTCTCACACAAATTTTTAAAGGGATTTGAGTTATTATTAGTTTCGCAAGTAATTAGCACCACATCTTGTTTTATATTTGGTTGAGTTACTTTAATGATTAAAAAACTGAACGGTTCTTTCTCAAGATTTTCATTTATATATTTTTTTAGTTCGTCAATGTCAATTAATGTTGGGAGAACATTTCTTGATTTCCATAATATTAAATCATTTTCTTCCTTTTTAAACCAATAAATTAAATTGTTATTAGTTTCATTGCATAATATATTAAAATTCCTATCATCAGTATGATCAGAGAATAACAGAATGGTATCTTGAATTTTAGTCTCAATGAGGTTAATAATTAAAAATTTGTCCATATTATTTTTGAGTTTGGCATTTAAAACTGCAAATATTTGCTCAGAATTATATTTCTCCAATAAAGTGCCATTAGACTGCCACCATATACACTGATTTTGTTTCTTTTTTAGCCAATGAATGTTCTTGCCCGTATATTCACTAAAAATTACGGTTTTATAGTTATTTTCTAAACTTGAACAGCAAATAAGATCTTCTAATGTAGAACATTCTCTAACAATTTCAATTGTAAAAAAAATATCCTTTAGTGATTTAAAATTCTCATTTATTTCCAATTTTCGCTCAAATGATCGATGAATATAATAATCCTTAATTTCACCTAAATCAGTGAGTTCCTTGCCAATTATAATTTCCTCATTTTTAATAAGATTGGATAATATTCCTGACTTTAATGAATGAGTGAGTTTTTCATTTAATATTAAGGAACCTAATCTAATTTTTTTTCCTTGAAATTTCACGTTTCTCTTCATAATTTTTTTTTGTGACTCGGAAGAGAGATCAACAAAATCCAGATTTACATCTTTATGAATTTTATATCCACTGTTTTCCGAATTTTGAACATTAGCAATAAGGATAATTTTCTTATTGGGATATTTGATTATATTTTCCTCCACTTTATTCTTGTTAGCTTCATCGACAGTTTCGTTATAATGAATTATTATAGTTTTAATTTCATCTAAAAATTCGGTTAAAACTATGTTATTTGTGGCATCTTCTTTATTGCATAAGATTACCAAACAGTTATTGTTTTGTGAATCAAATGTTTGAATTACGTATTTACGCAGAAAGTCAATTGAACTGAAATTTAGGAAATTATAATCGTTTTTATTTGTATAAAAATTCTTTAAAATTTGATAAACCTTCGCTGAACTTAATTCAATTTCATCGCTAATTATATTTAATACGATTTGGTCTTTTACTGTACTTTCTAAAAAGCTCTTTAAATTTAACTCATTTGCTGCATCATCTGTGAAAGTTATATTCATGTTTTCTAATAATTTTATACAATGTAAAGAGTTACTGCTTAGCATTATTTTGGCCATTTTACTTCTGATTTCTTTAAATACAAATTTCGCATCATTGTCATTTAAGAAATTTGATTCCTTTGCTTTTAACCAATCGTGCATATATTTTTGAAAATTATTGGTTGAAAACTCAGAAATTGACGTCATGTCATCATTATCAGCAATTTCGCTTTCAATAATTTTATCAAGTTCACCCTCATTTGGCTGATTAACTGCAAAAATTAATTTACTCAAGAAATCATTGATCTCTTCATCAGTAACATCATCTTCAGGTAAATTGGATTTTTCATTTTTTAGAAAATCAATAATATGGAATTGATAATATTCAATTTCGGTAAATTCCATTTTGAGTCTTCTCAGTTCTTCGGTTAATTCATTTCTAAATTTGTTTAAAATTTCATTTGACAATTTTTTTTGCTTAAAAAACTCAGATCTAAAACTAAATAAATTTTCTTCATTTTCATTTTTGATCATCATTTCCTTAATTTTGTCAATGCAACTTTGACTAATGTCTTTATTTATTGTGATGTTTACAATATTCCCCGCTTTATTTTTAGCCTTTCCAATTTCTGCTGCAAATTCTTTAATAAAATCGTACTGGATCTTTTTAAAATCTTTTTTTAAGAAATTAAAAGTTTGAGCTTCCCATTCCTCTAACTGCTGTTCATTAAATTTCTCATTTGGTTTCCAATCCTGATAGAAAATATTTTTGATTTTAATTAACTCTTCAGAACTTCCATCTAAAAAGCATCTACTAAATTTAACCGTATGTGGATCCGGCCTATGCACATTATTATCAATATGAAGTACTTCCCGTTCAAGAACATTTCGGTAAGATTGAAGTAGTCTATCATTCTTAAAATCTAACGTTTTTCCAGCCGCTAATATTCTTAATAATTTATGAAGATCTGAAAGATTTTTTAATATTGGAACTATTTTATCTTTCAATTTACCTGTTCCAATTTTATACCGTTTGGAATTTTTGTGATATTTTTTGTTATCTAAAATCATATCTTCATCTGTGATCTCTTGTAGTTGATCTCGTAAAATTTGTTCTGGATTTCTATTAGTGAAAATAATGAAGTCCTTGATTTCAATATTTGGTTTTGTAAACTGTTCATTCTTTATAGTTTCTCGATAAGAAATAAAATACTTTTGAATGCTGAAATCATTTTTTTCCATAAATAAGTCATTTTCAGATATTTCTTTGTTGTCACTCCATGAATGCTTCGCTTGTAACAAACGATAAATTTTTCCAATTCTATTCTTGTTATCATATACAAAACCCAAATCATCGAATTTTCCTGCAGGATCCCATTCTGTCATCAAATTAAAAGAATATCCGTTTTCTAATCCGCGTATAAAAAATAACATTAATATTTTTAACTGGAACATGTAGCCATGCATTGCCTTCTTTAGTCCAGAATTAGATTCATGAGAATTTGAATATGAAACCACAACTTCATTGCTAACATTGTTCATTACAGTTCTTATACAAACTTTTATAATATTTACTCAAATATCTGCAAGTATTTTAATATTTTAAAATTTTAAATATATTTTTTACTATTATTACATTGTTTTATTCGTCTCACCTTAACCTATACTTTATATGGTCTATATTTTGGAACTTCTTATTTGCAAGTGGTGAACACCAATATTAGTCGAATGTCAGATTGTCTCAACTGTAAGTAATAAATGTTTGAATATAAAAAATTATATTTGTGAAAAATTATCAAGCAATGATTGTTCGAAAACTTATTGACCATTTCTAAGAAGTTATTCTGGTCATCAGTCAGATTTTTTTTCTCAATTAGTAATATAATATAAAACTTTAATTAGCACATTTTAATTAATATAGCATTAATTATAAAAAATCTACATCGGTGATCTCTTGTAATTTATCTCTACAAATTTTTTCGTGAGTGAAAGGAATAAAGTCTTTAGTATTGATATTTAATCTTTTAAACCGCATTATTTATTGTGTCGAAATTAAATGAAATTGAAATCTGAAATAATAATATATTCCCATAATTAAGTACTTTTGCTATATTTTTTGTTTTCACTCCATGAATACATGATAAACAGAATTCTGGTTTGAAAAAAAATAGATAAGAATCGGAGTGTTTTATTTTTTCACGATTATTATTTTTCTTTATTATTTACTGATTAAGTTTAATTTTTAATTTTATCTGAATCATTATTAAAATATTTATTTAAAATGCTGATCATTAAAACATTAAATAAGTTCTTTTACATAATAAACAAATATAGAATTTAATTAAAACAAATATAAAATTTAAATGATGTAAAACTTTTTTTTTATAAATCATTTTAAAGAATCGGAAAATTAAAAAACGCACCTAATAAGAAATATTGAATTGTAAAACTATATTATTCTTACACACTTTATCAATATTAATATTGGTCACTGGTCACAAATAATTATTACATGTCAAAGAATATTAGTTTTTTGTATTCCGAATCTAAGAATGAATTTATTTCTTTTATTTTAACACCAATTTAAATGTTCTAAAATGAATTGAAAAATGTATCACTAGCAAAAACTGTATTTAATAATATTTCTTAAGTAGCGAACGATTTAACGCAAACTGTATTTTTCTTCTCAAAAACTTTAAATGTTTATCTCGTATTTTGTATTAGTTTTTAACTTTCACTAATACTAATACAAACCGGTTACAACTAATCTTTAATAGATTACAGTCGCTTCTGAAATATTTTCTTAACTTCGTTTCACAATATTGAAAAAATATTGAAACATTTATTATTTAAAATGTTTCCTGAAATAAAATGAAAAATTTTACCTTTTACTAAAATCGGTTTACGGGGAACAATTATTGATTAACTACATTTTAGTTGACAAGGCAAATTAAAACAACAAGCATGATAGAACGCAATTCAAATTATTTTGATGTAAGTATTAAAACGAGTTTTATGAATTATTCTAAATTGAGACGCAACCTTAACGTTGAAAGATCATTTGTAAAAAATTTGTTAATTAAAGCCTTACTGGGGGATTTTCCCTTAGATTTTTTTCGAATCTATAATCTAAAGAATAAATGGTTAATATAGTTTTTTTTTATAGAAAATTCAAAACTTCAGCATCTCAAATAATTAGCTCCATCTACAATTATTCAGAATAAACAATTAATAAAAGGAACATACAATTTGAATATAAGTTTTTTTATTAAATTTAACAAAAAAGCAATTACATTGTTAAACATTTTGTTTATGTTTTCTTATAAGTAAAATTCTTTGAATAAAGAATTTTTTAATTAAATAATCAGAAATTCTTTGAATAAAGAATTTATAATTAATTAATCAGAAGAGAAGGATAAAAATATATTAATGTTCTTTAAACAACCAATTGATAAGACTTTTTTTAAAAATTTCATTTAAAGTTATTTGGGTTTTTAATACTTATTCTATATGTTTCTAATCAGTAATTTTTTTGTCAATATTTCAAAAGTTTTCTTAAATCTAATCCAAAAAGTCTATCAATTTTTGATCTTAAATTTAATATACATTTGTTATTTTTATTTCCAAGTTTAATAAGAGAATAGCAATTCTCTTAACTCTTGTTAAATTATTTTAGCGTACACATCTGTGTAAAATTACTCTGAGAGATGGCAACAGAAAACCATCTCTGAGATTAGTAAAATTACATTATAAAATGTACATTAAACTCTCGTATGTAAAATCACATACACCAAATATGTGAAATCACATACTCAGAATATGTGAAATTACATACTCCAAATATGTAAAATTCAACAGAAAAATGTAAAACCACATATTCTGAATAATATTTTTCTGAATTGTTACAAAGTTGAATGAATTGATTAATTACAAAGTTATTTCACTTAAAAATGTTTAACTTAAATAATATATATATATATATATGAACCGATTTATACTATGTTTATTTACTATATTGCGTTGGATTACATTCTACAAAATTTCCACTATATTTATATAACAGCACCATGTAAAACACCTTCTGTATACAAATAAAAAAAATCCATTTCATAGTGGACCATCATAAAATCAAACAAATTCCGAATAAATTTATTTTCTTCTTACAAAATACTGTCTCATATAAAGTTTTTTATTTTTTCTTGTTTGCCCCAATTATATGTAACAAAATATTTTGCAAAAGATTTACAAAGAAAAATTGATTTATTATCAATTATTCATCCAATTATTTCAGTTTTTTTCATTATGTCAATCATTAAGTTCAGTTCATTAAACTCACTGCAAAATGTTTGTATAAATCGAGGATTTATTGATCCATCACATTTTTAACTTGTTCGCCAAATAATCCAAATAAAGCAAACGTTGGATGTTTTCTCTCAATAATTCTCGCAATAATTATTTTTACACTCGGAATATTAATATCCATTCCCGTATTTTTAATTTAAAATTCTATAATTCCACCTTCAATCGTTGAAGTTCTTTGGTTAAATCATTTTTAAATATATTTAAAATATTACTTGAACATTTTTTGGAAATAAAAAAATCAGAAATGAAATGGAACTGATTTGCTTTTCGATCGTTTTTTATCATTATTTATTCCAAAAATTTAATTTCTATTTGGATTTTAATATATAAATAAATTAAGTAATATTTTGAAGAAATTTATTATTATTAAAGACTAGAATTCTCGGAAATTTATGAAAATCAGAAGTAGTTTTTAATATTGAAACAATTTTAAAAAATGCTCCTAATAAAAAACTAGAAATAAATATTACCGTGTATACAGGTTGCATTGCAATCTAGTGGTACGAAAGTAATGAAAATAAAATAAAATATTATGTTTAGTGTTTAAAAATTTTGCTAAGTAATAAATATTTGAAATATTTCTCAAATTCAAAATGTTCAGAGTGAAATTCTAACAGAAAACATTTATTTAAATTATAATAATAATTCTTCTTCATAGAAAAATTTCAATTTAAAAATTAACACAATAAATTAAAATGAATTTAAATTAAGGCGACTGACACTGTAGCTCAATCCATTTTTTCTTAATAAACTTATTTTAAATTGAAAAATTGTATTCATTTGATTGGAAAGGAGTACATTTTAATTTACAACTTCTAAAGAAATTTAATTATCAAATAATTCAAATAACATTCAATTATCATTTTGTTTAATTATAAACTAAATTGAGCTGATCACGAAATTGATCAGATGTTACATTATTTACAAATGTTTTGCATGTTCTGAAAAATCTTAAGAATTGTGTATACATTGTAGTTATATAGTTATAGTTTATTCTCTAAAACTATTATAACTTACTTATAACTAATTCTATTAGAATTTTAATTAAAATTAAACAGTATATTTTTTTGATCTTAAATTTAATAGTTAATTTTATTTTTATTTGAATGCTTACTTAGTAGCTAGAGTATGATTTTGTAACCACACTAAAGGCTCTACTTCAGCTGCCAATAAATTTATGATGTCATTAAGATATTTAGTTTCGGCAACATTTGTAACTTTTATAATAATTTGTTTTGCTAATTTAAGTGGAGTTTGCCCATCTTTATTTTGTATGTTTCGATCTGATTTTTCCTTCAAAAGTAATTTAACAATTTCAATGCTTCGATTCCAATATTTAACAGATAAATGTAATGCAGTTTCTTGGTATTTATTTTGAATATTAGGATCTGAACCAGTTTCTAATAATATTTCAACCATTTTTACTTCCTTTTTTTGAACAGCCTTCATTAGTGCAGAATTACCATCACTATTTTTGAAGTCAATAAATGGTAGACTATTCCATTTTGAATTTTTTATTTTATTTAAAACCAATTTTAATATTTCTACGTTTCTCGATTCTACTACTAAATGCAATACTGATTCCATTTCTTGATTGATTTTAAAAATGTCAGCATTTTTATTCATTAAATACTTCACTGTTTCTAATTTATTATTTTCAATTGCAAAATGTATTGGAGTGGAATTGTCATTATTATCAATATTAATAAAGTCCCGTATTTTATCTGGATAATATTTTTCTAACAATTTTATGAAATACTTAACTATAATTGTATGACCTTTGTGTGAAGCACAATGAAGAGGAGTTGATCCATCTGTTGCTTTAGCAGTTATAAAATCCCATAAATTCAAATCTTTAAACTGTTTATCTAAAAATTTACTAATTATCAGTTCAACTGTTTCGATATTTTCCGACGAAGCGGCCGAATGTAGAAGTGACATACCACTTTTATTTTTATGCGTTAAAATTTTCATTAATCCATCAGAATTTGTATTTTCTATATAATTTATTAAAAATGTCACATTTCGTGTTTTCCTAGAATCTACTGCGGATTGTAAGGGAGTCACACCATACACGTCTACATGATTAATAAAGTTAAATATATCATATGGTTTATTCTTTTCCAAATAATTTATAAAGCATGTAATAACTTTGACTTGATCACATTGAGCTGCATAGTGAAGTATATTCTGACCTTTACTAATATTACCTAAGATTTTTCCATGTTCTTCTATAAAATATTCAATAATATCTGAGTAACCATTGTCAGCAGCAATAACTACTGGACTATCATTAGTAAAATGTTTAAGCACTTGATTAATATCAACTCCCTCCTTAATTAGATATTTCACTACTTCTAAGTTGCTACTTCGAACTGCACAACTGATTATACTTTCCTTGGAATCATTTGTATTTCCATTTACATTGAATCCTTTTTCAACAAAGTATTTCACTAAATCTAAAATCCCGGCTGAAGCCGCATAGCAAAATGCTGTTAAATCGTTTAAATCTTCAACAAAAATATCCAGTCGCTTTCTTATTAAAACTTCTGGAAGTTTAACATATTTTTTATCAATAAACGATTTTAATAATCTTTGTTCATAATTAATAATGTTATCATATTTATTTACAAAAATTAATGACTCAAACCTCATTCGGCTTCCATTTGCTCCTGCTTTGAGAAGCAATTCAACAACTCTCCAATTTTCCCATTTTTCAGCATAATTGAGAAGGTTCTGATCAAATATTTTGTCGTTAGAATCAATATTTTTTATTAATTTAATGTGATTGGGGTCTAATAAAATATCAACAATATCTTCGAATTGATAATCAAGAGCCAAATGAATAGCTTTCCTACCGCCCTTATCAACACTATTAAAAATTTCTTCTATATTTTCTGATTCTGTTAATAATTCAATAATTTTTATATTGTCACGATTTAAAACCGCGTTGTGAATTTCAAATTTTTTTCCTATAATATTTTCATTTTTATAATAATCTTCAATTTCTACTTTAATCATCAAGTAGTCAAAAAAATTCCGAATAACTTTATTTTCATCATTTGAAATATGTTCACAGAGAAACCGTTTAACCCTTTCTTGTTTTTGCCAATTACCAGCCAACCAAAGTGCAACAAAATATTCAGCAAAAGATTTATGAACGAAAATTGGTTTATTATCAATTATTCGATCAATAATGCCAGTCTTTTCATTACAAAACAATATGTCTTGAATAGAATCGACATCATTAAGTTCCAGTAATTTTATTCCATTCTCTCCAAAGTTTCTGTATAAATCTGCTATTTCTTTATCCGTTAAATCTTTAAATAAATTTTGTGCTTCTTCACCAAATATCCCAAATAGAGCCAACTTTTTATGTTTTTCTATAAAATCTTTTCGTTCCTTCTCAATAATTGTTTTTACACTCGAAATGTTATCATCCATATGGGTATTTTTAATGAAAATTTTATCGAATTTTATTTGAATAAAACTTTCATATAAATTAACTAAATTAAGTTTTTCGTGAAGTTTTTGTTTCAACTTATTAGAAAGGGAATCACTATCAGATGAATAAAATTCGTTAAACATTTCTTGGAAAACATCGGCAATCATTCTTATTTGCAGAGGTATTTGAACAAACTTTCCTCCTTTATCATTTGTAGATTGGGAGAACTTTTTGAGCAGCTCATCAATGAATACATCTGAATGAGTACCTAAGTCCCTAAGTTTTAAAATTTGTTTCCAATATTTCTTTAAAAAGTTCACTTGATCGTCTTTTAAAATTGGTTGGAGCGAATAAGAAAATACACTTAACTCATTTTCTAGTTCATTTTGAATTCCGTATGGACGTGTTGTGATCCATATCTTTCCCTTTTCAATACTTTTCAATGTCTTGAGTAACACTATAACTTTCTCCTTGTAGTAAGGATTTATTTCATCAAAACCATCAAACAATAATATCATTTTATTTTGATTATAAAAACTATAAAATAAGTCTTTTTCGAATAAACTATCACCATTAACAGCACAGGAGCATATGAATTCTTTTGCGTATGTTTTAAGATCTTCAAATTCGTAATCACTTAATTTTTTAGAATAATCTATTAAATTAATTCGAACAATCCATAAAACTGCGAAAGATTCTTTTGTTGTAGCTGCTAAATATGTCAGCACAGTTGACTTTCCCATCCCAGGTTCAGCAACAATAATTACTACTTTATCACAAATATCAGTAATTGTTTCTACATTCACATTTGCTTCACTATTTCTATTAACGAAATCTTGTAATTTTTCTAAAGAACCGCGTGAATGATGCCACTCGTAATTATTCTGATCCTTTACAATCCAATGAATATTATAATTCTCGTATTTCTCGCATAAATAATTAAAATGATTATTATTATTATTGTCATCAGTAATTAGAACTACATCCTGCTGAGGAATAAATGCAGTATATTCTATGATTAAAAATGCAGCAGATTCCTTATTAAAGTTTTCATTTATAAATTTTTTTGCTGCTTCAAAGTTATATAACTTGGGGATACTATCATGAAACATCCACAATAAGAGATTACTTTTTCTTTTTTTGAACCAATAAATACTTCCGCTTTTTATATCATTACACAATTCATTAAAATAATTATCATCAATATGATCAGTTATTAGAATAATATTTTCATGAATATTTGTTTTCGTAACTTCGATTATATAAAACTGAGACATTTCATTTTGAAAGGATTCATTAATAATGTCTACTATTTCATTCGAATTACTTGTTTGCTTCAAAATTGCATTAGACTGATGCCAATAAAACTCACCTTGCTTAACTTGTAACAAAAAAATATCATTTCCCACGTATGTGCAGTCAAATACATCAGTCAAATTGTCTGCAATATTTGTAGGTGAAAACACAAAACCTTTTCCAAAATTTGGTTTTAAAATTTCAACAGTAAAGAATTTTTTCGTTTCGTTTTTAAAATTCTTAATTAATTGTACTTGTCGAGTGAATGGTCGATGAATATAATAATCCTTAATTTCACCTAAATCAATTAGTTCCTTGCCAATTTTAATTTCTTCATTTTTAATAAGATCAGACAACATTACTGAATTTAGGGAATGAGTGAGCTTTTCATTTAATATTAAGGAACCTAATCTAATTTTTTTTCCTTGAAATTTCACGTTTCTCTTCATAATTTTTTTTTGTGACTCGGAAGAGAGATCAACAAAATCAAGTTTTATATCTTTATGAATTTTATATCCACTGTTTGCAGAATTGTTATCATTAGCAATAAGGATAATTTTCTTATTTGGATATTTGATTCTTTTTTCCTCATCTTTAGTATTGTTAGCTTCATCAACAGTTTTGTTGTATTCAATTATTGTGATTTCAATTTCATTTAGAAATTTCCTTAAAATTATATTTTTTGTGACGTCTTCTTTTTTGTATAAGATTACCAAACAATTATTGTTTTGTGAATCAAATGTTTGCAGTACGTATTTACGTAACAAATCAATTGAACTGAATTTTAGGAAATTATAATCGTTTTTATTTGTATAAAAATTCTTTAAAATTTGATAAACCTTCGCTGAACTTAATTCAATTTCATCGCTAATTATATTGAATACGATTTGGTCTTTTACTGTACTTTCTAAAAAGCTCTTTAAATTTAACTCATTTGCTGCATCATCTGTGAAAGTTATATTCATGTTTTCTAATAATTTTATACAATGTAAAGAGTTACTGCTTAGCATTATTTTGGCCATTTTACTTCTGATTTCTTTAAAAACAATTTTCGCATCATTGTCATTTAAGAAATTTGATTCTTTTGCTTTTAACCAATCGTGCATATATTTTTGAAAATTATTGGTTGAAAACTCAGAAATTGACGTCATGTCATCATTATCAGCAATTTCGCTTTCAATAATTTTATCAAGTTCACCCTCATTTGGCTGATTAACTGCAAAAATTAATTTACTCAAGAAATCATTGATCTCTTCATCAGTAACATCATCTTGAGGTAAATTGAGTTTTTCATTGTTTAGAAAATCAATAATATGGAATTGATAATATTCAATTTCAGTAAATTCCATTTTGAGTCTTCTCAGTTCTTCGGTTAATTCATTTCTAAATTTGTTTAAAATTTCATTTGACAATTTTTTTTGCTTAAAAAACTCAGATCTAAAACTAAATAAATTTTCTGCATTTTCATTTCTGATCATCATTTCCTTAATTTTGTCAATGCAACTTTGACTAATGTCTTTTTTTATTGTGATGTTTACAATATTCCTCGCTTTATTTTTAGCCTCTCCAATTTCTGCTGCAAATTCTTTAATAAAATCGTACTGGATCTTTTTAAAATCTTTTTTTAAGAAATTAAAAGTTTGAGCTTCCCATTCCTCTAACTGCTGTTCATTAAATTTCTCATTTGGTTTCCAATGCTGATAGAAAATATTTTTGATTTTAATTAACTCTTCAGAACTTCCATCTAAAAAGCATCTACTAAATTTAACCGTATGTGGATCCGGCCTATGCACATTATTATCAATATGAAGTACTTCCCGTTCAAGAACATTTCGGTAAGATTGAAGTAGTCTATCATTCTTAAAATCTAACGTTTTTCCGGCCGCTAATATTTTTAATAATTTATGAAGATCTGAAAGATTTTTTAATATTGGAACTATTTTATCTTTCAATTTACCTGTTCCAATTTTATACCGTTTGGAATTTTTGTGATATTTTTTGTTATCTAAAATCTTATCTTCATCTGTGATCTCTTGTAGTTGATCTCGTAAAATTTGTTCTGGATTTCTATTAGTGAAAATAATGAAGTCCTTGATTTCAATATTTGGTTTTGTAAACTGTTCATTCTTTATAGTTTCTTGATAAGAAATGAAATACTTTTGAATGCTGAAATCATTTTTTTCCATAAATAAGTCATTTTCAGATATTTCTTTGTTGTCACTCCATGAATGCTTCGCTTGTAACAAACGATAAATTTTTCCAATTCTATTCTTGTTATCATATACAAAACCCAAATCATCGAATTTTCCAGCAGGATCCCATTCTGTCATCAAATTAAAAGAATATCCATTTTCTAATCCGCGTATAAAAAATAACATTAATATTTTTAACTGGAACATGTAGCCATGCATTGCCTTCTTTAGTCCAGAATTTGATTCATTAGAATTTGAGCATGACGCCTCAAATTCTTTCGTTTTATTAACCATTACAGCTGTCTCACAAACTGTAGTGTAATTAAAATACTTTTGACATTATATTTGATTATCGTAATAAAAAATTTAAAATTTACATATTATGGTTAAATTGTTATATTTATCTCACCTTAACTTACTAGGTATTTACAGTTTATGTTTCGGCAATCACACAAAATCAATTTCAGTCGAATGACAGAGTAACCCCACTGTAAATATTAAATGTTTGAATATCAATTATAATCAACTATAAATATGAAAAATATTATTTGTAGAACAACTTTTAACATTGATTGTTCGAAAATATATTGAACATCTCTGATAACAACACTGTGATGTCAAAAAAATTCAAATCTTTTTGTCTCAGAAGATTTTAATTAAAATAGCATTAATTGTTAATAATCTACATCGGTATTTTTGTGGTAATAAAAATAATAAAGTCTTTAATTTCGATATTTAGTATTGTAAACTCTGCATTACTTATTTATATAAGATAAGATAAGAAATGAATTATTTTTGTCTGAAATCATGTTTTCATTATTTGCAATATTGTTATTAATCCATCATAACAATTATCGAATAAAAGCAAAATTCTGGTATGAAGAAAATAGGAGTAAAATACGAAATTGTTGTGTCCCAGACACACACCACGCTTGTTTTGTTAACTTTTATAATGAATCGGCACCAACTAATTAGAGAATAGTGCATTATATTGATTTTATGCTGGGGATCTTCGATCACCCAGAAAGCAAAACAAACCTATCCCTTAATAAAATAAACCTATCCCTTAATAAAATAAACCCATCCCTCAATAAAATTAATCTTGATTGTTAAAAGAAATCAAGCGCCGATTTGGAACAGGAAAACAAGATCCTTTTTATTTAAAGAAATAGCTAATATTCCCCTTTTCTCCCACCCTTATTTTTAAGGATCTTAATTTAGTATAAATATAATAAGTTTTGTAATTTTAAAGATCAATCATTCATAATTATTTCATAACCATTAGAATTAGTTTGTAATTGGAATTTGTAAGTTTAAGTCAAATAAATATAATATTAAAAATAAATAAGGGTTTAAATTGAATATTTTAATAATATCGAATTCATCCACAACAAACTGGTGACAGCGGTAAAGCTATCGTAAATAAATATAAAATTATTAAAAAAAAAAAAAAAGTGAATGAAAATTTAGAAACTTAAATAAATATAAAATTATTAAGAAAAAACAAAACGAATGAAAATTTAGAAAATTAAATAAATATAAAATAAATAAAAGGGATTTTTTATAAAAAAGTGAAAAAAAAAAGAGAAAAATCCATACGAGAAAATAGTGTTAAAGAAAAAAATTAAAAAAAAAAAAAGAAGAAAAATATATTAACAATAATAATAATAATAATAAAATAATAATACAAAAGCAGAAAAGTACCTGAACGGAAGTGGACTAAACCGGCTTAACTAAAAAAAGGAGGACCAACATCTTGGGAAGAATACTCTCGTCATATTGTAAGATAGAAATAAGTTAGTTAATAGTTAAGCAAGTTAGTTAAATAAGGTTGTTAAAAATCTTATCGTAAATAAAAAAAAAAGAAAGAAAATATATTAATAATAATAATAATAATAATAATAATAATAATAATAATAATAATAATAACATATAACAAAAAAAAAACATTATATTTTAAAAAAAAAAAAAAAAAGATTTTAAAGGACGAAAAAACTCAACAAATAGGTACATACTTAAGAGAATTAGAATCATATTTAAAAATTATTTCTACAGAAAATGCTAAATTACAATTATTACAATTAGTCATTAATACAAAGATTTGCGGAAAAGCTGCAGAAAAAATAGTAAACGAACATTTAAATCATTCAACGAATTTAGCGAATATTTAACTAAGGCATTTAAAATTTAACAAAAAACGGATGCGGAAATCTTATTACAATTCACTCAGTCTAAACAAAAATATAATGAAAATATGGAAGAATATGTTGATAGGTTTAATAAAACTTTACACGATTATAAGAACATAATTGGCACCGAACCAAGCGCATCTTGTACAAAAGAAATATTTATTAAGGGAATGATCAATGGGCGAATTAAAGATCGTGTTATTCATTTAGCATGCTATTACAGCTGAAGACGAAATTAATAAATACCTAGGGAATACTAACACAAATTTTAATAACCACGTAGATTACCAAAATCAGGGAAACCAATATAACCATAGATTTAATCAGAATAATTTTTACGAAGGAGACAATATCCACAGAATCAAGAATATCAAAGAAATTATCAAAGTTTTAATCCACGTTTTAGTAATAATCAGCAACGCCATAATAATAATAGTAATAATAGTTTTCCCACTTCAGGTTCCAAAATCAATCTAATAATTTTTACCAAAGGCAAATGTCATTTAATTCACCAATTAATAATTACGCCCAACTTAATAGTAATAATAATAATAATAATAATAATTATCAAAGGCGCGTATCATTTAACCAGCAAAGTAATTATAATCAACCTTTAAGTCAATCTCCTAATAATAATCAAAATCAATCCAATCAAAATTATATTAATTATAATAATTCTAATAACACTAGTAACCTTAAACCAGCTATAACAAACTTAACCAATAATGCACATCCAAGTCAAAACCCTAGAATGAATCAAATTAATCAAATTCAAAATGTAGAATTAACTGAAAATGAAGAGATAAATCGCATAATGAACATTTATGAATTGTTCGACGAAGAACATAAAGAACTTAAATTAAAATTTGTCGAATCCGAAACGGTTCAAATAGAATTATCAAGCATTAAATTAAAAGTATTAATAGATACGGGAGCGGATATATGCTTAGTAAATGAAAACAAATTACAGGACGTATGTTATATATCCTCACACAACCTTATCATTAGTTACTCTTACACCAATATAATAATAATAACAAATTACTGTAAATGCAAAATGTAAATAAGAAGCAACAAAAGTAATAATCAGTCTCTCTTTTCTTTTATAAAAAAACTTCAACAAACAAGTTCAATTAAACTAAAACAATATTAAAATCATAAATCTAAAAAATTATTGAGTTTTATTTTTAAAACAATTTGGTGACAGCGGTGGATAGGCATAGATGCTGTTTTATCGCAAATAAATAATAACAACAAATAGCATATGCGAGCCGAACTCTTAACGACGCAGAAAAAAACTATCCTACTATCGAGAAGGAACTATTAGCCATCGTTTGGGGTATGGAATATTTTCGACCTTACGTGTACGGTCGGAAGTTCAGAATAATTACAGACCATAAACCTTTAATTTGGCTATGCAATGTAAAAAATCCTTCGTCGCGATTAATTCGGTGGCGTATTAGACTTGACGAATTCGATTATGAAATAAATTATAAACCAGGTCATTTAAATACAAACGCGGATGCTCTTAGCAGAATAAAACTTACAGTGAATTGTAAAAATGAAATTCAAATCATGACGAGATCACAAACAAAGTCTTCAGTTGATAACAATGTCGATACATTGAATATTAACCGTTCAAGTGATTGCCATTCAAACAAAATTATTATTGATAAAGAATATAATCCCATAAAAGAAAAATTATATAGAAATAAAATTATAGAATTGGAAAATGAGGATGAAATAAATAGAGTGATAAAAGAATTCCATCTAAGTCCTTTGGGTGTACATCAAGGAATTTACAGAACATATAAACGGATGCAAAGTTATTACAAATTTCCTATAATGTTAACATTAATAACAAAATTCATAAAATCTTGTGAGCTTTGTCAAAAGAACAAATCAGCCAAAGTTCATAAATTACCAATGAAAATAACAACAACTGCTTCTCAACCATTTGAAAAAATATTCTTGGATATAGTGGGACCATTATCACAAACAACAAATGACAATAAATACATTTTAACAGTGTACGATGACTTTACGAAATTTTGCTTAGCGATTCCAATTACAAATCAAGAGGCGGTAACAATTTCAAAAGCTTTCGTAGAGAACGTTATTTGCATTTTCGGTTCATCTAATCAAATCCTAACTGACCAAGGATCAAATTTTATGAGCGCGTTCTTTAAAAATATATGTAATTTATTAAAAATTCAAAAGATCAATACGACAGCTTGAACGTTCTCATAGAACATTAACGGAATACATACTGGTTATAATTCTTTCGACTGGGGTCAATGGATTCCTTATGCGATATTTTGCTATAATACTACTCTTCATTCATCAACTAAATTTACTCCATATGAATTAATATTCGGGCATAAACCTATAATTCCAAATGTTCTAACCAAAGATCCAGAAGTTCTTTATAATTTCGACAACTATCTTTTTGAATTAAAATCCAAAATGCAACATTCATCTAAAATTGTAAAATAAAATTTAATTAAATCTAAGGAAAATTCTAAAATTTATTATGATCAAGGTTCAAGTTCTGTATCTTTTCAAGTTGGCGATTTAGTATTGCTTAGAAAATGAAGCACGAAATGGTAAACTTTCTTCGCTCTGGTTGGGACCTTATGAAGTGAAAGAAATTGTTTCTGACGAAAATTCCAAAATCCAGGTTGGACGATCTTTAAAAGTTATACATAATAACAGAATTAAACACTATCATAATGAGAATGCAATGAATCGTCTTAAGATATAATGCAATATTGGTCAAAATATTAAGATTTAATTTTTTTTCTTGGCAGAAATAAAAATTAAGTTAATTAAATAATTAATAATAATTAAATAAATTAAATAACTAAATACAAATAAAATTATATGTATGTAGATATAACTGAAAAAGAAAAATTGAATTCTGTAAATTGAAAAAAAAAAATTAATTTATTTTTGAATTGGTTTATTTATATATACAAAACCAATTTTCTTTAATTTTTTTTTAATTATTAATTTTTTTCTTAATAATGAATTACATAATCCATCTAATAAAAAAAAAATCTATTATAAATAAATATTTTTTTTCTTATATGGCGAGAGGTGTTATATATCCTCACACAACCTTATCATTAGTTACTTTTACACCAATATATCCTCTCACAACCTTATCATTAGTTACTCTTACACCAATATAATAATAATAACAAATTACTGTAAATGCAAAATGTATATAAGGAGCAACAAAAGTAATAATCAGTCTCTCTTTTATAAAAAAACTTCAACAAACAAGTTCAATTAAATTAAAACAATATTAAAATCATAAATCAAAAAAATTATTGAGTTTTATTTTTACAACACGTAGAAATAACTCGAGAGAAATCAATTAAATTAAAGGGAATCAGTTCAGAAATCATTCAAACAATCGGGACTTGTGAATTAAACTTTTATATTAATAATAAAGAATATCATCATACATTCCATGTAGTAAATGAAAAGTTTTTAAACAAATGCGATGGTATATTAGGGAGGGATTTTCTTAAAAGATTTAAAACTACAATCAATTATGATACTCAAACGATCAAAATTAAAAATGATAATAAGATAATAATCCCAGCTAGATCAGAAAAATTTATAATGGCAAATACTTTAACAAATTTGTCAGAAGGAATATGTGAAAGTTTAGAACTTGAAAAAGGTATATATATAAGCAACTGTATAACTACAGTTAAAGAAAATAAGTGTAAATAAGTACAATGAATACAAAGGAAAACGAAGTGGAAATTAAAGTCCCCATTATTGAACCAAAAGAATTAAATAATAAAGAGGTCAAACATAAACAAAAGTTACCTTATAGAATAAAAAAACTTCATCAAAACCTAAATTTAGAGAAATACGATTCGATAGTCAAAATTAAAGATGGTATATATAACACGAAACCACTTAAAGAAAAGACTATAAATATGAGCTCACAATTCACAAATTATCTTAATATAATTTGCAAAAAAAATTTAAAACAGGCAAAGAAAATATTCCAAAAATAGAACAAAATATTAAAATATTAGAAGATAAGAGTAGATTTAAACGTGGATGGTTCGATATTATAGGTAAAGGTGTCAATCTTCTAAGCGAAATATTTAAGAAAACATGTAAAGTTGTAAAAAAAATTAATATACAAACCACTGCTTATCACCCAGAAAGTAACGGTGCTCTAGGAAGAAGTAAACGCACTTATCAGAATATTTTAGACATCTTATAAACCCAAACCAAACCGACTGGGATGATTGGATCCCTTTTGCAAAGTTTACTTATAATACAACACCTCACTCGTCAACAAAATATACCCCATGTAAATTAGTTTACGGCACGACAGCAGTCTTACCATCAGCAATAACCACAACTCCAAAACATTGTTATAATTATGACGATTTTCTTAATAATTTAAAATTTAAAATGCAAAGTACTAGGAAATTAGCAAAACAAAATATTATGCAACAAAAGCAAATATCAAAAAAATATTTTGATAAAAAATCAAGAGAAAAGAAATTTAAAATAGGAGATAAAGTATTATTATATGACGAAAGTGTAAAAAGAGGCGTTAGCAAGAAACTCTCTGCATTATGGATAGGTCCATTCATAATAGTATCAAAAAAATTCCTCAGCAAATTATACCTTAAATATAAATCGGAAACTTGTTAGAGTACACGCAAATAGACTTAGAATTTTTTGAATAAAAAAAAAAAAATGAAAATAAATAAATAAATAAATAATAATGATAAAATTATAAATTAACAAAAAAAAACATTTTTAAATATTCTTTAATTTTTACTTTCCACGTGGCGTAAAGTAAAAAATTTTTTATAAGGGCAGAGGATCACAGTGTGTTGCAAACACCCTTAAAATTTTTTATGTAAATTAAAGTTTAAAAAAAAAAAAAATTTATAAAAAACTAAATTTTAATTAAATGAAAAAAAAAAAAAAGAGTTGTAAATTTATAAAAAAAAAAAGTAACATTGAATTAAAAAAAAAAAAAAAAATTATTTTTAAGTGAAAGAAAATAAAAGTAAAAAAAAAAAATAATATATACTTAAAATTAATATTCGAATTAAAAAGAAAATTCTAATTAAATAAAGAAAAAAAAAAAATTTTAATTAATTGAAATTTTTATTATTTTTATAGTCAGAAATAATAAATATTTTAAGTTAACGTATTTTAAGAAAACAAATCAAAAAAAAAAGAATTTTTTAATTTCAAACTGAATCTATTGTTATAGTTTTTACTTAAATAATAAGTAAAAACTTTTATAAGGGCGGAGGAATGTTGTGTCCCACACCACGCTTGTTTTGTGAACTTTTATGATGTATCGGCACCAACTAATTAGAGAATAGTGCATTATATTGATTTTATGCTGGGGATCTTCGATCACCCAGAAAGCAAAACAAACCTATCCCTTAATAAAATAAACCTATCCCTTAATAAAATAAACCCATCCCTTAATTAAATAAACCTATCCCTTAATAAAATAAATCTATCCCTTAATAAAATAAACCTATCCCTTAATAAAACAAACCTATCCCTTAATAAAATAAACTCATCCCTCAATAAAATTAATCTTGATTGTTAAAAGAAATCGGGCGCCGATTTGGAACAGGAAAAACAGATCCTTTTTTTAAAGAAATACCTAATATTCCCCTTTTCTCCCACCCTTATTTTTAAGGATCTTAATTTAGTATAAATAGAATAAGTTTTGTAATTTTAAAGATCAATCATTCATAATTATTTCATAACCATTATCATTAGAATTAGTTTGTAACTGGAACCTGTAAGTTTAACTCAAATAAATATAATATTAAAAATAAATAAGGGTTTAGTTTAAATTGAATATCTTAAGAATATCGAATTCATCCACAACAAAATGAATAAATTTTATTTTTAATATTTTTGTATTCAGAAAAAAAAACGACAGGCAAGTATGGCTGTATGCTTCGTCGAAATTTATGCGATAGTATTGTCATTTAATACAATAAAAAAAAATTAAATGGGGGTGCTCCACCACGTGTTCCGATCCCCCTTAAAATCAATATGGTTCTATGATGGACCAATAAAATACTAATCCCAAAATTTCATTGCAATCCGTTCACATGTTCTTAAAAAACTGTATTTTCCAAAAAATTTGTATGGGGGGTGCTCCACCCCGTCCCCCGATCCCCCCTAAAATTAATATGGATCTATGATGGAACAATAAAATACTAATACCAAAATTTCATTGCAATCGGTTCACATGTTCTTAAAAAACTGTATTTTCCAAAAAATTTGTATGGGGGGTGCTTCACCCCGTCCCCCGATCCCCCCTAAAATTAATATGGTTCTATGATGGAACAATAAAATACTAGTCCCAAAATTTCATTGCAATCCGTTCACATGTTCTTAAAAAACTGTATTTTCCAAAAAATGTGTATGGGGGTGCTCCACACCGTGCCTCGATCCCCCCTAAAATCAATATGGTTCTATGATGGACCAAAAAAATACTAATCCCAAAATTTCATTGCAATCCGTTCACATGTTCTAAAAAAACTGTATTTTCTTAAAAATTTGTATGGGGGGTGCTCCACCCCGTCCCCCGATCCCCCCTAAAATCAATATGGTTCTATGATGGAACAATAAAATACTAATCCCAAAATTTCATTGCAATCCGTTCACATGTTCTTAAAAAACTGTATTTTCCAAAAAATTTGTATGGGGGGTGCTCCACCCCGTCCCCCGATCCCCCCTAAAATTAATATGGATCTATGATGGAACAATAAAATACTAATACCAAAATTTCATTGCAATCCGTTCACATGTTCTTAAAAAACTGTATTTTCCAAAAAATTTGTATGGGGGGTGCTTCACCCCGTCCCCCGATCCCCCCTAAAATTAATATGGTTCTATGATGGACCAATAAAATACTAATCCCAAAATTTCATTCCAATCAGTTGTTGCAATCCTCGGGAATCTGATTTTTTCCAAAACAATTGTATGGGGGGTGCTCCACTCCGTGCCCCGATCCCCCCTAAAATCTATATGGTTCTATGATGGACCAATAAAATACTAATCCCAAAATTTCATTGCAATCCGTTGTCGCAATCCTCGAAAAACTGATTTTTTCCACACCCCAAATCAATAGGGTTCTATTGGGGACCAAAATAATACTAATCACTTCACGCGTTTTTGAGTTAACGTGTTAACACATAACCAATTTGACCTTTTGTTAGTAAAAATAAGTTGCCCTAGGGTCATTCTATGTCAGAAAAAAATTTTTTTGGAAATTTTCTTTTAATTGTGTCTTTTAAAAATAAAAAAAGTTGAATTTGAAAATTTTCCATTACAAGCAAAATGTGTCTTTGATTTTGACAGATGTGCTGAATACGCTTTGCTCAGTTAAAGTGATACAACTGCACAATGTTTTTTTTTTCTCAGTTGAACTGATCAGGGCAATATTCAAAATTGAGGAAATTTATACTAATAGGAATTTGAAAATTGATTCCAAGTATTTATTATTTGCATCAATTATTTTATTTTATTTTTGAAAAGGATTAAAATTCAAATAAAAATATTTAAAATTATTATGAAACAATTTTATTTTTCTAACATTTAATTCAAAATGTCTTAAGATTTAAGCAAAGATTTCAATACTTTCGCTATCTAGATCAAAACAAGGTGAAGTTTTAAACAATTGAGACGATGTACTGATCCGCTGAGCTGAGATATCTCAGTTCTGAGGCCCGCCCGAATACACCTCTTACAAAAAATTATTAATTTCTAACAAATTCATAAAAATTTATTTGGAAAATCACGATGTTTGAGATGATCAAATGTTTAATAGTTGCTGGATTTATACTTTTCGATATAAATTCAAACTACATTGCATAGATACCTTTTTTACTTATTGCACATTTTTTTCTTGTCTTTGGACTAAAAAAGAATAATAATTTACTGTATTCCGAATTTAAGAATAAATTTATTTATTCCTTTTAAAATATAAATTAAATTACTTTAGTTAATTTAATTAGGAGTTTTTAATTATAGAAAGTCATCGACGATTCAAATAATAATAAAAATAAAAATTAGAATGTTTATCTCATATTTAACTTTGCATAGCGACCGACTTTGCAGGTGAATTTAGAGAGGGCTGGCCTCACTAAATAATTTCTTGAATTTTGTTGTTTTATATTCTCATACAAAACAATTGTTTGTTTAAATTTTCATATTTTTATACCAATATTTTGTATGTAATTACATACATATTATATTTTAAATAATGTTCTAGCGTGTTAATTTAGCACTCAAATATTTTTAGTGAGACTGACCGATTTGGAAAGTTAGGTACAAACAAATATGACAAAACGATTTTTTATTTACAATCAAAAAAAACTTAACATATGGTGCCAGCTGCCAAGTAAACAATTGAGTTCCAAAAAATGTGTTTTCAGTTAAAATTTGTGTTCCTGATGCAATTTTAAAAAAATTCCATGGTTTTATACCAATAATGCAATCAATAATCAACAACAGAATTAATAACTTATTTGTTGATGTAGTACTTTAATTAAATATAAATTAAAAAAAAAAATTAAAAAATAATCAACAACAATAATAATAAGAAGAGCGTGAGATCATATTTTTTTTCATGTTCTCTTCCACTCTTAGTGAGGCCAAATCTAATTTACCTTCCCCTCAATATCCATTCAAATTTCAGAAAATTTTAAAATAATACAAAATATGTGTATTATTTTTTCATGATCGTGTATCAGAAAATAAATATAAATAAAAATTAAATAAATAATAATTGAAAATAAATTTCTATTCAGGTTCAACTAAAACATAAAACTAACTAATTAATAAAAACAACCAAAAATTAAAACATTGAAATGAATAGACCTTAGCTTAACTTAAGTTTGACTAAAACTTTTTTCTTTAATCTTAACTAATTTTAATAATAATGACTTCAGCTGAAAGAAGATTTTCGTGTTTAAAACGTTAGTCGTTAGTTATCTAACTTTTTTTTTAAAACCGCTACTGCCATATGCACTAATATTAATACTAACTACAACTAGTTAGTTTAATTCACAACCTTCTATATACATAGCCGTGTCACCGCTTCAATTACTAATACATACAAGGCTCAGAATAGGCCGATATTTTTACTTTCTGAAATAATAATAAAACGAACATTCTTTTGGGGGAAAAAATCAAATTTATTTCACTTCATTAAATTATAATGATATAATATATATTGCACATATATATAAATATAAATAACAATAATTTTATTCTTAAACAATAATAAATAAAGGAACATAAAATAAGAAACGAAAAAAATCACAATTTTCTTTAAGAAAAAAAACTAAAGTTATGAATAAAAAAATAATAGAATTTTATAGTTTTTTAGCCTAATTAGCTCGTTTTTGCAATTTTAATATTTGCATTTGAATTTTTAAAAGTTTTCAATTTTCGTTTGTTATTATTCTGTGTATTTTTTTCATCATTTTGTTGTTTGACGAAATTATTTAGAATAATATTGCACATACATAACATTACATGTCCTAGAATATATTTGTTTAAATGTAGTTCCACATAAACAGCTTGATGAGAGATCAATATCAGTATCAGTATCAGTTTCCAAACTAATAAAAGTTAAAGCACACAATAAATCTTTCTGGTTATTCGCAGAAAAAAATTGATGTTTCAGATGGACGTCTTTTATAATAGTTTGATACACAAAAGAATTATTACAATGTTTTACATTGATCCAATTGTTTCTTACATTTTTTATAATATGAACAGTGTCATAGATAAGAAAGATATCCGAATTAAAACAAGAATCTGAATTACGGAATTTTCCAATACCGTCCTTATCCAATAATTTAAATAAATTCTGGTTGATTCGGTTATTGTCTGTTATGATAACAATAATTTACACTGCATGTAATACTTTTTCTGTTAATTTTAATAATTCACTACCAGTGGATGAATTCACAGGCGCTAAATGTACTACTTCCTTAAACCTGCCAAAACAGGAACTAATCATAAACGTTTGGACGGTTTTAGTAGAATCATCACAATTTTCGGCATATCCAGACACTTTCTTTCCTTTGTAATTCAAATTTCCACAAACATAAATTTCGTCAATCATTAGAACAACTTTTTTGTCTGCAGTACTTAAATCCTTAGTTAAATAATTTAAATATTTAAAATTTTGTTCTGTGGATTCTGGCGATATTTTAAAGGAAGCAGACAATCTCTGTAGATGACGTTTATGAGGCAAAATGAAAAACTTTCTTAAAGATTCGTATGTGGATGACGAATGGGAGAACAGAACAAAACTTAAAATTATTGTGTCCGTAGAATATTGCGAATTTTTATTTATTAGATGTTTCAACTGGTCTCGTATTAAAGCTATTTTTTGTTTATAATTATCACAATTTAAATCTTCAGTTTCTTCAACGTCCAATTCAATAATATCACCCAGAACAATTTAGAAAACACCATAACCTCAAATTTTTATATTATCTATAAACTCATGCACAAAACTACACAGAAATACAAAAATATGATGTTTATATTAAATATAAACGAACATTCCACAAGACTACATAAACACAGAAATTATATCACATTTTTCAATAATAATAATTGAAAAAAACAACATCCATAAACATAAGTACTACATTTATTGTGAATTTTTTAATTTACTCTAAATGTAAATTATAACGGAAAAAACGAAAACATGATCACAAAAACATAATGTTTATATTAAATATAAACTAACACTCCACAAAACATATAAAACTAAGCTTAATTGTCACAAATTATATCATATTTTTCAATAATATCACACAAAATAATTTAGAAAACACCATAACCTAAAATTTTTGAAATTGTTTAATTCACAATAAATCGCTTGTACATATTGTTTTACAATTAAAAAAATATATTATTGCAATTAGAAACACTTCAAAATTATTATTAACCACTTACTTTTATAATTTATTTAGTTTTATTATTATAAACAACGAAATAAAACAGGACAAAATTCATCCACGAAAGATTGTATATAATTTTTGACGGCCTACCACCAATACTAACGCAAAACGGTGACACGGCTATGAATATAGAAGGTTGTGGTTTAATTCTATATATTAAAAGATTAAGAAAGTATCCGAAAATGTATTTAAACTTTATAATTCATCGTTAATAGTAAAGTTATATAACCAAATTGCACATGATTCCATGACAATATGAAAGTAATGAAAATTAAATAAAGTTTTATAGACTTATCAAAAAGTTTTAAGAATACTCAAATAAAAAATTAAATGTTCCAGTCTTACAAACATTATTGTTAAAATGGTATTTTAAGAGTAATTGTATTATTAGGTGTTGATGATGAATAATAATAGTAGGGGAATTACCATTTCGTATATTGAATCAAGGAGGGGAATATTCTAATAAGACAATGTTATAAATGAAGAAATACATGCATGCGTATTATTTTTCCAATCTCACACATATCATTTACACATACACGCATTACAGCGTATCTATATAACTTCAATATTTCTTTTTTTAATACGAAATTGACCTTCGCAACTTACGATTTATTTTATTGAAGAAACTAATTCAACAGAACTTATTATTGCTAATTTTCATTTATAATTAAAATTAAAAAAGGATGTATGGAATTGGCAACCTTCTGTTATTTGTACCAAATTCAGTAATGACTATATGATGCATAATTTTATTGAACGTATTTACCACTTTTTCATCTATTTCACATGTAATTTTTTGTTTTTTATTATTATTTTTATTATTCTTGGGTTGTACTTTTATTTATTTGCACTATATATCAAAGAAACAAATTGTAAGGATATATAAATATATATAACATTAAATAATTATTGTTAAAAAATTTTAATAAACACGAGATAAAGAATTTCACTAAGCAAAAGTCAACAACTCAATTGATAATGGAATCATCGCCAAACTATTCTCTTATATATATATGTGTGTAACATGCTAATATTAACCAGACAGACGTCTTAACTAATAATAGATTAAGGTCGTATATGAAAAGTCTCTCTGACTTCGTTTTTCAGTAATTGTTTACAATATTCAAAGAATTTGAAAACATTTATTATTCCAAAGTGTGCAATGAATTAAAATAAAATTGTATTCCTAATTGTTCCTTCAGCGAACTATAGTTTAATTAAAACGCAGTATAGTGATGGCAAAAAATATTCGATTACGATTAATATTCCAATAATTTTATTTCTACTCGATTAATCGTAAAAAAATTTGTAATCGAATATTTAAGATAATCGAATAATATTTCGACCGATTAATAATTAATCGGTATTTTTTTTCACATTTTAAATTGTTAGTTCCTATTCGTAATGGACATCACAATCGCTTTAAATCAATACCAACTTCATGTCATACCGCTAACTGTTGTCAGTGTGTCACTATGAAGATATAAACTAAGCCTGGCAGATAATACAGAATTAAAAATATTTTTCAATTAGTTGATGTGATTTTTATTTTTATAAATATTATTGTATTATTAATGTAATGTATTTTTATAAATGTTCTTTATTATTGAATGAGTCTTGTTTTTTTTTTCAAAATATATTATTTTATATGAGATATCCGTTTTTATGTTTCTTAGTCTATTTTTAATCGAATAACAACTAATCGAATACTTTTTTGCATGTTAATCGATTAGTCGATTAGGTAATCAAGATGATATTCGATTAGTGGTATTCGATTAATTTTTACGTGAATTGCCATCACTAAAACTCAGTCTGAATTCATCTGAAGAGTTTACATGAATCTTTCTAAATTCAGACACAATCTTAATGTTGGAGGGAGAATTTCGCAATGAACAAAATTCACATCTTATACGCTTGAAGTTTATTTTCGCATGTTTTGTCAAAATATTCGCAAAAATACTAATATTATGA
This sequence comes from Pedicia rivosa, assembly GCA_963082725.1. Taxonomy (NCBI): domain Eukaryota; kingdom Metazoa; phylum Arthropoda; class Insecta; order Diptera; family Pediciidae; genus Pedicia; species Pedicia rivosa. Next base: position 32,353,340 of record OY720152.1, on the reverse strand, counting down.
ATAGCTTAGTCCCTGTCTAAAAAAATGCAAATAATATTTTGATATTTTTTTAAAACATACCAAAATAATTTACAAGATACAACATTAGTTTTTTGTTTGTTCAATTTTCAGAAAAATGTAATGTTCTTAAACTTCTTTACTAGGTAATTCAGAGGCTCGAGATTATTTTTATATTTGTTCATTCTATATTATGCTTCATGTTAATAACATCTTGTTCGTGCTCCATTTTAATTATTTATTTAAAACATTGTCTTTAGTTTTGTTGTTATTTTTTAAATATTTACTATTTCTTGAATGCTGAAATATAACGCAGTGAAATTATAACTATAAATAATAATTATAGTTTTCCTTATTAAAAATGCAGAAATGAATTTTCGTTAAGTAATTTTTATATAAAATTTAAATCTAAACAAAAATAATTTTATAATTATTAAACGAAAAATTGCTTTTTTATATGAAGAAACTTAAAAGCAAACTCAAATTATGTCTAGAGAAGAAGAATTGTAAGTATATTTATTTATTGTATATTATTAAAATACAATTAAATCTTGAAAAACTATGATAGAGAATTCCAACGATTAAATATATTTTCAAACGTTAAAATATTTATTTTTTATTTCTCGTGTTGTACAATCTTTACTCAAAGCCTATCAACAGCAAAATACACATTTTCAAACTGGAAGAACTTTCCAAAAAAATTTTAGTTCTGTGAAATTGAATTGTCAAGCCAATGTCAAATCTCTTGTAAGTGAAATATTTTTTTTATTTAATTTTATCTACTGCAAATCTTGTAATAATTTAATATGATAATGAATTACAGCATCCAATTTCTGTAATCAGTATTTTTATCTTAGTTAATTCTGATTAAATGCTTATTATTTTCTATATGATAACAGTTAATAATTATTGTGGATTTAATTTTTATTTAATTTAAATATAATAGTCGATATTCACGCAAGAAAACCTAGATAGCTCTTAAGTAAAAGTGTAAGAGAGAATAACATATTGTTAGAATAATAGGAGTACAATACACTTATCCGCTACTTAACTTAGTTATGAATATGGGACTAATATAAATTGTATTGTAATTGATTTTAATTTATTCATTCGTAACTCGTCTGTTTATAGAAAACGTTTTTATCATTCAATCAAAATGTATAAGCAAACAGCAACACAATTTTCTAGTCTAAATAAGGAAGATATTAAAAAATGGATTGATAGTTTTGATACTGTTCTGACAGATTGTGATGGTAAATAATATATAGTAATTACTTGTGAGTGATAAAATATTTTAGTAACTAATATTATGTTTTATATATAGGTGTTATTTGGCTTTATAATGATCCACTTGAAGGAAGCGTTGAGACAATCAATTCATTTATTGATTTAGGAAAAAAAGTTTTTTTCGTTACAAACAATTCGACAAAAACAAGACCAGAATTTTTAGAAAAAGCATTAAAATTAAATTTTAATATGACCCAAGAAGGAATTGTTTCTACAGCTTACTTAGCTGCGAAATATTTAAAAGATATGGATTTTAATAAGAAAGCCTATGTAATTGCATCAACAGGTGTTTCTAAAGAATTAGATGCTGTTGGAATTAGACATACTGGAGTAGGTTTGTTTCGCATTTAATTTATGTGTTATTATAAAACTCTTTTCATTTGTTTTTTTTCTGTCTTCTAGGACCAGATCCCTTAACGATACCACTTCCACAATTTATTCTTGAACAATACAAACCAGATCCAGACGTTGGTGCTGTTATAGTTGGGTTTGATGAGCATTTTAGTTTTCCAAAAATGATGAAAGCTGCTTCTTATTTAAATGATCCAAATTGTATTTTTATTGCAACTAACACTGATGAAAGATTTCCTCTTCCTAAATTAGTAATGCCAGGAACTGGAAGTTTTGTTAAAGCAATTGAAACATGTTCAGAACGTAGTGCTATTATAATGGGAAAACCAAGTCCTTATATGTGTGAAGCACTAATAAGAGAACATAATATTATTCCAGAAAGGACATTAATGATTGGTGACAGATGTAATACTGATATTTTACTTGGCACTAATTGTGGCTTCCAAACACTATTAGTTGAAACAGGAATACATAATACCAAAGATGTACAAACATGGATTCATAATGATAACGAACAAGATAAACTTTTAATACCAGATGTGATTGCGAAAGGTATTGGTGAACTTCTGCCTTATCTCAAGAAATAAAGACTTCAGCTAGAAGAAAAAATTATTTAAATATTTTGGTTTAGAAATTGCAATTTAATTGAGACTATTTAAAAAAATTGAGTACGCAGTTGAAATAACTTAAATCGTTAATTCTTGAATTAAACAATTAAAATAATAGTATTGTAGTGAAGTTTTTGTTTTTTAAATAAATTATTTTATTTTTTTTCCTATTTTAAATAATAATTAGTACAATTGAAACAGTTCACATGTCGTGTATAAAAGTATAACGAAATAATAATCAATAACAGATATTGAAAAATTACAACAAAATCGACTTCATTCGAGGTTAAATCAATGTAAAAACCATGAATTTTTCATCGATTATTTCTTTGTAGTTGTAATATAAAAGTTTGTTATTTAATATTTTCTTTTTTTGTTAACTACATACTAATAACATACTATAATTAATAAATTTCTTTATGCAATTTATATTTTTTTTTATTCATATTTGAATTTAGGTTTTTGTAGACGTTTGAAATTTTTTTATTATGTTTCAATATTTTTCATTTACAGAAATTAATAAGTGAAAATGCGGTTATTATGGATGAATTAAATTACAATTAAATTTTGTTGTTACGTCTCTCAGACGAGATTATAAATAAATTGTTGCGTTCTTTCAATTAAATTAATTTCTGTTGAATTCACAAAACACTAATTGTATTCAAAAATTTTGAAATAGTACTTGCATCCATGAGCTGAAATGATTGAATTGGAATGAAACTTTAAAAACCTTTAAATGCTATTTTATTTTAACATTAAAATGATTTAAATTGTGTCACTTCCGTGGGTATTGTGGTCATATAATTGAAAATGGCCTAAGAAAAATAATTGATGATCTCAATAAAAACTAAAAAGTTTTTGATAAATAATTGATAAATTAATAGTTTTTTTTTCAATATAACATAATAGTAGGGTTGTTTGTGTTTCTTAAGTAATAAGTAAAGTATTAAGACAATTTTATAATCGTCTATTTAATAGACGAAAATCTTCTTAATAATATAATAGTAATAATTATATTATTAACCAGATTTTCAAGAACATTGTCTATTAATTTAAAACACGTATGTCACTATATACCACATATTTCAGGAGTTATAACTTGAAATTTTTTTCTTATAAATCAAATCTTACTTTTTATTCAAGAGAAAATTCAACTTTTTTTATTCCAAAAGCTTGCATAACTACAGTAGACCCGAAATTATCGATTATATAGATATCTAGACAATGAACCAAATTGTAGTCAAGAAGAAGTAATTAAATTAGCATTTATATAAATTTGGAACTTCATTAATAATAAAATTATATAATTAAAGACTGGATTTTATTTTAAAATTTTTATTTTTTTAATCAAAATAATATCGGATTAAAACACATCACCGACAGGTTTGATTATTAACTCCTGAATCTGTACATGCGAAGGCGTACTTAAAATGAATAATACACTTTGTGAAATATCTTCCGGTTGTAATGCCGGAGTTCCAACTGGGAAATTACTATCCCATCCCGATGTTCTAAATATCTCTGTTTGTACATAGCCGGGACTCAAACTCTATATTAAAAAATAACATTAATTATATTTTTTAAACATTTATAAAATAAATAGCACAAACACTAATTCGAATTTTTTTGTTTTGAAGATAATTTAATTCTTGGCGAATAACTTCATTTGTTGCTGTAATTGCGTATTTTGTGCCTGGATAGATATTGTATAGAGTTTGCAACATCGGAAACGCCGGAACTTTGTGACCAAGGACACTATACATCAATCGAAACGAATTAAAAAATTATTTTTTGGTGACTAAGCAATATGAACCTGTTAATGTTAATAATGTAACCATCCGCGTCATATTTCTTCATCGACCTGTACGCTTCTCTGATACAATAAATAAGACCCAAAAGATTTGTTCCAACTATTCCTTGTATATCTTCATTCGAAGTTTCATCATTCAAAATCATAGCACTTTTTGCAAGTCCAGCATTATTCACTAAAATACTAACGCTACCAAAGTTTTCGTCAATCCAATTAAAAGCAGCTTTCACATTTTCTTCTTTAGATACGTCACATTTATAAGCATGCAGGTTTTTCGCGAATTCCCCCAAATTAGATTTTAAATCCTAAATTTAATTAATTATTTAACCTGCTGATATGATAAAATGCGTTTAACTCATGATATTACCTCGACAAGTTCATGTCGCCTGGCTAGTCCAATTACAATTACACCAGACTTTACTAAATCTATTGCAATTGCAGCTCCGATTCCAGAACTTGCACCAGTAACAACCGCAACTTTATTAAACCAACGTTTCATTTCATTAATTATTTTTTCACAATGTTTATATGCAAGCGTGCTAACTGCAAGAGTTATCGCAACGAACTGATGACTTGAGATCAAATTTTAATATATTTAAAAATAATTCAATGTTCATGATTTGTTCTGATACGGAATAAACATTATACTTTATATTTTTTTCATATAAAATAAGATGCATATATAGTAGCCAAATTTAATTACATGAAAAACGTGTTTTTAATGTCAAACTATCTTAGAAATAGTATCACATTTGTATTAATAAATATTGCCAAAAAATTGTTTTAGCCTTTTCAGGATTTAGTAAATTTTATATATCAATTTATGTATTTTATATAATTTTATATATATAAATTTTTTATTGATATTAGATTTTATGTCTCAGTCTTATGATCATTTAATTCTTGTTATGTTAATATTATTTTATTTTAATTTTAAAAAACTGCACGACGTATATTAGAATTATACAGTTAAGTTAATCATTATCAATAATTGAAAACTTCAATGAATATGGTTCAACGAGTGATTACCTGTTTCAAGGGAATTTTAGTTTTAGTTTTTGATTATTTTCTTGAATGTAAAATCAAAATTCTAAATATCTAGATAAATAAAATCATTATCTTTGAATAGCTAAAACATAATTGTGTATAAATATATAAATTTCAAATAAATATAAAACTTAAGAAGCTTTTCCAGTTTAAACACAAATACTTCATAGGAGACGTAAAACTAATAGAATCCAATTTTTTATTTAATAATTTTATACCATTAAAATAATTAAATTAATTAAATGAGAAGGAACGTAAAAAATTTTAACGCATAAAAAAAAATTGTTAAATATGCAGTGGATAGAATATAATTTTAAGACAAAAACCGATTGGACCTTTTTATAAAGAAGTTTCACATTAACTTATAAATTTAATTACAATGCTTTAATTATAATTCCTCCATTCAATATACCTTTGTTTAAAATTTAAAATAAGACATATTAATTCATTGGGAACTGCTATAAAAATATCACAAATGTTTATACAAATCCCTACAAATTTGATTTTTAGTAAAAATTTAATTTAGTTAATATTTTGAAAAATTAATATATAAGCGCTCACTGAGACAACATATCATCTAGCCTGAATTAAGCAAAAACGGTTTTATTTTGAGCATTGAAATTTTATTCTTATTGAATCAAGTTATTATGTTCTTGAGAAATTAGCCAGAAATAATCATTTCAGTATTTTAACGATTCTTTCATGAAATAAGAACTAATATACATAAATTTATAAGAGTTTCATTAAGTACGAAATTATGCGAGTGTTATGTCGAAATATGCGTGTTTTTTCTTGATTTTAAAATATAAATTCATATTGGTTTTCTATTCCATCATGAAAGTTTTGTTAATGCATTCAAAATTTGGTATCATAATTTATGAAAGAATCTCTTCTTTTAAACCCAACAGAAAATAAAAATCTAATTAAACGAAACAATTGTATAATTGCTTATTTCAAGAATTTTATTCTTAACAAGTTGTTTTTATGATTTTGTTGTGTAGTCAGTAAGACGTAAATTTTCCTCGATAAAAGCAAACCATTTCTATACTTGTGAAATCAACACGAATAATTTAAAACATTATTAGACAATTAAATTAGCATTTATACAAATTTGAGATTTCATTAATAATAAAATTATATAATTAAAGACTGGATTTTATTTTAAAATTTTTATTTTTTTAATCAAAATAATATCGGATTAAAACACATCACCGACAGGTTTGATTATTAACTCCTGAATCTGTACATGCGAAGGCGTACTTAGAATGAATAATACACTTTGTGAAATATCTTCCGGTTGTAATGCTGGAGTTCCAACTGGGAAATTACTATCCCATCCCGATGTTCTAAATATCTCTGTTTGTACATAGCCGGGACTCAAGCTCTATATTAAAAAATAACATTAATTATATTTTTTAAACATTTATAAAATAAATAGCACAAACACTAATTCGAATTTTTTTGTTTTGAAGATAATTTAATTCTTGGCGAATAACTTCATTTGTTGCTGTAATTGCGTATTTTGTGCCTGGATAGATATTGTATAGAGTTTGCAACATGGGAAACGCCGGAACTTTGTGACCAAGGACACTATACATCAATCGAAACGAATTAAAAAATTATTTTTTGGTAACTAAGCAATATGAACCTGTTAATATTAATAATGTAACCATCCGCGTCATATTTCTTCATCGACCTGTACGCTTCTCTGATACAATAAATAAGACCCAAAAGATTTGTTCCAACTATTCCTTGTATATCTTCATTCGAAGTTTCATCATTCAAAATCATAGTACTTTTTGCAAGTCCAGCATTATTTACTAAAATACTAACGCTACCAAAGTTTTCGTCAATCCAATTAAAAGCAGATTTCACATTTTCTTCTTTAGATACGTCACATTTATAAGAATGAAGGTTTTTCGCGAATTCCCCCAAATTAGATTTTAAATTCTAAATTAAATTAATTATTTAACCTGCTGATATGATAAAATGCGTTTAACTCATGACATTACCTCGACAAGTTCATGTCGCCTGGCTAGTCCAATTACAATTACACCAGACTTTACTAAATCTATTGCAATTGCAGCTCCGATTCCAGAACTTGCACCGGTAACAACCGCAACTTTATTACACCAACGTTTCATTTCATTAATTAATTCTTTTACAATTTTTAGATGCAAAGGCAATCGTGCTAACTGCAAGTATTAACGAAACGTTCTGATGGCATGACATCCACTTTAAATTATTTTCTTTCTATTTTAAATAACAAGTAGCACAAATGGAGCAGTATACACATGTCGTGTAGAAAGTATAACAAAATAGTAATAAATAACAAGTGTCGAATAATTACTATAAATTTAAATTAATAATTTCGAGGTTAAGTCAATAAAAAAAAACAAACGATAAATTTTCTAATGCATATTTATTTATAGTTTTATGTAATATAATTCTTTTGTTTTAATAGTTAGATATTTTCTTTTTGTTGTTAACTATTAATAATTTTATATAATTAATATAAAATATTTTAATTCAATTTATATTTTTACTTTTCACATCAGAATGAATATTTTTCAGTGTAGATATTGATGATTTGACAAGTCTACTTAAAAAAACTCCAAAATTTTCTTTGTTAATATACTACATACTAATAACAAATAACTTACTATAATTAATAAATTTCTTTATTCAATTTATATTCCTTTTATTCAAATTTGAATTTAGGTTCTAGAAATTTTTAACAATGTTTCAATATTTTTCATTTTCAGTGTATTAATGTTTTCAATAAGTATTGAAAAATAAATTCATAAAAAGCGAAAATTCACTTCTATTACGATTATTCCGCAGTAGAAATTAATAGATAAAAATGCGGTTATTTTGAATGAATTGAATTATACATATTGTTTTGTTGTTACGTCTCATGAACGAAAAAAATCAATTGTTGGTATTGTGGTCATATATTAAATATAATATAACTTAAGAAAAATAATTGCTGCTCTCAATAAAAACCACAAAATATTGGATAATTAAAAGAATTGAGAAACTGGTGATGTTTTTTTCATATACATAACGTAATAGTAGGACTGATTGTAGGTTTGAAGAAGTTCATGAATACATTATTGCAGTAGCGAGCTCATCAATGCAATCTCAGACGTTGTATCATCATTATCATTATTAAATTTACTTTCGCTTTCTATTGGAATGGACTTTTATTCAATTTCATTAATTTTAAAAATACAACAAATAAAGTAGAGAAAATATTTTTATTCATTATGCTTGTGATAAAAAAAAACTTAATAAAAATTGATAAATTTCAATTAATTTAATTTATATTTCAATGGTTTCTTATTTCATAAAATCTTCAATTGGTACATGTTTAGCACAAGTAATTAAACCCATAATAACAAATTAGGGATAAAGAAACATCAGAAATCGGGAAAAACATTGAGTATTCATTAGATCTAACTATTGATATTTGTATATTTGATTGCTAACTGTTATTAAGAAAATATTTAAAAAAATGGTTTGCAAATTAATAAAAATACGAGAGAATTTGAAAATATGTCTGTAAGTAAATCCATTCCATTCTAAACACAATAATTCTACCAAAACGCATTTTTTTTATGTACTCTATGGCGTAAACTCCACTAAAGTCTTTCTTAAACCGAAATAATTGTGATATTTTTTATGTTTCAAAATATAAATTCAAGAGCGAAAAGTTTTTTTTTAATAATATTTAAGAATAAGATGAGAATTAATTTTTATTATGTTTTAAGTTAGTAGTAAGCTATTCATTAAATTAAATATAATTGGGCAATAATATAGAAATATCACAAATGCTTAATAGATTTTTTTCTATTTTTAAAATAATTATTTGATTCTGAATTAAAACTCAATTTGGACAATAATTTGAGAAATTAATATATTAACAATAGAACTCAATAACACTGAAATATTTTATTATCATTGAATCAAGTAACTAATTTCTTGAAACATTATTTCAGTATTTCAACGAATTTTCTTAAAATATGAAATTAATTATATTTCATAAACTCAAATTTATGGGTACATTCATAAAAATGTAAGAATTTTTCTTGATTAACTTGAAATTTATATTTGCTGTATCTTCGAAAAAATTGTATAATACCTTATTTCAAGAATTTATTCTTAAAAATTTTTTTTAATGATTTTTTTGTATAGTCAAGAAGATGTAAATTTCACTCGATACAAGCAAATCATTTCTATCAGTGTGAAATCAACACGAATAATTTTAAACATTATTAGACAATTAAATTAGCATTTATACAAATTTGAGATTTCATTAATAATAAAATTATATAATTAAAGACTGGTTTATTATTTTTAAATTTTTATTTTTTTAATCAAAATAATATCGGATTAGAACACATCACCGACAGGTTTGATTATTAACTCCTGAATCTGTACATGCGAAGGCGTACTTAGAATGAATAATACACTTTGTGAAATATCTTCCGGTTGTAATGCTGGAGTTCCAACTGGAAAATTACTATCCAATCCCGCTGTTCTAAATATCTCTGTTTGTACATAGCCGGGACTCAAACTCTATATTAAAAAATAACATTAATTATATTTTTTAAAGATTTATAAAGTAAATAGCACAAACACTAATTCGAATTTTTTTGTTTTGAAGATAATTTAATTCTTGGCGAATAACTTCATTTGTTGCTGTAATTGCGTATTTTGTGCCTGGGTACATATTGTATGGAGTTTGCATCATAGGAAACGCCGGAACTTTGTGACCAAGGACACTATACATCAATCGAAACGAATTAAAAAATTATTTTTTGGTAACTAAGCAATATGAACCTGTTAATGTTAATAATGTAACCATCCGCGTCATATTTCTTCATCGACCTGTACGCTTCTCTGATACAATACATAAGACCCAAAAGATTTGTTCCAACTATTCCTTGTATATCTTCATTCGAAGTTTCATCATTCAAAATCATAGTACTTTTTGCAAGTCCAGCATTATTTACTAAAATACTAACGCTACCAAAGTTTTCGTCAATCCAATTAAAAGCAGCTTTCACATTTTCTTCTTTAGATACGTCACATTTATAAGCATGCAGGTTTTTCGCGAATTCCCCCAAATTAGATTTTAAATCCTAAATTAAATTAATTATTTAACCTGCTGATATGATAAAATGCGTTTAACTCATGATATTACCTCGACAAGTTCATGTCGCCTGGCTAGTCCAATTACAATAACGCCAGACTTTACTAAATCTATTGCAATTGCAGCTCCAATTCCAGAACTTGCACCAGTAACAACTGCAACTTTATTACACCAACGTTTCATTTCATTAATTGTTTTTTCACAATTTTTATATGAAAACGTGCTATCTGTAAGAATTAACGAAACAAACTGATGTCATGAGATCCAATTTTGAAATATTTGGCAATAATTGTACGTTTCATATAATAGAACAATTTAATTAGCCGAAAAACCGGTTTTCTAATGTCAAACTATCTTAGAATAGAATTAGACTTATATTCTTAAATATATTCTGGAAATAAACATATAAATACAGACTTTTGACTATCCTCAAATTACTTTTGTTTTATTCTTTAAAGTGGTATAGTAGTTATATAAGATCATTCAATTTTTATGTAAATATTATTTTGTTCTGATTATAAAAAAATTTTATATATATATATTTTTGGAATCATTTTCAGAATCTTCTTTTGAAGCATTTTGTGTTTCAATAATTTAAGAATTTTTTACACCTGTACCCGGTCCGGACCCCGACGCGAAAGTGTCGTAGTGGAACGCGCAAAAACCCGTAACCCGGACCACTTTTCAAAAATCCTCTGAACCCATACCCGTACCCGGACTGCAATTTCAAAAGTCCGTGGTCAAGTACGTGTACTCGGACCCAATAAAATTACGCATTCCACTAAAATATTTGACTTTGTTGAAATTCAATCTTTTTAATGAAATCCAATGTTTTTTTTTTTATTCTATGTTCTATTTAATTGGAGAAAAATTATTATCGTAAAATCAAAAAAAAAACCAAAAAGTCGTATTTCTCATCTGAAAGGTTTATTTTGAAAAATGAATAAAATTAAGCATAATTGCTTTTTATTCTTTATTACTCTTGTTCCAATTTTTATTATTATTTATAAATATAATATTGAAGTGGACCGGAACCCGTACCTGGACGGAAAGTTCAAAGCCCGTATCCGAACCCGGAGCCCCTTTTTAAAATTATATGGACCTGGACCCGAACCCGAACACAAAAAAAAATAGAGGATCCGTAACCAAGAAAATAAATTCTTTGTACCCGGACCTGGAGCCATGAATATTTTAGAAATTTTTAGATAGATAAAAGCATTAGCCTTGAATAGCTAAAAAATAATTGTGCGTAAATAAATAAATTTCAAATAAATATACAACTTAAAAAGATTATCCAGTTTAAACACATCATCTTCAAAAAGAGATGAAAGACTATAATAAATTTAACTATCTAATGAATACCTGATTATTAATAATAATTTATGCCCAATCACGATGACTTATCTTGTTATAAATTAGAATTGTGTTTAAGTATATAAATAAATAAATAATTTTTTATTTATATATTTTTTTAATTTTTGGACTATATGAATAAAAAAGGTATGGTGTTATGAAGAATTAATTCAATACAACATTTTGATGTTTTTTATTTAATAATAATAATGTTGACAAAACAATTTTAAGTTAACATTTTTCACCAGTTGGTTTAATTATTATCTCTTTAACACTCACACGAAGCGGGGTGCTTAATAAATACAAAATAGCTTGTGAAACATCCTCAGGCTGTAGAGCTGGGTTATCAGCAATGGAACTAATTCCCTCAGCAATTTCTGTGTTAACGAAACCAGGACTAACACTCTGGAATTGGAAATTTTGGTTATTAACATAAAACCAAACCGAACTAGTATTGCAATATACTGTATTACTTACAGTAATTCGAACTTTTTTATTTTGTAAATAATTTAGTTCTTGGCGCACGACTTCAGTTGTTGCAGTCACTGCGTGTTTTGTACCGGGATAAATATTGAATAGTGGCGGAAAATTAGAAAAGTAAGGTACTGAATGACCGACAACGCTTTAACAATTGATATTTCTTTTTAAATTTGGTTACTAAATTTGGATTTATATTGTATAATTACCTGTTTATATTGATTATGTAACCAATTTCATCATGTTTCTTTAGTAACTTGTATGCCTCTCGAGTGCAATACATTAAACCCAGTAAATTTGTATCAATAACTTCTCTTAAATCATCATTTGAGTCTTCATCAGTCAGTAATGGTTTAGTGAAATTAATAATTCCAGCGTTATTAACTAAAATATTAACATCACCGAAATTTTCGTCAATCCATTTAAATGAAGCTTTAACACTAGATTCCTTAGAAACATCACATTCATAAGAATGAAGATATTTAGCAAATTCACCCAAATCTTTTTTTAAATCCTAAAATATAATTCCACAATTAATATAAAACGTTTTTATTTTTTTCTTAAATTGAAAGCACCTCAATACGTTGTTTTCTTCTCGCTAACCCTATTACAGTTATACCAGCCTTTGCTAGATCTTTAGAAATAGCAGCTCCTATGCCAGAACTTGCACCAGTTACAACTGCTATTTTACCTTTCCATATTTCCATTGTTTAACTTTTAAGTGTCACACTTTCAGAACGTATAGCTCAACTAACTCAAAAAGAAAATTTTATAATAGATATACTTAAGTTATTTTATTTTATTAATCACATACACAAATAAGCATGTTTATATTATTATTTAATAACAGTATGATAATGCGTATTTAAATAATTCAAATTGGCAGAATTAAATAAACACTAAATAATTATATATGAATTCATTAATATTCTAATAGCTAAGGCATGATAAGGCACAATTCTTTTATAAGATAATTAACTGTATATAGTCGTTTTCATACCTAATTCTACTTATCTCTATGATAATTTCTCAAACAGAAATAGCCTTGAATAAATAAAAATAATATAGCATATAGAATTTTTTTTCTTAAAATAGTAATTGGATTAAATTGATTTCATGAATAAAAATTGAAAGCAATTTAAGATTGTAAGTTCTACTCACACAAGGCCGGAAATATATATTAAACAATAACAAAAGGTGCAATTCTTCTATCAGGTTTTACATATAATTAAAAAAATATAGATATAACAATAACATATGATGCTCATTATTATTAAAAGTTCCTTCTGTAAATATTAATATATTTTAAATTTGGAAATATTTTTTGAAAATTCTGAAATTACGGAGATACGTTAACGGTTTAGAACATTTTTCTAATAAGATTATAATATTTGTAATATTTTCCAGCGACGTCATATAAAAACACGAAATACTCATAAATTTTTAAACCAAACGAAACATAGTTAAATCTAATAACAAACTCATGATACAAATGTATATTTTTATCATATAGTAAACTGTAGATTTGAAATTTTACATTGTTTCTATGATAACAATGACGTTACATTAACATGAGTAATAAAATTTAATTTGTATTTTCAGTGTATGCATGTGTGTTTGTACTGATAATAATTTGTGGATATTAAATATAATTATCTTTAAAATTTATTTACAGTCAACTTTTAAATTTATCTCCTAACTTCCCCTACCTTAACCAATTCATCAAACACCTCTGCTTTTAGCAACTTAGCGTTACTGATATTCTTGTAAGTGACATTCTTTGTCTTAGACGTCACTGTTGATTTCATATTTAACTTGTTAAACATCAGTGTAATGTAAATATAGTACACTACTTATTTGTTTGAAACATATTTTGTTCACCACTGTTTCGGTTTAAAAATTGAAACATAATACTCCGAAAAGTATGCATCTATTTTCACATGATTCTTATTTTTATTTAAATTTCATTTATTCAGATTTCAGAAACAAGATTTACTAATTAATTTTATTTCGTGTGTATTTCAATCGTAAATGTTACCATTTTAATTACTTACAATGCTTCAAGACAAAGAATGCGTTTCAAATATTGTTAAAACGATGAATGAATACAATACATGTTTAAAATACGATCTGTAGGTCAATAGGTAATTGAACCTTTCTTTTAAATTTTTATTATTTGTAGCTAAATATGTAGTGAGATTTGTCATGTAGTGGCAAAATTATGTAAAATTAATCAACATTGTTATTGCGTTTCTATTTCAAACTAAACTACACACAAACTTCATATGTATTACAATTACGTCATGCTTTTTGACAGAATTTTAAATTGACCTTGATTCGCGATCAAAACAGCTGTTTTAAAAAGCAGCTGTTGTAAGAAGCCAAACGTTTATATCGAATATTTTCTGTTTTAAAAGAGTTTAATAATATTATACAAAAGATTATATTTGTTATTTTTATCATAGTTTATTAAATAATAAATCAGTTTAAAATAATTTTTCTTTATGTAAAGAAATCAGCTGAATAAGTCAAATATTTTTGAATATTTATTATCAAAGTAATTTCTCTTCTTTAAGTTTAAAATTTAATAATTAATGAAGAGGTTCATTAATGATGTCTATGATTAATTTTAATTTAAGATACCTATAGTACGTATTTATTGAGAAAACATTTCATGTTTTACAATAATTTTAAATTAAATAATTTTAAATTATACTTATTTGAAATATCAATTGAAAAAACAATAAATAGAGACGAAACATATGTATGGTATAGAATCTATACCATACAGATGTTTCGTCTCTATACTATAGATACTTTGGTTAACAAAAGTTATAAGAATTTATCGAAATTTTAAGGTTGTTAATAAGAATCTTAAACTTAAATGAACATAAATATAAAACATTAACTTTATTTTATAATTCTACCACGTTACGCTAAAAAAATTCTAATATTTATATCAAAAAAATTACTTGTATTTTGGTGAAAGTTCAAGGTTTTATTGATTTTCATTGTTGTACATTAATTATATTATGACATATATGTAGACTTTTCGTGAAAATTAAACATAAAATTAATATGACCTATGTTATTCATAAACATATTTATACCAAGATATGACCTAAACAAAACCAGCGACCATCCTTATCTATTTGTCTCTTTATATCTCTTCTATATATAGTTTTGAATTTTTTATTATTTAGAAATAATATGATTCATAATATTTCAAAAATTGCGAAATACATATACACATACTTATAAAGATACACGAACAAAATAGTAATATGTGTGTGTCAGTATTTTATGGTATGGTAAATTTTAGTTTTAAAAGATTTTCACAGCGTTAACATTGTGTCATTCTTAAATAATTATCCTTTTAATTTTTTACTACATCAGATATTAAAATCATACACAAAAATTTGATTAAGCTTTTCTGTTCTTATTTTATTGGCACACGTGTAATAATCTTTGTTTTGCTTTTAATTATCGTTAAAGAAAGTGTAAAATTTTGGGATTTGACATTTCTTGAATAATATTGTGAAATAGTATTAATGCGCCGATGTGTATACAAATGAACAAGTATTACTTCACTCAGTTAAAAATATTTATTTCTCATTTTTATTTCCCATCCATTCTGTATATTTTTAGTTCATACTTCGTAGTATAAATATTGTGATTGCGCGAGTAAAAACTCTTTTAACTAAAGGACAAAATTCATTTTTTATTTTATCATAAAATAATTTTAATACATAAATCAAAAGGAAATAGAATTGTTTTATATTGTTTTCATTGTGATCAGTTAAGAAAGGATGATAAAATTTAAATAACTTTTTATTAAACAATGAATTAAACGTTGATTGCATACAATTATTTGATTGCATTGAATTATTATGGTTTATATGAAATTATGTGAATAAAATGTAAGTGCATGAAAAGTTTCGTATATAATTTTTTTTTAATTATTAAATGATTTCATGATTGTTTAAATATATTGTAGACATTAAGACCTTTTTATAAGAAATGTTTGTAGTTTTAACCAAATGTTATACATATATTTAGATAAAATTGGATGTCGTGAAAATCGTTATTCTATTTGTTTTTACTTAGGAATTTGTTGACAATTTTTCTTATTACGTTTTATAAAAAGTTTTATTGAACTCATTCTGTCTGACTGTTTTTTTTTTTATTGTATTCTTTTTTTTGTCTCTTATAATGAAATTTAATTTAAAATAACATATTTTAAATAATAAATTTTATTTAAAATATTGCATGAGATTTATATAAATTGCGACTTAAGAAGTATGATTAAATTTTATTTCTAGGTAAATATTGAAGTACATAGAATTATATTATTGTTGTGGGAGTACTAGATACACTCGACTGCCACCTTCATTTAATAAAAATATTGTAATTAATAGAAAATATATTGATAATTGTATTAATTTTTTAATTGAATGCATTGCGAAATTTATTTTTTTATGTAACAAAATTGTTCAGCAAATTAGGTACACATATTTATTTTCCCGCGTTAATTTAGGACATAACTCTTATGTTACTATATAGTTTTTTATACACATTGTAATTTTAAATAAGTTACTATATTAAGTTTAATCGTTATCAGGAGAAAGTTATAGTTAATAATAATAAGTTATGTTTAAATGTTTGCATATGCACGTGTCTCTGAATTAAATAAGATACTAAGAATTAAATATTTGCCAACTTTTTTCAGATTGATTGAATTACAAAAAAGGAGCTATACCTACTGTAAAGTAAATTTTGATGCAACCAAGTATTAAAGATTATAATTATAACACAAAAATAGCAAGTTCTTTGTCGATTTAAGAGAACAAGAACTATATAATTAAATCAATTAAACTCTTTTAAATTAAAATTCTAAATAAGAGGTTAGTTAATATCAACATACTTTTAAAAATTTATTAATGTGTTTCTTAAAAATATATTTTCTTTTAGGATATAGAATTAAAAAGCTGTTGCATAAACAATGAAAGAATTTCTTAAAATGTCACAACTCGCACAAGAAATACATTTGGAAAAAAATGAGGAAGAAAATAATGAAGAAACTCGAAACAAAGTATTGTTTAGTATGAAAGAACAAAAGAAATGGTTTACAGGTAGGGTTGAAGTTTTAAATCATATTCACAGTATTTTACAAACTGACAAAGACCATGCAGTTGCCATCAGGGGCTTACCGGCAATTGGAAAAACAGAATTAATAAGAAAATATGTAGTTGAAAATAGTACTTATTATGATGAGAATATTTTTTGGATAAACGCTACAACGAAAAACAGTTTAATAGATACGTTTAATAGACTCGCTAAAGATGTGCTAAAAATTCCAGTTACTAAGGCAATATATGGTGAAAGTGAGGAGAGACTGTTTCCCAAAAATAACGATGATAAATCAATAGTTAAATATGTGTATAAGGCCTTTGTTAATCGAAAAAGTTTATTTATTTTTGACAATACGATAGATTTGGAAGATATTGAAGAATATTTACCAACGGTTCTGTGTCCTGAAATTGGAATAAAATCTATAATTTTAATAACTTGTGGCAACGAATGGAAAATGAAGAAGAGAAAAGAAGACTTAGAAGTAATAGAATTAAATAATTTTACTGTAGATGAAGCTTTAGATTTTGTTAAAAAATCACTAGAATCAAGTGCCTCGAATAATTTATGTACTGAAGATATATTGAAATTGATCGATGAATTAAAATATTTCCCTTTGGCTTTGGAACAAGCAACATCTTATATCAAAGAAGTACAAATTTCCAGTATCAAAACATTTGGTATAGTTGATTACCTAAACGAGTATAAAGAACAGGAAAGCAAAATAAGCAGTTCAAAGAACAAACAAAATAGTTATCCTTTTAATGATATACTGTTAAAAATTTGGAATATCACATTAAATAAAATTAGAGAAAATGATATTGCACTTAAAATATTTCAAATTATGGCGTATCTGTCACCTCACTCTATAGATTCAAATGTCCTATTCTCTTCAGTAGTAGATAGTAAGGAAGATTTACGCGCGGCAATTGATCTGTTATGCCAATATTCTATGATAAATAAAGAAAATGGAAGCTTGAGCATCCATAGTATAGTACAAGATGTTGTAAAATATCAATTAAAGGAAAAGGGCAATGAAAAAGACATTTTAGAAGATGCTATAAAGTTACTAGGGTCTGCATTAAATAATAATATTATAGATGAAATAAATGAAAGTCATATCATATCGCTTTGGAATTTCGCAAGTGAATATGATGAACTTATCGGTAATCTTTATTTTGAGTATCAATATTTTACTGGTAATTATACTCCTTTACAATTACTAGCTAAAACTGATAATTTCGAAAGTGCTGAGAAAATACTAAATCAAATAAAAGAAACAAATTCAAACACGTTTTATGATGTTATGAATGCTAGTAATTTTAATAGTAAGACTGCAGTGGATATGGCCATTTTCTATGGTCACTTACGGGTGTTAAAGTTATTCATAGACCTTGGAGCTGAAATAGATACTGTACCAAGACTAGAAGCGGTTTTCCATGGTCATGTCAATATTGTAAATCTTCTTAATCCCAACAATCAACAGCATTTATTATATGCTGAGTATATTTCAGTTTTAAGATTTGGTAACGTAGATATTTTAATAAACTTCATGCAAGGTCTTAAACAAGATCAACTTACACTTGTAAAATTACAATTGGAAGAAGAGGCCGAAAGTCATATACACCATTTCAATAAATCGTCTCCTTTTCATGTTCATGTAGCTATTGCTAATGGTTATTTGGAAATACTGAAACTTCTGTTAAGCTATGATTTTGACTGTAAAATTGGAATAACATTCAATACCACGCTTAATTATTCTCAACTGGAAATTTTATCATATTTACTGGATAAATACATAATCAATGTTAACGAAGTTGATGAGTATAACTCTCCAATTATACATAATACCATAGCTAGAGGTCATCTAGAAATAGTAAAACTTATGTTTAAAAATGGTGTGGATACAAAAGCAGTTGACACATACGGTCTTAATGCATTACACTGTGCTGTGAAAAGTGGAGTATTGATAATCGTAAAATATTTATTATATAATAATATGTTTGAGTTAAACAATTCTGATAATAATGGATTAAGACCGTTACATTATGCTGTCGAAAGCAATCATTTAGAAATAATAAAACTTTTAATAGAAAATGGTGCTGACAGAAATGTTGTTGATAACGATGGGCAAACGATATTGCATTTTGCAGTCAAATTAGGTGACTTAGCAATTGTTAAATATTTATTAAGTATAAAAATAGAGGTAAACGTTCATGATAACGATGGTTTTACAGCTTTGCATTATGCGGCCAGTAATAACCATTTGGAAATATTAAAAATTTTGATAGAAAATGGTGCTGACAAGAATGTTGTTAATAATGATGGTTGTACAATATTACATTTGGCTGTTAAAAGTGATGAATTAGAAATTGGAAAATATATAATAAATAATAAATTAATAGATATAAATATTGCAAATAAAGAAGGCTTAACACCGATTCATGATACTTCCAATATGTCCATGGTGATATTTCTTTTAGAAAATGGTGCTGATAGTAAACATGTTAATAAAGAAGGTTATACGGTATTACATTATGTAGCAGAAGTAGGAGATTTGGAACATACAAAATATTTAGTAAATAACAATATAATTGATATAAATTGTCCCGATTTTGAAGGAGCTACACCTTTACATTATGCTGTTCGTTATTCTCAATTAGAAATTATTGAATTTCTAATGGATAATGGTGCTGATAAAATAGCTACAGATAACGAAGATCGGACGGCAATATATTTAGCTATTGATCGAGATGAATTAGACACAGTAAAATATTTATTAGATAACAAGTTAATCGATGTCAATATTCAAGATAAAAATTGCAAAACTCCTTTACATTATTCAGCTGAAGGTCATTTAGAATTATTTAAATTTCTACTAGAAAATGGTGCTGACAGTAAAGCCCTGGATGCAAAATTTAAAACGATGCTCCATGTTTCAGTTGCGTCGAACCAATTAGAAATTGTGAAATATTTAATTGATAACAGTTTATGTGAAGTTAACAAACGAGATGATTGTGGCAGAAGTTCTTTACATTATGCAGCTAAAATCTCCTTAGAAATAGTTGAACTCCTATTAGAAAATGATGCTGAGTGCAATGTAGTAGATCAAAATGATTTCACCATATTACACTTTGCTATTGAAGAATCTCAAATAGATATTGTCAAGTATATACTAGTTAATGAATTAAATGATGTTAATTGCACTAGTAAAAATGGTATTACACCTTTACTTAAAGCTGCTGAAAAATCCAATTTAGAAATCGTAAAACTTTTAATAGAAAATGGTGCAAATACTAAAGCAGTTAACGATAATGGTTGGACTATATTGCATTTTGCTATAAGTGGTGGTAAAATAGAAATTGTAAAATATTTGTTAAACAATGATCTAATTGATGTAAACGTATCTGATATTAATGGCAAGACACCATTACATTTATCAATGTATTATGGACAATTTAATATAGTGGAGTTTCTTTTAGGAGAGAAAATAAAACAAAAAATAAATCTAAATGCTATGGATAAATATGGAGTTACACCGATATTTTATGGTTTACTGAATAATAACAACGATTTAGTTGAAATCTTATTTAAAAAAATTGATGTTAATATTAATGCAACAATTGCCGATCCAATTAATTTTAACAGAGAACTAAACTTCTCAATAGGAAATGTTACTGAGAACGTTGATGTTGAAGTTGAAATTGTTAAAAAAATGATACAAACAGGAGGCTTAGATAATAATGAGATAATGACATAAATTTAATATTTTTTTAAATTAAAAAATTTTTATATGTATAATCAAGAATTAATCCATAAACAATATTCATAAGCTAATTATTTCACAAGAACTAATGATGCCTTTGCAATTTATAATAATATGTAGGTACTTTACATAAGATATATGTTTCTTTAAAAAAAATTCTTGTTAGCTGACTTTTATTAACTTATTAACTTATTTTAAATTTTAATATTTATTATTTATTTTTCATCAAAGATCTATAAGAACTTTAAAGAACCTACGCGTTTATGGCTGTGCTCTTCAGAATTTATGTTTTTTTCCTTATTAATTTTATCAGTAAAGAAGAAAAAAAATTCTCTCCATTGAATTTACAAATGAAAATGAAAATGAAAAAATTAAACCCTAACAAAATCAAAAAACATCCATACCTACTAATAATTGTTAAGTCTAGTCGTCATAATAATATGTAAATTATATGTAAAATCAAAACATGAACGTTCAAACCAAAAAATTAAACGAAAAAAAAAAAAAAAAATTTTGAATTGAAAATATTTTTATTTTAAAATTATGAAAAATTGTTTACAGAAAAGATTTTAGAATTTTGTTCAAAGCAATTTAGAATTTTCAATAATATAATTTTGTACATTTAAATTCAATTTCAATGCAATAAATTAGTTTTTAGAAAATATTAGGTAAAAATTTTTATAAATATTAAACTATTAACTGACTGAGTATTTAAATTATTGCCATTAATATAAATAATTAAATTACATGCAATGAAAAAAGTTAATTTTAATTTTATTTAAATGATTATTGTGATTAGAATTGAATCGACAAAATAAATTATAGAAAATAATACGATTTTTAATTTCGATCAATTTCTTGCATAAAATATTGTCATAATTAAACGACTACCACTACTTTTCAACCCATCAAAAAACAAATTGCAGAAACACGGAGAAGCTTTTTTTTAATAAAACTGTCTTTTTTTTCTATAAGCTAACCAATAATATTTATTTGTTTTTCAATGAAAACTTATACTGCATAGTAATTATGTAAATTAGTGAATTATAAAATTTTTTTTTGTTTAGTTTTAAGTCTGCTTTGTGTAATTAAAATTTTTATACAATTGCAAATAAAAATAATAATGTACTAAAGATATAATTGTTATAGAATTCTTACATAAAATTTTTTGATATTAAAATATTTTTAGATATTATACTAAATTATACTGAATAATAAATAGAAATTATGTTTAAATTTAAATAAATATATTTTATTGTTCTTTATTAAATAAAAATTATAACATTTTTAACAAAGAATATTCCTATTTTTTATTTGTATTTGAATTAAAGAAAATATTTGTACTTAGAGATTCCATCTCTTTAACAAACTTTTCTACTGTCGTTTATCTGGATAACAGCATAAAGATATTTCAGTACGTCTCAATAAAAGTGGCTATTTGTTTTCATACCTTTCATAAAATTCTTACATTTTGATGTCGTTTTATTTATCGAAGAAAAAACAAAAGTTGTAATAATTGTAGTAATTACTGATACAAATTACTTCTTTGGTATTTATAGAAAATATAATCAAAATATTCACCATAAGTTAAACTATATACATCCGGCAACAACCAAAAAATTACGAAAACAATTTAACTAAACGTAACGTGCAGCTATTGCAATTTATGTTGAAATGATTTCTCAAGTATAGAAAAAAATTTTTTGATCGATAATGAAAATTACGATAACAATTTATATGTGTTGCTGTTGCAATATATGTTGAAATTATCTCTCAAGTATAAAGTGATTGATAATGAAAAGCATTGAATAATTATACCAAAAACAAAAAATATAGAAATTTTATTATTATTGTTTTTAAGATTTTAATTTCCTTTATATTTCTAAATTGAAGTATGTATTAAATTATGTTACAGGAAATGAACAACTATAAATTATTAAAAACAGAGAATATTTAAAATATTGTTAGAAATCATGTAATACAGAATTTCATCATTATATAAATTCTGAATATTAAATTTCTCTTGCGCTAAGATGGTTTAATACTAATAGAAAAACAACTTATATTTTTTTGTTTGATTACTTCTTTTGATTGCAATTACAGAATAATAATATAATTTTCGCCGAGTAAAAACAAGCTTAAGATTACAGAAAATTTAATTTAAATTGAAAGTGGTTAAAGCACAAGTTAAAATTTAAATTTAAAGAGAATGTGGAGAAAAATATTACATGGAAATTTTGGTAGTGTTATCCATAATAAGTCTGTTGCTAGTTGTTAACAATCTTGTACTTTACCAACAGGTGTAATAATTATTTTATTCTCATTACCAAAACATTCTGTTGACATTAATACAAGATCATAATTACAAAAGACACATAAATAAACCATAAAAAAAATTTTTTTTACTAAAAAATTTCCTATTTTTGGAAATCTCCGGTGGAAAAGAAAAAAGTTTTCGAAGATAAAAAAGGACTCAGTCGTTAGACTAAATTTTAGTTAAAATTAATGTATAACAAAAAGCCCTAACACGTCCGCGATTGACTATAACATTGCAAACGAAATTGCAATTCTTCTTTAAAAATTTCTTGCTAAAGAAAATTCTAATATTAAACCCAAATAACGCTAAAAGAAATAATATTCGAATTGGTCGAATTGCCATTCGTAAATACATGGTTATAGTTTATCCGAAATAATTCCCGTCTACAACAAATGAAATAAAAGGATAGGTATAATTTATATTATATATAGATAGATTATGTTTGCTTTTTAATTGGAGCGGAAATAATTTACATTTTACAAGATAAAAGTTTTAGTCTATTTCTAATTTTTAACTTAATTATCTAAGAATTATTCCTAATTGGAACAATATTTAAATAAAAAACAACAGAAATACACGCACGTACCGAATCTAATTAAAATGAAAAATAATATTGGTTGTTAAATTTGGTTTTCTTTTTTATATATTACGGTGGATTGGATTTGAGTACTATATATTATTTCTACATGAGCTAATGGTGTTTTTCACAAAACGTTTATTTTTACTTTGGCCATATTGTAGTAATTTTTTATGGTTAATTTAACCGTTCTATAGTATTTTTCTATGGCTAACAGTGATGTGCTTTACAGAAATTTTAAGGTCAACATATTGGATATCTCATGAATCATTAATCATGCAATCATGTTATTTCTTTCAGTGTATGTATAGCATATGTATGTTCAGCATTTATTTAAAAATGCAATTGTACATATGTTGGTAATAAAACTATTTAATTTTTTTATCTATTTTTGGAATTTTTTAACACGATAAGATAACGCATTTTTGTCGGTAAAATAAATGGTATTAAAATAAAATGTCAGGTATCTGAGTACGTTATTCGATATCTTTCAATATACATGCAATATACACTGCGATCAATGAACACATATGAAATTGGTTATTATTAAATTGGTGTACATAGTTTCAAGTTTTTCAAAATTATAATCCTTAACTATGAAAAATATTCTTTGAATTCAAGTATTGCAAATATAAAGTGACTAAGTTCAAATATTTAAAACAAATTTTATGGAATGTTTATGTATATATTGATCATAAATTATAATTGACTCATATTTAAAAGTTTTTTTAAGTTGATAAGATAAGAATAAATTTCAGTGCATTTTTATTATGTTCGTATCCGTGAATATGTGATTTTGTATTATGGTTGTTCATAGAACAATAAAAATGGTTTTTTAAACACAAGTTCTTTTTCGGTTCTTAATGACTTTGTTTGAAACAAATTAAATTCAAATAATACATAAATGTAAAAGCAATAAAAATAAATTAAAAAAATTACATCGTTAAAAAGAATCTAAGACAATAACAAAGAAACTTAAGGAAAAATTTAATTTAATTGAGGAATTTAATTTAAGGTAAAAAAAAATTTAAAATATTCTTTCTCTTTAAAAATAATTTAAAATATTCCTTCTCTTTAAAAATAATGTTTCTCTTAATCTTTCTAGACAATAATAATATTCGAATCGGAATAAAATATTTCTAAACGAAATAGATTTAAAAATTAATAATAATTTGTATGGAAATATATCAAGAGCAAATATACAATGGCTGATGACAAAAAAGTTATGAGTCAAAATCAAGGAAACCAAGAGCCAGGCACGTCCCAAAATAATGTTTCGAATTCTATAAGTGACAACAAAAATGAACTCGTAAAGCGATTGGAACAGTTTGTAACAGCATTTGTTACAAAATTCGAGGTAGCAATTCAAGAATATCATAATCAATCAGAAGTAGGCAAAACAGATGAATCGTTTACTGAACATGGAAAAATAGTTGGTGCAGTTTTGAATATTCCCGCAGGACCAGAAATTGGAGAAATACTAGGTCGAAGTTTGGGTAAATTTAGTGGTGAAAGAATAAAAGCAAAAAAAATTATGGAAATATTTAGAGAAGTAGAGAAATATGAGCTTAGAAAAATATTAGTTTATGTTGCGGGTGATATTTTCCTATGCTTTCAAAATCAATTTAATAAGATAACTGATACGAAAGGAAGCTCAGCAAGAGGAATGCAAAAATTAGCAAAAGATGCTTTGGATCGAACAATGAATTACATCCATAAACAAACTCGAAAACCATCAGATCTTTCAGAATTATTAACAAGAGGCATTATTCTGGGTAATTCAAAAATGAGTATTGGTGCTTCATTTGTGCATTTTTCAAAAATCAATAAAATTTGTAGCAAAAATTTCGTACCAATTTTTTTCAGAAATTCCTTCCCTCAGTCTGGACATACAATAAAGCATCAAGAACCTAAACACGAACCAAACGCCGTTGAATGGAAAACATCGTCATTATATGAAAACGTGGGAATAGTGAATATATTCAGTGGTGGGAAACATTTATATTATACCAAAAAAGGATGTGAAATAGAAGTTAGGGAATTCGGTTATCGTCTTCCATTTTCATGGGAAACTTTGGAAGAATATGAGTTAAACAATTCTAAGCCACAGACATCTTATGATTTTATTTTAACAGAAGATGAACTAAAGAAACAGTTGGACATTATATTGAATAGAATTAATTGTGAAGATATTGATTATTATGTCAAGATAACAAAAGAAGATACAACAAATATTTTAAAAATTCTATCTGATTGTAAAGAAAAAGGAAATAATATAAATGAATTAAACAAAATAAACACCATAATTGAAATCAATAACATAGATGACAAAATAAACCTAATAGATAGTAAAATTGATAAACTTATCCCAGAAAATAATGAATCTTTGATCTGTATTGCTAAGAACACACAAATGGACATTAATAACTTAAAAATTCAAGTGGAAAACTTAATACCAAAAACTAGCGAAAATAAAAGAAAAGTTTGGTTTGATATTATTGCGCCTGTCAAATCATTTACTGGAAGAAATTCTGTATTAAAAAGTTTACATGAAGCTTTGCAAAAAGAAAAAGGGCAGGCTGTAGTTTCCCAGGCAACTTCCATTATAGGTTTAGGTGGAATAGGAAAAAGTGAATTAGCTAGAAAATATGCTTTTGATTATTGTGAAAATTATGATAACAATATTATTTGGATAAATGCTGAAACGAAACAAAGTTTGAAAGAATCTTTTTTCAGACTAGCCAAGGAATTAAATATTTCAGTCACTGAGATTATCAGTAGAGATAAAACTGAACAGGAAATAGATATTAAATCGATTGCCAAAGAAGTATATAAATCATTTGTTGATGTAAAAAGTCTTTTCATATTTGATAATGCTGAAGGATTTGATGATATAAATGAATTTTTACCATTTATTTTATTTCCTTATGATAAAAAACCAAATGTTTTAGTTACTTCTAGAAACCAAGAATGGGATATAGGAGATCAAGGAACAGTAGAACTAATTGAATTAAGTGATTTTACTTCAGAAGAAGCATTAGATTTTATCAAAAATACGTTAAAAATTGAAGACAATTCTAGAGATGACGAAATAAAATATTTAGCCAGTGAACAGCAATACTTTCCATTAGCATTGGGGCAATCTACATCCTATATTAATAAGCGAAATAAAGAGTTAAAAAAACTTGGTAATAAAACATTTGAAATTACAGATTATTTAAAAGAATATAAAGAAGAAAATAAAAAAAAATTGTTAGATTTTAAAACAAAACATGATCGTTATATTGGTACAGTGTTAACAACATGGAAGGTAACACTTAAAAAAATTGAGGAAAATCGAAATGCGCTAAAGATAATTCAAATAATGGCTTATTTAGCACCTGATTTTATAGATATAAAACTGATTTTCGCAGAATTAGTTAAAGATGAAACCAAGCTTTTGAAAGCATTTGATTTACTTTGTCAGTATTCAATGGTAAATGTAAAAAATGGTATTGCAAATATTCATAGACTAGTGCAAGAAGTAATTAGATTAGAGTTAAAAGAAATGAGAAAAGAAGTTAAAGTTTTAATTAGTTCTATTCAATTATTAGGTAATGTTCTCAATGATATTGGTACACAAGAAATAAATAATAGTCATATTATATCGGTTTGGATTCATGCTTGTGATTATGATAAATTAATTAAAAAATATTTTTTTAAATTAACATATTTTAATAATAAATCTACACCACTGCATGTATTTTCAAGAAATATTGGAAATATAGAAACTGTCGAGAAAATATTAAATTATATGGAAAAAAATGTTCCAAAGAAAATTAAAAAAATTATTAATGCAAAAAATGATTATGGTCAAACCCCTTGTAAGATAGCGGTTGAGAATAATAACTTAGCAATCGTAGAGATTCTCAAGAATTTAGATGCAGAAATTGATACTGAATCATGTGTAAAAGCTACTTTTTCTGGATACGTTGACATTGTTAGAATTCTAGATCCAAATAATAATAAATATTTATTTCATGCTGAACTTTATTTAGCAATAAAAGATGATAATGTGTTTTACGTCGAAAATATTTTAAAAGGGCTGAATAAGGATCAACTAGAAATTATAATGGAACCACAATTTTCAGATGTAAAACCTTGTCTTGTAGATTATTTATATCCATTTCCATTATATATGGCGACAAAAAATGGTAATTTAGATATTGTGAAATTACTTATAAAATATAATGCTGATATAAATTATACTACCAAAAATATGTTCGGTAAAACAACTATATGTGCTGCTGTATATTTTGGTCATTTAGAAATAGTAAAATTATTAGTAGAAAGTGGTGTAAATACTAAAAAGGTGGATAAACTTGGGCAAACAATATTACATATTGCTGCTGAATATAATCAATTAGAAATTGTAAAATATATAATTAATAAAAATTTAATTGATTTAGATGTTATGAATAAAGAAAGGTGTACACCTTTACATTGTGCTGCAGTTAAAGGACATTTAGATATTGTAAGAATTCTTATAGAAAAAGGAGCTAATAGTAAACTTGCTGATCATCACAATCGGACTCTGTTACATTATGCTTCTCAATCAGATCTTTTAGAAATTGTAAAATATTTAGTAAATAGTAATATAATTGATGTAAATATTCCTGATAAAGAAGCTTCTACCCCTTTACATTTTGCCGCCTTTTATGGTAAATTAAATGTTGTCAAATTTCTTTTAGGAAATGAAATAAGAATAAAAGCAAATTTAAATTCTATTGGTGAATTTGGTGTAACACCAATTATATCTGCAATGCTTAATTTTAATTGTGAAATTGTAGAGTTTTTATTAAATCAAGAATACATTAATATTAATGCAATTATAACTATACCTTATTATAAACCACAAAATCAAAATTTAAATTTTTCAGTTTTAACAATAGCCGTTGCTTATGATCAAATTGAAATTGTTAAAAAATTAATTGAAAAATATGGTATAAATATTATTTATTGTTATATTCATAAAAATTTAACAGCAATACATGTTGCTGCCTATTTTAATTGCACCAATGTAATTCAATATTTTATAGAAAAAGGTATAACTTTTGATGGAAAATTTAATGCTATTATTAAAGTTTCTAAAGAAAAGGGTAATAAGCCACCAATTAATGTATCGTATTTTTCAATTTTTGCCAGATTATTATATTTAAGTTATAAATTATCGGAGTTATTTGATACATGAAGAAAAAAATGTCAGCAGTGTATACGTTTATAAAAAGTGAAATTTAAAAATATGTTAAATATTAAATGATTTTCCAAATTATTCATAAATAACGATTGAAATGTGTCTTATGTGTTTTTAAAATATTTGTAGACAAGATTTAAATTTTCTGAAATTATTAAATAATAAAAAATTTGTATAATAATAAATAATATTTAATAAAAGAAATACAAAAAATAACATAAAGAATTTTAACGAATTTAAAAATAAACTTAGTTTTATTAAACTATGATAGTTTAAAAATAGTCCTGAAGATGAGAAATTAGTTCTTGAAAAGTACTACTTTGACATTTTAATAAAAAAAGTTATGAAAAAAAGGTGTTGTTTTTATTTAAACTAATCTATCTGAGAATTATGATTCAAAAGTTCTAATTAATTAATAAATCATAACTTGAACATATAGTTTTATATATTACGAAGATAATAATAAAATTGTATTTAATAGGATAAATATAATTAAGAATTTAATGTTTTTTGACATTTAACTTTGTTAAAAATTTTAAATGATTTAATTCTGAAATTTATTATATCATAAATACTCTTAAATTTCTCTCAAACATTTAAATTTTCAAAATAAAATAAGAATACCTTTATTTTATACATGGCCCTATTTTCTGATTCAATATACGTTAACATAGTCTTAACAATTATATAGCTTATTGGTTCAATATTAAACAATTATCTACAATGTCGTTAAATATAGAGAACTGTTTGAAACTGAAAAGTTATTTAGTTAAACTCAAATAAATTCACAAATAATCGCGATATCATAACTTTTTATTAAGTTTGAGCAATTGTTATTTTTCTCTCAAATAAAAATTTATTAATTCATTCGCGAGAGAAATAAAAAATGACTTTTTGTGTAGGTAATAGAAGTTCACTTAGTAATTTGTAAATAAACTTAAACTGTTTTAAACTGAAGAGTGATTTAGAATGAATAAATCACAATAAAAATTAATGTTTATATAGCATAATATTTTGTGGTTTTCATTATCTTATCAATTTAATTTAAATTTAATTTATTAAAAAAAATGAAGAACAAAGGAAATATTATTTCAATATTTTCCAGAAGTAATTATAATTTTTTTAATTAAATGAAGTCAATAACAGTATGTGGCTTCTTCATTCATTTACATAAATTTTTAATTGAGTTTAATTCGCCACTGATATGGTTTTTATTTGTGGTCTTTAGTTATGTGACATTTATCTACAACAAAGACAATTATTGGGTATAAATAGTGAAATAGTTTCCATCAAATCTTCAGTTCAAACCTGTCAATCGTAAAACATAAAACCAAAAGATTTTAAAAGATTCAACAAAAAATGCAGAATAAAGTTAAAATTATTTTTCTTTTCTTCATTTTAATTGTTAAATGTCAAACGATGTCTCTGGAGTCAAAACCAACTTCTAAAAATGCATTGTTGCAAATTGAGGAAAATCAAGCAATGGGACTGGATTGTTCAATTTATTCAAATTCTATTGTGTCTTTTATCATCGAATATAAGCAAACGTTCGATTCACTGAATATCGCATGTCAACTTCATTTAAAATCAACTGTAGGCGAACTTAAATCTACTGTTGATACAATGGTAGGTAAGAAATTAGATGAATATATTGCAAGTGTTGACGATATGAAATCAAAGTTAATGGAGATGAAACAATACCAAGATCAATTTGAATTACTTCAAACCAGTTTGACGGATTCAATTAAAGGCCAAAATAATTTAAATCGTTCAGTTATAAATTATCAAAACAAATTATATTATGTTAATGAGAACCTGACCCAAACAATTGAGATAAATAAGAATTTAACCGAACTTTTAAATAAAGGCGACAGGGAATTAGAATCTTTGGAGTTAAGATTGACTAAAATAAACAGTGAGAAAAATAATTTGACCGAAGTTATGAGGAAAAATGAAAAAGATTTTAATCAATCAGTGCATAAATGTCAAGAAGATTTGAAATCTTTG
This sequence comes from Pedicia rivosa, assembly GCA_963082725.1. Lineage (NCBI taxonomy): Eukaryota > Metazoa > Arthropoda > Insecta > Diptera > Pediciidae > Pedicia > Pedicia rivosa. Next base: position 32,322,222 of record OY720152.1, on the reverse strand, counting down.
AATAGAAATTTAACACAAAAAATAAAAGAAAATAACAATGATACATTAAAGGAAATTCTATATATAAACCAAATAAAGGATTTAATTCGAAAGGGAGATTTTATTTTTGGTCGTGAATTATTTTTGCATTCCAGCAAAGAAAATCGAGATTTAGTAATTGCCTCTGTTTATAACAAAAACATTTCTAATATGGAAACAATAATTGAATTTCTAAATTCATTCTCTGATAATGAAGAAATAATACATGGTTATCGTTTGCTCTTTGATCAAATGATTCAAAATCATCAGACTTACAATGCGCCAACAACAACAATTGCTTATCGTCTTTTTGTTGACTTTAACCAAAAATACAAAAATAATCAAAATTTTATTTATTTGAAAGAAAATCTTCCACAATCGTTAAAGGATTTTTTGTGGAATCAAGTAGTTGTTGTTAATAACGTAAATTTTGGTAAATGTATCCGGATAGCTAACACTCATAATCACGATAATTTAAGAAAAGTTCCATATATTTATGATACTGTTGCAAGTTATACTTTTGTAGCACTTCTTCTATATCCAATATCAAATGGAAAATATTTTAACATTAAAGGCAGACAGGAAAATATGTATTTGTATGCAGAAACTAATGAATTTTCATATGATAGTAGTCGGCGTGCAGTATTCGCTTGGAGAAATAAAAATGAAACAAAAGAGACAGGACAATGGCAGTTGGAACCAATTGAAGGATCACAATCGTTTAGAATCAAAAATATTTACTGGAATGAATATCTATCAGTAGCAAATGATGTTAAAACCTCTGATAACTCTTACATGAAGTTATTTACAATGAAATCGGGTACATGTGAGGATAATAATTGTAAATGGAATTTTCTTAAATATACAGGATCTTAAATTTTAAAATTGTACCATACTAAGAATCTTTGAAAATAAATTTACCTTCAACCAATTTTAATGTTGGAATTTAAATATTAATTTTTTCCAGAATAAATTCATTTAATTACATTCTCATATAAATACAGTTTAAAGTTTTAATGAATATAAAAATTAAATTACAATAATTGTTAAATTCAGAATCAAAACAAAAATTCAAAATAAAAACTAAATAAAAAATTCTTGTTTTGACAACAAAAACAAAATACAAAGACATACATTTAATATTTAGATACTTATCTAAAATTTTCACATATAAACAAAAAAACATAGTAAAAACACAAAAGTCTTATTTAGAAGATATAAATTTAGGCACGACTAATTCACTTTTAATTTCTTATTATATATATTTAATATCGCAAATAATAAATAACCAAATAATTTTTCCAAAACTAGTGTAGGGAATTAATTTTTATGTAACAGTGTGACATAATACTGTAAGAAAATTTTCTTAAAGATTGCCTGATTAAATTCCTTCAAAAATATCAATTCAATATTCCCAATATCGTCCAAGTCGTTTTTAAATAATTTGTTTATCTCTATACATTTTTACAGTCTAATTTTGCTTAAACTTATATTTCTAGTTAAACAGTAAATTAAAATACAAATTCAAATTTACAATATACACAAATATTGATGTAAATTGGGAGATAAAAAATGATACAGTTTTAAAAATAAAATTAATTTCGATAAGGAAAACATACGTATATTTCACAACAAATGAATTCATGCATTTATTGGTTCAGTTGTTTAATTAATTTATTTAAAAAATAATATTGTGTGTTTCGGTTTTGTTTCTCTGCGTGAATCTGTAAAAGTAAATGGTAAGTTTGTTGTCTTTTTATATTAGATAGGTTTTCTTTTTTTGTGTTGCATGATAACAATTTGATTTTAATAATTAATTTCACAATAATTTTTTTTTTAATATTTAATTCAAATATAGAGAATATATCTCTTCCTAAAATGTTTCTCACTTTAAATATTTTAACGTAAATATCTAAAAGAAAATAAATTTAAAAATAAAATTTATAGAAATAAAAGATTTTATTAATTTTAATTTAAAACATTAAAAACAAACAATAAAATAATAAAGTAACGGCCTATCCGCAATATATCTAAACTAGTTAAAGTGGAAACTTAAGTTGAACTAAAGAAATTATCTAAAGATTTTCTAAATGGCTATTTTGAAAATACTGATTTTTTGATAGCTTCAATAACAATACTTAATAAAAAAATCAATTCAAAACATATAATCAATTGGAAAATATTTAGAGATACTTTCTTTAGTTAAACTTTAACAAGTTAGATTTAATTCGAATAGGAAGTAACTTAGAATATATAATATTATGTTTAAATTAAATTATAATTGTGTTTAGTATCAAAAACTATTGAATGTAATTTAATAAAAAAAATTATTATTGATGGTAAAATCTATTTTCGGACAAAGACGCGATAAAATTGACAATAAATAAATTATAATTGCGTAAATTATGATATTTCACTAGAATTTCAATAAAAAAAATTAAACGTATTGTTGTGCTTATTAATTTAAATATTATTCTAAAGCATTCTTATAATTTTGTTTCTTCTCATTTTTATCCTTCCAAGAATTTAGAAAAAATTATTTCAATTAGTATGCCTATGTGCGTTTATTCTTTATTAATAGTTTATTTATTTAAAACTTTTATAGATTAGTAATTTAATGATTCATATATTTCTTTGTTTTCTTTGTTTGGCTTTCAAATATTTTTTTATTGAACTTTTGTTTTCATATTCCCGAGTATTTTTTGATTTTGAAATTTTATATTTATTTTTAGAATTCCGTCAAAAAAAGTTAAATGTAAAACTAATTTTTATATTATGCAAATGCATGAATATTTTGAGGCAATCTTAATTGATTCTTAAATTTGTACCTAAAAACAAATTTATAATACGAAGCCATGGATCTAATGCCAGGAGCATCTCGATGTACTGATGATACAATATCTGTTTATAGCGTAAATATCGATATCGACATACTGCTTAAAGAATTTGTTGAATCTTTTGTTATACCATTTGAAAATAAAATCGATAACTATAGAAATGAGATTTTAATTGGAGGGAAGAAAAAGGCAGGGAAATTAGCAGATACAGCTATAACACCACTAGCAACAGCAGGGGCTTATTTGTTATTAGGAACACCTAAAATAGCAGGAATGGTTGGACAAAAAGCTGGGAAATTATTCAGTGATCATAAAGCAAAAGCAAAAAGAGTTATGCAAGTACTCAGAGCATTTGAAAAACTGGAGCTTAGAAAAACTTTAGTCAAAGCTGCTGGTGATATATTTCTAAACTTTCAAAATCAATTTATAAAGGTAACTGATACTAAAGGAAATACAGCAAGAGGAATGCAAAAATTAGCAAAAGATGCAATGGATCGATCAATTAATTTTATGGATAAAAATCCTGATATACACAATCAACAAGAATTATCTTTATCTGATATAATAACAAAGGGTGCTATAATTGGCCCATCAAAAATGGGTATCGGGGCTTCAATTGTACATTTTACAAAAGTAAGTAAACTTTCGGATGTAAATTTTATACCAAAATATATTAAAATATTTATACCAAAATCCGGACATACCGTTAAAAATACAGACAAATTAGAAATTAAAACTGCTGCAACAGTTTTTCATTTTACTAAATTAGATAAAATTTCATTTATACCTAAAAAGATTAAAAAACGAATTCCAAAACATGAACTAACACCAGTAGAATGGAAAACATCTTGTTTATATGAAAAAGTTGGAATATTAATAATTAATGGAGATACAAAATATTATAAGAAAAAAGGATGTGAATTGGAAGCAAAAGAATTTGGTTATCGTCGTAGATTTCGATGGGAAACTTTGGAAGATTATGAATTAGATAATTCTAAACCACAGTTATCATATGATTTTATTTTAACAGAAGAGGAATTACAAAAACAATTGGAAATATTATTAGACAGAATTAATTGTGAAGATATGGAATATAATGTTAAAACAACAAAAGAAGAAACAACAAATATTTTAAAAATTCTATCAGATAATGAAGTAGTCGAAAGCCAAGTAAATAAATTAGTAATAAAAAACGATTCAAATTTGTTAACTATTGCGAAGAATACGCAATCAGATATAAATGAATTAATACAACAAATTGAGAAATTAATTGTGGAAGATAAAAGAAAGTCAATTTTGTTTGATACTATTGCAAGTGATGTTAATTTTCTAAGAAAAAGAAGTACCAGTGAAAGTAATGGAACAGAAGTTACCAAACATGATAATATTAAATTTAAACATATTGAACACAGTGAAAATCTGAACATGAGAGCAGATATAAATAGAAAAATCAATGATAGTATTCAAGCGAAGCAGGTTGAAATGGGTTCACAACAACAACATAATGAAGACGTGATGAGTATTATGAAGAGTAAAAATATTAATGAACTTAAATTAGATTTAGATAATGTCAATACAGAAGTGTTAGTTAAAAGAAAATTAGAAAATCAAATGAAATCAATCTTGTTTAATATTTTAATACCAAAAACTTTGGATAGTATGTTTGAACTACTAAAACCAATAAATTTTCTTTTGGGAAATACTAATATATATAAAGTGTTTAACAGTTCAGCGGATACATTTTTAACACAGAATAATGTAGCATTAACAATTAACAAAGAAATATCACCTCCAGATAAAATATTCATAGATAATGGTAAAAATGAGAATATTGAGGATGAATTAGTACGTCAAATTGAAGAGAATCTGTTATGTATGGCAAAAAATGCAATAGCTGATTCTAAAGAGATTAGCATACAACTTGATCAATTAATAGGAAATAATAGCAGTACGAGAAATGAATTAATATATTTTGACACTTTAAAACCAAAGAAATCATCCTGGAGAATGGGAAAAAGAAAAAGTAATTCTAAGTATAATGGAGAGTCTGACGATAACGTTATTTGGATAAATGCCGAAACAAAAGAAAGTTTAACAAAATCTTTAAAAGGATTAGCAAAGGAATTACACATTGCAATAACAAATGGAGATGGTACTGAACAAGAAAGAGATGTCAAATCTATTGCAAAGGATGTATTTAAATCACTTGAAAATGTTAAAAGTTTATTAATTTTTGACAATGTTGACGGATTTGAATATATAAATGAGTTTTTACCATTTTCTTTATCTCCTGATGATGAAACACCAAATATTTTAGTGACTTCACGTAATCAAGAATGGAATATGGGAGAAGAAGGATCCATGGATGTAATAGAATTGAATGATTTCACTCCAGATGAAGCCCTAAATTTTATTAAAAATTCTTTATTGTAAAATAAATGTATGATTACTCATAATGATTTATGCCTTCCACTATTTTAAGTCTAACGTTATCAAAATTAAAATTTATAAAAATAAAATAATTAGAACTGTTTTCTAAGAAAGTAATAATTGTTAATTCTAAATCTAATTCTATTTTTATAGTTTCATTTTGTAAACATGATTTTAGGTTTACAAAAACCTTTTTTTTTTAAATTGTCTAAAAATATAAATACAATAAAACATGTCTGATAATAAAGTCTGATGATAAAGTTTAACCAAAAACTGTGATTCAATTTACATAGTTGTCTGATTATACAGCTGATGTACATAATATAAAAAACGTTAAAATGAAAATTTTGTATTTTATTATTCAATGAGAACAATTATACATAAAATTATATATACATATATATACCCATCTGAATTGTCAACAGTAAAAATCGACACAAATAAGCGACAATAAAGAAAATATTACCTTCACTTTATTTGTGAACATTTTAAATCATACACCTACGTAAATATAGTTATGTTACTTAGAAACACTTTTAATGTTACCAATGGTCCGATTACGATAATTTCGTAAGAGAAAAAATCGAGAAAATGTGTACGACATAATACTGAGAATGTGTTACTTCGTAAAGTTACATTTGAATTAGGGCGAAATGTTCGAAATGCTTTGATACGTTGTAGCGTTTCTATGCTTTTCATCGCACTTTTCAATGTCAACAACCTATAGTAGGTTGTGAGATATTTTATGTATTATTTAAAAAAAAAAGATCATATGACTTTTATTTGAATCAAAACATGATCAAGCAAAGATCACAAACGATCGTTTGTGGTAGGTACTATAAATAAATAAAATAACACATTCGATTGTAATATGTATTTTAATAACAGTTGCTAGTATTAAACGAAACATCATAATGATTTCAATTAGTTGATTTCAAAATGAAATAATATTTTAAAATTGTAATAAATTAACATTCAATCAAAAACACTAAGAAATCTACTCTGAAATTAAAAGCAAATATTTATTTTGAACTTCTACACATTTGAGTTTGTCAAGAGTCAAGTAAAGCAAGTCATGCACACTTATTATTATATATGCTATCATAACCAAAATATGCAAAAGTTTTTGTAGCAATGCTTTTTTTTCCTAGGACTACAACTCAAATGTTGGAAACTATATGTTGTAATACGAAAATGTTGTAATGCACGGTTGAACGCACGTTTAATGTTACTTATTTTTGGTTTTTTGAGCTTTACGTGCGGTCTTTACATACTAAGTTATTCGTCATTATTCTCTTCTGAATTTAGTTTAGTCTCATTGCTAATCCTGTAGAGAAACAATCATAATAATGTTGCTCTAGCATTTCCAATAATTGTTCTACAAACAATAATATATTTATGTGATTTTTTAATATATATATTAAAAAAATATAATAATAATTATATTAATTAATTATATAATTAATATTTACATATTTAAAATTAAAATTCTTTTTATTAATTCTTTTAAAGTTATTTTTTAAAAAAAATGTTATTAAAATTAATGATAATTATTCAATTTTTTGAAACTATTATGTCAAATATGTATTGTTTTATTGACATTTTATAAACATAATTATGTTATAAAAATTCCAATTGAGCATTTAGTGTTTGACAACTGTCCAAAATTTTGGTTTGTGTTTATTCTCTATTGTACTAAATGTGCTTCGAAGGTACTGTTTTTGATGCTTCATATTAATGCTTCACGGCATATATTTATGTCGGTGCCATAAACCCCAAAGGAAAATAAAACCCAATAAAAGCATAACCTAAGGATAATATCACCCAAGAAAAATAAAACCTAAGGACAATATCACCCAAAATAAAAATAGCGGAATAAGGTTAATAAATCCTTGGGTACCAAATCCTGATATTTTAATTTTGGTTTATATTATACCTGGGTGATAGTTTCATTAGCTTTTATTCTCCTTGGGTGATATTCTCCAATTGGGTGATACTTTCTTTGGGTTTTACTCCCTTATTAGTTGATAGTAAAGTTAACTGATAGTTAATTTAACTGATAGTTACGTTGGGTTTTAAAAAATTGGGTGATATTTACTGGCACCGTTTATATCACTTTTTCTTATGTGGGATGTCTCGTTTCGCAACCAAAATCACAAATCGTCTAGGGATTTTAATTAGTGAATATTAATTAATACTTTATTGGGATTTATTAAGGCTGATAATAAATCAAAAAACCAATTTTTTTATATTTGAATATTTTTTATTAAATTTTTTTTTAATCATTATATTTTTATATCTAATTAAATAGTAAGAATTCAGTCTTTTAAATAAGTATCTAATAATAATAATAATAAAGTAAATAAATTAAAAAACGTGGTTAAATTTAACTCATTTGTACAGAAACAATTCTTTCACCTTTCACCTTTCATAACTGGAACTGAAACAAAATCAAACAAATCCTATACACATTGAAATTAATAATTTTTGTTTGAAAATTTCATTTTATTTTTAACTTCAGTTAGATTTTAGAACGTCTAAGGAAAAATTCTCAATCATCACATGTCCGTGGCTGGATTTTTATCCTTGGTGTCTGAAACAGTGTTTTAGCCTAACCATATTCGGCTGACATGAATCCATGTAATAGTATAGTTAAACAACCACTTTTACAAAACAAATCAATCAAGTCATTTATGAAATCTTCTCCATCAATATGTCGTTTTAATCTATGTACATTAAAGCTGAGTGTGTTACGGCATTATTTTCTTTTATCTTTCTCTAAAATTTCAAAATTTTTTTTATCAATTTTGAAATGCATGTACAGTCTAATTACAAAGATTATAATCAATAAAAATATTTCGTTATTGCAATGTTCTAATATATTAAAACAAACTTATAGTTTATGTTCTTGATGATTTTTTAAAAACATTTATTTTATAACTCCATAAAAAAATTTAAATTTTTATAGGATAAAAGAAAAGTGTGTTTTCAAATTTACAAATATTTATATAACTTTTAAGTAAATGAAAACTTACTAGTAAGCTGTTAAATACTGAGCTTATATCGATAAATAGTAAGGAAAATTTTTAACAATAAAAAAAGTATATCGAGTACAATGATTGTGCAAGAACGGACACGATTCATGAGATTCTTGCCCGTTTTTGGTTGTCTAATTCGACAACAAGTTTTTGATCATGAAAATCGAAAACGATAAAATCATATCGTCGCTATCCTTCGATAGCTTTTATTTTTATTATTATTATTAAAGTGTATTATAATAATATAATATTTGTGTTGTTATTATTATGTAAGTTATTATTATTATTATTATTGTTCTAGTTGTGGAATGTTATAAATCGTGCCCACAATAAATAAATCTAAACAATAGTTAATGGAGAAGGGAAATGAATGCTATTCAATATTTATTTAGATACAATACCTTTAATGGAGTGGTTTTGTTGAATAAACATTATTTCTAATAATTTTTCTTCATTACTAATTTTCCAAAAAAAACTGATATCTATAACATACCACCATTGGTATAATCATTAATAAATTTTCTTATTTAAAGAAAAAATGTTTGAAAAATTCCTTTGTTTATCATTAGGAAATCTAAAAAATGATACAGTTGGAAATTCCTTCGCATTTACTGTGGCGAACACCATCTTCCTCAAACCTCAATAGACGTTTTTGCTCACAGAATAACTTAAAAGTTTTTCGCTGTTATTTCAATTAATGTTAATAAGCACAAACGTCACAGAATAACATAAATGCGAGGGGTTACTCAAAAATTTTACGCCTCACTGATTGCACATTTCAAAAGATTGCACAAAGATTCACAAATATTCGCAAAGATTCGCAAAGATTGCATAAATGTTTATCACTATTATAGTTTTTAACACTCTTTTTCTTTAAATTAATAATTTAAATAACACATTATCTGAAATTGTTTGGAGGTACTCGAAGTGGAAGGAAGATTTAAAATTTAAACAATACTAATACACGATATGTAAAAAATTGACACATGGAAATGTTTCAATTTGCTAAATATAGAATCGAGAATATAAAAGTTGTTATTTCAATTATTTCAAAATTTTAATACACACAATTATGTTTAATTATAATTTGCACACACACACAAAATAATTGTAATGTAATTCTAAGTCTATTATAAGAATTCAATTTTATTAAAATTAAAATTTGGTGTCTATTTTTTATTTTTCTCTATACAAAAATAATAAAAATCAATTAAAAAGGAAAAAAATCCTACTTTAATATATATTATATATTATATTATTTTTATTATATATGCGTTTATCCTATAGATACATATGCATATTGTTTTTATATAATCATCACTTATTTTAGTTATAATTTGTTATAACTTGTGTGATGTGTATTTGATTTTGCTTTCCAGAATTAAAAAAAAAAAATTTTATGCATGTGAAGATAAAAAATAATCTGATAAAATACGAGGTTGTAAGTAGGTATTCCGAAACATAATTTTCAATCAATATTCAACTAAATTCATTTTTTTGTAGTGGAAAGACTCTTTTATTTTTAATGTTAATGCCTTGGCATGTGTTTGTTTAGTTCAGCATATTTTTAGTTTTTTGTTTTGCTTGTAACTGATACCTCTGTATCAGTTAAATAATACAATGGTGATCAGTTAAATAAAATTTAAATATATATAATGGTAATGAAACAAATTAAAAACAGTTGAACAAAAAAATAAACTTTTACGAACTCTTCAAATATTATTATCGTTAAATAAATAAAAATTAGTATGAATCCAAACGAGATATTTACATGATTTTTGTTCTTATCTCTTTTTTTCTATTGTGCTACAACGCGAATATAATTATTTTTTTGGTATTTTTCTAGTTATTATCACAGAATTAGTAATATAAACTGAACAAATAGGGGCATCGAAAATTGGAACCATTTGTGAGTGTGAATGCCGATTTAACATATTAGGGTCTCAGGAAAGATTTATGATTATGTGTGCCTATGATCTGTCCAGTGCTAATCGGTTAAGAGCTAATTAAATTACATTTTTGTTTCGTATTCTAATACAAATATTTTTGGTATTAGCATTTGACATTTAGGTATATATGGCGTGTTTTTGTTTCTATTTGACATAAATTAATTAATATAAATAAGTTTATATAAAATCAAATTAACAATTGGCAGTTCTATATAGATAAAGTTTTAAAAGAGTCTTTCGAATTTTCTTTTTCACAAATAAAAATTATATTTAGTGCGCAATGTACTACAATGAGCGTTTTTCTTACTTTTTTTTCTATAATCTATAATATAATAATAAAATTGTTCGTTCCTCGGCCAACGGTTCAGAGCAAAATTAACAAATTTTTGTATGAGGGAATAATTGAGAATAAGCGCTATATTTAGTAAAATTTAAAAAAAACCCAAATTGAGTACACCGAAATTATGTTCAGAGATGAAAAATATGTCTGAGAAAACATTTTCTGTTGAGACAATTCGAAATATTTTGAGAAAAAAATAGTTATCATGGCCGAGTTGCCCGTAAGAAGCCATAATTTTGATGTATTAACTGAAACTTTAAATTATTTCGATCCCATGCATTGATGTCTGCAAAAATATTATGTACTACACTGTAGTAACTACAGGGAGCGTTTTTCTTACGTTTTTTTCTATAATCTATAACATAATAATAAAATTTAAGATGAAAATACATGAAAATGAAAAAGAGAATTACGCAATTGTAGATTCCGTTCACATCGAAAAAATTAAATTGGAAATTTCCCCATTAAAAAAAAAGAATGAATTAGAACTAATTTAGAGGAAGAAAATAAAAAAATGAACTTAAAGATTGATCAATTGAGAAATGAAAATAAGTATTTTAAATAGTTGTATATTGTATATTGAGGAAATATTCACACTGGGGAGAGATTACGGAACGAAACTATTCTCAAACTCAATTATTGAGTTTCCCCTTCTTATTTGTTTTTCGAATGTATTGTCTTGTAAAAATAGCAAACAAGCATGATGTTTAAATGTACGTATACAAGCATTTTTGTGAAAAGTAGGATTTATGATTGTGTTAGTATGAGCAATAATGTAATACTTCGAACGAAACTCAAATTTTTTTTCAACAGGTCGAAACCAGTTGGAAATAAATTTTGAGTTTCGTTCAAAGTATTACTCATAGTAAGTTATTGCATCATCCAACTCCAAAAATTGATTTCAACTATTAATAAATCTAGTTTTTTTTTATTTTAAATATGGGGAAGGTCAAACAGTATGGTCTACAATTTATGTAAAAAAAAGATAAGAAAAAATTGTGTGACCTTGGAAAAAATCATTTATTTAAAAAATAGCATAAAATTACATCAAATAATTATTCATCATTTTTTTTTTTCTCACTTATTTTTACCAACAAAAGGTCAAATTAATGGTTATTGCAACTTTCATCCAAAAAAAGGTGTAAAAAAAATCCTGTCCGCCGGACCCCGTATGTGAACACGATAACTCAAAAACGCGTGAAGTGATTTCAATGAAATTTTGGAATTAGTATTTTATTGGTCCAGAATAAAACTGTATTGATTTTCGGGGATTTGGGGCACGGGATAGAGCACCTGTCATACAAATTTTTGGGGAAAAAAAAGTTTTTTTAAGAACCCGTGAACTGATTTCAACAAAATTTTGGAATTAGTGTTTTATTATAATTAATGATGGTTCCATGGAGGAGTTTTCAGAACTTGGGTATATTGTTATCCGTTCGTGTTAAATGCTGACAATACTATCGCATAACAGTCGACGAAGCATACAGCCATACTTGTCTGTCGTTTTTTCCATTACTAAGCTTAGTCGATTACGACGATAATTGATAATTCTATAATAATACCAAATAATATTATACGACCGATAATTACATTAATTACATTAATTGATGATAATGTTAAAAAAAATGGTTATGACATCAACCCGAACATTATTTTCTTTAAATTTAATTAATTATTCCATCAAATTTGCCGTATTCAACATATTAATTAAAAATTGTAAATGTTTCCCTTTATTTATTAGATTAATTTAGATTAATTAGTTTAAATTTTTTGAATAAGGGTTTAGTTATTTAGAATACAACAACAACAAAAATTGCTTTTTCTTTAACCGAAAAAATTTATTTGCATTATCATTATTTTTATGTTTTTATTTAGAAAAACATCTGTACCTAGAGAGCATAACCAGAGCATATAATTATACAAATCGATTTCAGGTAATAAATTATTCAACCAATTATTGGTTATAAATATAACTTATATAAGTTAAATCATTTCAGTTTATCTGCTGATCAACAATTTAGTTGAATTCAAAACAAAAATTTGTTGATAAAATGACTGAGAATAAAGAACAATTAATAGAAATGGATAATGAAAACCAAAAACCAGGAACGTGGCAAAAGGACAGTTGTGATGTCAAAGAAGATACATGGAATCAATATTTAGAAGAATTTATAACATTATTTGTAGCCAAATTTGAACTAGAATTAGAACATTGTGTTTTAAAGGCAAGAAACGAAACAATAAATGAACCAATTGGCCCAATCTCAAATAGTCCGGAGTGGTCCAAATTTATTCGTAGGATTAGGTTAGGTGTAAGTGTTGATAATAGAAATGCCGCTATAAAAATTACTGAAATATTTAAAGATATAGAAAAAGATGAACTCCGAAAAATACTGGTTAAAGCTAGTGGAAGTATTTTTTGGTGTTTTCAAAATCAATTTATTTATAGTTCGCACAATTTATTAATACCGTCATTGAATTTTGTAAAAGACGCAGTTGAAAGATCGATGAACTATATTAAAGATTACAAAAATAAAACAAAATATGACGTAAATAAATACGATTGCAATCCAAAGCCAGAATTTTACTTCGATTTAATTACTAAAGCAGTTATTTTTGGTAAATCAAAAAATACAATAAAAAATGCATTTATTAACTTTACAAAATTAGATAAAATGGCGGAATCATCTTTTATACCTAAAATAATTAGAAGAAAAAAACCGATAAAGGGATACTATTTTCATAGACTAATGTACGACAACTTGTGTACATCAGAATTATATGAAAGAGTTGGTTTAGTAACAATAAATAGCAACAAATTTTACAATCGAAAAGGATTCAAAATATATACTAAAATATATGGTCATCGTTTTCCATTTCGCTGGGAGTTTTGGGATTTTTATGAAATAGATAACAATGATAGACCGCCAGTTTATCATTTATATTTTACAAAAGATGAACTTGAACAACAAATAAAACTTATATCAGATCGTTTAAATAATGAAAGTGGCATGGTATATACTGACTTTAGCAGAGATAGAAGAATGATTCTAAGAATGGTACACCCAATATGGATGGATATAATAACTCCCACATCAACATTTATTGAAAGATCTAATGAATTAAATAAAATTCATAATGCATTAGAAAGTGATTCAAGAAAAGCAATTATAACACAGGATGCATCACTAGATGCTTCAGTGGGTGGAATAGGTAAAAGTGAATTAGCTAGAATGTATGCATATAAACATCGTAAACAATTTGGTGACAAAATCATATGGATAAATGCTCAAACGAAACAAAATTTAAAAGAATCATTCCAAAGATTAAGTCAAAGCATATTAACACAATACAGCGAATATATGTTTCCCACAGGAAGGGACAGAAATTATAAACATTTAATTAAAGACGTGTTTCAATATTTTATTGATTCAAAAGTTCTGTTTATTTTTGATGATGCAGATAAATATGAAAATATAAAAGAATTTTTACCATCTTATTTACATTTAAAAAAAAATAAATGTTATATTTTAATTACTACACGTCATCAAAATTGGAATGCAGGTGTTGAAGAAAATATAGAAGAAATAAAATTAAATAATTTTACTTTAGATGAAGCTTCTCGTTTTATCAAGAATTCTTTACCAATAGAAATTCTAACTAAATCAAATGATGAAGAAATTAATGAATTAATAAAGGAACTAAAATATTTTCCATTAGCTTTGGGATACGCTACAGTCTATATTAAAAATATATATGAAAAATGCAAAACATTTTATGGAATTTATGAATATTTAAAAGAATATAAAGAAATGAATAAAAGAATATTACGTAAATTTAATGAAAAATACACAAATGATTGTTATATTAATACTATTCTTACTATATGGAATTTAACTTTAAATATAATTAAAAAAAATTCTATTGCATATTGGATAATTGAAATAATGGCTTATTTTCCATCTAGTTCATTTCATTTAAGTAAGGTTTTTTATACAACTGATAAAAAAAAATTATTGATCGCTTTTCATTTGTTATGTCAATATTCTATAATTATTCAAGGAAATGAAATTTCATCTATTGATAAATTATTACAAAAAGTTATAAAAATTCAATTAAAAGAAATGGGTAAAGAAGAGAAAGCAATAAAAAATACTATTAAATGTTTAGGATTAATAAATAATAATATGATTGATAATAATATTATTTCTGTATGGAACAATGCATGTAATTATAAAAATTTGTGTTTTAAATTTTATTATAAATATTCTGAATTATTTAAAAATTGTTATTTCAAACATTATAATTATAGTTATTTACATTTATTAGTAGAAAATGGTTATACTGAAACAGTTAAAAAAAATATTTTTTCATTTAAAGAAACATTCACAAGCCATATATAATGAACTAATAAATGAAAGAAATGGTTTATATGAAACTGCTTTACATATAGCAGTTATTAATAATAATTTAGAAATGGTGAAACTGCTTAAAGAATTATGTGCTAAAATTGATATTGAATCATCTTTAAAAGCTACTTTTTCGGGATTTATTGATATACTTAAGATTTTAGATTCAAACAATAATAATGAATATTTACTACATGCTGAAGTTTATTCAGCAATAAAAGATAATAATGAATTTCTTCTTGATAATATTTTAAAAAGATTGAAAGCAGATCAATTAAAAGTTATAATGGAACCAAAATTTGAAGGCTATAATAAAAGGATTGGAATTGATCTTAATCCTCTATATGTGGCTGCGCGTGATGGTCTTTTAAATATGCTTAAATTACTTTTAAATTATAAAGCTTCAATTAATTATAATTCTGTATCTTGTTGTACTTGTTTACATATTGCTACAGGATTTGGTCATTTAGAAATTGTAAAATATTTAATAGAAAATGGTGCTAATCTTAACATCGTTGATGTACAAACTAATTGCACATTTTTGCATGTTGCCATTGAAGAAAATCAAAAAGAAATTATTAAGTATTTAATAAATAGTAATAAAATTGAGAATATCATATCAGCTTACCATGGCACTAAGCCTTTCAAGATTGATACCTTTTTACAAGAATTTAAAAATTGTTGAACTACTTCCTTATCTAAATTTTATTTCAATGAAATCTATATTACATATTACGATGACTTTACATTTCATTATCTTTCTTTACTTTTATGTTCAAAAATTGCAAATAAAAATAAAATTGGCATGAATGTATAGTCAAGTATCATAATAACTACTATTTGTTGTATTGTGAAATAATGCTACCAAATTAGAATTATATATTTGTGAATTTCTTTCCAACATCTATAATAAAATTGAAAAAAAAAATAAAAAGAATAAATAAACAAAATTTAAAGATGTAAAATTCGTTTTAAACTTATATTTATTTTATAGTAAATAATTTATTTCTGCTAATTTGTATATTTCGTGAACTGTTGTCTAAATCCTATAGTCGTTAAATTTAATTTATTATATTACTTAGTTTTATATGTTTGTAATAATATTATATTACTCTGAAAAACTAAACAAAAATTCATAATCGTTTGTAGAATTGCAAGGGATATTTATCTTGTACACTTCTGTCCTTGATACTAAAATATAAAAATTAAAACAAAAAAAATGTCCCTTCATATAAATTTCAATAGAATTAAAACTTATCAATACCACTGTTTATTTCTGTCCTAATATAATAATGTATATAGGTACAACTACTTTACCTATCTGAACTAGTTATTTTAAAATTTTTCTTCAATTTAAAAAAAAAATGTAAACAAACGTCACTATGATTACTCATAATAATATTTTCCCCATTTCATTTACTCATAGTTAAGTCATATATGTTGTAATTTATATTAATAACTTATTTAAAATGATAAGAAATGAAATTTTATCGAAAAAGAATTATATATCGTTAGTTTTTTAGCTTAGTTTGATGTTATGAATGAAGTGGAATTGTTATTTGTGACATAAAATAAATAAGTAATTCAATAAAATCTGTAAAAAAAAATCAATCAATAATTTCTTTGTACATATATTATAAAAGTATTTCTTTTAAGTTTTCTGTATTTATTCATACGAATTTAATATATATGTGTTAACTATTAAGATTTAATAAATTAATAATTGGTGTTGTTATTGTAAATAATGTGGATGTTACAGAATAAATGTTACACAAATAAATTAATAAAAGAATAATTATGATAAAGGTTTGAATTTCTTCAATAATAAAATAATCCATTTCGTGTAATTTTTCTTTTTTGTTCAAGATTTATCGGTTTAAACGAACAACATTATTTATTCAATAAATTTTTAATTTTCAACACATAAAATATAAATAAAAGAAATCTTGTTGTTGGTGTCTTCTATCAAAGGAAAATTATTACATAACCAAAATTTAAGAATTTTCTAATATTTTTTTTATTTTAAAATTTGAACAACAATTTATTAGTTCAGTATTATGAATAGCCGCGTGTATTAAAATAAAAACATTAAAAAAATATGGAAGTAAACATTAAAGACAATAATTCCAAAAAAGATCAAATTGACGTTAAATCATTCATGTTTGATAAAATAAAACCAGTAAAATCATTCACTGGAAGAAGTTCAGAATTAAAGAATGTATATGAAGCATTTAAAAATCACAAAGTTAAGCCTTATTTAATTGCTGGTCCAGAAGGAATTGGAAAAACTGAATTAGCAAAAAAATATGCTTTTGATTATTGTGAAGAATATAATAACAATATAATCTGGATAAATGCGGCATCAAAAGAAAGTTTGAACAGATCTTTCTACAGATTAGCTAAAGAATTACAAATTTCAGTTACAGTAAGAAATGGAGATAAATCAGAAAAAGAGAGAGATATTGATCTCATTGCTAAAGATATTTTTAGTTCAGTAGGGAATATAAAAAGTCTCATCATATTCGATAATGCTGAAAATTTTGAAAGTCTTACTGAATTTTTACAGTATTTATCTACTTCCCATATTTTAATTACATCTTCTAATAATAATAATTGGGAAGGAAAAGTAAATCAAATTAAATTAAATAATTTAAATGAGACAGAAACGTTAGATTTCTTTAAAAATTCAT
This sequence comes from Pedicia rivosa, assembly GCA_963082725.1. Taxonomy (NCBI): domain Eukaryota; kingdom Metazoa; phylum Arthropoda; class Insecta; order Diptera; family Pediciidae; genus Pedicia; species Pedicia rivosa. The sequence goes on along the minus strand of OY720152.1, from coordinate 32,304,511 downwards.
TAAGAATTAAAATGAAAGATAATTCATCTGATGGTATAATAAAACATTTAGCAGAAAAACTTCAATATTTTCCACTAGCATTAGGACAGGCAATCTCATATATTAAGGAAATTAATAAGGAATTAAATACGATAGGATACAAGATATTTACGATCAGTGATTATCTTAATTTATATGAGGAAACAAATAAAATAAAATTACCTGATTTAAGAACTGAACATGATAGATTTATTAATAGCATGTTTAGAACTTGGAATATTACACATAAAAAAATAGAAGAGAATAAGGATGCATTAAAAATTATTCAAATTTTGTCATATCTTAATCCAGATTCTATAAATATAAATTTATTTTCATCAAAATTAATAAAGGATAAAAAAGAGTTACTTAAAGCAGTTACACTTCTTCGGCAATATTCTATAATTTTTGTACAAAAAGGTATAATATCTATTCATAGAATGGTACAAGAAGTAATTAGACAACAATTAAAAGAAAATGGTAAAGAAGAAGAAATCCTACGAAAAACTATTGAATTATTTGGATTTTCATTAAATAAATTTAATAGAAAAGAGATTAATGATAGTCAAATTATTTCTATTTGGAATTATGCTAGTGATTATCCTTATTTAATTGATCAACTAGTATACAAGTATAACGATTATACAAATAAAAATACAATTCTTCATTTGTTTGCAAAAACTGACTGTTGTGAAGTAATAAAAAAAATACTTAATCATATTAAAACTAACACTCCAAAAATGTTAAATAAGTTTATTAATTCTAAAAATAGTTTTAAAAAAAATTGCTTAAGTGCTGCAATTGAATATAATAATGAAAAAAATGTAGAATTACTTAAAGAGTACGGTGCTGATTTTTATACAGAAGATTTATTTTTTGCAATTTTTTCTGGCTACACAAATATTATAAAAATATTAAAACTTAACAATAGTGAATATTTACTATATACAGATTTTTATTCTGTTTGTAAAACAAACGATGTTAATATGATTGAAAATTTTTTAAAAGAATTAAAAGAAGATCAATTGAAATATATAATGAAACAAAGATTAGCTTATATTAATAAAAAAAATAAAATATTTCATTATCCGTCACCATTATATATGGCTGCAAGTGTAGGTAATTTAGATATTGTTAAATTATTATTAAATTATAATGCTGATATTAATTATCGTAATTATAATGAAAATGGTGGAACACCATTATATATTTGTACTGCAAATGGACATTTAGAAATTGTAAAACTATTATTAGAAAAATGTTTAAATAGTAATACAGATAATTTTCGATATTTAGCACTATTACATGTTTCTGCGGAAAAAGGTCATTTAGATATTGTTAAATATTTAATTAGTAATAATATAATTAATGTTAATACTATTGATGATTATGGCACAACACCATTACATTTAGCTAGTTTAAGTGGTAAATTAAATATTGTTAAATATCTTCTAGGAAATGAAATAAAAGAAAGAGCAAACTTAAATGCTATTGGTGAGCATGGTTTAACACCTATATTTTGTGCTATGCTTAATTGTCATTCTGATATTGTTAAATTTCTATTAAATAAATATGATGTTAATATTTTTAGTACAATTATTCAATATTACAGTACACAATCAAATATAAAATTCTCGGTTATACATTTAGCTATTGCCTATGATGAACTAGAAATTGTTAAAAAACTAATAGAAAAACAAGGAGTAGATATAATTAATCAAAAGATTAATGAACATAAAAGTATTACAGCAATTCATATTGCTGCCTACTATAATAGCACAGAGACCATTAAGTATTTTAAACAAATTAATGTAATATTTGATGAAAAATTTGACAAAATTTTAAAATGTTCAAAGAAGAAAAGTCGTAAACTTTTCCAATGTAGATCTGATTCATATTTTACGATTTATAAAGGAATGAAATATTTAAATGAAACGGTTTTCCGAAAATTGAAGTTAAATACATGAACAAGTTAAATTTAATGAAGTATAATATAATAATATAATAATAATATAGTGCTTTATAAATTAAATAAAGATAAAAATTAAGATTTTTCTCAGAAGAAGATAAATAGGATACTGTGGAAGTATTTTAATGAAATAATTAGAATTATATTAACGTGTCTGTAGATTTAAGACTTGTATTAATTTAAAAAACAATATATAAGCCTTATGGTTTGTAAATATATTCATTGTAAAATTTTTAAGAAAATTAATAAGCTACTTAATTATAAATATAATATAATATACAATATAAATATTGTATTATTACATATTTTATTACATACTTTGTATAATTACATATTTTTAAAATAAAAGTTATTCATGTATTTATAAAAATACATTTAAAATATTACCTAATGAACGAAATTTCGCTACCAAATTATGAAAGATTTAATTTTGTGCATTTGACAAGATTCCAAATAAGCTGAAATATTACATTTATATTCTTTCTACAAAAAGCGACATCTCTGCTTCATCATTTTCTTATTATGATTTAATAATTTAAATTTTAAATCAGTAAAAAAAGTAAACTCTAAAGCATGATATTTATTTGTATCATGAGTCTAAAGTTTATTTAATATACAAATCATGTAATATAATTTTACCCAAATGTATGATATATAATTAGAGACTAAATTACAATAAAAAGTACTAAATATATATAATATATATAAATGTCTTATGCAAAATTCATGGAATTATACTGACAAATATTGTCGCAGTTATGGAAAAATTAAAACAATTTAAATATCAATTTAAAGTTATAAAATTATATAGCTTTGTTTGTAAAATTTCTTATCTTAATTTTCTTCTAAGAATAAAAGCAAAAATAAATGATTATATGTATATATAATATATAAAAATATGTATATAAAAACCCATTTGATAACCTTTTAGGTATTTACTAAGAATATTTAAATTTTTTTTAGAACCTAAAATTGAAATTTATATCATTTTCTTATAAATTCTCTGAATTTAAATTATGGTGAAACCCATATAACTTCCACTTCCTCTCTCTTTATTCAATGACTTTTATTTACATTCGTATTTCTAAGAAAAAATTTCCTACTCACGATGAACAAGTGACTAAAATCAACATTGATGAATCATATAAATTTAAAACATATGATTTCTTCAACTATAGAAACTCCAATTTACTTGATTTTGTATGGTTTCAAAAATATTTTGCTAAACTGTTTACCGTTTTTATAATCCTGTATAAAAAAAAATAAGTTAGACTTAGAGATTTTTTTTATAAAGAGAAATAAAGAGAGAGAAATATCGTTTATTTAATAAACACAAAAGTTGTTTCAGAATAGCACAACTAAAATTCCACGGACAAAACAGATTCTACAAGCATCTACTGAACTTTGTTCTTTTAAGCACTACGCCTTAAAGGAAAAATTTACTTCTAAATTACTAAATTACATATTTAACAATTAGTTTATTAGCAATTCCCAAAAGCAAACATCATTGTAAAATGAGTCTGATTGTTAATACAAACAAAAATAGATGCCTACAGTTGATAAATACAAGGTTGTATGCCTCATATTGCTTTATATATTCGACGAAAAACTTGTTTATAATATTTTATTATTTTAATTTTGTGGTAGGAGAAGTGTATAAAATCAAACAAATAAACAGAGAGAACATTTAATGAATATAATTCTCACAATACACCCGAGTAGTATATTCAAATTAAATTAAATTTTAATAAAAAAAGGAACTACAACGAATGAAATAAAGTCAGTGTCATTCATTGTTTCAATTCAAGTTGTTCATTTTCAAAAGAGTTCTCTTTAAATAAATAAATAATAATTAATTAATAAAGAAAAAATTGAATTAAAACAAAATGAAATCAATTTTAGTGTTTTTTATAATTACTGCTGCAACAATAGTTCAAGAAGGATATTCACATACATATCATACTGGAAGATCATGTGAAAATGTAGAACCACTACAAGGTTTTGAAATGAGAAATGTAATTACCGAAATTAAATTAAATAAATTATTATTCAAAATAATGAATTTATTTGTGACCTTTTAACTTTTATAATCTAATTTTTATTTTTATTTTTGTTATTTATAACAAAATTGATAAAGAAAAATAAGTACAAAATACATATTTTGTTTTAAAGTATGAACTATGTTTAAAAATTCTATTCGTATAATTTTATATAAATTTGTATAATTAAATTAAATTGTTATTTTTATCTAGTTTCTCGGTATTTGGTATGCAATACAAAAAACATCAACAGCATCAACATGTATTGTTTATAATATAACACGAGGAGAGGAACCGGGGGAGTATTTAATTGAACAAACATCACAACATTTTGCATTAGGTTTAACACCATTAAAACATGAATATTCTTATACAGGCGAATTAACTGTAAAGGATATGGATGTACCAGCTAAAATGACTGTTAATTTTCCATTAAGTAAGTTTGATAAAATGTTTCTTATTATTATATCAATTCTTGAAATAAAATTTCTTATAACGTAATATGCCAAAATTGTCGTCAATATGAAAATGTTTTAAGAATCAGAAGTCCAATTTAAATTAGTCTTTACTCATTCGTTAATTTAATTGCGTTCAATGTTCTACATTTATATTTCTCAACATACGATTTTAGAAATATTTACTGCGATAACATTCTGTTGAAAAACAATAATCTTTGAATTGTACGATCATGTTTACAGTATGATACATTTGATTATTTCTTTAAAAATAATATTTTTAACTTTTTCTACTACGGAAAACACAAATTATAATTATAACAAATTTCAATTAATTTTATTTCTTTTGTTTTGTTAAATTCAAGGTGTTGCTGGTTCTTCATCATTCACAGTATTTATAACAGATTATGATAACTATGCTGGAGTTTTTTCATGTCAAAGGCTTGGTATTGCCCACCGTCGTAGTGCAACAATTTTATCAAGAACAAGAACATTAGACAGAGCATATGTTGATAAGGTGAGATGATAATGAACGACTTTATGAATTTATATTATTTGTTATTAAAAAACCTTATAGATTCGTACACGTCTTGGTTTATATCAAGTGAATCCATTTGATTTAAGTATAATTGATCAAACTGGTTGCCCACGGGATGCTGATCAAGGTGTTAATATACATATTGATCCAGATACATTATCAGCTCAAAATATTGGTAATGTTTTTAAAAAGGCTGGTGAAAAGATTGGTGATGGTGTTACATATGTTGTAGATGGTGGAAAGAAGGTTGGAAATGTTGTTTCTTATGTTATATCATAACAAACATAAATATGTAATTATATAAGATCAATTAATTAATTATTTTGAAATTATTTTTTTATTCTTTAGATTTATCATAATCTAGCTGATAGAGAAGAAACTACTGACAGAACAACGAATTCAAGAATGACTGCTTCTAATACTTATCAAAATGATCCAGAACCAGATGCAGAATGGGTTAGACTTTAAGTTTTCTGTTACCTTTTTTTTTTTGTTACGTGAGAAAATAAAATAATTTTTGTTTAAAAAAAATAATGTAATTTTATTTTACTTTATATTGAATTTTTTGTTCGATTATATCGAGAATTGCGAAATGTGATTCATCTCATATATCACGGGAAACTAAGCAAAGGTATTTTAATATTATTAATTTTTTTTATCAACTGCTACGACATGCAACTATGTACTATTATAAAAAAAACACAACCATTATTTTCACGCTGAAACAATTTTCATAAAATAATTATCTACATTATTTGCAATAATTTAATTGAAATCTGTTTGAATGAATGTCTATCGAAAGTTTTTCATATTAATAAGTAAAAATCTTCCTGTTTCCAACGCTAACAATAATAATATCCGAAAATTTATAATTTGTATTCTCATTTATATTGTGAAAATGTTAAAAAACAATTTTTTAACCAAATACATACAAATAAATCTCAAATAAACATATACACTGAGTTTGAAGATCAAATAATATGAAATTCCATTAGTTTCTAAAGTAAATCAAATGTAATAGGTATAGGTACATATATATCTATAATCTCCGTATAAACCTACGAGATTTTTGCACTTTTTTGTGTTTGATTTAGAAATTAAGTAAAGAACCAACAATAAAAAATATAACCAAACGCGTATAACCAATATAAATTTCATGATATAATTTGAATCTAAAGATAAAAAAAAAACGAATGTTTCTTTGCATAAGTGTATAACAAAAAGATTTATTTTTTTTTATAATAATCATAATAATAGTTATAATATTAATTAATAATTAATAATAATAATAATAATAATAATATTTAAAATAATCAATAATAATATTTATATAATATCAATTACACCAAAAAAAACGAAAAAAAAATATACACAATGTTCTTCATTTTTATTATTTATTTAAATTGTTTTTTTTTTTTTTTTATGATTTTTTTTCAATTCAATTTAATATTCTCCTTTTTTTCCTTCATTTTCTAATAATAATAATAATAGTAATTAGAATAAAATAATGATAGTAAAAATAATAATAATAAATTTTAATTAATTATTTATAATAATAATAATAATAATAATAATAATAATAATAATAATGATATCCTAATAATAAATGATGGATAATGATAATAATATTATCTAAATAGTGATTAAATATTATATGTATATACAAATTCATATATATATATATGTATGTATGTATATAAATATTCAAATTATACAGTTTTAAATTAAATAAAAAAAAGTAAAGAAGTAAATCATCATCATTTTTATTACAATTTTAATATTTTCTTTTTTTAAAAAAAAAGAAAAAGAAAGATGACGCCGTCCATTTTGAATATTTTTGTTGTTGTTTTGTATGTTTCTTGTAGTTTTTAATTATTTTTTTTTTTCTTACAATAATTTTTTATTAAATATTTACGTTGCACAATTTATTTTTACACACACACACACATAAAAGAAAAACACACACACGACTAAAAAAAACAAACAAAAATATTTCAGTCACAAAATGGCCGTACGCTTTCTTCTATATTTATATATATTCTTAGTTCTTAAATTTTAAATCCCATTTCTTTCTGTTTTATCTATATATAAAATAGGTAACACATTTTCATACAATCAATGTAACAATTGATAATGGAAATTGTAATAAAATTTAAAGAGGCATTTATTTGTTACTTTACAAAAAGAATAAAACGAAGAAACAAAAAATTAAAAAGAAATCGATTTAAATTTTATTACTGTAAACTGTATCCATTCAATTGACACGATTACCGTTGAAAATGCGCGCTAATTTTGTTTTGAATATATATTTGGGGAAGAAAATAAAAAAAAGTTTGATTCTACAATATTATTTTCTTGTCTCCTTTTTTTTACTACGATTCTTTTATTTTGTTTTAATTTTTTTCTTTCTGTTTTATTTTAATAATCAGATTTTTGTTTAATATTTTCTTATAATTATAATTATAATAATAATATAAACATATTTACAAAGGGATGGAGGAGTGGAAATAGGGTAGGTTAACAAAGAAAAATGAGAAAAAGTACAACAACAAAAAAAACAGAAAGAGACAATCAGTATTAATTTTGTTTTTTTTTCTTTTTCTTTAAATTCATTACTTCATTATAATATAATTTTCTTCTCTTTTTTCTTTTTAATTTAGTTTAATTTAATTTATTTAGAATCATTTTTCTAAAGAGAAAAAAACCAACGAAAGAATAAGAAATAATTCGTTAAATAGAAAAAATAATAATAAAAACGAGGGAAATAATATTAATCTTATTAAAAATCTCAATAACAACAATGAAAAAAAAAGCAACCCCAAAAAATAAAATTAATAATTGCATGTATGGTCACCATTTTTCTTGTATTCTCTTTTCTTAACGTTTTCGTTTATTATATATTTCGGAAATTTAGTTCAATTTATAGAAATTCAATTAAAACAAAAGAAATAAAAAAAAAGAAAGATGGCGATCAAATGGAGAGCAAATATCCTCTCAATTTTTTTTTTGTTTGTTTCTTAAAATATTTTATATTTTATATTTTTTTTTGTTTTTTATTTAAATTTTTTGAAATTTTTATTTTAATATTTTTTTTTGTAATTTTTTTCTTTTTCTTCACTTATTCATTTACTTTATTTTATTTTATTTTACTTTATTTTTTATAAAAATAAACACAACCTTTTATGCCTACTTTTTTTTCTTTTTGTCCATTATTTTTCTTTTTTCTCATTTTCATCAAAATATTTTAATTTATATTTTTTGTTTTTTTTGTTTTAATTTTCTTTTCATATTTTTTGTTTTGTATTCTTACGTTCTCTCAGCAAAAATAGTTTTTCTTATTCTTAAGTTGTCTTTGTTTGTATGTTTTTTGTTTTTATTTATTTATTTATTAATTTTATCGAAAAAAAGTACACTTTTAATTTTGGTATTTTTTTTTTTGTTTTTAAACTTTTTAATTTTTAATTAAATTTTAATCAGAATTTTTTTTATTTGTTTTTTAAATAATTATTTTTTTTAAGACATAATTTTTTTTCATTCATATTTTTAAGGTCTATTTTTTTTTCAAGAAAAAGGCATTTTCTGTAAAGATACTGTTTTTTTTCCCTTTAGAATTTATATTTAATTAAATATCTTTTCAAATTTTATACTTTTTATTCATTCATTTTTGCTTTATTTTAAACTTTTATTAAAAAAAAAAATTAACAAAATAATTAAATTTAAGAAAAAAAAAACATTGAAAAATAAAAAATAAAAAATTAATTGAAAACAAAAAATAATATTTTCCTTAAGACGTTGGCAAGTTTTATCATTTTGTATTTTCAGGATTTTTTTTAAAAAATTTAATTTTTTAAAAATCAAAACCATTTTTTGTTTAGTTTTTAATTTAGAAAATTGATCCAATGTTTTTATCCCTTTTCCCTCTTTTGAGTAAATATTAAATTTCTTATTAATTTAATTTTTAATAGTCACTTTATCATTTCTCAGTTGATTCTTCTTCTTCTTAATTTTCTTAATATTTTTTATATTTTTTTGTTTCGTTTTTTTTTTTCATTTTTATTCATTTTAATAATTTATTTTACAGGAATAAATAATTTGGCAACATTTTTTAATTAATTATGTAATTATTTTTTATTTTAACAATAAAGAAAAAAATAAAAAAGAAATTAATTATTTTTTAATAATTGCTTCCTCTATTTTTTCCCTCCCTTTTTGTGTTTACTTTTTTTTTGTGTTTTTCTTTGCTGATTTTATTTTCTCTTTTCATCATTTTTAAAAAATTAAAAGAAAAAAAAATTCATTATCACATTTTTTTGGTTGGTTGGTAGTTTTTTCTTTTATTTTTATCTTTTCAGTTTACAATTTTCACGTTTTTGTTTCAATTATAAATTTTGTGTGTTTATCTCTTCATTTTCTTTCATATTCTTTTCTTTGTTTATTCTGCTTGTAGTTTGATTGGAAGGAAAATTTATCTACATACGCAAACACACACACAGTCATACATATACACAAGCAAATAAGCAAATACTATAAATATAGAAAATTACAAGTAAATTCTTTATGGAAAACAATAAAAAAAAAAACAAATATTGAAATTAAGGGAATTACTGTTTATGCAATCCCATAATTTTTGCTCAACTTTCTTTCAAAACTAAAACTTTTCACATATGAAATGGCAATTTTCCCCAACTCTCCTTATGTTAAAATATTTAAATTTTATATCAAAATATTCAATCTTCAAAACAATGTTCCCCCACTCCTCATCCTACCTACCAAGCCCCAGTTTTCATGACCAAATTCCCCCCACCCCTTTTTCTTATAAACAACAATATTATGTTTTGAATTAAAGACACATGTATTTTCAAACAAATAAAAATATTTAATTAAAAGTAGTTGAGAAAAAATATAAATGGCGTCTTTTCCCCTTTCCCTACCAAATAATTATAAACTCCGCTTTTTTTTTAAATTCAAAAATGAGTTTTTTTGTTGCTTCTCTACTAAATTATGGCTCGAAGGCTTATGTTTTTTTTCATTTGTGGTCCGTTAATTTTACTTCTTTTTTCCCTCCTCTACCACCGTCTTATCTTATCATCTTCTTCTTTTAAATATTTTTAAATGTATTTTCTTTTTTTATGAATGTTCATTTTTATTAATGATATAATAAATCAAAGCAGGAAAAAATTTACAAATATCTACCGTTAATTAATTAAATATTTACAATAATTTGTTTTTTTTTTGTTTTTAATTTCTTTTTCTTCTTCTATTCTAAAATTTCGTCGTCTTTGTTCCTTCTCTTTTTTCTACATTTCTAATAAAATGTCAAGTTTATTTTATTTTTGTTTTTCCATTTTTCTTCTTTTTCTTTGTATTTAAATTAAAGAGAAACGAGTAAACGACGACATTTTTTTTATGGTAAAAATTTAAATAGAGAGAGAAAGAGATATAATAGAGAGATAATAAAAGTGAAAGAAACAATAAAACTGGGGGATTTCTCACCAAAATTTAAAAAAAAAATGACAAAAGAAAAAATGTGTTCTTTCACTTTGATTTTATTTTATTAAATATTTTTTAATTAATTTAGAGTTTTTAATTTTATTTTTTAGTATTTTATTTATTTTGTTTTGTACCAAAAAAAAAGAAAAATGAAAGAAACATTTTCATATAATTTTTTTATCTTTGAAAATTGGCAAAACCTTTTTCAATTTTTAATTTTTCTTTTATTCTTTTTTCTTTATTATTTTTTTATTTTTATGTTTAAATTTATTTTTAATTTTAATTTTTCTTTTATTAATCTAAGTAAGAATGACGTTTCATTATATAATTATGTTTTTTTTTTTTGTATTTTTGTGTATTTCACCCATTTTAATTTTATTTTTAATTTTTCATCTTCAATAAATTCTTATTTACAATTTTTTTTTCTCTTATAAATTTAATTTTGTTTACTTAAATTTTTTTCCATTTTAATTTTAATTTTATTTTTTCTTCTTAAATTTTATTTAATTACTTATGTAATTATTTATTTTTTATTTTGTATTTTTGTATTAAATTTATCTTCTCTTTAATTTTTAAACTTTTCTTTTGTATTTAAAAAATAGGATTGCAATATATTTTTCTTCTTCGTAAATTAAATTTTTTTTAGGCGTGACTAAAAAAAAATTTTAGAATATAATATTTTTTTATTTTCTTTAAATGTTCCCCCTCTTCCTTCTTTTCTTTCATTTACTTTGAATTAAAAACAATTTCAGTTGAATTTAAAAAAAATGACGTCCTGAATTTAGCTCCATTCAATTCTTTAAAATCCATTTTCTGTTCTATATCTACAGCAAAATTTTATTTTTCTCATTTTTGTACGTTGGAGAAATTAGCTATCTCTACCAAAAATGATACCCCATTAATTTTTTTAAATTTTCTTCATCCTAGCTTTTCTCTAATAATAACGATTCAATAAATAGTCCATTAAAATTTCACTTATTAAAGTGTTTTTGTATAAATCGTTATTAATACAATTCATATTTCACGGTTGAATTTTATAGTTTAATTTTTATATCTTTCTTTCGTTTGTTTTTTAATTGAATTCAATAATTTTATTAACTTTGTTAATTAATACGAGACACAATAATTAAAATTAATTATTTAGAATTATGACAAGACGTGAAATTAATTAATTTAGAATATTTCTAATTTGTCTTTTTATGAAAAAAAAAAATTGACAGTAACTGAAGTAATGATTAAAAAAGTGTGAAAAAAGATAAAAAAAAAAGAAGTTATGTGTTTATAAAAAACAACAAAAATGGCAATTTTCAAAATAATATTAAAACAAAATGTAAAATGGAAGAACGGAAGCACAGCGGAATAGACATTTAGATTAAAGTTAAATAATGAATGAAATGAAGATTAAAAAAATAGATTCAGTCTTTAAAAATAAAAAAAAATAAAATAAGGGAATTTTGGTTTTCACACAAAAAAAAAATTTTCACTAATTTATTTTTACCTCGTTTTTCATTGAAAATTTAAAACGGTAGAAACAGAAACATCAATAGAAAAAAGTAAACTAAATTAAAATGAATATAAAAAAGAAGAATGGACGAACAAATTTTTTATTTTTCTTTGTGTAAATTAAATTTTGGCCGAATTACATTTTTTTTATTCTTTCTCTATTTTAATTAATTGCTGGATGGTAACTTTTTAATTTAAGATAAAAAATATAAAAACAACAACAAAGAAGAGACAATAATATGTAATCTCTTTTTCCTCGGACAATTGACGATAAATCGAGAAATCTCTTTGGCCATGGAAAAATAGAGATAATCTTCTTATTTTTAATAACACAATTAAATTTACTAAAATGGATGGTTTTTTTTTATTTTTGTTTTTAAATTTTTGCTTAAAAAAAATTATGTTCAATTTTTAATTGAAATCGGGAGGAAATTTTCTTTATTAATTTGGACAAATTTTCTTACTTTTATTTTAATAATTGGTTTTTAGGTTCTTTAATGTTTTTGTTTTCAAATTTTTAATTTTTTGGACGAAGAAAATTTATTTAATGCAAGAACGATGGACGTTTAAAAAAAAGATACATTTTATTTGTTCTTCAAAAAATTTTATAAAAAAACTATTTTTTAATAATAAAAAAATATTACAAACAACAATAATAAGAATAACAATTAACTACAAAAAAAATGTAAGTGATCAAAAATTTATTATTTTTTATCCTCGTGTCAATCGAGAGCCAAGATTACAAGCAAATATAGAATGATCATTTGGAAGATTCAATTTAGGGATAAAATAAAGATAAAGAAAATAACGCTTTTCCTAACCACTACAAATATTGATTTGTTATGTGCATTGAACTTATTTATTTACTATTACAAACTATAAATGTTTCCCTACCCTCACGCCAGAATTGAAACTAATTACGAAAAAAAACAAGTCTTCAGATATTGAAAGTGATCACTCTATATATTTTGTTGTGTTATTAAATTGTTTCGGCAAGAGAAAATTTCGACGTAAAAATTGACAAATGCATTTTCTTTTATTTTTTGGCAAGAGGAAATTTCGACGTTAAAATTGACTAATTTTCATGCTTTGTTTTTGTAGTCTATATGTAATAAAATTTACTTTACTAAAAAAAAAGTCGTATAAAAACTTCCTTAATTTTTCATTAATTCGATTACATTTCGTTTTTGTTGCATTTTAGCCAGAACAAAAATGCTTACTTAAACAATTGAAATACTATTGAACATTCCTATTTAAATAGAATATAAATAAGAAACTCTGTAAAAAAAAAAAAATTTTAACTAAAAAAAATTTAAGAGAAAAAAGGCAAGATTTAAAAGTTTACTTTTCTTTCTCTTTTATGAATCTTTAATCAAAATTTATTCTGTTCGTTAAAATAAATATATAACATTCTTTCTCGTTTCATCACCATTTCTCCTCCTACACCAAACATCCTCTCTCTGTGTTTCCTCTTAAAAAAGTGATTTCTACTCAATGTAAATCCCCATTTATTTGAATAATTTGAAATTAAATTATTATTATTTGTTTTTAACTTGTATTTAAAATTAATTAATAATAATAAATTGTAATTTATCAACCAGTCTACTAAGTCACGTGTTTTTTTTTATTTCATTTTTTTTTTTTTTTGATTATTAATTTTTCTTTTTTCTAAATATTTATTAATTATTATACGTTGTTATATTTTCAAATATTGAATTTCAATTAAAATAAATTATCTCTCTTCTATTTCACTTATTATTTTTCCTTTTTTAATTAATTCATTTAGTTTTATTTTTGTGAAAAGAATAAAATCAACAATAGTGAAAAATAATTAATACAATAATTTTTATAAGATGAAAAACTGATCCTTTTTCTACAATACACGTTTAATATTATGACTTGAGCAAGCATACATTTTTTTAATAGGAGCATTATGCAGGATGATTCTGTTTCAATGAGAATATATTGATAACTTTCTTTTTTGTTGTTCTGATGGATCTGATGGAAACAGATTATAATAACTTCCATGGGATTATAACAAATTCAACTCAACCAATTGTTGTACACAATTCTATTGAAATCAGTCGAAATGAGTTTGTCGTAATATTCTCATCTAGAGATGTTTTTATTTGTGTAATTAAATCCAATCGAAACCGAAATTTAAGTAAGTTAGGTAAGTTATTTAAAAAATATTGTTATTTGGGACAAAATTAAGTTTCCATCTTATTTTCTTCACGATTGTTTATTTTCTTTATGTTTTACTCTTTTCACTTTATTACTTGGCTTTTTTTATTCTTCGTTTTCTTTTTATGACATATAATTATCAATTAATGATAATTTCGGTTCCTTTGTCTTATTTGAAACTTTTTGCAATTTCGTTTTTGTTTTTCAATTTTGAATTCACACAATTTTTTCATTTGTTTTTTAATTTTTATTATTTTATACATTTTTTTTTAATTCATAATTTTTCATAATTTCTAAAATCTTTTGTTCTTTATTTTTCTCTTTAAAAAAACAATTTTCTTAAAATTATAAAGTTAAACAATTAATTCCTTTGCTATTTTTTTGTTATTTCTTTCCTTTTTACATTTTTTTTTAACATTAGCTTTTAATTTCTAATAATTTTAAAATCAACAAATATTCTCATTCATTTTTTTTTTTTTGAATTTAAATATAAAACAAAAAAGAAATAATAAAAATTCCAGATTTCCCTTTTTCTTTCTTTTTAAATTTTCCTTATATAAATTTTATATAAATTTAAATCGAAAAAAAAAATTTAAAAAGAAGATTGAAACAAAAAGAAAATTAAAAGAATAAAAGTAACAAACTTTTAACATTATTTTTAAGATTTTTTTGAAATTAAAAACTTAAAAATTAATAATAATTGAAAGAAAAAAAGGAAAGAAAAAAAACAGCACTTTTACGTATGAATGAATGAAAAATAAAAATAAAACAGAAACAACAATCAAAATAGTAATAATAATAATAATCATAATAATTAGTAATAATAAATGTAAAATCATCAAATCATCATCATGGTTAACAATAATCGTCAGTAATTCTGTTGTGGTTTACCTTTAGTTAATGTTGTATCATAATCATTTACTAAACGTTTAATATGTGATAATTTTTGATGTAAATAATGAAATCTGCAATAATAAAGAAAGAAAAAGAAAAGAGTTAATTTGTTTTGTTAATAATTTAATTATTTTATATATTCCAATCGTTCTTTACTATTCCGGTTTAGTCAGACAAACACATCTTTAGTGCATAAAATTTAGTTAATGATTTAACGTCCTATCGGCAATATATAGAAACTAGTTAAAGTGTAGACCTTAGTGGAACTAAAGAAAGTATCTGTAGATCTTTTATAAATCTCGAGATATTTTGGAAATATTGATTTTTTGTTAGCTTAATTGCAAATTTATAATCAGGCAGAAATTAATTATAGATCATTTTTTAGTTCAACTAAAGTCTCCATTTTAATTATTTATATATATTGCGGATAGGCCATTACATTAACAAAGTAAACACGGAAGTTAAGAAAATTCGAACATATCCTAATTCTCACTAAAATTGCAGAAATATTGAATTAGAAATCCTCAACAACTCTTACAATTATAGTACAACATAAAATTGTTGATAATTATTGCAAAAACAGTTAGAAAAATTGCATCTATAAATTAAATCCAGCAAGAAAGAAATTAGCGACGAAAATAAAATAAATGATTCAAATAAGAAAATAAAAATTTTAAGAGAAAATTTAAATATCTACAGAAATAAATTTATGAAAAAAAAAGTTCAACAAACCTCATTTTAGCCTCCTGATGGTTACTATCTCTCATTTTTTGTCTATACTCATTTAGAATTTGACGTTGAATTGCCTGTTGAAATTTTTTCAATGCAATTAAATAAATGAATTGATTTCGTTGAATTAATTTCATTATATAATTATAATTTTAAATTTACATTTTCGTATTTTTTATAATAAAATTCACTAATAAATAAATTACATTAGTAATGATTTTGCAACCAGTTAATAGAATGCAGCAACAAACATGTAAATCAATTGTGTGCGTATGTAAAAAAAAATTGTAAATGCATCAATGTACAATTTAACGTCTAAGTACACAAAATGTTTATGCACTTTCAATGTATTCAATATGCTGTTCTATTAAATTTTCTAACAATATTTTAAAGTTTTATTTCGTATATCTTTGTTAAAATCTCATTTCAGCTGGTTCAGTCCGAAGTTTATACATTACAAGTGTGAGATTATCATAACATGATAAAAAATTTAAATCTAAATTAAAATATAAAATACAAACCTTATAATTATTATCATTATGTTTTTCACTTCTAAGACGTTTTCCTAATTGTTCGAAACGTTTAGATGTTTGTTCAATTTCAGCATGTAATTTTCTATATTCAGTATAGTCGTTGTCAAATTCAGTCTTGTACTTTCGCCGTTGTTCAATTGATGCTATTCTAGTGAATTGACTAAAAAGAAAAATTAAAAACAATTATAAAAAGAAGGAATTAAATTTTAATTTGTTAAAATAAAAAGAAGACCCAATGCAATGAAATCAAATAAATCTCGTTACGCTAACACAATTAATATAACTTTTCGTAAAACTTTCTAACTGAAAAGATCATTTCTTTCACCACTTTTTGAATATATTTTTTCATTTGAAATCATTTACTATGTACTTGCGTTTGATGACTGTGATAATATTTTTTCGAAAATATGTTGAATCAATTGATAAGAAAAAAGCTCAAAACTATTAAATAATAAAAATGCTTTATTCAACTAAGTATAATGATCAATGCATTTTTGCTCACATACTGTAACAGAAATACCAATCATGCCAAATTCCCACTTTTCTTTTATTTAATAAATTAGACAAAATGTTTCATCTTCTTAGAATTGATCGTTGCTACACCCCCTTTTTAAAATTTCATTTCACGAGTGTTTATTAATTTTATACATAAATAATTCACATCTATAACAGCGCTATTCAATTTGTTTCTTCTTTTCATCTACTCAATAATAGATAGCGCAACGTGTATGAAATTTTTATTAAAAATATGAGTTTGCAATTTTTCTTGCTACAATATTGTTGAAGTTAATTTCGGAAGTCATGTTTTTTGCCATATTAAATTTAAAATTAATTATCTAAAATAATAGAAACTTTTTTTACTGATAATTTTTTTCTTTCGAAAAAAAATAAAAAAAATTGGATTAGTGGAAATCCTTTGTCAAAGAGATTTTAAAATACATAAATAAGAAATGAAGAATTACTCAAACTTATTTATAAAATCTTCTACTTTTAACAAATAGCTAATTATTTGTTTTGTTGATGTTTTTTCGAATGCAGAAAAGTTGCAAGTTTTTCAGCCATTGTTTAAAGAGCTGAGAAGTTTGCCTCTGACTCACTTATAAATCTCGAATTATATTCACTTAGCAAGCAAAAATTTTCAATAATTGATAATGAAAATGTAAAAATAAATCCTAAGATCAAGATAAAAACTTGACAAAATTATTAAATGAAAACAAAAATTTAAATTTGATACAAACAAATATTTGCAGTAAATTTAAATTCTTTTTGTTTAGATTTGAGTATTTTTTTCATAAATAAACTTTTACTTTGTGACTATATTTTATTTCTTCTTTTATGTATTTCTTTTTCTTTTTTCATAAAATAAAAAATACATTAAATAAAAAGTGACAAAACAAGACTTGGAGAAGAAAAAAAAAACAAATGAAAAAAAGAAAAAGCCGTTGAAAGTTGCATAAATCGAAGGTCATACAATAGTTAATAATAAATTATTCAAACTCAAGAGATACAATCAAAGAAAGATTAAAAAAATGAACAAAAAAAACAATATGTAAGTTTGAACTTTAGACTAAAATTCAAAAGTAAAAAAGTTGACTGTGATCTGAATTTAAGAGTATTTGTTGCGTTTTTTATAAAAAAATTAAAATTTAATATATTATATATTATATATATTATATTTAATATATAATATAATATAATATAATATAATATAATATAATATAATATAATATAATATAATATAATATAAATATATATATAATATAATATAAATATATATATAATATAATATAAATATATATATAATATAATATAAATATATATATAATATAATATAAATATATATATAATATAATATAAATATATATATAATATTTATATAAATCTATTTATTAAATTGTATAATTGTATAATATATAATTTAATTAGCTGCAAGTGCCAATATAATGAAACTTAAACCATTATTTTTAAGAGATTAGAAAAGAGGTTCTCACATTTATTGTGAGAAAAGTTATCATTTGAATCTACAATAACAGTATCATACTTCCCTCCCTCCCTTCGAGGGTACAATTTAAAAGGGCAGATTTAATTCATTTGGTATTTGAGTTGGAACCTCTGAATTTGTTTTCGTCGAAGAATAAATAATAAAGCATAACAATAAATTGTAGTAAATTGTAACTCACTATTTCGAATTTAAAGTAACTTTATGTTTTAGTGTATATTTGAAGCCTTGTGTTTTAATCTTGACATAATCAGAATGACATTGCAACTTATTCAAGACCATGAAATAATTAAAAAAAAATTATGCTGACGGTTAAAATTATTAAAAATGAAAATAAATTAATTACAGAAAACACTTCCTTCTGTTTTCATTCTGTTTCTCTATAACAACCCATTTAATTGAAAAAAAAATTATACACAGAAATCAACAAAAACCTTTGTATAAATATGTAACGTAGTTTACCTAGTTAAGTTACAAAAAACCAATAATAAAAATTTATTAAAGTTTAATAAATTCAAAAAAAAAAAAATTACCTAAAATCATGATTTGTTCCATTTCCGTTTAATAATTTTTTTGAATCAGCCGTCATTTCATCAACTTCATCATCATAATTATCGCGTTCTTGATCATCAGTACTGACTGTAACTGATACAGCTGTTATGCGTTTAGCTGCTTCACTACCTAATACTGAGTAACTGAGACTCATACCGCTATCTTCTGATTCTTGAGCGTTTGGTGTTACATTGGGACTAAAATAAAATAAATAAATAAAAAAATTAATGATTAAAAAATGTTCATAAATTTTGAAAACTGAAAACACTAGTGCATTGTCAATATCAGTGACATTTAGACTTTTTTTAAAGATATTATAATTCCTTTTTTTTTTGGATATGAATTAAAATTATTATTATTTCACCATGCATAAATATAAAATAAAAAGAATTTTGAATATTGCAATTAAAATTCATTTGAAATAAAAATAGAAAACATTAAATTTACCCAATAAAATAATTTTGTTGTGGTAATTCATCAGCTTCCCTTGAACGTGGATTCATATTTGTAGAGTCTCTGGAATCAGTGACACCTCGCCTATTATTTTAGTAAAATAGACAAGAGAAAAAACATTAAATTTTGCATTATTTTTTCACTTATTTATATTTATATTTTAAATATTTAACAATTTCAACGGAAATAAAAACAATTCTTTAAAAAATAAAGTTGCTAAATATAGCAAAAACAATTAAAAATAATATGTTCAACAATTATTTTAACAACAAAACACACTACAGAATAACAAAAAGAGACTTATAATTTTTTCTCTAAGAGCATATTTAAACGATATTTTGCCCAACGACGATTAATACTTTTCAATTAAAAAATGCTTTGGAAAATAATTTAAACACATATTTATGCATTTCCTTTAATTGTGTTTCACCTGTCACTTCAAAATTATATACAATTAGGTAAAATACAACAATTAATGAAATTTTAAATAAAATTCTTATAAGTTTTGTTATCTACAGAGAAAAACTTTATCAAAGAAAAATAAAGGAATAAAAAATTAGAGAGGAATATCCCTTTCCTCTAGCTGTCTAGACAAACTTGCCACATATGAAAAATTCTAACAAATCTTAAAAGCAGACAAAAGATGAGAATAATTCTATGATGAAGAGACACCGAATTCACATAAATTATTATTATTTTATGTTTGGAGTCAATAACTTTAGTAACCACACTTTTTTAATATTTTGTAATCAATGAGAATCGCTTTTATAAGATTTGCATCATTTAGGATCACGTGTTTTTTACGAATCCAATCGTTTGTCCGCTAGGAAAAGGAAGAATGAGAGCTAAATGTAAAATGACGAAAAATAACATTCTTCTTTTGCTTACATAAAAATCTGCGTAAATCGTTCACGCTTTTCGATTGTCAATTTCGTGATTTTTTTATAATAGCCGCAAAAATGTTAAATTGAATTTATTAAAATTAATAAAGAGAAAAAAACGTCAAACAGAAAAAATACGAAACTTACAAATCTAAAAAAAGTACAGAAAAATATTACTGAAAAAATAATTTATTGGTTTATTGAACTTTGGTTTACAATCAGGTGAAATTAACCTTAAATGTACTATGAAAAATTATCGAAAAGTTTAAACGTTTCTTTTTTCTAGAAAAATTGAGAAACTTTAGGAAATTAATTGTAAGATGAAAGAGCTTTTCACATTTTCGAGTTTAAAGACTTTTAAAGTTTGAGGATTTTTGTATTCAAAACGATTAAATATAAATGTCATTTGTCATATTATGATTTAATTTATTTTATTTTGTTTTAATAAAAAAAAAAGTTGAATATTACAATTGAATTTAGTTTTTTTAGCTATTTGTATTTCATCCACCCACATGGATTTTATACATCAAAAACAACAAAACAACACAAACAAATCAATAAAATTTCATGTTTCTTTCTTTTCTTTTCTTTTTTCTTATACACAGTTAAATTTATTCTGTAAAAGTGGAACCAAAAATTCAGACGACACTGGTTATGATCAATTAAATTAAGTTAAAGTAATGCCTTTGATAAAAGGGCTCAATTTTAATTTTATCGAAGGTTTCTCCATAAACGAGCATACGACAGAAAGTGAATAAATATTTTTATTTAATCATTTATCATCACGTTCTCTGAAAATTAGCATATTAGATTCAATTTGTCTTATTTGAAAAGACATTTGGTGATATTTTGAGTGTGAATGAATAACATAACAAGAATTGTGGTGCGGTCGACATTTTTATCTTTTGTTTATTTTTCAAAATTAATACTCTCGCATGAACTCGATGACCCATCTCTTCTGCTGATGTGATTTTTTTTCCTTTTTTCAATATGAAATTACATGTTTATTAAAATTTATTTTGAATGCTAACTCATTAATTAACGCAAATTTTTAATAGTCAAATTAAGCTTATTTAACTTATTTCGATCCTCTTACATTCAATGAATTTTTTTTTAATTGAAAGTATTTTTTAAACCGAAGGGAAATTTTAAATTAACCAATTTTTAATGGTTATTCTGATAAATACATAATTTTATCAGTTTGATTAGTTTTAAAATATAATTAAATCTAGCGACAGACAATTGTGAATTTTGGTGTTGAGACCAAAAAACATTTCAAACTTTATAAAAAAAAAAACAAACGAGATAATAAAATAATAACCACAATTTAATTTAAAATTATCATCGAAACCCTCAAACGTGTATAAACTTAATAAATTAAAAGTAAAAAACCAACTAAAGAAAAAAAAATTGGACTATAAGTACAGTAAAACTAAATAGGGATTCGACTGAAATCGTAATTAAAAGAAAATCAATTTAAATAATTTAAAATAAAGATTTAAATATGGTACCTAGTATTATCTTGGTTAACAACTTCCTTTTTAAAATGGCTAATTCTTTGTTTCTTTATAATAGGTCCTTCTAATGGTTTTTCAGTATTATTAAGTAATGGCCTTTTAACAGCTGGTGGTGGGCTACCATTATGCGTACTTGTTGGACTTTGTCCAGATGTTGATGAGCCACCATCCGAACTTAATGGTGGTGTTAGATTTTGAGGTTTTCGCCTAAATTCATATTAATAAAATAAAATATGTTAATATATAATTTTCAATCATGTATGTTTAATTACCTCTTCAAACATTGTCGATCCTGCTCAGTATAAAATGGCCAATCTTCATGTACATCGTTCCATATATGTCGATGTAAATGATACGTATTATCGCTCATATAACTTATTGTTTTTAATACAGTACTGATACCATTTTTTTCACGATCGCGAACACCCTCTGTGAATTTCAGATAAAAAATAAGAAAAAAATTAATTAATTTTCGTAGAAGCAAAACAAAGAAGCAAGAATTTGACATCACACAATTCTTAAAAATTAAATAAATAATACCATATTTTTAATTCTCGTCCTTCTTTTTCTTATGATTTTTTTTTAAGAAAATTTTATTAAAATGAAAAGAAAAAGATGACGTAATATTTATAGATCAAACCATTAGTATAGATAGCAATGTACGAGACACGTCACATCTTGAACTATATTTTTATATTTTTTTTTTGATGTATCAGTTATGACGTCAAAAAAAAGATGAAATGGTTTTTTTTAAACTAAAATACGCCTTTGCTAATAATCCATAATATTCCAAAATGGGGGATTTCCAAATTAATGATTTAATCTTTATAAATGGCATACTTATTTATATATAAAATTGACTTAAAGGAATATAACATCAAACAAGTATTGATATATTTAACAGTTGATGTTGAAAGCAATAATAAATGAAAATAGAAATGTTATCAATGAAAATAAGCATGTTTCTACAATGGATTTCTTTAATATATTATTTATTGTAAGGTAATGTTGTTAGTTTTTTTTTCATAAAATATTTTTTTAGCCTTGTTAATTTGTGTGATTTTTTTATAGTATCTGGTTTATAATGCAATTGAAATGGTTTTCTTGTTTTATTTTTCATATCTTATTTCTTTTCTTACCACTAAATATCCTTGCACATAGTTCTGGTTTTTTGTACGGCCTAACTGCTAATAAGTGTACCAGCCTGTCTCTGTTAAGAAAAAAAAGTAAACAAAAAAAGTTAATGAAAATCCATAATTAATTTTTCAAATTAAAATTTTCCTTTTCATTTTATTTCCTAGCTTAAAAAAAAATAAATGCGCGCGTACATTGTTTCAAATTTAATTAACGGAAAATAACAGCAACAAAAAAACTAGACGCCATCTTTTTTTCTTTTACCTTCTAAAATTCAAAAATAAACAAAAAAAAAAAAAAAATTTCACTCGAATTGAGAGAAAACGATAAAATGAAATAAAAGAACTAATAGAATATATTGTGAATACATGTGAGGAGTGAAATATTTAACCATATTTAGACATATCGGGCAGTAATAACATGTACCGTTACGGTCACTGATTAGAACAATTTGCACGCATTAAGAAAAGTGTGAAGAAAAAGATAGAAATAGAAAGAGACAAAAAATCATTTTAAAAATAGAATGATTATTTTAAAAAATTTCATAATTTTTATTATTTAAAAACCCTGACTTTTTTAATTGAAAAATAGTTTCTCATAACAGAATATCAAATAATATTTCTTTCTCTCTTCTCACAATTAATTTAATAGGAAGACAAATTTAAAGTGTCAATCGATTCTTAACTCCAAATTATGTTTCATAATTATAACAAAGAAATTGGATCAACAAATTTTTAAATTTGATAAATGAATTAAAGATGATGTCAAAAGACGACGAAACATGTTAATGTTGTTCACTTAGTTTGATAAATTTATATTTAGTGTTCAATTACATGTTTTTATTATTTTGCATCATTAAAAAATATTCAAAAGTTTATAAAATATTGAAGAACTTTTTTTTAAATAATAAAATTTTAGCAAAAGTAATTATTGAAAATATTTAAAAAATTATTTTTTTTAACAGGTATTGATGATTAATGATTGTCGGATTCCACTTGAAAATAAAATATAAAGTTTCGAAAACTCCGATAAACACATTTACATTCATACAGGTAAAAACTTACTTAATTGATCTTTTCATAATATCTGTACCACGTCCACCTCCTCTTCCCCCACTAGTACGACTATTTCCATTTCTATTAGGCACTAAACCACCATTTAATGATGATATTATTGATGATGATAATTGTGTTGTTGTATTACAACTACTACCACTACCGCCATTACCATTTGTTATTATTGATTGTTGCTGTGGTATTTTTGTCGTTTGAATAGATAAATTTGATGGTATTATTGATGATGTTGATAATGTACCACCTCCACCACCACCTATTGTTGTTGATGTATTTTGTATTGTTGTTGGTGTTACTAAATTATTATTATTATTTAATTTTGATATTGTTGGTATTGTTGTTACTAATTGTGTTGGTATAGAAGATGTTAATATTGAGCCATCCTTTATTGTTGATATTATTGTTGTTGTTCCTGTTGTTGGTATTGTTTGTGTACTTAATAATGATGATGCAGATGATGATGATGACAATGATGATGCTGATAATGTTGTTGTTGATGCTGTTGTTATACTTGTTGTTAATATACTTGTTGTTGTTGTTGTTGGTGATATTAAATTATTATTTATTATATTATTATTATTTATATTATTATTATTATTATTATTATTTATATTTAAATTTATTATATTATTATTATTTATATTATTTGATGATAAACTATTTAGAGATGAATCACGTTTATTATTATTTATATTATTTATATTATTATTATTTATTAATGTATTATTATTAGGAATGTTCGTTGAACGAATAAATGAATTTTTGAGTTTTACTTTTCTACCAATATCTGTTTGATTAGGTTTTATTTCACGTGTGCTAAAATGAAAAAGAAAAGAAAACACATTAGTATTATATTATTATAAAATAATTTAGAATTTCCATCATTAATTATATTATTATTGTATGTTTTTTACATATCGTGTGCATTTACTACAAGAAAATCTTAGAATAATTTTGTATGTTCCATATCAAAACAAATTAATAAAATTCTAAAAGCTTTATACACAATTTTTGCCATTTTGATTTAAATTAAAATCGCGTGCAACTTTTCAAGAAATTTGTGACTAAAATAATCAAAATTACATTCTCTAATGACTTTTTTTTTTAACATACATATTTTTTACGGAGAACTCACAATACAAACTCTAAGGTTTTCCTTAATAACGCAATAAATTTCTATTGAACAAAAATCCTTATTTACTTATATGTTTGTTCGATATGACATATTTTGAAAATTTGCTATAAAATTTGATGAAAATTAAATTATTTTGTTAGATGAAACAGGATTTTACCAACGCTATTTGAAACTATAAATAAGTTAACTCTGAATTTAGATATCCAAAAATAATAAAAAATGAGATTTTTTCTTTTTTAATTGAATTAAATCTTTGTCCAAATTTTACTTATTTACTCATTTTTTAAATTTCCGTAAAATTTTAATGTGACGTTCAAAGTAATTAAACCCACCAAACAAATTTAATTAACTGTAAAATAGTTAATCAGATCTGCTTTTATTATATTTAATAAAAAAAATTAATAACCCGAACAGAACAAAAAAATAACATAAATATCAAAAAAGAGAGACGATTTTTAGACAATTAATTAAATAATGAAAACTAAAGAAAGAAAGATTTCTTGAGAAAATAATTAATTAACAAAATTTACATTATTTTTTATTTTAGTTCAATCTTTAACAGTTTTTTATTTTATTATTTCTATTTATAAAAATCACTCACGTATGGATGAAGGACAAAAATTTCAATTCTAAAAGTTTTTAAATGTTTATTTCTTATTTTTCTTAATTTTAAAACCAAAAACTCAACTAATGAAAAATCCAAATGAAATTAAGAAAAAAATGTATTTGGGTCAATGACATAAAATAATACAAAGAGAGAAAGAGAAAAATATTAAAATATTAAGTGATTTTTTTGACTTATATTTCGTTTAAAGAGATTTTTTTAATTCATTTTTCTTCTTTATTTTACCTTTTAATTGTTCAATATTTTAATAATTGCAAATTATAAATAAATTACAAAAGAAATGAAAAGACAATAATTGCAAATTATAAATAAATTCCAAAAGAAATGAAAAGACAAAAAAATCAATTTCTTTTATAAAAAAAGTGTCAATCAATCCACAAACAATACAAATCAAATAAAAATAAGAGAAAGGATTAAAAAAAAAAATGGCGACCTTATTGGGTATATAAAAAAAAATGAAATGGTTAGAGTGAAAAGGCAGTTTTCATAAAAAAAAAAGTGACTGTCTCCATTTTACAGACAGATGGAGCCAGATTAAAAGAAAGAAAAATATTGAAGATTATAGGGTGAACGCTGAACACGATAATAGCACGTGACTATTATAATTTGAAATTTCATAATAAATTTGACAATCAGATGAGTATTTTTTATTCGTTTGAAATAATTCGTTTTTTGCGTGCTAGAACAGGAATTCAGTTTCAAAAACATTTACTAATGCAAGTTAGTGGTTTTTGAAAAAAATACGTCATGGTGAAGTTATTGTTGACGTATGTCAAACGGCACATAGCAGTGTACAGATTTCCCCACCCGAATTTTACTTTATTCAAAATACAAAATAATTAAAAAGCAATTAATAATCTTATATCTTTTAGCAACAAACCATTTATTTTTCTGATTTTCCTCAGCCACAGCCATTCTATGTCTTGTTGCTTCATAAACATCTTCTTTAGCATGTATACGCATTTTTGAGGGTAATGGACCCAATATTTCTAATTGACCCTGACTCTGTTGTATGCATTCAAATGAGCCTTGTGGTCCTTCTTGCTCTGATATTGAAAAACTAAATTTTTGTCCTAAATTATTTGCGACCGATGGAAATGATAAATACTGTTGAATAAAGAAAATAAATTTAATAATATTTAATTTTATAACTTAATAAAAATAATCATTTATTAAATATTATAAATAAATATTATATAAAAAAGCAACAAGGAAATAACCTTGATTATAATAACATAATTTCTAAAGAAATTCCAATTTTAAATTCTGTATTTTTGTTTTATTTTGAATCAAAATCAATACAAGAATAAGAAGAACATGTTGTCGATGATGTTGTTTTTGATGAAATAAGAAAAAAGTAATATAAGGAGACACGTGGCGCCTCTTCTTTATACATATTCCAAAATATCATTGTTCTAATTTGTATTCAAAACTCCATCCCTGTGAAGGAATAAACTAAATATAAAAAAATGTAGGTGAATTTATGTCTCATAAATAAAAAACCTGCGTCATTTATCATTAAAATATTAATGTCTCTTTCTTATGAGTGTGTTAAAATGAGATAACAGTAGAATATATTTATTGCACTTTATTTTTCAATTTATGAAATTTTCTCTCCCTCTCTTTTTCTTCTCTTGTTTTTGGGGAATGAGAAAATTTTAATTGCATTTATTAAAACTTGATTATATTGTGTATGCCTGTCATGTGTACGTGTTTGTTAGTATAGTAGCCCAAAATCTATTCAATGTGTATGATATCAATTGTTGACTATTTTTCAGTAACTGAAAACGATTATAATATATAAAAAACAATAATAAATTTAAATGGCTCTCGTTTTAATATAACGTAATGCATTCAATACGACAGACTTAATATCAATACGTAATAAATTTCTTATTGTAGGTTTAAAACTCAAATCTATACAAATCATTATTCTATCGAACTACATCTAAATAACTAACACAACATCCTGTTCGAAGCCACTGATGATTTTTGTTCTTCTTCTTCTTTTTTCGTTTTGGGGAATTTCCAAACAGTTTTATATAAAGTTGTTGATTTTGTTTTTGTATTTTTAGTTTCTTTATCTTTTAGTACAGGGACAAAAATTAATCATATTATTTTGTTGTATCTGAGGGGGTTTTTACTATTTTTTTTGGTCTTCTAGCGGTGGTTAGATTCTAATAATATTACAAATAAAAGGTTGTTTGCCATCTATAAAGAAGTGTTATTATTCATTCATTGTTTTCTAGGTTTTATGAAATAATCAAAAAAGCAAAAAAAAAAACAACCAAACAATAAAAAACCAACAACAACATCAAGCAACTCATAATTACGATTCATATTCAAAAATCCATATAATATTTCACAAGAGAGCCCAGATTACCATGAAAAAAATAACAAAACTATCTTACATAATCGTTATCAGAACCCGCTAAAAACATTAACAAAAAAACCTTTAAAACAAACAAACTGCTATTATTAATACAACAGACAAATACCAACAGAGTATGAAAAAGATAAGAAGATAAATAGGAAGAAAGAGACACAAAGAATGAATGTGGTGCAATTAAAAAAAAAATTAATATCTTTTTGTAGGCGAAAGTAAACTAGTTTTGATGAATTAGAATCCAACTCAATATCTATTTCTACAGTTTTATTCGTATTAAGTTTATTATCTCAAGTATTGTGCTAAGTGTTTATTGTCTATGTCTGTGTTTTTTATACAATGCCAGTCTGACGTCACATTTAATTTGTGTATATGTATATCCAAACACACATTAGAAATTATCTTTTCTTCATTTTTAGCAAAGAGTTTAATTATAATTTTTATTTGTGATTTTAAAAAAAAAGAAGAAATGTGACATAACGATATAAACTACACACAAATACCTACACATATTGTGGCAACAACAAGAAAAATTTATAAAAAGAGGTAAAAAAGAAATAATATAACCAAGAACACGAATGAAAGAGGACAACAACAACAACAATTATGATGATGGTGAAAGTTGATTTAGTTTCTTGTTCATAAAATATTTTTTCTTATTCTTTTTTTCTGCAATTATTGTTTTCCGTATTTCAATACAAAACTTATTTCATTATTTGATTCAATAATAATAATAATATTGTGTGAATACAATCTTCCTCCCTAAAAAAAACTTTTCTTTTTCTTTGTATTTTGTGTATAATTAACAAAATCTTGTCTACAAGATTGATTAGAATATATAGTTACTAAAAGTAACTTGTACACATTTCAAAATGGATTTTTTACACTGAAAAATATTAAGGACAAAAGAACAGAAAAGAATTTAACACAACAAAATCTAAAAAATTAATCCATTTAATTCTCTATAAAAAATACAGTAGTAGAAAAACCGATAATAATCAAATTCAAGGCATTTTCCCATTGCAATTTCTGTCATTATTATGCGATCTTATATTAATGTCAAAACAGACTAATTTAAATTAAACGCATTGGAATAAAATTGTGCAATTAATATTGAAATCAAATATCCAGACAAACATTAATTTTTCATTTTTTTTTAATAAAAGTGATAACATAAAAACAATAAATAAATATTAATAAATACAAGAATCCATCTCATTCTATGATAAAATAAAACACAACATAATCCCATATTATTCTTTATTCTTATTATTATTACCATGTGTGGATGTGTGCATGCATATGTTTGCATGTATTTTACTTTATACGATGATTTGAATTTAAAAAAAACTTTCATTTTGATTATATTTTTATTTTTCTTGTGTTTGGTTTTGTTGTTTTTGGAATGTAAATACAGGAATCAATTGACGTTCAAAAAATACAAGGAAAAGAAGAAAAAACTAAATTTTCTGTTTCAAACAAAATTATGAAAACGTTATGACGTTTATTATAAAAAAACATCGTTTAAAAAAATTAAACGTAATTTTATTTTTCCTTTAAATGTGCAAAAACAAAAACAAGTGATTGTTTATTTTTATTAAGCGTTCATTGTTTTTTCTCTTAAGAACCAAATATAAATTTTCTTCTTTTAATTAAAGAAATATAATGCTAAAAAAATTTTAAAGTGTGGCCGACTACCGGACAGATGTGTTTTCACAAAGGCTGTTAAATTATCTTATGCTAAAAGAAAAAGATACAGAAAGACAAAATACAGACAATTTTCTCTCGTCAATTTCATATCTTTACCGATTTAAATTTAACCTTTTTTTTTTTATACAAAAAATTACATTAAATTACAACAAAAAGGTAGCACCAAAAACAAAAACAAAAAAACAGATTTCTGTTTCACTTTCTACAATTTAATTTAAAACTTTTTTTTTTTTGAAAAAAAAAGCAACAAATAAATAAACAAAAATCGATTGAAAAGAGAACAACCCAATAATAAAATATATATCATATAACAATTAAATATATATAATTTAAATTTTGTATTCTTCTCTTACAAGTTATTAGAATGAAAATTTTCTCATATAGAGGTTATTTACTTATTTTTCTGGTCTTTCGATAAAATTGTGTCAAATTGTATTTTGCATGAAAAAGAAACAATATGAAACATTTTTACCTTATTTACATTGGTGATCGTGATTGTAATAAATGAAGAGGGATTCTCGTATTCACAATTATAAAAATTCATGTTTAAACTTTAAAGTTACAAGTACAGCACTTTTACTTTTAAAGTCAAAGACAAAGAAATAATATATATTTAAAAAAAATGTATAAACTAAAACGAAATTATTAAGGCAATGAACCTGGTTAAACACTCTTTCGACGATATATTGATTTGATATTTGATAAAAACAAAAAATATTCTATAAATAATTTTTATTTTCTTTTTCAAAGATTTCAAGTTTGGTAAAGAGATAATAAATAATCTTGAAATTAAAAAACTAATTAATTTTTCACTGTTTCGATAACTCGAATCAAAAATTCCTTTTTTGCCTTGATTAAATATCAAATACAAATTTTTTTACATAATTAATAACAACCAAAAAATTAACAAATCATCCTTTTTCCTTTTCTTACTTCCTTTTTTTTAACAAATTACATCTCTTTTCTGTTCTCATCATTTTGAATTTATTCAAAACAAATCCAATGTCACTTTAAAACTAACACACTACAAGAACAACATTAGTATGACATAAAATAAAATCTAATCCAATTAAATTATAAATGTTTATTATTAAATGAACCGTTTCCAACCGGATATCAATCACACACAACCCAACAATATAATACAACAATAATAACAAATAACAAACAAACAAAACTAACCAACAAAATGACAACCAAAGCAAAAGTAGCGCCCATTCCAATTCCCTCAATACAAAATAGGATATTCTAATACCACTTCCGGTTTAATAAAATATATCTTTTCAAGTAAATATTTGATTTATCTTCTTCGTTTTTTGTTGAAATTTTATAATTATTATTGAATTCATGTGTTTAATAATATCTTTATTTGAATATATGTACTTTGTAATCTCTTTTCAGAGATTTAATACATGGACATTTAATTAATTAATTAAAGGTTCATTTATACTAAAAAAAAAACGTAAACATTGAAAAGAGAAAATTCATTATTATGTATATAAGTACATAAGCTATATTATTAAATTCTGAAGAACAAGAAATACTATAGAAATTATGATAACAAAACTTCATTCGATGTTATTTTGGCAGTTTACATTTTTTTAGTTTTGTTTATTTTGATTTTTAGTTTACTAATTTTAATAACGTGTAAAATTAAGTTTAATAAAACATCTAATTAAACTTCATATAACATAAGCTTTATATATACATCATCAAAGTAATAAATTTCACAAATACACATAAAATACTTTAGCTATTTGATTCGTGAAGAAATAAAAAAAAAAACTATGTTTCTTGTGTTATAAATCGTGACAACAGCAGAAAAAGTGAAAGTGCAAAAAATATCCAAGAAAAAAAACTCTACATTGAAATCGATTTAGAAATAATTTATAATCGAATATCATAATTCGCACAACAACAATAATACTATCAACAAATAATCAAGAAAGAGGCAACAAACATGAAGAAAACCGCAAGAACAAGAAGAAGCAAAAATGATGTTATGACCTTTTAAGATGATTGCAATCAAATAGAAACACAAAATAAAATGAGATTTTTTTGGTAAAGAAAGAAAGAGAAAAATAAATAAAATGTAAGTTAAGAAGAAAAGATACAAATTAACTAAAACGCCTCCACATAAAAAGAAAAGTAAAATACAGAAATTCTTTAGAAATAATTGAAGACAAATCTGCACAAACACAACCCTAAATTTAAATATATAATACGAAATTTTCTTTTTTATAAAAACCACCCACTTATTTAGCAAATCCATACAAACATACAAGCACATTAAAAAAAAAAGCAAATATTCTCAACAGCATTTTAAAAAAAATTGTACCTAAAAATAGGACGAGTAAAAGAAAAGAGTATAGCATTTTTCACGTCTAAAAATACCTACAACACTCACACATCTCACCCATGAATGTAAAAACAACCGGTAGAGGCACAAACACATTAACGTTAATAACAGACATCGTATTCGTACGAAAATTTGTACGCCTGTATTAATGTTTATGTGTGCATTTGATAACATGAATGACGTCTCTACTCTAAGCAAAAACAATTTTATATAAAAATTTACAACAAAACAAAATTGGATGAATACAAAAAATATACAAAATAATAATCATTGAATCAATCGAGCAAGTGGTTATTCTTTTCCTCCCCCTTCTTATTTTTTTTTTTGTTTTTAAGTTTATCTATAATTCTTCATCATACAAATAGTAGAGTTTCAATCCAAGAATTCCAATTCAAAATATGAATTCACGTTTAGGTAAACAGCTATACAATATTTCTTTTTTGATAATTTTCTGCATTTTTCAATATAATTAAATATAATTAATAAAATCGCAAATGCAAATTTTCCTTAGCACCATAAAATAGAATCTAAAAAATATACAGTTTGAAAAAAATATGGAGGCTGCCGCTCGTTTTTTATGTTTGTATGTGATATATATTTGCATTTGTAATTCTAAGTCGTCTGATAAGTCATTAATAAAAAGTTAGATCATAAAAATATTAAATAACAAATACCATTGGAAAAAAGACCTTTTTTTTTTGGATATTTGATTTTTCACTATTATGGAAAATTGCGCAAGTCCATTGACGTCACACAAAAAATCAAAATGGAAGATTTCATTTGTTTTAATTTTCTTGTTTGTTGTTTTTTACGGACGAATATTTTTTCATACTTTATTTATGTGAAATCATTTAAAAAAAATTGGATTCATATTCGAAAGAAAGAAAGAAAAATTATAAATATTTCATAGAAATTCTTTAATAAAAATGTGAACAAAATATTGTATGATTATAAAATTGCGACCACATTGACAATGCATCTATTTATATTCTTATTTGAAAAAAAAAACAAAAGAAAATGGGAAAAAATTAAAATTGAAACTTATTTTATATATAAAAAAAAAGAAAACTAACAATATTTGGATTGAGATAGCAACAAATGAGTTCAACGTGTTAGAAAAAAAATGGGTATTAAAAAATAGTGCGCATGCGCATCAAAAATAGAAAAAACCACCGCCGTCAATAGAGTATAAAAATGTATTTTTATTTTGTTTTTACATGCGCACACCCAAAAGTCTACCAACATTGTCAAGTAAATTATTCTACACATGCACGCAAGCAATATTCTAGTTAAAAAAATTATATCGTGGAGGTAAACATACACTCACACTTATATTGAATGAACGTGTGACAATATGTTAAACGTGACGAAAATAATATCAGTGGCGGCCGTTTAACATTAATTTTATTAAAATTAATAGAGAATATTAGTTTGGTAGGCCGTTAGATAGAAAGAAATAGAAGAGTTAAGAAAGATACAGTATCAAAAAAAAAAGTTTGACTAAAATTTCGACAGAAATAAAAATATGGAAAACTAGTGGATGAATTATGAAAATTTTTACTTTACACAAATAAAATGTTACTTTGAATTTCTTATTATGATTTTATTCTGTCTCCATAACGCATGTCACATACACAAATGACTCAATTAAATTTTCTTTAGTTAACCCCTTATTTATATCAGATTAAAAAATATAAATAATTTACTTAAATTTATAGGCGGGGTTTATATTATTTTTAACGGGATTTTACGTTATTATTATTTTGATTTGGATGAATTCAAAAGGCAAACAACCATATTTATTTATTTATTTATTTTTATGACAAGGCCACAGAGAAATACCGTCGTGTTGCATTTTTCTACCTAAGCATTGTAAGAAATATATTATTTATTTTGGAAAATATTATTGCATTTATACGTCATAATCTGTGGCTTAAATACAAAGAACGAATGCTGTGACGTCTGTCAGTGTCAGATTATTTAGTACAGTATGTCATAGCCTTTTATTAATAAATAGAAAAAAAATAGGAATAGAAACCTTGGATTATTTTCAGTTAATACTTTCTTCAATTACTTACTTAAAAACTTTAAATAAGTGCTTCCAGTCCCAATATGGCAAATAATTAAAGTAAAATTACTTATTACCAATATTAGCTCTCATATATTAAAAATAATTATTCAATTTTTTTTATTTAATTAATGGTCCAATTGTACAACTTAAAATGAAATAAAATTTAAGTAAGAAAATATTGTAAGTATGTAAGTAAGTAACTAGATAAGTTTATAAGTATGGATACAAAAATCATGACAGTAATAATCTAATGAGGTATTATTCTTATTCTTAGTATTTGTATTTTGTATTTTTTGTGGTGAATGGATTTTATTTTGCGGTGGACAAATAATACTGATAATGATAAATTATTGCAGTTGATTATTTTTATAAAATAAAAAAAATTTAAAATAAAAAAATTTATTTTTAAATTGTTTTTTAATTTATTTTGATAAGACAAAGACATCAATACATTAATAGCTCTTGCTTTGTATTTCTTTTATTTCAATTTTTTATTCTATTTTCACTAATTCTTTTCTTTTTTCGTAATCGAAAGAAACACAAATTTTTACACTTTTGTTTTTTTTTTATTCTCACATTTTCACATTTTTTTCTTTTTCTTGCTTGTTTAACTTTTCTTAATAAATTTCTTTATAAATTATTTAAAATCTCACCCACTATTATTTTCTTCTTTTTATAATTCTTGAGACACCTTTTATTTCACCCACCATGTTATTTCTTTATTTCTATCATTATCTATCTCTCTCTCTCTTTCATTTTTATATTTTAAGAGAAATAAAAAAAAAATTTATACAAATTTTCTTGTAAAAATAGAGCCCAGAATTAACAATCACTTTTTATTATATAAATTGAATTCAATTTAATTACAAAAAAAAACATTCAATTTTACAACAACTTAATAACAACTTAATTTTAAACTACACTTTTTGTTTGGAAAATGATTTTCAGAGATTCCACAGAAAGGTTTATTTGTTGAGAAGGGGGTAACTCCATAAAGTTGTTACAAAATGCAACTACATTTACGTAAGAAGAACCAAACAAACTTCACTTTTTCAAACTTAAAATAGAAAATTATGTTTAAGTGTAAATAAAAATTACTGCATAAATAATTTTCTTATCCCGTTTTTATTCCTTTCTTTTTGTTGTAACCCATAACTTACAAGTTTAAGGCTATTTGTGATTGTTTTGATTTTGATTCAAAATAAATTTATTTAAAAAAACTCAAATAAAAGATAAAAGTAAACATAAATAACTTACCCCTTCATTTCTTAAAAATTGTATTGTTGGATGTGTACTTAGATTTTTCTGAAAATAAATACAAAAAAAACTTAATAATTTAAAATTGGCTTTTCAACATAAATTTAAAAAAAAAAACAGAAATTCTGTAAAAAAATGTTCATAAAGAAATAGAAGGCCAATAAATTTAGAAGAAAAAAGCACCTTTAGTTGTGAATAAAGTGTAATCATAATAAAAAAAATTATCATCATAAAACATAAAGTGAAAATGTCATCAAAAAACAGAAACGACCTTGATAAACTTTTATACAAAATTTCTAAGAAAAGGAATTCAAACAAAACTTGAATCAAATTAACTTAATTTACTACAATGAAAAGAAAGAAAATATAATGGATGAAATAAAAATCTATATTGATTAAAAACTGTGGGTGTTAGGTGTAATACAGAAGAATAAAAAAAAAGGAGAGAGGATAGAGTAACCGCTCATTTATCAACATGTCACCAGTCGATGACCGCAGAGATATACAATTTTTATTGTTGTTTCTATTCGACATTTTTTTTCTATATTTTTTCTCTTATCTATAAAACGTATGTGTTTTTTTTCTTTCTTATCAGTAAGTTATTGTAATTTTGTGAAACCGTATAATGAGAAAAAAAGTGGGGAATGAGAAGAAATAATTTTCATAATAATTTCATAATAATAAGTAAATAATTGGTAATAAATTGTAATCATTATCAGAAAAAAAAAACAAAATGGTGAAAAATATTTTCAATAAGTATTTGTTTATTGTTTCTCAAAAAATAGGTAATGAAAATGTAATTAGAGAAGAAAACTTTTAAAATAAAAAAAAATTTAAATTAGTTCCAATATAATTTTTGTTTTTTTTTTTCTTCATACAATAAAAATGTTATTATAGAAAATAAATATCGATTTTTTTAGTTAGATTATTGAAGTTGATAATGTTTTATTTTTTAATTTAATAAAATTTAATATACTTTTGATTGTATTATGATGTATTTAATTGCACTCTTCTTATCCTCTATCTTTTTATTTGTAATTCAATATTTTCTGTATTTACCCAATTTTTCAAAAGTACAATAATATAATAAAAATAAAGAAACGTTAGTGATACACATAACTAAATATAGGTACTTACTACATATTTAACTTAAAGATAATAATATTAAATTATGTAATTGTATAAAGGAAAATCCCGAATGGAAAATCACTAATTGAGGCCAATCAATATACAGACAATATAATATACGATGGCCACATTTAGAATTATAAAAAGAAAAAGAAATATAATTTTTGCTGGTCTTTTGACATTCACATTATTCGATTTTATTAGATTACAGATAAACTTTGAGTTTAACTTTCAAAGATAATATAAAAGACTTTTTGATAACAAATAGAATAAAGTCAAATAAAAAATCGAACTCTACTCTTCTTGCATTTATAGATAAGAAAATAAACGAAAATGATAATATATTATCATTTGGCGGGGCCAGTTTTAAAAATTTTAATGTGCATAATTAAAAAGTGTATCCATAAAAAATGTTACCGCAACAAGTAAGTGGGTATGTAGGAATTAATTGTATCGTTTCTTTCACATAATTATTAAATAGTAAGTACAAATAAATGAGATCAAATTAAGTATATGCATACTAAATTCATGTGATTTCTGCTACAATTATTGCATGTATTTCAGAAATCACAGTCAAATGTAGAACAACTTATGAAAACATCCTATTACATTTATTTCACCAGGACTTGAACCCGGAGACTCCAATCAGTGCAAGCCTAGCATTATATATTCACAGTTTTGTAAATGCATATGCGTAGTGTATACCTACATATAATTTAATTTTAATTATATCAAGTTCGTAAATCAAAAGCAAATACACATTCCAAAGTTTCGAAGAAAATAAACTAACAAAATTATCATAAGCAGTTAGGCTTAGAAAATAAAATATTCTAAAAATATTAATAAAATAAATGTACCTATACTACAACTTAATAACTAAATAATTGATAAAACCTGATTTTTAAAAATTAGCTATAAAAGTCTTAATTGTTTATAAAAATATAAATTTCCACATTGCTTTTTAATTAATTAATTACATATTATTTTGCTATAAAGGACGAAGTCCTTTTTGAAATTGTAACAAAATATTTACGTTGCACTTTGCGCACAATTAATAAAAATTACAATCAAATTTCAAAATAATTTTGAAAAAAAACCAAATCAAATTTGATAATATTTAATTAAAAAATATCTCGGTAAAAGCTGAGAAACATTGACCTTAAAGAGATCCTCGATTTCATAATCGAAGAAACTAAATGTTTTTATTGAGGCCTAGGTGTAAGATTGTACTGTTGATGGAATACAACTAAATCACAATAATTAAAATATAATAATAAATACAGTAGTACTTTTGTTGGTCTTATAATTTTTATATTTACTAACAAAATGCTAAATTTGATAAAATAAAATATAAAAGGTAATACAAAGATAAAAAAATAAAATAAATTTATTATCAAACAAGTGATTAAAATTTTAAATTATTGATTTTAACAAATCAGAAACTTATAAAAAATAAATAAAACTTAATGTAATCCATCTGTTTTTTGCCACAAATGAAACTTTGATTTTAATATCGCCATGTTTCCCCTCATTATCTGCACCCAAAAACCGGTATTCCCATTTTGTTTAACCAAAACAACATAAATGTACGAAGAAAAAAGAACAGCTAAAACCAAAGTAAGCAAGTAAATGTATACATATATACAACGTACACTATAAATTATAAT
Organism: Pedicia rivosa; assembly: GCA_963082725.1. NCBI lineage: Eukaryota > Metazoa > Arthropoda > Insecta > Diptera > Pediciidae > Pedicia > Pedicia rivosa. The sequence goes on along the minus strand of OY720152.1, from coordinate 32,266,212 downwards.
GTTTTTGTATCGTGTTGGTATTAATTTTTTGTACTTACTTACTCATTGAAGTTAAAACTTCCAAGTTGAAAATTGTAAAAACCCTATAAGACTCGTATCACTTTATGATATTCATCATCCATACTCACGCATGCATAGCCAGATTGAAAAAAATAGACACGACGATGGTATGACCTCGTCAAGGTCATATTCACGTAGCCATTTTTATTAATAATTCTTTTTCTCTTTTCCGTAATTACATTTTTTTTTAAATATACACAAAAATAAATTACAAAAAACAAAACGAAAAATATTTGCCTCTCATTTTTTTTGTTCTATCTCTTACTCTCCCAAGTTATAATAGCTAAATACGTATGTTATACCCGTTTCATTCTAATATTGTAATGCTAAAAATTATTATTATTATTATTCTGATAACAAGGTCATTTATTGGTGATACACAGAATAAAACACAAACACACACACACAAATACAAATATATTATTATTAAGAATGTACCGTCAGCAAACATTTTATTATACAATCATGATCAGAAAGAGAACCAACTAAAACAACAGGGTAATGCGTAATGTATTGAAATAATAATAAAATAAAATATTGTTATAATATACATATATGCACACAGGTAAGGTACATATACTTTTTCTTATTTTATTCTCTGTCAAACGGCCATTTTACATTTTTATATCTCATTTTCTTCAAATAATTGAATAAAAAAAATGTTTTTTAATCTGATAAAAAAAAGTACTTAAATCTTCTTTGTGTTTTTTGTTATATTTGACACAAATAATTAATAATTATTTTATGTTTCATCCTGTGTATGTCTGCATAGAGAATTATCTCAACAGAAGAAAAGAATAAGACGAAAAATAGACACACACAACAACATAACAACAAATGAAAAACAAATCACACAACCACTTCATGGTTTATTAAGAACACAACAACAATCAACTATAATAAACATAAAAATTACAAAAAAGTAAAATCAGGCCAATTCACAATTATTTCGTTATAATTTTTTTGTTATGTTTTTTTTTGTCAAAACCTATACAAAAAAAGTATGTTTATTTATTCAATTTCAATAATACGTGACATTTTTTCGTTTCTTCTTTTATTTTATTTTCCCATATTTTGAATTTTCATCAAAATAAAATAAAACCTTCTTTTAATTAAATAAAAAATACAAAAATTAAACTTTCTGCGTAAATTAATAATAAACGAAATATTAAATGTCTACAATAAAACAACAACATTAATAAAAATTACAACAACAACATAAGCAAACTAAAATGCCTAACATGAATAACGGTCAGCTGACATATTTTCCCTCTCAGCTTCCAAAATTAAAAAAAAAAAAACAATCAAAAAAAAGAAAATATATAGAAATATTTTTTAAATCTTTTTATCTTTTTCTTTTATATGTGTATATATATTTGTTTGTTATCTATCTGTCTGTCTTGTCAAATCGTATGTTGATTTTATTTTATTTACTTTAATTAACTTTTGTTATCTGCTTCCAAAACTTCATAATACATAATAAAATAAAATACATAAGAAAATTAAAAAAATATGATAAGATGAAATATTTTACTTATTCTTTTACTTTTAAAATTCGAATTCAATTTTTATTTCAAATTTATTGCAGTTTTTAGATTTTGAAAAAAAAAAACTGTTACAAATTTCGATCAGTTTTTTGTTAGTTTATTTCCTGGTTGTTATAATTTTCTAATTTTTAAACAAAAACAACATATTTTTCTAAGGATTCATTCAAATTACCTTTAGAAACCGTAGAAAAAGAAAAAAAGAACTATAATGTACATTACATTTGTTTTATGAATTGATAATGTAAAAAAAATCACCTGGATGTAACGAAAAATTGAACCCCCAAACCCAACCAAACCACCTTCTGTTTTCCCTTATTTTTTTGAATCAAAACACACACCTGTCACCTGTCATCGACCATTTTTAATATTTTCTTTTTCTTCTATTTTTACCTGATCCATTTAGAACACAAAACAACAATTTTAAAGGGGAGAAGATGACTTATACTACACTGATTTTATGGCTGTTTTTTTTTTGTTACTCCTGAGTTATAAATATCTACTGATCATGTCATGACGTGTTGTGATGAAGCAGCAGCTGCTGCTGTGCTTTACAAAACAAGCACATGAAATAGGATCATGAGGAACACGATTCTTGTGTCACATTTACCCTTATTTTAACCATCTCTATCACTCTCTCTCTTCATCTACAGTCTACACACATATACACACTTGTGCATATATATTGTTGTAATATGTTAAGTATTATAATAATACAAGGAATTTTTTTGATACGAATGTGAGTGTCACCACATGTCGTGCATTCACATTGCGTTACATTACCTACCCCCACTTCATATTTCCTATTTAAAAAATCACTTTCAAGTAGTGAATGTATGTACTTCTTTATCTTGTATAGAAAAAAAGGAATTTAGAAAATTAGACAAAAGGCAGGTAAAAATTTGACTTCAATTACATCATTGTATTTTATAAAAATTTAACCACCACGCATAGGCGCACTTACTACATTTTATTTACAGGTACAATACACGCGAAGACGAAATTGAACACGGATTCTAGTTTATAAAAAAATAAAACAAATAAATAAATAAAGAAATTATTAACTTCGCTTATTTTCTATCCGAGTTTGTGTGCGTGTGACCCCAAAAAAAGCAAATGAAATAAAAACAGACAATGTGTGTATTAAATGTGTATAAAAATGAACAATACATAAATAGTGTAAAAAACACATAAAATTTAAATTGATATTAATTACAAATGTATGTAAGTCAGAACGTATATTCAGTTTGAATTTGCAAAAATTTATTTATTGACTTTATATGTGGTATGACGTCATCTCTTAATAAAAAAATATTTTCTAAAAATCTAGTTAAAATATTACTTTTTTTTATTATTTTATTCAAAGAAAAAAAAAAAAAAATAGAAATAAAGGAACAAAAAAGAAAACAAGAATTCAACTACTGTTACTGTTACAAATTTTAACAATCAGAAAAAAGCGTACAATAAAATAAACTAGCCAAACGCACACACACATAAGTAGAGTTTTATGAAACGGATTCAACTCAACATAAACAAAATTAAATAAAAATAAAAAATTTGTACTTTCTCTCTTTTTTGCTTCATTCAATTTCTTAAACAAACAAAATTTTGAAAAGTAAAAATTTTCCCTACATAATATTATTTATTTAATTGAAAAATAAAATTATTAAGGTACTTATTTATTTATATATAATATAAAACTACTCTTATCCACTCCATTTTTCCCATTAAAATCTAAAAACCAATGAGTTTAGTTCAAAATCAAACATTATTCATTCCTTCTTTTTTCCACATCAATAAAATGTTTTTTTCTTTTAGTATTTTAGTCCGACAATATTTCTACAAAAGAAAAGAAAATGAATGAGACAGAGATAGATCAAATTTTTGAACCCTTGACCTTCACAATAAAAAATATAAATTTTGGGTTTTCCTTTAAAATTTTTCATAATATAAATTATAAATTTCAATCTCATCTTTGATAAAAAATAAAATCAATACTAAAAAATTACTGATAAAAGTATGAAAATGAATTCATAATTAGTTTGAATTAGTTAAGTCTAACGGACTGACGAAATTGGACGGGGCACAACAAGCCTATTTTAATAATTTAATAGGGGTATCACACGTGAATTGTTAGCCAATTTAATTTTGGTTTCAATTCCAACTTGTCAAAAACCAATGAATATAAACGAGATAGAATGAAAAAAAAATGTGCATATCCGTCTCTTTTTTTAAATTCAAAAATTATGTCGCTTATTAATACCAACTTTATATCCATAAATAATAGCTACGCTCATGGAATTGAAAACCATTTACAATTCCCAAATTTTCATTAATTCTTTTCCAACGTAAAATATTATTTAATAATTATATAATCAATTATTTTAAGATTAATAGCTATCAAAGCAACTTATTATATTAAAAAAGTAATTATTTTACATAAAAAAAAATTATATTTAAATTTTTGTTTAAATTATTTATAATAATTTACCATAGTTTTAAATAGATAAAAGCAACACTGCATTTTTCGATATAAATTTTATTTTTCACAACGTTGCCATTTGTTCTAAAACTATATGTTATGACAAAATGTATTGCTATCTAATTTAATTTTTCTCTCTCGCACACAAAATAATTTTTGGAATTATTAAGTCTAGCAATTCACGTGTGATACCCCTATAAGAATCCTGTTAAAATGTGTCTTCATTTCATTAATGAGTGTGAGTGGATAAAGTAAAAACTAAAACAGAGAAAAAAATGAAACAGATTCAGCAAATTGGCAAATTGCTATTTATTTTTAGAAGTTTTAAGATATTATGTTTTTAAATTTAACTGCTTACAGTACCTACTTAATTACTAACTTATGACGTTTAAGTAAGTAAAGAGCAATAAAATTTTTGTATAATAAAAAAAAAATATCTTGGAATTTAACACAGAATATTTTTTAAGAGGAAGAAAAACACAAGAGAAAGACAAATTATTGCGATTCTGATAAACATTCTCGATAAATTTATCGTTATAGAAAAACGTATGTCGTCACTTATTTTTGTCGAGAATCAACAAATAAACGTACGTCGATTTTTAATAATATATTGTTGTTGTATTTTTCTAGTTTGGCATTTAGTGGTTTAGTGCGTATTGATGCATAGACGTTAGTCTGTTTTTGTAGGATTTCATGTCAATCCAACACAAAAATTGGAATAAATTAGACAACGTTTAATTTAGATTTTCTTTTTTTTTTCTCCTACACCACAAAACTATTACTATTATTAAAAATATTTATTTTTTAATAATAATTAAAATTAAATTATTATTATTTATAAATTTAATAATTTTATGTTTATGATTAATTTCATTATTCATCAATTATTATTATTGGTCAAAATTGAAAACAAAAATTACTTTTATTTTGAAAATTTAAGGTTGTTATTTTTGTTGATTGATTTGTCATGTAAATCATAACAAATATTTATCATTTTATAAAAATATGGCGAAAATATACGATAAATGGCAGTGTGGCTGCGCTCGTTTATTAAACATAACTTCGAAACAAGAGAGTTCATTAATTCAATGTAGAAAACTTGCTTGTGTGAGGGACTAAAAAATATAGGCAAAACTACGTACTGGTACACAACGTCACGTCACTTATTTATATCGATAAATGTGCAGAATCGCTACACAGATTAATTGATTTTTTTTAAAAAAAATTTGTTTAGTTTTCGTTTCAAGCTCATCCGTAAGAAAAACTAGAATCTGTCTATGAGAAGAAAGTAAATATGTATCTATAAATACAATAATCCAACTACTATAATCAAACTTTGCGTTTTATGAAATTGGCAACACTGAAGAAGAAAATTGAATTGCCAGACGAAAATGATATGTATGATAAGATATAAGATAAGAATGTGATTGTACAGTAAACATATTTAATAGTTAGTTGTTGTGAAAATTCGGAAAATATTAATTTAATTTGTAAATCAAAAAAAGAAAGGAAATAAAAATAAAAGAATTTAAAGAATGAACACGACACAAAGAAATATTTTATTCGTGTGTCTAAATGTATGATTTTTTAATTCTTGGGTGTATTTATGATTAGGATATATAATTAAGAGATAGTAAAGATAAAATACATAAAAAATATAACTCCTCAAGAAAAACTAAATTCAATGTTAATGTTTTCGTCCGTATGTATTTTGTTTCTTTAATAAATTAAAAATACTTTATTTAAAAAACAATTATTGTTTTCAAAATTAGAAATTGAAATTAAGACAAACCAATTTAAAAATATGTATGCAAGGTAATAGTAATTTTAAAATAAAAATAGATTTACATAATTCAAATTAATTAATAAAACAAAGTTATTCTTCCATTAACTTAAAAAGTTCATGTAAGCACTGGAAACAATTCTAAAAATGTAATACACAATATGGCTTTACGGAAAATTCATTTGATTTGATCAATTGGTTTAATTTAATATTGGTGAACAAGACCTTGGATATCTTTTCTTTTCTTAAAACTTAAAATATATAAAAAAATAACGGCATTGAGAAAAAAAACAATAACAAACACACCAAACAAACGGTCTTTTTGTCAATAAGCTACACTTTTTTTTACTAATGTATGCCCGCATAATTTAAAATATAAACGTTTTATTCTCACATGGATCATCATTCACATTTATAATATCCTATTTTGATCCAATAAAAAAACTCCACAAGACGAAAGTCTAAAAAAAGGACAATATTTTCATAAAGAAGAAAATGCGTACATCTTTTATGTACTACTTAAAAGAATTACGAATTTGTTAAATAAAATGTTTCCCCACAAAGCAGAAACAGTAATTTTATCCTTCACAATTGAAGTTTTTTCAACAAAAAACAACAATAAATAATTATTGAAAAACGACCAAGTACTTATTTCTAATTCCTGAGTGAAATGAAAGAGAAAAAGAAAATCTTAGGAACCTAATCTTAAAACTAAATAACTTTGTAGGAAGTCCACAAAAACAATAACTGACTTTGATTCCAGTCGTCAATGAAAAAGAAAAAAGAAATAACTTAATTTTTTTTTTGATGTTTGTTTCTTTGTTTGATGCTTCAAAAGTGATGATCATCTGCATTTATAGTCTACTTCTATTTTGTTCTTCTGCCTTTCTTAAATTATTGTCGAGTCGTCACCAAAATCAGTTGTTAAATCTTGACATTGTTTATGTTCCATTCTTCCTCTCATCATTCAGTAAGTAAATTTATTCCAAATTAAAAATAAAATCAGAGAATAAAATCAAATAAAAATAGAAAAATCTTTTTTGAAACAAAAAAAAAAGTCAAATTTGACCGAGAATATTTTTATTCTATTCGTTTTCTTCTTCGGTTTTAGTCTCGGATTTTGATGTCGTTATAAAAAATGTTAAAGAAATTACGTTGAGACAAAATAGAAAGAGGTGAAGATATATATTGAACAGATGACAGACAGATAAATTTTAATTGTTCAGTATTGTTATTATCTTCTTCTTCACTTTTTGTCAAGATTCTTCTGCAACATTAGTACATTTTACAGGCACACATACTTCTAGCTCCTGAAATCAAATCTTTAATAAATAATATAGAGGACAAAAATCTTATGTAAGGCCTAGCCAGCTTTGGATGTGAAATTAAACACGTTAAATATTTTTCTTTTAAATTACATACAAATTTTACAGTAAATTTTCTCTAAAATGTTTTTTTTTGATTGACCAAAAAGAAACAAAAAATTATTTTAATCTACCGTAACAGAAAAAAAAACAAAGCAAAGAAAAAGACACACACACATTTTTATTAAATTCCGATCTAATTTTTTTTATACATTTTTTTTTAATTTAAAAAATAAAAATAAAAAAAACTCTCTTTCGTCTTTCATCTCTTCTTCTTAAAAAAAACGAAGAAGGTAAAAAAAATCGTTTTTCGTTTCTTCGGAGCGAATTAAAAAAAGATGAAATAAGAAAAATTAAAATGAAATAAATTTAGTTGAAAGAATGAGAAATATTTGAATTTAACTGTTAATTTTTTGTTTTTTTAAACAAAAAAATTTTCAGTAAATTATTTTTCTTCGTTTTTTTCCTTCATCATTTTTGTATATTTATATTGTATTCTGCAAAATTTATTTTATATTTTGGTATTGTAATAGTTATTTCGTCTTTTTAAGTCAAATCAAAAATGATGAAAATGACCGATTAAAACCGATGAAAAAAATTATATAATCTTCTTTCTTAATTAATATTTGAATAAATGTGTGTTTGACTTTCCTATTAACTTTATTATAATTGTTAAAAAATGTATAATCCAATTTGTATATAATAAATAACGGAGATATCAAGAAAGATAAAGAATTATGATAATAAAAACGAACTTATTAAAAAAAACAGAATAACAAAAAGAGTACTAATTGTATTCAAATATATTGTAAAAACACGAACATTTAATTTTATTATTTTAGTAGGAGGAATAAAAGAATTTAAAAACTATTAAAAAGGAAGAAAGGTTCAGCCTCGCTCAATGGTTCTGTACATTGTTGATTTTTTTAAGTATGTAGTTTTTTAAAAGTAAACAATTTTTTTTACATAAGAATAAAAAACAACGCCAATCTGTTTGAGTCTAGACTTTTGCGTCTTTAAAAATGTGTACACTGGATTTTGTGTTTTTAATAAGTATGTGTGTATGTGTGTATGGCCTCATCTGGTAAATATCTTATAATATCCCCTAAATTAAAATTCAAATCATTTAAATTTAATAATTCCAGCACAATCATAAATTTTCGAAACTTTAAATTTGATTATTGGATTGTTTAATTGTTCTAATTAAAAAATATATTTATATTTTCGTTTTGTTGCATTCATTCATTTATTCTCTTTCGCGCAATCCAAAACTTGATTGTCTCCTGATCAACTAGAAATGTTACTAATTAGTATTTTGCATATATTAATTCAGCTCATCATAGTTCACCAAACTAACTAACATAAAGTGGAGAATTCAATTGCAATTATGACTAGAATCTAAATATTTGCTACCTGTACCTGATATATTATTTTTAAAAGGTATATACTATGAATAGACATTTTCTAAAGAGCATTCGATTAGGATTACTTACTCACGTGTCAACTACCAGGGTAATTTTTTTGGGAAGACAAACCATTATTTGTACCACGCAAAGACAGTTGTTGCCACTCTGCCCCAGCCTGGCTCCATTCGAGACAACGTTATTCTTAATGATTAAAAATTCGTATTGAATATCAATTATTACTATAAAAATACACATAAATCATAATGAATTTTAGTATTTTTAAATTTATCACTAACTTAACTAATGACAGATAGATTTTATGAAAAAAATCTCAAATTATTTTATCATATTATAAATCACAAGTAGCGGGGGAATTCCACCCCAGAATAAGACTATTTCTCATGATAATAATAAAACATAGATTATAATATTCAATTGTATATTTTTAATAGACTGAATGGAATAGCAATAGAAGCGCAACAGCAACAATAAAGTTTAACCCCAAAATGATAATAAAAATTTTAATTGAAATTGAAAAAAAACGACAGAAAGAGAACAAAAATGAAACAAAAAGAGACAAAACATTATGTAAAAATTAACTAATAGAAAGAGACACTGAATTGAAATCTATGATTTGTCTAGACTAGACTGTTCCTTTTTTATATAAAAAAAAGAAATAGAAAAAGAAAAGACTAAAATTGCTGAGTAAAATTTTTTGAAATGAATTTTTGGAAAAAATTTGGAAAACAACCAATTTGTGATAATTTTCATAACAAAAGAAATATGTACACATAAAACAGAAAAAATTGGATCAAATCGGACACGTGTGTATATCGTCTGACTTTTTGTCTGACTATTAGTATGAGAATGTGTGTGAAGTGCGTCTTATATTTTCGTCTTTTAATGAAAACTGAAATCTTTTATAAATAATTTTTTAGAAAGATAAATTTTTATTGTGCAATATTTTTGTTGTTTTTATTTCATTTGATGGAAAAAATATTCCACTGAAAAAATTATGGCGTTTAAAAGATAGATCACAGAAACAACTATAAGTATCGTCACACAGAGAAACAGAGTAAACAGAAACAGAGTAAAATATACACTAAAATTTTTATTATTTAACATTTGCACAAATTTGCAGTCGTGTTAAATAATTCAAATATGAGGTTTTTTTATTTTTCTTTATTAAAAAATAGTTTAATTAATTGTTTGAACATTTTGCACCTCCGAACTCAACTGAATCATTTTATAGGCTACCTTTCTTTTTTGTTTACCTACTGACTCTTACTTAAAAAAAAACAATAAGCTACTCTCTTCTATCGAGATAAACGAACTCTAATTGATCAGTGTGGGCATGTTTTCACTTTATAAGTACAGAAATATAATTTTGGAGTTTGGAATTTATAGTAATAAATAGGTACGTTTTTTAATTCGACCGATTCTACGGAATTTTTGAATTAGAAAATTATTCTGTAGAATAAATTAACAAAAAACACGACTTACATTAAATAATTTTTTAACTTAAACAAATAAGTAACACAAAAAATTGTTTTATGGAGACAAAATATTAAGAGTTATCAAAAAAACAAAAAGTTTCTTCAATTTATTACAAAACAAAAATATTCTTGAAAATAAAATGATTTTTTTTATCTAATAATGTAAATAAATATAGTTATGCAACTAAATGAAATTTTCTCAGTATCTTTCTTAAGAAAAAAAAGTGTTTAAATACAAATTAAAATTGATAATATTAATTAATTAAATTAAATTATATTTTGAAGAAAAATTAAAACATATTTAACCACAAACGATTATTAAAATTTGAATTGATTATATTATATTAATTAATTACATTACACATAAGTCTTCTTCTTCTTATTTCTATCAAGTTTTTACCCACTAAACTCAATATATTTTTGATGAAATCATTGATTATATGCAGTTAGTTATTTCTGCTAGTTATTGCATTGTATTTAAGAAATCAGTCAAATTTAAGGAAAACAAACAACATCCTATTATTACACCCGATCTCTAATCAAAAATGTTCGTCCATTGATTTCAAACTGTCAATGATTTTAATTTTATTTCAATGATTTCAATGAGTGGTTACCCTAAACTAAACCCTAGACGTTATTCAATAAAAAAAAGTTAAAATAAGAAAAAAAACAGTAGAAAACTGATTTATCTCCATTCAGTAATGATGGAAAATAATTTTGTTTGTCTTAAAAAAAATAAGAAAATCTTTTCCTGCTTTGTTCCTATTTATACGTAACATTGTTTTATTAACAAAGAAATATGAATAAAATAATTGGGTCCTAAACAAAAATTACACTGATCAATAAACGGCTCACAAATTATTACCACATAAAAAAAACGGAATTAAGTAAGTACGAGAAAAAAAAAAGTTGAATTAGATTATTGATTTTGATAAAAATAAATGAGTTTTAATTATGTTGTTTGCTTAGAAAACACTTTTTTTCAGAATTATAATTTTAAAATAATTTTAAAAAATTTCAACAAAGACATAAAATTTTAAATACATAATAAAATAGATTTTGAGTTAAATTCTAAAAAAATATTAACTAGATACTATTATAAAATCTACACTAAAATCTGTACCATCATTAGTATTAGGATTAAAAGAGACAGTATATATACTAATAATAAGTAACTCGAGAATAAATATTGCTAAATGTTAATTGTGTACTTATTCAAGTACTTATACAAAATAGTTCAAAAAAAAAACTTATTTAACATTAAAGAATGACTCACTCCCTAAACTCTTTTAAATAAGTACAATACATAATTCTTTCCAATAATATATTCTATTGTGAGTGACTTTATATTCAATGTTTTAATTAGAACAAATATAAAAAAATACCGAATAGAATATACACGTGAGCCCAGAATATAAAAATAACGCAAAAAATAAAAAAACAGAACAAACTGATTTATGTTTATTCATTTAGTATGAATTTCTTTTATCAATAATGGTTTGAAAAAAAAACGGTCCAGTTCTTAAAACTTAAACTTAAATAGAGTATTCAGCACTACAAATACTAAATAGATTATTATTAGTAGATAACTTTCAGTTACTCACACACAATACATTTGTTTCCTTATTACGTTTAAATTTCGAAATTCCATCCCTTTACAACACCAATTATAAGGTTATAAATTGTATTTTATGTGTTTAATTTTTCATTCCTTTATAGAGTACTTATGATTTCCCATTTCTCTTACATTTTAAATATAGAATCTGTATATTACTTATTTATTATATTTTTTTGTCTCGCCTTATTTTACCTACTTTATAAAAAAAAACAACAGATAAACTATAAAATTCGCATTTAAGTTTTTATTTTTTATATTGAATTTAATTTGCATAAAAACATAAAATTCTATTGAAAATGCAATATTTGTAGGAGAAAATTTTCTACATTCAAACATTTGTGTTTGTGTGTAGAGTACATATATAATCATAGTGAATAAATATTAGTACCTGAAGTTAATATCTAATAAATACTAACTAAAACAATAGGTACAGTCAATTATCAATTTCTTTTGTGAAAAAAAAAAAACAAATTCAACACACAATAAAGTGATAATAATTTTTTTTTTCTTTTTCCACGAAAAAATATGAAATAAATTTGTTAAAGTAAGTAGGTACACGTCAAATATACATACATACTATACACACATAAGAATTTTATATGAAAGTATTTCCTTGCGTTTGTATCTGAATGTACGTAAACAGTGTGTTTGTGTCAGGGTCAGTAAATTTTATTTGGTCAAGTAAAATAAAATAAACTTCGAAAACAATTCTCCTAAGTAAAACAAAATAATAAAAAATACAAGAATGGCCGCCGTAAAAAAAATACATCAATTAAAATAAAAATGAAGAAATATAAAAACAAAAGTAAAAACAGAAAAACCTGAAAGGGGTAAACAATCAGCTGTTCGCCCCACAAAACGGCCATTATTGTTTGATAATAATTTTCTTCTTTTTAAATTTGTTTTAAACGGTTAATAATTGGGTCAAATCAAAAATTTCTCCTTCACACATTTTTTATGCATAAATTTTGGTTTTATTTTACAAAATAAAAATAAAAAGAATACGTTTCAATTGTATTTTTTTATATTCATTTTTTTAAGGTTATTTAATTATTTTATTCATTGTCTCTCTTCCTCTCACTCCTCCTCCCTATTTTATTTTCCTTCTCAATGTCAGAATTTGTCTAAAAAAAAGAAGAAAAACCATCAACTATCGAAAACAGCAAATTTAGATTTTAAAAAAAACAAAGAAAATTATTTTAGAGAAAAAAAATTAAAGGAATCATAAAGTAAAAGTAATAAAGTGAAACATGTCTTAATTGAACACACACGATATAAATTGGACCACCTTGGAAATTGACCGAATTAACCAATTTTTCTATATTTTCAAATGATTGTAAAAATCTTCTTATAATCAACGGATTCAATTTCTTTTAAAAATCAGTGTCCTATTAGACAGACAGATTTTACATTTTATTATTTATTTTTATACAGTAAAAATAAAAAGAATCCAACCTAGCAATACATAAAAAAAAGTAATAAAAACCCGATGAATCATCGTTAGTTAGTGAATCATAACGAAAAATACAAAAAAAAAAAATTAGCACAAAAATTATCTAACTTTTTTTATATTTTTGTGAGTTTTCTGAATTTGAGGAATTCATTATTTTCTTTTATTTTGTGTTGTGTATTTTTTTGTTTAGTAGGCAAGTAAGTAACGTAAACCAAATTTATTAATACTTAAATGTAATTTTTTTTTCTTGTTAATAAATAAATGCATAAAATTTACTTAATTATTATTTATAGGTGAAAAATGGAACAAAAACCCCACAAAAATGGGCGACAAAATAAAAAAAAACAAGTATTTTTGAAAGTGTTTTCGTAATAAGAGTATGTGATTGAGACCTTTAAATAAGAATGGAATTAACTGCAATAAAAAGAAGATTGACGAGATTGATTGACTAATTTAGACAGGACCAAACACAACAAATTGGTGAAATGCCAATTTTATCAAAAATGTAATTTTCTTAAAAAGAATTGGAAATTATCAAAATTTAATAAAATTTATTTTTCCTGAAAAAAATATATGATAATGTCAATTTAAAGAAATCATTCAACTACAAAAATAAAATTAAATAAATTTTATAATTAATCATCATCAAAATCAGTACAAACAACTCTGCACACGACGAATTTTGTAAAATAAATTTATATATTCATCTCTTTCTATTTAGAATTTGTACTCTTTTTTAAATGTCATGGAATATCCCCAAAGTCCAAACAAAAATTTTCTGTTCATTGTTGTATTTTTATTTCTTGTTTTTCTTCAATTCGTTTCTTCTTCGTGTTTTTTTTCTTGTTTTGATTTTTAAAGCTTTTGTATATAAAAACAGAATTTAAAAAAGGGAGCTTCTACTTTAGTATGTCGTGACATATTCAACACATCTTCATTTTAAAAATAAAATAATATAATTTTAAAAACAACACACAAACTTAAAAGGCTATATAATAAAATAAATAATATAAAGCCAGAGTGAGAGGTGAATAGAAAATAATTTAATAAATAAATTTTTATAAAAAAAATGTATAACAGGTTTTTTTAAAAACAAAAAAAAAACATTTTACTTCTTTTTCTTCTTCCATTTTTATTTATTAGTTTTTATTCAATTTACATTTTCAAATCATGCAAACAGAGAAACAACAAATACATTTCTATAGAACAGTCACAACACAACACATTTATAGAAAAAAAAATGGAGTCGAATATAAATCTATGCATGTATTAGCACAAAATAAACACACACACACATTTTTTTCTTTATACACAGAAATATACAACCCATCTTACAAACACAAACAAACATTAAATGAAAGTCCGTTTCATAAAGTTTAATTAATATATTTTATTATTATTTTTTGTTATATCTGCCTCTGTCTATCTAACACAAATATTTCATTCGCTTTCATATACATAATTTTTACTTAATATTCAAAATAATAAGAGTATTAATAATACACAAACCCCACCCCCGACGTCAAAAAAACACATACACACATAGATGTAACGTTATAATATCCAATCATAATTCATAATCTAACTAGAATTCAATAATAGCTTTTTTTGTTGTTTATTACGATTTATCTTGTTTTTTATTGTTTCTAATTCTCTCTCTCTCTGTGTTATCTTCTCATTTAATTAAAAAACGTTGGAAATTAATTTAGCCCAAAAAAATTTAAGAGAAAAACAAAAATACTCTAATCAAGGTAATTTCTATTTTATTATGCCTTTTATAATTAGAAATGAAGGGGATCATTGAATCCATTTAATAACACACACACACAAACTTATGAAAAAAATGATCACAACAGGGGTTGACTACATATTTCTTTAAATCTTTCAATTTAATTGCAACTTGGGATAATAAATAAAATTTCGATTAAAAAAAAAGAAACAAAAATTATTGCAAGCTAACAAAAAATATAAAAATAAAAAGCAACAAAATTACAAAACATAAATTTATAAGAAATACAAAATATAAAAAGAAAAATATAAAAAACGTGAAAAGAGAAAAATATAAATTTAATACGAATAAAATACGACAACAACAACAATAACTAAACTCGTTTTGTTGTTTTTTCTTTTAATTTTGTTAAATGACCTTTCATGTATAATAAATATTTTTCTTTTTACACTTTTAAAACAACAAAAACAACAGCACAATAAAATAATGAAAAAGGTGTTTCTTTTTATGTGTGTGCCTTCTGTAATTCCTCTACATGTGACGTTTTGTATAACTACGCGTATGTGTACGTGTATGCGTATTTAATTTCTATCTGTCAAATTTGAATAAACACACACACATTTGAATTTAAAATTTTTCTTCTTCATAATTTTTTATTTAATGTTGTTTCTCTATCATCAAGGCATAAGTGTGTTTTATTATATATATATATCCATATATATATATATATAGAATGGCTGTGTGTATGTTCATAATTTATAATTTCAATTTGTAGCTTTTATTTTTTGCAGCCATATTGAAACTTTTTGTTTTCTTTCTTTTTTTAAGAAATCAAAATGAATGAAGAAAAAAATGACAAAAGTTAAGAAAAAATGGGGAGAAAAATAAGTGAAACAAAAATATAAAAGGACACATGGAAAAAAAAGATTAATGAAATTAAAATAGAGACAGACGAAATATAAAAACGATACAAGACAATTTTTGATTGCAAATAATCGAATTCGTATACGTTTTTCAACTTAACTCATTTAAAAAAAGAACTGAATTTACAAAACTACTACTATTGTTGTTGTATGTTGTAATCGATTGAAAAAAAAATCTACTTCGTACTTAAGTACATTTCTAAGATTGGAATTGAATCAAATAATTTTAAAAAAAATCAAAAATATTTCATGTTCCGTTATTTTTGCAAAAAACAATTATTACAATCCGTAAACTTGATAAACTTATTGAAAACCTGTCTAATAGAACCACCGATTTTAAAAGAAAATTGATCCGTAAGTATATTAAAAGTATTCAATGAAATTAAAGAGTGGCACGTGGGAGAGTGCGATCAAACCTTTAACAATATAAGTTTATTTATTTTAACAAAATACGAATGAGTGATTTAAAGTTTAAAACAATTGATTTCATGTCAAAAATACTACCAGCAAAATCCATATTGAGTAATCTAGTCTATTTATAGAGGGTTTTCCTTAAGTTTAGGTTTACAAATTGTGATTAAAATAGACAAAATAAAAGAAGTAAAAATAGAAACAGGAGTAAATAATTTGTTCCTTTAAAACGGGTAAATTTCTAAAGAATTTAGAAAATTGGAGAAACACAAAACCTACATATATATATATATATATATATATATATATATATATATATATATATATATATATATATATATATATATATATATACGTAAAAACAAAATTCCACAAGAAACGAATAATCAAAAATTTTCTTCTTTTAAATTTAATCTTAATTTGTTTTTTCGTTTTTCTTGTTTTATTATCAAACATAACACGACTTAGAAAAAACAAAAAAGTCTCCGACATAGAGAGAAAGAAAAACACCAATTATTTGTTTGCTTTTGTTTTTTCTTATCAAATAAAAAATCCTCAAAAGCAACAAAACAAAAAGCTAGAAACCAATCACAAATCAAACGGAAATTGATAATAAAAAACAATAATTAACAAAAAAATATATTTTTAAAAAAAATTCAAAATTTCCCACATTGCTTAAAAAAAACTTTAATTGAGAAAAAAATTCTAGATTTTTCTCAAATGAAATTTTGTAAGCAAGTATAATGGGAAATTGAAAATATGTTATGAAAAATGAAATTTTGTCGTTTAATTTTCAGAAAAAAAAGAAATTGTAAATATTTTTCCTCAAATCTCATAAGAATCTACAGAGGGTTACAAAAAAATATGACAAAAAACGCCAGCATAAATTTAAGAAAAAAAAAACGATGAGGGAGGTTGAATATGTATGTTTTGTATTTCTCTTTTCAGAAATCTAGTGAAAGAGTGACGTATGGAAAAATATTATTCCATTAATAATGTTTTATGTTTCTTAATTTTCTAATTAATGTTTTTTTGCGTGTCCAAGAAAATAAAAAAAAAAACAAAACATCTGTTAAGAATCACAAGATATTATTTATTAATAAAAATCCCAAAGGAAAATTAAGTATTATAGGTAACTAAGCAAAGACATGTTAGTCTGTTTTTTAAACTTTTAAAGAAAAAAAAAAACAAAACAGTTTAAAAAAATTAACACAAAATAAAATTCATGACGCAATTTTTTCTTCATCTTTAATAAAAGGAACTAATTTATTTATTTTCACTTCACATTATTTTAATATAATTTTACGGGAAAATTTTTCTTTTTTATTTCACAAAAATTAAAAGAGAAAGAGATAGAAATAACAAAAAATCGAGAAGAATTCTAATTTTGTAACGAAAAAGAAACAACAACAACAACATTTAATAAAATAAACTGAAAAAATTAAATAATATTTCACGTTAAAAAGTTAAACAAAAAAAAAGAGATAGAGAATTGAAAAACAACAGTTTTTTTTTCTTTTTTGAAATGCAAGAGAAAGAGGGGAAAGCAATATAAAATGACAGATACAGAGAGAGAGAGAGAAAGAACCTTCCCGATTTAGAGGATCAACAGTTCGTGGCCTAAATTTTTGGCACCGTTAACTTTCACGTCGTTTTTGGTTTCATATTTTTTCTCTGTACTCTTCTTTCTTTTCTTGATTTTTTCTTGTTTTTTCTGTTTCTATTTCATTCATTTTTATTTTGTACTTCATTCTATTCCAAATTTTAATTTAAAATAATTAATTTATTGACACCATTTTCTTATAATTCATCTTCTGACTCGCCTGGTTGATTATTTAAAATTAAATGAAAAAAATTAAAACGAAAAGGTAAATTATTGGAAAGAGACAAGAATGGTGAGCACGGTGGCTAGACGAAATAACACCAAAAGAGAAAGAGAGAGATAAGGTACAGCACAAGAGACCTTACCTAATTAAGAAAAAATTTTAAGAAAAAAATCTCAATTGAGAATTAAGAAAAAAATGGCGAAATTAAGAAAACAGCAAAAAATTAACTTTTAACAAAAAAAATTCCACACACACACACACAGTAGAGGCAGTTAAAACACCCCACCCCGTTCGTTCAACAATCTGACATGACAGAGAGAACATATGCTACATCTCCATGTGTGTGTATTTTGTATAACTGCGTGTATGAAATCAAATAAAAAATGGCCGACACTCAGAATGGGAGAATGGGAAAAATAAAATATAATCGAATGGAAAATAAAGAAAAAGAAACTTTTTCTTTTCCATATTTTCCTCCTTTTTTTGTTAAAATAAAAAGAATTAAGTCTTAAAATTTTATTTCAAGAAAAGTCATTTTTTTTGTAAGAAATTTAACATTAGAAAAAAGGTAAAAAGCACTCACTTGATTTTTTTGATATTCCTCAATAGCTCTGTATGCAGAATCAGTTAATTTAACAAAAATTAACTCTTTATTATCATTTAATTGACTCTGTGACAATCCATAAGAAATGCCAGTACATAGAGCCGCCATCTTGTTTATTGAATAAAATAAAAAAAAAAAGAATTTTATTTTATAATAAAAATAAAAATTTGCCACGTAAAAATTCAATAAAAAAAATTTACGACGATCTTGTTTCTCTTTCTACTGTGTTTAGTTGAGTGTGTATGTTGAATTCTATATTAGTATTTAAATGTGTATGTGTGTACTTAGGTATTTCTTATTTTATTTTTTTAATTAAAAATATCAACGAATTTTTATCTTTACTTTTTTTTAACTATTTTTAACGATTTTTCTTTTTTAATTCAATAAGAGAAAAATTTTTCTTTCTTTCTTAAAAAAAAGAATTTTAATTTTGAAAAATAAAATTTCCACTTCTATTTTCTTTTCAAAATATATAAATCCACTTTTTTGATTTTCTTTTTAATTTTTCACATATATTTTATTTTCGTTTTAAATTATTTTAAGCACTTGGATATTTATTTAAGTTACTTTTTTATTTCTTCTTCCTTTTCTTTAATTATTTATTATTTAAATGTTTAATTTTTATTTCCTTATTTGGTATTAATTCATTTTTCTTCTTTTGTTACTTTTTTGATTAATTAAACTTCTTTCTTTTCTTATTTTTATTTTTGTGTTTTCTAAATTTTATTATATAATTTAAAATATATGTATATATATATAGATATATTTTTTATTGAATATATAGATTTTAGATCTTTGGGGAACAAAAAAAAATTAAAAAATATTTTAAAAACAAAAAATGTCTTATTTATAAATTTTTTTAAAAAAATTTTTCTTTTTTTTCAATAAAAAAAAAAAAAAGACTCGCGGACTCAATTCTTAACTTGAGCAACCGTACGGAGTCCATTTCACACTGACGATGACGAAGAACACACGAAATGCCGAAAACATACGAATACGATTATTAGTAAGACATTGAACTTAAACTGGTTTGGAACTTTACTAAACACTTTTACTCCATCTGTAGCGGAAATCCAATATGAAAATTTGTTGAAAAAATAACGTTGCACTTCTTAATTACAACATTTTGGTTAATTTTTTTTTTAAATTGTAAAATATGATTGGATTTTGATCTCATCCACAATATGTGTGTAGAATATAATTTTCTCGATTTTATCTTCAGATGTTTAAAATTATCTGAAAATCATAAAAAGATTAATTAAAAATTGCTCAAAACAAAATAATAAAATTCATAAAAAATCTTATTCAAGGTTTCATTTGATATAATATTAAATTTTATTTATTAATAACGAAAATAACAGCAAACTAAACTATAGAACTGCATAAAAAAATATAGATGAAAAAAAATTTAGATAACTTTTATAATTATTTTTTTATTACTCTTACGTCTTACCAAATAAATTTCCCGATAATCCAGGGATGATCTGAATGTGTAAATACAAATTTGGTGAATTAAGATGAATTGTCTATTAATGATGTGATATAAGAAAGCGTAATCTCTTGTTGATATAGTGAAAACAATCTTTTAAGAAATTTACACCAATGTTTCATATTAAATATAAAATGATTTTGAATTTTGAAAATGATTCCTTCCTGATGTTACTTACATATATTATTAATTTAAATCGAAACCACTTGTTGAATAAAAATGATAATTCAATTATGACAAATCCACGATATTATTAATAATTTTTCTATTGGTAAAACTATTCCTTTTATG
This sequence comes from Pedicia rivosa, assembly GCA_963082725.1. NCBI lineage: Eukaryota > Metazoa > Arthropoda > Insecta > Diptera > Pediciidae > Pedicia > Pedicia rivosa. The sequence continues at coordinate 32,245,733 of OY720152.1, read as the reverse complement.
CATACTAGCTCTGAAAAGAGAAAAGGGATTAAAATTAAAATCCGAATAAAATAGTCACATCAAATAACAAATTAAAAAAGAAAGGTTAGAACAGCATTTTTTTTCAATCGAATAAAGCCCATCAAATGTACTTTGGATATCAGCACTGAACCGATACACCTACATAATATTGGTAAACAGTAGTACTTTAGTTTAAAATAGATAATAGACTAAAAAAATAGAGTAAAAAAATTCAGAGGAAGATAAGAGCATACAAAATTTTAATAACACATAAAGACAATCTGGTTTTAGCTTCCACGATCATTTGATATTTTTATTTTAATATTATGTACAAATAAGTAAACTGCTGTTATTGTAAATCATTAAAATCCATTTATTGAACGAAATATTTTAACTTACGAAAAATCGTACTACCAAATTGAAACCAAAACGTCAAAAGGCCAGTAAATGCATGAACAAAAGGTTTTATACACTGAACTCTAAAACAACAACATTGATACCCAGCAGGAAAAATGTTAATAATTTATTAATAAAATACAAATAATAATTTATTTATAATTCTAAGGCATATCAATATAATTATATGCTTGATTTGTAGATAACGGTTTAATATTATTATTAATTATTATAAGTATAATTTCCCATATAACTAAATACTCATAGTAGTTACTTCATGCGAAAACGAATTACCAATTTTATAATTAACACACAAAATACATGAAAATATTTACATTTATATCATAAAATAAGCTTCCTCTATTTATTTATATTTTAAAGGTTAAAATGTATGGCACACCAAACACGAATTCGAGGCACAAAAAAGAAATGTACGCAAAAATAAATCTTATGCGGAAGGAGTAATGTCTATTATATCAAAGCAGACAATTTGGATATTGTTTGCAAATATTTTATTCGGGAAAATTTAATTCCCACACTTTTGTGAACAAGAAATGTTTTAGCATTGCTGAAATTCTCATAAATGAAATTCAAAGAAATTCTTTAATTTATAGTAAAGACACGTTAAACTTTTGCGATGATAGCGTTCGGTGTGCAGATTTAATGTTTAATTCATGTTTGTGCGATCGATAACCTTAATTGGGTCTGCATATTTGCTTAAGAAATAATTATCAAAAAATCTTAAAACGAGAATAGATTTAACGTGGTTGTAATTACATATAAATTATATTAAGCTCAAACAAATATCTTCATAACGGATTAATTTTTAACTATTGAATCTGTGCTTTTTAAATTTTAACAAATAATTATTTTAACTAAATTTTTATAAAAATAATTAGAATTGTTTTTTATTTGACTAATATTTAAATTATTCACAGTAAAATGGCAGTAGATGAAGACAAGCTTAATAAAAAAACGTTAAATCAAACACAAGAAAACATTATTATTTATGAGAATTGTGTCTTTATTTAGAACACCTAATTCATTCGCTTTCGCATTATTCAATTCCTTGGGCAGTTTGATTGCCATAAGTAAGGAAAATCTGTAGCTCAATATAAATAGACGGATTTTTGAAATAATTTGAACTATTTTATATTTTTCAGTTTGAATCCATAAATACAATTAAAATTGAGATAAAATAAGTTAAAAATTGATTACAAAACAAATGTGTTTTGAAATTCAAGTTTTATAATTAAAATAATTACAATAACAATTAGTAAATTACTTTAAAGTAAACCGGATTTGGTCATGAAAAAAAAATTGAATTCGTTTGCTTTATAATAATTAATAACTATAAAGATTTAAGTAAATAATTCTTCATTAGAATTATGTTATGTTTTTCCTTTTTTAAAACGTTGCCTGGCTTGAGCCTTTGTATACCGTGCCCTGTTTTGAGGCTGTTCAATTTCTTCCTCTTCTGGATCGTCTTTTGTCTTTTGAAAATCTATTTTAAAATTAGAAAAATGCATTAGTGAAAAAATCGGATAATAATGAATGCTCTGAAAATAAAGGGAGTAATAAATTGACATTAATTTCTTAAATGGATTCAGTAAATAGTAGTAAATAACCATTTCTAAAAATTGTCCACAGAATATTAGTTAAATTTATTCTTATCTATAATTTAAAATCACCTTATTTAAATAATACTAACAAATGAAATATTATAACCTTCAAGTAAATCCAGCGGTGGTTCAAGCATTCCTTTCTTTTGTAATTTAATATAATAACGAAATGATTTCGCAATTGTATATGATAATAATGATATACCAATAACTAAAATAACCATTATAGATGGATGTTTTATAGTTGATTTTTGTGGTATTAATTGATCAGATATAACAATAATAACACCTAATATAATACCAATACCAGCTCCAACCCAAGGAATCCTTCTTTCATCTGTAATAAATTTTAATAATTTAACAATTTCATCCAATATAAATTGTGAAAATGTTAAATTCGAACACAATGTCTGTTGATTACTATAGGCCGCCGCTTTTTTAGCTGCAATCAATATATTTATGTCATTTGGTTGCAATTGTAAAGCACGACCGTATGATAATAAAGCCAGATCATATTGCCCAGCTTGTGATTGTACTTCAGCTCTACGAAAATATCCCTTAATAAATGAAAAAGAAACGAATAAAAAATTGTAAATTAAATCCAGAGAAAGAAAGAGATTAAAATTGTGAAATAAAATTAAATGAGATTAAATTTGTCCAAAAACACTGCGTGTTCTTTTAATTTTTCAATTATTTTATTGAGTTTTAACTACTTAATGATAATAAATTTTCTCTTAATCAAATGTAAAAAAATAATATAAAATAGTGTGACCTTTTTCTTCTAATTATTAATCCACAAATAAGTAACTATATTAATTTATTTGCAGTTTGCATACATATTGAGAATCAAATAATAATTAATTAATAAACATTAATAAATATAAGAAATTTGAAATTTTAAAATTTTCATTTTCATTTAATGTACATATTTTTCATAAGTTGTTCATTCGTTGATCAAAAAATATATATATTATAACTTTGTATCCCTTCTTTCTCTTCTTTATTTATTTTTACATGAAACTAGAAAACAAAAAACTAAAAAATTTTCTATTTCAACCTTTGGCCAATCAGGTTTTAATTGAATTGCTTTATCTGCATCAACATTTGCATAATAAAGTTGTTTCATTTTTAAAAATGCTAATGAACGGTTACTGTATAATATTGGGTTATTAGGTGATAACTTAATAGCGTGTGAATAATGAAGTATTGCTTCTGGAAATTCTTCCTTTCTAACACATTCATTTCCCTTTTCTTTTAATTCATCTGGTGTTGGTGGTAAAATCTCCTCTTCCTCTTTTACATCCTATTTTTGGTTATGAAATAAAAAAAAAACAATTAAATAAGGAAAAATAAGAAATAAAGTATATTATATGAAACACTGAAAAGAAGATTTTTATTTAAAAGCAAATTTAATAAAAAAAATTAGATTCTCACCATTTTTTCTTCTTTTTTTTCTCTTTTACTTTATCTTGTAAATCACGTCAAACTGTTAAAGAACTTCAATTTAACCAATTAACATAAAATATAAGTTATTTTTAATTAATACACATTATATTTGATTAAACCCATATTTAAAATGAACCCAAAACCAAAAATTTTGGAAAATGGAGAACAAAAAAACTTAAATTTCTAATCGGAAAAGTAAAATTTCCCTATTGCTGTCAAAAATAAAATAAAAACAAACACACGGTTCTTTATAATTTTGCTCATTATTGAGCATCAAAATTCCAAACTGATCTTTAAAACTTATTAAACCACAGACTAGTGAAGGAATAGATATTTCATTTCCATTTACTGAACTCGGGTAAATTCTTTCTCAAAAATTGACGTGATGATGTCGCCACTGTTGTATGATTGTATAGTTAGGTTTTATATTAAGGTCAATGTCTGAGGTTTAAAAAACAATTTTAAAATCAAATAGAAATATGCATTGGAAAAGTTCAGGTTATTTTAATATTACAATGCAAATGAATTTCCTTTCTGTGTGTTAATAGGTGTTTTCGGGCGGGCCTCAGAACTGAGATATCTCAGTTTAAATGAGCTAGGCTCAGCTGTTTTTGTTCGGGTGGGCTTTTCTCACTTCATAAAAAAAATGTGTCTTTGGTTTTGACAGATATGCTGAATACGCTTTGCTCAGTTAAAGTGATACAACTGGACAATGTTTTTTTTTCTCAGTTGAACTGATCAGCGCAATATTCAAAATTGAGGAAATTTGAGGAATATTGAAAATTGATTCCAAGTATTTATTATTTGCAACAATTATTTACTGATCCGCTCAACTGAGATATCTCAGTTCTGAGGCCCGCCCGAATACACCTCTTATAAAAAATTATTAATTTCTAACAAATTCATAAAAATTTATTTGAAAAATCACAATGTTTGAGATGATCAAATGTTTAATAGTTGCTTGGTTTATACTTTTCGATATAAATTCAAATTACATAGATACCTTAATTAATTATTTTTGATTTGGAATTTGAGTTATTCGTAATAAATATTTCATCACTTTTTTACTTATTGCACATTTCTTTGGACTAAGAAAGAATAATAATTTACTGTATTCCGAATTTAAGAATGAATTTATTTATTCCTTTGAAAATATAAATTAAATAACTTTAGTTAATTTAATTATGTGTTTTTAATTATAGAAAGACCATAAAATTTCACTAATTAAAATAATAATAATACTTAAGTCATCGACGATTCAAAAAAAAAAAAAAAAAAAAAATAATAAATAAAAATTAAAATGTTTATCTCATATTTAACTTTGCATAGCGACCGACTTTGCAGGTGAAGTTAGAATTTTGTTGTTTTATATTATCATACAAAAAAAAGTATCCTAAATTCGCAAGTCAACCCAAGGAGCACAAGATAAGATCTTGTCCAATGAATTATGGATAGGATTAAGTAATAACCTTAATTCACATGCACCACCTGAAAGAACAGTGGATAAGTGGAAGAAGGTTTTTAAAAAATTAATTCTTAAAATTTATATTATAAATTCTAATATGTTAAATAGGTTTGTGTAGATCAAAAAAGCCGAATAAAAAAAATTAAGAGATGCGAAGATCCATGCATATAGTTTATATGCCTCGCGGTTTCAGTGTTACACTGAAATATAACACATAGAACACGAATTATTTCAAAACAAACTCTTTCTTCTTCTTTCAAACAAAAACAATTCAAATGAACAACTGTTTAATGAATAGGAGAAATATATCGAAGGGGAAATAAAAATTGAAATAAGAAGAAAACATAAATTGACAACAAACGCGGAGAGCCATCTAGTTATTTCAATTTATGTAGCAAAAATTTTTCTTCACTGACTTGTAGGTGAAAAATCTATCTGAGGGCCTTTCTATTGACCTGATTTACTGATATTTATCACTTTAACTGATATATTGAAGTGATAAATACTGTTCTATTGGTAATATCAGTTGACACTGAACTGAAATTTGAGCAACTGTGGAACCGATTTACTGATATAAAAAAACTATATGATCAGTTGCATATAACCACATACTTTTTAAAATTATATTAATTTTTAATTTTTTAGGGAAAATCTTTGTTATTTAATTTTAAAATAATTTTCAAAATCCATTTCAAATAATATTTTATTTTGTTTTCACAAATATAAACGTCAAAATAACATATCACTTCACTTGCCAATAGAACAGTAATTGCTTAAATCACAATGGCTGAACTGATATTTAGACCAAAAAATGTGATATTTTGCTAAATTGTAGAACCGATATGATATCAGTAAATCAGGTGAATAGAAAGAACCTCTGGTATGTTATTTCAGTTTGTGTTTTTAGGTGAAAAAACTATTTGTTATGGTATTTAGTTTGTGATACTGGATAAATGTTGTTTTTATATATATAATAACTGGTATGAAGTTGTAAGGCGTTCGTTCATCGTGATCTAGCGTTACGGAATAAAAATAACTATTGGGGTCTGTTCGTAAATATTACCTAGGTGACTTTTCGGTAAATTTTTTCACCGTAAAGTCGCCTTCACTTTGAGCGTTCGTTTATGTCGCCAAATTATATATTTTTTCACCGAATTTCACCATACTTTTTACTTAGGTGATTCTCGGCGATTTTGTAGTGTCAACAAAGAACTGCCAAGAAATTATAACGTGTTTAAAAGCCATTAAAAATGTCTAACTTATAGTTTTATTGAAAATAATAAGAATAATAAATAAAAAATGATATTCATTTAGATAATGGAAAGAATAAAATATATTTTAATTAAAGATTTTCTGAAATAAAGCAATTTTTTCTTTCTAAATTGTTCCAAAATCGTTTGTTTTCTAGTTCACTAGAGCAGCCATTTTTCGATAACTTTTTAAATGACATTTACGAAGAGACTCCTTTTAACTAGTTTTTAACCAAGTTACACACACGTCCAATAACAGCTAACATTATTAGTTTGTGTGTTTTATTTTTATTTATTATCATAAACTTTAACTAATGCATGCATAATGTGCAGTCGAATGCACGTCTGAAGATTCTTTACAAATGTATTTGTATGTATTTGATTGAACAATGTAAATTAAATTTAAAATGAATTTGTGTTTCTTTATTTATATTTATTCATAATAAAATTTATTTTTTTTTATAATAAAAATACATAGGTACAACTTATTAATAATAATAATAATAAAGATATTGTTTCTTTCATATACATTCGTAAGGGAGGTGTGTATTTTTAATAAACCATTTTTTTCTTTTTTATTAAATCTATTTCCAATTTTAATAATATTCTTCTAGCCCTCTTCAGAATTTTAATTTTAAATACAGTCAAATTTTCCCATATTAACTCAAGGGCCTTTGCTTTATATAAAATTTACTTCTGCTTTTAAGTTTTTTGTTGAATTTAATCAACATTTATAGTTATTTCATTACTTGTTTTATAACTAAATTTGACTGTATTCATTTGTTGTCGTCTAATTATTATACTTATAAATTTAATTTAATTAGTAAACACTGTAAGTAACGTAATCTAATCGCTTAATAGGTCATCATCCAAATTAACATCCTGTAATTAAAAAGAAAAAAATTATTTAAGTACGATAAAATGAGGACAATTTGCAATTTTTAGTTTAATTTTCATCCACCATATTTAACTAGATCTCTCGTTAAAATTGTTACATATTAATCAATTTTATCAAATAAACAAAAGGAAAAATAAACTTACAGAAGTGTCGATATTGTCATCCAAATTAATTCCTTCTATTTCCAATTCGAAATCATCCAATGAATTTTTTCGCTTTATTGGTTCCTCTTTCTTTTTTACTACGTCTGGTTCACAAGAATCAATTATATTTGAACCATCTAATGGAGTTCTTGTTCCACACCAGTTTTTTGGTTTTACATCATCAAATTTTTCAGCTTCCATTAACTCAACTGAACTATTTGTTTTGAATGTTGTTGACTCATCATTTTCTACTTTTTGTCCATCAGATAAATATTCAAATGTACCATTTTCCTCTGATAATTTCATTTCACTCAATGCATCTCTTTCAATATTTAATCGAACCTACAAATACAAGTTATTAAAATTTTTATGTAAAAACTAAAAAAAGAACTTCTTTTTGTACGAACAAATATATGTAGCAACTTGTAACATACTACCGATAATGACTTGAAGTTATGAAAGTATATATTTTCGAAGAATTTTTTTTAATGTTACTCGAAAAAATAAAGCTATAAATTATCCAACAAAATCTAAATGAAGCTACAATTAAGCTTTAATATAAATATATTATTTACCTGTAAAGCATTCTTTGCTGGTATAATTTTCTTTTCGTTAGCTAAATATTGTTCTGTTTTAAGAATATCTAAAAATCCAGGAAATAAATTATCATATTGTTCTGGATCAGCTAAGCTTTGTCCAGCTTTCTCATTAACTTTCATTAATTCAGTACGCCATAATTCAACAACCATTGATATTTTACTTGGTAAATATGTACGTGAAAAAAATGCTGCTTCTGGTATACGTCCAGTATTTATTAATATATTTAAACAATCATTTAATTCACCCAATAAAAATTTTGATAAAAATGTTATATTGTGTTTATCTTGTTTATCAGCTGATTCCGCTAATTGTTTTAACATATCAGCATCACCCAATGATGTAGATAATAATAATAAACCACCATAATCATTAGCACGTTGAAGACATTCTTTAACTAAATCAAATTTATTTTTAGATGTTGCAACTTCAGCTAACTGTGCCCATTTTTGCGTATTTTCTGATTCACGTGCAAGTAGTAATGCTGTATCTAAATCACCAATTTGTAATGCTAAATCAAATTTATGTTCTGAATCTGTTGATACTTGTAATGCTTGCTGTTTAAAGCCTTGTTTTTCAAGAAAATGTGCAACACGTGTACGATGTTCTTTTGGTACTGTAGGTAATACACGATTAGCTGTATCAAAATCGCGACGCATAACAGCTGTCTGGTATTCAAGTACTGATAATAATAATGAATAACTTGTAACATTTAATTCTTTATCACCTAAATATAGACGATTATCTTTCGGTACATATCCTAATAAATACATTGTACGGTCTAAATGTGATACTGTAACAATTTCACCACCGACATAATAATTAATCCGATTTACAGAATTTGTGTAAATAAAACAGTCCCCGACCCATAAACCTGTTTTCACTTGTTCTTGAACTTCACCTAATACATCAAATGAATTTATAATACCATCATCACCTAAACCATTTTTAGATTCAATTGATTCCGTTATTACATCTGTATTAACACTCAATATAAAATATGAATCTTCAGTTGCAAGACATACAAGTAAACCAGATTCATTCCAAAATACATGTCTGAAAATGAAAACAAAAAATTTTAATTAAAAAATATAAATTTTTAAAATCTATTTAATAAATACAGTGAGACTGGGAATATAACACATAACTTTAATTTAGATTTAGATTATTTTACTTATCTAATTCTATTAATTTATAAAACCAACTTACTTTGGTAAAACCTCAATACGGCGAACCAATGTTAATGTTTCCCAATCATAAAATGCAAAACCAGTTCCTGTTTTTGTGCCAAGTAAATAACCTCCAAAAATTCCTATTTATATAAGAAAGAACAAAATTATGGAAACCATAAAGAATAAAAAAAAGAAAAATTTTACCTTCTTCACAAAATTATTGGAATGAGTGCAAAAAAAAAATAGAAAAAAAAAAAAATTAAAATGGTTACTTTTAAGACATTTCTTTTATAGTTAGATACCATCTCTTTATAATAACTACAACATGCGCTCAGATTTTTTGTAGTTATTTTATATAGACCAAAGATAAAAAAATTAAAGTGTTGTGAGAAGGTGCATTCAAAGATGGACACAAACGAAATTTAATTATCATTAATGAAATGTAGTTTTTCTTACCTTCTGCACCATAATCAGGTGTAAATGAATTTCGTTCCTTAAAATTTCTAAATAAACGTACAGCTCCACTGCTTTCACGAATTGCGTATTCACTACTTTCTAATGCCCATACAAATTCTTGTGCTGATCCAAATGCTTTGTTTCTCAATGCCATTGATGTATAAATTATATATTCACCATCACCACAAACAACAACAAAACGTCCATTTGGATTATGTGCAATTGTTTGCGGATATATTTCACATGCACCCATATCTTTAACAGCAACGGGTAAACGTTCACCATCTTTTATTTCAGTACCCTCTGGTAGTGCTTTTAAATTAACTTGTTGCATTTCCGAATGTTTTGCCCATATTATTTTACCACCATTAACATCCATAGACATTGCTGGTTCTTCACGTCCAACCTTTATTATAATTGAGCCTTCATCATAACCAAGTGCAACATTATTTGTACCACGCATACATGATATTGTCCAAACACGTTCAAAACCATAATTTAATGATGTTTCAAGTCGATATGTACCAGAATGCCATATACGTATTGTGCCATCTTCTGAGCCAGTTAATACAATTGGTAATTCTGGATGAAATGATACAGCTGATATATTTTGTGCGTGTCCTTCTAGTGTTTGTACACACGTTTTATTTTGATAATCCCATATTTTAACAAAACGATCATCAGCTCCAGATATTAAGTATGGTTTATCACCACCATGATAATAATCAATACAGTTAACACCTTTCTCATGCCCTTCCAATGTAAAATTGGCCACATTTGAACCAAGTTGCCATACTTTAACAGTACGATCTAAAGATGCACTTGCAAATGTATTATTATCCTTAGGATTAAATACTATTTGCATAACATAATGTGTGTGCCCCTCAAATACACGTTGGCATACCCACATCTTTTCCCAATTCCATAATTTTATTAACATGTCATCTAAAAAAAATATTATACATTATAAATAAGATAATGAAATTTTGAAAACTTGTTTTCATTTTTTCTATTTTCAGAAATTTTAATTTTCTTATAAATTTGTATGATAAAAAATATCAGTAAATATTAAATTTTTAGTAACAATTATGTCGTTGTAATGAAAAATAATTAATAAACTTACCACTGCTAGTCAATATAAGTGGTTGAGTTGGATGAACTGTTATACATCTAACATAATCAGAATGTGCTTCAAATGAGTGTACCTTTTCTAATGTATTATAATTGAATATTCTTATTTGCATATCATCGGAACCAGTGATAACCCAATTCTTTCTGGCAACAAATCTTGCACACCTAACAGGTAAATCACATACTTCAAAATCTTTAACTAATTGTTGGTTTTCATAGTTCATAACGTGAACATGTCCATTGTATAACGCACATAACATCCATGGTTCCGCTGGATGTAAATCAACACATTTAACACGATCAGAACGTGATGTTAAACGACGTTTTATGTCTAATCTGAGAGGCTGAAAATAAATGAAATTGAAAAAAATACAATTATATAGCTCATATAATTTATATTTTTGTTGTATATTAATTGGCTTAAAACTTATTCTAAGTTAAATGTAAAACAAAATTATTAACTATTTTAGTCTTTTACATGGAACCTGTCAAAATTGTGGACGAACACAAAATTTACATGACTTTAACAATAAGAAAAAATACGATTCGTACACAATAATTACAAAATATTAACTTAATTCAATAGCAAAAACATAATTTACCATTTTAAATAAATGAATTACACAGTATTATACAATAATATTCACTGCAATTCGATTATTATTTTAACAATAATATATCTGCTCACTCCTTTCCGACAATCAAATATGAAACACGTCGTCAAATATCAAATAATCAAATCATATATTACGGCAGTGTTACCAGATAAAGAAACAAGAAAACGCTACAAGACATTTCTCTAGAAACAAATAATTTATTTTTGTGAATTGTTTTCAAGAAAAAAAAAGGATGGCGCGCTTGGTCGGAAGAAGAAATATATGTTTTGCAAATTCTTATCTTAATTCTTGGCTTTTTAAATTGTAAATTAATTAATTTTAAGATTGGAAAATAAATAAAAAAACTTGTACAAATTTATAAATGTGAATTGTACAAATAGACATTATAATTAAATAAACAATACAATTAAACATATAACTAGACATTCAAAGAATTATAAATATACCTAAACATTTAGCTATAAGCTGAAACAAAAACATCATTGCACAAGAAAATATATTTGTAATCAATTTTTTTTTATTTATTTACAGTTTTTCCACACTAGCTTAAAAGGTTAATAACATTAAGTAGGCGTTGAATAATTATTAACTTCGATTTCCAAAAAAAAATGCATAAAATTAATTTATTAGTTGATAATGATAAGAATATATCAACCCCTCAAATTGATTTGGATTTAATATATGTAGGTACATATTTTATTTGAAATATTAGAGATTGTAATTGATAAGAAAAATTATAAAACATTTTTGTAATCTGATAATTTGCTACGCAAAAAACTGAATTCCATTTACGTTCGATAAAATCATTACATTTACAAAATTTTACGTTTCAGCCATGGCTTTAATTATTTTTTAAAAAGTAAACAGTAGATTGAAAACCGTCAGCAAATAATACCTAATTAAACCTCTAAATATTTAAAAACAGTATAATAAGTTTTATTTGTGTTATGTTCAGAAAAAATGCTTTTATTAAAAATTATGATAGCTAGACAATAGCGTTAAAAGATAAGAAATTATATCAATCTTATTTTGAAGATTGAAGAAATCGTACGCTCAGCTCTAGAAAAACAAAAGTGGAAACATTTAATTTTCTTTCAAATGAAAATTATTGTTGAAAAATAATTGTGTCAGCACAAAATTTAAATAAAACTTTGGTGTCTTTGGTAAAATTTTGTTAACGGATTTTAATTCGCTTTAATTCGGTACATATTTTATTTGAAATATTAGAGATTGTAATTGATAAGAAAAATTATAAAACATTTTTGTAATCTGATAATTTGCTACCCAAAAAACTGAATTCCATTTACGTTCGATAAAATCATTACATTTACAAAATTTTACGTTTCAGCCATGCCTTTAATTATTTTTTAAAAAGTAAACAGTAAATTGAAAACCGTCAGCAAATAATATCTAATTAAACCTCTAAATATTTAAAAACAGTATAATAAGTTTTATTTGTGTTATGTTCAGAAAAAATGTTTTTATTAAAAATTATGATAGCTAGACAATAGCGTTAAAAGATAAGAAATTATATCAATCTTATTTTGAAGATTGAAGAAATCGTACGCTCAGCTCTAGAAAAAAAAAAGTGGAAACATTTAATTTTCTTTCAAATGAAAATTATTGTTGAAAAATAATTGTGTCAGCACAAAATTTAAATAAAACTTTGTTGTCTTTGGTAAAATTTTGTTAACGGATTTTAATTCGCCATTTTATATGTTACTTTTTTAATTATATACATCAACAATTATGGGTAAATAAAGTTTCAACACGATAAATGAACTTCTTGTTTCAAGGTTAATATTTACTTAATATTTTATTTAGTAAATGTTATATATATATTAAAACAAATTTAATCATACACTTTGTTCTTTATGTTGTTAATTGTTTAATTGTTTTTAGTGTATTATTGATTACGGTTTTTTAATAATAAAGCCAAATGAAGAACCGTATCTTTATATATATTTTATATATCAGTATTTAGATATTCTATGCCTCTAGTTTAATCTTCTCTCTTTTATCTCATTTTTCTCTGTCTACAATTATTGAGAATTGTTATTATTGAGAATTACAAGAATAAAAAGAGAAAAAAAAGAGAAAAAAAAAAACTTTAAACCAAAAATTTAATTGAAAATTACACAAAAGAAATAATCTACCTGTTTATATGAAGTCGGTACAATAAAATAAAGTATTTTAATTAAATTTTTTACTTAAATATTGACATTGATTATATAACAAAAAATGTATAAAAGATGAGAATAATATAATTTGATTGATGTTATCAATTTTAAATTTAAATGTTTTTAATTCCAATCGAACTCATTATATTACTTTGAACCTTTAAAGTGAATGGAAGGTTCTATAAACAGAGTTTTATTACAATTTCAAACATAATACAAAACTTTTTAATTGAATAGACAGAATATATTACATTTTATATTTTATTTATATTGTGTTTCATTTATTTTAAATTTATCAGTATTATTATTGCGTTTTACTAAGTAAAAATATTTTTTATCTTATATTCATTGGATCCTTATTAAAAACACATAAATAAGTAATCTTCGAATTCTATATCAATATTTTAAAAAATATTAAAAAAAATATGAACGAATATAAAACTAATTAATTAATTTAAATTTTGAAGGTCTGTGCAACCAATGTAGTTTAAATAAAATACACCACCTAATATGTAGTTTCAAAACCTAAACGTCGAATATGTATATTAGTTTCTACCTTTATAATATTCGATTCATTATGCATTATAAATTTACCAAAATATACAGGTTCGCTATAGGAAATTATATTTTGCTTATTTAATTTTAGACTAAAATTCCTCCAAAAATTCCAAGAATTAAATTTCTGCAAAATGTTGTTTTTATATTCGTCTATATTTAGACACAAAATTCAATTCAATTCCAACAAATTGTTATCAGTTTACAAGTTTTATGACCAAAAATTCCCAATTGATTCTTAATAAAAAGAAAGATTTATTATTAATTTCGAATATACAAATTGAATAACAACAAATCATATCAAGAACCTGAAATTTTTGCATAAAGTACATTGTTTTGTGGTTTGTGGTTGTGGTATATGTCTTAAATTTAAATTGAAAAGACAAAAGACTTAAATTCTCGTCTCTCTTCTTATTCTTAACATCTACGATTTATTATCAATATTTTTTTTTTATTATTTCTGGTTACGAAACTAAAACATCACTACTAGCTTACCTTATTGATTAAAAATTTGTTTCGCGCTCAAATTCTAGCAAAATGTTAATTACTTTAAATTAGTAAATTTAACACATTTTCATTAGAAGATTTTATATTTAAAAAATCCTATCATTCTTGATCCTTACTTTTTAAATTACTTATCACAAAATATGAATGTTTTAACTTATATACGAATTATAGGTATTAAGGTAGCAAGTCATTTTAATAGGATATTTCTTTAATTATCTTCAAAGATTTGACATTGTTAATTTCTCCTCCATATTTCATATTATTTATATAACTTTATAATAAATAACTTTAATTGTTCATAATTACGTTTCTCAAATTATAAATCTAAAAATAATATAAAAATGATAAATGTTTTGACATTACTGTCATATTTTTTTTTAAATTTTTAAAATAATTCAAGAATCTTTAATTATCGTTTATTTTTTTATTTACAAAAATGCATTTTATTTGAATGAAAATATATTTATTTCATTAAACTATAAAAACCATAGAAGTAATTTATGGTTGGAAGTGTTTATATATCACACGTCCATCACAATAACACACTCACTCAGAAGACCATTTTATTATATGAATAATAAGGTTTCACGATACCTTTAACTGTACCCTAAAAAAATTGTTGTCTCTTTTTTGCTAAAATTATCCTGAAACTCGTGATTGTCCTTTTTAAAGTTTTGAATCTTAAATTAAAAACATATAAGTACTTATCCATTCTACCATTCATAACATATGATAAATAATCATGATTTTATTGTGTTATTGAGTCTATGTAAAATAGACAATAGACATATGATAATAATGAATATTTATACATATCGATTGACCCATTTACAAAAATGAGTCTATCTGTTTCTATATTATATAGACGATCTATTTAACCAGTTTTCTTTCAAAAAATTCATAAATGACATACGAATATTATGCCATTTGATAACGAAAATCATTATATTATTTTGGCAAATATAAATATTAGGTTATTTTATTTTTACTCTAAATAACTTTTTATATATATGATTCGTATAAATATATAAACATTTAAATATTGTTTAAATTTACATTATTTATATTGTTCAATAAATCTTTGTTCTTTTATAGTTAGAATTGTAAATATGTTTTTTTTGAAAATTTATAGGTGTAGTGTAGATGTTGTACTCTGTGTCGTTAAACAAATAATCTACTATTTTAAAACATCCTGAAATTACTTCTATACTGTTTCTAGTTTAATGATTCACAATAATATGCTATTATTGTTCTATTGGTTATAATATTATAATATTTGACATTCTAAGCTGAAATATGAAAATTTAACGATCATATTTTTGCTTTTTTTTATATTTTATTTCATTAAAATCGACGGTCATTTCCGTATAAAGATATTCTTTTTGTTTAGATTTCAAGTTTAATGGCGTATATATTTATAGTAAAAATATTATATTGTTAAAAAATTTATAGTATGCCTCCTTTGATTTAAATAGAATTTATTCTATAATTTAAAATGATAAAAAACTGAAAAAATTATCTATACAATTTAATATATTTCAAGTTGCAAATAATACAATAATTCCATATGCGTGCTTTTTCCATTTGTTGAATTATCTTCATATATATGATGCTCTGAAAATTAACACTAACAAAAAAATTTCTTTCTCAGACAATCTAAGAGACAAAGAGGCGATATTAAAAATATTAAGCAAGTTTAATATTGTCAATCCAAAATCAAAACACAAACATAATTTATTGTTTGTTTAGATTTGTTGTTGTTGTTGTTGATGATTATTTTTTTTCGACATTTATAAAATTTACATAATTGTACAATTTCTGTATATTTTTTGTTAAATTTTTTTTTGTTCAAAAAATTACAAAATCAAAAATTTAAATTAAAAATCGTTGGTGTGTTTTTTTTTTGATTTTTGTTCGTTTTTTTTATACCATTTTTCTTTTGTTTTTTTTTCTTTTAATATTTTGATTTATTTTCTTTTTTGTTTTAGAAAAAAAAAACACTAAAGAAAGAAATAAGGAAATGCATATATCGTAAATTTTTTAGCTTCGCACATATATTATTAATTTAAAACATGACCATCCTCAATTTGATCTACTATTAAAAAAAATATAATAAATACAAAAAAATAAATAAATAAAATGATTTCAAATATTATTTTGTTTTTCAGTTTTTGATGTTTTTTTGTTTGACGTTTCATTAATTTAAATTTTTTTGACATTCAAAAATAGACGCCATTTGTTTTCAAATAAAAAAGAAAAAGAAAAAAAAAAACGTTAATGAGGACACGTGCCATTTATCTCATTGATAATTTATAATAATAAAGGATTATTTCAATTATTCAAGATATATAATTTTAAAATTTTTATTACATTAAGTTTCTTATAATTACTCAAATATTCTTATAATAATAAAAATGGTTCAATAAATTGATAAATTTATTATTTTAAGTGGGTTATTTATAAGAAATTCTTTTTTATTTATAATTATCCAAAGAAAAACAAAGACTATCTAAAGACCTATAGTCATAAGATTAATTAATTAATTAAAGTTTAAATCACTTCATTATGCACACGGCTTGCAAAAGATTACTTAGGTATATAGAAATTTGTTTGAATAAAAGCAATGCAATTTTTGAACACTTTTATCATTGTTGTGAATCAAAATCAAGTAACAACATTATAGTTTTACTTGTTAAATACTTAGGTAAAAAAGCTATTTATAAAAATGGATATTCTTCCGAATTCTAAAATTTAAATCTAATTTTAAAGTCTGTGTATGGGGAATAAAAACAAAAATTGTTGTGAAGTGACGTTTTAAATTCGTATAGACTTTCGGTCACCATGAAATAGATATTATGTAAATGTATATTATTAGACATCGCTAGATATTCAAGTTATTTTTTTTGTCTGTATGAAGTTAAAACATGCATGTATAATTTCTTATGGAAAGGTTAATTATTTTCATACAATTTTAAACAATTATAAAAAAAAAAATCAATTAATATAAGATAAGGTAAGGATGAATGAAAATAAAAAACAAAGTTATCAATATCAAATATACAAATAATCATGCTAATTATTTATTATCAATTGAAAATCAACGCCTTTGTAATTCCGGTAGCACAAGTTGTAAAAAAATCATAAATTCGATGATAAAAAAAATGGTGTAATTAGTCAAAGTCTAAAAAAATTTTATGGACTTCAAAGCGAAGATTATAAATAAAATTTAATCTAATATTTCGTTAAAATTGAATGTTGTTCACTAATAATTATATTCTGAGAAATTTAAGAAAAAAATATTGTTTAAGAAAAAATTGCGTTTGTTTAATAATTGAATAATATTATCGCCCATTTTTAGTCACTGTATTTTTTTTGTATAAGAAAAAATTAAACAATTTAATAACAAAATATAAAAATGTGTATAAAAAGAGAAAAAAATTGGAAGAGAGGAAAGAGAGTAAACACGGGTATGATAAGAAGCTGTCATTCAAGTTTTAAATGTTTTTATAGATTTATTTTATCTAATATACCTCAACGCACACATACGATTAAAATTAAAATAAAAAATACTGTGTTTAAATTTGATTTGTTTGTAAAATGTTATTTTTTTTAATTTCATTTAATTTTTTGTTTTTTTTTTACAGTATTTTTGTTTTTGTTTTTGTTTTTTTCGTGCCATTATTTATAAAATAAGAAATTAGAGGACGATTTTTTTTGTTTTGTTGAAAAGAAGAAACACAAATTAAAAAAAAAAAAGAAACATCAACAACACACACTAAAAAAAGAAACATCAACAACACGTTTATATGTATATGAATAAAAAAAAATAAAGAGGTAAGAAAAAACAAAACAAAACAAATTCATTCAAAACGCATCCACAATTCACATTTAGTCGTATTTTGTTTTTTAACAGTGAATGTTCAAATATTTATTAACAAATATTATTAAATAAAATAGAAATACGGTAATAAATAAATAAATAAATAAATAAATAAAATAGAAATATATTTATTAATATGAAAATTTCACTTTTTATTTGTTATAATTGACGTTACAAATAATAATAATATTATTCAAACGGGTTGTGTTATTCTTGGTGTTAATTAATTAATTTTAATTGGTTGAATAAAAAAAAACGGTTTTGTGCAATAAATTAAAAATTTTAGAAAGAAAACAAAAAAAAAGGTGCAAAAATTTTTTTAATTCTTTCCATTTTACATAATTTTATTTTTGTAAAAGTTTAAAACTAAACAAAAAAAAAAACGAGATTAATTAATAAATAAACAATTTCTTGTTTATTATTATTATAACGTTCGAAGGGTGAGAAATATTGTTTTTTTTTTCTAATAGAAGGTTCTTTCTTTTGGTTTAAAGGTGAATAGTGATTTTTTTTTTAAATTTGCAAACGAACAACAACAAAAAATATACACATATTGAAAAAGCAGCAAGTCATCATGGACCGATTACAAACGTTACAAACAATATCAAATGGATTAAGTAACGGTAATGACCCAAAATTACACACTACAAACGATTCAGCTGTAATACTTGTTGATCAAAAGAAGGAGGAAAATAATTGTTTTTTAACATGTAAGTATTTTTAATTTTATGTTGTTTCATTTTCTTCAAAAGTTTTTTTATGTCTTGTGTTATTGTTGTTATTTATTTATTATGTCTGTCTTCAAATTATTGGCATCAAATGTTAAATTTATATTGCGAATAATATTTGGCAGATATGACAATGAAGTTATAAAAATAAAGGGCAAGTTGTTCGTATTTAAATTTGCAAGAAAAAAACAATAATAATACATCAAAAAGTGGCGCGCAATTTTTTATGAGCCTCAACATCAGCGCCATCCATTGAAAATAAAAATTTTAATAATAGTAAATATTTATATTCTTATTTTCGTGCCTTTGATAATCTAAGCTTATGATCTTTTCTGTATTGGTAAACGCTACAAACACTTTAAGTTTTTATAAACAGTTCATTATTTTTTATGTTTATTCTTTGATAACTTTTATTATTTCTGAAAAAAAAAAATTGTTTTGATATTATTTTTATTGACTTTCTCAATAAATTCAATGATTATTTTATATTCACTGATAAGCAAATTCAGGCCTTATTTTGATTTTTAAACGTAATATAATTTGTAATTGATGACGAATTAATTATCTATTCTCATACATTTAAATATACAAAAGAACAAAAATCATTGATATAATAATTAAATAATTTATAACAGGTGTATTTGTATATTTATATATCAATGTATTTTTGTATGATTGACTTCTATGAAAAGTTCATTCATTAATTATATATTCGGTTTTCTACCAACAAAAAATTTAAATTATTATTAAAGAAAAAAAAATGTATATACGAATAAAATTGCATTTAATTTTGAACTTTAAAATTATAATAATATGGTTTTATAGTAAGCCTGTCTTAACGAGTCTATTTCATTATACGTATACCTACCTACCGACCTAAATCACAAAAATAAATTAATTTAATTCTACGATTAACACAAAACGATGACTGTTACCAAAAAAAAAAAAAAAAAGAAAAAAGACGAAAATCTTCTTTCCAATACGCCTACATTCACAATTCAAATCCTTTAGATTATTTTAATAACATCAAAAATTTTTAAATTCGCCAAGAGTGTCACAATAAACAAAAGACAATTTCAAGAAAGGAATTGTACAAAAACAAAGCAATGCTTTCTTATTCAAAATTCAACTGGTTTTGTTTTTTTTTTTTTTTTGGTATGGTTCGGTGCAGTAGAAGATAAATTATCATACTAGTTTTAAAATAAAAAAGAAAATTTATTTTTAGATAAAATAGAAAAAAAAACGGGGGAGAAAAAGAAAAATTATGAAGAAAAAAAGAAGAAAAAAAGAAGAAAATAAATAGAAGCAGGAACCTTGAATTCATAGAATGTATTTTGTTTTACACATTTGTACTTAAACATACCCACTCCTATAAAGTCTCATAACCTTTGGAATTCAAGAATTTGATTAATTTCTTATCAATTCATTAAGTATGTGTTTGTATTTTATTCGATGACGTTTTTTTGATTTTATTTTTTTTTATTTATAAAAAAAAAACAACAACAAAAATAAAAATAAATTGTAGTAAAGTTTAAAAAAAAAATACAACAAAAAAAACAGTTTACTTTACTTTAAAAAAACATTTTTATCAAGAAAAGAATATATGTACACACATTTATACACGAAACATGACACAACTACAAATATTAAAAAGAAAATTAAAAATGTTTTTTTTTTGTTTTTTTTTCAAAATATAAAAAAAAAGGCTGTCACTGTTGTTTGTCTCAGTTTATAATTTTAGTCGGTTAGAAAGTGTCTTCGAAGTAAGGAAAGGAATAAAAAAAAAGTGTATTATAATTTATTTTATTTTTGTGAATTTTGAATTTAATACACGCGCTTAGACTTCATAATTATAAATACAGTGAAGAATTTTTTTTAATATTGTATTTCTTTAAATCTTTTTTTTTCTGTGTTTCCTACGATTATTGGATTTAATTTTTTGAAATATAGCTGATTAGTTTTTAACGTTTTTTTTTATATAATTCAAGTGAGTATTTTTTTTATTTTGAGTTGATTCTTATTTTTTTTTATCAGACAATGAAAAACATAGAAATTAATTAATTAAATATTAAAAGTTAAAAATTGTGAAAATTTTAATCTTTAATTAATTTTTAAATGAAACATAGAGTGTGTTTGATTTATTCTAATTAAATTAACTTCATATGAAAAGTTAGGAGAATTTAAGTTAAAGAACGTAGTTAATAGTTAGAGTTACATTAAAGTCAAAAAGTTATCATAGTGATTAACTTTAAGTATGTTTATTTTAATTGTGTTTGTCTGATTTACTATACAGGTACTTCTCTATAAAATACGTACAAATCTAACAATAATTTTCAAAGATAACCTTGGTAAAAGTTGTTCCAAATTCTCATTTATAGAATTTAGATCAATAAAAAAATCTATCTTATTTATTATTTGTTAATTATCGGTATACATTTATAATTGTTTAACAATAAACATCCGTTGATAATATTATTTATTTTTCCGGTTATAACACGAGTTTTTCTGATCAATAATTCATTCCATAATTATAATTTTCTTATTTGCTAATTAAACTTTTTATTTCCATTAATTTTTTGTTCTGTTATTTTTAAATCTTTTATTGTCGTAAGTATAGTAAGTCTTATCATAACATTTTTTTAATGTCTCTTATCATCCTCCTATATATATATATATATATATATATATACATTAAGTTTGTTTTCATTTATTTTATTGCACCCTATAAAAAAAATCACATAAATAAATCTCGGCTTCTGACTTCTGTTCATCTGTTTTTTTTTCCAATGGAAAGATAAGAATTAAAAAACAACATTATATAAACACACGTTACATTTGAAGAAAAATTCTATACCATTAAAAAAAAAATTCGGATAACTTTTGCCTTTTTAAGTTAAAACAAAAAATGTATTGAAAAATACACAAAAAAAAAAACATGATTAAAATAAATAAAAAAAAATTTATTATAGAAATGAAATAAAAAAAATAAAAAACATAAATACGTTGCTGTCAACTGAAAAACACATCAAACAAAAAACAAAAAAAACATTGACATAGGCACACACAAAATTCATAATTGCAAATGAATCTAAGACACAAACCTGAATAAAAGGTCGGCTTAATTTGTTTGATTTAAAAAAAAATCGTTTTTTCTTTGTTTATTTTCACCAGTTTAATTCTTTATTTTGGTGATAACTTACGTAATAGTAACTTAAACATTTGCGAACCTAATATTGATTTATTCAAATTTCGAAATAAAACGCAAATGTAAAAAAAAAAACAGAATTAAAAAAAAAAATTATTTAATAATTTTAGTTGAAATGATTGTTTTAAGAAACGTACGTTCTAAATTTCATTTCATATATACTCAAATGTATACATGCGAATATAAACAATTGATACAATCTGATCTAATTTTTATAATATTATTTTAAAATTGCATTAATCATTTATCATTTCATCTGAACACTGAAATTTTTTAAAAGTAATAAACAAAAAGATTGATTTACGATATTTTGAACTAAGGTTTTTTATGCAGTTCAATGATTATGTCACTTTAATTGTTTTATTATTACAAATATGATACGTCATTAGCTAATTTAAAATTAATGAAATTAGTGTTATTTTCACTGTAAAGTAAAGTGAAAATAAAATCAAAATATATTGTCATGTCATGACTGGAAAACTATGGAATATTGATAACCTTTGTAAACTTTTGTCTATATTTTTATACAAAAAAAAAAAATAAAAGAAGACGATGAAAAACCGTAAATTTTCAGCTTGGTTTTTCACTATATGAGAATAAGAAATCGATGAATAGTGTTTTCATTTAGTTTTATTTTTAGTAATAAATACATAGATAAAAGTGTTCCTATTTTTAGATTTTGAGAGTTTAAATGGCCATCTGTAAAATATTAGTTTGCCTACCTCAATGAAAGTTATATGTTATATGAAAAACACTTTATTATATTTTGTTGAAATTCTATAAATTTTCTTAATGTTTTGTATTCTTCATTTTGTTACTTATTATGTAATTTTTATTTTGTGCGATAGAAAATTTAAATGTGATTTTACTAAATAATCGAATCAATATTCGTTATATTCTTTTACATAATTCGATTTTATGAGAAACTTGAAAACCAGAATAATTATTGAATTCAAGAAAAAATAAAAAAAGTAAATATAAAATCATTTAAGAATAAAAGAAAAACCATCATTTTTATAATTTATTCCAATAAATTCATTTTCTTTCTACATTCTATTTCTACTAAAATCTGTTAGTTGTTTAACACAAAAATAAATGTTTGACGTTGATCATGGCGTTTTTGTTAATTATATATATATACATTTATTAAAGAATAACATTTAAATAACCCCTAGTTTATTAAAAGCATATTTACGTATATCAATTGGTTATTCGCATTATAACCTTGAAATTATTGAAAGGTCTTTGACTTTTATTATACTATTATTTCAAAGATCAAAGTTTGAACTTTTTCAGGCCATCATTCTTTATGTGAATTTATTTTAAATTATGAAGAAAGTGTGGAAATTATATAAAAAAAAAACTAATTTTTTGCTACGGTTCATGCAATCTGTTTTGCCTCTGCTTGAATAACACATATGATTTAATCTATGGTGTATTTAAAGCGTCGTGGCAATTAAATTAATTCTCTTTTCACTTAAATAAAAAAAAAATGTTGTTTTTTTTGTATACTCTTGAGATAAGACAAAATTCTGATTAAAAGAATTCTTGTTTCATTTTTTTTTTGTAATTTTGTATTTTTGAAAATAAGAATTGTTATTTATAAATTTTTATATTTTTATCGTGATTTTATAAAAAACATAAAATAAATAAATTTTTTTTTGCCCTCTTTTTATGTAGGTCGTACGTCACTGTTTGTTACACATTTATTACACATTTTCATCATAATCTTAAATATAAAAATAATAATAAAAAAAAAAATCAAAAACAAAAATCAAAAAAAAAAACAAAACACAAAAATAAGTCAGTTATTTTTGAAAACAAAAAGAAAATGTGGCAGCCATTGTAGAAAATTATTATAAACTCTGGAAACCATTTTAGTTGTTTGTGCCAATAGAAAAAAATATATATAAAATGTTTTTTTTTTATAAAAAAATTGTAAATTTTTTAATAAATCAGTAAAATAAAAAGTAACAAATTTAAAATAAAAATAATAACAGTAAACAAAAAATAAAAATACAATCTACGTTCGTGAAAATGTTGCGTTTTGTTTTTTTTTTTCTAATTTATAAAAAACGTAAAAGAACAACAACAAATATATAAAGGCGTGCTAAATAAAAAAAAAAAAAAATACTATAAAAAAATATAAACAAAAAAAAAATTACTATGAGTTAACACAATTCTCACACAGAGAAATTCATAAAAATCATTAATCAAAATAATATTCGCACGTGTCACTAAACTGTCAAAAAATTTTATATTTAAAATATTCTTTTAAACATGAGAGACACAATGTTGCCATAGTTACACCGAATGCCCATTAAAAATAATTAAATATTAAAATATTGTTGTAAACTAAAAATTCACTTTTGAGTCATCATTGACAAATTTTATATAATTCGGAATTCCATATCCAGATGTTAGAAAAAAAAATTTCTGTATGTTTTTTTTGTTTTGCTTTTTTTTTTGTTTTTGTTTACAAATATAAATAGAAAATTTTTAGTTACATAAATTTATTTGAAAAACCTAAATCAATAGATTTTTTCATCATATAATAAATACACTTTTTTTATATGTACATACATTTATTAAAATAAAAAAAATTGTGTCGTTTAATTGTAAATTTCTTATCTATTAAAGAAAAACTTATATTTAAGTTTGAACTCTGAATTTTTCTTATAAATTGAAAATCTTTTAATTATTTTTGTACTTTTGACAAACATATGGAATTGTGAAAGTAAATAAAGAATGTTCGGCAACGTTGTATGTCGATATAATTTTACAAAATAAACAAAAAAACAATAACAAAAAAAATTCACAAATATGTGTGTGATTATAGTAAAAAAGAGCGAACATGTGTCGGCTATTTTGACAGTAGTTGTTGTTAGAAAAAGAAAAGAAAACAGAAAATTTCCTTAAAATTGAGAGGATTTAATTCTATTAAATTACTTGCATTTTGCTTTTTAATATAAATTAATTAAGAAAATGTTACCAAATTCTATGCTTTAATTTAAACAAATAAAACATTTCTTTTAAAATCAAGTTCATGTTCAAGGGTGAGAGAAAGTATTTACTTTTTTTTCCTTTGTTCCGGTGTATTTGTATGCTTACGTATTTTGCAAGTCTATTTTAAAAAAAAAAAAAAGAAAAGAGATAGACTCTGTGTGTGCAATAGTGACAATATATTAAACTTTGTTTATGCAAATTTACAGATCATATAATATTATTAAATCAATATTCATTATAATAATATAACAACGATAAAAAAACTGTATTGATTCAACAATAATAAAACTTACATTGTAATTTCACTTTCATTGAAAAACTTTGTATGGATTTGAATGAAAAAAAAAACAACAACAAAAACATACTCGTACTAAACCAAAACAAATATAAAAGTGAAAACTTTTCTTTTTCATTCATGTTTATTTATCTCGCTCTCTGTGTAAATAAAATCAAAAAGTCATTGAATAAAAAATCCGATAGATGACAGCAACATTAATAGAAAATTGCTATATTTATTTATTTATTAATTGAAAAAGTTATAAACCGTATTGTTGTTGATCCATGTTCTTAATTAAGTAAAAACAAAAGAACTTAATAAGAATCTTATGTAGAAAGAAAGAAAAACAATGATCTCATTGCTCTGAATGCATATAATAGTTCATAACTTATATTTTTTTTTACTTATATAGGTATGAAAAACGCAATACTGGACAAAATTGCTTGCTTCCTTGCGGAGTTATTTGGAACAGGGCTTTTAGTATTGTAAGTATTAGTAAATTTTATTTTCTAAATTATTTTGAAATTTCCTATATCTTTATTTTAGTATTGGATGTATGGGATGTGGGAGTGTAAGTGGTACATCGGACGGAGCACCAAGTCATTTTCAAGCAGCATTCGGCTTTGGTTTGGTTGTAATGATAATAATTCAGGTAATTTTTATTTTTTTATTTTTACAATTATTACTATAATTTAAAATGGACTTCAATTTATATTTTAGTGTTTCGGTTGTGTCTCAGGAGCACATCTTAATCCAGCTGTTACTGCAGGTACGATTTTATCGAATTCTTATTTTTTTTTAAATTAATAAGTTTTGCAATTTTATTTTTTAATGAATTAGAAATAATTTTCTTAAGAATATAATCCCAGAGCTAAATTCAATAATTCATTGTGATTTTTTTTTATTTTCATTTGTTATAAAGCTGCTTTAGTTTACAAACTGGTCTCTCCACTCGTAAGTATTTTCCTCTCACATTTAATTATTTTCAATGTTTCAATATTTTAAACTTGTGTTTATATATTTCTAGATGGCGCTTGTGTATTTCATTGCCCAAATGCTGGGTGGTTTTATGGGTTATGGTTTATTAAAATTAGTAACACCATCATCATTTCCAAACAATAGCCCCAATTTTTGTGTAACCACAGTACATAAAGATATTTCAGTAATTCAAGCATTTACTGTTGAATTTGTGATCACTTCTGTATTGATATTAGTTTGTTGTGCTGTTTGGGATCCCAGAAATGCTAAACATCATGATTCAGTTGCTATTAGATTTGGTTTAACTGTTAGTGCATTGGCTATGGCAGCGGTTAGTTTTTGTGTTTAAGAAATTTAACACTTATCTAATATATTATTATTATCTTTGTAGGGGCCATACACGGGTGGATCCATGAATCCCGCTAGATCATTTGGTCCAGCCTTATGGAATAACCATTTTCCTAATCATTGGATTTATTGGGTTGCCCCATTATCTTCTGGATTTTTGGTATCTTTAATATTTAAATTGGTATTCTGGCGTGAAGCACCAACAGAAAAACCTCCAGTTGTAGAAGAGTTTCCATTATCTAGAGACAAAAATTATTCTTAAAAATTAAATCTCAATTGGTTCGAATAAATACAATTTCATTTTATTATGTTGCCATTTTGTCTGCCGTTCCCATTTTCTTTTCGTTATTTTTTATCTTTGACGAAATTTTGTGTTTATTGTTCTTAATTATAAATATAAACGGAACGCCATTAATCTGATATTTTTAGAATACTTATATGAATACTTTATAGTTTTTATTTTTTCGTGTGCTTCCAAATTAGTATATAGTTTGTGTTCCTGTTTATTTGAGTGTGTATGCTGTATATAATTTTTAAATATAAAAGGATCAGAAAATTCTACCAAAAATTGATTCATTTTCGTTTCTAATATTTACATAAATTAATTATAATAATTTTATAAGTGGGGTATATTTTGTGTATAAGAGAGAAATAAGAAGCAACAAAACATAAAAAAAATTATATTTTAAATTATAACAATTTAATAATAAAAAATAATTTTACGTTTGAATTGTATTTCATGTTTTATTTATTTTTTATTTTATAAATAAACTTTAAATTCCGATTATAAATTATTAATTATTGACTAAAATCTATTAGTAAATACCAAATTTCTTTTTATTAAAACTAAAGTTGGCACTAAATACCGGTGGCACAAAATCAAGGTGGAATCAATTATCGCACCATTTCCCGGTGGGAGTAATTTTCGGTGGGAATAAACATCGCCTAAAAAAAAGTGGAAACTTTTACCTGGCAACAAAAACAACATCTTTTAGCTCCATAACTTTTCTTTTATTAAAATATCAAAGTACGATTTCATAGTTCTCAAAAATTCAAAATAATTAATTTACTTACCAATGTATTAATTAATCAGGATAAGTGACTTCGTTAATTTTGTTACGTTTGGTTTGATAACAAAAAAAATACGTAAGTATAGTGTTTCATTTTGATAAATAATGTTTATTTGCACTGGTAATTCAATGTAAAAGAATTTTATTTTATTTTAATCATTATAATAAAGTATAGCCTATGTAAGATCCTATAGCTCCAAAGAGGGTTTTGTTATTAATATTTTTTTATCAAATTAAAATTAAAAACCAATTTGTATTTTTTAAAGATTTGTAAAATGAATTAACATGAACTTACTCCCTGTCATCAGGCCGTATTACTGATTAATATTTTTTTAATTAATTAAAGTATTATTAAAATAAAAAAATTTATTAACTTGTAACATAGAAAGTTTTTCAGTTAATCAATTTTTCGTTAATAATACTTAATAATACACATGATTTTTTTTCTGTCATAATTTAAAATTTTATTTTGCTTCATTACAATAAATTCAGCTATTTTTATAATCTATTTATTTATTTTAGATTATTATATTAATTTAGAGATACTAAATTTTAAATAATCAAGCCCACGCGAAATTGTGTCAGAATGATTATAACAAAGTGGTTTACGGTCATGTTTTATAGAATCTTCTAAAATTATATTAAATTTTTCATCAAACACTATCCCCATCTCCTTAAAATGTTTCATAACTTTTGAACTGTTAAAATAAGCAGCAACATGAATTGCTGTTAAATTTTTATTATTATAAATCATTTCACGTATTATTTCTATTCCTTCTTTTTCTATTAATTTTTTAACAATATCTATTGAATCAAATCCAATGGCCAATTGCAAGATAGAAAATTTCATATTTAGTTGCTTATCATTTCGATCCGTGATAATCGCCTTAATATTAATTCCATTTTGTTTAAGTAAAAATTCAACAATTTCTTGATTATTATTAAGCATAGCACAAAATATTGGTGATACACCACAGTCACCAACCGCATTTAAAGTTGATTTTATTTTTATTTCATTTCCTAAAAGAAACTCAACAATATTTAATTTCCCAGAAAATGCGGCCAAATGTAACGATGTATTACGACGCTTATCGGGAATATTAACATTAATTATATTATTATTTATTAAATATTTAACTATTTCTAGTTGGCCATGTTTAGCAGCATAGTGTAATAATGTTTGACCATAATTATCAACTGATTTACAGTCAACACCATTTTCTAACATCAGGTTAACAATTTCCCAATGTTTATTTCTTGCAGCTACTAATAATGATGTTTTACCATAACAGTTACTATAATTAATATCAGCTTTGAAATCAATGAATAATTTCACAATATCGAAATTCCCTACACTTGCAGCCGAATATAAAGGTGGTGAATAACGAAGATATCCTTCTTTTATAATCTTTGGATCTATAAATTCTAATTGCATAATACTTTTAATTTGTTCTTTCTGAAGATTATTTAGAAAATTTTTTAATACATCCAGATTACCTCCATTAAAAGCTGCATAAAAATCAGCATGCAATATACTATCACTATTTTCCGAATGAAGAATTTTAATTAAATTTACGTCACCATATAAAATTGCATGATAAGATTCAGTATGAATATCTGCTCCTAGATCTCTAAGAAGTTCTACAATAGTAAAATTTTTATTTTGAATAGCAATATTTAATGGAGTTTCCCCAAAAGAATTCTTCACATTAAGCAATTTTTTAAATTCTTTCGTAGATTTTTTCTTTTTCAAATGATTAAGTATTTTAGAGAGTGTATTTATATGGCCACTTTTAACAATTAAAATCAAAGGAGTTATTTCCTCATGTGTATAAGAAGAATATTTAAAAAAATTATTATTGATTAACTGAACATATTCACATGCATAGCTCCAAACAGAAGTTATATGCATTGTGTTAATATTTTTTAAGGAAAATCCTAATAATTCAATTGATTTTTGTAAAACAATTTTCTCTCTAGATTTTTCTTTTAACTGAAGTCTAATGACTTCTTGAACTATTCGATGAATATTACAAATTCCTTTTTTTATATTTATCAATGAGTATTGTAAAAGTATTTGAATTGCTTTTTCGAATTTTTCATTATCCTTTATTAATTTGGAAAACAATTTATTCGTGTCTATTGAATCTGGCATAAGATATGCCATTATTTCAATTATTCTTAACGCATCTTTATTTTTATTGATTTTTTTTAGCGTAACATTCCATGTTGTTAAAACCGTTTTATTATAACGATCATTATTATTTTTATGCAAAAGCAGTTTCATTTTAGTTGCTTCATCTTGATATTCTTTTAGGTAATCATTTATTCCGAATTTGTCATTACTCAACACTGCCAGTTTTTTATTTCTTGATTTTATATATGCTGCTGCCTGTACTAACGCTAACGGAAAGTAGTCGAGTTCTTTTGCTAAATTATAGATTTCATCATCATTTGAGGTGTCTTCCACGTTTATTGCTAAAGCGCTTTTTATAAAATCCAAAGACTCTTCAGAAGTGAAATAATTTAAGTTTATTACCTCAATTATTCCTTCTTCACCTAAATCCCAATTTTGATTGTTAGAGGTAATTAAAACATATGGTTTTTGTTTTACCGGAGTTATGCTTAGTGGTAAAATTTTTTTTATCTTTGTGAGCGCCTCTGCATTATCATAAATAAATAAACACTTGTCAGTTCCAAGTGCTTTATATATATCTTCGGTAACAGAAACAAGGCCTCTTTCCTTTTCAGTGGTACGAACTTTTAATTTTTTAGCTAATTTATTAAATGAATCTTTTAAACTGTCTTGAGTTTCGGCATTAATCCACATAATATTACTATCGTAATCATGATGATATTCAAACGCATATTTTCGAGAGAGTTCACTCTTGCCCATTCCTCCTAAGCCACTTATTATTGCAATCTGAGATAATCCTGAACGTGCATTTTCAATCTGTAACGTTTTATGTAATTTAGCTAAAACATCAGATCTTCCTGTAAAAGTCTTTACTGGTTCTTTTATATTAAACCAAATTGGCTCCTTTTTGGGTGTTTTAAATGATGAATCAGTACGATGTTTTTGCAGTTCCCTCGCTATGCTCAAAATTTCATTTGTTCTATCGTTTATTTTATGAATTTCTTTCTTAACTTTCTTTCTTTTTTCAGATTTAGGATCATCTTCACTTTTTTGTCTTATGATTCCATCTAATTTTTTAAGAATATTAGCGGTATCTTCTTTTGTAGTCTTGACATTATACGACATATCGTCTCCATTAATATTGTCTAATAATTTTTCCAATTTTTCCTGCAAATATTCTTTTGATAAAGTAAAATAGTATAAACATTCTGAATTAGAATTATGCTGTTCATATTTTTCCAAAATATCCCATTGAAATGGAAGACGAAACCCGTATTTATTAATTTTACTTTTTTTCTCGTTTTGGTAATATTTAGTAGAAGATCCTTCGTCATTTATTTTTATAATTCCTGCTCCTTCATATAACTCGGACGTATTCCAATTCACTCCATTATTTTTAATTGAATTTCCATAATTGAATATACGAATAACTGAAGCGGGTTTTGGTTTTGCGTAAACAACACCTTTAGTCAAAATATTTTCAAGTGATTCTGCGCCTGTGATGTCATCAATTAAATTATTATTTTGCTTAGAGATGTCTGCACTTTTCCTTTTTAGTTCTTCTTGGTAGTCAATGTAACTGAATGCTCTACTTACGGCATCTATTGCTAGTTTTTCCATTCCTCTTGAAGAACTGCCATCAACATCAGTAACAGTGATAAATTGATTTTGAAAACTCCAAAATATTTGGCCAGCTACATTCACTAAAATACTTCGAAATTCATGCTTTTCTAAATCTCCAAAAACTTCTATTATTCTTTTGGCTTTTTTTCTTTGACTACTTACGTTATTATCAAAGAATGTGCCAAGTTCTTCTCCAATACAATCAGCTGCTGGTATACCGGAAGCCGCTCCAGTAATTTTAAATATTTTTTGAAATGTTCCATTCTTTGCTTTTCCTCCCGTTGCCCCTTCGCTCTTATAGTCTATTAGTTTTGTTTCAAAATACTCAACAAAATTTACTACAAATCCTTTTAATCGTTTATAAAGTTCAATTTCTTCTGAAGGTTCTCTATTTGGAAGCTTGGAGGCTCCTGGCTCAACAAAATCACCGTAATAAATTTCTTTATTCTCCATCATCATTAAGTTGAGTGTTTTGTGATTAAGTCTCTAACTAAATCTATTATCGGTTCTTTAGCTAAAATTAAACTTTATTATAGAATTTCAAAAACGACAATCCATATTAATTAATTACCTACAAGCCACCTTGAATATATCTTTCAGTTTAAGCTTTTCCACTTAGTTTATTGTATATTAATCTTCTAATGATTTATCGAGATATGTTTTTAGATTAGCTTTATATGCCCCATATAATTTGTTTCTTCATATATTTTAGGTTTTCTGACATAAAAAATAAAACACAATTAATTATAAACAAACTGAAAGTAAAGTAAAACTTAAAAAAATGTGTATAAGGATTTTCCTATCTTTAACATTAATATATTTTAAAATATTGCAATGAATTGTGATTATCTCATTATATAATTATAGATATATGAGATTGACTATACTCCATAGATCAGATAAACATATAATATTCTAATTGAAATTCATTTAATTCTTACCGATAATGTAATTATGCTTATATTCTAAAAAGAATTCATGTTTTCCTCGTGGGGTTTGCTGATATAGCTTTTTTTTTATTCAAAGCTACAACATATTCCACAACAATATAATTGTAGATTAAATAACTTCATCATAATCTTTTGACATTCATTTATTTTTATATAATAGTTAGTTAGTTAGTTAGAGTAAGTTTGCTTATTAACGAATCTAGTATAAATCGCGTTAGTTTACGTAATACACTTAATTTTATATAGTTATGTGATTATGATTACAAAGTACAAGTATATAAGTACTTGTAAATTTCATAACTTAAAAAAGAATAAAGTTCGTTATAGCCGAAAGATTGTTATAAGTGGGGTACGCTATAACCGAGTTTAACTCTAATTAAATTTTATTTTTCTTATCTTATCCAGTTGAATTATTATTCTCATAAATTAACTATAAAAAATTATAACTATTGATTGACCATGAAAATTAAAGTATTGGTAATTCACATTCAGATAGAATTTCCAAAAAAAATTATCTTACATTCTTAAAGTCATAAAGATATTCAAATTCATGTTAGTTCAAGTAAACAGATTTCGTAAAAATTTCATCAATTTTTTAAAGTTTCTATAAAATAGTTTATAAATGAAATTATAAAATATTTAATTAATTAGATTTTGTAAAAGAAAGTTATAATTCATAATTTATGTATTATCATAAAAATTAATTGAAAAAATTAATTTGACAATATAAGTGGAGTCGATTTGTACGAGTTTTAAATTATAAATTGAAAATATTTAAAATCCAACGAAAAAATTTCAAAACTATAAGCTATTATTATACTATTCCAATTCATTATCATTATCTTAATCTTATAATAATCATCGGTGATTATATTAAATCTTAGCACATTGACTAAATATATAAAATAAATTTTTTGAAGGCCAATAAAATAAATATTCGAGTTGGACTTGGAATTTAATTTCTGACTCTTTTTCACAATATCTTTCAATGTTTTATCTAATTTAATTCACTCTAGTAATTTTTGTTTCATACACAAATTTTTACATAAATATACATAGGAGAAATATATATATATTTAACAAAAGAATTCTTGTCAAAAATAAAGGCAATCTTCCCTTCCAAATCAGAAAAATTAAATTCCAACATAAAAATACTCGCGTGAAATACATATTTTAAAATTACATTATAAATTATCGATATAATTATAAAATGTATCTTCAAATACATTGAATTTTATGGAAAACGTTATGTACATAGCATATATAAGAGGCTGTCTAATAATCATTTAAGAGAATATTGAGGGTTGATTGCTGATAACTACTAATTGTTTTTATGTTAATATTGCAATTTTCTCAGTGATGTAAATCATTACAAAATTTATATTATTTTTTGTACAAAAAATTGAAGCAAATATTTTCTAAACATTTAAAAAATAACAAAAATTTCATTAAATATGAATTGCAAAAAATACTGTGTGGTTTTCATTAATCATTGTTGTCAATTAAAATGATTAAAATTTATTTCACGATTTTACTTTTTCACCTGTTACAGTTATTTAATTAATTATTTAACTGCATAGATTACTTAAATTATGTATGATTAAACAGACAAACATGTAACAACACATAACACAATACAAAACACAATCTTTATTTTTTCTATATGAATTAAAATCCTCAACAAACCATTTTAATTTAACTTTTATTTATACATTAAAAAACTTACAAACTTTTCATAAGAAGAACATATAATTTAGATTTTTATTAATTGTACTCAAGTAAGATTTACGAGTAATAATCAATTATAATATATTAATGTAACTTAATCCAAATTAATTCAAATACTAAAAAATATTTTTATATGAACATTTAAAGAACTACTTCAATTTATGAATTTATTCGTATTTTTATCTTATCTTTCGTCTTATGTCATAAAATTATAAATTGATTAGAATATTCTATGACTGAAATCTTGGTGTCTTATTGATTCCATGTCAAATAATTATTTTTAAATATAGAAAAAAAATGTTGGAAATTTTTTATTCTTGAAATGAAATTTATATAAGCAAAATTATTTAAACTGATGCCCAAAAATGATAACTTTTGTCTATATGTTTTTTCTGTATATTTGGTTTACTAATGTTGGGATTACATTAAAAATATTTTTTTTAATAGAATTTGATATTAAAACCAAATTTGAATTCTGGATTCTTTCAATATCCTTAATAGCCATAATCTGTTGTTGTTGTATTTAATTTTTTTTATTAATCTAGTACATCAACGACTAAGGATTCGAACTCGGTATCTCCCGCTCCAAACGCAATCATGTTGCCACTAATCTAAATACAGAAATTATTGGTAGTACTTGATTTATATAATGAAAGAAAAATGTCAGAGTCTACATATATTAGTAAACTGCCACCATATTTTAGACGAAATATGCAAATAATTCAATATGGTGCCAGAATTTGGATATTCCAAAACATCAAATAATTCCATCCCCAAATCTAACACACAAGTATTAAAAGATACCAAAATTAATAAAGTTAATATCCATTATTATAAAAAAATATAACTGAAAAAATACAATTTGACTTAAAAACAATTATACTCCATTCATCGAATCTAATTCCTACATGGACACTTCCTTCAATAAATATCCATTTTGAGGTATAAAAAAGAATCAACAAGCCCAGAAATGTACAAGTCATTTCTTGGATCTTTAATAAAAGAGAAATACAGTTAATTACACAAATATACTTGAAAATGGAGAAGAAGGTTATGTATTTACTACGTGAAAATACAAAGAGGCGTTTAAATTATGGCTAAGCGGATAATTCTGTCCACTCAGCAGAATTATTTGCAATAAAAGAAAGTTTAAAATTTATTCGGGAGAAAAGCATAAAGCAATGTTTGTCATTACACCCTAAAAAAAGCTGGAATGCATTTGACAATATATATGTAAATTCATATCAGTTATTTGTTCGTTTACTTTTTAATATAAAAATATTTCTTTGTTGTAACAATTTATAATTATTTTCATAATTCATTCTTCTAATAGCTTTATTGTATTCCTTTTAATAGATCAGTTTGTGTATATATACAAAGGTTTTAATATTTTCATAAACAAAAAAGTTTTCAATAATAGGTAATTGATTAATTAATTTCAAAATTTTGAGAAACACTGTGAAACTGATTTAATAATCGAATATATATATATATATATATATATATATATTAAAAAAACACCAACTTTTTTATATTTATTCTAAGTACTTTTCGAGAACTATGTTCCCATCATCATGACATTAAATTTTAAACTAAATATAATATTACAAGTATTCCTTATTTATATCAAAAAAGTGCTTATGATTTTCCCACTTTAATTATTAGTGACGGAAAAAAAAAATTAAAATAAGTAAAAATTAAGAAAATTAAATAAAAAGAAAGAAAAAATGAATAAAAGAGGGTTTACAACATTCTTAATTATAAAGGAGCGAAACGGATAATTTAGTTGAACAATTAAAAATTAAAAATAATATACAGGTATGAAATAATTTAACAATGAAATAATAATATCTGACTAAAAAATTGGTAGGTGCATTCAAAATAGCTACATTTTCGCAGTCAATAAGCAGTACTATAAAACTGTTCTCCCAACAGAAAAGGTAGATTCTCTTGAACAGAAAAGGTAGTACAGTTATCATTTTCAGTTGATATATTTAATACATCCGAACGCATTTCAAATATAAACCAATAAGGAATCAGGAATTAATCACGTGATTTTTCAAACCAATCGAAAATTTATGTAATTTTTTGGATGTACATATTTTTTAAATCGAGCTCGAGCACATCACAAGTTATTGCAGAGAAACAAAGTATAAGCTGAATAATAAAAATAATAAAATAATTACTAGCATAGTCGTAAATAAATAGTGAAGAATAATAAATAAAGTGAGGTGAAGAATATAAATTGTTATAATAAACACGTTTTCCAGAATCAAAAGGTCATTAAAAACAATGTGAGAAAAGTAAAATTAAGTAATATGTGAGGTTATTATATAATTAAATGTTAGTTTTCCGCCATTTAAAATTAGGAGACTGTTTTTTTGTTTGTATTAACATGCATTTGAATTCATTTCTTTCATATAATTAACATTATACTGCAGTGACGTTTAATATAAAAATTTTTCTCTTAGCGTCTAATTTTTAAATCAGTTATTTGGCAATTCAACGGCAGTGATCTTTTGTTTTTTCAATACAATTTTATTTAAATTATCTCTTTTGTAATGAAGAGGAGACTTTCAAAAAAATATTTGAAAGCAAAAAGTATGAAATATGCAGAAAATGAACTAAAATCATGTAATCATCAAAAAGATAGTATGCCAATTTTAGAGGTACCAATTCTTTCTGAGTTTGTTGGAGAACTAAATACAGGCATACAAAATAAATCTGCTGACAATATTTCATACAAACTAGTAGAGGAATTAGATAAAGATTGTTTCCAAACTTCGCCTGATATAAATCTAAGAACAGAATTGGGGAAGTGGGCCGTAAAATTTAATATTGCAAATAATAGTAAAATTTAATATTGCAAATAATAGTTTAAATGAATTACTTATAATTTTAAATAAACATTTCCCAAATGAAAATCTACCAATAGATGCTAGGGCGTTACGTTCAACACCGAGAAAATTAATTACAGATATAATTGATGTTGCCCCTGGGAAATATATACATTTTGATTTAAAATATTGTTTGAGTAATTTGGAAAAATTGGATAATAATGGCGAATTCGTTTTGGATATTGGAATAAATGGATTACCAATATCACATAGCTCAAATAATAAATGTTGGCCAATCTTGAGAATCTGCATAAATTCTGACAATTTAAGAATTGGAAAGCCCTTTATACGAGTATTTAACAGTCAACATAGTCAGCATTTTAGAATCAAAAAATATAAAAATGGTCACACAATTTCCACTTGATTATCAGCATCTTATTTGCCATGGTTGTGTGAAACAACTTATCTTGATTTGGGCAATAAAAAGTGTAGGTATCATTCTAGAGACATTGAAAAAATTTCAAAAAATTTGCTGTGCATAGTTTCGCAAGTTCCTCTAGAATTTACTCGAAAGCCTCGCAGTTTATCTGATATTGATAGATGGAAGGCAACTGAATTGCGGTAATTTCTCTTATATACTGGACCAGTTGTTCTAAAAAATATATCACTTCATGTTGCCATAAGAATTTTGGTTGATCCGAAGGCTTATAAAATTTATAACATCTATGCAAATAATTTATTAAAACATTTTGCCACTCTGTTTTCTCATTTGTATGGGACAGAACGTGTATCATATAATGTACACAATTTAACACATCTTGCAGCCGATACTTAATTCTTAAAAATCTTTGAACAAAAAAAAAACAGTGCATTAAAATTTTTTCTAATAATTTGCATTAAATTAAATTAAAAAGAAAATTGTTTTTTTTTTTATTGAAAATATATTTGGAACATAAATTAAATTAAATACTTTTATTTAAAATAATTTATAGCATTGAAAAATGCAATTTGTTTTATAATAAATTGTCTTTATTCTAATAATAAAGATGGCGGCGCGTCACCAGTTTGACTATGCTATACTCAAATTTGCCTCCGTATAGAATAGCCAAGTCCCTCTGAATTTTAGTGAGTCTGAAATACTAAAAGAAATTTACCGAGTGACGTCACAATAGTGGCAACGAATCACCATTTTTTGTCATGTCAGACAAAATTTTTGGTGCTAACTAAACATAAGTTTTAGTTAATATAAAGTGATAGTTATAAAAGTGTAATTAAAGTGATCTGGGATTATTTGTGATTAATTTAATATAATTTGTTTCATTCAAAATGATTTATTTCATTGTGAAATTGTGTAAAACAAATGCGCCTCGTCAACATAACCCAACTTTTGAACATTGAAATTATTTATTTTAATTGTTTTCTTAAATAAATTTTTCAACGGAATTATGTTTTGATGTGATTATTAGGAACTGTGGATATTTGCCTTGATATTGAACTAACATTTTTATAATAATTCTGTTTTATTGTGTTCAAAAAGAACTGTTGAAAATTTTTATAATTTGACAGAAGAACAATATTTTGAAGATTTTTTCGTTGCGCAATAAAAAATGGAAAATGTTATTAAGTGTTCTGTTAATATTAATAATTATAATAACGCAAAGTTTTCACGTGAAAATGATTTATTTTACTGCATAAATAATACATAAATGCATTTTGAACATAACCCCAAATTTCAAACCTTCAAAATGCATTTTTCGTTCACATTTTTATACAATAAATTTCAAACTGAAATATGTTTCATTGTAATTATTGTGATCTATAGTTATTTCTGTTCTTATTAAACTATCATTTTGATATTAATTCCGTTTGTGTCTAAAATACATGTTTAAAGTTTGTGTGATTTGACATTGAATTTATCTCAAGGACAATATTGTGATATTTCCAGTAAAGATTTTCTTCATTTGGAATACATATTTAATTAAAACAATAATTTATAAAACTTTTATTTGATCTATCCTTTGATTGTGTTTATATTAAAATAAAGATTTGTATGAAAATATCAAGAAAATTTTAACTGGATCTTATATTATATTGTTCAATTGTGTGATTTTGTTTCTGTATTTCTTGTGGATGGTTCTTCATCTGGCATTATTAAATGCTCTCCAGATATTTCAATTGGTTGTCGTGGAGTTAAACAATCAAAAACATCAAACAGAAAATTTAATTGGTGAATTAAACAATGGTGGTGAAATTGTACAATTGATAAAAGCATATTTATGTTTCTGATCGTTATTTTTTTTCTAAAATAATAATATTTTTTTAATAATAATTTTTAATTACTTTTTTTTTTTCCTTTATTGCAGTTGAAAAAAATAAATAAATATATATCCCATTAAATTTTTTTTTTATTTGAACCAAAAAATATCTGTAACCCTTTGTGTGACGTCACGATTTGAGCATTACTGCCTGTAGATCTAGAATGCATTTAATACTTTTAACAACTAAATTGTCAGAAGCACTAATTGTCTCACGAAATTTCACATCAAGTGCATCAGCACTTCTATTAGAGAGGAAAGCGCTGAAAGCTTGTGAATTTCCTCATTTGTCATTGTTTTATATAATGCAGGTTTGTCCCTCTGATCAAAAGCAAACCGCAGACATTTATTTTCGATTATTTGCAGCATTTTCCACTGTGATTCAGTGACAAAATCTCTCCATACTGATACAGGATAAGTAATTATAAGGACAATTCCTGATAGCTTGTAACCCCAAGTGTGTAGTAAAACGAGACAAAGCTTGAACTCCAGACATGCTAGGTCTAAATACAAACTGTTCATCTTGCAGAATTTTATTTAACTACAAATGACAAACTAATGTTTTATGAATAATTATTTCGGCGACCTTACTAGGTGAACACAATAGACTGATTGGTAGTGAGGTGCTCAACGTCGCTTGAACATTTATTCATAAATACATAAAATTGACTAATTATTTAATTAATCGCACAAATTATTATTTATTTATTTTTAAAAGTCATGATAAGTCGCAGAAAGAAATTATCAATTCAGAATATTATTGGTAATAATTAGATGGGCCGATCCTGGCGGTACTGCAATACCAGGTCAACCCGCGACAGAGGTGGAGCAAGCTCCTAGCACTCCGTCAAATTTCAAAAATCAGTTTAACATTTGTTGTCCCTCTATGAGAGATCTATCAGATGTTAAGCTGATAAGAACAGATACTACACTTTGATCTTAGCCTTTAGGCCGAGAAGCGATTTAGATTTAGAATTATTTATTGCGTCTTTAAACATACATATTCATTTTAATCTAAGAATATAATTATTATTTTATTTTACATTTAAGTTGCCAGTTCCGGCTTAACTTAATTTCAACATATAAAATTTAATCTTAATTCTACCTTATCCTAATTATTATTCAAAATGTTGCGCAAAACATTTTTCCTTATATTTCAGTCATATGTAATTCTTAAACCTACTTATAGCTACTTATATCTATTAACAATTATATTTACAAAATAATACAAAAAGAAAAATAAAAACAACATTGGTACCATTCATCAAATGTGAATTCAAAACAACTTAATCTAGTTATAATACATTTTTACTATTTCAGTTTTTATTTTTTTTATTTATTTTATAATTAAACAAACAAAACATTTTTATTATTAATTTAACGTCTTCTATAAAAAATATTTTTACTTTCATCAAAGAATTTTAGATTTTTGTCGAAGACTTCTTTAAATAATTCAGAAATAATGACGTTGACGTGCATGTACCTATCCAATGTATTTATCTGTTCAGAAACAGCTTCTTTAACCATTCCGTTTGGGTGTTTCATGGCTCTCTCAATCACTTTAATTCCTGCTTCTATTAAATACTGTTTTTTTGGTATGATTTTGAACTTTTCACTTTTTTCATATATCAGTTTATTTGAAATATATATTGGGACCCCGTCTTTTAATTCTCTATATATGCCTAGAATGTTTCTTAATATTTTCCTTTCAAATAATGATACTTTCCCATAGTATAATTTTGTTGCCGAAAACCATATGGGGAACGCATAAACAATGATTGGCCTAATTAATTGTTTATAAAGCAGCACTTTTGTTTTTGAGCTTAAATTTTTATCCCGCATGACCGGCCCAATCATTGCATATGCGCCCCTTGCCTTTCTTAACGTTTCTTTTAGATGTACATTAAAACCAAATAAATTATCCATACTTACTCCTAAATATTTAATAACCTTCTTTGGCTCAACATTCTTACCATTAATTTTTATTTTTACCCTCTTTACATTCTGATACACTTTCGTTTTCATCTCCTGAGATGGATGCCTAAAAACTATTACTTCTGATTTTTTTTCATTAATTGAAATCCCCCATTTCTTATAATATTTTTCTAATTCATTAATCTGCTTTTGTACCTTCTTTGTTGCCTCTAATGGACAACGATCTGCACAATACGTTACTGAGTCATCTGCATATAGCAAAGTTTTTACCAATTTCTCCCCTATCGGTTGGTCCGCCATAAATAAATTAAAAAGAATTGGCCCCAAGATGGAACCTTGAGGTACTCCAGATTCAATATTACAAATTACTGAATCCGTCCCACCAACATTTACAAAAAACATTCGATCCCTCAAGAAATTGCAAATCAAGCGGCTGAGGTCCGTCGGAATTCCATGAACATAAAAAAGTTTTAATATTAACCCATTTATCCATACGGAATCAAATGCCTTCTTTACATCTAATAGACATGCCACTGTTACTTCTCCATTATTAAGACTTTTTGTAATATCTGCGTGAAACTTTGTCAATGCATTCACCGTTGAATGCTTTGGCCTAAATCCGAATTGGAATTCAGGAATCAATTTACTTTCCTCTGCATCATAACATAGTTCATTTAATCTACCAATTATTACAATTATTAATAACTTTCCTAAATTTGACAATAGTGAAATTGGTCTAAATTCAATAGTTTTTTTTGCAAAGGGCAAAATCCTATTTATTTCCCTATAAACTTCAGTCCCCGGTTTAAT
Organism: Pedicia rivosa; assembly: GCA_963082725.1. NCBI lineage: Eukaryota > Metazoa > Arthropoda > Insecta > Diptera > Pediciidae > Pedicia > Pedicia rivosa. The sequence goes on along the minus strand of OY720152.1, from coordinate 32,203,471 downwards.
CTTCTGTAAATTACGTTCATATGACGAGTTTAAATGCAGATTAACCACTTCCTTTATAATTGTTGTGAGACATTTAACCTGTGATTCAACCACCCTATACTGATAACGTCTATTGTCTAATGTTCTTTTATGAATTGATTGCATTTGTTTCTTCAATTTTTGTCTAAACTTAAACATATGGATAATATTTGGTGGAAGGTTTTTTCCACTTTTGGAATGTGTTTATTAATATTTTGTTTCAATATTTGAGACAACTTTCCAATATAATGATCTATCTGATCATTATTTAAGTTTATCTCTGCGGGTATAATTAAATTATCCATTTGGGCCTCTACTTCCTGTTGAAAAACCTCCCACTTTACATTCCCATATTAGAAAAACGTATCCGGCTCTTTGTATAGTAAGTAATTGTTTTTCCTTAGTTCAATATTAAGTACTACCGCATTATGATCTGAAAACGTCGGTTCAGAAAGACATGCCCAATTTTGTGCCCCCAATATTAATTCATTTGAGACCATAAAGAAGTCTACCACCGAGTTCGATGCCATTCTTGTACACAACAATGGTGCTATTATACTAAGATCATTTTCATCATCTACTTGAAACCATTTGTTCATTGCTATACCCGTTGAGTTTAACTTTTTATCCCCCCATGACGTATGCCGTGCATTAAAATCGCCTCCTAATATGACGTAATCATACCGCTTTGATTTATTGATTATTATGTTAAAATCATTATTTAATTCCTTAAAATTAGTTCCCCCTTTCATATAAATATTTACAATCATAATTTTTCTTCCTTCTATTAGATAAATTTCTATTGCCTGGACTTCTAAATAATTTAATCCTGCAATATTTATTTGCTTAAATTTTACGTTGTTTTTAATTATAATACACATAGTCCGACTGTCTTCTTATTATTTTCCTTATCTTTTCTCACTACATCATATCTATCAAATTTTATTACATGCTTGTAATTTATTTTTGATTCCTGTATAAGAACTACACTAGGTCTTTCCTTTATTAGTAAATTATTTAACTGAATTCTTCTTACATTACTTATTATAGAGTTTGCATTTAACGTTATTAATTTAAAATTTTTATTTTTGTTGCTATTTGATCGTAAATTTATTTGATTTACTGACATAATCCGAAAGTGAAGCTCAAATACGTACTTTGTTTTTGTGTTTTCTCTGTACAAGTATTATATTTTGGCAGGAACTCTTTTATTTTTGACATTAAAGTGGCCATGTCACACCCAAACAGGTTTTCACACTCATCAGACATGAAGGATTGCACTTCAACGCCTTTATTCCTTGTACCCCTGAAATCAAAATCATTTGTTTTTTTGTTAATTACATTTTCAATATTATTATAATTATTATTATTATGTTTATTATTATTATTATTAATATTTCCTTGAACTACATTCGCAAAGGAAATTCCCTGTCCGACTTTAAGATTTGCTGACTGGATTATCCATTGATTATTTTCAGCCCTTTGTTGCTGTATGTTCAACCTATCTTTCAGTCTTAGCTTCCTGATGTTTTCGCATCCCTTAAAATTGGCTGGATGACCTTCCTTGTTACAGTTGATACAAAAAGCCACTCCTTCATCTCGCTATTTTGCGCATTGTCCCGGAACATGCTCTGAGTTGCATTTGACACATCTGTATTTGTAATTACACAACGAAGCAATGTGCCCTGGTCTCTGACATATATACATATTTGATTTTAATTAGTTTCATCAAATCTACTTCTGTATCTACTTGGACAATAAACATGTTCAATTTTCTGTCATTATTTCTGCTATATACTGTACTGAAATTTTTTACTGTTGTGATACTTAGTCCAGGTATTTGTTCCAATATATCGTCAATTATTTCCTGGCTTTAATACGAACTATATAAACCCTTCATCATTACCGAATATCTTTTTTCCTCTCTAGACGCATATGTATGCGAATCAACATGTTCATTTTTTAATAGTGCAAACATTCTTTTTCTAGAGTCCGCATCTTCACAATTTAAAATTTTGTTATTATTTTTGGTTATTTTGACTGTGTATTTTATGGGTTCACTTTGCTTACTTACTAATTCATTTAATTTTTTTGGATCAATTATTGGGACAAAAATAGGTGATTGCCTACTTTTTCTAATTATTTCATTTTTATTTACCAAAATGTTTTTTGGAATTTGTCCCAATTTGTCACTCCACTGGCACTTGGGCCATTATCTCGTTGTGGTTGTACACTTTTTTTCTTTATTGCTTCATTACTTTTTAAATATCTTCCATAATCTTCTTTTGTCAGCTGATTATTTGCCAAATGATAAAATTTATTTTGGTGCAAAATCTCTGTTTCATTATTTGTTTTCTTTATTTCAGTTGAAAGTCTTTCAGCCTCAGTCCTATGTCTTTTGGTTTTGTTCTTATTTAATACCACTGAATATACGGCTGCCATAATTTTATTTCTAATAATTTTTTCCGTCATTATTTTTGCACTGAAATTGTTTATTTCACACGTGGCCATCTTATTGATCGTCGCAATTAACTTGTGTCTTCTACCACTTACTTTACCACTCACTATTTCGCACTTAACTTGTGTCTATTATCACTTTGTTAAAAAACCATATGTCAATTTTATTTTGCATTAATTTCAAACCATAATCTAATTTTATAATCAAGAAAATATAAATAATTAGTAAACAAAAGGAAAATAATTGTAAAAATACATCATTAGCATTAGCAAATCGCAAAATATTTATGGAATGTAAAAAAAATGAGTAGCGAGTCGTAGACAAACATTCAAAATCAAGTTATTTTTTACTTTTTCTTAAAAGTTCCAGATTTTTATTCTGGATTGAAATATTATAATAAATAAATTTGATCTAATTCTAAAATTCTATGAATGAAAAAAAAATTAATTATTAATTTAGTAATAGTTAATTGATTAATTTAATAATTAAATTAATATTTATATAATCAAAAACAAAAAGCAAATAAAAATAATAATAATAGTAATACCAACAAGATGATATTTAATAATTAATTAATTAAATTATAAAATAAAATAAAATAGAAACAGAAACAGAAAACAATAAATAATAATAATAATAATATTAATAATAATAATAATAATAATAATAATAATAATAATAATAATAATAATAATAATAATAATAATAATAACAATCAAAAAATTAATAATTAATAATGAAAAATAATTTAATTAACTTACAAACTATTTAACAATCAAAACTTAAAAGCTAATTAACCACTGCAAACCCTAACCATTTGAACCAAAATGCTTAGAAGTATTAATTAAAGAATAGTGCTTTAGTTATTTAATTATGAATTAATTAAATTAATTCATAATTATAGATTCCTACATTAATTAATACTGACATTAGTATTTATTTTGCTTGTTTTTTTTTTATTCCTATTTTTTTTTTCTTTTTCTGAAAAAATTTCTTAAATCTTATTATTGGATCCCATGAGGCTTTAATACTTTTAACAACTAAATTGTCAGAAGCACTAATTGTCTGATGAAATTTCACATCAAGTGCATCAGCACTTCTATTAGGGAGGGAAGCGCTGAAAGCTTGTGATCAAAAGCAAACCGCAGACATTTATTTTCGATTATTTGCAGCATTTTCCACTGTGATTCAGTGTCAAAATCTCTCCATACTGATACAGGATAAGTAATTATAAGGACAATTCCTGGTAGCTTGTAACCCAAAGTGTGTAGTAAAACGAGACAAAGCTTGAACTCCAGACATGCTAGTTCTAAATCCAAACTGTTCATCTTGCAGAATTTTATTTAACTACAAATGACAAACTAATATTTTATGAATAATTATTTCGGCGACCTTACTAGGTGAACACAATAGACTGATTGGTCCCTTGAACATTTATTCATAAATACATAAAGACTAATAATTATTTAATTAATCGCACAAATTATTATTTATTTATTTTTAAAAGTCATGATAAGTCGCAGAAAGAAATTATCAATTCAGAATATTATTGGTAATAATTAGATGGGCTGATCCTGGCGGTACTGCAATACCAGGTCAACCCGCGACAGAGGTGGAGCAAGCTCCTAGCACTCCGTCAAATTTCAAAAATCAGTTTAACATTTGTTGTCCCTCTATGAGAGATCTATCAGATGTTAAGCTGATAAGAACAGATACTACACTTTGATCTTAGCCTTTAGGCCGAGAAGCGATAGCTTGTAAACGGTTCCACCATTTCTTAAATAAATTATTTTATCCGTATTAGCGAATCGAAGGAAAAACATGTTACAAAAAATTCACAAAGAATCAATTTCTACAGAAAATATATTGTCTTTATAGTGAAGAAAATTAGAATATTAGAAAAATAATTAACAATTTATTTGTATATTAGTTAGTGTGTATTTTAAAAGTATTTTGGATTACGAAAATTTCTCACTCTTTCCTAGACAAAATAAAAAGAAAATATATCAATAAATGTACCTAAAATATTAAATGTAAGATATTTATGAAAACAGCACACTTGGAAAAATATGTTTTTATTTTATTTATGCATTTTTTTTATTGATTACACACAGTCAAAAAATGCAATTATTTATCATATATATAAAATTAAAAATAATATACAGAAGATAAGATGATGAAACTTGTTAGTAGTACAGTCGACCACGCATGGGTGCGAAAGAGACAGATGACAAATATACTCAGTTCAGTTTTATTTATTAATTAACGTAAGGTGGACGTGATTTATTTTGGGTAAGTAAAATAAAAATAATTCTTTTTCTTTTGTTTTTTTGTTTTCAGAATAAATATTATGGACATCTATAATACAGTAGTACTGGACATCAATCATCTCCAAAAATAAATAAATGGATTATCAGTGAATTAAAAAAAAAGATTTAAATAAAGTGAATAAAAAGCAAAAAAAGTTTTTACCTGTTTTTTTTATTATACGAAAATGTAAGAATTATCCATTTTTGACTTGATTGTCAGATTGGGTAATTCTTGCATTTTAAAAAAAAAATAGAAGGGAATATTTTTCGTGGTATGTCCCAGAAAAAAGCAGTTGCTAAAAATTCCCACGCCGATTTTTTTTGGGCATGTGAGTGTATTGGTGAAAATACACTAATACTATTCTATACAGAGGCAAATATGAGTATAGCATAGTCAAACTGGTGACGCGCCGCCATCTTTATTATTAGAATAAAGAGAATTTATTATAAAACAAATTGCATTTTTCAATGCTATAAATTATTTTATTTTAAAGTATTTAATTTAATTTATATTCTAAATATATTTTCATTAAAAAAAAACAATTTTCATTTTTTGATAAAAAATTTTCTTTTATTTTTTTAATGTATTAATGTTATTTAAAAAAAATTTCAACGCACTGTTTATTTTTGTTCAAAGATTTTTAAGAAAAGAAAAAACCACTGTAAAGGAAATTTTTTCCAAAATTTGGTTTTAGAAAAACAAGATCTGTATTTCTGAATACAAAATAAATAATTAAATTTAAATCAGTTAAAAAGTGAGTAGGAAAAAAATTATATGTCTCTCAAAAAAAATTGTATTTTTTAATACAACATAAATAATTAAATAAAAAGACGGTCAAAGTGTGAAGAAAATTACTTCTACTTGTGTGTGTGTTGCATCATCCTTTGTCTCTATATTTGTTCAATTTGCGTTGTTGTTCGATTGAAAAGTGTATGTAGAATCTGTTGTTGTTCGACTCCAAGTTGTTTAAGTTAAATAAGTCTGTTGTTGTCCGACTTAAGTGGTTTAAATATAATACTTTTAATTTATATTTTTACTTTTAATTTTATTTTAATTCAAAATAATTACATCTTTATTTTTAAGCTTTGGTAAAACCAGTCTAGATTGCTCTAAGCCTATGTATCAGGTCACTGGTAGCTTATTATTGATACTGAGTTTATTTACAATTTTTTAGGTCTCTTATACTAAATTAAATGCATCATCAGCATAATACATTTACTAAAATATTATGATTCTTAACAGAATTCTAATAATATTAATTTAATGCATAATTGCATAATACATGAATTCTTTAATATTATTATTCTTAACAGAATTCTAATAATATTAATTTTATGCATAATTGCATAATACACGAATTCTTTAATATTATTATAATTGTCTTATCAAGTGCTGGTTATATGCATAATTGCATAATACATGAATTCTTTAATATTATTATAATTGTCTAATCAATTGCTGGTAAGTTGATCAGTCTGGGCGCTGAGTTTACATTGCAGTGTTTATATTTGCTGTTCATTGTATTGAACATACTCCCGGGAGCCTAAAGATCCATTAGTTTGGTTCTGGACTGAAAACAAATGGACCTGGTGCTGGTTGTTCTGCTGTCATAGTGTTTCCAAGTATGATGTCGATGGGTCCTTGTTGATAATATGTTGGATCTGCCCATATCAAGTTATTTAAATGCTGCCATTTCCAACCATCAAAAGTTTGTTCTGGAAGGCTTTGAGTTAATTTGTTGAATATTAATGCTTTTAATTTTAAGGAGAATTTTGACGAAAAGCGAGGTCTGATTAATAATTCAGCCATTCCTTTTGAGTGCCCGGCATCAGTTACTCCCATTCCGGTTACTCTAACATTTGTAGGCATTCGTGTTAGCTGGAGTTTTCTTGTAGCCTCTTCAGTTATAAATGTTGCTTGAGACCCTGGATCCAACAATAGCCTAAGAAGATGTTCTTGGCCATCAGCTGACGTTGTAGCGCAGTTCCTAGTATAATGTTTCTAGGACCTTTTGAAGTCTCAGAAAGATGATTTTGAACTTGATAGCTGCCATTTGTCTTGCTGGTTTGCATGTTGTTATTTTGATTAGTTTTATTAATGTTCCTGTCCTCTAGACTGAGGTGTAACAGCGAGTGGTGTCTTTGGTTGCAAAATTTGCAGGTTGTTGTCGTTTTGCAGTACATTGCTGGATGATCAGAAGATAAACAGTAGGGGCACATTTTCTTTTCTATCACTAGTCTGTTTCTTTGTTCCAACGCCATTGCTAAAAAGTATTTGGACTTGTCTATTGTGTGTTGTTCGCAGCAATAAGTGCATTTTACTTTCGACATGACATGGAAATTGATGAGATTATGACTATTTTTATTTGTTCCAGAATTGGCTGTGTTTCTTGTGCTGCTAGGCCACTTCTTCCATTCTGGAGCCTTGTATGGTGTGTTGTTGATATTTCTTAACTTGTTGGTCTTGTTGTTCAAGGCTTCTAGAGTATTAAATCTGGACTCTAAAAATTTATAGAATTCTTCCAATTTTTGTATTTCTTTTGGAGAATCTAATGTCTGCTCGTAGATTTTATGACTTTCTGGATCCAATTTCTTTACCATTATGTGAATTATTAATGGATCCCACGTAGCAGTTGGTACATCTACATTATTGATGGCGTGAAGACATTCTCTTGTTGTGTCGAGCATATGCCGAATTCCAATCGCAGATTCCGTAGATAGGTATGGTTGACGTAACAAAGCATCTAGTTGTGTTGTTACTAGTACCCTTTTATTTTGATATCTGCTGATCAATAATTCCCATGCAGAGTTGTAGTTACTGTCTGCGATATTTAAATGTTGAATCAGTTTTGCAGCTTTATCTTTAATACAGGTTTTTAAATATTGCATTTTTTGTGCATCGCTTAAACTGTTGTTATTGTGTATTAGCTTCTTGTAGATATCATTAAATGCGGTCCATTCATGATATTTTCCTGAGAATTTTGGGATGTCTAGAGATGGTAGCCGAAGTTCTGGATAGGTGGATCCATATCTGTTGTTATGATGACTGTCCCTTGAAGATGTGCTGCATTTATTATCGAGTTCTTGCTGTAGTGATATTACTGTTTCTTCATAAAGATCCTCGATACTTTCAAATACTTGATTTTTGAAATAGTATGTTTGTTCTATTTCATAATTGTCATCACAAGAGATGATTGTCTCATGTGTGTCGGAGAAATTCGTCCATTTCTCCTTTAAACTTATGATTTTTTGTTTGTAATAAGCCTCAGGCTTATTTTTTACATTTTGTAATGTTATCTCAATGTTGTTAATGAAATTTCTAATTACATCTGAGCGTGAAATTTGCAATTTTATTCTTTTTTCCTGTTCTTCTGGATCGTTTTTAAATATGAAACTATCATTGTGATATTGCAATTGTTCTGTTGGCTTTTTATCATTTTCTGTAGATTCAAATACTGGTTTGTTGTTTAGTTCGTCGTATTTGTTTCTGAATTCGTCACGATTTTTTAGATAATAATCTTGGACTTTTTCAAAGAAATTATTTGTGAAATATGGATGTTGGTTCGATATGACTTCTGCCCCAAATCCACAAATTTGCTGTTGGTTTTGCTTAAATTCTATCCACATTTTGTCCAATTCTGTCGATTTTTCTTGCAAATTTTCTTTTTCAACTGTATCTATGTTTTGTTTTATTGAATTTATCAAAGTTTGCATATTTTTTGATAAATTCTGTTGTGATTCAGTTATTTCTTCAAACAAGATAGTTGGATCGATTTTTGAATTCGACCTTAGTTTTTGTTTGAATTCAATCATTATTTTATATGCTTGACTATGTTCGTTGTTCTTGAAATAGTTATGGTTATCATCCGTAAATAGAAAATACTCTTTTATTTGAGCATCACGGGTGTCAAATTCTTTCCAAATTTCATCCAGCTTCTGCAATTTGTCCTCATAATAGCCGGGTTTGGCTTTTCTGCTTTGTCCGTCCTTTGAGTAGTTCGTCTTCATTTTAATGATGTTTTCTACCAAAGCTCGTTGTTCTTTGACGGTGTCTTCCATTTTTAAAGCAGATTTATGTGTGAATTGAGAAGCAAATTATTAATTCGGATTCCAAAAAAGGCCAGAGTATTGCTCTGCCGAAAAAATCTTTTGCTTTAATAGTTGGAATACAAAGAAATCAATTTGGATTCCGGTAAAGGCCAGAGTATTCCTCTGCCAAAATGATAATCTTTGTTTTAATTTTTGAAAGGAAATATTACACAGATTCCCTAACGGGCCAGAATATTCTTCTGCTGAGTAATATTTTAAATGAAAAGGGTTCAAGGAATGAAATTGGAAAGTTTTTCTGCTGGTGCTCTTCGTACAGTCAGTATTTACTTGAATATCTGATTTGTAAGATCAGAGATTTAAGCGTCAGTTATCGGCTGTTGATCTTCAACTTGTTGTTATAGTTGATATTGTTGCGCCTGTTCTGCTTAGGCTCGAAGGACCATGTTCAATTTGCGTTGTTGTTCGATTGAAAAGTGTATGTAGAATCTGTTGTTGTTCGACTCCAAGTTGTTTAAGTTAAATAAGTCTGTTGTTGTCCGACTCAAGTGGTTTAAATATAATACTTTTAATTTATATTTTTACTTTTAATTTTATTTTAATTTAAAATAATTACAACCTTATTTTTAAGCTTTGGTAAAACCAGTCTAGATTGCTCTAAGCCTATGTATCAGGTCACTGGTAGCTTATTATTGATACTGAGTTTATTTACAATTTTTTAGGTCTCTTATACTAAATTAAATGCATCATCAGCATAATACATTTACTAAAATATTATGATTCTTAACAGAATTCTAATAATATTAATTTAATGCATAATTGCATAATACATGAATTCTTTAATATTATTATTCTTAACAGAATTCTAATAATATTAATTTTATGCATAATTGCATAATACATGAATTCTTTAATATTATTATAATTGTCTTATCAAGTGCTGGTTATATGCATAATTGCATAATACATGAATTCTTTAATATTATTATAATTGTCTAATCAATTGCTGGTAAGTTGATCCGTCTGGGCGCTGGGTTTACATTGCAGTGTTTATATTTGCTGTTCATTGTATTGAACACTATTATTATTTTATCTGTCCGTCGGAAATTTTTTTTTATGAATGAACGTAAAAAATGTCTTTCTTCATATTTTTTCTAGCTGTTTTATATTTTTCTTGTGCGTATGAATGTAACGAAAGCAGCCAAAAGTGAATAGAAAATACTATACTATAATTTTAGAATTGAACCAAATGCAATACTACTTTAATTTGTACAATACACCTTTAACTAATCCACATTTTAAATGAAAATTACTAGTATCCAACCCGATTGATTCTACCTATATTATATGGTCTTTTAAAAATTCAGAAACCAGGATCAAAGATAAGATCCAGATTTAATAATAATATAATATCCAACCACCGATGGTAGATACATAAATAGTTCCAATTTATTTTTGGTTACGATTAAATCGGGACCGCGCGTACGCAGTCCCAGCTATCAAAAATTTTGCGCACGAGTTATCCACATTAGGGATAATCGCGGAGGTCAAATTTACCGAAGTGCAATGGCAAATCCTCGCTCCCGGGATACCGCCTTATTGATCACGATAATCTCTACGCCAGGTAAGTATGATTTCTTTAGCTCTCAATCAACTTGTTTATGTTCGATAACAGTATTGGCTAGCGAATTGTAGAACAACAACAATTTTTTTTGTTCAATTTTCAAATTAAATTAATCATACTTGAAAAAATTCAATAAACGAAGAAATTCTAATATTTTCTTATACATGTAAATATAACTGCAAAGTGCAAATAAGTTTTGGGTTTTAAATATAAAATAAAATGGAATCAATCAGTATGACATCTTGAAAGTATTAAATATTTCGCTTTTACATACATACACAATTTTAGATTTCTTTCTGTTCATGAACTTTTGATATATTTTTCTTTGTGTATTTTATCTGTTGATTGTTTAAAAATCATATAGATTTTTGATTGCCCTATTTTGAATTATTTGTATTTTTTTTATTTTAGATTTGTATGAGCAGCCATAAATAATAAGACCATTAATTATTTGAGAATTAAACAGAGAATAGTAAACACTTCTTTTTATTTTTTCTGGAATAATTTTATTCACTCTTCTAAATATGCCTGCGACACCTGACAAATTTTGTTTAATTTTTTGTATGTACAAAGTACATACAATATGATCAAGTAGAAAGGAATAGGGAACAAATGTTTTGCTTTCCTTTTATCAATTGATAGTTTTTTAAATTTAATGAAAGAATTGATGTCTTTGTCTTCATTTAGTTTTGAATATGTATTTTCATTGTTTCTAGATTTTATAAATTTCTAAAAATATTTATCTTTTTCTTCTTTTTATTTTTTAACTAAAATTTATATTAAAACGGATCAGATTCTTTATTAAATTCGATATTTTGATGAATAAAAAAACAATTTACAATTAAAAAACCTTTAACGCAACATAATCAATTAAAAAACCTGTTAAAGTCATGAAATTATTGAATTGACTTTGCTTATGTCCGTCAATTCTGCCTTCATACAGTCAGAAAAATTATTGATCAATTACTTATTTGGATTTGCTGAATTGACTTTTATTCTTCTTCATGAAACTTAATCATATTTAGAAACGCAATTAATTACTTTTAGTTAGATTTAATTTATTTTCTTCTTATAAATTTGGTTGTTTTTACTAATTTTCCTTATTGGTTTTATAGTTGGGTTTAATTTCAGTTATTCATTTTATTCAATATTTTACATATTTGTTCATTATATTTTCCTCTAGATCTTTAAGAAAAAAAAAACAATTATACATTAAACAGTAGGTTGTAACCAATTGTGATAAAGATGATATTTATTAAATTTATTTATTGCTCATAAATGGAAATTCAGACTGTAAATATACATTTTGTTGTTTATTTCAAACAAATGGAGAATTACTGAAATTAGGCATTATTTCTTTGGAACTTATAATTAGAATAATTTATAATCAAACTTAGAACTTTATTGAAATCGGTTGTAACTAAATACTAGTAAATCAAATTTAATAAAACTTAACACTCAATTCCTTTGATAAAGTAATTTTTATTTATCTTTCTTATGAAATGTACATACTAAACTTTTTTTTTAAAACAAAATTAGAATATTTAAATAACCATAACCGAATTTATAAATCCTTAATTTTTCTATTCTTAATATACAAATTGACTTTATTTAATCTGGATTTCATAGCTTTTCAAGAACTTCAGTCATTTGATTAATAATTAAATTGGAGAAATGTTATTGTTCTGTAATGCAGCATATATTTTTCCGAACATAGCTATTCCATTTCCAACAAGGGACCCCAAATATGAATTTCCCTTTTCAGTGCAAACAGAATATCGCCAGTTCCGGTGGGACGTGAAGCAAGAGAATGTACGACATTATTTCCTATTTTAAGTCTATTAGTTTCAGTTCTTTCTAATAAATCCAATTTAACAGCACATACTTCATTTGACCCCGATATTAAATGAGAATCAATACTTAAAATTCCACATTCTATGTGATAATCTTCGGATCTGTGCCCGTCGTAATACTCCATCAAGACAAGCAGCTAGATTGTCCATCTTTTGTTTGTGTAATAACAGTTACTGATTCTCCAACAGCATGATGTTAATTCACCTACCCTTAAATCATAGTGTCGAATATTACCGTCCAAAGAAGAAGAGATAATCTGATGATCAGTAACTACTAAAGATGTTATACAATCTTTCGCTTCTTTCACTTCTTGAATTGGATCTAAACTTCGCGTTCGAATATCCTAACACTAAAGTATGTTAATGTGATAAGACAAGATTCGAGATTGTACAATTCCAAAATACATACCATAACTGTATTATCTTTCGACCCAGACACAACCAACACCACCAGCATGACTTCTAAGTCTCCTTACGGGTTGTCCTGTCGTAACATCCCAATAAATAATACTATTATCTAAGCTTGCTGATACAATATAGCAACTATCACAACTTCCGACAGTATCTGTTACTTCATTAGTTGTCCTCCATAAGTTTTTAACAATAGTTCTGTTACAGGTTTCCATAACTTTATTTTTTTGTCGGATCCGCAGGAAAGACAATATGATCCATCTACTATAAAAGTAAACATTTTTAGGCTAAGTAATTAAGTTCTAAATAAAAATGTATAATACCATCGTAACGAACTGCTTCTTGATTACAGTCTATAGTATTTCTATAAACTAAATTTGTCACTTCCATAATTTTAGGAAGACACTAAAACCATTTACTTAATCGTTCTTTCATTTAACCTCACTTTTTTTAATTTTTTTTTTATTATACTTTCACATTTATTTCTTTTATAAATTGTATTATTTTGATTACTATTTTTATGTTTATTTTATCTATTATCTCTACCATTGATTTATATCTGTCTAATTCATGTTTTTTTGTCTCGTTATTATATTTATTACAATTTGTAACACCAAATTTTTTAAAAACTGTGTTAAAATGCAAACTTTTTCTTCTTTATTTATGCTACATTTTTAAATGTCAAAATTGTTATAACTTCATATATAACACGAACGCACCCGAATGCACGTACATATAAAAAATGTATATGTTAGACTGGTTTTAATTTATGTTTTTGCATGAATTAAGTTTAAATTAAAATGACATGTAAAGAAAAGCCAAGTAAAAATCGTTATTTTTTTTTTCATCTAGTTGCCATTGACTGAATTAATTCTAACGTCTGACGTCACATCATATATAAAATTAAAACAATCGACTTGTAGTTGTTGACCCGAATGCAATAAAATCAAAAAGGCCATATTATAATAATAAATAAATAGTAACATTATATATTATATATTAATAATTATTATTATTTCGTTCAATAATAAGGAAATAAAGAAGGTAAGCAAGATGATTTTAGCCAATTTGATCTTAACTAAAAGTAATTTCAAATATCGTGAATTTGTATCACAAATACAAAAACAAAACAGGGTCAATCTAAATTTCAGGAGAAATATGTTTGATATGGATGAAATTGAAGAAACAATTAAAATAGATATTAATAATATAGATTATAAAATGAAATTAAATGCTAAAAAATTAACTGATACATTTTTTACAGAAAACAAAATTGAAGATTCTACAATTGAAGATAAAAAAGAAAATATAATCGGATTCTCTACCAATACAATTGTCAGAACAATTATTAAAGCAATGTGCATATATTATTATTATATTCTTATAATAATTGGCAAATTTACAAAGTTCGTTTATAAAATTTTTCTTATAATTTATAATTTTTATAATTAAACATTAAAAATATGTACCAAAAATAATGTTATCATTATTAAGGCATGTACATATGAATATTGTTTTAATAATTGTTCTAATAATTGTATTGGTAGAGATTATATTTTCTTTTTTTTCTTCAATTGTAGAATCTTTAATTTTCATTTCTGTAAAAAATGAATCAATTAATTTTTTAGCATTTAATTTAATTTTATTATCTATATTATTAATATTTATTTTAATTGTTTCTTCAACTTCATCCATATCAAACCTATTTCTCCTGAAATTTAGATTTACCCTGTTTTGTTTTTGTATTTGTGATACAAAATCACGATATTTGTAATTACTAGGCTTCGGATTTTTAGGTCAGAAAAATCCAAAAAAAGGTACCTAAAATAATCATCAAAAAATCTAAAATATTCTCAATAAAAATGAAAATATTCCCTAAAAAATTAAACACATTCTCTATAAATTTGTAATATTTTTTTTATTTAGCAAATTTAAAAATTTGTATACATCAAATACGGAAAATTCATGGTACGAAAAATTAAAGGAAAAACTTTATGTGTTCATTGCTTGATTGCAATATATTACAAACATTTGGTGTAAATTCTCAAATATAAATTTATGACGGTTTGACCGTAACAAATTTTTATACATTGAGAAAGATCTTTCAACGTCTACGGATGTTATTGGATCATATTTGAAAGATTTTAATTCTCCAATGGAATATTCTTCTACGAAGTCGTTGGATTCGTTTTTCAAAATATAGGAAATTTTTTTTAATAAATTAAGGTTTTTATTTTTAGTTAAAACTTTGCAAAGTTTGTCCTTTATTTTATTTCCAAAACTGCCTTGAACACCTTCGATTTTATTAGTGACGTCTGTAACAATTTTTATGGAATTGATAAGAGAAAGAGAAATTCCCTCCAATTGGTGTATTGCTGCACTAAGGAACCCATAATTAGAAGAAATAAATATAAGGTCTGTTTTAATATTCCACGAAATCATTGTGCTCCCACTCACTCGCACAACAAAAAACAAAAAATAAAGAAGGACAGAGAATAGGAAAAAATGCCCTTACACAATATAAGGAACGCAAAGGAAAAAAAATATTTCTCTTTGTTTTTTGTTTTTTTTTATTTAGAAAATAGGATATATTCCGTAAAAATATGCAGTTATTGTATAATATGCACTTAAAAATTAAATATGTGAAAATATTCATTTATACAAAAATATGCTAAAATATTCTCTAACAAATATGGCTCATTGTTGATAAAAATTGCCATTACAAATTTCAAGCTTATTAATTTCTTCATAAATAGCACGCAAAAAAATAGGTATTTACCTAAAAATCCGAAGCCTAGTAATTACTATTAGTTAAGATCAAATTGGCTAAAATAATCTTGTTTACAGATGGTAGAGATAATAGATAAAAGAAACATAAAAATATTAATCAAAATAATACAATTTATAAAAGAAATAAAAGTGAAAGTATAATAAAAAAAAAATTAAAAAAAGTGAGGTTAAATGAAAGAACGAATAAGTAAATGGTTTTAGTGTCTTCCTAAAATTATGAAAGTGACAAATTTAGTTTATAGAAATACTATAGACTGTAATCAAGGAGCAGTTCGTTACAATGTATTATACATTTTTATTTAGAACTTAATTACTTAGCCTAAAAATGTTTACTTTTATAGTAGATGGATCATATTGTCTTTCCTGCGGATCCGACAAAAAAATAAAGTTATGGAAACCTGTAACAGAACTACTGTTAAAAACTTATGGAGGACAACTAATGAAGTAACAGATACTGTCGGAAGTTGTGATAGTTGCTATATTGTATCAGCAAGCTTAGATAATAGTATTATTTATTGGGATGTTACGACAGGACAACCCGTAAGGAGACTTAGAAGTCATGCTGGTGGTGTTGGTTGTGTCTGGGTCGAAAGATAATACAGTTATGGTATGTATTTTGGAATTGTACAACATCTTTAGTAGTTACTGATCATCAGATTATCTCTTCTTCTTTGGACGGTAATATTCGACACTATGATTTAAGGGTAGGTGAATTAACATCATGCTGTTGGAGAATCAGTAACTGTTATTTCACAAACAAAAGATGGACAATGTAGCTGCTTGTCTTGATGGAGTATTACGACGGGCACAGATCCGAAGATTATCACATAGAATGTGGAATTTTAAGTAGTGATTCTCAGTTAATATCGCGGTCAAATGAAGTATGTGCTATTAAATGGGATTTATTAGAAGGAACTGAAACTAAAAGACTTAAAATAGGAAATAATGTCGTACATTCTCTTGCTTCACGTCCCACAAAACTGGCGATATTCTGTTTGCACTGAAAAGGGAAATTCATATTTGGGGTCCCTTGTTGGAAATGGAATAGCTATGTTCGGAAATATATATGCTGCATTTCAGAACAATAACATTTCTCCAATTTAATTATTAATCAAATGACTGAAGTTCTTGAAAAGCTATGAAATCCAGATTAAATAAAGTCAATTTGTATATTAAGAATAGAAAAATTAAGGATTTATAAATTCGATTAATGTTATTTAAATATTCTAATTTTGTTTTAAAAAAAAAGTTTAGTATGTACATTTCATAAGAAAGATAAATAAAAATTACTTTATCAAAGGAATTGAGTGTTAAGTTTTATTAAATTTGATTTACTAGTATTTAGTTACAACCGATTTCAATAAAGTTCTAAGTTTGATTATAAATTATTCTAATTATAAGTTCCAAAGAAATAATGCCTAATTTCAGTAATTCTCCATTTGTTTGAAATAAACAACAAAATGTACATTTACAGTCTGAATTTCTATTTATGAGCAATAAATAAATTTAATAAATATCATCTTTATCACAATTGGTTACAACCTACTGTTTAATGTATAATTGTTTTTTTTTCTTAAAGATCTAGAGGAAAATATAATGAACAAATATGTAAAATATTGAATAAAATGAATAACTGAAATTAAACCCAACTATAAAACCAATAAGAAAAATTAGTAAAAACAACCAAATTTATAAGAAGAAAATAAATAAAATCTAACTAAAAGTAATTAATGGCGTTTCTAAATATGATTAAGTTTCATGAAGAAGAATAAAAGTCAATTCAGCAAATCCAAATAAGTAATTGATCAAATATTTTTCTGACTGTATGAAGGCAGAATTGACGGACATAAGCAAAGTCAATTCAATAATTTCATGACTTTAACAGGTTTTTTAATTGATTATGTTGAGTTAAAGGGTTGTTAATTGTAAATTGTTTTTTTATTCATCAAAATATCGAATTTTATAAAAAAAAATAAAATTAATTAAATTGTAAAAAACATGCAACATGGTTCCAGGTTTGTGCACAAAGTACCAAGTACAAGATTTAAGTATTTTGTTGAATAAATTTAATAAAATATACTTTTTATTAAACGAACTAAATAATTAATTGCCTATTCCATAAAAAGGGAAACTTTTATATTCTGTTCATTTTTTTGTAGCGCAAAAAGTCATGCAATTGAAAAACAATTTATTGTTCCAAAAATCAAAATTCATTCTTCTTCTTTTTCATAAAATCGCAAAACTTTATAAAATTTATGAATTGAATAAAATAATAGAATTTTATGTATCAAAATTTGGAAACCGATTGAAATAATTTTTCTATTGGTTTTACCTCAAAGTATTAAAATTGATAAGAATTGGCAAACAGATAATATTTTTTTACGTGTGTAGGGGCTTAATAAGTAACGCGTACCAACATCACTAAAATAATGTTACAATGTTTTTGTATGCTGCAGTTTTCTATGTGGTAACAAATTTTCGATGTTTAAAAAGAGGAGAAAAGAAAAAGAGAAGTAGCTGAATCGTCAACGAAGCAAGTTGTTCGCAGATCATTAAAGGAAAAAAGAATAAATTAATTAATTAAAATAGCATAAGTGAAACGTGTAAATGCAATAGTAATAAATATTAAAATTATAATAATAATAAAAAAAGGAATATTCATTTTTGTAACCAGATCTCAAATAAAAAAATAAGTTTAGTTAACAACAGAGCTAAATAATTGGTGACCCCGACGTGATCTGGTCACAAAGAAGTTAATAAAAACGAGACAAATTTTTAACAGAAATCTTCTGATTAATATAAGTTTAATTATTAATCTTATTAATTAATAATATAATCCGAATCCTGTAACAACGAGGTTGATAAAAACTGAACATAACCTTAGTTTTTCGGTTACCACATGTGGCGTGACTCAACGTAACCTTATTCTTGGTTACCACATGGCAACTCAACATAACCATATATTATTGGTTACAACGTGGGAAATTCAACTATAATTTCATCAAACATCATCCAATCGTAATAATTAACATCCAGTAACATCGAGAAACAGTACATACAGTTCAGGACAGAGAGTTATCATCAACGTTTTATTTATTAAATCAGATTCTTCGCAAACTAAAAAATGTTTAGAACTCCTTTAAAAGATTTTATTCTTTCCAGTGGGATAACAAATAATGGAATAACAGCAAATCCAGAACAATTATTATTGGATTTAGATGGAACCGACTCAATAATTAGCCAAGGTTCAACCAGCCCAGTTACAATTATTGAAAACGGGAAACGTGTTTCTATCCCAGTTTCAAAGAAAGACGAAACAGATTAAAGAAACTTTGGTTATCAAAACTCAGCTAACATTCATATGACAAATATGAAAGAATCACCGAGAAGCATACATAGCCCAGCTCAATTACCTGATTCAGATGTTCAATTGGTGGTTCAACAACAACAGCCACAGGAGTTACAACAGCAACAACAGTTTCAGCCGCAACAACAATATAAGTTTCCAGAGCAACAGCAGTTGCAACAACAAAATTTGCAACAGCCACAACAACAATATAAGTTTCCAGCGCAACAGCAGTTGCAACAACAAAATTTGCAACAGCAACAACAACAATATAAGTTTCCAGCGCAACAGCAGTTGCAACAACAAAATTTGCAACAGCAACAACAACAATATAAGTTTCCAGAGCAACAGCAGTTGCAGCAACCAAATTTGCAACAGCCACAACAACTGCAATTTATACAGCAGCAACAATATCATTCTCCGATTCAGTATCCACACGATTTTTCCACCATAAGAAATCAACAAAGTTACAATCAATTACCAAACCCTTTTAAGGAAACTGTTGTGCAAGCTCCTCGAAATTATGAGCGACGTAGACAGTTAGTCATTCCCACTTTCTGGAAAACACAGGCTGGTGCATATTTTCCACATATTGAGTCTCTTTTCTGCATTAATGGAATTGTAAATGATGAAGAAAAATATCATTGCTTAATAGCTGCTCTAGATAGCAGTGTGTTAGCAGAAGTAAGTGATATCATTGCGAGTCCTCCGAACGTAAACAAATTCAAGTCAATTCAGAAAAGACTAGAGGAGATTTACATCGACTCAGAAAAAACACGAATTAAAAGACTCATATCAGGAATGCAGCTAGGTGACGAACGACCTTCACAACTTTTACGCAAAATGCGTAATCTAGCAAAAGACGAAGTCAGTCCACAATTCCTACAAAATATTTGGATCGACCAACTTCCAACACAAATCAAGATGTTTTTGACAACATCAACAGGCAATTTGGAACAACTTGGACAATTAGCTGACAATTTGATTGAATTAATGGAAACGCATAAACACATAAATGAGGTTAAAAAGGATAACACACCTCAACCAAGTTTCACAAATACTAACCAGTTCGTTACTCAATCTGATCTGCAACGAAATACCGATCAAATACTAAAACGGATTGAGGAACTAAATTTCAACAAGAGAAGCATTTCATCTCGCTCACGCAACTCAGATCGACAAAAACGAAGTCGATCAAAATCCAGAGATCAAGATGACAAATCTTTCTGTTGGTATCATCGACGTTTTAAGGAACAAGCCACGAAATGTGTTCAACCTTGTTCTTACAAGCACAAAGTTCCGGAAAACTAATAAGCCAGTTGAAAAATACGACTGAAACAACTGGCCCAACAACAAGTCGTTTACTAATTTATGATGCTTCAACAAAACTACAATTTTTAATCGACACCGGTGCAGATATCTCAGTTCTTCCTGTATCAACAAAAACAACAAACACAAAAGCTGACTCATTTGAACTTTTCGCAGCAAATGGAGAAAAAATCCAAACATACGGAGATAAAACCCTGATCATCAGTCTCGGTCTACGTAGAGATTTCCAGTGGATGTTCACCGTAGCAGCAGTAGACAGACCAATAATTGGCGCAGATTTCTTAGAGCATTTTGGTTTGATTGTTGACATAAAAAGAAAAAAACTGGTCGACCCATATACAACAATCGAAGCTATAGCTAAAATTTGTAAAAATCAAAACATAAAAGCCACGGTCTCAACAATTCAAGAAATAAAATCACCGTACAATGAGCTAATATCAGAATTTCGTGAAATAACAAGACAAACAATAAAACATAAAGTGGTTCACTTTATCGAAACAAGAGGTCCACCATTGCACTCAAAGGCACGTCGACTTGACCCAACCAAGTTAAAAGCCGCCAAGAGTGAATTCGAATTTATGATAAAAGCTGGAATCTGCAGAGCCTCTAAAAGTCCGTGGGCTAGTCCTCTACACATGAGTAGATAGGAAAGGCCGGTCCTGGACCCTCCTCCTCCTCAATATTTTGAGGAGTGGTTGATGTCTCTGATATTTTACCACAAAGGATTGAGTCTGAGATATTTAAAATAACGGATTAATATCCAAGGCACAATTATCCATAAGTTTGATAAGCTAGGTGATGGAGAGGGGGTCGGGGGGCTAAGTGAGGTGAGGTAAATAGTGTAATAATTGTTAAAAACATTAACAACTGGTGGTGTTGATGGTACTTGTGTTATCTAATACACAATTATCCAACAGTTTTTGGATCTAGAGGGGGGTGAGGTGAGTGGTGAAGTAATTATTACAGATATTAATAATGGGTGGAGCTGGTGGGTGAGTTGTATAGCTAAGATATTTGTGAGGTGAATTGTGAGTTAATTATTAAAAATATTAATAATAGGTGGTGCCTACAAGTGAGTTGTTTTACATAGATATATAAAAAAATCAATTCTAAATATTCAAGACATCGTTTTATGGTTTAAGCATTCGCTTTATCGATTAAGGTTATTGACTAATATGCAAATAAATTCATTAAAAATGTGTACAAATTTATTGTTTTTTTTTTTTACGATATTATGAAAGTTCTTTTAAAAAAAGATATTTTGATAATACACAAATAAATATATTAAATCTATTTAATTCAATTAAAAACATGCATCGGTTTATAGATCACTGTTTAAAAATTTTTACGTGTTTTATTTGACCTAAATGTGAAACAGCAAACAAACAAATATTTTCTTTATATATATTTTAAACTTCTCTGATTTCTTTTACTACATTATATTCTTACTCTATATGTGTGTTTTATACTTTTTTTTTTATAACACTTGATGTATGCATCTTATAATTTATTATATATGAATTTCATATAAATAGAACGATAGAACGATGTATGATAGAAAATGTTTCAGTTTATTCACCCGTTCACATTAATAATTGCTGGTCCTAGTGGTTCCGGTAAAACAACATTCATACATAAACTAATAAAAAATATTGATAATTTGATAACTACGGAAAAATATCTTAAAGTAGAAAAAGTTGTTTGGTGTAATACTAATAGAAATGCTGTACCAAAAAATCTTAATGTTGAATTTAATCAAGGAATGCCAGATGACAATATGTTACAAAACGATTCTCACATATCAACTCTTATAATATTTGATGATCTCATGACCGAAGCATATAATAAAAAGATTTGTGAATTATTTACAAAAGGTTCACATCACAGAAATCTATCAGTAATTTTAATTACACAAAACATATTCTATCAGGGTAAAAATTGTCGCGACATTTCTTTAAATGCCAAATATTTAGTTTTATTTAAAAATCCTCGTGATCAATCACAAATTTTTCCGCTTGCTCGTCAATTGAATCCAAAAAATTCCAATCAAATATTAAAGGTATATAATGAAGCAACAGCTAAACCATTCGGTTATTTACTATTTGATTTAACACAAAACATCAACGAATTATTTCGTTATCGAACAAACATATTCCAAGAAGGCTTTTTTGAATGTTATTGTAATCGTGATTTATTAACTTCATGTGATCAAAATGAAACGATTGAAGGCAAACAAGTATATGTTACAAGTACTTCACAAAGCTAAACCAAAACTCAGAAAAGCTATCATTAAACACTCCGATGATGAATTAATTAAAACTATATGTGAGATAGCTAAAAACACGTTAAATGGTAATTCAGAATTAGGAAAAAAATGTAAGCTAAAACTTTGCAAGTATAAAAAAGAATTACGTTCATTAATATCTCACAAATTACCTTTGAAGAAGAAGAGACATATACTTGTTCAGAGCGGAGGTTTTTTACCAGTTTTAATTGGTTCCATTTTGACAGGAGTTATAAGTAAAATTCTAGAATCAGTTTAAATGAGTAATTTACAGCGAATGATTGTTATATCTCCTGAACTATATCAAAAATGTGAAGAGATTTTATCAGAAGATAAACAATTATCAAATCTCGATAAAAAAATGAAGAAAATTTTACAAAACAAGAAATTAGGAGAAATTGATAAATGGTATCTCTACCGTCAACAATTGATTTTAAAACCATCAACCAAAAATTATGTATCAAACTCATCATCATCATCATCATCATTATCTTCATCATTATCATCATCTTCATCTCCTGAAAAACCAATAATTTCTTCAGAAACAGACAAACGACTTTCTGAGTTAAATAATAAAATAAATAACAAATCAAACATGGAGGTATTGCCAATATGGCAGCATACACAGACTCCGAAAATAAAAGAACGGATAATCGTTCATGAACCAAATGATGATTTTAATCAAAATGTTTTTAGTGAAAATCATACAAACTATTTCAATGATAAAAACTCAGATATAAATATTATAAAAGTTAAAAATAGACTTGAAGACCAGGCGAATAAATCATTATTAGATGAAAAACTTTTACAAAAAGCTCGGTTATTAGCTTCAAATCCTAACATAAATTTAAGACGAATTTCTTTGTCTGGAACTGACTGTCAAACATATGTTGAAGAAGAAACAGGAAATGTTGTTACTTCATGTTTATCATCTGAAGAGGAAGATGAGTTTTCTCCTATTAAAACAAGAAACCAAAGAGCTGACTTAAAGAGGAAAAGACTTGATACGTCATTTAATGATGATGTTATTAGTAAGAGAGTGAGAGAGCAAAAATGGGAAAAATATTAAAATTTTAAAAACATAATGTACTTATGTAAATGTATATATTAAATTACAGAATTAAATTAAAAAAAAAACTATATATATAAGTGTATCTCTTATCTTTTAGTAATGAATATCATATCATATCATAATGAATGAACAAGATTTTTATGTGTGCTGTTTGAGTAATAGTTCATTAAATTATTATCCTAAAAATGTTCTTTCTGCTTTTACTAATTTATTAAAAAAACCATGTCAACTAGATGAGCATTGGGTTGTTGGACTTTCAGAAATTTCCTTTAATCATTTTAATGGAGAAGTATCTAAGAGTAAACGATCTGTTACACATCAAATCGAAATCCATATTGAGAATACAAATTTGGAAATGAAAATAATTGAATCAGATTTACATAAATATGAATTTAAACCATTTTTTATATATTTTCACAAATTCCTTGAATTTTTACAAAATTATGAATTTCCGTACAATAATTTAAATAATAATATTACTGCAATTATTTCAGAAATATTAAGCACTGAAGATTGGTTAAATTTACCAACAATTTCGCACGTGAGACATGTTCAAGAGTTCGCGCTTATAATTCCCAACTTAAACTCGAATGATTCAGAAAAAGTTATTTTAAAATATAAAACATACGATACCGTGAGAGGTTTTTTAACAGAAATTATCACACAACTACCAAGAGAGAAAAGAAATTTAGATTATTTGAATAATATCTTTAATATCCCACAATTCAAAATAATAATAGCTGATAATGATGAAATGATGGAAGAACCCATCCGTACTATTGTTAATGGTGTACCAACAATGATTATTCCAAAAGAAATGAGATATATGATCCCAAAAATGCATTCGAAACAAGAAAAATTTCTTATCAATTCAGATAACTTACAAAATATGTTTATGTTTCCAAATGAACTTCTCCCACATGAAAATAAAAAAAACGATATTAAAATAAAAAAGAACACAGATGAGTTATTTTATGTGTATACAGATATTATTAAACCTAGATTAATTGGGGATATTCAAACAAGAATTTTACGAATATTACCAATCACATCAGATAAACGACATTTCAGATTTAGTCATATTGAATACTGTCCTTTAGACAAATCTAATATAGATAGTATCTCAATTCTGATAACGGATGGTCAAGGAAATCAAATAAATTTTAATGAAAGCACATGTCCAACTTATGTTACGCTACATTTTAAAAAAAAAATCAAAGGTTAAGAATTTAATATAAATACAAGTGTTCGAGTCATTATAAGATCATTTATTCATGCACTTATTACTATGACTAATTACATTCGTTACTATTCAAATCAATGTGGAAGTGGGTTAACGGATATTGGTGAGATATACCATACTCCACTTATTCGGCAGAGTGGTAGAGGAGGAATTGGTAACTTCTTCAGTGGATTAATAAAACATTTAAGACCACTATTATCATCAGGGCTAAATGCGATAAAAGAAGAAACACTTAAATCGGGAAGTTCTCTTTTAAGTGAGATAGGCAACAAACCTTTTAATGAAATTTTAAAGGAACACGGAAATATTACAATTGAAAATCTTAAAAAGAGAGGTATTAAAAAGTTGAATAAAATGCAGAGTGGAATGGGGTGTTGTCAGAGTTTTAGTATAAAGAGAGATCATTCCAATAATCGATCCCAGTTACAACAGAAACGTTTAAAACCGAATCCAAAAAAAATTATTAAGAAAAAAAAAACTAAAATAAAGATAAAAAAAAGTTTAAAGAAGAAAAAAAACAATAATAAACAAAGTAGGAAACTTGATATATTTGATAATTAAATAAACATATGTATAATATAATGCAATAGATGAAATAATAAGGAAATGTTTACATAATGTATGATATGTAAATAAATTTATGATTTCTTAACAATATTAAGTATTTTTTTCATAAATCTAATTAATGAGGTATTTGAGATGTTATAATATTCATAAATAGACCATGAAAAAATATATATAGAGGTTGAAATGAACAATCCACCACAGTTTAACTTGAAACGTATAAAACTAAGTATAATAAATCTATTATCATTTTAAATTTTAGAAATAAAAATGTCATTAAAATATAAAGAATGTATGAAATCTGAATTAGATCTTTTTACCACCCCATCAATTCAAACAAGTATTTTAAAAACAGAGGAGATACCATTTAAGCCCACCACCTCAGTAGAAAAAGCTACAGTTCTTGAATTCAGATCGTTAGGATATGGAGATACTTATCGTGATTTATCAAGTTCATATATTAGATTAAAGATCCGAATTTTAAAAGATGACAAAAAAACAATGCATGATGATAATTCAACTGGAGTCATCAACAATGTTTTACATTCACTAATACGACAATGTACAGTTACTTTGAACGGAAAATCTATTTCACAAGTAGATACAAATTATCACTATAGGTCATACATAGAAAATCTCTTGAATTATGGAAAAGATGCAGCAACAACACATTTAGAAACAGTCGGTTGGAAAATAGATAAAGGTGAACTAGATTTAATTGAAGATACAAAAAATAGCGGTTTGGATAGTAGAAAAACAGTTTTTGGTAAAAGTGGAATTGTAGAACTTGAGGGTAAAATTCATGCTGATATGTTCAATCAACATAAATATTTAATGAACAATGTGGATCTTCGTGTTGCACTATTTCTTGAGAAACCCGAATTCTATATGTTAGAAGCTGATGAGAAAACCTCTCAAATTGAAATTTTGGATGCAACATTATATATTAATCACGTAACAGTTAATCCAGATATTCTGTTGGCTCACCAAGCAGTTTTAGAGAAAAAGAACTGTGTTTATCAATATAAACGTGTTGAAGTTAAAACTTATACAGTATCTAAGGGAAATCAGTCATTATCACTTGATAATATTGTGGGTGGACAACTACCAAATTTAATAATTTTTGGTATGATAGATAACGAATCTTATACAGGAAAACGATCGAAAAATCCATTCAATTTTAAACACAATCATATCTCACAATTTAATTTATCTGTAAACGGTGTTCAAGTACCAAACGAACCATTGGAATTTGATTATTCTCAGAAACCATATATCAGTACTCGTGGATATTTATCTTTATTTAAAAATACAGGAATACATTACTTTGATAGAGGACATCAAATAACAAAAGATTTTTTTGATCATGGGTGTTTTCTTTTAGCATTTGATTTAACGAATGACTTTTCGTACAATAATTCTTGCGCTAATTTATTAAATAAAGGAAGTATACGTATCGAAGCTCGATTTTCTAAACCTTTACCACATACCATCACCTGTCTGGTTTATGCAGAGTATGATGCACAATTAGAAATCAATAAAGATAGAAACGTTTATACAAACTTTTAGTTATTTTATACATATTTTGATACAATGAACACTTTAGAATTAATTGAAAGTTTAAAAAACAACCCAATTACTAAAAAACATTTCAAAGGTGTATTTTCGTGTGATAATTTACCATTAAAAATTCGAAAGCCTGCATTTGTTGTTGCGAATACAGATTCTGCTAATAAAGAAGGAGAACATTGGATCTGTTTTTATCTACCTAAATGTGGACTTCCCGAGTATTTTGATTCATCTGGAAATAGACCCACGAATAAATATTTTAAGCAATTTTTAAAAAGAAATTCATTAAACAATAATTTTTTACGAAACATGAAGCGGTTACAAGGAGATTTTACTGCAACTTGTGGTCAATACTGCTGTGTTTATATATATTTTCGTTGTGTTGGTAGAAGTATGAATGAATTTTTAAAAATATTTTCCTCAAGAGATTTTTATTTAAATGATAAAAATATAGTTAAAATGTATAATAAATACTTCAAGAAATTACAATTGGGTGGTAAATATTTCAATCAAATTTGTAAATGTATTAGTGTAAACTAAAAGTATAAATTCAAGATGAAACATATTTATAAGTCAGTATAATTATCATCAATCACGATGGATCAAAAAAAGATAAGAAAAAAAAGTATGAAAAAAATTAATAAAAGTGAAAATAAAAACTGTGTTTTACCTGAACTATTACTGGCTTATACATATTTTTTAAATGAAGAGCACACTTGTTATATTATACTGGGATTTGATACGAATACTTTTGAATCTAAATTATTAATATTCAAAAATTCCTGCTTCATTTCTTTGACTGGTGACGATTGGATTAATATTCTTCAGAGATTAAAAAACTGTACATCTTGTATGTTTTCTTCAAATTCTGAGAACAATGAATTATCTACGAGCAGATACGAAATAAAATTAACCTGTTCCGAAAACGCAGAAAAAGGAGCAACTATATCATCAGAAAGGGAAGTTGTCATCTTGTCAGAAATTGAATTGAGAAGATTAATTTCGCTATCTGAATTCTTACTACTTGTTTTAAAATGGAATAACAAAATCCCAAAAGATATAGAAAATTTCTATAGTTTATATTTTCAAAAGTGTATAACACAAAATGTATTTAATTTAGAAGCATCTGATTTCTTTTTACCATTAAATGTTTATAATTATTCTTGTAATTATTCAAGATTGTTTTATGAATTATCTACTTTGTGTAGAAATAAATTAAATATTGATTATTATAATCATATTTGTAAGAATCTACAATAAATATTTTAAAGATTAAAAAATACACAAATCTTTTTTTTTTTTCTATAGGTTTTTTATTAACTATTCTCATTATTCGACACTTGCCACAGTTCTTATATTAAATGAAATTTCATTATAAAAACTCTAATAAAAAAAAAAATATATATATATATATATATATATATATAAACACATAAGGAATTAGGTAGAAACAATTAAAATAATTTTTTTTATTATTTTATATATTTTTATTGCATATACTAATCCCAATTCTCGGGATTGATCTTAAGACTTTTTTCCAAATATAATAACAAACCTAATACATTTTTTAATGGACATTGATAATATATACAATTTTTTATTGGACAATTCACATCTCGATTAGGTAATATCGACCATGTCCACCCTGTACTAAACACATCAATAATTGTTGCTTGAGGTAAAATGGTCATCATCAAACGTCTCTTGAAACTGCCCATAACAAAAATCTCATAAAATTCGTAATTGTATGATGATAGAATTTCATGTAAATCATCATATCTTAGTTCTCCATCATTCCATCGGCTATTACCTTTTTGTACTTGGAAGGGTGGGTAATACGGAGGCTTAAACAAGAAGCTTTTGGCTGTTAATGATCCAGTAGGTATAAATGCTAGTTCCTTAACGAAGACCGATTTATGATCTCGAATGTAAGTGAAATCAATGATAATAGTCTTCCCAATCGTGGCTTGTAACATCTTTCAAAACAAAACACATAAAAATTATTTTCAGATTGGAAAAATAAAATAATGTTAGAAAAATACCTTTTTTCTTTCTTCTTGTGTTTTACAAAAATTAACAGCACAATTAAAAAATGATTCAAAACTAAGAGACTAATTTAAAATTATTCTTATTTATATAGTTTATATTGGTCACAAAAATTTGATAATTGATAACTATATCCCATCAAAGAAAAAAATGTGCTGACTAAAAATTTTATTAACCTTGAAAATTTTTATAGAATTATTTTTTATATATTAGAAAATATTCAGAAAAATTATTTGTCTTTAGTTTTAATTGAAATATAATATTTTCATTTAAATAATTTTCATCTTTATTCTCTTCTTCTTTGTTTATTTGTCTTTACGTACAGTGGAAAAAATGTGCTGATTGAAAACTTTATTAACCTTGAAAATTTTTATAGAATTATTTTTTATATATTAGAAAATATTCAGAAAAATTATTTGTCTTTAGTTTTAATTGAAATATAATATTTTCATTTAAATAATTTTCATCTTTATTCTCTTCTTCTTTGTTTATTTGTTTTTACGTACAGTGGAAAAAATGTGCTGACTGAAAATTTTATTAACCTTGAAAATTTTTATAGAATTATTTTTTATATATTAGAAAATATTCAGAAAAATTATTTGTCTTTAGTTTTAATTGAAATATAATATTTTCATTTTAATAATTTTCATCTTTATTCTCTTCTTCTTTGTTTATTTGTTTTTACGTACAGTGGAAAAAATGTGCTGACTGAAAATTTTATTAACCTTGAATATTTTTATAGAATTATTTTTTTTGTTACCAGACAAACAACAACGTATTTTAACAAGTGATCGGTTTCATGTTCATTTCCGTTTGAAAAATTTTATTAATAAATAAAATATATTAATTTTTATCTTGTTTTATCGTGTTATTTTTTTTTTAAAAAAGAAAAAAAATTTGATGACCTAAAGTATTTGAAAACATTTTCCCATATACCTTAAATCCCCACCCCCCTCCTATACATTAGTTTTTGTATATAAATTGGAAAACAATTCAAATTAAATTAATTACGAAAAGTTAATCTATATTTATAGTGGTATTATAATTGCTAGAGGAAAAAAAATTTAAAAAAAGTTTAAAAAATGGTAAGTTATCAAAAAAAAAAAAAAATAAAATAACTTAAAATAAATAATTTAATAAAAATTTATTTTATCTAAATTTCAGGATTTTTTAAATCAGTTAAACAACATTGGAGCAGCCCAAACATTTTTACCGTTAGTCAGATTTGACGAATTATCGCTGAATAAAATTTACCCTATAAGAAGACTAAGAAGGGTTACAACTAGATTTGGACCGAGGATCATAATCGACATGGAAGAAACGAGCACATTTCTGCCAAGTAAATTTGGCGAAATGATTTCCCAAGATGAGGTGGATAAATTTAATCCAGACCATCTTCTAACAATGAAGATAACGGGGGTCGAAAAAACAATTTCATTTGAGTTTCAAAATAGAGAACCTCTATAAAGAGGTGTGTAAATAAAAGTTTTTGTAAAATTTAATAATAAAAAAATTTTATAAAATAATTTCTCTTTCAAGTTTATTTATTTTCTACTCATTTTAACATTTAAATGTGAATTATATTGGATATCATATTTAAAAATGATTCACTAATATCAATCAATATTTCAACAAATTTGGCATAGGCATTTGGTCCTCGGTGTGTAATTTTTTCCAACAATAATTGCAACTTTACATCTTCAATCATTGATTTTTTTTCAATATTGCTGATCATAACATCAGTAACAACGTTTATGTTTAAACATTTTTTTTTTAAAACTTCAAATTTTATTAATTCCATTAGTTTTGGAATGTTATCAATAATCAATAATCTATGTTTATCATTCATGCTTCGCACTTTAATTTAAACTGACTTATATCCAGGAAGTAGAATCATATACACTTAAAATACACCTGAAAATATGATAAGAAAATGCGCGAAAAAAAAATTAAATTATTTGTATTAATTAAAAGTTTATATATGTACTATAATTGAAATATTATTTAGAGAGAAATTCTATGTGTTGGTAGAAAAAAAAATTTATAAGGTGAAACAAAATCATAATAAATATTTGTTTTAAATAATTTTTTATGAATTAAAAAAAAAGAAGGAAACAGAAATTTTGTAATTCCTGTTCATATATTAACGAGCATATGTTTACTTAAAAAAAGTATTTGCATATAATTCGCCTACCTACTTATAAATTATATAAATAGTTGTACAGATGAGCACAATGAGTAGAAAGGACATTGTACAAGAACTTCATAAACCCGCACGAAAAAATTTCATTCGAAGACATGTAATAATTAAAGGTTTTGATGATTTATGACAAGCAGACTTAGTTGAAATGATTCCTTATTCTAAAGAAAATCAAAATATGAAATATATACTTACCGTGATTGATACCTTTTCTAAATATGCATGGGCAAAGCCTATAGAAAAAAAAAAATCAAAATTTGTTGTTCAAGCTATGTCTGAAATCTTCAAAAAAAATAATCGTGTTCCTCAAAATTTACAAACTGACAATGGAAAAGAGTTTTTCAATAAAGACTTTCAAAATCTTATGAAGCAAAAGAAAATTAATCACTACCATACTTACAGTGTAATGAAAGCTAGTATAGTTGAAAGATTTAATCGAACATTAAAAGAAAAAATGTTTAAAATGTTTAGTATGAATGGATCATATAAATATATTAATTATTTGGACTTACTTGTTGAAGATTACAACAAAACTAAACATCGTACAATAAAAATGAAACCGATAGATGTGACCAAAAAGCAGGAAAAATATCTTATGAGAACAGTTTATAATCAAAATAATGCAACAAAATTAGTGAAAAGTAAATTTAAAATTGGTGATCATGTACGAATAAGTAAATATAAAACAGTTTTTGAAAAGGGATATACACCAAATTGGACAACAGAAATATTTGTAATTACTCACGTAAACAACAAGTTTCCAGTAACATATTTATTAAAAGATAGTCAAAATGAAGATATACGAGGACGATTTTATGAAGAAGAACTACAAGAAGTTAAACATCCGAATATATATTTAATCGAGAAAATATTAAAGAAAAAAAATGATCAATATTTAGTGAAATGGTTAGGATTTAAGGACTCATTCAACTCATACATAGATAAAAATAGTTTAGTTTAATTTAAGATCACATTTATTATGTTTTTTTTTATTATTTTAAAAATACATCTTTACATAATATAATATATAATATAATAAACAAATTTTTTTTTGTTTAATCATCATAATTTTCATTTATTTTATAATGTCCCCATGCTAATGTATCTGTAGAGTTTGATATTAAATATCGTTTATCGTCCTGTCCACTTAAAACTATTTTATTTATATTTATTGTAAATACAATATGTTTTATTGATTTAAATCTAATCATGGATTTAATTAATAATTCATTGGTGTTTAGTTTACTTAAATAATCATTAAAATTAAAATTATCTACTACCGATTTATTGACACCTTTTGCTTTTTTTATTATTTTATTCTCTACTATCATAGAATACATTTTCGATCTGAGTCCAACAAATTCTAATAATATAGACCCAGCATTTTCATCTTTCATTAATCCTAAAACCTTATTATTTACTAAAGGTAAATGAAACCTATTATCAATTGGATAGTTACTAGTATCAAATTTATTTAAATCAGATTGTATATCTTTATAAAAATCATCAGTCTTTATATCATATACAAGAGAATCGGTATCAGTATATAATAATTTTGCACAATTTTTATACTTTTGAATTATATAATTATAATGAAAATCATACATTAAATTTTTTGATAATTCTAATACAGTGAAACCTAAAAATATTGGTTTATCATAACAAACTTTAATTCGATTCATTTGAATCGCAACAAAGTTCTCATTAAATATGGTTGAACTATGGAAATTTGGTTTGGCTATTAATTTTTCAGCTCCTAATCGTTTTCCAATATTTTTCCATCGATTAACTAATCTTACATCTACACGTTTATCAACATTTTCCATTGTTTTTCCATAAATTGAATTATTCATTAATTTAAAAAAATCTTTTTCAAAATCATTTTTAGCTTGTTGACGTTTTGTTGTATTCAAATCAATGTATGATTTTAACCAAGGAGCTTGAATAAACTGAAGTATTCTATTAATGGATTTTAATCTAAGGCCGGCTTTCATGCATTGTTTTAAATTTAAGCAATTAATTATGTATTTCGTTTTAGATTTAAGATTCGGTATTAATTTTGATTGTGAATTATTTGGAGGTGAAATATTCTCAGCACAAAATGGTAAATCGTTATGAACATCATGTAGACTAGATGGATATTCTAAGTCAACTTCTAAGACATATCCAATATTATCATTATCAGTAACATTATATGGATTGAATTTTTTAATTTCTGTTTCATCCATCCAACGGAAACCACCATATGGTAAATATTTTGACATAGCCCAACCGTAAAGATTATTAGCGTCAAGATAAATAAGATAATTTGAATCCTTAGATTCATCGTAACCATCTATATATTTATTATTTGCTTTACCGTATCTATTTGAACATTGACTTATTCCACCTCTAATTCCCATTTTAAAAAAATTAACCATATCAATGTCACACAACTGTTCAATTTTTATTTGTGTTAATTTTAGCATTGCATCCCAACTTAATCCCGGTGCTGTATAATAGTGACATGGATCTAAATTATATATTCCCATACAAATTGATCGAAAATTTTCGAAGATATCTGTTAATAATAATACATCCGTTTTCAAATAAAAATCTGAATATTCACCTAAGTTACGAATTTTAAAATTTGTCCACACGTTTTGTGCGTGCTCATATTCAGATATCCTAATGTTTTTATTTTGAACTTTACTGAAAAAACATTCAATTGATGGTAAAGATTCATTTCCAAATTTTTCCCAAGTATCTATAAAATC
Source organism: Pedicia rivosa (assembly GCA_963082725.1). Lineage (NCBI taxonomy): Eukaryota > Metazoa > Arthropoda > Insecta > Diptera > Pediciidae > Pedicia > Pedicia rivosa. The sequence continues at coordinate 32,169,552 of OY720152.1, read as the reverse complement.
GTATGGAAAAACTCCTTTACGTGATATTAAATTAATATGATTGTCATTAAATATTTTCCTCAGTTCAATAAACTGCGTAGAGTTTAAACCAGCAGATAAATTATCGATACTTGTTGACATAAACCGAAATGAATCCAGAAATCTCATTTCAATAAAAACCGATTTAGAATTTATTTTATCAACAAATATCTTCTGACTAAAAGAAACATATTTTTCTTTATTATTAGGGATCACATTTATTTCATCATTAAAATATTTGGCTAGCTCGGAAATAAATAAGTGTGAATCGTAACCACTCAGATTGTGAAAAAAAATCGGTATAAAATTGGGAACTTTTAAATTTAAATTACATGAATTATGTGCACTTCCACGAAATTTACCAGTTAGATGACAATGGTCCGGAACTTTGTCATACAAATCTAGATCTTTATTACAAATATGACATTTTTTAGAATACAAATAATGTTCTTTTTCCTCAACGGTTAAAGGTAACATAGCAACTATTGGTTTTAGATATGTATGATATATAGTTTTAACATCCGATCTTAAATTTTTAACAAACGTTTCAACACAGTCGGGATTTCGATAACTTACATATTTCGACAATGATTGATTATATTCACACTTAATATAGTAACCGAAACTACAGGGTTCATGACGTTGGATAGTAGTTGTTGATGAATTTTGGGGATTTGGAATGCATGTGCTAATTGGTCTTAAGATCGATTCAAAGTCCGCGTAAACGACGAATGGTACTTTGAATTGTTTATAATGATTTTTAAATTCAATTATATCACCTTGTGATGGTAAATCCGTTTTTATTTTATTGCAATTATTTTGATGTGATAATAATCCATTTTCTGAATTAAAAAATAGAAGACATCCATCACAAATCCACTTCCTATGTTGAGTTTTTGATAACTGATATCCAATTAATTTCGATAAATCTTTGATCCAACAATAATGGGATCTTTCTCCATCTTCAACGTAGAGTAAATTTATATGTACATCTTTTTTAGTTTTAGTATAATGTAGCGGTCCAATAACTTCATGAACCCTTAATTTATGATTAAATTCTAATCCAAATATATTTATACTTATATTGTATAATAGTTCTATTTTATGCACATCTATTAGTTTAACCGGAAACTCAACACCACTAAAGTTTAAAATTTCACTAAAATGTGGATAAGATGAAACACGATTAATATGTTGTGTTGCTGGTCTAAGTGCAGATACTATTGACCAAGCAAAACATTTATTATCATGATTCACTATATTCACACATGCATGTTTTTTTTCAATATTTTTGGGAAGTTCAATAAAAGATGAACCCCTCAGTGGATTATATTTATTGATATTAACTTCCAAATGTAAAATATTCAACAAACTCCATCCACTTTTACGTTCTTGAAATTCTTGAAGTTTATTGTTTATCATAGAACACATTTCATCATAAATTGTATTGATGTTCGATGACTTTGTAATCACTTGGTTTTTCGTGATGAAAGATTTAATGTCCACTTCATTTGTTGTTGGAATAGAATAAAGGGAGAATAGTTCTAGATGACATTTAATTGTATTATGAATATTTAATTGATCACTAAGCAATGGAAGAACAATGTTTTTTATAAACTGTAGAAATTCAATAGGATTTAGTAATTTTTCATTAGTGTTTTTTATTTTGTATGAAGCAATTCTACATTTAAATGCATGTTCTATTAATTCAACATTACTATTGAAACTTTTACAACAATTTGCTTTGTGTGTATTAGTTCGCAAATGAGCTGAGAATTTAAATATAGGAACATCAATTTGACACTGTAAACACTTTTTATTATTAACACTATATTGGGCTCCAGATGTAGATGGCATTGGATTAGATATTGTTGGATCAGATGTTGATGGTACATGATTGGATGTAGATGCCATTGAATTACTAACGGAGCCCTTACCATTGTGATTCACTATATGTCTTTTTAAATTATCATTTCTACTAAAACTTTTCTTACACAGATCACACGAAAATATAACAGATTCACTATTCATATGTCTTTTCATATGTCTAGTTAAATTATCTTTTCTACTAAATTCTTTTACACACACTTGACACTTAAACATTATTATGTTTTATTATGGTATTTTTATATAATGAAAATAAAACTTATATATTCAGTAAGAGATTTTTAAATAATGAACGAAATCAGAGAAGTTAAAAATATATAAGCCAAACAAATATTTGTTTGTTTGCTTTTTCACATTTAGGTCTTGTACAAATTAAACACGTAAAAATTTTTAAACAGTGATCTATAAACCGGTGCATGTTTTTAATTGAATTAAATAGATTTAATATATTTATTTGTGTATTATCAAAATATCTTTTTTTAAAAGAACTTTCATAATATCACAAAAAAAAAAAAACAATAAATTTGTATACATTTTTAATGAATTTATTTGTATATTAGTAAATAACCTTAATCGATAAAGCGAATGCTTAAACCATAAAACGGTGTGTTGAATATTAAGAATGGATTTTTTTATATATCTATGAAAACAACTCACCTGTAGGCACCACCTATTATTAATATTTTTTAAAAATTAACTCACAATTCACCTCATAAATATCTTAGCTATACAACACACCCACCAGCTCCACCCATTATTAATGTCTGTAATAATTACTTCACCAGTCACCTCACCCCCTCTAGATCCAAAAACTGTTGGATAATTGTGTATTAGATAACACAAGTACCATCAACACCACCAGTTGTTAATGTTTTTAACAATTATTACACTATTTACCTCACCTCACTTAGCCCCCCGACCCCCTCTCCCACCCCTAGCTTATCAAACTTATGGATAATTGTGTCTTGGATATTAATCCGTTATTTTAAATATCTCAGACTCAATCCTTTGTGGTAAAATATCAGAGACATCAACCACTCCTCAAAATATTGAGGAGGAGGAGGGCCCAGGACCGGCCTTTCCTATCTACTCACATGGTGAGGAAAGAAAATGGTGAATGGCGTCCTTGTGGTGATTACCGTCGTTTGAATGCAGTTACACATCCTGATAGATACCCTGTACAACACATACAGGATTTTGGTCATGGTTTAGCGGGAAAGAAAATTTTTTCAATAATTGATTTGGTTAGAGCCTTTCACCAAATCCCAATTAAAGAATCTGACATCGAAAAAACCGCTATAATAACTCCATTTGGACTGTTCGAATTTCTACGGATGACATTTGGATTGTGCAATGCCGCACAATCATTTCAACGTTTCATCGACAATGTCATGAGAGGTTTAGATTTCGTATTTCCATACATTGATGACATTCTCATCGCTTCAGAATCGGAAGAACAACATGGTCAACACGTCAAAGAAGTTTTCAAGAGACTGCGTGAACACGGTATTGTTATTAACATGTCCAAAAGTGTCTTTGCAACAAAGGAAGTAAAATTCCTGGGACAAATCATATCCGAAAAAGGTACTCAACCGTTTCCCGGTAAAGTTCAAGCTATTTTGGACTATCAAGAGCCACAAGAAGTGCGGGGATTACGCCGTTTCTTGGCAATGACAAATTTTTACCGACGATTCATACCAAACGCAGCAAAAATTCAAATTCCGTTGTTGCACTTTATGAAAGGCAACAAAAAGAATGACAAAACAATAATCAATTGGACAGACGAAGCACGAGAAGCCTTTACACTTTGTAAAAATGCATTAGCAAACTGTGCACAACTCGCTCATCCATCTGCAGAACATGTTATAGCATTAATGGTAGATGCATCCAACGAAGCCCTAGGAGCTGTAATCCAACAGCAAGTAAATCTTGAATGGCAACCGTTAGGATTTTTCTCCAGAAAACTTAATGATGCAGAAAAAAACTATAGTACATATGATCGAGAACTCCTCGGGATGTATGCTGGCGTGAAACACTTCAAGCACATGCTAGAGGGAAGAACTTTTGTAATCTATACAGACCACAAGCCAATAACTTTTGCATTCAAGCAGAAAGCAGAAAAAGCTTCACCAAGACAGCTTAGGCATTCTGATTATATCAGTCAATTCACAACTGACATAAGACACATCGCGGGAAAAGACAATATAGTGGCAGACACTCTTTCTAGAATTGACACAATCACAGTTCCATCAACAATTGATTTCAACGAGTTAGCACACATGCAAGCAAACGATGAGGAACTTCAACAAATATTAAACGACGAAAATTCACTGAAATTATCTAAGTTCACACTACCCGGAAACAACACAACCATTTACTGTGATATAGTGGATAACAAAATACGTCCATACATTCCTGAACAACTACGAAAACAAGTGTTTGACAATCTACACAATCTATCACATCCCGGCATAAAAGCATCCGTGATCTTGTTAAGATCAAAATACGTTTGGCCTGATATTAGAAAAGATTGCACAATGTGGGCACGTTGTTGTGTGCCATGTCAACAAGCAAAAGTCTCTAAACATACTAAAAGTCCAGTAGGTAGCTACACACTGACAAATCAACGATTTATGCACGTCAATATTGATTTAGTTGGCCCACTACCATTATCAAAAGGTTATTCATATTGCCTTACATGCATAGATAGATATACAAGGTGGACTGAAGCATTTCCATTAGAAGACATCACCGCAGAATCCACAGCAAGAGCTTTCTATTCCAACTGGATAGCACGTTTTGGAGTACCTCAGTTTATATCAACAGATCAAGGTCGACAATTTGAGTCGAATCTTTTTAAAGAACTAGAAAAACTAATGGGAATTCAGCACAACAGAACAACACCTTATCATCCTCAATCAAATGGATTAATCGAACGTTGGCATCGTGACGTAAAAGCTGCAATAAAAAGTCATAAAACCGAAAATTGGACTGAAGTACTTCCAACAATACTACTAGGCATGAGAGCTATTTTTCATCCTGATCTCGGTTGTACAACATCAGAAATGGTATACGGTGACACGATCAGACTACCTGGTGATTTTTTTCATTCAGAAGGAAAGATCATAAATGCTCATGAGTTCGTAATCCAACTGAAAGAGCAAATTAAGAATTTAAAACCAACAAAAACATCACATCATACAAAAGGTACTATTTTTGTTCATAAAGAATTGGAAAAATGTACCCACGTATTCATCAGAAATGACACAGTGAGAGCACCATTGCAAGCTCCATATGATGGACCGTTTCTGGTAAAGAAAAGAACAAATAAACTGTTCACAGTAATCATTAGAGACACGGATCGAGTAATTTCAATTGACCGAATAAAACCAGCCTTTCTATTAAAATCAAACGAAGAAACAGCAACACAAACTGATGAACAAATTCAGATATTACCAAATCGTGAGGAAAACCCAGTAATCTCAACTGGAACAAATGAAGCAGATAAGAATACACCAGTAATGAAGACCAAGTCTGGACGAAACGTCCATTTTCCTGCCAGATTTTTAGAAAGAATCCATATCATTCATTAAAAATCCACTATATCGTGTCAGTGGTCACTGCCACTGGAAGGGGAGTACTGTAGGGGCTTAATAAGTAACGCGTACCAACATCACTAAAATAATGATACAATGTTTTTGTATGCTGCAGTTGGCAGAAGTTTTCTATGTGGTAACAAATTTTCGATGTTTAAAAAGAGGAGAAAAGAAAAAGAGAAGTAGCTGAATCGTCAACGAAGCAAGTTGTTCGCACATCATTAAAGGAAAAAAGAATAAATTAATTAATTAAAATAGCATAAGTGAAACGTGTAAATGCAATAGTAATAAATATTAAAATTATAATAATAATAAAAAAAGGAATATTCATTTTTGTAACCAGATCTCAAATAAAAAAATAAGTTTAGTTAACAACAGAGCTAAACGTGGATTAATGACTCATAATCAACAATATACGAATAAATATTCTTAAGAAATTTAACGCACAATTTTTTTTTTGCCAAATTAAATGAAATCGTTTAAAACTTAGTATGTATAAATAATCACGTTCATTTAGGTGTTCATTTTTAATGCAAATTGGTTTGTGTCTGTACTTAGTTTATTCAATCCGGCCAGCCACAGGTTTTTTGGTGCATATCGGTTTTACGCGTTAATTTTTTTTGGCGGCTGATAATATTCAAAAAAATTCATTAAAAAAATTTTTTTTTCAAAAATATTTACAAAAATTTTGAAAAAAAAAAAAATGAATAATAAATAATAATAATAAAAGAAAACAAATTACAATTCATATTTTATTTCAAAATAACATTATTTAATTTCAATTCATTTTTATTTGATTGCAATTCATTTCTTAGTTAGCTAATTACAATCCATTTCTTATTTATTTATAATTAATTTTCCCTGTTGTTATTGTTGAGTTTCTCTGATCACTAAATTAATTGTTCCTTATATTTTATATTATTTATTTTCACTTTTAATTGAACTTTTTTTTTATATTTTTTCAAACACCAAACGTCAAAATTTTTTACTTCATTTTGTTTTGTATTTTTATTTTGACATTTCAAATTACAACAACAAAGACACTGAACCGTGGGAAAAGTGCTAGGAAAGATATATGTTTGATGAATAAAGTTTTTAAATGGCGGCGCTACTCATATTTGCATTGAAAAACTTCGGGTTTCTGAACTTGAGTTCGTGTTGTCTAAAAAAAAGTAGTCACCAGAAAACCTGTGGCTGAGCGGAATGTTTAGATAATAATTTTATGTGAAACCACCAAGCAGTTTGTTTTTACGAAAATATGTCTAGTAATATAATTTAATTATTAGTGTATAGTGTATATGTATAGTGACCATACGTCCCGTATTTCGCGGGACTGTCCCGCATTTTACTTTGTTGTCCCGCGATCAAAAGTGTCCCGCAAAATGTCCCGCATATTTCCTATTGAAGTTTCGATTTACTACAAATAGATAAATAGATATTAGCAGTTAGCCGGTAGATTTTAGAACGTATATTTCAGAACTTATATTTCAGAACGCTCCCCAAAAATATAAATCAGCAGTTAGTTATAAATCAGTTAGTTATATTACAATGAATTTTTATGATTTAAAAAATAAATGTGATGAATTTAAATTTTTGTTAATAAAAAGAGTTTTTTATTGTATGTATTTTAATTTGAACCACACTATCAACATAAAAAGATAATGTCCCGCAACGGTATGAAAAAAATATGGTCACTATATACATATGCATACATGGATGAACAAATATTATTCGACCAATCTTCCATAATTTTAGGTGTGGCAATCATGGCGTGTTAATTTAATTGTAAATAATTTATTTATTTTTGTTTCTCCATGTGCAATTTTTTTAGTGACGATAGAAATAAATGTTCCCATTTTGTCATTTTCTAAATAGTTTTCGATTAATTAGAATTTCCGTCTCAGAAGAATAGATATACAAACGACGAACCTTCTAATTGAGATTCGGTCAATTTATATTTTAAGTTTTTATTAATTTACTTAATTTATTTTTGAGAGGAAAAAAAAGACAAATTGATTTCGTTTGTTTGTTTACACCAACAACATGTCATCACAACAAAAATGTCATCACAACAGAAACAACTTGTATATTCTAGAACATTTCTAAAATAAACCCACTGAAAATAATAAAGTTCAAAACACGATTTCTACTATAATAATACCAACATTACTTTACTCGCTTAACCTTCACCCATTCAACCTACCCTTAAATTATACTTTAAACTCATCTCTCTTCATTTTTAAACTCATTTTTCATTACAAATTTCTTATTAGTTCAATTGCGAAATCCCAATTTTTAATATGAAACAGAATTGAAGGGTTTTCAATTTTCATTACAAATTTTTTATTGAAAATTTTGATGAAACCTGAGCGTTTCACAATTAAAACCAAAAATATTGATTCTACGGTTCAATATCTTAAATCTTATCAAAATTATTAAAAAAAATTATAAATCAAATGAATAAAAATATTTCTAAATTATTATTTTTTAATATTTTCAATATTCAATTTTTTCAATTGATCTCTTTTTTTAAATTAATTGATTAAATTAAATGAAAAATGAAATGAATTGGTAAAGACATTAAAAATCTTAAAACTATGTTACAACGCACTAATTAGAAGTCAATTAGACTACTGTTCTCTGAAATTGAAACCCAACATACTTAACTCAAATAAATCAAATATAAAGGAAACAAAAAAAATTTCATGAGAACATTGTATACTCGTGGTCTTTTACCCAAATCAATTAAAATAAATAAAGGTAACTACCGAAACCAAATGAAACAATTTAGTTATACCAAATCATTGAGTTTAATTAACTATAAAAGATTAAAATATCTGCGTGATTTTAGTGATCTGATTTTCACTTACAAAATTTTTAATAACTTAATTGATAATTCTTCTTTCATAAATAGATTCATAATAAATATATCTAATCGTCCTATAAGATTAATAAGTGGAGCCATATATTTTAATGAAATTTCTTATAAAACAAATTTATGTTACAATTCGCCCATAAATAGATTAATAAGACTATTAAATTCAATGTTTAATACTGATAACACGATCAAAAGATCATATTTTTACAAAATTTATTACGGAGAAAATGAAAATATCCGAGTTTTCTGTCTAATTGCATCAATGTCGTCTAATTTGTTCATACGTTCATATTTATGATTTCTAGTTTGTTGTTTAGTTTGATTCTTTCTGAATATTTTTTTTTTGTTTTTTATTTTCTCTTAATTGTAATTTGGATTTAATTTAGTTTTGTATATTTTTTTTATCTTTATCTTTATTTTTAGTTTTAATTACGTTAATAATTTTTATGTAGTTTTATTTCAGTATTTTAATGTAAATAATATTTATATTTTAGTTTAAAAATTTATTTCAATCGACTCTAAATTTTGTTACATAAAATTCGTTTATTATATTCAATTCATAAATTTCATAAGGTTTTAGTAATTAAAATAATCTTGTGTAAAAAATATTTAAAGTTTCACATGTAGGATTAAAATTTATTAAAAAAATAAATTAACAATGATCTTCTCGGAAAAGTAGGGTTGGTACATTACATATACCGGCCTACAATTGTTATACCTATCATGGTGTAAGATTCCCCATTGTTATAATCACATTCGGCATGGAACATGGATACATTTATGAAACGTTACGAATAAATCCCAACATTTCCAGTTCTCAAAAATGAAATTTGTTAAATCAACATTTATTGCTTTCCACCCTGTAAATTTCTGTTTTTTAAATAATATTAATTATCTGTACTTACATTACTCACCTTCACTTATTTTTCCCCTTTTTTTTTAATCTAACTAAAAGAAAAAAAAAAGATGTGTGTTAAATTTATTTCCCTTGGCTTCACAAATATATTTCATGAGATAAGAAAATAATCAATTCACTTAAAAAAAAAACTGATTACTTGAAGAAACAAAAATATTAAATTCAATAAATTTAGAAATATTTATTTACCAAATAAAATACGAGTGATTTGTTAATGCACGGTAAAAAGCAACAGATTGATAATTTTTTTTTTTTTTTAATTTTTGTCCGAATAAAAAAATCATAAAAAATAAATGATAAATTATTAAATGGTGGTACCGTTAGTTAGATATTTTCTTCAATTTTATTAAAAAAATCACAAATTAAGGAAATTATGGAAATTTTACATTTTTCTCCAATGATGAAATTTTTTTTTATCAACATTTCGAATTTTTTTTTTTGATTTTCTTCATTTTTTTTTTTCCACTTTTCCCATTTAAAACACCGATAATTTTCAATTTAAAAAATAAATTATTATTTATTTATGAAAGTACATTCAATTATCAATATTTATATATGTTGGTACATACAACTTTCTCTTAAAAAAAAAGAGGATGCTGGACTTCAATTAAATTAATTATTTTTACGTTAGGTTGAATTTTAATCAGCAACTTTTATTTATTTAATTCCAATGTTATTTATTTTTCTAAATTTTCAGATTTATTTTATAAGATAAGAAAATAATCAATTGAAAAATGTTAAAATTCAATAATTTATAAAAATGTTTGTATTGTAGGAAGTACACGTTGCAAATTTTATTTATTTGATTTATCTTCGTTTTTTTTTAATAATTTTGATAAGAACAAAAAAATGGTTATATATTCTGGTTTAAATTGTGAAACGTTTAACATTAAAAAAGTTAAAGTGATACTGTGACGTTACCTATAAAATTCAAATAAATAAAAGGATCAGTTTATAAGTTGTTTTTCTTAAAAAAATAGTTCTCTCTGTTTGACGATTCAACAGAATTAAAAGTGAAATTAATTATGTAAGTTGAGATTAAATTTTAAGTTTGTTACGTAATTGTATCATCTTAAATAAAATCCAGAAGCAACGTCGTAAAAACTTTAACAAATCATTCAAACCAAAGATTTTCTATATTAAAATTCAGATGAACAATTGAACAATATCCCTTTATTTTGATGACTACTTTACCCTACAATCAAATTGAAATTCCAGCATAAATTACTGATCCCTTTAAACAAACTCGGTAAATTTATATTTGCAGGTCAGAGTGAAAAAATGTACGACTCTCATTTATAGAGTATTGAGTTCAAAACTTTGTTTGTAGAAAAAGTATATAGTTTAGATGGCATTATAATAATAGATCCTGTCTATTTCATCAACTGTGCTGCAGATACACGACATATACGTGGATCGTGGATGAACATTATTATTTTATCAATCTTTCATAATTTTAGGTGTGGTAATCATGGCGTGTTAATTTACTTACGTAATAAACGTAATAAACGTTCTAAATAATTTATATAATACGATAAGAATATTTATTTGTATATCGTTGATTATGAGTCATTTAATCACGTAAGAAAAAATTATCTGTTTACCAATTCTTATCAATTTTAATACTTTGATATAACATAAAATTTATTTCAATCGACATCTAAATTTTGTTACATAAAATTCTATTATTATATGCAAGTCATAAATTTCATAATAAAAAAAAATAGCATAATATCAATAGCTCTGTATTTTTAAATAAATTTTATAAATTCATAATTGATAATGTAACGTTTTAACGCAAGCATAGAGATTAACATTGACAATGATCCTATCGGAAAAGTAGAGTAGGTACATTACATACCGGCCGACAATTGGATACATTTATGACACGTTGTGAATTCCAACATTTCCAATTTTCAAAGATGAAAAAGAAAAAAAAAGATGTGTGTTAAAATTTATTTCCCTTTGATTAGCAAATATATTTCATGAGATAAGAAAATAATCAATTCACTTAAAAAAAAAACTAATTTTTTGAAAAAATTGAAAATATTAAATTCAATAAATTTAGAAATAATTTTTCACATGGTAACAAAATTCGTTTATTTCATTTATCTTTTTTTTTTATTAATTTCTTTCTAAGAAGACCAACCCAAACACTATATATTTCGGGTATAAATTGTGAAACGTTTATAGTTAAAAGGGTGAAGTCGTACTGTGACGTTACCAATAAAGTTCAAAATAAATATTAATTATTTTCATTAAATAAAAAGTTCAGTTTGGAAGTTTTTTTTTGTTACATTCTGTATTCGTTGATTCAACAGAATAAAAAGTGAAATTAATTTAGTAAGTTTAGAGTAAGTTTTAAATTCTCTTGTTGTTACTTAATATTTGCTTCTTATAAAAAATCTTTTCAATAACGTCATACAAAAGCCACGTGCTCAAGTTAAGAAATAAAATTTTCGTCATTAAAATTCAGATGCAAAATTAGTAAAAGACACTACAACCCTTTATGTGGATGATTAACTGAATCCTACAATAGAATTAAAATTCTGATATAGATTTCCATTTATAATTAGCCACTCCATGTCGGAGTGAAAATATACTCGACTCTCATTAATGATATTGAGTACAAATCTCTGTGTTAGAAAAAGTAGTTTAGATTGTATTATAATAATGTAAAAATAACTGTAGATGAATCATAATCCAATAATCTTTCATAATTTTACCTGTGGCAATCATGGCGTCTTAATTATACCTTATGTAATGTTCATGTTCCAAATAATTTATATAATACGAATAGAAAGTTTATTCGTATATTGTTGATTATGAGTCATTTAACCACGTAAGAAAAAATCATCTGTTTACCAATTCTTACTAATTTTAATACTTTGAGGTAATTTATTTCAATCAGCTTCCAAATTGAATTCCTAAATTTTCTAAAGTTTTGCGATTTTATGAAAAAGAAGAAGAATGAATTTACATTTTTGGAACAATAAAATGTTTCTCAGCTGCTTAACTTTTTGCGCTACTACAACAGAATATAAAAGTTTCCTTTTATATAGAATAAGCAATTAATTATTTTACTCATTTAATAAAAATTATATTAAAATTTATTCTTTTTACAAGATACTGAGGGTACTTTGTGAGTGGTTATATTTAAAAACCAAAAAGACAATGTATAGAAAACGTACGTTGGATCACAAAATTGTTATAAGAGAGAAAATTTAATAAAACTAAATTCATAGAAAAATGATTCTAAAATTATTGTTTGAGTTGTGTAACAACACTTTAAAATGTTCACATCTTCTAAAATACAACTTTTGGAATAATTTTAATGAAATTTTGTCATCACTAAAATATGAAACTATACAGAAAACGTTATTATTGATTTTTATTAATTTTTTAAATGTTTTTAATTTTCATATTCCTTGTTTTTTGTTTTAAATATTTAAACTTATTAACTTTTAAATGCAAACTAAATTATAAAATTTTAAATTATTTTTTAATTTTTCTTTCATTTTTACTTTAAATATTTCACTTTTATTTTATGCTAAATTGTATTATGACATATTTTATTATTCTCTTTTCTTTATTTATTATTTCTTGTAAATATATTTTGTTGTCTTTGGATAAATGAAACTGAACAAAATTACACATTAAATATTTTAAATTATTTTTATTCAACGTAGGTAGTAAAATAAAGTAAACTAAGACAATTCTTTATCCTTAATTTAAATGATTTTATTTTGTTGAGTGATCTCGCATAAATGGGCGAAAATTGTTTATTCTAAATATTTATTTTAAAATAAAATGTAATTAATTAATTAAAATTATTTTCTTATTTCTTTCATAAAACATCAGTTCAAGGTAACGCAGAAACTTTTTAATGAAGTTCAGGTTACTGGAGTAACTTTAAATATATCCAAAGATCAATACGAATACAGTCAATCATACCGTCAAACTTTTATGTAAGTATATTTGTAATTAATTCATAAATAGAACGACTTAGTTTATTTAATTTTAATAAGAAAAAACAATTTTCAGCTAAGAAAACGTTCAACGACAGAAAAGTACAAAGATATTTAATGGTCATTATTGTTTAATTTCAATTATCCTCTCATAAGTTTAATTTTAATTAAAATAAACAACAATATTGAATACATTATGGCCGATAAAAATGATCAGCAACCAGGAACATCCTCCAACGCATATAGTGAAATTATTGGACCTGTTGATGAAGAAATTAATGACGTAAAAACTAGTGAAAAAAAAATTAGTGTAGAAACGCTTCTTAAAGAATTTACTAAATATTTTGTTCAAACATTTGAAAAAGAATTTAAAAATTACAATGAAGAAGCTGATATTGGAGGAAAACAAAAAGAAGGTAAAACAATGATTGGGTTGGTAAATCCAGTGGCAGAAGGTGCCGATTCAATAGGGAACACTATAGTTCGATTTTCAACTTCATTGCCATTGAAACATCCAATAAAAGGTACTATTCAAGCGACTGCTGCATTGACAAACAGACACAGAAAAAAGGCGAAAGCAGTTGTTAATATTTTAAGAGAATTAGACAAAAATGATCTCAGAAAAATACTAGTTTTTGGGGCCGGAGATATTTTCTACTCTTTTCAAAACCAAATTACAAACGTAACAGATGCAGACGGATGTCAAATAAGAGCAATGCACAAATTAGCGGATGATGCTGTTGACAGAATAATGAATTACATTTACGAGAGCAAAAAAAACAGTAAGGAAAGTATTGTTTCAAATTTTGTTACAAAAGGACTTATTATAGGTCAATCAAAAAATAAACTTATTGATGCCAACCTTCTTAAGACCTTATTTAATGTTGCTACAAAATTAAATAAACAATGCGGACGCTCGATGAAAGAAGGAAACTCAAGTGATAGCAAACAAATAGATTTGACAACAACTACGTTCTATACACGACCAATAATATTAGAAATAGGACCAGACAGAAAAATTGAATTATTCGCAAGAATAGGAAAAAAAGATTCTGTAAACGAATTTTGTTATCGTTTCAAATTCGAATGGGAATCTTTAAAGGATTATAAATTGCTCGAAAATCATACAGAAATAACTCCTGAATTTATTATAACAAAAAAGGCATTAGAAGAGAATTTGGAAATTATATTGAAGAGCATTAATATTCAAGATATGACTTGGATTATTCCGGAGATTTACAAAAACACTTGTGTAAATGCTGAAACCTCCAGCGAAAAAACAAATAATTCAATATGGTTTGAAATGATCGAACCAGTTAAAACATTTACAGGAAGAATTGATGTTTTTAAAAAACTTTATGTGGCATTACATGATGACACAGGTAGTGCTGTCATCTCACAGACAATTAGTGGTTTAGGTGGAATAGGGAAAAGTGAGTTGGCAAGAAAGTATGCCTATGAATATCACAAAGAGTATGACAATGTTATATGGATAAATTCAGAAACTTATGAGAGCTTAAAAGGTTCATTTCATCGATTAGCAAAAAGACTTAGTATTCTTACCAAAGAAAATAATGAGGAAAGAACAATTGCATCAATTATTGCAGATATTTATACAAGATTTGGCCTTGTAAAATGTTTATTTATTTTCGACAATGCCGAAGATTATAAAATTATAAAAGAATTTTTACCATTGTCCTTATGTCCTACAATTCAAAGGCCACATATTTTATTGACTTCTCGGAAGCAAAATTGGGAATTACCAGATGCAAAATATATCCCTGTCATTAATTTAGAATATTTTACTGAACAAGAAGCAATAAATTATATAAAAGTGGCTTTAACAGAAGAATATTTAAATGATGAAGATATAAAAAATTTGGTAGTTGAGTTGGATTATTTTCCGCTTGCCTTAGGACAATCTGTTGCTTATATTATAAAAACAAACGCAAGAACAAAAAAATTTGGTAAACCACCATTTAAAATTAGTGATTATGTAAAATTGTATCAGGATGAATTAAATAAATCAAAATTACTTGGATATAGACATGATCTTAGTTCTTACAATGAAACAATTCTAACAACCTGGAACATCACGTTAAACAAAATAAAAAAAGAAAATAAAAATTCAATCAAAATAATTGAAATTATTTCCTATCTCGTTCCTGATTCAATAAACGCAGATCGAATGTTTAAAAAATTAATAAAAAATGAAGAAAAGCGAGAGGTTGCAATTGATTTGCTTTTAAATTATTCAATGATCAATGCAGAAGATGGCATTTTAAGTATTCATAGATTGGTACAGGAAGTAATCAGACTTCAACTGAAGGGCAACGGAAAAGAGACGGATGTCTTAAAGATTGCTCTTGAATTATTAGGATTTGATCTTCGCACTGTTGATAAAATTAATTTAATATCAGTTTGGAGTTATGCGTGTGGTTATGGTGAAATAATTGATCAATTTTTCTTTAAGTATAAAAGTTATGGTGATAAGAAAACGACTCCCTTTAATTTAATTGTTGAAAGTGGAAATATTGATGCAGTTAATAAAATTCTGAATCATTTTAAAAAGAAATTGAATGAAACGTTTCAAGAGATTTTAAATTCTACACAGTATTATGACTTGAATCCTTTAGAGATTTCTATTCGGCAGAATAATTTAGAAATGGCAAAAATTTTAATTGGATTTGGTGCAGAAAATAAAACTGAAAGTTGTGTAGAAACTATTTTTGATGGTCACGTTGATTTGGTTAAACATATTTACCCAAATAATGATGAATATTTACTGCATGCAAAGTTTTATTCCGCATTGAAAAGTGAAAATGTTGAAAGTGTAAATATTTTATTAAAAGATTTAGAAAAGGAGCAAATTAAAAATTTAATGGAACAGAAAATAACAAATGTGGATCCAAAGTTAATAAATGAACGTCCTCCTTTATTTTGTGCCGCTTTGACTGGTAATTTAGATCTTGTGAAATTATTAGTTATGAATTATGGGGCTGATATTAATTTTAGTTGTAATTGGGGAACATTTTTACATGCTGCTGTTTACAGTGGGCATTTTGAAATAATGAAATTTCTTATTGAGAATGGGGCTAATTGTAATGCAGTTGATTGTAAAGATCAGAGAGTGTTACATTTAACTGCTTTTAATGGTCAATTAGAAATGGTAAAATATTTAATAGAAAAAACAAATTGCGATATAAACGCAACTGATAAAGGGGGTAGGACAGTGTTACATTCAGCTGCTATATATGGTCATTTAGAATTCGTAAAATATTTAATAGAAAATACTAAATGCGATATAAACGCAACTGATAAACGGGGTAGGGCAGTGTTACATTTAGCTGCTTTTAATGGTCAATTAGAAATGGTAAAATATTTAATAGAAAATACTAAATGCGATATAAACGCAATTAATGAATTGGGTCAGACAGCATTACATGAAGCTACCCAAAATAGACAATTAGAAGTGGCAAAATTTTTAACGAAAATATTTAATGAAAGAAAATTATTTTAATCCACATGTGTGTGAAATTTCTTTCCCATTACTTTGAAACCTTTGCAAGTGAACAAGTCAGAAAACCTTAAAATCTTAAGTGGAAAATTAAAATTTGGTTTTTTTTTCTTTTTTTTAAAAAAAAAAATTTTTCAACAAAAAAAATTAAAAATCAAAAAAATTTTTCAAATTCTTTCAATTTTCAATTTTTCTTTCATTGTTTAATAAAAAAAAATTAAAAATCGTACGAAAAAAAAGAAGAAAAAGTTGGGTCAGAGATTAAAATAATTGATGAAAAATAGAATTGATCCAATTGTGCCTTTTGTGAAGGGACGAAGACTTTGGATTGATTAACTATTTTTAGTTATTGATAGGATTAAGGATAATCACATAAATTTTAATAAATTAAGATATTTTTGTATTTAAATTAATTAATTAATTAATTAATTAATGTAATTTAATTAAAGTTAAGAAAAATAGTGAAAAATTGTACACAATCAACAATCGATTGTCTAATCAAAATTTCGTCCAAAATTATAAAAATAATTTAAAATTTTAATAATTTCGTTCTTTGTAATTAATAAAACTGAATAAATTTTATTACAATGAATTAAAGAGGCGAAGAATTCACTTGTGTATTTTTTAGTAATTGTTTAATTATTAATCTGAATCATAAACATTTTTGTTTATTATTTGTATTCTTTTTCCTTTTCATTTTTAAATAAAATTAAAAAAAAAATATTTAGAATTGTTTTTTATTTTTTGTTAGGAAAAATTCAGAAAAAGTTGAAACCAGACAATTTGTCAGTTCTACAAAATTCTTGTGCGGATATGGAATAGCTGCCGTAAATCTGATTTAATTGAATCTCATCTAATAGGATCGATTTCTAATATTGAATCACAATCTAGTGAAATTACTTTCTAGAATTTCAGTTTAAAATAAAACTGATCGAAATGAAGAATTTCAGTTGAAGAAATTATGTTACCAATATTTTTTGTGACAAATAAATGGCGCCTCCACATAAAATTTTTATCGAAAAATGGAATAAACTAAGTACAGACACAAACCGATTTGTATTAAAAATGAAAGTGATTATTTATGATTATAAAAGCTTATTTTTTAACGATTTCATTCAATATATGGCAACTTAAAAAAACGTAAAGCTTCACATCAATTATTTTAACGGCACATGGAATATACTTAGTACAGACTCAAACCAATGTGTATTAAAAGCCTATTTAATGCTTATTTTTTAACGATTTCGTTCAATGTGGCAACATACAAAAATAAAATGCAAATCTTGTGCAGAACAACTGAGAAATTATTGAATATTTATTCTAACAAACATCTCTCCCTGATTTTGGTAGAAAATGATTTTAAAACGGCATAGATATAAAATTTAATTCAAATTAAAAAAATAAAGATTTAAAATTAAACAATAAAATTTTAAATAAAAATAATTAATGTTTATTATTTATCATTGCATGAATCAATACAGAGAAGGGTTTCCATTATAGATGACACTCGAACATTTTCTTGTTAGAGAACAAACGACTGACATAAATGAATTTAAGCTTTGATCTTGCTTAATCTATACAAAAAAAGAATATTATTAGAATTGTTTTAATTATATGTAAAAATTCTTTATTATTTACGTTATTGTAAACAATTGTTGGCACAAATTTTGGACTAATAGCTTTAGTTAATTTTTCTGCTTCTAATTGTAATCTTGTACCTAAAAATTAAAAGAAAATATTTTATTTATTATATCATGCAACAATAACATTTGTACAAACCTAATCCTCCGTTAAAACATTGTAAGACAGCTTCCCATGCTACACCAACATTATTGCTACACTAAAAAAATATTTAATAAATTTTGTAATATTTTTGATGTGTAAAATGTAAGTGTGCACAATTTTTATGTTTTTAAATAATTGTTGCAACAAATGATAAAATATTTAACATGCACGATTGAAAGAAAAGAAAAATTTGCTTTAAATGTAAACGTCTCTTTTTAATAATCGGTTGGAATAATCAGTTTTTATTTTAAATGAAAAATCTTGATAAAGAAAAATGTGATTTAGTTAAGGATTAGATCAGTTTTGTTGTGATTTGTTTTTTTCTTTATTTGTTTGGTTTGGGTTTTTTTGTTATTATTTGTATTGAAACTCTTTAGAAAGGCAAACCAAAAAAAAAACAATAATACCTCTTTCCCTGTAATCTCAGCATCGCCTCTCATCTGACATGCAACAAATTGTAATTGTAAATCTGGTTGTCCTTGTAATTCATTTAGTGCACAGGATTGAACCATATTTCTCTAAAATGAAAAATTATTTTTTTATTTTTAAACCAAAATAAATTAAAAATAATCAAAAGGGTTTTTTTTATACCCATAACATTCTTTTGGACCATGTTGACAAATAAAACTTTCTCCATTATTAAAATAGAAACAATAAAAAAAAGATCATCGAACGATAACTTTTCTTTATTGTTATTTTCTTCTATATGCGGTTATTTAATTTGTTTTCTTTGTATAAAAAACAAAACAACCAAACTAAGATGTTATATTAAACTTATTCTCATTCACATTCGATGAACACCAAAAAAAAAGAAAAATAGAAAACATATTCATGAATTGTGACAATAATAATTGGGTAAATTTAAAATTTTTATACATATAAATAAGTGCTTTGACATTAATCTTATATTATTTACTTAAATGTATAGCAAATTATTTTTTTATTTATTTTTAACAGGATAATCAACGTACTTCCGTATATAATCCAGAAGATTATATTCAATCACTTAAAAAATATGGTAGACGTCCAACTGGTTCAAAATCTGTATTTGATACAACTGAAAATGTTTTACAACAAACAATAATTAATGATAATAATATTATTAATAATCGTTCAGCAACATTACCTCGTAAAAATAATAATAATAATATAAATCATAATTTTAATAAATAAATCAAAATCATACATTACATGATTTTGGTGATGAGATGACATTAAGACAATTTGGCTCAATTACAGATTTATTAACAAAATTAAGTGCTGATTTACGAGCATCATTTCCAAGGTAAATTTTTTCCTTTATATTAAATTCTTATTTTATCAAATGTTAGTTTCTATATATAGTCAACAGATCTTAAAATTTTCTAAATAATAAAATGAGATTTCTTTGATTATAGAATTTAAATGGCGGAAATATTAAATGTAAAATGTAATTTTTTTTGTAAGTCGTATCGTATCGTATATAATCATAATATTTCTAACAGATAATCGTAAGAAGACAGGAAAAAAAACACAAAAACGAGATCATAAAACGATATCCCCTTTTTGTATTCATAATTGAATCGTAACCCATAAGTCATAATTTTTTTTATTCCACTTTTCCTTCTTTGACAACCTGTCACGATAATTTGTAAAAAAAAAAGAATTATGTTAAGTGGAAAGCATCAGTACATTTTTCTATTAAACCTAAGTTCAATATTTTTAAAGAATAATAAAATTTACAATTTATATAGTAGAAGAAAAACACTAGAATTTTGTTTTCTTTTTTTTTTCTTTTTCTCTGTTTTAAACAATTATTATTTTCTCACTTTAATTAATAATAATTAATTTAAGATTTAAATAAAAATTGATATTTTCTTTAAGATGAGGAAACATCAAAATAAGAAATTTCATACAAATAAATTAGAAATATAGAATAACAATCTTGATTGTAATCATTTTACTGTTCAATCATTTTTTTTACTTTCTTCTTCTTCTTCTTTTTCTTCTTTTTCTTTTTATTTAAATTATTATTTAATTATAGAAAAATTTTTACCAATTATAATTAGTTTTACTGAATGAATTTTTTTCAATATTTTATTCCGTTTTCATTGTGTTTTTTTTAAAAGAAACATAAAAATATTAATCAAAATAATACAATTTATAATAGAAATAAAAGTGAAAGTATAATAAAAAAAAAATTAAAAAAAGTGAGGTTAAATGAAAGAACGAATAAGTAAATGGTTTTAGTGTCTTCCTAAAATTATGAAAGTGACAAATTTAGTTTATAGAAATACTATAGACTGTAATCAAGGAGCAGTTCGTTACAATGGTATTATACATTTTTATTTAGAACTTAATTACTTAGCCTAAAAATGTTTACTTTTATAGTAGATGGATCATATTGTCTTTCCTGCGGATCCGACAAAAAAATAAAGTTATGGAAACCTGTAACAGAACTACTGTTAAAAACTTATGGAAGACAACTAATGAAGTAACAGATACTGTCGGAAGTTGTGATAGTTGCTATATTGTATCAGAAGCTTAGATAATAGTATTATTTATTGGGATGTTAAGACAGGACAATCCGTAAGGAGACTTAGAAGTCATGCAGGTGGTGTTGGTTGTGTCTGGGTCGAAAGATAATACAGTTATGGTATGTACTTTGGAATTGTACAATCTCGAATCTTTTCTTATCACATTAACATACTTTAGTGTTGGGATATTCGAACGCGAAGTTTAGATCCAATTCAAGTAGTGAAAGAAGCGAAAGATTGTATAACATCTTTAGTAGTTACTGATCATCAGATTATCTTTTCTTCTTTGGACGGTAATATTCGACACTATGATTTAAGGGTAGGTGAATTAACATCATGCTGTTGGAGAATCAGTAACTGTTATTTCACAAACAAAAGATGGACAATGTATTTTAGCTGCTTGTCGTGATGGAGTATTACGACGGGCACAGATCCGAAGATTATCACATAGAATGTGGAATTTTAAGTAGCGATTCTCAGTTAATATCGGGGTCAAATGAAGTATGTGCTATTAAATGGGATTTATTAGAAGGAACTGAAACTAAAAGACTTAAAATAGGAAATAATGTCGTACATTCTCTTGCTTCACGTCCCAACGGAACTGGCGATATTCTGTTTGCACTGAAAAGGGAAATTCATGTTTGGGGTCCCTTGTTGGAAATGGAATAGCTATGTTCGGAAAAATATATGCTGCATTACAGAACAATAACATTTCTCCAATTTAATTATTAATCAAATGACAGAAGTTCTTGAAAAGCTATGAAATCCAGATTAAATAAAGTCAATTTGTATATTAAGAATAGAAAAATTAAGGATTTATAAATTCGATTATGGTTATTTAAATATTCTAATTTTGTTTTAAAAAAAAAGTTTAGTATGTACATTTCATAAGAAAGATAAATAAAAATTACTTTATCAAAGGAATTGAGTGTTAAGTTTTATTAAATTTGATTTACTGGTATTTAGTTAAAACCTGTTTCAATAAAGTTCTAAGTTTGATTATAAATTGTTCTAATTATAAGTTCCAAAGAAATAATGCCTAATTTCAGTAATTCTCCATTTGTTTGAAAACCCTAACCATTTGAACCAAAATGCTTAGAAGTATTAATTAAAGAATAGTGATTTAGTTATTTAATTATGAATTAATTAAATTAATTCATAATTATAGATTCCTACATTAATTAATACTGACATTAGTATTTATTTTGCTTGTGTTTTTTTTTATTATTCCTATTTTTTTTCTCTTTTTCTGAAAAAATTTCTTAAATCTTATTATTCGATCCCATGAGTCTTTAATACTTTTAACAACTAAATTGTCAGAAGCACTAATTGTCTCACGAAATTTCACATCAAGTGCATCAGCACTTCTATTAGGGAGGGAAGCGCTGAAAGCTTGTGAATTTCCTCATTTGTCATTGTTTTATATAATGCAGGTTTATCCCTCTGATCAAAAGCAAACCGCAGACATTTATTTTCACTGTGATTCAGTTACAAAATCTCTCCATACTGATACAGGATAAGTAATTATAAGGACAATTCCTGGTAGCTTGTAACCCCAAGTGTGTAGTAAAACGAGACAAAGCTTGAACTCCAGACATGCTAGTTCTAAATCCAAACTGTTCATCTTGCAGAATTTTATTTAACAAATGACAAACTAATGTTTTATGAATAATTATTTCGGCGACCTTACTAGGTGAACACAATAGACTGATTGGTCGCTTGAACATTTATTCATAAATACATAAAGACTAATAATTATTTAATTAATCGCACAAATTATTATTTATTTATTTTTAAAAGTCATGATAACTCGCAGAAAGAAATTATCAATTCAGAATATTATTGGTAATAATTAGATGGGCCGATCCTGGCGGTGGTGGAGCAAGCTCCTAGCACTCCGTCAAATTTCAAAAATCAGTTTAACATTTGTTGTCCCTCTATGAGAGATCTATCAGATGTTAAGCTGATAAGAACAGATACTACACTTTGATCTTAGCCTTTAGGCCGAGAAGCGATAACTTGTAAACGGTTCCACCATTTCTTAAATAAATTATTTTATCCGTATTAGCGAATCGAAGGAAAAACATGTTACAAAAAATTCACAAAGAATCAATTTCTACAGAAAATATATTGTCTTTATAGTGAAGAAAATTAGAATATTAGAAAAATAATTAACAATTTATTTGTATATTAGTTAGTGTGTATTTTAAAAGTATTTTGGATTACGAAAATTTCTCACTCTTTCCTAGACAAAATAAAAAGAAAATATATCAATAAATGTACCTAAAATATTAAATGTAAGATATTTATGAAAACAGCACACTTGGAAAAATATGTTTTTATTTTATTTATGCATTTTTTTTATTGATTACACACAGTCAAAAAATGCAATTATTTATCATATATATAAAATTAAAAATAATATACAGAAGATAAGATGATGAAACTTGTTAGTAGTACAGTCGACCACGCATGGGTGCGAAAGAGACAGATGACAAATACACTCAGTTCAGTTTTATTTATTAATTAACGTAAGGTGGACGTGATTTATTTTGGGTAAGTAAAATAAAAATAATTCTTTTTCTTTTGTTTTTTTGTTTTCAGAATAAATATTATGGACATCTATAATACATTAGTACTGGACATCAATCATCTCCAAAAATAAATAAATGGATTATCAGTGAATTAAAAAAAAAGATTTAAATAAAGTGAATAAAAAGCAAAAAAAGTTTTTACCTGTTTTTTTTATTATACGAAAATGTAAGAATTATCCATTTTTGACTTGATTGTCAGATTGGGTAATTCTTGCATTTTAAAAAAAAATAGAAGGGGATATTTTTCGTGGTATGTCCCAGAATAAAGCAGTTGCTAAAAATTACCACGCCGATTTTTTTTGGGCATGTGAGTGTATTGGTGAAAATACACTAATACTATTCTATACAGAGGCAAATATGAGTATAGCATAGTCAAACTGGTGACGCGCCGCCATCTTTATTATTAGAATAAAGAGAATTTATTATAAAACAAATTGCATTTTTCAATGCTATAAATTATTTTATTTAAAAGTATTTAATTTAATTTATATTCTAAATATATTTTCATTAAAAAAAAAACAATTTTCATTTTTTGATAAAAAATTTTCTTTTATTTTTTTAAAAAAAATTTCAACGCACTGTTTTTTTTTTGTTCAAAGATTTTTAAGAAAAGAAAAAACCACTGTAAAGGAAATTTTTTCCAAAATTTGGTTTTAGAAAAACAAGATCTGTATTTCTGAATACAAAATAAATAATTAAATTTAAATCAGTTAAAAAGTGAGTAGAAAAAAAATTATATGTCTCTCAAAAAAAATTGTATTTTTTAATACAACATAAATAATTAAATAAAAAGACGGTAAAAGTGTGAAGAAAATTACTTCTACTTGTGTGTGTGTTGCATCATCCTTTGTCTCTCTATTATTATTATTTTATTTGTCCGTCGGAAATTTTTTTTTATGAATGAACGTAAAAAATGTCTTTTTCTTCATATTTTTTCTAGCTGTTTTATATTTTTCTTGTGCGTATGAATGTAACGAAAGCAGCCAAAAGTGAATAGAATATACTATACTATAATTTTAGAATTGAACCAAATGCAATACTACTTTAATTTGTACAATACACCTTTAACTAATCCACATTTTAAATAAAAATTACTAGTATCCAACCCGATTGATTCTACCTATATTATATGGTCTTTTAAAAATTCAGAAACCAGGATCAAAGATAAGATCCAGATTTAATAATAATATAATATCCAACCACCGATGGTAGATACATAAATAGTTCCAATTTATTTTTGGTTATGACTAAATCGGGACCGCGCGTACGCAGTCCCAGCTATCAAAAATTTTGCGCACGAGTTATCCACATTAGGGATAATCGCAGAGGTGAAATTTACCGAAGTGCAATGGCAAAGCCTCGCTCCGGGGAAACCGCCTTATTGATCACGGTAGTCCCTACGCCAGGTAAGTATGATTTCTTTAGCTCTCAACCCACTATGATTATGTTCGAAAACAGTATTAGCTAGCGAATTGTGGAACGAAAACAAGAAAATAAAATAACAAAAAATTATTGATTTTTAGATTTAATTAATTAAGTAAAATGATTTATTCTTTCTTGTAAAAAGAATATCAAAAATTCTACTTTAATTATGAAAATCACTTCAGAATACTGATTTTTAACTTTATTATAAGAATAATTTCAACAGAGCGAATTGTAGCACAAATCCAAGAAAATAAATAATTAATTGCTTTTTTTTATTTAATTAAAAAATTTAATATATATATAAAAACAATTTCAATTCGCAAAAGCATATCTTGTTTTATTCTATTTAATTTTAAGTTTTTGTTTCGTTTCCCGAAATCCAATTTGTTTTTGGTTGTAACATAAATGATTAATTAACCAATTTTCACAACAATTAAATAGCCAATAAAATTTTAACAATTTACTTGAAAAAAGCACAAAATGACTGCTATCGCTGATAACGTAATCTAATTATAAGATAAGTTGAAAATCACATTACCATTTATCCCTAGAGATTAATTTTTATATATTAGTGTTATTAATGTCCCAGCTTTCGCCGGGCTCTGCACAAAAAATTGAGTTTTTAGACTCATTAGAGTGCCCCTCTCCACGGAAATCTTTAGTAAAAGGCGAAAGATTTATTCGACAATTGAAGAGAAGCCAGAGTAATGTACCTAGCGTCGTTTGTGGATTTCTTCATAAATATATAAACTTCACTAGCGAGTCGCAAACAAATTCAGAAATTTTTTCAAAATATTTTTTTTAATTTACTTTTATTTATACCTAAATTTTAAAATTATAGTTAATAAAGTTTCAAATTTTTAAGCCAAAATCTAACAAATAAATGTTGGTTTGAAATATTTATATTAATAAAAAAAATTATTGAGCTATTTTTGTTAAATATTGTTGACATACTTTTGACCATATGTCAATTTTATTTTGTATTAATTTCAAACCATAATCTAATTTTATAATCAAGAAAATTTAAATAATTAGTAAACAAAAGGAAAATAATTGTAAAAATACATCATTTGCATTTGCAAATCGCAAAATATTTATCGAATGTAAAAAAAATGAATAGCGAGTCGTAGACAAACATTCAAAATCAAGTTATTTTTTACTTTTTCTTAAAAGTTCCAGATTTTTATTCTGGATTGAAATATTATAATAAATAAATTTGATCTAATTCTAAAATTCTATGAATGAAAAAAAAATTAATTATTAATTTAGTAATAGTTAATTGATTAATTTAATAATTAAATTAATATTTATATAATCAAAAACAAAAAGCAAATAAAAATAATAATAATAGTAATACCAACAAGATGATATTTAATAATTAATTAATTAAATTATAAAATAAAATAAAATAGAAACAGAAACAGAAAACAATAAATAATAATAATAATAATATTAATAATAATAATAATAAGAATAATAATAATAATAATAATAATAATAATAATAATAATAATAATAATAATAATAATAATAATAACAATCAAAAAATTAATAATTAATAATGAAAAATAATTTAATTAAATTACAAACTATTTAACAATCAAAACTTAAAAGCTAATTAACCACTGCAAACCCTAACCATTTGAACCAAAATGCTTAGAAGTATTAATTAAAGAATAGTGCTTTAGTTATTTAATTATGAATTAATTAAATTAATTCATAATTATAGATTCCTACATTAATTAATACTGACATTAGTATTTATTTTGCTTGTTTTTTTTTTATTCCTATTTTTTTTTTCTTTTTCTGAAAAAATTTCTTAAATCTTATTATTCGATCCCATGAGGCTTTAATACTTTTAACAACTAAATTGTCAGAAGCACTAATTGTCTCATGAAATTTCACATCAAGTGCATCAGCACTTCTATTAGGGAGGGAAGCGCTGAAAGCTTGTGAATTTCCTCATTTGTCATTGTTTTATATAATGCAGGTTTATCCCTCTGATCAAAAGCAAACCGCAGACATTTATTTTCACTGTGATTCAGTGACAAAATCTCTCCATACTGATACAGGATAAGTAATTATAAGGACAATTCCTGGTAGCTTGTAACCCCAAGTGTGTAGTAAAACGAGACAAAGCTTGAACTCCAGACATGCTAGTTCTAAATCCAAACTGTTCATCTTGCAGAATTTTATTTAACTACAAATGACAAACTAATGTTTTATGAATAATTATTTCGGCGACCTTACTAGGTGAACACAATAGACTGATTGGTCGCTTGAACATTTATTCATAAAGACTAATAATTATTTAATTAATCGCACAAATTATTATTTATTTATTTTTAAAAGTCATGATAACTCGCAGAAAGAAATTATCAATTCAGAATATTATTGGTAATAATTAGATGGGCCGATCCTGGCGGTACTGCAATACCAGGTCAACCCGAGACAGAGGTGGAGCAAGCTCCTAGCACTCCGTCAAATTTCAAAAATCAGTTTAACATTTGTTGTCCCTCTATGAGAGATCTATCAGATGTTAAGCTGATAAGAACAGATACTACACTTTGATCTTAGCCTTTAGGCCGAGAAGCGATAACTTCTAAACGGTTCCACCATTTCTTAAATAAATTATTTTATCCGTATTAGCGAATCGAAGGAAAAACATGTTACAAAAAATTCACAAAGAATCAATTTCTACAGAAAATATATTGTCTTTATAGTGAAGAAAATTAGAATATTAGAAAAATAATTAACAATTTATTTGTATATTAGTTAGTGTGTATTTTAAAAGTATTTTGGATTACGAAAATTTCTCACTCTTTCCTAGACAAAATAAAAAGAAAATATATCAATAAATGTACCTAAAATATTAAATGTAAGATATTTATGAAAACAGCACACTTGGAAAAATATGTTTTTATTTTATTTATGCATTTTTTTTATTGATTACACACAGTCAAAAAATGCAATTATTTATCATATATATAAAATTAAAAATAATATACAGAAGATAAGATGATGAAACTTGTTAGTAGTACAGTCGACCACGCATGGGTGCGAAAGAGACAGATGACAAATACACTCAGTTCAGTTTTATTTATTAATTAACGTAAGGTGGACGTGATTTATTTTGGGTAAGTAAAATAAAAATAATTCTTTTTCATTTGTTTTTTTGTTTTCAGAATAAATATTATGGACATCTATAATACAGTAGTACTGGACATCAATCATCTCCAAAAATAAATAAATGGATTATCAGTGAATTAAAAAAAAAGATTTAAATAAAGTGAATAAAAAGCAAAAAAAGTTTTTACCTGTTTTTTTTATTATACGAAAATGTAAGAATTATCCATTTTTGACTTGATTGTCAGATTGGGTAATTCTTGCATTTTAAAAAAAAATAGAAGGGGATATTTTTCGTGGTATGTCCCATAATAAAGCAGTTGCTAAAAATTACCACGCCGATTTTTTTTGGGCATGTGAGTGTATTGGTGAAAATACACTAATACTATTCTATACAGAGGCAAATATGAGTATAGCATAGTCAAACTGGTGACGCGCCGCCATCTTTATTATTAGAATAAAGAGAATTTATTATAAAACAAATTGCATTTTTCAATGCTATAAATTATTTTATTTAAAAGTATTTAATTTAATTTATATTCTAAATATATTTTCATTAAAAAAAAAACAATTTTCATTTTTTGATAAAAAATTTTCTTTTATTTTTTTAAAAAAAATTTCAACGCACTGTTTTTTTTTTGTTCAAAGATTTTTAAGAAAAGAAAAAACCACTGTAAAGGAAATTTTTTCCAAAATTTGGTTTTAGAAAAACAAGATCTGTATTTCTGAATACAAAATAAATAATTAAATTTAAATCAGTTAAAAAGTGAGTAGAAAAAAAATTATATGTCTCTCAAAAAAAATTGTATTTTTTAATACAACATAAATAATTAAATAAAAAGACGGTAAAAGTGTGAAGAAAATTACTTCTACTTGTGTGTGTGTTGCATCATCCTTTGTCTCTCTATTATTATTATTTTATTTGTCCGTCGGAAATTTTTTTTTATGAATGAACGTAAAAAATGTCTTTTTCTTCATATTTTTTCTAGCTGTTTTATATTTTTCTTGTGCGTATGAATGTAACGAAAGCAGCCAAAAGTGAATAGAATATACTATACTATAATTTTAGAATTGAACCAAATGCAATACTACTTTAATTTGTACAATACACCTTTAACTAATCCACATTTTAAATAAAAATTACTAGTATCCAACCCGATTGATTCTACCTATATTATATGGTCTTTTAAAAATTCAGAAACCAGGATCAAAGATAAGATCCAGATTTAATAATAATATAATATCCAACCACCGATGGTAGATACATAAATAGTTCCAATTTATTTTTGGTTATGACTAAATCGGGACCGCGCGTACGCAGTCCCAGCTATCAAAAATTTTGCGCACGAGTTATCCACATTAGGGATAATCGCAGAGGTGAAATTTACCGAAGTGCAATGGCAAAGCCTCGCTCCGGGGAAACCGCTTTATTGATCACGGTAGTCCCTACGCCAGGTAAGTATGATTTCTTTAGCTCTCAACCCACTATGATTATGTTCGAAAACAGTATTAGCTAGCGAATTGTGGAACGAAAACAAGAAAATAAAATAACAAAAAATTATTGATTTTTAGATTTAATTAATTAAGTAAAATGATTTATTCTTTCTTGTAAAAAGAATATCAAAAATTCTACTTTAATTATGAAAATCACTTCAGAATACTGATTTTTAACTTTATTATAAGAATAATTTCAACAGAGCGAATTGTAGCACAAATCCAAGAAAATAAATAATTAATTGCTTTTTTTTATTTAATTAAAAAATTTAATATATATATAAAAACAATTTCAATTCGCAAAAGCATATCTTGT